>CM068354.1:9947456-11317456 GCA_034769755.1 Odontamblyopus lacepedii
AAATGGATGGGGTTTTCGACATGGTCAAGGACTATTGTAGGGTTACATTTTTAGATTTTAAGTTGTGATGGTGTTAGTATTATATTAGTATTAAGACAAGGTAAGAAATAAGGTCACACAGGCTCATGTATGAGGTGGAAGGGGGGTTCAAGATGGACTAGCCCAGCCTGTTGGCCACCTGGGGGGATTCATCCTGTTTCAAGGCTTTCACTGTCTAATTCTTTTATTTATGTTTCCTCTAGTTACCTTAAACCCAGTACACAAGCACTAACACAACTCACTTGTATGGCAGGGCAAGAGTTGGGGTCAGACAGATTAATAGATTAGGTGAAGGGGGGGCTTCAAGATGGACGGGATCTACAAGATGAGGCCTGTATGGTAGGAATAGGTGCGGTAGCAGGACTAGCAATAGCAGTGGTATTATTGTAGGCTAAGGGGGGACTTCAAGATGATCGAGGACTGTATTGTAGGGTTACAGTTTTTTAGATCGGAAGTAGTGGTAAGTAAATATTAAGATAAGGTAAGAAATAGGGTCAGACAGGATCACATAAGGTTGAAGAGGGGGAGGAGGGGTTCAAGATGGACGACAACTTTCAAGATGGACTAGCCCACCCTGTTCACGTCTTGGTCCTGGTCCCGTTCAAGGTAAAAATTGAATTTTTTTTGTTGATTAACCCTGTTTCAAGGCTTTCAATGTCTAATTTTTATTTATTGTTTCCTCCAGTTGCTTCAACCCAATACACAACACAAACAACTCACTTGTATGGCAGGGTAAGAGTTGGGGTCAGACAGATTAATAGATGAGGTGAAGGGGGGGCTACAAGATGAGGCCTGTATGGTAGGAACAGTTTCAGTCGTCGGACTAGCAATAGCAGTAGTATTATTGTAGGCTAAGGGGGGACTTCAAGATGATCGAGGACTGTATTGTAGGGTTACAGTTTTTTAGATCGGAAGTAGTGGTAAGTATTAGTATTAAGATAAGGTAAGAAATAGGGTCAGACAGGCTCACATAAGGTTGAAGAGGGGGAGGAGGGGTTCAAGATGGACGACAACTTTCAAGATGGACGACAACTTTCAAGATGGACGACAACTTTCAAGATGGACTAGCCCACCCTGTTCACTTCCTGGTCCTGTTCAAGGTAAAAATTTAATTTTTGTTGTTGATTAACCCTGTTTCAAGGCTTTCAATGTCTAATTTTTATTTATTGTTTCCTCCAGTTGCTTCAACCCAATACACAACACAAACAACTCACTTGTATGGCAGGGTAAGAGTTGGGGTCAGACAGATTAATAGATTAGGTGAAGGGGGGGCTTCAAGATGGACGGGATCTACAAGATGAGGCCTGTATGGTAGGAATAGTTTCAGTCGTAGGACTAGCAATAGCAGTAGTATTAGTAGTATTAAGGTAGGCTAAGGGGGGGCTTCAAGATGGGCGAGGACTGTATTGTAGGGTTACAGTTTTTTAGATTGGAAGTAGCGATTGTGTTAAGTATTATATTAGTATTAAGATAAGGTAAGAAATAGGGTCAGACAGGCTCATATATGGTAGAAAGAGGACGGAGGTGGGGTTCAAGATGGTCCTGCCCACCCTGTTCAAGGTAAAATGCAATTCTTTTATTGATTCATCCTCTTTCAAGGCTTTCACTGTCTAATTCTTTTATTTATATTTCCTCCAGTTACCATAAACCCAGTACACAAGCACAAACACAACTCACTTGTATGGCAGGGCAAGAGTTGGGGTCAGACAGATTAATAGATTAGGTGAAGGGGGGGGCTTCAAGATGGACGGGATCTACAAGATAAGGCCTGTATGGTAGGAATAGTTTCAGTCGTAGGACTAGCAATAGCAGTTGTATTATGGTAGGCTAGCCCACCCTGTTCATGTCCTGGTCCTGTTCAAGGTAAAAATTGATTTTTATTTTTATTGATTAACCCTGTTTCAAGGCTTTCAATGTCTAATTTTTATTTTTTGTTTCCTCCAGTTGCTTCAACCCAATACACAACACAAACAACTCGCTTGTATGGCAGGGTAAGAGTTGGGGTCAGACAGATTAATAGATGAGGTGAAGGGGGGGCTTCAAGATGGACGGGATCTACAAGATGAGGCCTGTATGGTAGGAATAGTTTCAGTCGTAGGACTAGCAATAGCAGTAGTATTATTGTAGGCTAAGGGGGGGCTTCAAGATGGGCGAAGACTGTATTGTAGGGTTACAGTTTTTTAGATTGGACGTAGCGGTAGTGTTAAGTATTGTTTTTGTATTAAGATAAGGTAAGAAATAGGGTCAGACAGGCTCATATATGGTAGAAAGAGGAGGGAGGTGGGGTTCAAGATGGTCCTGCCCACCCTGTTCAAGGTAAAATGCAATTCTTCTATTGATTCATCCTGTTTCAAGGCTTTCACTGTCTAATTCTTTTATTTATGTTTCCTCCAGTTACCTTAAACCCAGTACACAAGCACAAACACAACTCACTTGTATGGCAGGGCAAGAGTTGGGGTCACACAGATTAATAGATTAGGTGAAGGGGGGGCTTCAAGATGGACGGGATCTACAAGATGAGGCCTGTATGGTAGGAATAGTTTCAGTCGTAGAACTAGCAATAGCAGTAGTATTATTGTAGGCTAAGGGGGGGCTTCAAGATGGGCGAGGACTGTATTGTAGGGTTACAGTTTTTTAGATTGGACGTAGTGGTAGTGTTAAGTATTATATTTGTATTAAGATAAGGTAAGAAATAGGGTCAGACAGGCTCATATATGGTAGAAAGAGGAGGGAGGTCGGGTTCAAGATGGTCCTGCCCACCCTGTTCAAGGTAAAATGCAATTCTTTTATTGATTCATCCTGTTTCAAGGCTTTCACTGTCTAATTCTTTTATTTATGTTTCCTCCAGTTGCTTCAACCCAATACACAACACAAACAACTCACTTGTATGGCAGGGCAAGAGTTGGGGTCAGACAGATTAATAGATTAGGTGAAGGGGGGGCTTCAAGATGGACGGGATCTACAAGATAAGGCCTGTATGGTAGGAATAGTTTCAGTCGTAGGACTAGCAGTAACAGTTGTATTATGGTAGGCTAGCCCACCCTGTTCATGTCCTGGTCCTGGTCCTGTTCAAGGTAAAAATTGATTTTTATTTTTATTGATTAACCCTGTTTCAAGGCTTTCAATGTCTAATTCTTTTATTTATGTTTCCTCCAGTTACCTTAAACCCAGTATACAAGCACAAACACAACTCACTTGTATGGCAGGGCAAGATTTGGGGTCAGACAGATTAATAGATTAGGTGAAGGGGGGGCTTCAAGATGGACGGGATCTACAAGATGAGGCCTGTATGGTAGGAATAGTTTCAGTCGTAGAACTGGCAATAGCAGTAGTATTATTGTAGGCTAAGGGGGGGCTTCAAGATGGGCGAAGACTGTATTGTAGGGTTACAGTTTTTTAGATCGGAAGTAGTGGTAAGTATTAGTATTAAGATAAGGTAAGAAATAGGGTCAGACAGGCTCACATAAGGTTGAAGAGGGGGAGGAGGGGTTCAAGATGGACGACAACTTTCAAGATGGACTAGCCCACCCTGTTCACGTCCTGGTCCTGTTCAAGGTAAAAATTGAATTTTTTTTGTTGATTAACCCTGTTTCAAGGCTTTCAATGTCTAATTCTTTTATTTATATTTCCTCCAGTTACCTTAAACCCAGTACACAAGCACAAACACAACTCGCTTGTATGGCAGGGTAAGAGTTGGGGTCACACAGATTAATAGATTAGGTGAAGGGGGGGCTTCAAGATGGACGGGATCTACAAGATGAGGCCTGTATGGTAGGAATAGTTTCAGTTGTAGGACTAGCAATAGCAGTAGTATTAGTAGTATTAAGGTAGGCTAAGGGGGGGCTTCAAGATGGGCGAGGACTGTATTGTAGGGTTACAGTTTTTTAGATTGGAAGTAGCGATTGTGTTAAGTATTATATTTGTATTAAGATAAGGTAAGAAATAGGGTCAGACAGGCTCATATATGGTAGAAAGAGGAGGGAGGTCGGGTTCAAGATGGTCCTGCCCACCCTGTTCAAGGTAAAATGCAATTCTTTTATTGATTCATCCTGTTTCAAGGCTTTCACTGTCTAATTCTTTTATTTATTGTTTCCTCCAGTTGCTTCAACCCAATACACAACACAAACAACTCACTTGTATGGCAGGGCAAGAGTTGGGGTCAGACAGATTAATAGATTAGGTGAAGGGGGGGCTTCAAGATGGACGGGATCTACAAGATAAGGCCTGTATGGTAGGAATAGTTTCAGTCGTAGGACTAGCAGTAACAGTTGTATTATGGTAGGCTAGCCCACCCTGTTCATGTCCTGGTCCTGGTCCTGTTCAAGGTAAAAATTGATTTTTATTTTTATTGATTAACCCTGTTTCAAGGCTTTCAATGTCTAATTTTTATTTTTTGTTTCCTCCAGTTGCTTCAACCCAATACACAACACAAACAACTCACTTGTATGGCAGGGTAAGAGTTGGGGTCAGACAGATTAATAGATTAGGTGAAGTGGGGGCTTCAAGATGGACGGGATCTACAAGATGAGGCCTGTATGGTAGGAATAGTTTCAGTCGTAGGACTAGCAATAGCAGTAGTATTATTGTAGGCTAAGGGGGGGCTTCAAAATGGGCGAAGACTGTATTGTAGGGTTACAGTTTTTTAGATTGGACGTAGCGGTAGTGTTAAGTATTATATTTGTATTAAGATAAGGTAAGAAATAGGGTCAGACAGGCTCATATATGGTAGAAAGAGGAGGGAGGTGGGGTTCAAGATGGTCCTGCCCACCCTGTTCAAGGTAAAATGCAATTCTTTTATTGATTCATCCTGTTTCAAGGCTTTCACTGTCTAATTCTTTTATTTATTTTTCCTCCAGTTACCTTAAACCCAGTACACAAGCACTAACACAACTCACTTGTATGGCAGGGCAAGAGTTGGGTTCGACAGATAAATAGATTAGGTGAAGGGGGGGCTTCAAGATGGACGGGATCTACAAGATGAGGCCTGTATAGTAGGAATAGTTTCAGTCGTAGGACTAGCAATAGCAGTTGTATTATAGTAGGCTAGGCCACCCTGTTCATGTCCTGGTCCTGGTCCTGTTCAAGGTAAAAATTGATTTTTATTTTTATTGATTAACCCTGTTTCAAGGCTTTCAATGTCTAATTATTTTATTTATGTTTCCTCCAGTTACCTTAAACCCAGTACACAAGCACAAACACAACTCACTTGTATGGCAGGGCAAGATTTGGGGTTAGACAGATTAATAGATTAGGTGAAGGGGGGCCTTCAAGATGGACGGGATCTACAAGATGAGGCCTGTATGGTAGGAATAGTTTCAGTCGTAGAACTAGCAATAGCAGTAGTATTAGTAGTATTAAGTTAGGCTAAGGGGGGGCTTCAAGATGGGCGAGGACTGTATTGTAGGGTTACAGTTTTTTAGATTGGAAGTAGCGATTGTGTTAAGTATTATATTAGTATTAAGATAAGGTAAGAAATAGGGTCAGACAGGCTCATATATGATAGAAAGAGGAGGGAGGTGGGGTTCAAGATGGTCCTGCCCACCCTGTTCAAGGTAAAATGCAATTCTTTTATTGATTCATCCTGTTTCAAGGCTTTCACTGTCTAATTCTTTTATTTATTTTTCCTCCAGTTACCTTAAACCCAGTACACAAGCACAAACACAACTCACTTGTATGGCAGGGCAAGAGTTGGGGTCAGACAGATTAATAGATTAGGTGAAGGGGGGGCTTCAAGATGGACGGGATCTACAAGATAAGGCCTGTATGGTAGGAGTAGTTTCAGTCGTAGGACTAGCACTAACAGTTGTATTATGGTAGGCTAGCCCACCCTGTTCATGTCCTGGTCCTGTTCAAGGTAAAAATTGATTTTTATTTTTATTGATTAACCCTGTTTCAAGGCTTTCAATGTCTAATTTTTATTTATTGTTTCCTCCAGTTGCTTCAACCCAATACACAACACAAACACAACTCACTTGTATGGCAGGGTAAGAGTTGGGGTCACACAGATTAATAGATTAGGTGAAGGGGGGGCTTCAAGATGGACGGGATCTACAAGATGAGGCCTGTATGGTAGGAATAGTTTCAGTCGTAGAACTAGCAATAGCAGTAGTATTATTGTAGGCTAAGGGGGGGCTTCAAGATGGGCGAGGACTGTATTGTAGGGTTACAGTTTTTTAGATTGGACGTAGCGGTAGTGTTAAGTATTATATTTGTATTAAGATAAGGTAAGAAATAGGGTCAGACAGGCTCATATATGGTAGAAAGAGGAGGGAGGTCGGGTTCAAGATGGTCCTGCCCACCCTGTTCAAGGTAAAATGCAATTCTTCTATTGATTCATCCTGTTTCAAGGCTTTCACTGTCTAATTCTTTTATTTATGTTTCCTCCAGTTGCTTAAACCCAATACACAACACAAACAACTCACTTGTATGGCAGGGCAAGAGTTGGGGTCAGACAGATTAATAGATTAGGTGAAGGGGGGGCTTCAAGATGGACGGGATCTACAAGATGAGGCCTGTATGGTAGGAATAGTTTCAGTCGTAGGACTAGCAATAGCAGTAGTATTATTGTAGGCTAACGGGGGGGCTTCAAGATGGGCGAAGACTGTATTGTAGGGTTACAGTTTTTTAGATCGGAAGTAGTGGTAAGTATTAGTGTTAAGATAAGGTAAGAAATAGGGTCAGACAGGCTCACATAAGGTTGAAGAGGGGGAGGAGGGGTTCAAGATGGACGACAACTTTCAAGATGGACTAGCCCACCCTGTTCACGTCCTGGTCCTGTTCAAGGTAAAAATTGAATTTTTTTTGTTGATTAACCCTGTTTCAAGGCTTTCAATGTCTAATTCTTTTATTTATATTTCCTCCAGTTACCTTAAACCCAGTACACAAGCACAAACACAACTCGCTTGTATGGCAGGGTAAGAGTTGGGGTCACACAGATTAATAGATTAGGTGAAGGGGGGGCTTCAAGATGGACGGGATCTACAAGATGAGGCCTGTATGGTGGGAATAGTTTCAGTCGTAGGACTAGCAATAGCAGTAGTATTATTGTAGGCTAAGCGGGGGCTTCAAAATGGGCGAGGACTGTATTGTTGGGTTACAGTTTTTTAGATTGGACGTAGCGGTAGTGTTAAGTATTATATTTGTATTAAGATAAGGTAAGAAATAGGGTCAGACAGGCTCATATATGGTAGAAAGAGGAGGGAGGTGGGGTTCAAGATGGTCCTGCCCACCCTGTTCAAGGTAAAATGCAATTCTTTTATTGATTCATCCTGTTTCAAGGCTTTCACTGTCTAATTCTTTTATTTATTTTTCCTCCAGTTACCTTAAACCCAGTACACAAGCACTAACACAACTCACTTGTATGGCAGGGCAAGAGTTGGGGTCAGACAGATAAATAGATTAGGTGAAGGGGGGGCTTCAAGATGGACGGGATCTACAAGATGAGGCCTGTATAGTAGGAATAGTTTCAGTCGTAGGACTAGCAATAGCAGTTGTATTATGGTAGGCTAGCCCACCCTGTTCATGTCTTGGTCCTGTTCAAGGTAAAAATTGATTTTTATTTTTATTGATTAACCCTGTTTCAAGGCTTTCAATGTCTAATTCTTTTATTTATGTTTCCTCCAGTTACCTTAAACCCAGTACACAAGCACAAACACAACTCACTTGTATGGCAGGGTAAGAGTTGGGGTCACACAGATTAATAGATTAGGTGAAGGGGGGGCTTCAAGATGGACGGGATCTACAAGATGAGGCCTGTATGGGAGGAATAGTTTCAGTCGTAGGACTAGCAATAGCAGTAGTATTAGTAGTATTAAGGTAGGCTAAGGGGGGGCTTCAAGATGGGCGAGGACTGTATTGTAGGGTTACAGTTTTATAGATTGGAAGTAGCGATTGTGTTAAGTATTATATTTGTATTAAGAGAAGGTAAGAAATAGGGTCAGACAGGCTCATATATGGTAGAAAGAGGAGGGAGGTCGGGTTCAAGATGGTCCTGCCCACCCTGTTCAAGGTAAAATGCAATTCTTTTATTGATTCATCCTGTTTCAAGGCTTTCACTGTCTAATTCTTTTATTTATTGTTTCCTCCAGTTGCTTCAACCCAATACACAACACAAACAACTCACTTGTATGGCAGGGCAAGAGTTGGGGTCAGACAGATTAATAGATTAGATGAAGGGGGGGCTTCAAGATGGACGGGATCTACAAGATAAGGACTGTATGGTAGGAATAGTTTCAGTCGTAGGACTAGCAGTAACAGTTGTATTATGGTAGGCTAGCCCACCCTGTTCATGTCCTGGTCCTGGTCCTGTTCAAGGTAAAAATTGATTTTTATTTTTATTGATTAACCCGGTTTCAAGGCATTCAATGTCTAATTTTTATTTTTTGTTTCCTCCAGTTGCTTCAACCCAATACACAACACAAACAACTCTCTTGTATGGCAGGGTAAGAGTTGGGGTCAGACAGATTAATAGATTAGGTGAAGGGGGGGGCTTCAAGATGGACGGGATCTACAAGATGAGGCCTTTATGGTAGGAATAGTTTCAGTCGTAGGACTAGCAATAGCAGTTGTATTATGGTAGGCTAGCCCACCCTGTTCATGTCCTGGTCCTGTTCAAGGTAAAAATTGATTTTTATTTTTATTGATTAACCCTGTTTCAAGGCTTTCAATGTCTAATTCTTTTATTTATATTTCCTCCAGTTACCTTTAACCCAGTACACGAGCACAAACACAACTCACTTGTATGGCAGGGCAAGAGTTGGGGTCAGACAGATTAATAGATTAGGTGAAGTGGGGGCTTCAAGATGGACGGGATCTACAAGATGAGGCTTGTATGGTAGGAATAGTTTCAGTCGTAGGACTAGCAATAGCAGTAGTATTATTTTAGGCTAAGGGGGGGCTTCAAGATGGGCGAAGACTGTATTGTAGGGTTACAGTTTTTTAGATCGGAAGTAGTGGTAAGTATTAGTATTAAGATAAGGTAAGAAATAGGGTCAGACAGGCTCATATAAGGTTGAAGAGGGGGAGGAGGGGTTCAAGATGGACGACAACTTTCAACATGGACTAGCCCACCCTGTTCATGTCCTGGTCCTGTTCAAGGTAAAAATTGATTTTTATTTTTATTGATTAACCCTGTTTCAAGGCTTTCAATTTCTAATTCTTTTATTTATATTTCCTCCAGTTACCTTTAACCGAGTACATGAGCACAAACACAACTCACTTGTATGGCAGGGCAAGAGTTGGGGTCAGACAGATTAATAGATTAGGTGAAGGGGGGGCTTCAAGATGGACGGGATCTACAAGATGAGGCCTGTATGGTAGGAATAGTTTCAGTCGTAGGACTAGCAATAGCAGTTGTATTATGGTAGGCTAGCCCACCCTGTTCATGTCCTGGTCCCGGTCCTGTTCAAGGTAAAAATTGATTTTTTAAATTTTATTTATTAACCTTGTTTCAAGGCATTCAATGTCTAATTTTTACTTTTTGTTTCCTCCAGTTGCTTCAACCCAATGCACAACACAAACAACTCACTTGTATGGCAGGGTAAGAGTTGGGGTCAGACAGATTCATAGATTAGGTGAAGGGGGGGCTTCAAGATGGGCGAGGACTGTATTGTAGGGTTACAGTTTTTTAGATTGGACGTAGCGGTAGTGTTAAGTATTATATTAGTATTAAGATAAGGTAAGAAATAGGGTCAGACAGGCTCATATATTGTAGAAAGAGGAGGGAGGTCGGGTTCAAGATGGTCCTGCCCACCCTGTTCAAGGTAAAATGCAATTCTTTTATTGATTCATCCTGTTTCAAGGCTTTCACTGTCTAATTCTTTTATTTATTGTTTCCTCCAGTTGCTTCAACCCAATACACAACACAAACAACTCACTTGTATGGCAGGGCAAGAGTTGGGGTCAGACAGATTAATAGATTAGGTGAAGGGGGGGCTTCAAGATGGACGGGATCTACAAGATGAGGCCTGTATGGTGGGAATAGTTTCAGTCGTAGGACTAGCAATAGCAGTTGTATTATGGTAGACTAGCCCACCCTGTTCATGTCCTGGTCCTGGTCCTGGTCCTGTTCAAGGTAAAAATTGATTTTTTTAAATTTTATTTATTAACCTTGTTTCAAGGCATTCAATGTCTAATTTTTACTTTTTGTTTCCTCCAGTTGCTTCAACCCAATGCACAACACAAACAACTCACTTGTATGGCAGGGTAAGAGTTGGGGTCAGACAGATTCATAGATTAGGTGAAGGGGGGGCTTCAAGATGGACGGGATCTACAAGATGAGGCCTGTATGGTGGGAATAGTTTCAGTCGTAGGACTAGCAATAGCAGTAGTATTATTGTAGGCTAAGGGGGGGCTTCAAGATGGGCGAGGACTGTATTGTAGGGTTACAGTTTTTTAGATTGGACGTAGCGGTAGTGTTAAGTATTATATTAGTATTAAGATAAGGTAAGAAATAGGGTCAGACAGGCTCATATATTGTAGAAAGAGGAGGGAGGTTGGGTTCAAGATGGTCCTGCCCACCCTGTTCAAGGTAAAATGCAATTCTTTTATTGATTCATCCTGTTTCAAGGCTTTCACTGTCTAATTCTTTTATTTATTGTTTCCTCCAGTTGCTTCAACCCAATACACAACACAAACAACTCACTTGTATGGCAGGGCAAGAGTTGGGGTCAGACAGATTAATAGATTAGGTGAAGGGGGGGCTTCAAGATGGACGGGATCTACAAGATAAGGCCTGTATGGTAGGAATAGTTTCAGTCGTAGGACTAGCAGTAACAGTTGTATTATGGTAGGCTAGCCCACCCTGTTCACGTCCTGGTCCTGTTCAAGGTAAAAAAACATTTTTTGTTGTTGATTAACCCTGTTTCAAGGCTTTCAATGTCTAATTTTTATTTATTGTTTCCTCCAGTTGCTTCAACCCAATACACAACACAAACAACTCACTTGTATGGCAGGGTAAGAGTTGGGGTCACACAGATTAATAGATTAGGTGAAGGGGGGGCTTCAAGATGGACGGGATCTACAAGATGAGGCCTGTATGGTAGGAATAGTTTCAGTCGTAGGACTAGCAATAGCAGTAGTATTAGTGGTAGTATTATGTTAGGCTAAGGGGGGCTTCAAGATGGGCGAAGACTGTATTGTAGGGTTACAGTTTTTTAGATCGGACGTAGCGGTAGTGTTAAGTATTATTTTTGTATTAAGATAAGGTAAGAAATAGGGTCAGACAGGCTTATATATGGTAGAAAGAGGAGGGAGGTGGGGTTCAAGATGGTCCTGCCCACCCTGTTCAAGGTAAAATGCAATTCTTTTATTGATTCATCCTGTTTCAAGGCTTTCACTGTCTAATTCTTTTATTTATGTTTCCTCCAGTTACCTTAAACCCAGTACACAAGCACAAACACAACTCACTTGTATGGCAGGGCAAGAGTTGGGGTCAGACATATTAATAGATTAGGTGAAGGGGGGGCTTCAAGATGGACGGGATCTACAAGATGAGGCCTTTATGGTAGGAATAGTTTCAGTCGTAGGACTAGCAATAGCAGTTGTATTATGGTAGGCTAGCCCACCCTGTTCATGTCCTGGTCCTGTTCAAGGTAAAAATTGATTTTTATTTTTATTGATTAACCCTGTTTCAAGGCTTTCAATTTCTAATTCTTTTATTTATATTTCCTCCAGTTACCTTTAACCCAGTACACGAGCACAAACACAACTCACTTGTATGGCAGGGCAAGAGTTGGGGTCAGACAGATTAATAGATTAGGTGAAGGGGGGGCTTCAAGATGGACGGGATCTACAAGATAAGGCCTGTATGGTAGGAATAGTTTCAGTCGTAGGACTAGCAGTAACAGTTGTATTATGGTAGGCTAGCCCACCCTGTTCATGTCCTGGTCTTGGTCCTGGTCCTGTTCAAGGTAAAAATTGATTTTTTAAATTTTATTTATTAACCTTGTTTCAAGGCATTCAATGTCTAATTTTTATTTTTTGTTTCCTCCAGTTGCTTCAACCCAATACACAACACAAACAACTCACTTGTATGGCAGGGTAAGAGTTGGGGTCAGACAGATTCATAGATTAGGTGAAGGGGGGGCTTCAAGATGGACGGGATCTACAAGATGAGGCCTGTATGGTGGGAATAGTTTCAGTCGTAGGACTAGCAATAGCAGTAGTATTATTGTAGGCTAAGGGGGGGCTTCAAGATGGGCGAGGACTGTATTGTAGGGTTACAGTTTTTTAGATTGGACGTAGCGGTAGTGTTAAGTATTATATTAGTATTAAGATAAGGTAAGAAATAGGCGCAGACAGGCTCATATATTGTAGAAAGAGGAGGGAGGTCGGGTTCAAGATGGTCCTGCCCACCCTGTTCAAGGTAAAATGCAATTCTTTTATTGATTCATCCTGTTTCAAGGCTTTCACTGTCTAATTCTTTTATTTATTGTTTCCTCCAGTTGCTTCAACCCAATACACAACACAAACAACTCACTTGTATGGCAGGGCAAGAGTTGGGGTCAGACAGATTAATAGATTAGGTGAAGGGGGGGCTTCAAGATGGACGGGATCTACAAGATAAGGCCTGTATGGTAGGAATAGTTTCAGTCGTAGGACTAGCAGTAACAGTTGTATTATGGTAGGCTAGCCCACCCTGTTCACGTCCTGGTCCTGTTCAAGGTAAAAATTTATTTATTTTTGTTGATTAACCCTGTTTCAAGGCTTTCAATGTCTAATTTTTATTTATTGTTTCCTCCAGTTGCTTCAACCCAATACACAACACAAACAACTCACTTGTATGGCAGGGTAAGAGTTGGGGTCACACAGATTAATAGATTAGGTGAAGGGGGGGCTTCAAGATGGACGGGATCTACAAGATGAGGCCTGTATGGTAGGAATAGTTTCAGTCGTAGGACTAGCAATAGCAGTAGTATTAGTGGTAGTATTATGTTAGGCTAAGGGGGGCTTCAAGATGGGCGAGGACTGTATTGTAGGGTTACAGTTTTTTAGATTGGACGTAGCGGTAGTGTTAAGTATTATATTAGTATTAAGATAAGGTAAGAAAAAGGGTCAGACAGGCTCATATATGGTAGAAAGAGGAGGGAGGTGGGGTTCAAGATGGTCCTGCCCACCCTGTTCAAGGTAAAATGCAATTCTTTTATTGATTCATCCTGTTTCAAGGCTTTCACTGTCTAATTCTTTTATTTATTTTTCCTCCAGTTTCCTTAAACCCAGTACACAAGCACAAACACAACTCACTTGTATGGCAGGGCAAGAGTTGGGGTCAGACATATTAATAGATTAGGTGAAGGGGGGGCTTGAAGATGGACAGGATCTACAAAATGAGGCCTGTATGGTAGGAATAGTTTCAGTCGTCGGACTAGCAATAGCAGTAGTATTATTGTAGGCTAAGGGGGGACTTCAAGATGATCGAGGACTGTATTGTAGGGTTACAGTTTTTTAGATTGGACGTAGCGGTAGTGTTAAGTATTATATTAGTATTAGGATAAGGTAAGAAAAAGGGTCAGACAGGCTCATATATGGTAGAAAGAGGAGGGAGGTGGGGTTCAAGATGGTCCTGCCCACCCTGTTCAAGGTAAAATGCAATTCTTTTATTGATTCATCCTGTTTCAAGGCTTTCACTGTCTAATTCTTTTATTTATTTTTCCTCCAGTTTCCTTAAACCCAGTACACAAGCACAAACACAACTCACTTGTATGGCAGGGCAAGAGTTGGGGTCAGACAGATTAATAGATTAGGTGAAGGGGGGGCTTCAAGATGGACGGGATCTACAAGATAAGGCCTGTATGGTAGGAATAGTTTCAGTCGTAGGACTAGCAGTAACAGTTGTATTATGGTAGGCTAGCCCACCCTGTTCACGTCCTGGTCCTGTTCAAGGTAAAAATTTATTTATTTTTGTTGATTAACCCTGTTTCAAGGCTTTCAATGTCTAATTTTTATTTATTGTTTCCTCCAGTTGCTTCAACCCAATACACAACACAAACAACTCACTTGTATGGCAGGGTAAGAGTTGGGGTCACACAGATTAATAGATTAGGTGAAGGGGGGGCTTCAAGATGGACAGGATCTACAAGATGAGGCCTGTATGGTAGGAATAGTTTCAGTCGTAGGACTAGCAATAGCAGTAGTATTAGTGGTAGTATTATGTTAGGCTAAGGGGGGCTTCAAGATGGGCGAGGACTGTATTGTAGGGTTACAGTTTTTTAGATTGGACGTAGCGGTAGTGTTAAGTATTATATTAGTATTAAGATAAGGTAAGAAAAAGGGTCAGACAGGCTCATATATGGTAGAAAGAGGAGGGAGGTGGGGTTCAAGATGGTCCTGCCCACCCTGTTCAAGGTAAAATGCAATTCTTTTATTGATTCATCCTGTTTCAAGGCTTTCACTGTCTAATTCTTTTATTTATTTTTCCTCCAGTTTCCTTAAACCCAGTACACAAGCACAAACACAACTCACTTGTATGGCAGGGCAAGAGTTGGGGTCAGACATATTAATAGATTAGGTGAAGGGGGGGCTTGAAGATGGACAGGATCTACAAAATGAGGCCTGTATGGTAGGAATAGTTTCAGTCGTCGGACTAGCAATAGCAGTAGTATTATTGTAGGCTAAGGGGGGACTTCAAGATGATCGAGGACTGTATTGTAGGGTTACAGTTTTTTAGATTGGACGTAGCGGTAGTGTTAAGTATTATATTAGTATTAGGATAAGGTAAGAAAAAGGGTCAGACAGGCTCATATATGGTAGAAAGAGGAGGGAGGTGGGGTTCAAGATGGTCCTGCCCACCCTGTTCAAGGTAAAATGCAATTCTTTTATTGATTCATCCTGTTTCAAGGCTTTCACTGTCTAATTCTTTTATTTATTTTTCCTCCAGTTTCCTTAAACCCAGTACACAAGCACAAACACAACTCACTTGTATGGCAGGGCAAGAGTTGGGGTCAGACATATTAATAGATTAGGTGAAGGGGGGGCTTGAAGATGGACAGGATCTACAAAATGAGGCCTGTATGGTAGGAATAGTTTCAGTCGTCGGACTAGCAATAGCAGTAGTATTATTGTAGGCTAAGGGGGGACTTCAAGATGATCGAGGACTGTATTGTAGGGTTACAGTTTTTTAGATTGGACGTAGCGGTAGTGTTAAGCATTAGTATTAAGATAAGGTGAGAAATAGGGTCAGACAGGCTCATATATGGTAGAAAGAGGAGGGAGGTGGGGTTCAAGATGGTCCTGCCCACCCTGTTCAAGGTAAAATGCAATTCTTTTATTGATTCATCCTGCTTCAAGGCTTTCACTGTCTAATTCTTTTATTTATGTTTCCTCGAGTTGCTTCAACCCAATACACAACACAAACAACTCACTTGTATGGCAGGGTAAGATTTGGGGTCAGACAGATTAATAGATTAGGTGAAGGGGGGGCTTCAAGATGGACGGGATCTACAAGATGAGGCCTGTATGGTAGGAATAGTTTCAGTCGTAGGACTAGCAATAGCAGTAGTATTATTGTAGGCTAAGGGGGGGGCTTCAAAATGGGCGAGGACTGTATTGTAGGGTTACAGTTTTTTTAGATCGAAAGTAGTGGTAAGTATAATTATTAAGACAAGGTAAGAAATAGGGTCAGATAGGCTCACATAAGGTTGAAGAGGGGGAGGAGGGGTTCAAGATGGACGACAACTTTCAAGATGGATTAGCCCACCCTGTTCACGTCCTGGTCCTGTTCAAGGTAAAAATAGAATTTTTTTTGTTGATTAACCCTGTTTCAAGGCTTTCAATGTCTTATTTTTTATTTATTTCCTCCAGTTGCTTCAACCCAATACACAACACAAACAACTCACTTGTATGGCAGGGTAAGAGTTGGGGTCAGACAGATTAATAGATTAGGTGAAGTGGGGGCTTCAAGATGGACGGGATCTACAAGATGAGGCCTGTATGGTAGGAATAGTTTGTCGTAGGACTAACAATAGTAGTAGTATTAGTGGTAGTATTATTGTAGGCTAAGAGGGGGCTTCAAGATGAACAGGATCTACAAGATGAGGCCTGTATGGTAGGAATAGTTTCAGTCGTAGGACTAGCAATAGCAGTAGTATTAGTGGTAGTATTATGTTAGGCTAAGGGGGGGTTTCCAAGATGGGCGAGGACTGTATTGTAGGGTTACAGTTTTTTAGATTGGACGTAGCGGTAGAGTTAAGTGTTATATTAGTATTAAGATAAGGTAAGAAATAGGGTCAGACAGGCTCATATATGGTAGAAAGAGGAGGGAGGTGGGGTTCAAGATGGTCCTGCCCACCCTGTTCAAGGTAAAATGCAATTCTTTTATTGATTCATCCTGTTTCAAGGCTTTCACTGTGTAATTCTTTTATTTATGTTTCCTCCAGTTACCTTAAGCCCATTACACAAGCACAAACACAACTCATTTGTATGGCAGGGCAAGAGTTGGGGTCAGACAGATTAATAGATTAGGTGAAGGGGGGGCTTCAAGATGGACAGGATCTACAAGATGAGGCCTGTATGGTAGGAATAGTTCCAGTAGCAGGACTAGCAATAGCAGTGGTATTATTGTAGGCTAAGGGGGGACTTCAAGATGATCGAGGACTGTATTGTAGGGTTACAGTTTTTTAGATTGGAAGTAGTGGTAAGTATTAGTATTAAGATAAGGTAAGAAATAGGGTCAGACAGGCTCACATAAGGTTGAAGAGGGGGAGGAGGGGTTCAAGATGGACGACAACTTTCAAGATGGACGACAACTTTCAAAATGGACTAGCCCACCCTGTTCACGTCCTGGTCCTTGTCCTGTTCAAGGTAAAAATTGAATTTTTTTTTGTTGATTAACCCTGTTTCAAGGCTTTCAATGTCTAATTTTAATTTATTGTTTCCTCCAGTTGCTTCAACCCAATACACAACACAAACAACTCACTTGTATGGCAGGGTAAGAGTTGGGGTCAGACAGATTCATAGATTAGGTGAAGGGGGGGCTTCAAGATGGACGGGATCTACAAGATGAGTTCTGTATGGTGGGAATAGTTTCAGTCGTAGGACTAGCAATAGCAGTAGTATTAGTGGTATTATGGTAGGCTAAGGGGGGGCTTCAAGATGGACGGGATCTACAAGATGAGGCCTGTATGGTAGGAATAGTTTCAGTCGTAGGACTAGCAATAGCAGTAGTATTAGTGGTAGTATTATGTTAGGCTAAGGGGGGGCTTCAAGATGGGCGAGGACTGTATTGTAGGGTTACAGTTTTTTAGATCGGAAGTAGTGGTAAGTATTAGTATTAAGATAAGGTAAGAAATAGGGTCAGACAGGCTCACATAAGGTTGAAGAGGGGGAGGAGGGGTTCAAGATGCACGACAACTTTCAAGATGGACTAGCCCACCCTGTTCACGTCCTGGTCCTGTTCAAGGTAAAAATTTATTTTTTAAATTTTATTTATTAACCTTGTTTCAAGGCATTCAATGTCAAATTTTTATTTTTTGTTTCGTCCAGTTGCTTCAACCCAATACACAACACAAACAACTCACTTGTATGGCAGGGAAAGAGTTGGGGTCAGACAGATTAATAGATTAGGTGAAGGGGGGGCTTCAAGATGGAGGGGATCTACAAGATGAGGCCTGTATAGTTGGAACAGTTTCAGTCGTCGGACTAGCAATAGCAGTAGTATTATTGTAGGCTAAGGGGGGACTTCAAGATGGGCGAAGACTGTATTGTAGGGTTACAGTTTTTTAGATCGGAAGTAGTGGTAAGTATTAGTGTTAAGATAAGGTAAGAAATAGGGTCAGACAGGCTCATATAAGGTTGAAGAGGGGGAGGAGGGGTTCAAGATGGACGACAACTTTCAAGATGGACGACAACTTTCAAGATGGACGACAACTTTCAAGATGGACGACAACTTTCAAGATGGACTAGCCCACCCTGTTCACGTCCTGGTCCTGGTCCTGTTCAAGGTAAAAATAGAATTTTTTTTGTTGATTAACCCTGTTTCAAGGCTTTCGATGTCTAATTGGCCCTCGCCTAACGAAGTGGCGAGGGCTATTGTTCTTCGTTTTTTCTTCCGCCAAAATGATCGCATTTTTGACCCCCTGAACGACGACGAAAAGTCTCCCATGGGGGTATAGAATCGACCGGCCCGGCGAAAAATTCGATAAAACGGAGATCGCAACAATGACCAAAGTGACCCCACTCAACGGCGCCCCCTAGAATTGGACCCCTATGGGAGAGGGGACAAGCAAAGTTTGTCGCAGGGAAACGAAATTCGGGACAGTGACAGAGAACCATGAGACAAGCCAAAAGATGAATTGGAGCACGTCTCTATGACCAACAGGAAGTCGGCCATATTGGATCAAAAAACTTGCCGCTGTTTTGACTGCGTGTACGCCAAAGTCTTCAAGTGTCTTGGTTTTGGTCCAAACAAGCTCAGATTTGACACGTCACATCTACAGATGTGGGTCCACAAACCCCATCATTTTTCTCAGCACACTTTTTCACGGTTTGTCCGTAGCACGCCGGCGAATAACGCCTTCGTTTCCTGTTTCTTTGATGCCCTCTCACGGCCACAGGCTTTGGCCTACAGAGCTCAAACTCGCATCACTATTGTGTGATCCCGGCCTGAATGTGATGAAATATGAAATATAATAAAAGTGAACTCTGTAGCGCCACCTAGTGTATACGTGAAAAGTCAACATTATCGGATTTGGACCAAATTTGGGGGTTAAATTCTATGCATGATTTCAAGCAAAATCTTATATTATGGAAATGGTGCAATTTTCATTGTTCGCCACCAGGGGCGCAAAGACTCAATAAAAAAATAGTAAAAAAATGCCTGCACACACAGGCTTTGTCTGATCGTGCTGAAATTTGAATCACTAATGCCTGACTGGGACTTGATTATAATAAACTATAAAGCATATGAAAAGTTACTCTATAGCGCCACCTAGCCTATACAAGAAACGTCAACATTATCGGATTTGTACCAAATTTGGGTATTCAATTCTCTGTATCAAAGCAAGCAAAAAAATATATTATGGATATGGGGTGTTTCCCACGGTTGGCCAGCAGGGGCGCAAAGACTCCCCCAATAAATAGTTCAAAAATTACTACACGCACAGACTTTGTCTGATTGTGCTGAAATCTGAATCACTAAAGCTTGAACATGGCCTGAATATAATACACTATAAAGTATATGAAAAGTGAACTCTATAGCGCCCCCTACTCAGACATGAAACATCAACATTATCGGATTTGTACCAAATATGGGTATTAAATTCTATGCGTGTCTACGACCAAAAAAATACATTATGGATATGGGGTATTTTCCATGGTTGGCCACAAAGGGCGCAAATACTCCCCCCCAAAATATGTTTAAAGGTGCACTATGAAACTTTTCTGGTGGAGGGTCTGTTTTTATGCACAGTCTTAGTCTGACAGTGCTCTTGATTATAAAAGTCATGTGACCTGTGGCCTAGTTTCTATAATTTGGCTCTAGATCGTTCCCATTTTCAAATATTAAAGGTGCCCTATGTAATTTTTCTGGGGGACGAGCTGTCAGGAGGAGAGAGTCGTGCCAGGGCGGTCACAAGACCTGAGCGGTTGCCTGGGAGGGGCGTGCGCACCGGGGCGAGGGCCATCATTGCCGCCAGCGGCTTTAATTATTATTATTATTATTATTATTATTATTTTTCTTTGCAAACGATCGCGATTTTGAGGGCCTGAACATCGACGAAAAGTCTCACATGGGGGTATCAGATCGACCGGTCCGGTGAAAAATTTGATAAAACGGGCATCGCGACAATGCCCAAAGTGCCCCCACTCGACAGCGCCCCCTGGAAAAGGCAAAAATTGAAAGTCTATGGGGAGCTGAAAAGCATATTTTGGCGTAGGCCAACAAAATTCGGGACAGTGATAGAAATAAAGGAGACAAGCAGAAAATGTCATTGTCACACCCCCCTGTGACCAACAGGAAGTCGGCCATATTGAATCAAAAATTCACCGCCCTTTTGACTGCGTGTACGCCAAAGTCTTCAAGTGTCTTGGTTTTGGTCCAAACGAGCTCAGATTTGACACGTCACATCTACAGATGTGGGTCCACAAACGCATCATTTTTCTCAGCGCACTTTTTCACGGTTTGTCCGTAGCACGCCGGCGAATAACACCTTCGTTTCCTGTTTCTTTAATGACCTCTCACGGTCACAGGCTTTGGCCTACAGAGCTCAAACTCACATCACTATTGTGTGATCCCGGCCTGAATGTGATGAAATATGAAATATAATAAAAGTGAACTCTGTAGCGCCACCTAGTGTATACGTGAAACGTCAACATTATCGGATTTGGACCAAATTTGGGGATTAAATTCTATGCATGATTTCAAGCAAAATCTTATATTACGAAAATGGTGCAATTTTCATTGTTCACCAGCAGGGGGGCAAAGACTCAATAAAAAAATTGTTAAAAAATGCCTACACACACAGGCTTTGTCTGATCGTGCTGAAATTTGAATCACTAATACCTGATTAGGGCTTGATTATAATAAACTATAAAGCATATGAAAAGTTACTCTATAGCGCCCCCTAGCCTATACAAGAAACCTCAACATTATCGGATTTGTACCAAATTTGGGGATTAAATTCTCTGTACCAAAGCAAGCAAAAAAATATATTATGGATATGGGGTGTTTCCCACGGTTGGCCAGCAGGGGCGCAAAGACTCCCCCAATAAATAGTTCCAAAATGACTACACGCACAGACTTTGTCTGATTGTGCTGAAATCTGAATCACTAAAGCTTGAACATGGACTGAATATAATAAACTATAAAGTATATGAAAAGTGAACTCTATAGCGCCCCCTATCCAGACATGAAACATCAACATTATCGGATTTGTACCAAATATGGGTATTAAATTCTATGCGTGTCTACGACCAAAAAAATACATTATGGATATGGGGTATTTTCCATGGTTGGCCACAAAGGGCGCAAATACTCCCCCGCCCAAAATATGTTTAAAGGTGCACTGTGTAACTTTTCTGTTGGAGGGTCTGTTTTTATGCACAGTCTTAGTCTGATAGTGCTCTTGATGATAAAAGTCATGTGACCTGTGGCCTAGTTTCTATAATTTGGCTCTAGATCGTTCCCATTTTCAAATATTAAAGGTGCCCTATGTAATTTTTCTGGGGGACGAGTTGTCGGGAGGAGAGAGTCGTGCCAGGGTGGTCACAAGACCTCAGCGGTTGCCTGGCATGGGCGTGCGCGCCGGGGCGAGGGCCATCATTGCCGCGAGCGGCTTTAATTATTATTATTATTCCTCTTCCGCCAAAATGATCGCATTTTTGACCCCCTGAACGTCGACGAAAAGTCTCACATGGGGGTATAGAATCGACCGGCCCGGCGAAAAATTCGATAAAACGGAGATCGCAACAATGACCAAAGTGACCCCACTCAACGGCGCCCCCTAGAATTGGACCCCTATGGGAGAGGGGACAAGCAAAGTTTGTCGCAGGGAAACGAAATTCGGGACAGTGACAGAGAACCATGAGACAAGCCAAAAGATGAATTGGAGCACGTCTCTATGACCAACAGGAAGTCGGCCATATTGGATCAAAAATTCGCCGCTGTTTTGACTGCGTGTACGCCAAAGTCTTCAAGTGTCTTGGTTTTGGTCCAAACGAGCTCCGATTTGACACGTCGCATCTACAGATCTGGGTCCACAAACGCATCATTTTTCTCAGCGCACTTTTTCACGGTTTGTCCGTAGCACGCCGGCGAATAACACCTTCGTTTCCTGTTTCTTTGATGCCCTCTCACGGCCACAGGCTTTGGCCTACAGAGCTCAAACTCACATCACTATTGTGTGATCCCGGCCTGAATGTGATGAAATATGAAATATAATAAAAGTGAACTCTGTAGCGCCACCTAGTGTATACGTGAAACATCAACATTATCGGATTTGGACCAAATTTGGAGATTAAATTCTATGCATGATTTCAAGCAAAATCTTATATTACGGAGATGGTGCAATTTTCATTGTTCGCCACCAGGGGTGCAAAGACTCAATAAAAAAATAGTTTAAAAATGCCTGCACACACAGGCTTTGTCTGATCGTGCTGAAATTTGAATCACTAATACCTGATTAGGGCTTGATTATAATAAACTATAAAGCATATGAAAAGTTACTCTATAGCGCCACCTAGCCTATACAAGAAACGTCAACATTATCGGATTTGTACCAAATTTGGGTATTCAATTCTCTGTATCAAAGCAAGCAAAAAAATATATTATGGATATGGGGTGTTTCCCACGGTTGGCCAGGAGGGGCGCAAAGACTCCCCCAATAAATAGTTCAAAAATTACTACACGCACAGACTTTGTCTGATTGTGCTGAAATTTGAATCACTAAAGCTTGAACATGGCCTGAATATAATAAACTATAAAGTATATGAAAAGTGAACTCTATAGCGCCCCCTATCCAGACATGAAACATCAGCATTATGGGATTTGTACCAAATATGGGTATTAAATTCTATGCGTGTCTACGACCAAAAAAATACATTATGGATATGGGGTATTTTCCATGTTTGGCCACAAAGGGCGCAAATACTCCCCCCCAAAATATGTTTAAAGGTGCACTATGTAACTTTTCTGTTGGAGGGTCTGTTTTTATGCACAGTCTTAGTCTGACAGTGCTCTTGATTATAAAAGTCATGTGACCTGTGGCCTAGTTTCTATAATTTGGCTCTAGATCGTTCCCATTTTCAAATATTAAAGGTGCCCTATGTAATTTTTCTGGTGGACGAGCTGTCGGGAGGAGAGAGTCGTGCCAGAGCGGTCACAAGACCTCAGCGGTTGCCTGGGAGGGGCGTGCGCGCCGGGGCGAGGGCCATCATTGCCGCGAGCGGCTTTAATTGGCCCTCGCCAGTTAACGAAGTTAATGGCGAGGGGTATTGTTCTTGCTCGGTTTCTTACGCTATATTATTATTATTATTATTATTATTATTATTATTATTATTATTATTATTATTATTTTTCTTTGCAAACGATCGCGATTTTGAGGGCCTGAACATCGACGAAAAGTCTCACATGGGAGTATCAGATCGACTGGTCCGGTGAAAAATTTGATAAAACGGGCATCGCGACAATGCCCAAAGTGCCCCCACTCGACAGCGCCCCCTGGAAAAGTCAAAAATTGAAAGCCTATGGGGAGCTGAAAAGCATATTTTGGCGTAGGCCGACAAAATTCGGGACAATGATAGAAAACAAGGAGACAAGCAGAAAATGTCATTAACACACCCCCCTGTGACCAACAGGAAGTCGGCCATATTGAATCAAAAACTCGCCGCTGTTTTGACTGCGTGTACGCCAAAGTCTTCAAGTGTCTTGGTTTTGGTCCAAACGAGCTCAGATTTGACACGTCACATCTACAGATGTGGCTCCACAAACGCATCATTTTTCTCAGCGCACTTTTTCACGGTTTGTCCAGAGCACGCCGCGAATAACACCTTCGTGTCCTGTTTCTTTGATGCCCTCTCACGGCCACAGGCTTTGGCCTACAGAGCTCAAACTCACATCACTATTGTGTGATCCCGGCCTGAATGTGATGAAATATGAAATATAATAAAAGTGAACTCTTTAGCGCCACCTAGTGTATACGTGAAACGTCAACATTATCGGATTTGTACCAAATTTGGGGATTATATTCTATCCATGATTTCAAGCTAAATCTTATATTATGGACATGGTGCAATTTTCATCGTTCACCAGCAGGGGCGCAAAGACTCCCTAAAAAAATAGTTTTAAAATGCCTACACACACAGGCTTTGTCTGATCGTGCTGAAATTTGAATCACTAATACCTGATTAGGGCTTGATTATAATAAACTATAAAGCATATGAAAAGTTACTCTATAGCGCCACCTAGCCTATACAAGAAATGTCAACATTATCGGATTTGTACCAAATTTGGGTATTCAATTCTCTGTATCAAAGCAAGCAAAAAAATATATTATGGATATAGGGTGTTTCCCACGGTTGTCAAGGAGGGGCTCAAAGACTCCCCCAATAAATAGTTCAAAAATTACTACACGCACAGACTTTGTCTGATTGTGCTGAAATTTTAATCACTAAAGCTTGAACATGGACTGAATATAATACACTATAAAGTATATGAAAAGTAAACTCTATAGCGCCCCCTACTCAGACATGAAACATCAACATTATCGGATTTGTACCAAATTTGGGCATTAAATTCTCTGTGTCAAAGCAAACAAAAATATATTATGGATATGGGGTGTTTCCCATGGTTGGCAAGGAGTGGCGCAAAGACTCCCCCAATAAATAGTTCCAAAATTACTACACGCACAGAGTTCGTCTGATTGTGCTGAAATTTGAATCATTAATGCCTGACCATGACCTGAATATAATACACTATAAAGTATATGAAAAGTGAACTCTATAGCGCCCCCTACCCAGACATGAAACGTCAACGTGATCAGATTTGTACCAGATTTGGGGAATACATTCTATGCATGTCTCCGACCAAAAAAATACATTATGGATATGGGGTATTTTCCATGGTTGGCCACAAAGGGGGCAAATACTCCCCCCCCAAAATATGTTTAAAGGTGCACTATGTAACTTTTCTGGTGGAGGGTCTGTTTTTATGCAGTCTTAGTCTGACAGTGCTCTTGATTATAAAAGTCATGTGACCTGTGTCCTAGTTTCTATAATTTGGGTCTAGATCGTTCCCATTTTCAAATATTAAAGGTGCCCTATGTAATTTTTCTGGGGGACGAGCTGTCGGGAGGAGAGAGTCGTGCCAGGGCGGTCACGAGACCTCAGCGGTTGCCTGGCATGGGCGTGCGCACTGGGGCGAGGGCCATCATTGCCGCGAGCGGCTTTAATTATTATTATTATTATTATTTTTCTTTGCAAACGATCGCGATTTTGAGGGCCTGAACATCGACGAAAAGTCTCACATGGGGGTATCAGATCGACTGGTCCGGCGAAAAATTTGATAAAACGGGCATCGCGACAATGCCCAAAGTGCCCCCACTCGACAGCGCCCCCTGGAAAAGTCAAAAATTGAAAGTCTATGGGGAGCTGAAAAGCATATTTTGGCGTAGGCCGACAAAATTCGGGACAGTGATAGAAAACAAGGAGACAAGCAGAAAATGTCATTGTCACACCGCCCTATGACCAACAGGAAGTCGGCCATATTGGATCAAAAATTCACCGCCGTTTTGACTGCGTGTACGCCAAAGTTTTCAAGTGTCTTGGTTTTGCTCCAAACGAGCTCAGATTTGACACGTTACATCTACAGATGTGGGTCCACAAACGCCGCATTTTTCTCAGCGCAGTTTTTCACGGTTTGTCCGTAGCACGCCGGCGAATAACACCTTCATTTCCTGTTTCTTTGATGACCTCTCACGGCCACAGGCTTTGGCCTACAGAGCTCAAAGTCACATCACTATTGTGTGATCCCGGCCTGAATGTGATGAAATATGAAATATAATAAAAGTGAACTCTGTAGCGCCACCTAGTGTATACGTGAAACGTCAACATTATCGGATTTGGACCAAATTTGGGGATTAAATTCTATGCATGATTTCAAGCAAAATCTTATATTATGGACATGGTGCAATTTTCATTGTTCGCCACCAGGGGCACAAAGACTCAATAAAAAAATAGTTTAAAAATGCCTACACACACAGGCTTTGTCTGATCGTGCTGAAATTTGAATCACTAATACCTGATTAGGGCTTGATTATAATAAACTATAAAGCATATGAAAAGTTACTCTATAGCGCCACCTAGCCTATACAAGAAACGTCAACATTATCGGATTTGTACCAAATTTGGGTATTCAATTCTCTGTATCAAAGCAAGCAAAAAAATATATTATGGATATGGGGTGTTTCCCACGGTTGGCCAGCAGGGGCTCAAAGACTCCCCAATAAATAGTTCAAAATTACTACACGCACAGACTTTGTCTGATTGTGCTGAAATCTGAATCACTAAAGCTTGAACATGGACTGAATATAATACACTATAAAGTATATGAAAAGTGAACTCTATAGCGCCCTTTACTCAGACATGAAACATCAACATTATCGGATCTGTACCAAATATGGGTATTAAATTCTATGCGTGTCTACGACCAAAAAAATACATTATGGATATGGGGTATTTTCCATGGTTGGCCACAAAGGGCGCAAATACTCCCCCCCAAAATATGTTTAAAGGCGCACTATGTAACTTTTCTGTTGGAGGGTCTGTTTTTATGCACAGTCTTAGTCTGACAGTGCTCTTGATTATAAAAGTCATGTGACCTGTGGCCTAGTTTCTATAATTTGGCTCTAGATCGTTCCCATTTTCAAATATTAAAGGTGCCCTATGTAATTTTTCTGGGGGACGAGCTGTCGGGAGGAGAGAGTCATGCCAGGGCGGTCACGAGACCTCAGCGGTTGCCTGGGAGGGGCGTGCGTACCGGGGCGAGGGCCATCATTGCCGCGAGCGGCTTTAATTATTATTATTATTATTATTATTATTATTATTACACTACTACATTTGTTTGGCTTCTGTTAGTTTGTTTTTAATTTAGCTCCCTTTTTATGTTTTGCTCATTACATTTTTCATATTCTTTTAGGTTGAAACCGAGGCAGTAAACTCCTGGCGCAGCAGGGTAAGCATTTTCTTAGACTCCTCAGTGCACCACACTAAAATCAAATGACATGGACATACATACTTTGTGCTGTAGTCTTTCTACAGAGGTTTCAAGTCATAGAACACATAACATTACTGCAAGCAACCATTACCATTTTCTCCTTCTCCCATGTCTCCACTCCCCCCTTATGTGTCCTCTCCTCTCCCCTGCTGCTGTCTCTTGTCCTGTCTCCTTTCTCCTTCTGTCTACCCTTTCTTGCTCTCTGGTGTTTCTTACACTCACCTCCAGTTTATCCCTCACCAGAACCTGCCACCTTCATGTTGCCACTGTCTGTTCACTGGCTGTAGTCAAGTTTGTTCAGTTTAGGCTATAACATTGTTTTCTCTTTGTTTAGGTTGCATCAACTGATGAAGTTAAAGTTCCAGATCTTCTCATGATCACATCCAATGAAACAGACAATCTTATGTCCCTCAAGAACTGCAGTGGACCCACATGGTCACTGATGTTTATTCTCTGGATGATGGGTATGTCACACTTTTTGGACTGATGTATGTGCTGCACTTAAGTTATCCAAAAAGTCAGACAGTTTCTGTTTGACTGTTTCAGTTGTTTCTGTTGAACAAAATTCAGCACATATCTGTAGTGCATTTTAAGTCTTATTATAGTCAAAATATGAGGAAAATACTTTTACTTTTTACTCTTTAAAGGTGCTCTATGTAACTTGTTTGTTGTGGGTCCGTCAGCTGCTTGTTTCTATGGAGATGTCATTGCTCTGTCTAGAATGTTCCACAATGACATAAAACAGCTCTACATTACATTTATTCAATTACAGGTGGTTTTATTGCTTAAAAATACCTAGAAAAACAGGCATTCTGACTGTGAGCGGGGTTGCTCTCCACAGACTTGGTCTGGTTTGGTCTTAGGAAGACAGAATGGTTTAATACTATACTGTGGAACATTCCAGACAAAGCAGTAACATGTCCATGGAGAAAAGAATTTCACCGACTTTCCACAAGAAAAGTTACACAATGCTCCTTTTAAGTACATTTTTAAAGAGCTACTTTAATATTTTTCATGTGATACTTGTAGTTTTTTTGCTTTGGTATATGTACTTTTACTAAATACCAAACTTACTTCCTCCACCGCTGGTCCATTACTTGCTGGGAAATGTCCAAAGTGTTTTTTCAGTATTGATGCCTATTTGAATGGGTAATCAAGGGTATTTATTTAGTTTTTCCTTTAAAACCGTATTGGAGTTATATTTCTATTGACATCCTACACTGTATCAACACATTATTGAAGTTTATACAGTTGGTTAATAAAATGTAATTCAGAAATGTGTAAGCTTCAGTCTGTTTATGTATTAAAAATAATGCAAGTACATTTACTACAAAATTGGGTCAGTATTGGTTAAAAAAGGTTGTAGTAAACAGTTAAACATTTTGTATTAAAGGCACCAAAACATTTTAAGTTTTGTGTGCTAGTTAAGTTTTGTCGTAAAAGATGAAAAATATTAAGTACAAACTACTTAGACCTTTAGGGTATGTACTACTTAAAGAAAGACAGTTTGTTAACTCAAAAACAAGAGTTCTGTACTAAAAAATGTTTACGCAATCAGTTTCATCAATTTTTTTGAGTAGTCCTAACTTGTCGGGTTTTACAGTGTAGGTTTGGGGGGGGGCGGTAAACAATGGCGCACAGTATGGGGCAGATGGCATCGAGCAAAAACCCCTGCAGTTCAAAGGTTGTGTAGTTGTCCATTTTAATTAATTTGCAGCTAAAATTGTCTCTGAACACAGTGGCCAGGCCCCCACCGCGACCTGAGGACCGTGGTGTGCTGAAGTACAAACAGCTGGAGGGAGGTATCTCAGAAAAAGCAATATTCTCGCCTGGTTTTAGCCATGTTTCAGTCAGGAACAGAAAGTCTAAGTTGTGCGAACAGAAGAAATCCTTAAGGATGAATGTTTTATTGTTAAGTGATCTAATGTTGATCAGAGCCAGTGTAAGAGAGGAAAGAGAGGGAGTGGTGGTGACAATAGAGGGGAAAGAGCGTAGGTGGCAGAGGTTGGCACCACGATGACGCCCAACAGGGTTGTGGTTGGAGGAGGGTGGGCGTTGAGTAGTAATGACAGGGATTGGGGAGAAAATGACTGAATCTTCTGGATAGTTAATTTTATTACAATTGGTCATACAGGACTTTTGAACTGATGGAAGGGGTGGTAGCAATTGGAGGTAGTCACATAGAGAGTTGGACTGAGATGGGGGAAGAGGGTGCAGTCAACTAGAATGGACTGCATACTGAATGTTACTAGTTAACATTCTAGTTAACAACATTGAGATGCCTAGACCAGGCATGTCCAAACTATGGCCCGGGGGCCAAATGTGGCCCTCAGACCAATTGTTTTTGGCCCTCAGGCTTCCAGGTGAATTGACCCATATTACCACAAGTAGTACTTTTTACTGCATGTTTTTGAAATCTACCTTGATCAAGCAAATGTAGTGTGTCCTTCTGAGGGTCTAAGCCTGAACAAAGGTCTGGAGGGTCATTCAAACCTGTTATAAATGCACAGATTTGAATTACTCACTGTTTTGATCATCAGTCTATGACCCCCGATCGGCCCTCACGCTGGTCTGTGTTTTAATATGTGGCCCTAGATGAAAAAAGTTTGGGCACCCCTGGCCTAGACTGTTTGGGTGGATTCCATCCGAACTATAAAAGGAGCTGCGGTTCCAGAACAGGTCAAAATGGTCAATAAACACAAAGTTATGTTCCCTGCAAGTAGACTTTAACCATGTGTTTAGGTTGATCAGTCGGCTAAAACGTTCTGAGCCACGGGCCAGAGAGGGAAAAATATTGATAAATATAGACTTTCCACAGCTCCATAGAAGCTTGAAGATGTCAGAGAATGCTGATTTGGTAAACTGTGAGTGACGGCGAGCCGTGTAATTGCAGCCCACATGAACAATAATACGGTCAACAGAGGAAGGGAGTGAGTGCAATAAGCCGGGAAGTCTGATCAAAATATCATGTGCAGTGGCTCCAGGAAAACATTTAGTGATAGCATTAAAAAAGCGAACCTTTCTTATAATACTGTCAATTACTAGTATGTTGTTCTAGTCTGTTAAAATGGAACTAAACACCTGACATTTTTTTGCTACTAAACCCTGCTAGTGTATATGGTGTTTTAATAGTCTTGTGTACTGTTCCTAGTCCCTTTTGGCTATTTCTGTGCAAACTAGGTGCATGCAGTTTTGGTATAAAAACAGTTGCATTACAATGACCCATGCATTTTCAAGTACTATGTGACATCACAGCACTGCCCTGATTAAGGCTCCTCAGACTGCGCCCGGTCCAGCTGCTCTATAGGGTCAGTGCCTTTGAAGATGCGTATGCGAGACCACATGATAAGGATTTACTTAAGGAAAAGTCTTAGGGTCGGCTCCAGCATCCGGCTAAAACAGACTCCCAACGGAATTGATCTGGAGCTCCGCGGCACCGCCACAGTCTGAGCCTGGAGTGGAGTCTGAAGTGTGAATACCTGTTTGACCATTCATTCTGTTCCTTATACCCCCAGACTGCACCACTCCTCTCTCCTTACTCTCTCCTTTAGTTTTACAGGCACTGCCTGGTTTAGCAGCTCTGTTTGAAATGTGGTTGTGGGCCAGAGTCCCACTTTAAACAGCTACTTTTTGTGTGAAACTGTGAAAGTACTCCGTGTATCTTGATTGTTTGTTCATTTGCCATTTGAATCCATTACCCCCTCAACTTCTTTCATCATGACGCTAACAGATATTTAGTACTGATGTTATCAAGCATTCAAATGATCACAGGCTTTTTCAGCTGCACCACCTTTAACAGATACTGACCACTGCAAACCACGAACAGCCCACAGGATCTGCAGGTTTGGACATGCTCTGCCCCAGCTGTCCTTTCCCTCACTGTTAGCAGTGTGACAAAAGTTATTATTCTCAGGTTTTGGTCCTGATTGTTGATACTTAAACACATCATGAGGACAAAATGTACTATAGTTTAAGTTTATTGATGTTTAAAGTGTAGTGTTTCAGTGTACTTAGCAGTGAAATTAAAATATACAAATGTTTACAACAAGATTACAACAATATACGGTGATGGACAGCAATATACAGTGGTAAAAATGACAGAAAACAGTGTACAGTGTGCAAAATTCAAAATGACACTATTATACAAACGTATACATGTGCATTCACTCTCCTACACATCATACACATAGACCTACATACATACATACTTACATAAATACATACCTGAAAGCCTTACCTTACTATAACCATACCATTGGATCCTCTTTGCATTTACACACGACTGAATGACTGTATAAAATGATCTAACTGAATAATATGGAATAAAATGCTGTATTTTTTATTGTGCTGTCTAAATGTCCAGGGTTGCCCAGGCTGAAGTCCCACACATATATATGTGTGTTTTATAAATCTATCTCCATTCTATGTGATTAATATTCATTTAGATTTAAAATAAGCCAAGCAAACTGTACTACACTTAAACACACTGTGCCCCTTTCTGGACCCTCACCCACAGTTTGAGAACCTCTTCTTTAAGAGAACTTCCACTGGCACTTTATACAGAACTGGAGACTTCAAACTGAGAAAACTTCACCCAGAAGCTCATTGAGAAAAGGCCAAGGGTTTGCAGTGCTGTCCACGAGGCAAAGAGTAACTACTTTGAGGATTTGAATGTAAAATATACATTCCCCCTTCCTCCCCCCTCACTCTCCCCTTTAGTCCTCCAGGTTCTGTTCAGGTTAGCAGTGCTATTTGACATGTGCTTGTGGGAGGAGTTAAGTCACTTGGGGACTGGTGCAGACTGAACCCAGTACAGGGTGGACATGTAGTGTAAGATAAGTAAACAAATCTGCGATAGTACTCTGTTCTACCACCCGCCCATGTTCAAATGCTAAAAGCTGCCATTTGAATTCATGATCCCCTCAGTTTCTTTTAACATGCCACTAACAGTGTGAGAAATTGTATCATATTCTCAGGTGTTAGTCCTGATTGTTTAAACTTGCATAACCAACTCACATTGTGAGGTCAAAATGTAAAGACATTGACATTTGATTTGGTTTCCTCTTTGATGAAATTATCTAACTTTGATGAAATGATCTAACAGCATTATTTGGAATGAAAGTTTATTTTTATTGTGCTGACAGCATAAAGGGCTGTCTAAATGTTCAGGGTTGTGGAGGCTGAAGTCCCAGACTCTGACTGAACGACCTGCACTTGAACATCATTGTCACAAGCCTGCTTCATGAAGGCCTCCAGAGGAATGCCCTGCATTGGAAGGCCCTCATACATGAAGGTCTCCATGGATAGATCCTGCAGAGTCTGGATGTTCAGAGTCTGGATGTTCATAGCCTGGTTCTCAGTGGCCTGTTTGTCCGGGGCCTGGTAGCTCAGGGCTTGGTTGAGCAAGGCCCTGTCGTCCAGGGCTGACATCTCGGGCTGTGGCTGAAGGACCTGCACTTGAACATCATTTTTATGGGCCTGCTTTAGAAAGGCCTCAAGGGGAATGCCCTTCATCTGATTGCCCACCAAGACAAAAGTCTCCACAGGAAGATTCTGCAGAGTCTGGCTCTCCGAGGCCTGGTTGTCCAGGAAATGGCTGTACATGGCCTGGTTGTGCAGAGCCTGGTTGTACATGGGCTGGTTGCCGTAGGCCTGGTGGTACATGGGCTGATTGCCGTAGGCCTGGTGGTGCATGGGCTGGTTGCCATGGGCTTGGTGGTACAGGGGCTGGTGGTACATGGGCTAGTTGTACATGGGCTGGTTGTACATGGGCTGATTGATGAAGCTCACTGGATGAGTTGTAGTGGGCCACATCACAGGCTGCTGAGAGGTGGCAGCTACAGAAAGACCATTGGTTTTCCTCTTCTTGGTCTTTTTGCCCTGAAAGAGGCACAGAGGCATGACTCTTGTGAACATGGTGCAAACAGGTGGAGACATAGTAGTGAGTGTATTCTAAGTACTGAAATGACCCAGATGTGTGTGAACAGTATCACACATCTCTTTGATTCTCCTGTATAAGATGTGTGTTGTGTGATGCTCTTACCAAGTTGTCCTTGGTGGACCATCCAGGATACTTGGCCTCGTGAGCCCTTCTCTCTCTGTGGGCCTGTTCGAAGTACGGGGCCTGCTCCTGTTCAGACAGCATTCTCCACTGCAGAGGAACAAGACACATGTTCAACAGGATTCTGCCTTCTGCTCTTCACCGAACACACTTTACATTTGTGAACTGTATAATAACCATCGGTCCATGACTGAACCCAAGCCCGTGTGTGTGTTTCATAAATGCTCCTGTAGACTGGTGTTCACTCACCCTCTGTCCCAGCACCACATTGACTTTTGCACAGTCGGTGATTTGGAGCTCCTACACCACCTTGGGCCTCTGCTCAGCCCTGAAGAGCATGAACGCATTGGGAGGCTTCTTTATGTAGGGTTTGTCCTCCTGCTGCCTCCTGATACAAACACAAGACTCTATGTTACAAGGACAGTTATTGCTGTGGAAATATGAGTTTGTGTAATAACTTCTCAAGAGAACACATGTGTATTGTGTGCTTAGGTTCTTCCATGGGACTGAGGATTGTATGTAAACTTTTACATGCAGAAATGGTCTTGTCGTTACCTTGACATAGTAGAGGGATCAGAGGCCGGTGCTACACATGTGTACAGCTGTTTTCCTTGGCTGCAGATAAGAACAGAAAGACCTTCATTAGCACAGACTGCAATGGGACAGAAGCAGTGTGGTAACAAGTGTCTTTGGTACTTACAATGTCCCCAAGGAGCTCAGCATGTTTGAGTGGATCACAGGGTTATAATTTGCCTGAAAGGTAAAAAAAAAATTTAGATCACTTTAATTGAGATACAATAAAAAGACATTAAATGGCTTTTTTTTAGTTCAACATTGAAAAAGTACAATACATCATTGGCTTATGAATGTTAACTTACTGTAGGCCCTGGCACATAGGGAGGAGCAGCCGTGTTGTGATTGGCTGTTGTGTCTTCACACAGCTTCTTTCTTTGGGGACTGGAGCACTCATCAGAGAGTCCTGCCTCAGTGGGCTCAGAAGCAGGTCTTTTTGTCCCACGTGTGATCGTCCCTGAACTGTCCTTAACCTCCGCAGAGTCAAAGGAAGTATGTTCTTCCAGAGACTGTTGAGGCACGACTGGAGAGCCCAGTGATGAGATTTCATCATTGGACAAGAAGCCACTAGCAGCCAGTTCTGTTTCGATAAAACTGATTAAATGAGCTAGTGCGTCCACTGACTGTCCTCCAGGGACATGGTCCTCAAGACCCTGTGTGCTCGGGTCTTGGCTGTGGCTGCGTGATGGAGGCGTAGGAGTTTCCACATGTTCAAACTCCTGCTCACCCTTCCACCCGCTCAGGAAGGCGTCTGGATCCAGAATCCAATTTCCTGGTTCCATAGTTGATATTTATGAAGAACTGTGAAGATAAAACAAAAAATTATTAATGAGTTATGGGAACATTTTGCTACAGTGTAAACTAAAATAACTACTGTGAATTGAACGCACTGCATCACAAACCCAACCATTGGTACTACTTAATGATAAGTATTCCATAGTACATGTCCAAATCTGGCAAACATAACTTGAATTTTAACACTCTTAAATAATGGAAATGTCTTGTAGTTTGAATTAGTCAGGTCATTGCCTTTTAGTTTAGGCAGCCTGGAGTTACACTCAAGTTACTTGTCATACGTCTATTTCCCAAATCCACAAAAGTAAAAAAAAATCACATTTAACTGTTGTCCGGTGTAATGTTTTATGTTATTTGGGACCACTCTTTTGTCCAAGATACTGTCACAAAAGCTGGTGACTCCCATCTCCCCAAGCTTCAAACAACCGTCTTACATAAGTTTGATGTGATTTGTTCACTATGTATGTGTCAGAATGTGTTAAAATATGCTGTAATATCAAAGTTAATCTTTTCATAGCTGTAAATTACACTAAAAATTAAAAGTACTCAAAGAAACAACTAAACAGGACCAAAACTCTTCTATGACGAGACCCAGACTTTTCTGCGATTCCAAAAGAGTTTAAACCAGTGCTTAAAACCATCACTCACCTGTGGGACTCAGAGGGAACAGTTGGATTTAAACCTTTGGAGGCTTTAAATCGTGCAGTTTGTGAAAAACTGAGGAGAGACGTTAAGATGTGGCTTGCTGTACGCTGACCAGATCAGAAGTGAGGTTTAGTACGAACGGAACGGAACATCCCAACGTACCTACCAACAATTCTATGCAACCGTGACAACACACATTCTAAAATTAGCATATTAGCGATGGAACGCTGGGGCCATTTAAAAAAACAACACTAGAATATGTTTTTATTTATTCATTTTTTTTCTTTTTTTGTTCATCAATTATTTTGTAATTATTGTCCAAATAATGATCAAACAGTTAAACTACCAGTTAAATGTTAAATCATCCATTCATTCATTGTTTTTTCTGTTTACTACGTTCTACATTTTAAATACATATGAAGCAAAACAATTTTGTTATAATTTATATTCAGATCCTCAAAGTATCCACCCTTTAGCTTTGTCGAAAAATATTTAGTAGAGCTATTTAACTTTTTTTCTTTCCTGCATAATCCATATTCTGTATCTTACTTCATATATTTGATGTCCTCCAAATGTAGAAAGTAGTAAACATAACCATTTTATTTGATGTTTTCTGTGGTTGTGTGCAAAGTTTAGGTGTTTAGTCCAAGTTCATTTTATAACAAAGGTCAACCATATCTCACCTCTTTCTGGTCTCCTCCAGCTAGAACAGACCCCAGGAGAAGACAACCCCATCTTCCTGCCCACAGACTCCAAGTATGATTGGCTCCTGGCGAAGATCTGGGTGCGCTCCACGGACTTTCACTACTACCAGACTATCACCCACCTCCTGTGCACCCACGTGATGACAGAGGTGTTCGGGATCGCCATGTACAGGCAGCTGGCGGCAGTGCACCCAGTCTATAAGGTACAGGGGCTGGGGTAGGATAAGAAGGTGCATTGTGTAACTTTTCGACTGAGGGTCCATCATCTTCTTGTTTCTATGCATATGTGATTGTGATACTGTGAAACATTCCAAAGCAATAACCTCTCCATGAAGAAAAACATTTGACAGACGCTCCACCAGAAAAGTTACACACCTTTAACTGAAACCGAAATGATCAAATAATCATCGTTTTTTTTTTGTTTGTTTTTTTTTTTTTTTTACAGAGATATAAGAGAGAAGAGTGTGGAATGACAATCTTTCAGTCATATTCAGCAAAAATGTTTTTAGCCTGGATTTAAACAGAGTCACAGTAGAGTCTGTCTCACATGTTCAGACTGTTCCAGGTTTTAGCTGCATGAATTTCAGCCCTGGAAATCTAAATCTCTACTGAATAAAAGGGAAAAAAGGAGGTGTTAACTTGAAAACTCCACAGAAAAAACTGAAGGGTTAACATTTCAGGGTAAAATATTGTTTTTAATAGAGTTGTTTTTAACACAAAAAGTGCTCTTCAAGTTGAAAGTTAAATGGGGGGTTTGAGTTGGGGTTATTTCCCAGAATTGATATGGTTAAAGAGAATTCAACTTCCACTAATGTTAATTTGGCATGTCACACCCAACACGTCAATCTCCCGTGAGAGAAGACCAGTTTGAACCAGTTTTGTACATCATTTCATCTTAAATGAACTCAAATAAAGTGTATAAATAAAACACCTCTGTGTGTTGTTTAGCTAAATCGGGATAAGTGTTATCCGTTTGCTCTTATAACTCTTGATTTTGGGGTTTAACAGGAACTTTGGCCCAGTGTTGCTTAATGAACATTTCCAAAAATGTTAAATTAACTCTAAAAAAGATTGGACTCATATAAACCCTGAGAAATTGTTATAATTGATTCTGTGAGAGTCAGTTTTAACACACCACTTTTTGCTGTGTACCACTACATAACATCACAAGGTGGAAGAGAGAATTTTGAGCTTTGGCGATGTAGACAGACTAATAAAGGGTTACTCAAACATGTGTGAATGAAACAAAACACAACTCCAGGTATGTTTTTGAGGAGGTAACATTAGAACCTGCCTAAGCACTCACAAGTCAATTTTGTGTAATATACTACCTTTAATGGTGCTTTAAAAGAAAAATTCCAATTCATGCTTCCATTTTTCTCATATTTTACTATAGGCTCGCTGTGTAAACAGGTTACGCCTTCTTGAATAGCTGTACAATCCTGAAAGGTTTTAACACTTGTACTTGAACTGTTCCAGCCATGGACGAGTCTTGATCTCAGGATGACTTCAGAGGCTTCGGTCTCCTCACCTCCTGCTATAGGCCGCCCTTCTGCGCAGAGGGGCTTTCTCCGCTCCTTTGTGGCTGGAGGTACAAATAGTTTTATTGATACTTTGTAGTGACTTCACGCTGGGGGTGTTCCACATGTGTCTCTATGGCAGAATGTTCAGTTATCACATTAGCAAACACAGCCAAAAGAATATTAAGATGTCTGAAACCAAGAAAAACACAAAATGGATTAAAACAACCTGTGATCAATGTTTAGGAGTTTCGATTTTCAACAAAAAAAGTGAGTGTGACTAATCTGAGCGAGCTTGTAATAATAATAATAATAATAATGCATCAGTTTTATATAGCGCTTTTCTGGACACTCAAAGACGCTTTACAGAGCATTATTCATTCACTCCATACCCGGTGGTGGTAAGCTACTATTGTAGCTACAGCTGCCCTGGGGCAGACTGACGGAAGCGAGGCTGCCAATCTGCGCCATCGGCCCCTCCGACCACCACCAACACTCACGCACACACCACTTTCATACTAGGCAATGTGGGTGATGTGCCTTGCCTAAGGACACAACGACAGTTTCTGCAACTGGCGCCCCACTGTGGCACCTGGAATTCCTTGTGGTCTCCCATCCAAGTACTAACCAGGCCCGGCCCTGCTTAGCTTCTGAGATCTGACGGGTTCAGGCTTTGACGAGCCGGTATGACTATGTAACTCATTTTATGTGAGAGAGACTTGTTAAACAGCACAAATCAACTATTGTTCTAGTTCAGTCTGTTTTTTATGGTCAGATGTGTTAAAATAAAGCTCCAATTAAAGTCTATTTTGAGTAACAGAGCTTCACACCCCCAGGGAATTTTGAATGTAGATACCAGCTGTAAAGTCTCATCACAATAAGTAAATAATATACTTTTATTCGACTGCTGATTCCACTGAACAATAATAAACTATCTTTTGTCTTTGTAGGAGTGGCAGGATGCTGTGCCAAAACAACCATCGCTCCTTTAGACAGAGTAAAGATTCTGCAAAATCCTCACTACAAACATTTAGGTAAACCATCACGGTCAGTCTCAAATAAATTCCATGTTTTTCTACGGTTTAGAATTGTTCATACTGTGTCTTCCAGGTGTGTTTGCTACCCTGAAGGCCGTACCAAAGAAAGAGGGCTTTTTAGGCTTAAACAAAGGCAATGGGGCCATGATGGTTCGAATATTCCCCTATGGAGCTATTCAATTCATGGCTCTGGTATAAAAAGGTATTCTACATTTATTTAAAGTGCATATGACAGGTTAGACTACTGATCTCTCTAAAACGTAGTTAACCTAATTTTATTTAAGATTTTACTACAAATATCTTTGCAATCTTGGTGAAGTTTATAATTTTACTTCCTGGTTGGATACGGGCAGGAGATATGACATATTTCTGATCTGTTACCTAGCAACCAGTATGTTAACAAGGGCCAAAACGTGTCTAAATTACACAATAGTTATATGACAAATAAAAGTGAAGTCTTTATAACTTTGTAAGTCAATCTTTAAACACAAGCAGGTGAAAAAGCAAAAGAAAATATCAACATTTTTTCTTTTATTTAAGATTTATTTTCCAAGGAAGTATGTAGTTCCATGTCTGTCTTTTTTTAATCATATTTCAACACTTTAAACCTAAGTAATATCTGTTTTAATTTATTTTTGGTCAGTTTATCTATAAACACTGAATCTGTATTTTAGTATTTCGACCTCAGGGGCGACAGGTGTGAGATTAAAAACCTCTTTTTCCCGGCCAAGTGTGTAAAAACACAATTAAAACACAATTAAAATGACAAATAAAACATTTAACACACCTTAAAAATCAAAAGAAACGCCAACAGTTTGTTTCTATACACTTCATATTACTCAGAACTTTAATATCCCAACCTTGTTTTAGAAAATAAAACAGTTTTAAGCTTATTCTCGGTCGCACCGCATGACATTTTACACAGAGTTATGCACTGGGCACTGTAAATATTTGAAAAAGTTCAATAGAAACTAATATTTTTTATATTTTAAATTTACCTGTTGGAAATCCTTATATGTCATTGACCCATATGTGTTTAGTCCTGTTTTAGTCCTGGTTTAGCCCTAGTTTAGACCTGATACCTTTTTATCTATTTATCTATTGTTCAATCTAATAAAAATATAAAAAATATAAAGTACCTATGACAGGTTAGACCACTCATTTTACTACTTAAAAGATTCACTGTGTATTTTTTCTGGTTGTAGGGTCCGTCAAACGCTTTTCTTCATGGAGATTTTATTGCTTTGTCTGGAACATTTCACAGTGTGTTACAGGTCAGATCTGTGGAGAGGCGACGCCGCTCACAGTCAGAACGCCTGTTTTTCTCAGTATTTTTGAGCTATAAAACCACCTGTAAGTGAATAAAAGTAAAGTAGAACTGTTTAAGGTCATACTGTGGAATATTTCAGGCAGAGTGATGACGTATCCATAGAAACAAGCAGGTGACGGACCCCCAACCAGAAAGTTACTCCTACATTTTACTACTTTCTTTCCAGTTTGGCCATATTCAAGCACAATTTGGCATTGAAATCGTCCCAAAGATTCTAGTTTAAAAACACAATGAAGCACTTCCTGTATCACCGCATGACATCATGAGGTGGAACAGAGCGTTTTTGTTAAGGCAAATAAAAATAACACTTTGCTTAATCAATTTTGAAATCATTAAAAAAGAAGAAAAACCTTCCTTCTTTGTGCATAAATTGTTCGTGCATTTTGGTTTGGGGAGGAATTTTCAGTGTTGATCAAATTGAGGTTTTCTATACAGCCAAATAAACAAATTTCAGCAAACAAAAATGAAAAATATTCTTCAAATGAATTAGAAAAAGTGAAGGAAAAGGAGGGAGGAGGAGGCGGAGTGAAGGAGGGAGGAGGCGGAGTCTGGGTGGGGGCCACAGGTGCAGCACATTGAACTAATCAGAGAATGCTGCACCATGTGGACCAAGAAATGAGCAAAAGATAAGCAAAAATATCCAAAAATACTCACATTTAATCACTCAAACACACATATGACGTAGCACAGGCATTGATGGAGCATTTGAAGGTAAAAGTTTAAGCTACCGGTAATTCACATTTTATTTGGTAAAATATCATCTGTAGTAGCAGTAGCTAGTGATGGGAAAAATGAAGCGCCATGAACCATTGGAGCGTACCGGACTATTGCTTCACCAAGAGGTTCATTAGTGAAGCTTCAAAATGCTGCCATCTGGTGTTGATTTAATGTATAGCAAATGTTAGGCGGTTTGATTGAAACAGGACACGCTCTTGAAATAGAAAATGCATATTCTCATTGTTATTAACGGTGTTACAATAAACATGCCTGAAATCTGAATCTTTTTTTCATTCATTTTTATTCAAAAAAACTATTTTTTCCAAAGTTTTTGGATTTAGTCGATTTCTCTTTTTAGAAAGTATTTCTCCGGCTTTAGAAAATATTCTTTCACATGGCACTGAAGATGCCGGAGAACACAAATAAATTCTTGTCAGTTTATAAAGATTTGGATATAGGTGCTTTGCTCTGCTCCAGTACACTATTGGATCTTCTGTTCTTGTAACATTTGTTTCAGCGAGGAAGAGATCAACTTCAATAGTTGCGTCTGCAATAATGCTGGAGGTGCTTCGGCTGCTCTCAACTGTTTGGTCAAAAGGCTTCCAAAGGGAACCTATTAACAAAAATATATATAAAACAATAGCCTATATAGAGTTAGGACTCTTGATGTGAAAATTGTGTGTGGTAATTTTCTTACCCAAATTGCTAGAAAGATCCACAGGAGCATCTTCAGCTGGGTCCGGGAGGGCAGATGTGGCGCTTCTCATAAGCTGCACACATTCGTTTTTTAAGTGATTAATTGCTTCTTGTGCTTTCACCTGGCTTAGAAAAGCTAAATGCTTGAACCTAGGATCCAAGAGAGTTGGCAATGTTAACATACTAACTGTTTCCATATGAAAAATATGCTCTTTTAGTCTTTTTGTCAGGCTTTCAGCAAGATTTTTTGCAATTATATTGGTGAGTTCAGAAGATCTGTTAACAACCGCATGATGCACCATGGCCATCAGTGGAATCACTTTGGAGGAAGACACTTTTTTCTCACTCGACAGCTCCACAGTAGCCTCGTAAAATGGACCCAAAATAACGAGTGCTTCCTTCATAATATCATAATCTGAAGCTGTTAATGGAGCTACATCAGTGTTCAGTGTGGTGAGGGCTGCGCTGACAGATTCTTTTAATTCATATGCGCGTTTGAACATCGAGAAAGTGCTGTTCCAACACGTGTCCACCTCAATAATCATCTTAAGGGGTTGTCCTCCCATCTGGAGCTGGAGTTGGAACAGTCGCTCTTTTGCAGTGGTACTTGTTCTGAAGTATGTGGCAACTTTTCTGCATTTGGTTCGCAGCTCATTCATTCTTGCAGCATCATCTAAAGATTTTTTCACCATGAGGTTAATGGCATGTGCTACACAGACAGTATGTCTGACATTTAAGCGTTTTGCGCTTGCTATCATATTAGAGGCACCATCCGTAATAAGAAATTTAGTTTTTTCTCTGATGCCCCACTCCTCCATTAGGTTAATGTGTCCTGTTGCAAGGTTTTCAGCAGTGTGGCTTTGTGGGAAGTGTTTAACTCCTAGAAGAGTGCTACACAACTGGTCATCATCAAAAAAAATGGCAAGTAACAGCCAGATATGCGTCCATGTTTATGGAGGTCCACATATCCGAGGTGAGGCTCACAGCAGAAGCCTTCTGCAGCTGTTCTTTTGATTTTTCCTTTGCCTCGTTGTATTTTTTCTCTACCATTTCCTTCAAGGCCTGAGGAGGAAAAAACAAAGACATGAAAAGTACTAAACCTACTGTATTGGACTAAAATCTAGGACACCAAAAGTGTTAACGCACCTTTCTGTTTGGCAGAACGTAGTTGGGATCCACAATTTTCATCAACTCTACAAAACCTTCATCCTCCACAATTGAGAATGGCTGGGAATCTTTGATGATCATGTTCACAACTCCAGCATCAAGCATGGCTGATCTGGATATAAATTATTATTATTATTATTATTATTATTATTATTATTATTATTATTATTATTATTATTATTATTATTATTATTATTATTATTATTATTATTATTATTATTATTATTATACGTTGACTAATGGCTGCCGCAGCTGGCTGAGCTGCCACGCCATCATTTTCGATTTGACCATGCAATCCCTTGTAGTGTCTAATCATCGATGATGTATTATTGTTGTATGCCAACTGTTTGTCACAGACCAAGCACTTAACCTGTAAAATGAGTATTTATTAGCAGGAGTAAGACAGAAATTAAATAAATGCTCAACAGGCTTTGTTGGTTGAAGGTTCACACTTCTTTGTACAAAGAAAGATCCAGTCAAATTTTGTTACACAATACATTAGCTATGACAAATGCTAAGTCAAGGGAATGGTGTTATTTTAAACAACTATGTTCCAGCAAACGATACAAAATGTAGCCTACTCAATGTCTTGGGCAGAACCGAATTTGAAAGTAATTGCGTTTGTAAATGTTTGCTGACTAGAAATCAAGTAAATGCTTGTGGAACTGAGGCCTACATCAATTAGCTTACTATGTAATTTAAGCTTCTACTACAACAAACAATCATTTCTTCACATTAGAGAGCCTTCAAATACAGTAAGTGTCATTAGGCTTAGCCCAATTTATTGACACCTTATTGTGCGAGATCATTTCAAAATATCTCCATACAGGGGAAGTCTTCCTTTTTCTAGCAGGCTCCATCTGTAAAGGGAGAGGATTTATTTGTGCATTATGTGATAGCAGAATGTGCCCATACCAAAATAAATATAATTTAAAACTCAGACACCCATTTTACCAGAGTGAAAGAATAACGTGCCTGTTACTTACACCAAGACTAGAGGAATATTCTTTGTTCAAGTTCACAAAAGGATTCAGTAATTTCTCAAATACAGACTATCTCTCCAACAAGCTCACTCACTACAAACTCCGACAACATCCACAAGGGGCCGCCGGATTCAAAGCACTTATAAAGGAAGTGAACCGGCAAATGAAGCATGACGTCATCCTCAGTGAGTGGAGCTTCGGTCACGTGGTTTTGGTGTTTTTGAATCGGGAAGCTTCACTTTTCCACGCCCATTTTGCTCGGCACAAGCTTCGGCGCTCGGGTTCATTTTTCCCATCACTAGCAGTAGCAGCTTCAAATGTGGTTCAAAACTACTGCAAATTCTGCTTTTTTAATGTATTATTGACTTAATGTAGTGTTTACTGTGAATTGTATCGCATTTATTAAAGCTATGCCAACAATTAATGTAAGTTTTGTATTGGTCTGGACAATAAAACTCTTCTAAATCTTAATATTTGCTGTTTTAGTTTAGTTAGCCTCAACGTTTGGAATAGTAAGTAAGAAGAGTAGAAGTAGTAGCTTAGTTTTTGTAGTAAAAGAACAAGTTCAGTCTTGGTTTAGTCCTGAGTTAGTTCTAGTTTAGTCCAGGTTCAGTCTTGGTTTAGTTCTGGTTCAGTGTCTGTTTAGTCTGGGTGTAGTCCTGAGTTAGTCCTAGTTTAGTCCTGGTTCAGTCTTGGTTTAGTCCAGGTTCAGTCCTAGGCCTAGGCCTTATTATATTTCTCAGTTAGTTCTAGTTGTTTAGTCTTGGTGTAGTCTTTAGTTGGTCCTAATTTAGTCCTGGTTTTGTCTTGGTCTAGTTCTTCCTGCGTCCCATAGTCTTGATCTTGGTTTAGTTCTGGTTCAGTCTTGGTTTAGTCCTGGTTCAGTCTTGGTTTAGTTCTGCTTCAATCCTAGTTTAGTCTTTGTGTAATCCTGAGTTAGTTCTAGTTTAGTCCAGGTTCAGTCTTGGTTTAGTTCTGGTTTAGTCTTAGTTTAGTCTTTGTGTAGTCCTGAGTTAGTTCTAGTTTAGTACAGGTTCAGTCTTGGTTTAGTTTTGGTTCAGTCCTAGTTTAGTCTTTGTGTAGTCCTGAGTTAGTTCTAGTTTAGTCCATGTTCAGTTTTGGTTTAGTTCTGGTTTAGTCTTAGTTTAGTCCTGGTTCAGTCTTGGTTTAGTCCTGGTTTAGTCTCAGTTTAGTCTCCTAGTTCAGTCCAGGTAAAAGTACTTGGCTGCATTTACTAGAGTAACTTTTAAATAAATTTTGTACTTAGAGCAGATTTCAGATGCTGTACTTTTATTTCTGCTTGAGTAGGCTAATGTATGTACACAGTGGAACAGCGCTCTTACTTGTACTTTTTATGTATATTTTAACCTAGTCCTGATTGTTTTTTAAGTGTTTTCCTGTATTTATGTGTTTTATAAGGAAACAAAACACACGTCCAGGTCTGTTTGTGGTGAGGAAACAACATAACAGATCAGAAAACAGTGTAAAAAGGGCCTTTAAAGAACTCTGGAGCTGCCACTACATATATCCGTGTTTGTATTCCGAACAAAGGGAAGCGTATCGCACAGAAATCCAGCTCGCATTTTGACAATAAAAACACGGCGCTGTTGACTCGTGGCTCTTGTGAGCGCGATGGAGGACGGCAAGTTTGGTCCAGACAAAAGGAGCCGTCATGTCACACAGATCACAGGCTGTTTGGACATGAGGCGACGCACGGGAAGAAACGGCAAAATACAAGACTCAAGGGCACCGGCCTCCAGCAAATCTGATCTGCTGTGGTGCTGCAGGGTCCAGGGTTTAGGGGGGAGGAGCAGATGGAGGTGGGGTAGATGGAGTACCTGGAGAAATTTGAGTAGTCGCAGTAGGAGTAGCTTGAAAAGTTGGAGTAGCTGGAGTAGTGGTAGCTGGAGCATCAGAAATAGTGGAGTAATTAGAGTAGTAGGAATAGCTGTAGAAGTTGTAGTAGTAGGAGTGGTTGGAGTAATTGGAATAGCTGGAGTAGCAGTAGGGGTAGTTGAAGTAGGAGTAGCTGGGGTAGTTTGGAGTAATTAAAGTAGCTGGAGTAATTAGAGTAGTTGGAGTAATTAGAGTAGTTGGATTAGGACTAGCTGGGGTAGTTGGAGTAATTTGAGTAGTTGGTGTAGCCTAGCTGGAGTAATTGGAGTATTTGCAGTAGGAGTAGTTTGAGTACCTGGAGTAATTAGAGTAGGAGTAGTTGGTGTAATTAGAGTAGTTGGAGTAGGACTGTCTGGAGTAGCTGGAGTAACTAGAGTAGCTGGGGTAGTTTGAGTAGTTGGAGTAGGAGTAGCTGGTGTAGTTTGAGTAGCCTAGTTGGAGTACCTGGAGTAATTAGAGTAGTTGGTGTAGCTGGAGTAATTAGAGTAGTTGGAGTAATTCAACTAGCTGGAGTAGGAGGAGTAGGAGTAGTTGGAGTAGGAGTAGCTGGAGTAATTTGAGTAGTTGCAGTAGGAGTAGCTGGAGTAGGAGTAGTTGGAGTAATTCAACTAGCTGGAGGAGTAGGAGTAGTAGGAGTAGTTGGAGCAGTTGGAGTAATTGGAGTAGTAGGAGTAGGAGTAATTAGAGTAGCTGGAGTAATTAGAGTAGTAGGAGTAGGACTAGATGGAGCAGCTGGAGCAGGAGCAGCACCAGAAGTAGTCCTGTAGTTCCTTTCTTTAGTATTAATGTAGTTGCAGTAATAATACTACCTGCAGTACTAGTGTTTGGCCACAAGATGTCACCCAAAATCTGATCTGCTTTGTCAAATTACGTAATACAAGGAACTGTTTTTGTTATTTATGTTCGGCGTTCTAGAGTAGTAGTAGACTTAGTATTTATAGCAATAATTAAAGCTGAAGTAGTACTAATAGCAGTTGCGTTTGTAGTATTACTCGGATTAGGCCTGTAGTTGTATTTGTAGTTTTTGTAGTAGCCCCAGTATGTGCAGTTGCAGCAGTAGTACCAGTTGTGGTAGCAGTATTATTTGAGGTACTAAAATACACAGACTTAATATATATAGAAGATTTGAGGTTTTAATTGGAGAAGTAGTTGTAGTATCACTAGAAGTACACCTAGAGTTGCTTTTGTAGTATTTTTTTGTAGTCGTTTGGCCACAAGACGATGTGCAAAATGCTTTTTCTGCTTTGTCAATATTATTTGTCAGAAAACGGTGCAATAATGACCCTTTAAAAACAGATCTTACAAAGACCGGAGTCATTATCGGGAAGGGGAGGAGGAGACGAAAGACCATTACGTACAGTGTAAGGGTTTGTTTATGGAGAAATAAACTGAATTTTTTGATTTATTTTGCAAAGAATTAATCACAATTTGAGATGGATAATTCTAAAGTACTGATTTTACCTGATAATTTTATATTTTTTGTACTGATTATTCCTCACTTGCCTTATGCATTCAGAGCGTCCTAATTATTCAAGCGCTTTTCACAATAAAGCTGAAGACTAGGATGCTAACAGTGCACTGCCTGATTCTTGGACGGATTAAACAGTTTTTAATCAAATGCAGACAGTACAGTGGACTTAGTTTGATCTCAAGAGCGTTTTTTTTTTTTTTTTTTTTTTTTTTACAATTGATCTGTATAAGGGAATAACAAAATTTGCTCAAATATATGTGGAAAGTCCAAGAAGTCCATTTCAGCCAGTAAATAAAAATAAAAGCCTCACAGAAAGTCGTAATTATGAGTGTAACAGTTGTAATTATGAGTGTAAAAGTTGCAATTATGAGTGTAAAAGTCATAATTATGAGAGTAAAAGTCGTAATTATGAGAGTAAAAGTCATAATTATGAGTGTAAAAGTCATAATTATGAATTATAAAGTCGAATTGGTCAGTTTCCTGGCGAGGTCGTCCTCCAGGAGCTCAGGACGTCTCCACGTTGCCCCATTTCCTCGTTCACTGGTGAATGTTTTAAAAAGAGAGAAGAGAAAAAGGAGAAATCCACACAAATCCCATATGAAAGACGACGGGCAAAGTGTCCGTCTGTGTGACTCTGTCCATGGTGCTGGTTTAGTCCAAACGGGGGATAAGTTTAAAACATGTAATTATGATTTTTAATCTCATAATTGTGACTTTTAAACTCATAATTATGACTTTTAAACTCACAATTATGACTTTTAATTTCACTATTATAGTGTTTAATCTCACAATTATGGCTTTTAATCTCATAATTATGTCTTTTAAACTCATAAATATGACTTTTAATCTCATAATTACGACATAATCTCATAATTACGATTTTTAAACTCATGATTACGACTTTTAAACTCATGATTACAATTATGACTTAATATCATAATTATGACTTTTCTGTGAGTCTTATTTTTTAATTACTGGCAGAAATGGGCTTCCATAGGAAATAGAGCACAAAAAATATTTAAATCCAAAAGCAGTGGTGGATGAAGTACTCAGTGTTGTTAAGTAAAAGTACAGATACCAGGTAAAGTTACTCAAGTAAAAGTATCACATGAAAAAAATCCAAAATAAAAGTATTAAAGCACCTGTTTAAAAATGTATTTAAAGAGTAAAAAGAAAGTATTTTGCAGAGTTTAGAACAATTAAAGGTTGAAATGTAGTGATTTTGATCATGAGTTTAGCGGATATTAAGTGATTTGTTAATTTTTTTTAGCTGTCTTGTGGTTTTATGTGTTTGATTTGCTCAAGTTAGGACGATAACTCATCTTAAATGTCGTCACCTTGCTAAAATAATCGTCCAAGTAATTTTTTTGCCTTAATCCTCATAAATTTAAATTTGGGGAAAGTTTTTGGATTATTTTAGGAAGGTGTTGATGTACTAAAAAGTGTCAAATCAAAGAAAAATCCTTTTACTTTTCAGTCCAGATGTAACATGTCGTGGAGTAGAAAGTACAAACGCTCTCAAACGTACTGAAGTAACAGTAAAAAGTGTTGTATTTTTCATTCTGTACTGCGTTACCTTCCACCAGCGTTTGTGGGAGATCCAGACTCTTTAGCTGAAGAGTCAAAGTTGGATGGAGAAACAGAAGCACGTGTGAAGGTCACAATGTGTTTGGGAGTTGTATATTGTAGACACAAAGTCAGACTCCTGGGGCCAAAGCGCTGTCATAAAATCCATATTTTATTAAACAAGTCAATAGTGTTCTTATGACTTCAGAGCGCCCCCAGACTCGGCTGCTCCACTCTTTACTTTTGTTTATTTACTATTCTGCTCCGTGTGGCGGACATGGAGCAGCTCCTGTGCCACTGGTTCAGATATACACTGATTTTTATCATATTTATTTTAAAAAAAAAATGTAATAGTTTTTTTTTTATGTTACTTGAGCAACCAATTTAAAAAAAGCTCGAATTTATCTTTAAAAATTGTGTCTAATGTAAATCTAAGATGCTTATTTCCCCAAACATCTTCAAAACATTGTAAAGGCATTCTAATCTTGAGTTTTATGCCAACTAAATGTGTTTATTTCATGTAATATTATAGAAAATATTGACTTAAAATAAATGTTAATATGCCTCTTTTGAACTGTTTGTTTAATGATGCCAAGATAATAGAAAAACTCACTTTTGTATGTCTGTGTTATCACGATAATTCATGTATTTTCTCCTCTTTTGTCTCGCAGGACCATCCGTGAACACTTGGGGGAGCAGGAGGTGTCCATCTCTCTGACCATCGAGGCTTTGGACGAAGGAGACTTTGGGAACTACTCGTGTTACATGGAAAACATCAACAGGCGACGACAAGCCAACGTCCAGCTGGCCAAGAAACGTGAGTAACTGTTGGACTGGCGGGTTTTTCTAAATATTACTGGGTTTGGTGGGAGAGCAGGGTTGTCAAAACAATCGAAAATCAAATCCTAAAACCAGAATTGAAACTAGATCATTTAAACAGGTGTCGATACTGAAAAAGTCCCATTCCCAAGACAGAAATGAACCTTTCCTGAAGTTTTAGAATGATTTCGAGCTGTATTAGAACAAATATAAGATCACATACACTACTATACGCTCATGGACCTGGTTTGGACCTGGTTTGGACCTGGTTTGGACCTGGTTTGGACCTGGTTTGGACCTGGTTTGGACCTGGTTTGGACCTGAACCTCTATGGAACCTACCTGTACCACTGAGGGATTACACAGGTATAAGGTCACATGGGAAAAGAAAAGAAAGTACTGTGATTTAATGCTGAAAATCACATTCTACGGTCTAAAAACTGTTTAATTTTTGTGGTATTGGAATCTGTATTGACTATTGATTCTACACTCTATCAAAATAGAGTTTTAGTAGTACTTTTTTTTGTGAAATAGTGTGTTTAGCTTGTCATTTGCACTTTAAACATTAAAACTCAGGACAGGTATTCACCCCATAACATTTTTGCAAGATAAGAACATGGGAAATTGTCTATTCTTGGCAAAATAATGAGCACTACTGTATTGTGGTCAAGTGTTTATAGTAGTAGTAATCGTAGTGCTGTGGTGGTACGCAGTTCAATCAATCAAACTTTATTTATAGAGCGCTTTTCATACAAGAAAATCCAACACAAAGCACTTTACAGTGATTAAAAAAAGAACAATCCCACATTTCCCTCCCACAAACAGGTGAGTCTTGAGATTACGATCTGTGACATTGTTTTTACAACGATCTGATCTGGAAACTTCTCTATTTGGGATCTGGGACACTTAACTATTTAACCATTACACAGAGAAAGAAAAAGAAGATGGAGGAAGTTACATTTATTCTTGTACTTTTACTCCTATATTTTGCATTTGTTCAATTCCTCATGTCTTTACTGCAAAAAAAACACCCCCAAAAATGTGTACTTATTGTGAGTAGGGTCGCCTCTGGACAGATCTGACCTGTAATGATACGTTTAATGCCATACTGTGAAACATTTGAAGCAGAACAATAACATCTCCATGGACAGAATGGACTTGTCGCACGTAATATTTTGTCCTTTGAATTACAGGAACGTCAATTTTTTTAAGTCAGATGTTGCGTCTTGACAGTCATTTCATAGACCACTACTTTGTACTTCTACTTGAGTAATATTTTATTGAAGTAACAGTACTTTTACAGCTCCTCTACCCCCCGTTGTAGTAGTTTGTGTGGCTGTGTGTCTTGTGGCTCAGATAAATGTTTGCCCTGTGCCCTATAGCCTTGGTCCGTGCGCATATTTCAGGACCTTACAAACTCAAATATTTCATAATAACCTGTTTTATCCTCGAACCTAAAATACGACCATTAAATCCGGTCCTTGGCTTTGACACGAGCAGATGAAGCACAGAGGCAAACCAGTGGCATTGTGGGAATTGTTGTTTTTTACGCCTGGGGGGAAAAAGAGGAAAATGGGAGCGTTTTGGTAGATAGTGCAGAAAAGGCTCATTCATCCTTCAGGGCCTGAGGAAGTATTAGAGGACAGATTCCAGACAAGCTGTTAGACCTCCCAAAAAACACATAAATCTGCTGTGATGGAGAGGATTCACTGGACTGAGTCAAAAGACCACGCTCAGTTTTACAGGAGCAAGATGGAGGCAAGTGGACTAAAACTTTACAGCAGCAAGATGGAGGCAAGTGGACTAAAACTTTACAGCAGCAAGATGGAGGCAAGTGGACTAAAACTTTACAGGACCAAGATGGAGGCAAGTGGACTAAAACTTTACAGCACCAAGATGGAGGCAAGTGGACTAAAACTTTACAGGACCAAGATGGAGGCAAGTGGACTAAAACTTTACAGTACCAAGATGGAGGCAAGTGGACTAAAACTTTACAGGACCAAGATGGAGGCAAATGGACTATCGAGCTTTACAGAACCAAGATGGAGGCAAGTGAACTAGAGCTTTACAGCACAAAGATGGAAGCAAGTGGACTAAAACTTTACAGTATCAAGATGGAGACAGGTTGGACTAGAGCTTTACAGGACTAAGATGGAGGTAAGTGGACTAAGGTTACGTTTACACTGAAACAAATCACCGTATCGGAAACAATTTGCGCCCAGACATGTCATTTGTGTCCACGAAACCGCCTGAAATGCGGGTGTCATGACGTCACGTGGGCGCTGTTCACAAGGAAGTGAAGCACCGTGTCTGAAGATGCAGCAGCCGATTTTGAGCCAAGGAAGATGGCAAGTGTGGAAACAGTCTTTTCATGGATGAACGACAAGGTTCAGTTTCTAGCAATGATTTGTTTAAACTGTTTTTTGCATTAGTGTCACATGACTGATGTCACAAACCCAGTGAATCAAGAAGGGGCAGGTCATAGTGACATGGTCCAAAAAGGATGGCAGCAAGAGCTCCTACATCAGTGTATCAATGTTTTCAGGCGTCCAGGAGCTGTTTTTCATCGGATTAGTGTGGACGAACACTGCATCCGCAACGACGATAACTCAAATACGAAGTAGTGTGGACGGGGCCTAAAGCTTTAAGGCTCATTTATGCTCCACTTGCATTTGTAAACTGATTGTAACAGTTGCTGCTTTTATACTTCCAAATGTTTTTAATATCTAGGCTGTGTTCTGTTAAACGACCACCAGAGGGCACTAAAAGCCAGCTTGAGAATTGACCAAAACAGATGAAATAGAGCAATAAATAAACATAAGCATGGAAGCGCCCACGGCAGGTTTTTGAGCACATCTGTTGGAATAGACTCAAGAAAAATATTTGTTTTGCAGCTGGTTCTAGTTGCTTTTTAAAAACTTTAGTTTCCACTGTCAATCTGTGCTCACTACTGCACCCCAGCGGTGAACTCATAAACTGCTCAAGTGCCACATGTTCTGAGGAGACGCACAAAAGCCTTTCTGTGTATCTGTGCATCTAGAGCGTAAATGAGCCTTTACAGTACCAAGATGGCAGTTGGAAAGAGAAATGAGCGAATCGCTGTGGGATTAAGTGAGATTTATTTATTTTATCAACAATACATCTCACATTAAAAAGGGACTGCAGTCGTTTAGCTCTAACAAGTTTGACAGAACGTGTGCAAGTTTGATGTAAGAAGCTGTAGCACTTTGAGATTTGTTCTTTCAAATGTAAAGTGCAACTTAAATAAAAAATCTATTACTATTATTATGCTAAACTAGTGTTAGCCGTGACTGGCAGTTAGTGAGATATACTGGTAATCCTATGTTATATTTACATATTTGACAAAATTTTTGGTTAAATATATATTAGACATGCATTTTTGAAAGGTAATTGTTTGATGGGGGGAAAAAATATAGAAATGGCATTATGAAAACCAGAGAGATCATGAATACAGTTGCAATGGTAATTTAAATTCAGTATAGTGCATTTCTTTGTTATATTGTAAAACCCAGTTAATCAATGAAAATATGTCAGATAAGGATTTGCAAAAATATTGAAATATCGTTTGTGATGACACAGTATCGATATTGTAAGCTGCTGTATTGATGCATCACCAAGAGTATTTTTTGGTTTATTTTACTGAATTATTTTGTTACAGCGCTACAGTTTTGTTGACTTTTAGTATCACAGCCATGATTTAGCTTTTATTTTTGATTGAACCGTATTGATTTGAAATTTATTGAATTGTAAGCTCACCGTGTCATGGCCTATGTATTGTATCGTGACCTATTTATCGAGGTATGTGTCGTGTATTGTGGCCTATTTATCGAGGTATGTATCATGGCCTTTTTATCGAGGTATGTATCGTATCGTGGCCTTTTTATCAAGGTATTGTATTGTGGCCTATTTATCGAGGTATGTATCGTATCGTGGCCTTTTTTTATCGAGGTATGTATCATATTGTGGCCTATTTGTCGAGATATGTAGTGTATCGTGGCCTTTTTTTATCGAGGTATGTATCGTATCGTGGCCTTTTTATCGAGGTACGTATCATATCTTGGCCTTTTTATCGAGATATGTATCGTATCGTGGCCTTTTTATCAAGGTATGTGTTGTATCAGCAACTTCTGAATGATACTAGGCCCTAATTTTTGGCTCCAGTTGCCTTTACTGTTGAATTTTTTACATTTTGATGAGAATTTTACCCGATTTGTACCTGATCTGTTTGTGTGTTTGCAGGTGCAGTCCTAGCTCCATTTGCTGTTTTTTATTGTGTGCATTTAATCTTATTTTTCGTGGTAAACTTAAATAAATCTTGGCTTTTACAGTTGAAGTTAAACACATTTCCATAGTCACTCTCCTCTTTTAAACTCACACTCTTTGGTGGCAGCTCGGTTCCTCCGTAAGAAAGCGTTAAACCTCTGAGATTAGACCAGTTAAGTCCTACAGCACCACATAAAAATATCGTACTCCGTGTTCTCCACCCGTATCATTGCAGTCGGGATGAGCCGGTCCTGCTTTACAAACACAGACAGATCTTTAATGTTTCTGCAGTTGGTTTTGAAAGTCGTCGTCACAGCGGGAGGCGAGTTTCTGCCTGTTTTGAAGTGACAGTCTTGAATAGAGGAGCTTAAAAATATCTCCTGATTTCCACCGCTGCACAAGTCATTTGTAAAAGTTTGAGTTTGACAGTCTCCGTGACCAACTCCGCTTTAGCCTTTTAAGTCTTAAACGCAACAATTTTAGGCCTACATTTTGGTCATGTCTTATTATTTTTCATCTTATTTTAAGTTGCACTGTGTAACATTTCTGGTGGAGAATATTACTCGGTGTTTGTTTACGTTGAGATGTTATTTCTACGCCTAGAATCTTCCACAGTTTAGCATTGATGTTGTGTTTCTCCATTGAGACGACTACCTTAAGCCCATATGAGATCTGTCATTTTAAATTGTAATAAAGCAAATATAGTTTATTTTCTACTTATTTATTGAATTTATTTTATTTATTTAAGGACAAATGCATGTAGCCTAGTTCAAGTTTAATGCCGTACAGTGGAACAATCGGAGCAAAGCTACACATCTCCACAGCGACGCACCAGAAAAGTTGCACTCAAGACCTTTAATTAGGGTGACCAGATGTCTCTGTTTACCCGGGACAGTCCCAGTGTTGAGCCCTGTGCCCCCTGTCGCGGCAGATTTATCCAAAACCGGTGATTTGTCCCAGTTTTATACAAGAAATGTGCCTATTTTTGACCAGTCTGATCCCTGCCAACAGTAAAGAGGCATAAACTGTCATTTGTTTCGGTAAAATACAGAAAAGCTGCTTAAAAATGACCAAAACACAGAAAATTAGTGCCGCGTGCAGAATAATTTTCTTTAATTACGCACTTGTTTTGCAATTTTATTATTACCAACCAACCCAAACCAGGGATGTCCCCGTTTATTTTGAAAATCTGGTCACATTACCTTTAATATAATGTTGGAAACGGTTCCTTTTGTGATCTATTCGCTACATAAATAAAACCTTGAATGAAAAGTTACAGGATAAAAAGATGAAATTAAGTATTAACAGAAATTCCAGCTGTGCCTTGTGCATTGTTGTGTCCTTGGGCAACTCACCTTATCTTGGACGGTAGAAATGTGCAAGAGTATTGAAATATCAATATATCATAATGTTTAATGTGATGATACAGTAACAATATCATGGGCTGCTGTGTTGATATATCACCAAGAGTATTTTTTGGTATATTTTCCAGTTTTTTTTTTTTTTTTTTTACAGCAATACAGTTTTGTGCTTGTTTATGCGACACATTTGACATATTCACCGTTTTGATGAGTAAAATGGGCAATTTTCGTATGAACTTTGCACAAGACTTAACAAAGACTAAGACTATCACAGCCAAGATTTAGCTTTTGCTTTTATTGACCTGATATATAAATGCATATCGTATCTAATTGAAAGTGCACTGTATTGAGAGATGTATCGTATCGTGGCCTATGTATCGTATCTTGGCCTATGTATCAAGGTATGTATCGCATCGTGGCCTATGTATCGAGGTATGTATCATATCTGCAACTTAATGATACGCAGCCCTAGTGGGAACTAAATAATGCCATACTAGTGTGTTTTAGTGCCCCAAAAAAGCACTAGTTTTATAAACCCAACAGTTAAAAGTCAAATTAAAACCCTGGTTAGCGTTTAGCCGTTGTTGACTTGTTTAATCTCATTTCTCCGGTTCAGCTCGGACTTTCCTCGCCTCCTCGCCGGTTATTTGCTGGTTATTTGTCGGTTGCTTGTTACCCGCTTGTTACTCTGGTCCACATCTTGAACGGGGGAGGCATGTGGGCAGGAGGCTAAAAGGATCAGGGCTGCCATTAGTGTTGCGTGGAGTTAGCTTGTTAGCCCGGCACCTGCACCTGTCCACAAAAATCCACTGGGGGTGCAGCGGCGTGAGCTCCGTTTATCACCGCGTCCGTCCTGGTTTTAGCTCGGAGGTCGCTCGCTGCACCGGAGCCCGGCGCCATTGACCATCATCTTTTATAACGGGAGGTGTCAAGCAGAAGGCTAAATGCTAAGGTTTGATAGATATTGACGCGAAGCGGCTATAGCAAAGTCCAGGCGTTTTAGCGTTCGTGCTATTAGTCAGTCAATGAAGGCGCCGGAGCACAAACGGGAGACGGAGTGGACACGAGTGAAGGGCTCAATGTGAAGCTCGCAGACCGTGAAACAATGTCAGCTGAAGAAGAAAATATTAGAAAAGATGTTTTGTCCGAAAATATGAAATGTTTTTTATTTGTAATGGTGCTCAGGCTTCCTCTGGTGTTAAAGGTTTCCCCGCTTTGACTCCATGTGGTTTGTTTTGTTTTTAAATCGGCTACAGGACGGCATTTAAATTAACTATCTCCATGGAAACAAGCAGCCCACATCACCAGGCCACATTACAGGTCAGGTCTGTGGAGAGGTGGACCTGCTCACAGAAATAATGCAGGTTTTTGTGGTAGTTTTGAGCAATAAAAACACCTGTAATTGAAGAAAAACAAGATGTGTTTAATGCCATACTGTGGAACATCCCAGACAGATGGCACACGGCAAAAAAGCTTGACCAAAATGTAAGATATAAACATTTAAACATCTCTCAGAAAATGACTTAAAAGTAGTGAAATTATCTGTCCATGCAGCATCATCATTTCACTGGACAAGTTCTCTTAAAATTATGGAGACCTATTTTCGCCAGTAAAAGAAAAAACATGGTTAAGTCAAAATTATGACTTTCTTATCTCATAATTTTGACTTTATCTCATCATTTTGACTTTATATCTTATAATTGTGACTTTATTTCCGGTTTCCCCCATCAACTCAAAACATGCACTGTAGGTGTGAAAGTTGTGTGAGTGAGTGTTGGTGGTGGTCGGAGGGACCGTTGGCGCCGCTTGGCTTGGCAGCCGCGCCTCTGTTAGTCTGCCCCAGGGCAACTGTGGCTACAACAGTAGCTTACCACCACTGGGTATGGAGTGAATGAAAAAATGCCCTGTAAATTGCTGTGTAAAGTGCTTTGGGGACATGTGTCTGTGTAAAGCGCTATATAAATAAACCTTACCTTACCTTACCTTATTTCATAATTATGACTTCATCTCACAATTTTGGCTTTAAACTCATAACTTTATCTCATAATTATGACTTTTTATCCCATAATTATGACTTTCTTATCTCATAATTATGACTTTTCATCTCATTGACTTTTTATCTCATAATTATGACTTTTGATCTTATAATTATGACTTTCTTATCTCATAATTATGACTTTTTATCTCATTGACTTTTTATCTCATAATTATGACTTTTGATCTTATAATTATGACTTTCTTATTTCATAATTATGACTTCATCTCAAAATTTTGACTTAACATAACCATCATTTTCTTTTTAGCCTGCAGAAATGGGCTTCTGTATAAAATAAACGACCTCTAGACTAGAATGAAGCAGTCACAGAACTCGTAAGTCGATAATTTGAAAGCAAGATGAAGAACCTGATCAAAGTTTTAAAATCTTGGCCAGATCAGAGAAATTTGCAGAGCAGAACCTCCACTAGAAAAGTTACACAGTGCACCTTTAATGTTTAAAGTCCATATGACACAATAAACGGACATAGTTTCTTTCCTTTTGTTTCTTGTATTTGGAGTTTGCATGTCTGTACATATGATTTTGTGTACTGTGCTTGAAATAAACCAACCATAATAATAATAATAGTTAAAGCCACACTGCGCAACATTTATGGTATGGTCCGCCACCTTCTTGTTGCTATTATTGCTTAAAGAATGTTTTGCAATATGGCATTAAACATATCTAGCAGTCATTAATTGTTTTTAGTGCTCAAAAACGCCTTGAAATTGTGCATTCTTATGGTGAGCAGGGCTGCATCTCCACAGATCTGACCTGTAACTCTGACCTGCTTTTTAGGATATAACTTAATGCCATACTGTGGAACTTTCTTGGCAAAGGAATGAGACGATCAGGTGACGGACCCTGGACCAGTTCAGTCCCACAGTGCAGCTTTAACATGATTTATATTTAAGATTTGACATATTTTTTTCCTGTTTTTCCTGTTTTGGTGAAGTTTTCCAGTTTCCTCCTGGTTGGACACGAGCAGCAGATGTGATGCTGCGTTCACGTGCTCCTCCTGATTCTGACTCGCTTGTTTTTTGTGCTTTTATCCCAAAGTGTGGATTTTGAAGTCGGCATCAGTAAAAGCGCAGAGCCGCTCATGAGTTTAGAAGAGCTGAGCAGGATAAGAGCTGCTGGTGCTTCTGAACGTTTGTTTATGTTACATCGGTAATGAAACAGTCTCAGGTGTTTCTTGTGCAGATCTGTTGCTCTTATGGATCTGGATAAAACCCCAAATGTTTTAGTCACAGAGCTGAAATGTGTGAGACAATCATGAACGCAGCATGAAATATGTAGAGGTAAAACTGTTACCGAGCAGTCGAGGCCCAAGACTCGTCTCATTTACACAACGGGTTTTATTAGACGATTCAAAATACTGGACACTTTTATATTTTAACATGTTGTATAAGAATCTGTATTTAGTCAAGTCTATTCCTTAGTAGTAAAATCAAGTTTGAAGTTTTAGTATCGTGACAAACACTCCTTCATAGTAACGATTAACAATGACAATGAAATATCGTTATGACTTATCGCCAAAATAATATCGTGGGCCTTCATAAATGTATAGAAATTATTCTTTTTTTTATCTATTACTCAAGGTTCTTGCAGTGTCTTAAAAGTTGGAAATAATACCTTAAAAAGACTTGGAAAAATATAATATCTGCGTCTTAAAATTTGTGCTGTACATAACTTCTCCGTATCACATTTCTCCTCAAAAGTTTAATTCGTCGACCTCCATTATTTGGTTAAATAACGTCATTTAAATAAAGAGCGACGGACCCAATAATTGAGAACGCAACACAAACTCGGGTCAAAATCCTCCAAACACGTCACTGAAGATCACACACTTCAGCACCACAAGAAACAAGATGAGCAAAAGAGTAAAATCAAACACAATCTCAGCAGAACACAAAGTTTAATGGAGTTATGTTGTTTTTTAACGTTGATTTCACATTCACGAAGGCGTCACATTATGGGGAAGAGTCTCTTTACTCCCCAGATTCATTTGTTTGAGAAATAAACAAACAAATTCAAGAATTTTGTTTTCTTTGCTGGTACGTTTTTGAAATAAGATGTGAAATTGGTATTAAGTTTTTATATGGTCTTAAAAAGGTCTGAAAAACCCCTGAATTGAACTTGAAAGCGCTTTGTGTTACATTTTGTAAGAAAAGCGCTCTATAAATAAAGTTTGATTGATTGAAGAAACCTGTAGGAACCCTGATCACTGCACCAAATCTATGGACTACATAGACCATGGTCCTTTGCTCTGATTCGGTGCAGTAAACGTGAAGAAAAAGCTGTTAAGCACTTTTCAGTCATTGGTTCTGTCATAATCCAAAAACCTAAGGCGTTTTAAACAGAAAACGTAGCATATTCACCATTTTGTCGCCTCCCCAAATATCATACAGTGAGATTTTGATGTAATTCCTTCCCTGTTCCTCACTAAACTCTTCTATTTCCTCTTCTTCTGTGCAGCGGAGTTGATGTACACGGTGGAGCTGGCCGTGGGACTCGGGGCCATCCTGCTCCTGCTCATCTTCCTGGTGACGCTGTACAAATGTTACGGCATCGAGATCATGCTGTTCTACAGGACGCACTTCGGCAGCGAGGACCTGGACGGAGGTGAGACGCTGCTACGACACAGATTTTATCATCGGGCTGCACAATTTAGTGACCGAAAATGTCAAATTGTCGTGTTTTTGTGTGTGTTTGAGCAGCGTTTCCCATAAATAATGATTTCAGTTCATCGCTGAGGTGTTCAAAACAGTTTTCCTACCCCTTATTCCTGGAGTTAGTTGCTGCTTTGGTGCTTCATCTTAATTACAATTGAATTAAAATTGAGCGTATATAGAAATATTTGTACATGTGTCAACAGCAGAGTGCAGGAATATGAAATTGTAATTATAAAAATACAATATTCAGTTCAATTTTACTTTTTTAACGTGCATAATTGAAGTTGGTACAGGTTTTTATACTTTTATCTGATCATATTTGTGATTTTTGTTCATTTTATGAGGATGGATGGTTTCTGGTAAAGACTTGGAAGCAGAAAAAGTGCTCAGACATTTTTTATTTGAAGAAATAAGTGACAGATTTGTGAAAATGTATTGACTTAAAAGGCTAATTTTTTATCATATGTACAGACCGACTGTTTTCTTGGCGAGACTTTGGTGAAAAATGAGGCCAGCTCGCGTACTTGGACCAGAGAGGGATTGTGATTGTGATTAGATGATGGTGATTTATGTGCAAAAGGTAGAATTTATGTCCCATTGCATTAAAATTTGAGAGAAGACTGAAATCTGAACAGCTCGACTGAACCAAGAACATGTTTATAGACGTATAAACTACAGGATTAGCAACTTTTGCTCATAAATAATCATCAGTAATGGACACATTTGCTGAGTTTTCGAAATATCACATAGGATTTTCATGTGTTTTTCCATTTAATTCTTATTTTAATTTAAAGTTTTTGGGGGTTTTTATGTATTTCTACAATTTTTATCTAGGGTTTACTACTATAATCGCTAATATTTAGAAGAAAACTGCAATTTTATCTTCGCAAGACAAAACTACAGATTGCAAAACTCCATTACGCAGGATAATTAAGCAAAAATTCTTAAAATTCTACCACTTATAAAGTTATAAATTAAGTTAATCCAACACTTTTAATGCTAAAGTGAGGTTTACTGCTCAGATTTTATGCTCAAACTCATCCAAAACCACCACAAACACTTGGACGAATCTTTGAAGCCGTTTCCTTTCGTCTTTGCGCACTCGAATGCAAAGTAAACTCATCCAGACACAGAAACAGGAAGTGGAGATGCAAAGGCTTGTGGGTAATGAAGTCCAACTCTTCAAACAGTCGAGGCTCCATGTTTTCTGGGCTTGAAGTGAAACACATTTTTATTTCAAAACATCCATCCATCCATCTTCTTCCGCTTATCCGGGGCCGGGTCGCGGGGGCAGCAGTCTAAGCAGGGGCTCCCAAGCTTCCTTCTCCCCAGCCACTTCCTCCAGCTCCTCCGGACGGACCCCGAGGCATTCCCAGGCCAGCCGAGAGACATAGTCCCTCCAGCGTGTCCTGGGTCTTCCCCGGGGCCTCCTACCGGTGGGACACCTCCCGAGGGAGGCGTCCAGGAGGCATCCGAACTAGATGCCCGAGCCACCTCAACTGGCTCCTCTCGACGTGGAGGAGCAGCGACTCTACTCCGAGCTCCTCCCGTGTGACCGAGCTCCTCACCCTATCTCTAAGGGAGCGCCCGGCCACTCTGCGGAGGAAACTCATTTCGGCCGCTTGTATCCGCGATCTCGTTCTTTCGGTCATTACCCAGAGCTCATGACCATAGGTGAGGGTAGGAACGTAGATTGACCGGTAAATCAAGAGCTTCGCCTTTCGGCTCAGCTCCCTCTTCACCACAACGGTCCGATACAGCGACTGCATCACTGCCGACGCCGCACCGATCCGCCTGTCAATCTCACGCTCCATCCTCCCCTCACTCGTGAACAAGACCTCGAGATACTTGAACTCCTCCACTTGAGGCAGAGACTCCCCACCCACCCGGAGAGGGCAATCCACATTTTTCCGGTCGAGAACCATGGCCTCGGATTTGGAACAGCTGATTCTCATCCAGGCCGCTTCACACTCGGCTGCAAACCACCCCAGTGCACGCTGCAGGTCCTGGTTCGATGGAGCCAACAGGACAACATCATCCGCAAAAAGCAGCGATGAAATCCTGTGGTCCCCGAACTGGACCTCCTCCGGCCCCTGGCTGCGCCTAGAAATTCTGTCCATAAATACAATGAACAGAACCGGTGACAAAGGGCAGCCCTGGCGGAGTCCAACATGCACCGGGAACAGGTCTGACTTACTGCCGGCAATGCGAACACAGCTCCTGCTCCGGTCATACAGGGACCGGACAGCCCTTAGCAAAGGGCCCCGGACCCCATACTCCCGGAGCACCCCCCACAGGGCACCACGAGGGACACGGTCGAATGCCTTCTCCAGGTCCACAAAGCACATGTGGACTGGTTGGGCAAACTCCCATGAACCCTCGAGCACCCGATGGAGGGTGTAGAGCTGGTCCAGTGTTCCACGACCAGGCCGAAAACCACACTGCTCCTCTTGAATCCGAGGTTCGACTATCGGCCGAACTCTCCTCTCCAGTACCCTGGCATAGACTTTACCGGGGAGGCTGAGGAGTGTGATTCCCCTGTAGTTGGAACACACCCTCCGGTCCCCCTTTTTATACAGAGGGACCACCACCCCCGGTCTGCCAGTCCAAAGGTACTGTTCCCGACCGCCACACGATGTTGTAGAGACGTGTCAGCCAAGACAGCCCCACAACACCCAGAGACTTAAGGTACTCAGGACGGATCTCATCCACCCCTGGAGCCTTGCCACCGAGGAGCTTTCCGACCACCTCAGTGACTTCGGCCAGGGTGATGGATGAGTCCGCCTCTGGGTCCCCAGCCTCGGCCTCCTCTTCGGAGGACGTGACGGTGGGATTGAGGAGATCCCCAAAGTATTCCTTCCACCGCCCGACAACATCCCCAGTCGAGGTCAGCAGCTCTCCCCCCGCACTGTAAACAATGTTGGTGAAGGACCGCTTCCCCCTCCTGAGGCGCCGGACGGTTTGCCAGAATTTCCTTGGGGCCGTCCGATAGTCCTCCTCCATGGCCTCCCCGAACTCCTCCCAGACCCGAGTTTTTGCCTCTGCAACCGCCCGAGCTGCAGCACGCTTGGCCCGACGGTACCCGTCAGCTGCCTCAGGAGTCCACCGGGCCAGTAAGGCCCGGTAGGACTCCTTCTTCAGCTTGACGGCATCCCTTACTTCCGGTGTCCACCACCGGTTCGGGATTGCCGCCGCGACAGGCACCGCAGACCTTACGGCCACAGCTACGAACGGCCGCATCGACAATGGAGGCCGAGAACGAAGCCCACTCGGGCTCCATGTCCCCAGCCTCCCCCGGGATCTGGGAGAAGCTCTCCCGGAGGTGTGAGTTGAAGGCCGCACTGACAGAAGGTTCCGCCAGACGTTCCCAGCAGACCCTCACGATACGCTTGGGCCTGCCAGTTCTTTCCGGCTTCCTCCTCCGCCAGCGGACCCAACTCACCACCAGGTGGTGATCAGTTGACAGCTCTGCCCCTCTCTTCACCCGAGTGTCCAAGACACACGGCCGGAGGTCAGATGACACGACAACAAAGTCGATCATTGACCTCCGGCCTAGGGAGTCCTGGTGCCACGTGCACCGATGGACCCCCTTGTGCTCGAACATGGTGTTCGTTATGGGCAAACTGTGACTAGCACAGAAGTCCAATAACAGAACACCGCTCGGGTTCAGATCAGGGAGGCCGTTATTTCAAAACAGCGAATAAATAAAAATATAAGACTTTGTTTCGGGAAATGGCAAAATTAATCGTGAGTTTAACACTTGATGACATCACAAGGTGGAACAGAGCATTTTAAAGGGTTGCTCAAACATGTGAATGAAACAAAACACAACCCCAGGTATGTTTTTGAGCTCACATTCTAATGAGGCAATTTTCTGTTATATACACAGCAAAGTGGAGTGTTAAAATTCACTCTCGCAGAATAAATTTGAACATTTTCTCAGGGTTTAAATGAGTCCAGTTTATTTGAGTTAATTTAACATTTTTGGAAATGGACAAAGTTCCTGTTTAACCCTGAAATCAAGAGTTTTATCAGTGTTTTGAGAGTAAATGGATAAAACACTTTGTAGGGTTATCCTGATTTAGTTCAACACACAGGGTTGTTGTATTTTTACAATTTATTTGAGTAAAAAAAAATACTACTACTACAAAAAATACTACTACTACAAAAATACTACTACTACTACTACAAAAAATACTACTACTACTACTACAAAAAATACTACTACTACTAAAAAAATACTACTAATAAAAAAATACTACTACTACAAAGAAATACTATCCATCCATCCATCCATCTTCTCCCGCTTAATCCGGCGGGGTCGCGGGGGCAGCGTGCTGCCCAATACTCATAGCACCTGACCCCCCCTATGAACCCCTCTGCAGGTGGTGAGCCCACAGGAGGGTGGACAACATGGTCCTTGATGTTAGTTCATAGGGGTGCGGGCATGTTTTGGGTTGATGGGGGAAACCGGAGTACCCGGAGGAAACCCATCCAGACACGGGGAGGAACATGCAAACTCCACACAGAAAGGCCCGGGCGACCCGGGGATCAAACCCGCAACCTTCTTGCTGTGAGGCCTGAGTGTTGCCACCCAGCCACCGTGCCGCCCACGGCCGTGCCGCCCACGGCACGGTGGCTGGGTGGCACGGTGGGTAGAAATACTACTACTAAAAAAATACTACTACAACTAAAAAAGTACTACTAATAAAAAATACTCCTACTAAAACTAAAAAAATACTCCTACTACTACTAAAAAAATACATTTTATTTATTAGGCACCTTTCTGGACACCTAAGGTTGTCTAACAACATAAACATTTAAGTACGATTAAAACACAGTTAAAAGCCACAGTTAAAGTGGGACAGAATTTAACTGTATGAAATGATTTTAATTGTGATTAATCCTGTGACTGTTGCACTGCTCACGGCCACATGTTAAAATGATCCTATTTAAGAATAATAAGAGATTACATTGGATTACTTTAATAAACAGTATAAATACATCTGTGATCTACTGGAATTATTATTATAACTACAGAAACACACTCACTTGGTCATTTACTTTTTAATTATACAAATATTTTTTACATATTTTACTCTACTTCACTATTCTAAAAGGAAAGTGTTGACAAAAGCATTAATACCAACACACTAATCAACTTAAAAGAGCTCATATTACCCTATATTTACAGATCTCTGTTGTAATGTTTCCTCATCACAAACATACCCGTCTCCCACCTTGTGATGTCATGCAGTGATACAGGAAGTGCTCCACTGTGTTTTTAAACTCCACACACCAAACTACAAAAGATATCAATGCCATTTTTGCTGTGCAAGTAGGGCTTTGGGACCTGTACAAAAAATACATTTGGATTCTTGGTTCTATCTCGTTCTATGCTGAAGTTATAACCGTTATAATCTTTTTATGCTCGCAAATTGCTTTTGAGCGCATAATAAGCATTTTGAGACAATGTATGCAATCCTGACTTTAGAAGTAAAAACTTGTTAAAACTACACTGTGTGGAGGCTTCTCATGCTAAAATTACATGATTTTAGGCTTAAACATGCTGACAAATAGAATTTTGTGGCCAGGATAGCCCTATGGCTTCTATGCGTTACAATGCATTCTGGCTGAACATAAGTGAAATTGTGGAAAAACTACAAAAGATATCAATGCCATTTTTGCTGTGCAAGTAGAGCTTTGGGACCTGTACAAAATACATTTGGAATCTTGGTTCTATCTCATTCTATGCTAAAGTTATAACCGTTGTCATCTTTTTATGACCGCAAATTGCTTTTCAGCGCATAATAAGCATTCTGAGACAATGTATGCAATCCTGACTTTAGAAGTAAAAACTTGTTTAAACTACACTGTGTGGAAGCTTCTCATGCTAAAATTACATGATTTTAGGCTTAACCATGCTGATAAATAGAATTTTGTGGCCAGGATAGCCCTATGGCTTCTATGCGTTACAATGCATTCTGGCTGAACATAACAAGTGAAGTTGTGGAAAAACTACAAAAGATGTCAGTGCCATTTTTGCTGTGCAAGTAGGGCTTTGGGACCTGTACAAAATACATTTGGAATCTTGGTTCTATCTCGTTCTATGCTAAAGTTATAACCGTTATCATCTTTTTATGCCCGCAAATTGCTTTTGAGCGCATAATAAGCTTTTTGAGACAATGTATGCAATCCTGACTTTAGAAGTAAAAACTTGTTAAAACTACGCTGTGTGGAGGCTTCTCATGCTAAAATTACATGATTTTAGGCTTAAACATGCTGATAAATAGAATTTTGTGGCCAGGATAGCCCTATCGCTTCTATGCGTTACAATGCATTCTGGCTGAACATAACAAGTGAAGTTGTGGAAAAACTACAAAAGATGTCAATGCCATTTTTGCTGTGTAAGTAGGGCTTTGGGACCTGTACAAAATACATTTGGAATCTTGGTTCTGTCTCGTTCTATGCTGAAGTTGGCTGGAGCTGTGTTTTGTTTCATTCACATGGTTGAGTAATCCTTTATTATTAGTCTGTCTACATCTCCAAAGCTCAAAATGCTCTGTTCCACCCTGTGATGTCATGTAGTGGTAGTTTTCCAGTTAACAGCTACTTTTAACCTTTTGTTAACAACACGTGACAGTCTGCCATCAAACTTGGCGTCTTTATTGAAAGTGATTTTAAATTTGACAAACACGTGAATGCGGTCGTAAAATTTGTTTATCATTTGCGGTTTTTATCTAAAATTAAACCTTTTTTATCTTCTAAATCATTTGAACAGGTCACATGTCCTCTCATTTAGACGACTGTAAAGCACTTTTTCCGACATCAGCCTCCATGCACTTTCTTGCTACAGTTGGTCCAAAATTCTGCTGTGCGACTTTAGACTGGAAGCAAAAATGCGAGTACATTAACCCGATTTTAGCCTTGTTGCACCGGCTTCCAGGCCGTTTTAGAGTTGATTTTAAGATTTTATTGTTTGTTTTTAAAGCTTTAAATGGACTAGCCCCACTGCTGAGGGCATAGTGTAGGAAAAAACTGAAGGCTGTCCTTGCTATGCCGTTTAGCTATCACCACTCCAGCAGCTTCCTACATCTGTTGGCTCTGGAGGAGGTACAAGGTGTAGCCCACATTCCCTTGTATTTCCCAAACTGGATGATGTACTCCCTCAGCACCTCAGCTTGGTCAGAGCCACCTTCTCCTCTCACAGCCTTCTCCGTCCGTTTTAAATACCAGTAAATGTGAGAGTTGTCAAACTGTAAAACACACGGAACATGTTGAAATAAAAGAGTTAATCACGGGAGCTTACCGTGTTGGATCTTACCAGGAATGACACTGAACAGACTGCTCCACTGCATTTTAAACACGGCGCGCCCGCAACAGCGGCGCCTCTGGCCAAAAGTATATTACATCCGTAGTGGTTTAGAACTACCCTAGAGAATGAATGGGACTGTGTTTAGGGCGCCCGTAACTATAAATATAACAAGAGCTCCTCCAGCGGGGCAAAATACGCCCGTACTTTGAATTATTGTATATAGAATTAAGTTAGAATTTGTCAAACCTAGCAACAGAACTTAAAGACACTACAAAGCTTTGTTAAAGACACTACAAAGCTTTGAAGTGTCCACAGACGGATAGACGGACGGACGGACGGACGGACAGCGCCATACCATAATACGTCCCGTCTTATTACAACGGGCGTATAACAAGAGCTCCGCCAGCGGGGCAAAATACGCCCGTAATAATCAATAGGGAAATCTGGCTCTTGCAGGAGTATGAGTATGACATCATCACATTCTAGAATCGGAATTCCACCAATTAGATCGCAGCAACAGAACTTAAAGACACTACAAAGCTTTAATGTGTCAAAGCTCAAAAAAGCAGAGAATGTGGGTTGTTCTCGCTTTCAGCAGCAGAACATTTGAGAAGAGAGTTCAGATCTACGGCAAGAGGGAAACAATAATCCTATACATTGTAAACAACAGAAAAGCACATTGATATTTTGCCTCTTCATGAAGACAAAGCTTCAAAGACTTCAAAGCTTTGAAGTGTCCACAGACGGACGGACAGACAGACGGACGGACAGCGCCATACCATAATACGTCCCGTTTTATCACGGGCGTATAATAATGAAATAATTTAAACCGAAGTCACGGGAGAAGACCGAAGCAGATTTTTACATCCTGTTTACAAGCTGTGGCCAATCACGGTGCTGAAGGCGTGTCCATGTTGCCCTGGTAACGAATCTACACGACGAACCGACATAAATGTTAACTAGTTTGGAAAAGTTTATTCATTTCATTTAAAATTTACTTTTAATTCCCGCAATGGAATTTTCTGCTCTTGCAAACGTCAGGTACATAACGTGTCCAACAATACACATATTTGTGATATTTTGTCACGTTTGATCGATAATATTGTAAGCTAGCTAACATTTTGACGTGGTTTACAGGTGGATACAAGGATTTACAAATAAGGACGTTTACTTTGTGGACAAAAACACCATCGGATACCCATGTGGCAATTATATTTACTTTTTAGATTTGAATAGTAAAAAACAAACTATACTTCAGAGTCCTGGCAGAGGTGTCAGTGTATTTACGGCAAATGGAAACAGTGGGATATTCGCCTTTTCCCCACCTGGGCTGAACCCACGCATATATGTGCACAGTTATCCTACACTAGGATTAAAGAATGAACTTGCAGGTGAGTCCTATGTTATAGGTCAAACTACTTGCTCTACACATTCAAACTTTTCTTTTCTAAATTACTTAACCAATATTTACATTTTAGGGGCATCCAAACTGGACTATATTTGTTTGGCATTAAGTGATGCTGGGCCATATTTAGTGAGCTGCTCCTCTCTGCCAGATTTCACCATAACAGTCTGGTAATGTTGTAAATGCACTTCTTTCTTGTTACAAATAATGTAACTGTTGCATATTTCTATCAACATGTTTTAACAGGAATTTGGAAAATGCTATACCACTTTGTCAGCAAGTACACGGTGGGAAGAATACATGTTCTCTAATATTTAACCCTTGGAATTGGCTCCAAATTTGTGCTTTAGACAAATCCTCCATCACTGTATGGAATATTGAGAGGTTTGGCAGTCGCCATGTTCTTAAACCATGGTAAATATATGTATTGAATATAATTTTCATGACATACATATATTCAATTTCAATTTTTAACCATTTTTCAATTTCATATATTCATTTTCCATAATTAATCATTTTTATTATTCATTCCTTTAGTCCAATAGAGCTTCCAGATGTTGATGGTGCCATGGCAAAGAGATTTGTACTCAGCTCCCACAGAGTCAGTGAAGAACTTTGTTATTATGGGCCTGAGCTGCCTCCATCAGCGATCGCAGGCCTCAAAGGAAACAAGATAGAAGACATTGTGGTTAGTGTCATGCTCACCTTATTGTTTCAATTAAACCGACTGCATCTCAGTCACTTACAATTTTCTATGCAAATACGTTTGAAGAACTTGTTTCAGATGAATTTTTGCTTTATTACATAGTTATTATTATATGAAATACACTGTTAATCAGAAAAAAATGTGTATATAGTAGGACTTAAATAAATACATTAAAAAGATTATTAGGTACCACAAATATTTAAAATTTTAAGTGAATTCTCTTAATATAAATAGAAGTTTGGGCTTCTTTGCATCAAACCTGAAAACATGGTAGCACATTTTACATCAAGATATAACTTTTAACTGTTTTTATAACACTTTTTTCTTTCAGAACAAGCTTTTCAGAAAGGCCAGAGTGACTCCTACTGCTATCTGCTGGACAACCACATCCCAGTTCTATGTGGGCTGTAAAGAAGGCTTTTTGCTGCTTGTTGATCCAGAGCACCTCTCTGTCTCTACTCTGTTCGATCCCAGAAGTAACTCGAACATACTTACATACATATATACATACATACTTTACCTACTTATGCAGAATAATTGGTACTGTACTCTTTTTGCCCACTCATACTAACTGCAAATATCTTAAACAAATATTTGCTCTGCTCTTTACAGCTTCTGAAGTCCCTGAACTGAAACATGGATTTCAAGATTTTGCCCTTCATAAAGATCACTTAATCGCAGTAGGAAAGGTCTGTAACTTAAACAGTATACAATTATATTATTTAACTGTCTATAACTGAAAGTAACATTACTCGTTTTTCCAGAGTAATGTAATTCATGAATTACAAATAAAAGGAACACAGATTAAAATTACAAAAACATGGGAATTAGTCTGCCCCGTTACAGCCGCTCTGTATTCACCTAACTATGAAACTTTACTCTGCGCTTCTGATATGGTAATGGCTGCATATACATCTAATCATAATATCCGATTTCCTAAAACGTTACACAAGTTAATCATATTTTATTTTCAGGGTCAAATTTTCACATTAAACCAAAACCCAACAGAGAACGTGACAAAGGTCCTGGATGTTTCATGTGGGGACTTTGTAGCTTTATCTTTCTCACCCATTGACAAGAACATATGCCTGGTAAACGCCTATAAAATGATATCACATATTAATTGGTTGTGCGTGTCAAGTGCAGTCTTTATTCTTATGTTTTTTCAGACTGTGAGAGATCCAGGGCAACTGCAGGTGTGGTCAACAGATGGCTTAATCCTTGGCTCCTTGTCTGTACAAACAAAGGTAAGAATTCACATGCTTATAACATATATGCTTCTATATGTGGGTGCTGTGTCATTCTTTTCTCTGTCATCCCATTAAGATAATAAGTATGGCGTGCTGTCCCATTGCAAACTATGTGGTTTTGGGAACAACTTGTGGAAAACTTCTCTACGTTGACATTAGAGATCCACAGCAGCCTCGCATAATTCACCAAACACACCTCTATCACACAGCTGTGGAGCATTTAGTGTAAAGTATTCCTTCAAATATTTTACAGAAAACTAGCATGCACTTCAATTTACTTTTCTGAATAGGTTGCATTCACGTGGCATCAGAACAGTGGGATTTTTAAGCATCGGTTTGCTGGGCCTATTCATATAACACAAAACTGACACAAAGTTCAGTATCTCTCAGCATCAGTAAACATGCCCACAATTGCTTATGATAGTGGTGAAAGGATTTTAAGACATAAGATTTACATGGCAAGTTTGTGGAGACAGTCTCTAACAAATAATGATAAGGTCATAAATCATAAATTTGGATATTTCTTATAGATGGAGGAAATCTCCCATAGAGTTAAACGCCCCAGGCTCCATCTGAAATCCTGATTATGAAATGGTAAAACGTGAATGCAATTTACAATAATACATAATACAGAACCTATACTAATTAGCCATAAGAACTATTCTATTTGTTGTTTTCCATAGCCGTAATGACTGTTTATTTTACAGGTTTGATCAAGATGGTCATTACCTATTTACAAGCGCCCCAGATTCCTACATGTATGTTCTTGATCCCAAGCCATCATCAAGGTTTGCTGTTTTAGGTTACACAGGTACGCACTAAACTCACAGTCTGGATTTGTTATTTTAGAGCAAAGATCACTGCCACGCCACGACTCAGTCCTGTTCAGCATGTTGAAAAGCTGACTGTTATGATGCTACTAGGAAAGCATGACTTTGCAAATAGGCTACTGGTGAAGAATGACTTTACAAAAACATGTACAGTGACTGTGCAAAATGTGATATTAGGCAAGCACAAATTACATAATTGACGTATTTTGTGTACAAATACTGTCAGAAGAAATACTGGATAAAGTTGGTACAGGATATATGTTAAGACTAAGTTTGCTGACAATGAAAGTCGCATAAAGGTTGTTTTTTAGTTCATGGGGTACTGTTGTATATGTAATAATAAAAAACAGAATCAATTATGGGACTAAAAAGATTTCAGTTTGAGATCTTGCTTCTCAAAATGTATTATAATTTTACATAATTATTTTTAAATCTATTTTGCAGTCTTGTCAAGCCCACCTTTGACTCTATCTGCTCAGTACATGAAGGGGAGTGAGCAGGTGAAAGTTCTTGCATTGTGTGTCGACTCAGCCAAGCACAGCAGATTGCTGACACTATTGTCTTTACCTGCACAGGACTTTAATGGTAATTAAAGGCCACTTTATGAGAAGTGTTGTGCATACATGCTCTTTGATGTATAACTGTATCCATAATACATCTTTACTTTTACTTTGCAGAAATCCCCAATAGTATAGACCGAAATGGTTGTCTAACAGATAAAGTCCTAAGTGTGTCCAAATATGGAGTTCCTGTTCCGCTGACATCCTGCGTCTTGGGAGACAATGAGATCTTTGCCTATTGTCACAAAAAGAAAAGCATGCAGTGTTTTGAGCTTCCACAGGTATAATCAAGCTTAAACCTTTATATTGCATTTTCAAAACATTTGGTGACTAAACTTCATAAAAATCCTATAGTTGTTGCTACAAATTCAAGTGCCAATGCTGATTTTATAAACTGTATTTATTGTTTAAAAAATCTGTTGCATTAAATTAAACATTTTTTCAGTTGTTGCTGTATCATAATATTCTGTATTATATTAATTAAAGAGTGAATACCACAGTAACTTATTGGCACTAACAGGCACTAACTTATTTGGCACTAACAGTACCAAAAAAGAAATCCACTCATTGTTTTATCTTTATTGTAGCACTCAGACTCTTCTGGCAGTAAACAGGTGATAGAGCTCAACCCAAAGCATGAAGTGAACCGCCACCCTCTGGGACCCGCTTCCCTCACACTTTCTCCTCACAAGTCATGGCTCGCCTCTCTGGGTCGAGATGGCATCTTGGAACTCAGAGAATGTGCTTCAATGGTAAAATCTCTTACTTTTAGTCTTATAGTATTAACTTTGATAACACATATGATTATTTGTACAGCAAAAACGCACTGAGCTACATTGTCATTCCACGTGCCTCACTGGAGTTCAGCTTGTGTCATTCTCTGCCGATGGCCAAACTATTTTAAGTGCTAATACTAAAGATGGCTCCCTCGTGTGTACTAATCTGAGGTAAGGATTTTCAGAAACAGACTCTACACAATTATGAACACTAGGGGGAACTGTCAACCTGAAAAACACACTCTGAGCCAAGTAGAGGACAGAATTACTACTTTTCCTCTCATAGGTTACCGTGAAGTTCTACAGTAAATAAATAAATGATAAGACAGGTCCAGAGGAAGGAAACCAAAGCCCTGATAGACACTCTGTGCTTGCCACATTTGGATTCCAGCCCACTCACATTCCACATCTGCCTTTATTATATGTGTGTATGAAAGTGGTGTGTGCGTGAATGGTGGTGGTGGTCGGAGGGGCCGATGGCGCAGATTGGAGCCTCGCTTCCGTCAGTCTGCTTCAGGGCAGCTGTGGCTACAATAGTAGTTTACCACCACCAGGTCTGGAGTGAATGAATAATGCTCTGTAAAGCGTCTTTGAGTGTCCTGAAAAGCGCTATATAAAACTGATGCAGCATTATTATTATTATTATTATTATTATTATTATTATTATTATTATTATTATTATTATTATTATTATTATTATTATTATTATTATTATTATTATTATTATTATTATTATTATTATTATTATTATTATTATTATTATTATTATTATTATTATTATTATTATTATTATTATTATTATACTGGAAGAGTGTTTGCAATTGTCCATAAGCTCTTTTCTACACAAAGAGAGAATTAATTAGTCACCTACAAGTTTGAGTGACAGTAAAGATGAAGTAGATTTGTATGAAAGCAATTGAAAGATTCTCTGAAAATAATGGCAATCGGATAGAATCATATCTCAAGGTCAATCATCGTAGAATCTACTATAACTGCACTGCACATTGCCATTAGTTTATAGCAATATGACCAGGATAGAATATTACTTTTGATGTGTAATATTATGAAACAAATACAATTACAGATAAATATATAATGGCATCAGGGACGACTTAAGTCACTAAATGATTTGGAGGACAACATTAAAATCCAGTTGCAGTAAAGTTTGTATTTCAATGTTGAATGTTTATATTTTAAAACACATAAATAATATAATTCCCTATTTAACAAACGTGTCCCCATAAAATTGTAGAATACAGCATTACAGAGATTTTTAAACACATTTCCATTTGTGTATCTGTTTTATATATATACTAAACTTATTTCTGAATTAAAAGGTTTTTAATCTGTATTTGAACAGAATGAGTGAAGCCGCTAATCACCAGGCCACTGACTACAGCAAGTTGTCTGAGAATCATTTGAAAACTTTAGTCAAAAATGAAAACTCGATCATTGGCGATATGCTCAAGTGGAGTGAACAGGTTTCTGTGAGGAAAGCTGAAGATAGCCAGGTAAGACAGTTTATGTATATAATGTGCATATAACAAGTTTTCATGTTTTTCTCATATTACTTGCTTTAATGAGATAACTGTGGTGAGTATTTATTATAGTTAAGCTGTAGTTAGTGAGGAAACAAATTTAAAAGAAGTACAAAAATACATGAAGTAGGCCTAGGATGTAAAACAAAATTTCTCTATCAACACCGAAAATTCCATCCAAAATGCAGGGACAATTTATTTGCAAGTGTGGCATTTTTCTGACAGCTTAAAGATTTATTTAACAAAATAAAGGTGTTGCAGATTTGTATTAGTCTAATCATTTCATCAGCTATTATCCAATTTAGACATTGGCAACATTATGGTTGCCAGGTAAGGGTTATGGAATTGCCTCTGTATGTTACTGCAAGAATTTCACCAAAATTTACAACATATAATTATATTTAAAGGCGTACTTTGTAACTTTTCTGATGTGATTTAACCTGGTTATCTCCATGGAGACAGTTAAATGAAATGTCATTCTATAGACTGTAACTATACACATATTCCAGTACTTAGAATGTGATGTTTTTTCTTTGTTTCCAGGGCAGTGGAAATTTGCCTTCTATAGATGTAACAGAACAAGATGAAAATTACAAAGCTCTTCCTCATAAGACCTGGTTAGAAAATAGACAAGAGGTGGTGAGTGACTAATACACAAATGGACATACTAGAATAATGATGTAGTTGAGTGCTGTAGCTTTACAAGTGGAGCCCTTTGCACCGGGCTTAAACAGTGTTTGGAAAGCAGCTGTATTTATTATTTTTGGACTGACTTCCACTCAGCCATGTTGTGACTGATCATTCAATTCTATAATGTAGGAATACAACCACTTAGAAAATACTGGTGTTTTATAGGCACAGATAAGTATTTCTAAACACTCTTGATAATAATAAATTGAGAGGAGTGGCACATATTGTAGCAGTTAACATGAACTTTCCCATCAGTGTGTTTTTAGTTTTTTTGTTTGTTTGTTTGTTTTATTTATTTAAAGGGACAATGCATATTCATGAACAAAGACTTGTAAATATGCCAGAATTAGCCCAAAGGCTACTTTACATCTGTAGTCCCTGGCAGGTCAAAGAGATAGAAATAACATAAGACAACTTCACACAATAGACTGTCAATGACAAGCACAATAAAATTTTATAAAATAAATGTTTAATTTATATTTATTATGAACAATAGTTGTATACCATATTTAATATATTTCTCATGTTGCCTTCAGGGTATTGAAGTAGATGGAAGGTTAGGTAGGGCTGTCAGAAATATACTATAACTAGAATAAAACTAGATGTTCATTTGAAATAGTATTGATACTGAAAAAAAAATTTATTAAAAAAAGTGGTCTTAGTCTACACTACCAATCAAAAGTTTCGACACACCATCTCAATTAATCTTTTTTCTTTACTACACAATTCCATATGTCTTACTTCATATATTTTATATTTTATATATATATATATATATATATTTATATATATATATATATATATATATATATATATATATATATATATATATATATATATATATATATATATATATATATATACATATATATATATATATATACAATGTAAAAAATATAGTAAAAAAAAAAAAGATGAATGATGACTGAGAGGGTGTGTCCAAACCTTTGGTGAGTAGTGTATATCAGAAATATAATAACACATGGTAATATCCAAGAATGTACTGTTATTTTGTGTTCTATTTTCTACAAGTAGTGTTTTTGATAATGATTGTTAATTGATATGAATTATTTTGCCTAGTATTGAAATTGAATTAGACATTTTAATATTGTAACAACACAATGCAACCCTTTATTTGTGTTCATCAGATTGTAAAAGAAGACAACGAAACATATGCAGAAACAAAGAAAAACCTCAGGAAGGGACTGAAGGAGATACGAAATACTGTAAGGTCACTTTTATAGAGTAGATTGCGCAAACATCATTTAACTGTCTACATTATTTGATATATAAATATGCTGATATTTGAACTATACAAATGAAATATGTTTTATATCATATTTACAGTTACATGAGATGATGCGTGAAAATGAGAATGTTCCTGAAATTGAGCGTCTGAACCCCAAAGAGTTCATTTTGGATGTAGACCTGCAGATGAGACTTGAGGCCTCAATTGAGGAAGAAGTGTTAAAAGTACTACAAATATTGATGTATACCTCGTTACACTTCAAATGCCTCAATACATATGTTTCTTTCATAGATGAAGACTGAAAGTGAGTGGAACATTCTGGCCGATTATTACCTCCGTGACGTCCTGAAGAGAGACCACTGGGATGTTCTGAAGGTCAAAGGCAGAGCTGTTAAGGTCACATTTACTTGTTTTTTACATTAAAGCCAGACAAAGAAACAGTCATGTAACAGAATGTAAAATACAAGACAATATACTATTACTACTGCTACTGCTGCTACTGCTACTACTACTACTACTACTACTACTGCTACTGCTACTACTACTACTACTGTTACTACTACTACTGCTACTGCTACTACTACTACTGCTACTACTGCTACTACGACTACTACTACTACTACTACTACTGCTACTGCTACTGCTACTGCTGCTAGTGCTACTACTACTACTACTACTACTACTACTACTACTACTACTGTTACTACTACTACTGTTACTATTACTGCTACTACTACCAATACCAATACCAATACTACTACTACTACTACTACTACTACTACCACCACCACCACCGCCACCACTACCGCTACCACTGCTACTACCACCGCTACCACTACCACTACCACCACTACACCACTACCACCGCCACCGCCACCGCCACCGTTACCACCACCACCGCTACCACCGCCACCGCTACCGCCACTACCACCACTACCACCGCCACCACTACCACCACCACCGCCACCGCCACACTGCCACCGCTACCACTACCACTACCGCCACCGCTACCACTACCACTACCACTACCACTACCACTGCCACCGCCAGTGCCACTACCACCACCACTACCACTACCACTACTACTACCGTTACTACCACCACTGTTACCACTACATGTTACCACTACCAACACCAACACCAATACCACTACTACCACTACCATCACTCACCACTACCACCGCTACCACCATTGCCACTGCCACTGCCACTGCCATCACTACTACTACTACTACTACTGCTACTGCTACTGCTACTGCTACTACTACTACTGCTACTACTACTACTACTACTACTACTACTACTACTACTACTACTACTACTACTGCTACTACTGCTACTACTGCTACTGCTACTACTGCTACTGCTACTACTACTACTACTACTACTACTGCTACTGCTACTGCTGCTAATACTACTACTAATACTACTACTACTAATACTACTAATACATTTTATTTATATAGATCTTTTCAGGACACTCAAAGACGCCAAGAAAACAAATATTCAACAGTCAAGAGCAATAGACATATAATAGATACAGTGAATCATATGGAGAACGATTTAGAAAAGCTGTTCTAAATACATAAAATACACATGTACATTTTAGGGACTGAAAAATAGTTACCGGTACTTCACAGGGATAAAAAAAAAATTGTCTTTTAAACAACATTTTATGGTTATTTTCAGTTACCGGTACTATTAGTGGCAAGTGGTAATAAAGTAGTAATAAAGTTCCTGATATAATTCTGCTTATTTATATTTTTATTTTGTATTTTTTTATTTATTTTTTTTTACTAATTATTAGCTAATTAATTAATATGCTTTTTGAAAACAAGTTTGATGGTAAAAAAAAAACAGTTGTCAGTCTTATAGTCTGAGTTGGGGATTCTTAATGTCTTCAGGAATTTATATTATTGATAACGGCAGTGTTTTGGTGCGTAGGCCTTTCATACTGACTACGAAGTGGAAAACTACCCTCTGAAAGAACGCACTAAACAAGAGCTGGAGGATCTACGACGTGTTGAGCAGATGAGGAAAATTGAAAAGGCCCAGTGCACAGTAAGCAGACTGCATGCACACACTTAGACAATTTGTGGCTCCAGATTACGCTGCAAAGAACATGTCATGAATTATTATCTATTCAATTCAGAATGTCGCCTGTTTTCAATATACAAGAATTTAAAAGGCAGGTATGCTTTGACACACGGTTCTAACTATGAACTTTTAGTCTTGTAACTTTTGGGATAGCTGAACACATGCCAATTCACGAGTCTTTCTAGATTTACAGCTCTATGGCTAGCAAACAAGTTGTCGTAAAGTTCTGAGTAATCTTTGGAGCAAGTTTATGATCACCAGGCCACAGGATCTGTCCTTAAACCTCTTATAACATGCGTGGTGTGTTTTTCCTTTTATTTCAGAAACAAAAGGAGAAAGAAGAGGAAGGCCATGCTGACATCAAAAGCAGTTTCTCTTATGAGTTTGGGTATTCAGGTCCCTACCTCTATGATCAGTTTGCAGTGCAGAGTCGAGAACAGATTGTCAACCAGATCATTCTGCTACAGGTAAAAGTAAAATAGTGAACATTCAGAGTACTACTGAAGTATCCTGTAGCAATAGGAGGGGTTCATGAATATTATTATGTAGATTTATCATTGTGTGTCATCGCTGGTTAGATGGTTAGACAGCATATTGTGTATTGGGGCCGTTAGTGACCAAATCTACCATTTTTGTAGCAAAGTGCAAAACATCAATAGCAATACTTCAATGGGAGACTGTTGTGTTGTTGTGTCTTCAGGCAAGACCCTTCATCCCACATTGCCTAGTATGATAATGGTGTGAGCGTGAGTGTTGGTGGTGGTTGGAGGGACCGATGGCGCTTTTTGACTGCAATAGTAATTTACCACCTCCGGGTATGGAATGAGTGAACAACCCACCAAACATTTATAACTCTACTGCGTCAGAATACTTTGCCTCCTTCTTAATGTTTGTTATGGAAAAAATTATGTAACTTTTGATGAAAAAAGCATTAATCCATTTGCGAAGCCCAATGAGTTTTTGAAATACAGACAAAGGTTTATTCTTACAGTAGATATGGAGAGGGGCCTTGGCCTGCCCTGGTCAGAGACCAACAGCCTCTCCTGAGTCTCCTCTCTCCAGTTCCCCCTTCTCTCCATGTCCCGAACATCTCCCCCAGAGCATCTGAGCTCTGAGTATCTATACAGAAATACAAGTGCCATACATTTCAAAGTGGAGTGACCTTTGTTTCACAGGTTTGTGCTAATCAACTTAATTGTCTCCATCCACAGTTTCCTGTGGGTGAATCAATGTGCTAAAACTTCTGCAGTACTTAGTGTAGTGAGTAGAATATAGAATTAGTGTCCACCATAATAGGCCTGATATATCTCTCATTCAATGTTTTTTATTTTTTTTATTTTTGCCATTTCTACATTTTATATACATACAAAAGACAACAAATAGAAGTAAGATTTAAGGAAATATAGAATGAAGTGAAATAACTCAAAAGCAAAGCAAAGGGTGGCTACTTTGAGGATTTGAATCAAAAATATTAAATGATATGATATTTATATTATAATATTATTAAATGATTCAACTCTTTTTCTTTGCTACATGATTCCATATATCTTACTTCAAATTTTAATGTCGTCTGTATATATATATATATATATATGTATATATATATATATATACACATATATATATATATATATATATATATATATATATATATATATATATATATATATATATATATGTATATATATATATATATATAAAATGTTGAAGTCGTTAAAATAAATTAAAAAAAAAATATTGAATGAGATGTGTGTCCAAGTAAATAACCGGGCTGAACCTTTTCCCCAGGATGCGATCTATCAGGTCAAAATGGCTTTCAACAAGGAGTTTGACGCAGCCCATAGACAGAAAGTGCATGAGCTGAAGAACATCCAACAAAGAAACGCTCGCATCAGGGAGATCATGACAGAGCTGGATCTCCACGAGAAGATCTGGGAGCCCAGTCTGACCGAGGCCGAGTGCCCCGAGAAGCTGCTAACTGTCCACGACTCAGAGGTGAGCAGCAGTAGCCCATGTCAAACCACTGGGATGTTTAAGATTGTAGCAGTAGGATTTCCTGTCACCATAACTGCATGCAAAATAAATTCTGTTTTTTTTGTTTTTTTTAACTCTAGATTAGAGCTGAGAAATACCTTACCCCAGAGCAAAAAGAAGAGCAGAAGAAGAAAGAGCTGGAAGAAAAGAGACGTTTGGCTTCTAAGGTATGTGCCCTAATAATTCAAGTGTTTGGGTTTTCACACTTGTTTGTTCCAGGGTTTACATTCAATAGTAATCGATAGTAATCTGACATTTTGTGCCAGTTAGTTCATGGATCAGCCCCCAAAATTTGACATATCAGTATCACTGAAGGTGGCAAGTTCTATCAGTGTTTTTTCAAAAATTTCCATATCCAAGCTTTATATTTTGGCGTAATAGACTTTTATGACTTTTAGAGGTATCATGGTTATAAATAAAAACTTAAAACTTTATTTACGGTAAATAAAACATAACAAATGTATATGTTAATAAAAGCATAACTAACTAATACTAAATGCTTATTAAATTTACTTTATTTGAGGTATGAAAAGGGCACTATGTATGTACCATTTATGTTTGGGTTTTTTTTGGTGGTGTTTTTGCTTTGCCTGAAATCTTCCACATTGCACCGGATTTGTCTAGTTTACATGTATTCTTAAATCTTTATTTTTAAAAATACTTGCGTTCCTACAAATGTGAAGTCTTATTTATAAAACTTTATTTGGAATTCTTACTAAAAGTGTATGTAAATTGTACGTACAGACAAAACACAATGTTACTCATATCTGCTCAATGCACAAGTTCAAAGTTTTTGGATTTTTTTGTTGTTTTTTTGTTTAGTTTTTTCATTGTTGTACCTACACACACGAGATGAATGATCTGGAACTTCTTTTAAATACACTATAATAATAATAATTTAAAAAAAAAAACAATGGCAGAAACCTGAACTATTTGAATTCAGTTTATAGTTAGAAGCATGGTTATTACAATATGAAAAGTGACGTCTTGTTTTTGTGGCTTTAGCTTATTCACTGAACTGGGAGTTGCCATATGCATCTGATAAACTAGAATTTTTTTTTTTTTACTAAATAACAATGCACTGGTGTTGTCCTTTTTACAGGGTAATACTGCCAGGGACAAAGCTCTGGACACAATGATGGACGGAGTGCTTGAAGTGAAGAAAGAGGACATCCTAAAATTAGTGAGAGCTTTTTGTTAAGAAACATTTTGTATTTTTGGTAGAGGATGTTATATTATGTTGTCTTTGTGGGGAGTATTACTGTAAATGTTCCAGTATCTCTGAATCCGACACTTGGTTGGTTCCAGTTGAATCAAACAAATCAGGCCTCATAGTTGGTTTTGATTTGGCTTCACAGGAAATTCCTCCTCCTGAGTTTGTTTTGACCAAACCTGACTCCCAGTGGAGCGAGGAGGAGAAAAGGATGCACAAAGAATATGAGAAGAAGTCTGAAGAGCTGAATGAAGAAAAGGACAAATACAGAAAAGTAAAAAATAGATATTGCGTTCAGTATTTTCTTACAATCTGAATGTACACATTTATTCACTCTTAATTTTCAGGTCATGGAAACTGAAATGAGAAAACTGCAGACAGCCACAAAAGAAGCGACTGAAAAGTTTGATGAAAATCTGGCAAAGATGTTTGAGCAGAAAATAAACTGTGAAATGGCTGTAAATCAGGTGAAGCCCCACTCACTGTAATAAAATGTAACGATCTATTATGTAAGCTCTGGTAGTAGAGAATACAACAATTAAAAAAGCTTTGGTTTATTAACCACTAAAATAAGGAATGACCTTGTTTTTATGGTTAAGATTATGGTTCACTAGCAAGGACCATGCCAACAACACATGTGCGAAGCGAAAAGCGTTTATTATATTGAGATGAGTTGTGATTCGCTGGCGAGGAGGCGTCCTGCTCCTGAACCTAAGTTAATCATATGAACTACATTTAAGGTTATGGTTAATACTTTATTGTCCTAAATTTGTCCTTTATTTAACCCCTTTTCCAATGGTGCTGAAGCCATCTGTCAGGAGGGGACCCATTCCCAGCTCTTGAGCTAGGCCTGTTCAGAATGAACTTAATCTCCAATTTTATCTACTGTGCATGTTTTGGGTTCAGTTTGAATTTTTATACATTTTGCTAATGCACAAAATATCGCAAAAGTTTACCATTTGTGTCTTTGTAAGTGGAAATATAGTTGGCTAAAATACCAACTTTACAGTGTAAAATATAACTGACTAAAATACCAACTTTATCTGGGGCAGATAAAATGTTGTTACCAGATAAACAGACAAAAAAACTAATGCTGGCATAATATAACTTCTTGGACACTGTATGTGTGTATATTCTAACTATAATTTTGCACCTACCATGTTGTTTTCTCCACAGGAAGAGTTAAAAATTACCAATCTGCGCTACTCCCTGCTCATTGAAGAAGAAATAAGAAACCGGGAGGAGGAACTCAAGCTCAAACTTGAACAAGTGCTGTCATACAAGGTCAGAAAATCCAACTTTTACCCTAATGCTGGAGGACTTTATCACTGCTCACGAGAATATAACTTTTTATTTTTCTGCGTTTTACATACACTGTGCACAGGCTTGTTGTGTAAATGTGAACCTATGTGGAAAGCTCATAATTTCAAATGTATAGAAGATTTAAATCAACGATAAAGAGACATATTGTTTTGGCAGGATGATATCGCAGAAGAGGTGCTGAAATGTGAAGATGAAGTGGAGCAGTTTCACATGACTTACGACACTATAGTAGCTGAGGATAAAGTGGGTTACATACAGCTGACAGTCAAATTAAATTTGCTCTATAACCTTTAAAATTTACCATTGTTGTTTTCAAATATTGTCCCTCAGGATCTTGACAAAGAATTTCGTAAAGAGTTCTGCGATGTTCCCAGCCACTTTGTTGACGAACTATATAAGTTGTTCAAACGTAGACCCAGGTTTGTTGTTTACATGTTCTAGGGTTAAAAGATTTGGGGAAAAAATTATGATTTTTTGTTTTTTATTAGTAATTACTGTTCTTTTTTTAAGCGTTTAACATGGTGATAATCACAAAAAAGACATGAAATAAATTTTTAAAAAAGATGAATGATTTTGATTGATGATAAAGATACATTTTTCAATTTAAGTGATTACATTTGAATTTAAATTTGGTTTAAAAACATTATTTTATTCAAAGTTCACATTTGAAAGTGTCCTGGAGAACTGACAAAAAGAAGTATGAGCTCGCAAACATTTACAAGAATCACATTAGCATTTTTTGGCAGATTTTTTTCCTGCTTGTGGAGGAAATATTCACACAAAATTGCTGCCAAATTGAAATTGATGATGATTTATCTTGCTGCCCTAACAAGTATTCTAAAGCATAATACAAAACATCTTAATATTTGACTATTTTGCCATGTCTAGGGTCCAAAAGATGAGAGCGCAGACCACTAAAAACCCAATCCCATTCAAAGACCCGCTTCTGTCTGGGTCCATGGCTCCGGAGAGTCTTGGGAAGCTGCTGAAGGCCGTGGATGAGATGGACTCGCCTCAGAATATGCCCAAGAACCTCAATCCTTTAATCTGGGAAAGGTTCTGCATTTTCAGGAGAACCAAAGTAGAGAAAGAACACAAGGTAATACAACATGTTTAAAAACGCATTACACAACTTTTCTGATGGAGGGTCTGTCACCTGCTTGTCCCCATGGAAATGTTTTTGCTTTGCCTGGAATGTTCCACGGTATGACAATAAATCTAATTAGCATTTATTCATTACGGGTGTTTCTGTTGTTCAAAAATCCAATAATTCTCTTTGTGAATAGGGTTGCCTCTCCACAGATCTGACCTGAAATGTAGCCAGTAGTTATCTCAGTTATAGATAGACAGGTTTAATCTCGACATGGAACATTCTAGACAAAGCAATGACATCTCCGTGAAGATAAGCAGGTGACAAACCCTAGAAAAGTTACGCAGTTCACCTATAAATGTCAACAGTCATCTATATCTTTATCTATAGAATTTATAAGATTATTAAAATGACAATGTAAACAGCAAAATCATCTGATGTCTCTGATCAAAGTCTCTCATCAGTTTTAAATGGTTTGCAATTCTTTTTACTAATCTTAAAGGTCAAGAAATAAGATTATAATCAGATTTAGGTGTGCCTGTAAACGGCCAGTGACATCTGATGTGAGTAAACCAATTTCAATGAAAGATATGAGAAAAAACGTTAAACTAATGGCAACAATGAAAAAAGTGAAGCAGAAATAAGATAAGTTTTAAAATGAATTGCACAAAAGTCACTCTAAAAATCCAGTGATCATCTTTTGTGCATGCAAACATACACCAGATCTTATTGGTTAATCTGAATATTCTAGATATCTATTGTTTAATAGCCATGTAGTGGTTTTAAAGTCTTATCAGATTGGCCGTGGTGACCTGATACAAACCCAGAGCAGCATTCTGTCTCACTTGTCTTTTATAAAAATATCTGTTGACCTCAAGTACAACAGGAGCCAGCCCCATGGTCTGTTAATACTCACATACTTGTCATTTTTACATCTTACTGCTCATCTTATCAGGTCTATAAACAAGTGTTCAAAAATATTTAGCTGAAAAACTGTGCCTGTATAGTGTATATTATATTATTGACATTCCTTTTGCCAATATACGCTTCATGCATATCTCTTTTGAACATATTTATTCATATTGGAGTACTATTCTATGGTTGTAATGATTTTAGATGTTTTATTTGATAGTTCACAATATATTTGTGAGGGTTAAACATAATAATTCAAATTAAGTTAATTAAAAAATGACAAAAAAAAACATAATTTAGTAAGTATTTTTTCTGGCTTGACTTATTGACTTTACTTTATCATTCAGAAAGTTTGATTATTTCATAAAACTAGAGAAACGTGAATGAAAGTAATTGCTGGATTTCTCTGTTTAGTCATGGTGTTAATAAATATGAATAACTGTAAAATCGTGACATTTCTTCTTACAGTAATCTTAACTCTAAAAGTAATTAATATCCCTTGTAGACCCATAAAGTTTATCTAAGTTTAACTATATCTGTTTACATCCACAGATTTACGTCATGTGTAGAAATGTGACGATTTTTATGTTTTAATTTGTTTGTATTGCGTTTTTACTGTTTTTCTTATTCTGTGAGGCACTTTGAATTACTTTGAGTTTGAATTGTGCTGTACAAATACACTTCCTGTGTCTAGTTTCGTACTGTATTCACCACTGGGGCTTTTGCAGGTAAAAATGAACGCCCTGACTCTAGCTGAGATGCAGGCCTTTCTACAAAAGAGGAGGGAAGAGGAGAGAGCCACCACTGAAGAAATAAAAACTATCACCGAGGAGCTCCAAAGGTATGTGTCACAATTACTGACGATTATAGGTTTTTAAACAGATAATTGCTGCCTTAACTTTTCTGGTGTGATGTCTTATTTTATGTTTGCAGACTGCATAAAGTGAAGAAGCAATTCATGGTAGACTCCAAGATCCAGGTCTTACTGAAATGGGGCCAAGTGGAGGTGTCGGATACAGAGTTCGCAGTAGACTACTCCAACGCTGTGCTGCTTGATAAAAGTGTGGTGGAAAACCTGAACAAAACTATTATCGTGAGGCATTATTATTCTCCAAAAAAAAAACCACTCCTCTATGGAACAGTTTTAATGCTTGTAGTGTTTCCTTAGATGCTTGGAGAACAGAAGATCTCAACCATGGTGTCCTGTAAAGACTTTCGCAAAGGCATTCAGCTGGAGTGGGAAAACACGGTCAACAAGATGCGCATTGAAGATCTACAAAATAAGGCTAGAGATATACAAGCGCTGAGGATCTCTGAGGAGCAAAAGGAGGTAACACTAGTTTGAACAAATAGCTACTCTGAAATTAGAATGAAACTAAAAAGTGTTATGTGACTAAATCTTGACAAAACATTTGAAACACACAATCTAGATTAAAAGTGGATGTCAAAATGAACAGATTTATAGTCAGTGATAGGAAGAACACTTTGAAATTGTATTTAGTTACAAAATACTTAATATCTGCATTAAAATGTATTTTGTAATGTATTCTGGACAATCATAGTACTGTATTCTACCTGCGTGAAGTTGGCCCCATCAAACTCAAACCTCCACAAAAACTGTCAATCGTTTGTGCTTCGTTTGTGCTGTTTTGTGCTGCAAAAAGTTTCGTTTGTTTAATTCTGGTTCCTAAGATATTTGCAGTTTTTTATTTTTTCGATGACTTTGTCCAGCCCCTCAAAATGTGAAACAGCCTCAAAACAGGAAGAAAATTATAGAAAATGTTTGTATTTCGTTTGTGCTGTTTTGTGCCATTTTTCATTTGTGTGTTTATTTCTAAAATTATTCATTATTATTTCTGCTGTAATTATAGGACGTCATTTCCGCCCAGCCGCAAATTACTAAAGACTGTTACATACTTTTCCACAGCCTGAGATCGTTTATCTTCACTAGTTTTGTGGAGCTTCCCATCATCAACTGGGTGGAAATGACGTCCTATAATTACTGCAGAAATAATAATGAATAATTTTAGAAATAAACTCGCACAAATGAAAATTGTCACAGCACAAAACAGTGCAAATGAAATTCAAACGTTTTCTATATTTTTCTGCCTGTTTTGAGGCTATTTCACACTCTGAGGGGCTGGATGATGTCATCGTCCGAAAATAAAACTGCAAATATCTTAAGAACCAGAATTGCACAAACAAAACTTTTTGCAGCACAAAACAGCACAAACAAAGCACAAAAGATTGACTCAATTTTGGACGTTTTAGAGCATTTTGAAGCTTCCTGGCGTCGACCCCAATTTGACCTATAAGAATCGTTAATTTCTTCAAAACTAAAGAAGCACAAACAAAACGTTTTGCAACACAAAACAGCACAAACGAAGCACAAACGATTGACATTTAAATAAGAGTTTAAAGATGCAACATTGTATTAAGAAGAGCTTTATATTTGTTTCACTGTCTTTAAAGCATTTCCTACTAATCTGATATGGAAAAATCACACATGCACTCACCACAAGAGCAGAGTTTTCTATTATTCTCACTGATTTTGTGCAGTTTGAAGCCTAAATTACATGATTAAATACCGTAATGTATTTCTTTGGTTTTAGAAAAGTAACTGCATTCTGAATACCATGGAATGAAAAAGTAATTCTACCTGAATAGTTACTCAAAAATAGTACTGTTATCCAGATTACGTATTCTCTGTACATGTATTCAGTTACTTCCCATCACTGCTCATAGTTCTAAAAAGCGTCCAGTCTCTGCATTTTGATTGTAGTTTGGTGCAGGTCTTGATTTGGCAGAGTCAGATGTTTTGTAGATTTTGTAGAGTCAGATGTTTTGTAGACAGAAAATTGTTATCATATTAATATGATAAACTGTTCTTTTTTTTTAGTTCATTGGGCTTTACCATCTACATTTTTATTGCATCTTTGAATCCTTGAATGACAAACACACATAACTACACATAATACACACGAAACACATAAGTCAAAGCATTTTGTTATTAAAGGTTGATTCAGTTTATCCTGGTATGAGCCCAGTTTTAGGCATGTCACAATTATCACTATATCAACTTTCTTTTCAGTATATGATAGTTATATATTTTGGGACTCAGTATTTATCATGGATATTTTTTCGTTACAATGGTGCTGAGGTTTGAGGTTTTAAACTGTATGTAGTACGATACGATTTGAGCTGTAGAGAAGAATAATTACATTCTTTTGCTGATTATTGGTTCATTCTCCTGTTTATTTGTTGCAGCTCAGCCTTTTTTAATGATATATATTTAAACACCGGTATCCTATAGCTTCAAAATGATCTTTTATTGCAATATTTCATGCTTCAAAATGTGTTATCATACAAGGCCAACCCAGTCTAGACCTGATATAGCCATATTTGGTCCTGTTCTAGTTCTGGTCCAGTCCTGGTTCAGCCCAGATTAAGTTTTGATGTTTTGCGCGGGCTAGTGTACTGGTAAATGTACTTAAAAACACATTAATATCAAATGAGTAAACTATTGCACCATTTTCCAAGTCCAAAGTCCAAAACACAGCACCACAATATCTCTTTGGCATTGGGTTCAGGTAATTCTTTAGGTGCAGCTTTCCTGTCTTGTGTGTAATTCGGTTTAATACAGGAAAAACATAAAAAGTCTGATAAATTCACCCTAAATGCTCATTGTTTGTGCTTTATAGTTTTTAGTTTTTGTTATAAAAGTGTGTACATTTACATTTTAACCAATTGTTTTCACAGTATCTCCAGAAGACTGATAGAGCAAGTCGGGTGTCTAAGCAAGTCATTAGTTTGGAGAAGACTATAGCATTTCAAGAAAAGGTAAATTAAAGGTGCACTACAGTTCTTGTTTCTATGGATATGTCATTGCTCTGCCTGGAATGTTCCACAGTATGACACTAAACAGCTCTATGTTTGATTTATTAAATTACAGCTGGTTTTATAGCTCAAAAATACCTAGAAAAACAGGCAAGTGCCATACTGTGAAACATTCCAGACAAAGCAATAACATCTCCGTGTAGAAAAACATGACGGACCCTCCACCAGAAACCTTTAATATACAAAGCATTACTGCAGTATGAAATTATAAAATGTATAAGTCATACATATATAATCCATACACACGTTTTTCAGACTCATCTAAAAAATGTGGCCCATCGCAAGAAGAAAATTAAGCAGCTTGAACGTCAGGGCCAGCTTGTGTCTGACAAAACCTCAGTGTTGGAGGCCCAGAGGAAAGACCTGGAAGTCACTGTATCAGAGTTGAGACACATGTATGACAGAATAGGTAAATAATACAGGCATTTTGGTTCAGTTTTATTCATTAAGGTGCTTAGAATGTTCTCCAGTATGACATTAAACAGCTCTACCTTACACTTGTTACAATTTATATTTTTAGAGCTCAAAAATAACTAGAAAAATTGGCATTCTTACTCTGAGTGGGGTTGCCTCTCCACAGACCTGACCTGTAACTTAGTCTGGGTAGGTCATCATGAAGATAGAAATGTTTAATACCATACTGTGAAACATTACAAACAAAGCAATAACATCTCCATGGAGAAAAGTGTTTGAAAAGTTACACAATGCTCCACTAAGGCACAATACAACAAATGTTATGAGGATGAACAAAGTATAAATCCATGTGCATGTTCTTGTTTGGTTTCTAGCTACAGATGATCCATCATTAAAAAGAGAGGAGCGTAACCAGGATATTGTCCAAAGGCGTAAACTGAAGGAGCTGGCCCAGGCTCAGGCGGCGGAGCTGACTCTGCTGAAGGTGGAAGTGGAGCGTCTCAGGACAAAGAACTTTCCCTCTCTCAACCAGCTGCAACATCACTAAAATGTAGGATTTCAAAACAGAACTTCTTTAACACTAAGTTTATTATTTGTTATTTGTTAAGAAATCAAAACTGAAAACTGATTGAGAACTATGCAATTTTTCAAACTATATTGTCAACAGTCCAAATGCCATATTTTTCGGACTATAAGGCACACTTTTTTCAGGGTTTGGGTGGTCCTACAACTTGTATATCACATTTTTCACACTAACAGTCCATAGACCATATATATGAATCTTATATATGAATCAAAAATGAAAAAAAAAAAAAAACGTTATCCGCTTTTTCATTTTGGTTTCAGCGACAAATAACAAAGAAAAGAGTTTTTTTGTTTTCTTATTTTTGGTTTTGTATTAAACAAATGAACGAATGATACACAGATTGTTCTCTATTGTTTTTGTTACTATAACTTCTATAACTCGCCTTTCAAGATGAAATGTTGGTTCTTGGTCTCTGATTTTATAAAATAAACATGTTTTTTCTTCTTAATTACGCATTTTTTGACTGGTGCAACTTATACTCCGGCGGCACGGTGGCTGAGTGGCAACACTCAGGCCTCACAGCAAGAAGGTTGCGGGTTCGATCCCCGGGTCGCCCGGGCCTTTCTGTGTGGAGTTTGCATGTTCCTCCCTGTGTCTGGATGGGTTTCCTCCGGGTGCTCCGGTTTCCCCCATCAACCCAAAACATGCCCGCACCCCTATGAACTAACATCAAGGACCATGTTGTCCACCCTCCTGTGGGCTCACCACCTGCAGAGGGGTTCATAGGGGGGGTCAGGTGCTATGAGTATTGGGCAGCAAGCTGCCCCCGCGACCCAGCCGGATTAAGCGGGAGAAGATGGATGGAATTTATACTCCGGGGCAACTTAATCAGAAAAATACGGTAACTAAAACAAAAGTTATTGTTAAGCTTTTAGATGTTGTACCAGCTGCTTTTTGTGCAAAAACCAAGTCATTACTCACAGTTCACATTTACCATTTCACACTTGAAGAGAACATTCCACCATAAATATTGTCCAACTCAGTTTTAAACAACTTTAGGAATGCCTGGAACTCACATGTCCGTAACCTTCCATTACATTTAGGTCATGAAGTCCTCCTCGGTGCGATCAAAGTGCAGAATATTGTCCTCCAAGCCAAACAGATCTATGAGTTCTGATAGACTGGCTTTCCTTCCGTCTTGGGTAACTTCTGACTGCAGTTCATAAAGCGCAGCCTGGGCACAGCTCCTCCACTTGTCAATCAAGGTCTGGAGTTGTGTAAGATTATTCTGAGGAAAAAGAAGCACATTTAATATTTGTATTCACCCGGTAGGTACCACATTAAATTAAAAATGCACTATTTTTATCATCTCCATGGAGATGTTGAGTTGCCTGAAATGTCTCCAAGTTTGGCATTGAACGTATCGATAGTATATCCATGAAAGACAAGCAAGTGACACCACAAAGCTACAGATCAGATCTGTGGAGAGGTGATCCTGCTTATAGTAATGCTTGTTTTTCTTTGTAACATAAGATTTAGAATAATAATTGCTAAATACATATGTTTAATATAGGTACAATTCCAGGCAAAGCAGGTCATCCATAAGACAAGCTCATTACACATTTCTCACACATTAAAAATCTGTGATTACCTTGCTTCTATACATCTTAACCATCTTTAGTCTTCTCAGAGTCTCAGTCTTGTCTTTCACCTCCTTTTTAAGTTGCTTGAGTTGTTGGGTCAAGTTCAGACACTGTTCAGAAATGGGTTCACGACTACAGCATCCTCCTGCGTTATTTGACCTGAGCACGTTTCTGTTCAAGTCGACGTTGTGCCTGTTCAGTGCTGGGTTATTATCTGTGTGTTTGATGGCTGCTGTTGGGACTTCATCCTCCTCTTCATCCACACACAAGCGTTTGGCCACGGAGAGAGGAGAGGTGAAGGATCTCCTGCATCTTTTCAGCCTCTCCCTCAAAGAAGCACTGAGTTTGTGCTGAGGCTGTCAACAGGACAACATCGCGACGTTAATCATTCATTTTATATAATGATGATCGGACAGTACAGAATAATATAAGCAGTAAATACCCTTTCTGCACTTGAGACACTCGGACTTATCTCTCCTGTCCCAGTTTCTTCGGGAGTGGAATAAACAGATCTGAATTTGGTTGTTGCTTTTGGAGTGATTTCCATCGCCGCACGCTGAGCTAAACTGGCTTCATCGGACTGATCTATAATAAGGACCAACTCACGTCGGGCTAAGTTAGAAATTGTACTTTTTCCTCACTTCCGTGTTTTGGATCTCAAGAAAACCTCCAAAGATAGTGATTGGACGAATCTTAGTGACGTATAATCGAAGGGGATATTGGGAAATGTAGTTGAGAAGAACTATTTTGGCTTTCTTAAAAACACACACGTATTGTGAATCACACTTATATGGGTTACACATTAATAACGTTATTATAATATAGAAATATAATATGATGTGACCATTGTATTTACCATATCTGTTTATCCTGTGTGTTATAGAGAAGACAAATACACAGCAGGGTATTTTAATGGGGCAGTACAAAGTCATGACTGAGTCATCTTGGTCCTGTGGGCCCTCAGGGGCTCTTCAGCACCAGGGGACAGCAGCTGATTATTAACCAGTTCTTGGTCCTTAAATAGGAGGCGATACAGCATTCCAAGACTCACAGCCAACTAGGTAATGTATTCTGTGATGGGAATAAATCAACGATGGGGGCAATAAGACGTGTTACTGTGAACACTACTTTATAGAACTTGTGGCCTGGGCTTTCAAATTAAGACTTTCTTCTTACAGTTTTGTAATATTAGATCTAGTATTTTGGAAAAAGTTTGCCATTTTAAGTAAGTGGTTTTGATTTAAATAATTTGGTAAAATATCATTATATGTATAATATTAATAACAGATATAGTCACAAGCAGCAATAATCAACCCTCACGTGCACTACACCCCACCACAAGCGCCGCGCCCATCCAGTGAGTTTATGTCATCGCTATGGCGACGCTGTAAAAATATGACAGGGTTTAAGTTTATGGATCGGGATGCCAAAACTGAATTTTGCGCAAAATTTCACATTTTTGAAAAACTACATTTTCTTCTCCCATATTAAATTTTGTTTCAATCTGTAAGGGGTGCTAACGGGCCAAATTCATTTATTTCATGTTAAGTAGCTTTAGGGCAGAGTTTAAGAACTGATTCAAATTTCACTGAAATTGGAGTTTGTTTGTGCAAATGGGAGCAACTTGTGTGTCACATTTCATGATTCTACAGGCCTTGTTCCTATACCCTAATGACGTGCCATTGTATTTAGGGAAATAACCAAAAGTCAGAGAAGCGCGAGTTTTAATAATGTAAACAAATGTTTGTGACTTTTCACCATTGTGAAAACAATGTTTTCAGAAAGCTCTGGTGCATTCCTACATCATGGCGAGGGCCCCTGGTCACTAAAGGCACATAACTTTGTGTCATTTCACTTCCCGGTCACTAATAGCATCGCCTTCGCCAGCTTCTGGTGCTCGGGCCTAATAAATCATCACACGTATTTTCCATATTTTATTCAACTGCTCAGAGAAAATTCACTTTACATGGAAATAGCCCAACACAATACAAAACGGAGGTTACACTGCACAAATACTGACTCACCAAACTACATGTGGGTTCTGAAATCATCAAAATGAAACATCACATTCATTTGAGTCACCAGAACAGATTGTCTTAACACATACATAATGACATTTAATAGGCAAACTCAGTAACAGGATCAATGGCAGTGCTGCATAATAAAAATCTGGCAAAAATATTAAAATATAAGGTCCGATATTGCATAAAATTGACTCGTGAACTTTAAGCCATCTTGTTACCTCATCAAAAACATACCTGGAGTTGTGTTTTGTTTTATTCACATGTTTGAGTAACCTTTTATTTTGACTCTGTCTACATCCTCAAAGCTCACAATGCTCTGTTCCACCTTGTGATGTCATGAAGCTGTAGTTTAACAGCTTTCACTTTTAAGCATTCAATAGAGATTAGCAATTCCTGATTTGAAATTATCCAAATGATTTTAGTGAAGGTGTGTGGAGTTTAAACCCACAATGGAGCACTTCCTGTATTACCACAGGACATCATAAGGTGGAACAGAGTGTTTTCTGTTTGAGAGAAGAACTCCTGCCTAAATATGCAGGTTTGTGTGTTAAATATTGTGTGAATGAAACAAAACAATAAAAATAAATGACTGGATGTAATTTGGTGGCATTAGCTGCATAGAAATAAAATTTTGACCAAACGTTGTTTCTCCTCCCATCTTTGGTTCCATGTGGTCTATTCACTTTACCTGCAAACATTTATGCTAAAATCAACTTATTTGGTGTGTACAGAAAGGTTCCTTTTGGTAACAGTTTTTGCTTTAAAACAGTAATATAGTGCAGTTTCATACCAATAAAACAAAGCTATCAAAGCCAAGCTGATTATAATAGCAATAAGCAAAGATAATAATGGTTTGGTATTGTCGTGTTTGGTAAGGATTTACAATTTATGTATTTACCAGGCTTAAAGAGGCACTGTGTAACTTGTCCTCCATCTGCTTGTCTCCATGGAGATGCTGTTGCTTTGTCTGGAATGTCCCGGTATGGCATTAAACGTAACCATCTTGAATTTACTCAACAAGACATGGGACTTTATCGACTTCAAAACTTGCATTCTTACTGTGAATGCGCTCACCTCTCCACAGATTTGACATGTAACTTGTCCCTGTGGCATCACCTGCTGTGATATTGTGAAACATTTCAATCAACTTCTCTCCTTAAAGCGAACTTCTCAACCCAAAGTTACACAGCGCACCTTTAAGTTCAACAGAAAATGCAACTGCCATGTCCCCAAATGAAAAGAATGAATAATAATTTAAATATTTTCATAAAACAAACATACACCATAAGATACATTAATTAGGCTACACTGAGTAATAGGAGTTCTTTAAATTGACAGTCATCATGTCATACTCAATGCACTACAACCTTCATTCAAATCTTCATTATTTGATTTCCTTATATGCATAAAATCCACTATGTAACATGAGTTTTGTGGACAACTGCAAAACTATAGGACCCTGTTTCACTGAATGTGCTCTCAAACTACCCCTTTAAGTGTGCATATACCATATACGTGAGATACTTTGAATAGAACAGGTATACACGATCAGTCAAAGGTTTGGACACAAGTTCTTTTTCAGGGTATTTTTTCTTTACGTTTACCATTTTCTGTATTGTATAGACATTGTGAAGCAAGATATATGGATTTTTTTATATTTTATAGCTCAATCCTTTTGTTTTGTGCATTGTGAGGGTCAAGAAATGTCAGAAGTGTTAACCAATGTGGCTTTTTTTCCCTAAATCTAAATTATTTTTAGTGAATTTTTGTTTAGTACATTCCATTTTGATGCCTTCAGTGGGAATCTACAATGGAAATAAATACGAAACATGGAATAAAGAAGAAAAATAGCTGTAAAGGTGTGCCCAAACGTCTGGCTGGTCGTGTAGGTTAAGCCATAATAAATACAAAATATCCACACTCCAAAACATCCAGCTACACTCTTCTATACCTGGACCTTCAAATCCTTCCTGGCCACAATTAGTTAGTATTAACTATTGCAAAGAATTCAAGCAGCTTTAAGTTTAGGGCCATAACCAACACACACACACCTTCATGTTAATAACCTACATTACATCTTAATATATCATATATTTGTATAAATATACTATGTCATTTGTTATCAGGTCTTTTCTAGGTAAACTTTTTCTAGATTGCAGTTCAGTATTATCTACTGATCTCTACGTTGTGAAGTGCAAACATAGACTGTAATACAGAAGTGGACTAAGGGAGTGTGACGCCACCCATAGTGTTAGGCTTCAGTCAAATGAAGCTCACGGTGGCTAGCAGTTAGAGGAGCGAATTTGGAGCAGAGGTCCATATGAGCAAAATGAAACACCAGGATCATGTAGAGCGGGTTAATGCGAAAATTTTAAGATCAAAATGACGAGGCTCACTGCAATTCGAGCCAGAGTCAATGGAGCCAGAAGTGCGCCCATGCTCACTTCCTATTTGGAGCAGGTAGCTAACCCTCTATGTTACCTATGTCCGTTTATATATACAGTCTATGGGTGCAAGGACAGCTATGGCTTAAACGTGTGCTTATGAAACAAGCTGGTGATGCACAAAACAGAACTACAACTGTATTTTGCTAACAAGCTCTTTTGTATGTTGACGTAATATATATATATATTCCATAAAAATAAAACATCAAATCCCCAAACCCATCAACAAGACTAACATCTAACCTTCACAATATCACTACAACAATCCACCTACAATAATGTAACATACTCTTATAAAGTAACTACAACAAAGGCCTGCATCCGTGTGTGCTTAGTGACCTTGGAGTGCATTTAAACATTTATACTTACATTTTATCTAGCACCTTCTTGTCGGTTTGAACATGAAACGCAGCATAAGTACACTTTAAAGAAGCCGATTGACAGGTTATGAGGAAAAAAGTCATTACCAAACTTCAGTTCAGTTGTGTTGGTAGTATCTATGAGTAAAGCAACAAAAAGTTACACCAACGTGGAGAGCGCGGAAGGCAAAAATTTACATTCAAACACACAAACTGCTGACATTATTAGATACGCAATTTCAAACCAATACTGAATTTACATTTTTTTAGCCATGTTATAATGTTAACTCCTCAAAAACATACCCGGAGCTGTGTTTTGTTTCGTTCACATCTATTTATAATCCTTTATTATTCGTCTGTCTACATTCCCAAAGGTCAAAAGTGCTCTGGTTCCACTTTGTGATGTTATGAAGCGGCACTTTTCAAATTAACAGCTACATTTGATCTTTTCTTCAGTAGAGATGGGCAACTCCAGTTCTGAAATGATCCAAATGATTACCGTGAAGGTGCGTGGACATTAAAAACACAGTAGAGCACTTTGTGTATTACCACATGACATCACAGGGAGTGTTTTCTGTTTGAGAGAAGAACTCAAGTCTAAATATTCAGGGTTTGTGAGTTAAACATGTGTGGATGAAGCAAAACACAAATCCAGGTCTGTTTTTGATAAGGAAACAACATTATAACATAGAGCAGAAAATAGCATAATATATACAGGCCCTTTAATATTTTCTGTCCAATTCAAATGACTTAAATTGACTGTACCTAATAATGTGACAGTATATATACACCACAAGCCTTCAGTTTACTTGAAATGAAATGTGTACATGAGAATATTACTAGTATTTGGTATGGAAGACACAAAACAGTCACAACATCAAAATCATAATTCTGCAATGTTAAATATAATACATCTACCTCCATTCTACTTTAGTTGGTCGTCATTATCCAGTCTTAACCATTGCAGCTGCTTCATATAGTTAGTAACAAAAACGCATACAGAAAATGAGACATGACCTTCTTTTGTGCTTGGAACAGACAGAAAATGTATGAGTGGTGTTGTGTGTTTGTTTTCTACAGGCCCTTGTTGAAGTAGACTCTGGTGGTTTCGGGGCTGGTCTCTCGTATCCTCTCCTGTAGCTCCTTTTCCAGTCCAGTCACACTCATAGAACTAAAACAAGAGAAATGTGGTGATTTGGTTGTTTTCAAATAATAATATCATCCATTTATATAGTGCGTTTCAAGACACTTCACAATAATGGCTCTTTTATGGATCCGAATCTTTTGGATTGTTCATGTTGTTCGGTCATTCAAAAGACTCTCTTTTAAGATTTATTTATTTATATAGAACTAATTTTATTTACTAAATAATCACAGAGAGACCTGACAAAGGCTCAGATTTGCTTAAGATGGTTCAAAGAGAGAGCAGGAGTGTGTTTACCCTCTGAAATTATGAAAATCGAATTAAAATGTTGCACCATAATTTTAATAATAAAACAAATATGTATCTGTTATTACAATGCCAAATGTGTTTTTTGTCCACAAAGCTGTGCTGATTTTTGTGTTGGTTCAGCATAAATCAGTGTAAAAATCCATAAAAATGGGAAAGAAAAGAGATTCAGTTCTTTTAAAAAATGACATCTATTTTTTTATTGTCTAATACACTACAGGCCAACAGAATGTAGTACTGTAACACAGATATAAAGGAACATACCTTTTCTGTGGGAACAGGGCGCAGCACAAAGGAGTAGCAAAGACGAGGCTGGAATACAAAAGAATATGTTTTTGTGTTTGTCAAGAACCAAAAAAGTCCATAAAGTCATTTGTAATGGGAAAATTGGATATACTTACCACAGACCCACAAGTCCCACTTGTACAGGAGCATTCAGTACTGGGAAGCGCTACAGAAAACAAAGGGAGTGTTAAGTATAGCAATCATAAAAAAGAATGCATAAATAATGGACTACAATGGTATTTTATGTGCAGCTTTTCATTATTACAAGTTCACTTAGTAAGTGGATTGAATCTGTTATGACAGATGCTATGTGTAGAGACTGAAAAATAGTATAATAAATGTGGCCTAAATGTCAAGAGTTTAGTCCCAGGTTATTGTAGGAGTGTTAAACTGTGAACATGAGCTCAGGACCAGCATGAGGAATTTAGAACTCACAACGCAAAGACCTTAAACATACAGAGTGCTCTCACCTTCATGAAAGCCCTCTTCTCCAGTGCATTCATAATAACTGGGGGGATGGCTGTGGACACAAATCACACATTGTAAATAATATACTGTATATAATAAATTAAACTATAAATATTATAGTTATATAGCTTTACCCATGGCTGGAACAGCCATTCCGATCCTGGACACCACCACCTGAGCGATGGCCTGCTTGGCAGCGTTAGCAGACTCTCCTAACCTGTTTCCATTCTCATCTGTGACAGGGATACCAAACTTCAGCTCCCTGGGAACAAAAAAAGTATTAACTGTATATTAAAGCAAACATAATAATTATATAATAATAATTTAATTCACTAGTTTCCTTTGTAGATCTCACCTCTGTCTCATGAAGGGAATGTTGATACAGTTCGCAGCTGCCACAGCAGCAAAAGGAACAAAGCGGCTGACGATCGGAGGGAGACGCTACAGAGACAAATGCGTCAGTGATAAATCCATACTGTTTGAGTTCTGTTCGTGTTTAAGCTCTGAGAGTTTACCGAGGCCAAGGCTTTCAGACTCAGCGCAGTCACCACAGCTCCAGTCGTGGCGCTCACATAAGCAGCACCCAGCTGACTGTCAACACACAATTCACATTAGAACAGTGGTTCTTAACCTTGTTGGAGGTACTGAACCCCACTAGTTTCATATGCGCATTCACCGAATCCTTCTTAATTGGAAAAATAAAATATGTTTCGACCACTTTCTTTTTTTGCTCAACATAGTTAGTATGAAGGGAAAATATTAAGAAAGAAATTACACAACACTATCACCACAGTCACAAGACTATTGCACGCACAAAATTTCCTGTAGGCAATAACGGCCAAACGGGGCGTGTCCTCATCAATCATATGAGTTGGATGTGAGTCTGACCCTGAACCCCTGAGATTGACTCACCGAACCCCTGGGGTTTGATTGAACCCAGGTTAAGAACCACTGTATTAGAGACAGTCTTTTACTACTTTACCACTCCACTCATATTTAGTAAAATAAAGAAGTATAAAACTGCTGCAGATCAAAGCTTGATCTGTTTAAATGATGTTGTAACATGAACGCTCCCAGCACTTTAAACCATGTAAATACTGTATACTGCATACTTGACAGTGATGGGGGCGTCTCCACTGCGGTTGGTGTAGTTGACGACAGCATTGAAAGACTGGTTGACCCACTGCCAAAAGACAACAGCAGGAGTAGTCCTGAAAAAACAAAAGAAAACACAGAAAAGAAACAGCACATCAGTCCAGGAACCTCTGAGCACACACACTTGTATTTGTTAAATAATGGTGAAAAGCAGTTTTAGTAAAAAAAAAAAAAAAAAAAAGAAAAGAAAAATTCAAACTGATGCAACACTAAATACTAAAATAAATATGTTTATATTTATTTCATCTTCAAATGTGACAGCACACACTATTAAAGTGTTATTCTGGGACTTTAGCACCACACAGTGGTCACGTAATTTATTACATTTTTTAGTGTAGTTAAAATTACTCTGTAATTGCATAGCTCCCTTTTCAGACATTATGCTGTATAGCTGTCTGACCCAGAGAAGTAATGTATATTTTAATAATCTTTTTTTATTTATGACAATATTAATCATGCTTCATCTTCATCGCTCACTGAGGCCAAGCAGAAGTACTCTATAGATTTTCCTCGATAAGAGGATTTTGACTCCACAGGGATTAAATCATTGGATGCAGTTCCAGTGGCACACTGGGATAAAGTACCCAGTCCCATTATACCTCTACAGTAAACCTGAGCACTGTCATTTAAAGCAGTAGTAAATAATAAAGCTGAAGTACCTGTAAAAGGTGAGCATGCAGCCTGTGATGGTCATGTTCATGGGCACCTGAGCAGACATCCGACCAATCACAAACATCTTCTCCCCTGTGTCCGGGTGGAATGCTGAGTCGTACACATACTTGGCTCTCCAGAGCTCATCCTCAGTCAGGCCTGGCCTCACGACCCCAGCTCTGAAACAGCCATTACAACAAAAGGTACAGTTTGAACAATCATCATCTCTCAAACATCTCTGTAAATAAATCTCTTCTCCTCACACCTGTAGTTCTCCACGATGACCCTGGCCTCCTCCAGAGTTTCTGAAGACAGCAGCACATTGCGAGGATCTGTTACCATGAAGAAGTGCTGAGCGCGCCCCATGAACGTGCCCTGGTCCCATCGTGGTTCCTTTATGTTGATGTCAAGGGGAAGTTCTCCAGTCATTTTCTCTTCCTTAAGAAAACACAAAACACTCACTGAACCAAGTTTCTAACAATTTAATTTAGTCGTTTAAAGAATTTGCATTGCAAACACACTTCACATCTCCAATACTGCAACAACTCATATTTACCTATTCTATAAACCAAATAAAAGGCAAAACAAAACAAACAAAAAAGTGTGTATGACTTTGTCAAATACCTCCTATCAGTGAGGCCTGAGGGGGAGAGATAAAAGACATAATAGCTGCTCTGTTTGGTCTGTTGGCCACAGTCAGTGAAAAAGCCAAAACGTAACAAGTGTGAAGCAAGTTTGAAATGTTCCACCTGCAACCCGATGCCTGGGTTTTTTATGATGTGAACATGTACAGGCTGCAACCAATATACATACAAAGGTATAGTTCTGTTACATGCACCAGAACTTTTACTTGTTCCCATGTTCAGTGTATCTGCATAAAACTGATTTTAAACTGACTTTAACAGTAAATACTTAAATGAGTACTACTGTTAGTATTCTAGGTTATGTCTTATGTTATTTGTATGATTATATTTGTCTTTTTATACAATTTTATCCTTTAAGGTAAGGGATTAGGGTTAGTTCTTTTTTATTTATTTATAGTGTTCACTTTCGATACTAAGGAATAGACTCAATAAACACTACTGATTCTGATACCACAATGATAATTAAAAAAAACTCTTTATTTATACCAGGGATCTAAGTCTCCAGTGAGTTATCGTTACGAAACAAAAATACCAGAGAGTTACCCATTTCAACAGTCGCAAAGAAACTGAGCAAATACAATAGCCACGGCAAGCCTTAGAGGGGGAACAGTTAGATGCTTAGAAAACGTAAATCATTATCCATTTAGCTAGGCATCAAAATAATATATTTACAATTAATTAATCAGTAATAATAAAACTGTACTTATTATCCACATAGAATTAAGAAATCCCTTGTCAAACTCCCGAGCTACAGGTTGGAGACCCCTGCTTTAGACAGTAGAATGTCATTTTCAACATTAAATTATAATACTTTCTTTTATATTACCATGTGGTCTCGTGCGGCTAGGTTCCATAATAGTCCATGGGCATTAACAGCTCAAGATCATTCTAAAGCTATTCAGGATCATTTCTGTCCTGTGAATGTGACTTGTTAGTATTCAAATTTGCTCAAATGAATGTCTAGCTCCTTTATCAATTTTGGATTAATTTGGCATTTGATTCCCCAGAACAGAAACCAAAAGAAACTATTAATGAACGATTTGTAGAATGTTTTCATTATAGGCAGAGTGACTGACATATGTTACAGCAATAAATTTGTTTAGTGACACCTCCCAACCCAGAAGCACAAGCAGTTTGTCCCTTGTACTTAAAAATAGTCTGATTTTACCCCACTGGCATTCCTGGACAACTCGTTCACCTGAGAATAAGGCGATGCCCATAAACACTGGAGATTACTGGACTCAAATGCACCCGGGCACGCTGAGGATGAAGGGTAGTCACGACATGCTCCACCGCGGCTGTCAACAGCACTAACCTACCCAGGCTAACTGGTTTATTGCTGTGCGGGCTATTACAGCGTTATAGCAGCGTTATTAATTATTTGATTCAAAATAGAAAATAAATTTAAAAAAAATAAACATTAATTTGTAAATACATTTAAGTCTGGGCTTTGCAGATTTAACGCTGTACGCACGGGTTCGATTGAGGTCTAGCTTTAGCAACATTTAATCAAAAGCTAACACGACATCTTTAAGTTATTGTGCATCATGACAGCTCAGATTAACGATCAAAAAGGGCGATTAGGTTAAAATATGATGGGAACAAACAGCGAAGGGATCAGGAGCCCGTATAAACCTTCTTACCTGTGCTGTTTTCGCTTTTTGTTGAAAATGTATGACCTCTAATTTCACAGCACAGCCGGGTGGAACCACAGACCGTATATATGAGCGCGCTTCAATGACACATACAAGACCATGTAAAGGCACGATCACTTTTTATTTTAGATGACAAATTTTAAAAACAATGATCAATTGAAAGCAGAAATTTGGACCAAAAAAGAAAAATCTATTATATTTCTAATTATTGCAGCGTTTTAACATAGTAGTAGTTTTACAAGTAGTTTTGCGGGATTTTTCTGATAGTTGAGTAGTTACTGTATATTTAGAGTTACCGAGGGACAGTGAAGGTGGCAGCATGTTGGAGGCGGGCTCTTTCTGACGCGGCCTCGTCATTTGTTCCGCTGGATCACGTGACAGAGCTGAGTCACGGGGCGTGGGAGGACAACCGCTCCTGATTGGCTCAGATGGACTACAAGAATTCAATATGTCAACAACAGAGTTTATGGTGAACAATTATTTGAACGTTTATAATATTTTAACAATACTGTTATCATGATTGATTGTGATTCTAACTTATTTGTATTGGTGAAGCATTATTTAGTTTAGGAATTTTTGTGGGCTATTTTATTGATTATTAAATTGTTCTATATTGCACAAAATTGATTCTTCTGAGTTTTTAGCCACGTTAGAACATCCTCAAAAATATACCAGGAGTTGTGTTTTGTTATATTCACACATGTTTGAGTAACCATTTATTATTAGTCATTCTACATCACCAAAGTTCAAAATGCTTTGTTCCACCTTGTGATGTCATATGGTGGTAGTTTTCAAGTTAACGCCTACCTTTTACTTTTAGTGGAGCTGTTGAGGACCAAAAAAGCGCCCAGTTGTTCACTTTTATGGTGCAAGCATGAAACTTTGCCAGATTATTAACATCCCCAGGACTAATATTTCTTGATATGGAGCCAAGGCTAATTTAACACTGGATAATCCCTTTCTTATAGTCTAATTTGATTAGTTAACAATTTTGTATGTTGAATGTTGAACATCTATTTTCAAACATTAAGGAGGTCTTGTGACTTGTGAATGTAAAGGTTGTATGGGTTCCCTGTAGTTGAAATCCAAGTTAATAAAATATTATATCTTTCAAATGCATATTGATTGGGTTTTTGGTGATAAAAAACATTTAACCATTGCTAAAGATCTTTAAGTGCCATATCGTATTTCATAATGATAATTAAATGCTGCATGGAAGCGATCAGTGTCTGGGGTGTCAGCCTTTAGAAAACACAGAAGTGGCACTGTGCTGTGGTCGTAAATGTCACAGGAGATACAGTGTGTACAGAAGTAATATCTCAAGTATCAGCATTTTACCATATTATTCTGGGAAAGCAGGAAGAAAAAAACCTCAGCTTCTAAGAAAGAAAGCGAAAATGTTTTTGGAAGAATTTTCACATGGCCATACTGGCTTGTCAAAGCCTGATCTCATCAGATCTCAGGAACTAAGCAAGACCAGTGCCACAGGGCCAGTGGCAAAAACTGACGCTGTGTCCTTAGGCAAGACACTTCACCCCCATTGTCTAGTATGAAAGTGGTGTGTGTGTGAGTGTTGGTGGTGGTCGGAAGGGCCGATGGTGCAGATTGGAGCCTCGCTTCCATCAGTCTGTCCCAGGGCAGCTGTGGCTATAATAGTACCGTCACTGAGTGTGGAGTGAATGAACAATGAACTGTAAAGCGCTTTAGGTGTCTTGAAATGAAATATAAATGCAATGATTAATTAATTAATTAATTAATTACATTGTCATGCTGTACCATAAAAGTGAACTATTTTGATTCTTAACAGCTCCACTATTTAGGCAGCTACAGTGTAAGGTCTATGAAGTTTAAAATCACAGTGGAGCATTTCTTGTATTGCCACATGGCATCACAAGATGGAACTCTTTTGTTTCTTTCACACATGGTTAACATACAAACCCTGCCTAAATATGCAGGTTTTGTGTGTTAGACATATGTATGAGGAAACAACATTATAACTAGATCTGAAAATAATGTAATATGGGCCCTTTAATGTTTGTGATGTATATAAAGGAAAAATAGAGTCAGTCTGCAGTTCTACCATGGATCTTTGCCTAGTGAACCTAGAAACCGAGAGCCCGCGTCTTCACTACCGCATCTGGCCACTGGATGGAAGTGTAGACCGGGTCTCAAACCTGTTAATTTAGTCCGAGGGAACTTTGCTGAACTGTTGAACCTCACTTACCTGTTTAGTTTTAACGACATGACTGAGGACGACGACACCTTTACTGCCCTTTTACTTTCCTAAATCCTAATGCAACAGCTGCAGAGGGCTCGGTGTTATGCAAAGAGCTTTGGACACACGGGTCACCTGGAGGAGTTCAAATGAGATGAGATAATATTCCGGAGGAGTCCACAGTGCGTCAGAGCCAAGCGGACCCGTGCTCGCCGCGGTGCCATAGTGCTGAACCAAACTGCAACAAACGCCAACAACGCAACGTGGACCAAGGTAATGAAGAGCTAATAATAACATTTATATTTGGGATTATTTCACAATTGTATTACTTTGCTTAATGCTTTCGTTTATCTACAGTCACGTGAGAAGATTAGCAAAGCGCTTTTCTAATAACCACGTGGTTGTATCGTTCATCATTTAGCTAATTGCGTTAGACAATCTATAAGATTAAACTACTAAAATCCAACAGAATACTCAGAATATTGATACTTTGCATTAACGTCACGCTGCGAGTGTTCTACATGTATGTGTATGGTGGAATCGATTAATCAGTTACCATGGTGACACAATGCATACATTAACATATGTTAACACATATGTTAACATATTATTTTGACTTGTAATGTTGTAATAATATGTTAACATATTATTTTGACTTGTACATACACTTATATAATTATGTCTTAATTCACACCAGTCTTTTGCTTTTTTTTTGCTAGCTAATTAGAATTTATTATTACCATTTATATTTTTTGCTCATGTTATTATAATATATTGTGATGTGTGAGCTACTGTGTCCAAATAATTTCCCTTGTGGATCAATAAAGTTTGTCTAAGTCTAACTCTGCCAAACGGTTGTAAATGTCATGAAAAAAAATGTACAGAAGAAAAAACAAAAACAAGATATTTTCTGGAGTGATCAATACAAGTGTTCATTGTTCTGTGTAGGAGTTTGAATTTCACTTTTTACTGTAATGTTATCTGAGAGAAACTTGTTTTAACAGAACGATCCGCTCACCTATTGTAGTTTCAGATAAATCAGTAATTTATGGTCATATTATGTTAATATAAAGATCAAATTAAACAGTCTAATAAAGTTTCAGAACACAGAATAGTGCCTAAAATTAGCATCACACCCCCAGGGAATGTTGATGATATCAGTTGCAAATTATCAATACATCACCTGCACTTTATGTTTTGTTTGTGAACCACATGTCGCTGTCCATGGTGCTGACTGATAAAGAAATTAGACGCACCTAGTGACATCATAATGTGACTGTCAACCCTGTATTTTTAACCCTTTGTGTGATACGCTGCTTTTGACTCTGAAGATCTTATTTGAGCACTTTTAGTAATGACTGTTGTGCTCCTTGCAGATCTCTGTTTAATTAAACATGACCCAAGGGGAATCTCCATGGCCCGGTGACTGCACAGCACATGGCTCTCAGGAAAGACGCGAATGGATGACACAGTGAAGTGGATATGCTCTTTACTGACTTAAAATCAACTGTTTTGTGAAGAAATAGAAACTAATTCAACTTATAACTGATGCTGGAGTGACTTTGATGTCTGATCTCATGACTCTGATGTGAACTGGAAACAGACTTGCATATGAACACATCAGCTGCTTTGTGAATAAATGGTACCTTCTACATCTTGTAACTGATGGTGGAGCAACTCTGATGTGTGAAATAGAACTGGAAACAGAAATAAATAATTAACAAAGTCAACTGGTTTGTGAAAAAATAGAAACGTGTACAACTTAAAAGGTGGAGCGGCTCTGATGTGTCAAACAGGACTGGACACAGACCTTCAGCTCTCTCCTATGTTCACATAGAGTCTCCCAGTCAGGCCCCTTCCCCTGTAGGTTACACCGATCTTCTGTCTGGATGAGTGGGAGCGGTGCAGCCAGTGCAACATGGCGCACTCCTTTGGCCCCTGTGACTGGGGGGAGATGACGAACGGAGAGGGGCGCCCTTACCTCCACAATGGAGGGTCTAATGGGGGGTCCCACTGCAGCTCCAGGACCAGAGCGAAAAGACAGCCCCAGCGCAGGCACAAGTCCCACTCTCCCATGGGCCGAGTCATCCTCATCAACACGGCTGAAGACGGTGAGTGAAGCTGACCACACAATACATGACAATACATGACAACACATGACAATACATGACAACACATGACAATACGTGACAATACATGACAATACATGACAGTACATTACAACACATGACAATAATAATAATAATAATGCATCAGTTTTATATAGCGCTTTTTGGACACTCAAAGACGCTTTTACAGAGCATTATTCATTCACTCCAGACCCGGTGGTGGTAAACTACTATTGTAGCCACAGCTGCCCTGGGGCAGATTGACGGCAGCGAGGCTGACAATCTGCGCCATCGGCCCCTCCGACCACCACCACCATTCACGCACACACCACTTTCATACTCATACTAGGCAATGTGGGTGATGTGCCTTGCCTAAGGACACTACGACAGTTTTTTGCGACTGGCGCCCCCCTGTGGCACCTGGAATTCCCAGTGGTCTTCCATCCAAGTACTAACCAGACCCAGCCCTGCTTAGCTTCTGAGGTCTGACGGGATCAGGCTTTGACAAGCCGGTATGGCCAATACATGACAAGACATGACAATACATGACAACACATGACAACACATGACAACACATGATAATACATGACAATACATGACAATACATGACAAGACATGATAATACATGACAACACATGATAATACATGACAATACATGACACTACATGACAACACATGACAATACATGACAATACATGATAATATATGACAATACATGATAATACATGACAATACATGACACTACATGACAACACATGACAATACATGACAATACATGATAATATATGACAATACATGATAATACATGATAATACATGACAATACATGACAAGACATGATAATACATGACACTACATGACAACACATGACAATACATGACAGTACATGACAATACATGACAATACATGACACTACATAACAACACATGACAATACATGACACTACATGACAACACATGACAATACATGACAATACATGACAGTACATGACAATACATGACAACACATGACAATACATGACAATACATGATAATACATGACAATACATGATAATACATGATAATACATGATAATACATGACAAGACATGATAATACGTGACAACATGTCATGTACATGACAACACATGACAATACATGACAATACATGACAACACATGACAATACATGACAACACATGATAATACATGACAATACATGACAACACATGACAACACATGATAATACATGACAATACATGACAACACATGACAACACATGACAATACATGACAATACATGACAGTACATTACAACACATGACAATACATTACAATACATGATAATACATGACAATATATGACAATACATGACAACACATGACAATACATGACAATACATGACAGTACATTACAACACATGACAATACATTACAATACATGATAATACATGACAACACATGACAATACATGATAATACATGACAACACATGACAATACATGACAATACATGATAATACATGACAAGACATGATAATACATGACAACATGTCATGTACATGACAATACATGACAATACATGACAATACATGACAACACATGACAATACATGACAATACATGACACTAGATGACAACACATGACAATACATGACAATACATGATAATACATGATAATACATGACAATACATGACAATACATGATAATACATGATAATACATGACAATACATGACAACACATGACAACACATGATAATACATGACAATATATGACAATACATGACAAGACATGATAATACATGACAACACATGACAATACATGACAATACATGACAGTACATTACAACACATGACAATATATTACAACACATGACAATACATGACACTACATGACAACACATGACAATACATGACAATACATGACAATACATGACAGTACATTACAACACATGACAATACATTACAATACATGATAATACATGACAACACATGACAATACATGCCAATACATGATAATACATGACAACACATGACAATACATGACAATACATGATAATACATGACAATACATGACAAGACATGATAATACGTGACAGCATGTCATGTACATGACAATACATGACAATACATGACAATACATGACAATACATGACAACACATGACAATACATGACAATACATGATAATAGATGACAACACATGACAATACATGATAATACATGATAATACATGACAATACATGACAGTACATTACAACACATGACAATACATTACAATACATGATAATACATGACAACACATGACAATACATGACAATACATGACAGTACATTACAACACATGACAATACATTACAATACATGATAATACATGACAATATATGACAATACATGACAACACATGACAATACATGACAGTACATTACAACACATGACAATACATTACAATACATGATAATACATGACAACACATGACAATACATGCCAATACATGATAATACATGACAACACATGACAATACATGGCAATACATGATAATACATGACAATACATGACAAGACATGATAATACATGACAACATGTCATGTACATGACAATACATGACAATACATGACAATACATGACAACACATGACAATACATGACAATACATGATAATACATGATAATACATGACAATACATGACAACACATGACAACACATGATAATACATGACAATACATGACAATACATGACAACACATGACAACACATGATAATACATGACAATATATGACAATACATGACAAGACATGATAATACATGACAACACATGACAATACATGACAATACATGACAGTACATTACAACACATGACAATACATTACAACACATGACAATACATGACACTACATGACAACACATGACAATACATGACAATACATGACAATACATGACAGTACATTACAACACATGACAATACATTACAATACATGATAATACATGACAACACATGACAATACATGACAATACATGACAATACATGATAATACATGACAACACATGACAATACATGACAATACATGATAATACATGACAATACATGACAAGACATGATAATACATGACAACATGTCATGTACATGACAATACATGACAATACATGACAATACATGACAACACATGACAATACATGACAATACATGATAATAGATGACAACACATGACAATACATGACAATACATGATAATACATGATAATACATGACAATACATGACAATACATGATAATACATGACAATACATGACAATACATGACAATACATGACAATACATGACAACACATGACAATACATGACAACACATGACAATACATGACAATACATGATAATACATGATAATACATGACAATACATGACAATACATGATAATACATGATAATACATGACAATATATGACAATACATGACAATACATGACAATACATGACAGTACATGACAACACATGACAATACATGACAATACATGACAGTACATGACAATACATGACAATACATGACAACACATGACAATACATGACAATACATGATAATACATGACAATACATGATAATACATGATAATACATGACAACATGTCATGTACATGACAATACATGACAATACATGACAATACATGACAATACATGACAACACATGACAATACATGACAACACATGATAATACATGACAAGACATGACAATACATGATAATACATGATAATACATGACAATACATGACATGACAAGACATGATAATACATGACAACATGTCATGTACATGACAATACATGACAATACATGACAATACATGACAACACATGACAATACATGACAATACATGATAATACATGACAATACATGACAATACATGATAATACATGATAATACATGACAACACATGACAATACATGATAATACATGATAATACATGACAATACATGACAAGACATGATAATACATGACAACATGACAATACATGACAATACATGACAATACATGACAACACATGATAATACATGACAACACATGACAACACATGATAATACATGACAATACATGACAACACATGACAACACATGATAATACATGACAGTATATGACAATACATGACAAGACATGATAATACATGACAACACATGACAATACATGACAATACATGACAGTACATTACAACACATGACAATACATTACAATACATGATAATACATGACAATATATGACAAGACATGACAAGACATGATAATACATGACAACACATGACAATACATGACACTACATGACAACACATGAGAATACATGACAATACATGACAATACATGACAGTACATTACAACACATGACAATACATAACAATACATGATAATACATGACAATACATGACAATACATGACAACACATGACAATACATGACAAGACATGATAATACATGACAACATGTCATGTACATGACAATACATGACAATACATGACAATACATGACAACACATGACAATACATGACAATACATGATAATAGATGACAACACATGACAATACATGACAATACATGATAATAGATGACAACACATGACAATACATGACAATACATGATAATACATGATAATACATGACAATACATGACAATACATGATAATACATGATAATACATGACAATACATGACAATACATGACAATACATGATAAAACATGACAACACATGACAATACATGACAACACATGACAATACATGACAATACATGTTAATCCATGATAATACATGACAATACATGATAATACATGATAATACATGACAATACATGACAATACATGACAACACATGACAATACATGACAACACATGACAATACATGACAGTAGATTACAACACATGACAATACATGATAATACATGACAACACATGACAATACATGACAATACATGACAGTAGATTACAACACATGACAATACATGATAATACATGACAACACATGACAATACATGACAATACATGATAATACATGTCAACACATGACAATACATGACAACACATGACAACGCATGACAATACATGATAATACATGACAATACATGACAGTACATGATAATACATGACAGTACATGACAACACATGATAATACATGACAATACATGACAATACATGATAATACATGACAGTACATGACAACACATGACAATACGTGACAATACATGACAATACATGACAATACATGACAGTACATGACGACACATGACAATACATGACAACACATTACAATACATGACAATACATGACAATACATGACAATACATGACAGTACATGACAACACATGATAATACATGACAATACATGACAATACATGACAGTACATTACAACACATGACAATACATGACAATACATGACAACACATGACAATACATGACAACACATGATAATACATGACAATACATGACAGTACATGACAACACATGACAATACATGATAATACATGATAATACATGACAATATATGACAAGACATGATAATACATGACAACATTTCATGTACATGACAATACATGACAATACATGACAACACATGACAATACATGACAACACATGATAATACATGAAAATACATGACAACACATGACAACACATGATAATACATGACAATACATGACAACACATGACAACACATGATAATACATGACAATATATGACAATACATGACAAGACATGATAATACATGACAACACATGCCAATACATGACAATACATGACAATACATGACAGTACATTACAACAAATGACAATACATTACAATACATGATAATACATGACAATATATGACAATACATGACAAGACATGATAATACATGACAACACATGACAATACATGACACTACATGACAACACATGACAATACATGACAATACATGACAATACATGACAGTACATTACAACACATGACAATACATTACAATACATGATAATACATGACAACACATGACAATACACGACAATACATGATAATACATGACAACACATGACAATACATGACAATACATGACAATACATGACAAGACATGATAATACATGACAATACATGACAATACATGACAACACATGACAATACATGACAATACATGATAATCCATGATAATACATGACAATACATGACAATACATGATAATACATGACAATCAGTGGGGGGCCGTCAGGGCCAGCAAGGCCTTCTCTGCTGGCCTAAACATGCTCAGAAAAGTATATTTATGTTATTTTATTTTCATAAATATGTAAACAAAATTATGCTCTATTCTCTGTATTCTTTCCGTCATATTATTTCCACTTAGTCGAGTGGCTTCCAGTGTTATTTATTATGGTAGAGTATTTAACCAATTATATTTCAGCTAGCTTGTGTTGTCAGGTAAATTACATTTGTTTGAGACCTTCAGCATAAACAGAGCAGGCCCCTGTGCACTGTGAGTGAACGGGCACAGTCAGGTTGCAATAGCCAATCAGATCTCGATTCTGTGTACCAAGGCCAGCGAGAAGGTCTTACGTTGAACTGGACATATGCGCGTTCGGTGATTGGATTAGCACTTGCTAGGGCCTGACAAGCGGCAATCTGAAGAATATCTAATCGAACTAAACACGGAAATTCAAGAGCTATCACTGTATTTTAACCAATAATGGCCAAAGGAGAAGACAGTGATCTGGTTGCAGATTTGATCTTCCCTGACTTAAAACAGAACTGACCGTAATGTATGCCATGGTTGATTTTGAAGGGAGAAGTCCAGCTGATCTTCATGCTTTTCTTCGGAGCACAAATCTGAGTGAGAGTATGGGACAACTTTACGCACTGGCCTGTTTGACTGTTACTGTCCCTGTGTCCACTGCATCTGTCGAGCGATCATTTTCAGCGTTAAAGCGTGTTAAAACTTATGCCAAAAATACGACCGGACAGAAACGGCTTTCAGCATTAGCCTCCATGTCCACAGAAAAGGACTTACTGATGGACCTGAAACGCGCAGATAAACTGTACAACAGAGCCACTGAAGTGTTCTTGAGAAAAGAAAGGAGGATCGACTTTATTTTCAAATAAGCAGAGGCTGTGGAGAACTATGTTGGTGAGTAAATGCATCTTATATGAAACGGCGACATTGCGCAATTTATTGGACAGACTTGTTTAAGATCACACAGAGTAATTTTGGTGGCATTTTGTTTAGTATTTTTAAATCACCTTTTTATTTTTGACAATATCTGTAAACTTAGTTTCTTACTCTTAATGGTGAATGCATATTTGATGGTTTTAAATGCTCCTTAAATTAAGTGCTGCTTGACTAGCCTATATTGAGGTGATGTTAATGTGTGGGACGTCACTGAAGGCCTAAGGGTGAAATGCACGGCCCGCCACTGATGACAATACATGATAATACATGACAATACATGACAATACATGACAGTACATGATAATACATGACAGTACATGACAACACATGATAATACATGACAATACATGACAATACATGATAATACATGACAGTACATGACAACACATGACAATACGTGACAATACATGACAATACATGACAATACATGACAGTACATGACGACACATGACAATACATGACAACACATGACAATACATGACAATACATGACAATACATGACAATACATGACAGTACATTACAACACATGATAATACATGACAATCCATGACAATACATGACAGTACATTACAACACATGACAATACATGACAACACATGACAATACATGACAACACACGATAATACATGACAATACATGACAATACATGACAATACATGACAGTACATGACAACACATGACAATACATGACAATACATGACAACACATTACAATACATGACAATACATAATAATACATGACAATACATGATAATACATGATAATACATGACAATACATGACAAGACATGATACTACATGACAACATGTCATGTACATGACAATACATGACAATACATGACAATACATGACAACACATGACAATACATGACAACACATGATAATACATGACAAGACATGACAATACATGATAATACATGATAATACATGACAATACATGACAAGACATGATAATACATGACAACATGTCATGTAATGACAATACATGACAATACATGACAATACATGACAACACATGACAATACATGACAATACATGACAACACATGACAATACATGACAATACATGATAATACATGACAACACATGACAATACATGACAATACATGATAATACATGACAACACATGACAATACATGACAATACATGACAACACATGACAACACATGATAAAACATGACAATACATGACAACACATGACAACACATGATAATACATGACAACACATGACAATACATGACAATACATGACAATACATGACAACACATGACAACACATGACAACACATGACAATACATGACAACACATGATAATACATGACAACACATGACAACACATGACAATACATGACAACACATGATAATACATGACAATACATGACAATACATGATAATACATGACAACACATGACAATACATGACAATACATGACAACACATGACAACACATGACAATACATGACAACACATGATAATACATGACAATACGTGACAACACGTGACAACACATGAAAATACATGTGCGCATGCGCGAGTTCGCGTGTGCAGCCTGTTTACAGAGCTCCGATTCCTTTCTTCGCTTTTCTTGCTTTTTTGCACTTTTTACCTTTCTATTTGAGCACACTTTTTGAAATAGTTCTTAACAACACTAGAGTCAGCCGAGGGAGTTTTTTTTGGCGACTTTGAGTGACCCTTAGGACTGTTTCTGACTGAAACGGGGTTACAATGCTTCGCTACACTCGGGAACAGCTGATGGCGCTGAGAGACGCTGGAGCGGCTGCTATGGAAACCATCGGGAGCTCACCTGACATCCCCGCGGACTGCAGGAGAAGGACACACAGGGGCTGCAGAGGAAATAAAAAACTGCGACGGAAGAGGATAGCAGCAAAACAACAGAGACTTATGTTCAAGCCGTGTCTCCCCTCTATTGTGATGGGTAACGTGAGATCCCTTGTAAATAAGATGGACGAACTGACAGCGCTAGCCCAGAGTCAGAAGGAATATCGGGAGTGCAGTTTAATGTGTTTCTCCGAGACATGGCTGCATGAAGATGTGCCTGATGACTACGTTTCTATCGCGGGCTTCTCCACTGTACGGGCCGTCAGAGAGCGCGCCAGCTGCGGGAAGAGCAGAGGCGGCGGGCTCTCGGTGCTCGTGAACCACCGCTGGTGCCATCCATCGCACATCACCTTCAAGGAACGGATCTGCAGCCATGATGTGGAACTATGTACTGTCAGACTACGGCCTTATTATCTACCGAGGGAGTTCTCGCATGTTGTGTTTGTTGCTGTCTACGTGCCTCTGTCAGCCAACGCCCACAGCGCCTGTGACTCTATCCACGCTGCGGTAGCCCGGATTCGGAAAGCTCACCCTACAGCCTTTATCGCCATCTCCGGGGACTTCAATCATGTCAGTTTGGCCAAAACTCTCCCCACTTTCTCCCAGTTTGTGAACTGCCCCACCAGGGAGGGAAAAACATTAGACCATCTCTATGCTAATGTTCGTGGCGCATACCTGGCGGCCCCCCTGCCCCCACTTGGCCATTCGGACCACACCCTGGTGCTCCTCAGGACATCTTACACACCTCTGGTGAAGCGCCTTCCCCCCTCCCCCCGGTCTGTGAGGAGGTGGACAGATGAGTCTCTGGAGGTGTTACAGAGCTGCTTTGAGGTGACAGACTGGGCTGCACTCACTGAGCCCCATGGAGAAGACCTCGACGGGCTGACTGACTGCATCACCAGCTACATAAACTTCTGTGTGGACTCAGTTGTCCCAACAAAGACTGTGAGCTGTTATCCAAACAACAAGCCATGGATAACCAAGGACATTAAAGCCACACTCATTGGGAAGAGGAAGGCCTGCAGCTCGGGAAACGAGGAGGCCCGGGCTGCTCAGAAGAAACTGAAAGTGCAGCTGAGCCAGGCCAGACAGAGACATGGGAGGAAGCTGGAGTGGAAACTTCAGCAGAACAACATGAGGGAAGTGTGGAGTGGCATGAGGACCATCACGGGACACAAGCCGACCCGAGGGGGAAGCGTTGAGGGAGACGTGAACACAGCTAATGAGTTCAACATCTTCTTCAATTGCTTTGACACTGCAGGAACTGTCCAGCTCCAGCCAGCAGCAGTCAGCCCCCTACCCCTCCCTCCCCCGTCTCCTGTGGAAGACCCAGCTCACACCTCAGACGACACCACCCCTCCCCCTCCCGACACCTCCACACTGACTGTCACTGAGGAGCAGGTGAGGTGTCAACTGCAGAGACTGAAGGCCGGGAAAGCACCAGGACCTGATGGAGTGAGCCCCAGAGTCCTGAAGGGCTGTGCTCCCCAGCTCAGTGGTGTTCTGCACCAGATCTTCAGCCTGAGCCTGAGTCTTCAGAGAGTCCCCCTGCTATGGAAGACATCGTGCCTCGTCCCTGTCCCGAAGGCGCCCGCGCCCCAGCGACCCTAAGGACTACAGGCCCGTGGCACTGACCTCCCACATCATGAAGACTCTGGAACGACTCGTCCTGCAGCAGCTGAGGCCTATGGTCCAACATCTGCAAGACCCTCTCCAGTTTGCCTACCAGCCCCACCTTGGAGTAGATGACGCCATCCTGACCCTACTCCACAGAGTCTACTCCCACCTGGACAAGCCGGCTGCCACTGTGAGGATCATGTTTTTGACTTCTCCAGTGCATTCCAACACCATCAGGCCGGCTCTGCTGGCTGAGAAGCTGGCAGTGATGCAGGTGGATGCCTCCTTGGTGTCCTGGATTGTGGATTACCTCACTGGAAGACCACAGTATGTGCGTTTGCAGAGCTGTGTGTCGGACAGGGTGGTCAGCAACACTGGGGCTCCACAGGGGACAGTCCTGTCTCCTTTCCTCTTCACCCTCTACACCACGGACTTCAACTACTGCAGCCAGTCTTGCCACCTTCAGAAGTTTTCTGACGACTCTGCAGTGGTGGGATGCATCAGCGGGGGTGACGAGGAGGAGTACAGGACTGTAGTGGACAACTTTGTCACTTGGAGTGAGGAGAACCACCTCCAGCTCAACGTGATGAAGACAAAGGAACTGGTGGTGGACCTTAGGAGGACCAAAGCTGCTGTGACCCCCATCTCCATCCGGGGGGTCAGTGTGGACGTGGTGGAGGAGTACAAGTACCTGGGGGTGTACTTGGACAATAAACTGGACTGGAGCAGGAACGTGGACGCGGTTTACAAGAAGGGCCAGAGCCGCCTCTATTTCCTGAGGAGACTGAGGTCCTTTGACATCTGCAGGACGATGCTCAGGATGTTCTACGAGTCTATGGTGGCCAGTGCCATCATGTACGCTGTAGTCTGCTGGGGCAGCAGTCTGCGCGTGAGAGACACTAATAGACTCGAGAAGATCATTAGGAAGGCTGGACATGTTGTGGGGGAGGAGCTGGACTCTCTGGCGGTGGTGTTGGACAGGAGAATGCTGGACAAAATCTGGACTATCCTGGACTCTCCCTCCCACCCCCTCCACAAGGTGCTGGCCAATCAGAGGAGCTCTTTCAGCCATAGACTGCGGCTGCCGCGCTGCTCCACTGAGAGACACAGGAAATCTTTCCTGCCTGTCGCCATCAAACTGTTGAACGCTGCACTTTAACTCACAAACTACTCAATCCTTTTCATCCTATTCCCTGCTCACACATGTATATAGTCATAAAGATGTCAATGATGTAAATAATTTCCCAGAGAGAGCTATTTTATCTTTTATCTTATTGTATTTAGCTTATTTTGTAACTTGTTTGATGTACATGCTCTTGGTCGGTTGCATCTGTAACAAAGAAAATTTCCCCTCGGGGATGAATAAAAGTAATTCTGATTCTGATTCTGATCTGATACATGACAATACATGATAATACATGACAACACATGACAATACATGACAATACATGACAACACATGACAACACATGACAACACATGACAATACATGACAATACATGATAATACATGACAATACATGACAGTACATTACAACACATGACAATACATGACAACACATGACAATACATGACAACACATGATAATACATGATAATACATAACAATACATGACAGTACATGACAATACATGACAATACATGACAACACATGACAATACATGACAACATATGACAGTACATTTCAACACATGCCAATACATGACAACACATGACAGTACATCACAACACATGACAATACATGACAACACATGACAACACATGACAATACATGATAATACATGACAATACATGACAATACATGACAGTACATGATAATACATGTCAACACATGACAATACATGACAACACATGACAACACATGACAATACATGATAATTAGTGCTGCCGCGATTATTCGACGTTGTCGACGTAATCGAATATGAAAATGAGTCGACTACAATTTTTTTGGTCGAATATTCGCCTTTATTTATTTTTGGTCTCAAACGGCTCGTCCAGAGACAGGTGTTGTGAGATGTGTCTGTGTTGTGTCTGTGGCTCAGTGAGAGAGAGAGAGTGGGTGGTTGTGTGCGAGCGCCGGGGGCGCGCGGGAGGTATGTCTGCGCGGACCAAGGGAGCCGGGTCTCGCTCTGGGTGTGTGTCCGCATGTGCTCTGGGAGAGAGGGAGACGGCGACCGGGCGAGTAGAGGAAAAGTAAGGATGCCATGCCTACAGTGTAGTGAGCGAATAAAGCCGACTCGACAGCGAAACTGCCTCCCTTTATTTACATTTTTTTTATATACACCGCAAGCGCACGAGGTCCTCAAAGGGAGTTAACTCCGGCCCTAGGAGAAGACGATCTCCCCTGTGCTCCCCAACCACGGTTAGGGGGCTAGAAAAGGAAAAAGTTAACACCGGTATTTCCCCTCCACACCACTAGTAGTACTACACTCGAGGCGGACACCGGTGCTGCTGACAGCGGCTACATCCGGGGTTGACGCCGAGGTGGCCTCGGCTTCACCAAAGGCTAACAGCAGTGGTATATAATGGCACCGCCAAAGAAAACAAACTTGAGGAAGTATTTGCCGTGCGCACTCTGCTGGCTGGTCTCTCTCTTTCTCTCTTCCCCCTTCCCCCGATTTGAGCATTTGAGAAAATGCCAGCGGCCGGTGGGTCAGAGTCGGATCCAAGAACAGTGGCGGCGACTTCTAGACCAAGACCTAAAGCCTCGAAAGTCTGGGAATACTTTCGGACAGATGGTGATAGAGTGGTTTGTACACTCTGTAAGACTTATTTGGCTTATCACGGGAGCACGATCACGATGCATGAGGTATTGAGAATACCGTTGCAATATGCTGCTCGTGCATACTCGTTAAATTGTGTGTGCATATCGTTGTTCAACATTGTCGAATGAGCACACACAACAGACATAACAGCAATAACCTTTGCAACTCGCACACACAAGGTAACCTCCCGGGAAAATCTAACACACACACTTGTGTGTGTTAGAACCGCTTGTTTTTTTTTTTTTAATTAGTCGTTTAGATTAGTCGACTAATCGAAAAATTAGTCGAGAGATTAATCGTTAGAAAATTAGTAGTGGCAGCACTAATGATAATACATGACAATACATGACAATACATGACAGTACATGATAATACATGACAGTACATGACAACACATGATAATACATGACAATACATGACAATACATGATAGTACATGACAGCACATGACAACACATGACAATACGTGACAATACATGACAATACATGACAATACATGACAGTACATGACGACACATGATAATACATGACAATACATGACAGTACATTACAACACATGACAATACATGACAACACATACAATACATGACAACACACGATAATACATGACAATACATGACAGTACATGACAACACATGACAATACATGACAATACATGACAACACATGACAACACATGACAATACATGATAATACATGACAATACATGACAATACATGATAATACATGATAATACATGACAATACATGACAAGACGTGATAATACATGACAATACATGACAATACATGACAATACATGATAATACATGACAACACATGACAATACATGATAATACATGATAATACATGACAACACATGACAATACATGATAATACATGACAAGACATGACAATACATGATAATACATGATAATACATGACAATACATGACAAGACATGATAATACATGACAACATGTCATGTACATGACAATACATGACAATACATGACAATACATGACAACACATGACAATACATGACAATACATGACAATACATGACAATACATGATAATACATGACAACACATGACAATACATGATAATACATGATAATACATGATAATACATGACAACACATGACAATACATGATAATACATGATAATACATGACAATACATGACAAGACATGATAATACATGACAACATGTCATGTACATGACAATACATGACAATACATGACAATACATGACAACACATGACAATACATGACAACACATGATAATACATGACAATACATGACAACACATGACAACACATGATAATACATGACAATACATGACAATACATGACAACACATGACAACACATGATAATACATGACAATATATGACAATACATGACAAGACATGATAATACATGACAACACATGACAATACATGACAATACATGACAGTACATTACAACACATGACAATACATTACAATACATGATAATACATGACAATATATGACAATACATGACAAGACATGATAATACATGACAACACATGACAATACATGACACTACATGACAACACATGAGAATACATGGCAATAGAGCTGGGCGGTATGACCAAAAATTGATATCACGGTATTTTTTTAAATTATCACGGTATCACGGTATTTAACGGTATTTTTGTCTTTGGCTAAGTGGAATGTGATAGAGTTGGTAATATCATTCCAACGTTTGCTTTTCTTGTCATAGACGGTCCCTTTAGACGGAGTGCAGCCGCCTTCGGCGAGAGAAGCGGAGAGCGCGGGTGCGCGGAGCCCCGCTCTTCACCTTTTCGCCCGTGCACGGCTCCGCGCACCCGCGCTCTCCGCTCTCTCGCTCGGGCGCGGCTCCGCGCACCCGTGCTCTACGCTCTCTCGCCCGGGCACGGCTCCGCGCACTCCCGCTCTCCAAAAAAGGGAGCCGTGTCACAAAACACTACACAGACGGTCCCTTTAGCAAACGCGCCTACCAGGGACGTCTGTGTAGTGTTTTGTGCTGCAGTGCCAACGTTACGCAGAGATTGGGGAGAAGATGCAGATTTTACTTTCATGCAATCTTCGTATTCCAGGATATGATTGTGGCGGAGGTGGTGAAGCAAGTTGCTTGTGTTGCCTCCTGCAGCTAAAACATTAGCTCGTGGCCACTACCACGCTCTCCTGCAGAGTTGGCTTGTTTGGTGTAACACTGAAAAACAGCCCCCGCTCAATCTACCGCTGTGCGACGTTCCGCCGCTCTGTGTTGCCGACATGCACGCACACACGGTATGGCGGTAAATAAAAAATTCATATCATAAAAATATAAATTACCGGTATACGGTTCAAAGCGATTTACCGCCCAGCCCTACATGACAATACATGACAATACATGACAGTACATTACAACACATGACAATACATGACAATACATGACAACACATGACAATACATGACAATACATGATAATACATGACAACACATGACAATACATGACAATACATGATAATACATGACAATACATGACAAGACATGATAATACATGACAATACATGATAATACATGATAATACATGACAATACATGACAAGACATGATAATACATGACAACATGTCATGTACATGACAATACATGACAATACATGACAATACATGACAACACATGACAATACATGACAACACATGATAATACATGACAATACATGACAACACATGACAACACATGATAATACATGACAATACATGACAACACATGACAACACATGATAATACATGACAATATATGACAATACATGACAAGACATGATAATACATGACAACACATGACAATACATGACAATACATGACAATACATTACAATACATGATAATACATGACAATATATGACAATACATGACAAGACATGATAATACATGACAACACATGACAATACATGACACTACATGACAACACATGACAATATATGACAATACATGACAATACATGACAGTACATTACAACACATGACAATACATGACAATACATGATAATACATGACAACACATGACAATACATGACAATACATGATAATACATGACAACACATGACAATACATGACAATACATGATAATACATGACAATACATGACAAGACATGATAATACATGACAACATGTCATGTACATGACAATACATGACAATACATGACAATACATGACAACACATGACAATACATGACAATACATGATAATAGATGACAACACATGACAATACATGACAATACATGATAATACATGATAATACATGACAATACATGACAATACATGATAATACATGATAATACATGACAATACATGACAATACATGACAATACATGATAATACATGACAACACATGACAATACATGACAATACATGACAACACATGACAATACATGACAATACATGATAATACATGACAATACATGACAATACATGATAATACATGATAATACATGACAATACATGAGAATACATGACAACACATGACAATACATGACAACACATGACAATACATGACAATACATGACAGTAGATTACAACACATGACAATACATGATAATACATGACAACACATGACAATACATGACAATACATGACAGTAGATTACAACACACGACAATACATGATAATACATGACAACACATGACAATACATGATAATACATGTCAACACATGACAATACATGACAACACATGACAACACATGACAATACATGATAATACATGACAATACATGACAATACATGACAGTACATGATAATACATGACAGTACATGACAACACATGATAATACATGACAATACATGACAATACATGATAGTACATGACAGCACATGACAACACATGACAATACGTGACAATACATGACAATACATGACAATACATGACAGTACATGACGACACATGACAATACATGACAACACATGACAATACATGACAATACATGACAATACATGACAGTACATGACAACACATGATAATACATGACAATACATGACAGTACATTACAACACATGACAATACATGACAACACATACAATACATGACAACACACGATAATACATGACAATACATGACAATACATGACAATACATGACAGTACATGACAACACATGACAATACATGACAATACATGACAGTACATGACAATACATGACAATACATGACAACACATGACAATACATGACAATACATGATAATGCATGACAATACATGATAATACATGATAATACATGACAATACATGACAAGATGTGATAATACATGACAACATGTCATGTACATGACAATACATGACAATACATGACAATACATGACAACACATGACAATACATGACAACACATGATAATACATGACAAGACATGACAATACATGATAATACATGATAATACATGACAATACATGACAAGACGTGATAATACATGACAACATGTCATGTACATGACAATACATGACAATACATGACAATACATGACAACACATGACAATACATGACAACACATGATAATACATGACAATACATGATAATACATGATAATACATGACAATACATGACAAGACATGATAATACATGACAACATGTCATGTACATGACAATACATGACAATACATGACAATACATGACAACACATGACAATACATGACAACACATGACAATACATGACAACACATGACAACACATGATAATACATGACAATACATGACAATACATGACAACACATGACAACACATGATAATACATGACAATATATGACAATACATGACAAGACATGATAATACATGACAATACATGACAATACATGACAGTACATTACAACACATGACAATACATTACAATACATGATAATACATGACAATATATGACAATACATGACAAGACATGATAATACATGACAACACATGACAATACATGACAACACATGAGAATACATGACAATAGAGCTGGGCGGTATGAACAAAAATTGATATCACGGTATTTAACGGTATTTTTGTCTTTGGCTAAGTGGAGTGTGATAGAGTTGGTAATATCATTCCAACGTTTGCTTTTCTTGTCATAGACGGTCCCTTTAGACGGAGTGCGCGAGCAGCGCCCGAAGCGAGAGCGGAGAGCGCGGTGCGCGAGCCCCGCTCTTCACCTTTTTCGCCCGTGCGGCTCCGCGCACCAGCGCTCTCCGCTCTCTCGCTCGGCGCGGCTCCGCGCACCCGCTCTACACTCTCTCGCCGGCACGGCTCGCGCACTCCGCTCTCCGAAAAGGAGCCGTGTCCCAAAACACTACACAGACGGTCCCTTTAGCAAACGCGCCTACCAGGGACGTCTGTGTAGTGTTTTGTGCTGCAGTGCCAACGTTACGCAGAGATTGGGGAGAAGATGCAGATTTTACTTTCATGCAATCTTCGTATTCCAGGATATGATTGTGGCGGAGGTGGTGAAGCAAGTTGCTTGTGTTGCCTCCTGCAGCTAAAACATTAGCTCGTGGCCACTACCACGCTCTCCTGCAGAGTTGGCTTGTTTGGTGTAACACTGAAAAACAGCCCCCGCTCAATCTACCGCTGTGCGACGTTCCGCCGCTCTGTGTTGCCGACATGCACGCACACACGGTATGGCGGTAAATAAAAAATTCATATCATAAAAATAAAAATTACCGGTATACCGGTTCAAACGGTTTACCGCCCAGCCCTACATGACAATACATGACAATACATGACAGTACATTACAACACATGACAATACATGACAATACATGACAACACATGACAATACATGACAATACATGATAATACATGACAACACATGACAATACATGACAATACATGATAATACATGACAATACATGACAAGACATGATAATACATGACAATACATGATAATACATGATAATACATGACAATACATGACAAGACATGATAATACATGACAACATGTCATGTACATGACAATACATGACAATACATGACAATACATGACAACACATGACAATACATGACAACACATGATAATACATGACAATACATGACAACACATGACAACACATGATAATACATGACAATACATGACAACACATGACAACACATGATAATACATGACAATATATGACAATACATGACAAGACATGATAATACATGACAACACATGACAATACATGACAATACATGACAATACATTACAATACATGATAATACATGACAATATATGACAATACATGACAAGACATGATAATACATGACAACACATGACAATACATGACACTACATGACAACACATGACAATATATGACAATACATGACAATACATGACAGTACATTACAACACATGACAATACATGACAATACATGATAATACATGACAACACATGACAATACATGACAATACATGATAATACATGACAACACATGACAATACATGACAATACATGATAATACATGACAATACATGACAAGACATGATAATACATGACAACATGTCATGTACATGACAATACATGACAATACATGACAATACATGACAACACATGACAATACATGACAATACATGATAATAGATGACAACACATGACAATACATGACAATACATGATAATACATGATAATACATGACAATACATGACAATACATGATAATACATGATAATACATGACAATACATGACAATACATGACAATACATGATAATACATGACAACACATGACAATACATGACAATACATGACAACACATGACAATACATGACAATACATGATAATACATGACAATACATGACAATACATGATAATACATGATAATACATGACAATACATGAGAATACATGACAACACATGACAATACATGACAACACATGACAATACATGACAATACATGACAGTAGATTACAAGACATGACAATACATGATAATACATGACAACACATGACAATACATGACAATACATGACAGTAGATTACAACACACGACAATACATGATAATACATGACAACACATGACAATACATGATAATACATGTCAACACATGACAATACATGACAACACATGACAACACATGACAATACATGATAATACATGACAATACATGACAATACATGACAGTACATGATAATACATGACAGTACATGACAACACATGATAATACATGACAATACATGACAATACATGATAGTACATGACAGCACATGACAACACATGACAATACGTGACAATACATGACAATACATGACAATACATGACAGTACATGACGACACATGACAATACGTGACAACACATGACAATACATGACAATACATGACAATACATGACAGTACATGACAACACATGATAATACATGACAATACATGACAGTACATTACAACACATGACAATACATGACAACACATACAATACATGACAACACACGATAATACATGACAATACATGACAATACATGACAATACATGACAGTACATGACAACACATGACAATACATGACAATACATGACAGTACATGACAATACATGACAATACATGACAACACATGACAATACATGACAATACATGATAATACATGACAATACATGATAATACATGATAATACATGACAATACATGACAAGACGTGATAATACATGACAACATGTCATGTACATGACAATACATGACAATACATGACAATACATGACAACACATGACAATACATGACAACACATGATAATACATGACAAGACATGACAATACATGATAATACATGATAATACATGACAATACATGACAAGACGTGATAATACATGACAACATGTCATGTACATGACAATACATGACAATACATGACAATACATGACAACACATGACAATACATGACAACACATGATAATACATGACAATACATGATAATACATGATAATACATGACAATACATGACAAGACATGATAATACATGACAACATGTCATGTACATGACAATACATGACAATACATGACAATACATGACAACACATGACAATACATGACAACACATGACAATACATGACAACACATGACAACACATGATAATACATGACAATACATGACAATACATGACAACACATGACAACACATGATAATACATGACAATATATGACAATACATGACAAGACATGATAATACATGACAATACATGACAATACATGACAGTACATTACAACACATGACAATACATTACAATACATGATAATACATGACAATATATGACAATACATGACAAGACATGATAATACATGACAACACATGACAATACATGACAACACATGAGAATACATGACAATAGAGCTGGGCGGTATGAACAAAAATTGATATCACGGTATTTAACGGTATTTTTGTCTTTGGCTAAGTGGAGTGTGATAGAGTTGGTAATATCATTCCAACGTTTGCTTTTCTTGTCATAGACGGTCCCTTTAGACGGAGTGCGCGGAGCCGCGCCCGAGCGAGAGAGCGGAGAGCGCGGGTGCGCGGAGCCCCGCTCTTCACCTTTTCGCCCGTGCACGGCTCCGCGCACCCGCGCTCTCCGCTCTCTCGCTCGGGCGCGGCTCCGCGCACCCGCGCTCTACACTCTCTCGCCCGGGCACGGCTCCGCGCACTCCCGCTCTCCGAAAAAGGGAGCCGTGTCCCAAAACACTACACAGACGGTCCCTTTAGCAAACGCGCCTACCAGGGACGTCTGTGTAGTGTTTTGTGCTGCAGTGCCAACGTTACGCAGAGATTGGGGAGAAGATGCAGATTTTACTTTCATGCAATCTTCGTATTCCAGGATATGATTGTGGCGGAGGTGGTGAAGCAAGTTGCTTGTGTTGCCTCCTGCAGCTAAAACATTAGCTCGTGGCCACTACCACGCTCTCCTGCAGAGTTGGCTTGTTTGGTGTAACACTGAAAAACAGCCCCCGCTCAATCTACCGCTGTGCGACGTTCCGCCGCTCTGTGTTGCCGACATGCACGCACACACGGTATGGCGGTAAATAAAAAATTCATATCATAAAAATAAAAATTACCGGTATACCGGTTCAAACGGTTTACCGCCCAGCCCTACATGACAATACATGACAATACATGACAGTACATTACAACACATGACAATACATGACAATACATGACAACACATGACAATACATGACAATACATGATAATACATGACAACACATGACAATACATGATAATACATGACAATACATGACAAGACATGATAATACATGACAACATGTCATGTACATGACAATACATGACAATACATGACAGTACATGATGACACATGACAATACATGACAACACATGACAATACATGACAATACATGACAATACATGACAGTACATGACAACACATGATAATACATGACAATACATGACAATACATGACAGTACATTACAGCACATGACAATACATGACAACACATGACAATACATGACAACACACGATAATACATGACAATACATGACAATACATGACAACACATGACAATACATGATAATACATGATAATACATGACAATACATGATAATACATGACAACATGTCATGTACATGACAATACATGACAATACATGACAATACATGACAACACATGACAATACATGACAACACATGATAATACATGACAATACATGACAACACATGACAACACATGATAATACATGACAATACATGACAACACATGACAACACATGACAATATATGACAATACATGACAAGACATGATAATACATGACAACACATGACAATACATGACAATACATGACAATACATTACAATACATGATAATACATGACAATATATGACAATACATGACAAGACATGATTAATACATGACAACACATGACAATACATGACACTACATGACAACACATGACAATATATGACAATACATGACAATACATGACAGTACATTACAACACATGACAATACATTACAATACATGATAATACATGACAACACATGACAATACATGACAATACATGATAATACATGACAACACATGACAATACATGATAATACATGACAATACATGATAAGACATGACAACATGTCATGTACATGACAATACATGACAATACATGACAACACATGACAATACATGACAATACATGATAATAGATGACAACACATGACAATACATGACAATACATGATAATACATGACAATACATGACAATACATGATAATACATGACAATACATGACAATACATGATAATACATGACAACACATGACAATACATGACAATACATGACAACACATGACAATACATGACAATACATGATAATCCATGATAATACATGACAATACACGACAATACATGATAATACATGATAATACATGACAATACATGAGAATACATGACAACACATGACAATACATGACATCACAAGCTGCATTTTCCTACAAAACTATCAAACAATGGAACCAGCTCCCTGCCAGTCTGAAGCTGTCTGTAGATCTGCACAGTTTCTCTCAAAATTTAAAACAATTTATTCTTGAGAAGCAACTGTGTCAGCATCAGTCCTGTTAAATCAGTAACTTTCTTATTCTGTGGTTTACAGTGTTACTGTTAGTGCGTTTGTAAATATTTTAATGTTTTGTTTTGTTTTCTTTTGTTTGTTTTTTTTTTTGTTTTTTTTTGTTTTTTTTTATAATATGTTTGTAGGATTTTACATTGTTTTATAGAATGTTCTACTATTTGTAACATGTTATTTTTAGTGCGCACCTGCCCAGGGACTGCAGATGGAAAATAGCTTTTTTGCTAAATCTGGTGCAAAACATCTCCTCTTTTCTAAGATTAATGTGTTTGAACATGGTCCCTGACAAATAAATAATAAACTAAACTAAACTAAACAATACATGACAGTAGATTACAACACATGACAATACATGATAATACATGACAACACATGACAATACATGACAATACATGACAGTAGATTACAACACACGACAATACATGATAATACATGACAACACATGACAATACATGACAATACATGATAATACATGTCAACACATGACAATACATGACAACACATGACAACACATGACAATACATGATAATACATGACAATACATGACAATACATGACAATACATGACAGTACATGATAATACATGATAGTACATGACAACACATGATAATACATGACAATACATGACAATACATGATAGTACATGACAGCACATGACAACGCATGACAATACGTGACAATACATGACAATACATGACAATACATGACAGTACATGACGACACATGACAATACATGACAACACATGACAATACATGACAATACATGACAATACATGACAGTACATGACAACACATGATAATACATGACAATACATGACAGTACATTACAACACATGACAATACATGACAACACATACAATACATGACAACACACGATAATACATGACAATACATGACAATACATGACAATACATGACAGTACATGACAACACATGACAATACATGACAAGACATGATAATACATGACAACACATGATAATACATGACAACACATGACAATACATGACAATACATGACAGTACATTACAACACATGACAATACATTACAATACATGATAATACATGACAATATATGACAATACATGACAAGACATGATAATACATGACAACACATGACAATACATGACAACACATGAGAATACATGACAATAGAGCTGGGCGGTATGAACAAAAATTGATATCACGGTATTTAACGGTATTTTTGTCTTTGGCTAAGTGGAGTGTGATAGAGTTGGTAATATCATTCCAACGTTTGCTTTTCTTGTCATAGACGGTCCCTTTAGACGGAGTGCGCGGAGCCGCGCCCGAGCGAGAGAGCGGAGAGCGCGGGTGCGCGAGCCCGCTCTTCACCTTTTAAGCCCGTGCGCACGGCTCCGCGCACCCGCGCTCTCCGCTCTCTCGCTCGGGCGCGGCTCCGCGCACCCGTGCTCTACGCTCTCTCGCCCGGGCACGGCTCCGCGCACTCCCGCTCTCCGAAAAAGGGAGCCGTGTCACAAAACACTACACAGACGGTCCCTTTAGCAAACGCGCCTACCAGGGACGTCTGTTTAGTGTTTTGTGCTGCAGTGCCAACGTTACGCAGAGATTGGGGAGAAGATGCAGATTTTACTTTCATGCAATCTTCGTATTCCAGGATATGATTGTGGCGGAGGTGGTGAAGCAAGTTGCTTGTGTTGCCTCCTGCAGCTAAAACATTAGCTCGTGGCCACTACCACGCTCTCCTGCAGAGTTGGCTTGTTTGGTGTAACACTGAAAAACAGCCCCCGCTCAATCTACCGCTGTGCGACGTTCCGCCGCTCTGTGTTGCCGACATGCACGCACACACGGTATGGCGGTAAATAAAAAATTCATATCATAAAAATAAAAATTACCGGTATACCGGTTCAAACGGTTTACCGCCCAGCCCTACATGACAATACATGACAATACATGACAGTACATTACAACACATGACAATACATGACAATACATGACAACACATGACAATACATGACAATACATGATAATACATGACAACACATGACAATACATGACAATACATGATAATACATGACAATACATGACAAGACATGATAATACATGACAACATGTCATGTACATGACAATACATGACAATACATGACAGTACATGACGACACATGACAATACATGACAACACATGACAATACATGACAATACATGACAATACATGACAGTACATGACAACACATGATAATACATGACAATACATGACAATACATGACAGTACATTACAGCACATGACAATACATGACAATACATGACAACACACGATAATACATGACAATACATGACAACACATGACAATACATGATAATACATGATAATACATGACAAGACATGATAATACATGACAACATGTCATGTACATGACAATACATGACAATACATGACAACACATGACAATACATGACAACACATGATAATACATGACAACACATGACAACACATGATAATACATGACAATACATGACAATACATGACAACACATGACAACACATGATAATACATGACAATATATGACAATACATGACAAGACATGATAATACATGACAACACATGACAATACATGACAATACATGACAGTACATTACAATAAATGACAATACATTACAATACATGATAATACATGGCAATATATGACAATACATGACAAGACATGATAATACATGACAACACATGACAATACATGACACTACATGACAACACATGACAATATATGACAATACATGACAATACATGACAGTACATTACAACACATGACAATACATTACAATACATGATAATACATGACAACACATGACAATACATGACAATACATGATAATACATGACAACACATGACAATACATGACAATACATGATAATACATGACAATACATGACAAGACATGATAATACATGACAACATGTCATGTACATGACAATACATGACAATACATGACAATACATGACAACACATGACAATACATGATAATAGATGACAACACATGACAATACATGACAATACATGATAATACATGATAATACATGACAATACATGACAATACATGACAATACATGATAATACATGATAATACATGACAATACATGACAATACATGATAATACATGACAATACATGACAATACATGACAACACATGACAATACATGACAATACATGATAATCCATGATAATACATGACAATACATGACAATACATGATAATACATGATAATACATGACAATACATGAGAATACATGACAACACATGACAATACATGACAACACATGAAAATACATGACAATACATGACAGTAGATTACAACACATGACAATACATGATAATACATGACAACACATGACAATACATGACAATACATGACAGTAGATTACAACACACGACAATACATGATAATACATGACAACACATGACAATACATGATAATACATGTCAACACATGACAATACATGACAACACATGACAACACATGACAATACATGACAATACATGACAATACATGACAGTACATGATAATACATGACAGTACATGACAACACATGATAATACATGATAATACATGACAATACATGATAATACATGACAGTACATGACAACACATGACAATACGTGACAATACATGACAATACATGACAATACATGACAGTACATGACGACACATGACAATACATGACAACACATGACAATACATGACAATACATGACAATACATGACAGTACATTACAACACATGACAATACAGGACAACACATGACAATACATGACAACACATGACTATACATGACAATACATGACAGTAGATTACGACACATGACAATACATGATAATACATGACAACACATGACAATACATGACAATACATGACAGTAGATTACAACACACGACAATACATGATAATACATGACAACACATGACAATACATGACAATACATGATAATACATGTCAACACATGACAATACATGATAATACATGACAGTACATGATAATACATGACAGTACATGACAACACATGATAATACATGACAATACATGACAATACATGATAATACATGACAGTACATGACAACACTTGACAATACGTGACAATACATGACAATACATGACAATACATGACAGTACATGACGACACATGACAATACATGACAACACATGATAATACATGACAATACATGACAATACATGACAGTACATTACAACACATGACAATACAGGACAACACATGACAATACATGACAACACACGATAATACATGACAATACATGACAATACATGACAGTACATTACAACACATGACAATACAGGACAACACATGACAATACATGACAACACACGATAATACATGACAATACATGACAATACATGGCAATACATGACAATACATGACAACACATGACAATACATGACAATACATGACAGTACATGACAATACATGACAATACATGACAACACATGACAATACATGATAATACATGATAATACATGACAATACATGACAAGACATGATACTACATGACAACATGTCATGTACATGACAATACATGACAATACATGACAACACATGACAATACATGACAACACATGATAATACATGACAAGACATGACAAGACATGATAATACATGACAATACAAGACAAGACATGATAATACATGACAACATGTCATGTACATGACAATACATGACAATACATGACAACACATGACAATACATGACAATACATGATAATACATGACAACACATGACAATACATGACAATACATGACAATACATGATAATACATGACAATACATGACAATACATGACAATACATGACAACACATGACAACACATAATAAAACATGACAATACATCACAACACATGACAACACATGATAATACATGACAATCCATGACAATACATGACAATACATGACAACACATGACAACACATGACAACACATGACAATACATGACAACACATGATAATACATGACAAAACATGACAACACATGACAATACATGACAACACATGATAATACATGACAATACATGACAATACATGATAATACATGACAACACATGACAATACATGACAATACATGACAATACATGACAACACATGACAACACATGACAATACATGACAACACATGATAATACATGACAATACGTGACAACACGTGACAACACATGATAATACATGACAATACATGATAATACATGACAACACATGACAATACATGACAACACATGACAATACATGACAATACATGATAATACATGACAATACATGACAGTACATTACAACACATGACAATACATGACAACACATGACATTACATGACAATACCTGATCATACATGACAGTACATTACAACACATGACAATACATGACAATACATGACAGTACATGATAATACATGACAATACATGACAATACATGACAACACATGACAATACATGACAACACATGATAATACATGACAATACATGACAATACATGACAACACATGACAATACATGACAACATATGACAGTACATTACAACACATGACAATACATGACAACACATGATAATACATGACAATACATGACAACACATGACATTACATGACAATACCTGATAATACATGACAGTACATTACAACACATGATAATACATGACAACACATGACAGTACATTACAACACATGACAATATATGACAACACATGACAATACATGACAACACATGACAACACATGAAAATACATGACAATACATTACAGTACATTACAACACATGGCAATACATGACAACACATGACAACACATGATAATACGTGACAATACATGACAGTGCATTACTACACGACAATACATGACAACACATGACAGTACATTGCAACACATGACAATATATGACAACACATGACAATACATGACAATACATGATAATACATGACAACACATGACAGTACATTACAAAACATGACAATACATGACAACACATGACAATACATGACAACACATGACAATACATGACAATACATGACAACACATGATAATACATGACAACACATGACAATACATGACAACACATCACAGTACATTACAACACATGACAATACATGACAATACATGACAATACATGACAACACATGATAATACATGACAACACATGACAATACATGACAACACATGACAATACATTACAACACATGACAATATATGACAACACATGACAATACATGACAATACATGATAATACATGACAACACATGACAGTACATTACAACACATGACAATACATGACAACACATGACAATACATGACAACACATGACAACACATGACAATACATGACAACACATGATAATACATGACAACACATGACAACACACGATAATACATGACAACACATGACAATACATGACAATACATGACAACACATGACAATACATGACAACACATGACAACACATGATAATACATGACAACACATGACAATACATGACAATACATGACAATACATGACAACACATGACAACACATGACAACACATGACAATACATGACAACACATGATAATACATGACAACACATGACAACACATGACAATACATGACAACACATGATAATACATGACAATACATGATAATACATGACAACACATGACAATACATGACAATACATGACAATACATGACAACACATGACAACACATGACAATACATGACAACACATGATAATACGTGACAATACGTGACAATACGTGACAACACGTGACAACACATGATAATACATGACAATACATGATAATACATGACAACACATGACAATACATGACAATACATGACAACACATGACAACACATGACAACACATGACAATACATGACAACACATGACAATACATGACAACACATGATAATACATGACAATACATGATAATACATAACAATACATGACAGTACATGACAACACATGACAATACATGACAACATATGACAGTACATCACAACACATGACAATACATGACAACACATGACATTACATGACAATACCTGATAATACATGACAGTACATTACAACACATGATAATACATGACAACACATGACAGTACATTACAACACATGACAATATATGACAACACATGACAATACATGACAATACATGACAACACATGACAACACATGAAAATACATAACAAGACATGACAATACATGACAAGACATGACAATACATGACAATACATGACACTACAGGAAAACACATGACAATACATGACAATACATGACAATACATTACAGTACATTACAACACATGACAACACATGACAATACATGACAACACATGATAATACATGACAATACATGACAGTGCATTACAACACATGACAATACATGACAACACATGACAGTACATTACAACACATGACAATATATGACAACACATGACAATACATGACAATACATGACAATACATGGTAATACATGACAACACATGACAGTTCATTACAACACATGACAACACATGACAATACATGACAACACATGACAGTACATTACAACACATGACAATACATGACAATACATGACAGTACATGACAACACATGATAATACATGACAACACATGACAATACATGACAACACATGACAACACATGACAATACATTACAACACATGACAATATATGACAACACATGACAATACATGACAATACATGATAATACATGACAACACATGACAGTACATTACAACACATGATAATACATGACAACACATGACAGTACATTACAACACATTACAATATATGACAACACATGACAATACATGACAATACATGACAACACATGACAACACATGAAAATACATGACAAGACATGACAATACATGACAAGACATGACAATACATGACACTACATGAAAACACATGACAATACATGACAATACATGACAATACATTACAGTACATTACAACACATGACAATACATGACAACACATGACAGTACATTACAACACATGACAATATATGCCAACACATGACAATACATGACAATACATGATATTACATGACAACACATGACAGTACATTACAACACATGACAATACATGACAACACATGACAATACATGACAACACATGACAACACATGACAATACATGACAATACATGACAACACATGATAATACATGACAATACATGACAACACATGACATTACATGACAACACATGACAGTACATTACAACACATGACAATACATGACAATACATGACAATACATGACAACACATGATAATACATGACAACACATGACAATACATGACAACACATGACAACACATGACAATACATTACAACACATGACAATATATGACAACACATGACAATACATGATAATACATGACAACACATGACAGTACATTACAACACATGATAATACATTCCAACACATGACAATATATGACAACACATGACAACACATGACAACACATGATAATACGTGACAATACGTGACAACACGTGACAACACATGATAATACATGACAATACATGATAATACATGACAACACATGACAATACATGACAATACATGACAACACATGACAACACATGACAACACATGACAATACATGACAACACATGACAATACATGACAACACATGATAATACATGACAATACATGATAATACATAACAATACATGACAGTACATGACAATACATGACAATACATGACAACACATGACAATACATGACAACATATGACAGTACATCACAACACATGACAATACATGACAACACATGACATTACATGACAATACCTGATAATACATGACAGTACATTACTACACATGATAATACATGACAACACATGACAGTACATTACAACACATGACAATATATGACAACACATGACAATACATGACAATACATGACAACACATGACAACACATGAAAATACATGACAAGACATGACAATACATGACAAGACATGACAATACATGACAATACATGACACTACAGGAAAACACATGACAATACATGACAATACATGCCAATACATTACAGTACATTACAACACATGACAACACATGACAATACATGACAACACATGACAACACATGATAATACATGACAATACATGACAGTGCATTACAACACATGACAATACATGACAACACATGACAGTACATTACAACACATGACAATATATGACAACACATGACAATACATGACAATACATGGTAATACATGACAACACATGACAGTACATTACAACACATGACAATACATGACAACACATGACAATACATGACAACACATGACAGTACATTACAACACATGACAATACATGACAATACATGACAGTACATGACAACACATGATAATACATGACAACACATGACAATACATGACAACACATGACAACACATGACAATACATTACAACACATGACAATATATGACAACACATGACAATACATGACAATACATGATAATACATGACAACACATGACAGTACATTACAACACATGATAATACATGACAACACATGACAGTACATTACAACGCATTACAATATATGACAACACATGACAATACATGACAACACATGACAACACATGAAAATACATGACAAGACATGACAATACATGACAAGACATGACAATACATGACAATACATGACACTACATGAAAACACATGACAATACATGACAATACATTACAGTACATTACAACACATGACAACACATGACAGTACATTACAACACATGACAATATATGCCAACACATGACAATACATGACAATACATGATAATACATGACAACACATGACAGTACATTACAACACATGACAATATATGACAACACATGACAATACATGACAATACATGATAATACATGACAACACATTACAACACATGACAATACATGACAACACATGACAATACATGACAACACATGACAACACATGACAATACATGACAACACATGATAATACATGACAATACATGACAACACATGACATTACATGACAACACATGACAGTACATTACAACACATGACAATACATGACAATACATGACAATACATGACAAAACATGATAATACATGACAACACATGACAATACATGACAACACCTGACAACACATGGCAATACATTACAACACATGACAATATATGACAACACATGACAATACATGATAATACATGACAACACATGACAGTACATTACAACACATGATAATACATTACAACACATGACAATATATGACAACACATGACAATACATGACAACACATGACAACACATGACAAGACATGACAATACATGACAAGACATGACAATACATGACAATACATGACACTACATGAAAACACATGACAATACATGACAATGCATGACAATACATTACAGTACATTACAACACATGACAACACATGACAACACATGACAACACATGATAATACATGACAATACATGACAGTGCATTACAACACATGACAATACATGACTACACATGACAGTACATTACAACACATGACAATATATGACAACACATGACAATACATGACAATACATGACAATACATGATAATACATGACAACACATGACAGTACATTACAACACATGACAATACATGACAACACATGACAGTACATTACAACACATGACAATATATGACAACACATGACAATACATGACAATACATGACAATACATGACAATACATGATCATACATGACAACACATGACAGTACATTACAACACATGACAATACATGACAACACATGACAATACATGACAACACATGACAACACTTGACAATACATGACAATACATGACAACACATGACATTACATGACAACACATGACAGTACATTACAACACATGACAATACATGACAATACATGACAACACATGATAATACATGACAACACATGACAATACATGACAACACATGACAACACATGACAATACATTACAACACATGACAATATATGACAACACATGACAATACATGACAATACATGATAATACATGACAACACATGACAGTACATTACAACACATGACAATACATGACAACACATGACAATACATGACAACACATGACAACACATGACAATACATGACAATACATGACAACACATGATAATACATGACAATACATGACAACACATGACAATACATGACAACACATGACAGTACATTACAACACATGACAATACATGACAATACATGACAACACATGATAATACATGACAACACATGACAATACATGACAACACATGACAATACATTACAACACATGACAATATATGACAACACATGACAATACATGACAATACATGATAATACATGACAACACATGACAGTACATTACAACACATGACAATACATGACAACACATGACAATACATGACAACACATGACAATACATGACAACACATGATAATACATGACAACACATGACAATACATGACAACACATGATAATACATGACAATACATGACAACACATGATAATACATGACAATACATGACAATACATGATAATACATGACAATACATGACAGTACATGACAACACATGACAATACATGACAACACATGATAATACATGACAATACATGACAATACATGACAATACATGACAACACATGACAATACATGACAATACATGACAATACATGACAGTACATGACAACACATGACAATACATGACAATACATGACAATACATGACAATACATGACAACACATGATAACACATGACAATACATGACAATACATGACAACACATGACAATACATGACAACACATGATAATACATGACAACACATGACAACACATGATAATACATGACAACACATGACAATACATGACAATACATGACAACACATGACAACACATGACAATACATGACAACACATGATAATACATGACAACACATGACAATACATGACAATACATGACAATACATGACAACACATGACAATATATGACAATACATGACAATACATGACAACAAATGACAACACATGACAATACATGAAAATACACATACTATGTATTATTGTTATTACAATTAGAGTTAGGCCTACTAACATATAACTGGTAGAATGAATTAGTGTTAAGATTTTTTTTTTTTACTAAAATTATATTTTAAACAGGATTTAGTCATTGAGACATGTACCGATATGTTCCTTGTGTATGATGGTTTGGGACTCTGGGATTGAAAACTGGAACTACCACATATTTCCTTCATTCATTTTTGTTTCATTTTTATTATTCAAAAAAAATATCAGTTATATTGACTTATTGAATCTCAGCTTTAGTCTTCATGATAACTGTTTATTTAGTTTTTATTTAGTACATGACAAAAACTATAACGCAATGTGCAGTTCCTGTGTCGTTTGACAGTTTTTTGATAGTGATGTCTGTGTACAGCTGGAGATGAGAGTGAGGACCTCCACACTGTGACCGTGGACAGGAGTCCTGATGGGCGTCTGGGCTTCAGTGTTCGTGGAGGCTCTGAACATGGACTGGGCATTTTTGTCAGTAAGGTGGACGACGACAGCTCTGCAGGTTAGAAAAGACACACACAGTCATGAGTTTAGAATGCATATACTTCCTACTGTACTTTGTAATTAGGGTTTGCTTAGGGTTTTTGTGTAGTATTGTTTTACATACTTCACTGTACCAGGCATGGGTACTGATGGTTACAGGATTTGCTGAAAATACTATTTAAATACAGCTCATGGGGTTTAGTCTCCTGTTTTGTCTTGCAGTTTACCAGAGTTCAACCATTCAAAAGATTTTTGATTACTATGGCAGTGGTGCTAATTTTTCATAATTAATCAGTGTGGATAATTTTCTATAAAACCAAGATTTATGTTTCCATTTTTAAGAATTGTAAAAACCACAAGTAGTCTCTTAAAGGGCCTGTGTTCTGCTATTTTCATATATGTTATAATGCTGAACATACCTGGAGTTGTGTTTTGTTTAATTCACATATGTTTAACACACAAACCCTGCATATTTAGTTCTTCTCTATAAATGGAAAACACTTGGTTCCACCTTGTGATCTCATGTAGTAATACAGGTGCTCACCTGTGTTGTTAAACTCCATACACTTTTGCTATAATCATTTGGATGATTTCAGCTCTGAAATGGACCATTCACAGAACAAAAGGTAAAAGGTAGCTAGTAATGCAGGAGGGCTGAAACATGTATGAATAAAACAAAATACAACTCCAGTTATGGTTTTGAGGAGGTAACAACATTCTCACATGACTAAAAGCTCTCAAGAGTCAATTTATAAGGGCTATAGAATGATATAGGAAGTATTGTTCAAGATAATTACATTTTTACATTTTTGACACTCATTTTGGATAGGCTATAACATTATTCATTAACAAAATAATGTTCCTGAAGTAGAATTAAAAAGTACAATGTGATAAAAGTCCTGTTGACAGTGCATTGTCTCTCCAGCGCAGGCCGGCCTTACAGTGGGGGATAAACTGGTGGAGGTGAATGGAGTGAGTATGGAGAGCATCACCATGAGCAGTGCAGTCAAAGTCCTGACCGGAAACAACAGGCTCCGGATGGTGGTCCGCAGGGTTGGCAAGATCCCAGGCATCCGCTACTCCAAAGAGAAGACCACCTGGTGAGAGGAGCAAGCAAACAAGCATTCAATTAAATACGGGAAATGTTATAAAAAGGGAAAGGTAATACACTAAACTGTAGTGAGACGGGTGCCGTCACATCACTGTAAGACTAGTCACTCCTCCTTCAGACACATTTCACATTACAATTGGCATGCGTCTCTAATGAAATTACTGCACATCGCATCAGGTTTGTGAAGTTGTAGCATATTGTTTTATTTTATGCTTTTGTATATTTATGCAGGAACATGGATGACGTAGGCTTGTGGTCTGATCTTTAGAGAGGATTATGCAGATAACCGTAATTAGATCACAAACTTCACAAACATGCATGGATTACATCTAAAATCACTTCAGGCATGTTTTATAACATGGCAGAAAGTTCCACAAAAGTTTATCCTCTTTAACCTACCTAATACCTAATCTAGCACTTTGAATGACTTTGTTTACTAATTGTGCTATACAAGTAAACTTACCTTGCCTGCCTTGCCTTGCCTAATCCAGAATCTTAAATTCTTTGTGCATATGGTGCAACATAAAACATTAAGGGAAGTGCCTTAAGTAATTTAATTTATAATAGTGTCCAGGGTAAGAAGGGTCAGCTGCATCCAACCTGCTATTTGCAGTCATAATCAGAAGTACTTTATTTTAGTACTTTACCAAAGCACAAATGCAATACTGTTTGTGAAATCCCTCAGTCATCCAGGTTGGATCCACTGCAAAGAAGAAATTCAATTCTGTAGACTGGGCAAAGGTTTTTGATCAAATAGGTGTCGCAGCTCATTCAAGCTGCTTCTTTAGTTCTATGAAGTGAGAACCGAAGAAGTAGCTTAGATGAGCTGCAAAACATATACAAAATTTGTCCAGTTTACAGAACTGAATTTCTCCTTTGCAGTAATTATAATATTTACAGGTAATTCAACTGAATTTAGTCAGAAAAGTGTACAACCTGTATCTGTCTGTAAAGTATAGCTCTTTTCACTTTCATGTCCTGTGTTATGAGACTTGTGCTTGTCCCTTACACCTGCCCTCCTCAGAGCTGCTTTGTTATTGTGCAGCCTCTTGCTCCTGCCACTTGTCCCTGTCTGTTGGATATACTGTATCTGGCTCTCAGGTGGCACCACTGGATACATGAACTCTCTGACCTTTCAGTTTCATAACAAGATACAAGATGGATAGAGAAAACATGTGAATAAACCTGTGTGGGTAGGGCCGATGTGTATCACATTGTGGGGACTAAAATCTCAATATTGATTTTTGAGGACCTACCTTATGGGGACAAGATCAGGTTCTCAATATGTAAATCTTTTATTATTAGGAAGGGTTAGGCCAAAAATTGTAATTACAATCATTTTCCTCTTTTTGGTTGGCTTCAGTTTTCAATTGAATTTAATATTTTCAACTTTTTTGACTTTTTCAAATGCTTTTACTGACAGAGGATTGGGTGCAGAGCATTAGAAATTACTGAATCTTAATCTTGATTCAAATGTGATTAATTGTCCAACCCTATTATTTGATTAACATGTTTTAAAGGTTAAAAAGTTCAAATATATTAGGTTAGCGTAATGTTAGGATTTCCAAAAGCATGTAAACCCAACATGTACGTGTGTGTGTATGAGTGTGTGTGTGTGTGTGTGTGTGCAGGGTGGACCTGATTCACCGGAGGATGGTGGTGGAGGAGAATGATGGGACCCCGTCTGTAGTGAGCTCAGACAGCAGCGCACTGAGGAGGATTGTGCACCTCTTCACCACCTCAGACGACTACTGCCTCGGCTTCAACATAAGAGGAGGAAAAGAGTTTGGACTGGGCATCTATGTGTCCAAGTAAGTGCCCCTGTCATACTAGGCTGGAAATGATCATAGAGAGAACAGTTCTGTCATGCAAAATCATCAGAATGGAGAATTGTATGAATTCAGTGCCCAAATGACTCTTTAATGCTGTAATGTCTACGGCATGAAACACTAGTATTACAAGTTGGACACACCAGTTAAAAAAGTGACATACTCTTGCTTTAAATGTGATTGCAAAGACTAAACCTGGACCAAACCAGGACTAAACCAGGATTGAAACTGATCCAGTACTTAACCCGCTGCCTGAATATGAGTGGACATTACTGGAAGACTGAAACGGGACTACACTTAGACCAGATCTAAACCAGGATTCAATCATGTCTACATTTAGTTCTTAAACAAGGTCTAAAACAGGGACAAGAGAGGCCTGAACTATGTCTAATTTGATCAGGACCAAAACAGTCAGCATGATAAACTGTCTAAATGTCTAAATCTGTGGTTCTTAACCTTGTTGGAGGTACTGAACCCCACTAGTTTCATCTGCACATTCACCAAACCCTTCTGTTGGAAAAATAAAATATGTTTTTTTCAAATTCAGAACATAGGTATATATATTTTATTGGTGCACACATGTGAATCCATATTGCACTTATTCATCTGACCACTTTCTTTTTTTGCTCGACATAGTATGAAGGGAAAATATTAAGAAAGAAATTACATGACGTATCATCACGACAGTCACAAGACTATTGTGCACACAAAATTTCCTGCAGCCAATAACGGCCAAACGGGGCGTGTCCTCATGAATCATATGAGTTGGATGTGTGTCTGAACCCTGAACCCCTGAGATTGACTCACCAAACTTCTGGAGTTCCATCGAACCCAGATTAAGAACCACTGCTCTAAATGAAAATGATGCAGCTGGGGGGACTGACAGAAACTTGTTAAAAGCAAAAAAGTCAAATCACTGTGATCTAGAAAAATATATGTTGACTGTGGAAACAAATTGGTGTCATAATGAAAGGGCCTGTATACAATTTGTTAATGCAAAAAAGTATAATTTGACTTACCTCAGTAAAGATAGATCTGAGTGTCAAAATTAGACCCCTGCTGTCTGTATCTATTATAATTTTTGAGTCAAACTCCATGTGTCAATCCCACTGCTCACTAGATTTAGTTCTGTTTACTTCACTTTTGGATTGGTCTTGTTCACATGCACCGAGCATCATGAGCCACGTGAGAGTCAAGCTGAACTGAGAACTTATTTCTATCACAACATGCTTCACGCAACAGAGCCTTGTGAATATGGTGTTCTTTTCTTTCACCTGAGGCTAAATATTGTGAGGACTATGAATACTTGGGATGATAGGAATATGTTGTGTATGTATGTGGGGGAATAAATGTGGACTACAACCAACAGTTCACTATGACTATACTAATGGACATAATCTCTACAAACCATTTAGTCTCAATAGCTTTGGCAACAATACGATTCTAAAGCTCACATTATATCCGCATTAGCAGCAGATGCCAGTTTCACCCATAGTTCCGCAGGTTCATTAGTCTCAGTGTGTGCATGCCAGACACCAGGACACAGGCTTAATTGCATGTAATGACTTCCAGTGTCATTAAAGGATTTGTATTTCACTTATTAGGCCCACACATTGTCCTCCCACCACAGTGTGGATAATTATGTCTAATTTATTTCCATCACACTGATAAAGGCACACACACAAGCATCCAGTCTAATACTATTGTTTGGCCAAGGTTCAGGGATTTAAAATTTCCTCATCACAAACATACTCAGAGTTGTGTTTTGTTTCATTCACACATGTTTAACACACAAATCCTGCATATATAGGCTGAGTTCTGCTTTTAAATGGAAAGTACTCATCCAGAATAGTGTCATAACTGGGATACTTGGGTGCATGTAAAGACACTGAGGACTATCTTATCCATGAGGATTCCAGGAGTTCTCAAACTTTAGAGAGTGGGGACCCCTTATTGTTATGAAAATATCCCAAGGACCCACTATTGGCCTCCGCAATGGCATCACAATAAGCATCTTTATAACCTAATTTGGATGAAGATTTATCTCTCATTTTATTGGTGTAGTTGTTGCCACCAAACATTACATGTATATATTAAGTTGTAGTATTAAAGTTATGATCAGTTGTTATCACAATATTCAGGGGACCCCAACACATGACACAGGGACACCCAGGGGACCCCACTTTGAGAACCACTGGTTTAGTCTTATTTTAGACCAGGCTTAACCCTCATTTATGCTCTATTTTAGGTGGTGCATGGTGTGAAAGTCTTGACCACTGGTCTGTGTAGTTCCTTTGATTGTAGACTTTGCTATTTCAGTATTATTTATTTTCAATATTTTTCTTAAAGGTTAGATCCCGGTGGTCTGGCCGAGCAGCACGGCATCAAAATGGGTGACCAGATCCTGGCAGCCAATGGGGTGAGCTTTGAGGACATCAGCCACAGTAACGCCGTGGAGGTTTTAAGGGGCCACACACACGTCATGTTGACCATCAGGGTGAGTATGTCTCCTTTTTAAACTTTCCCTTCCTCCTCCACAAACAGAGTCACATGCAGAGTGTCAAAACAGAGCTGACTTATGACTGCTGAACTGTTCATACTCTGTACTGTTACTTAATAATACATCAGCAGCATCAGAAGCAGCACAGACAGGAGACAGTTGAATGAGTGTGACTGAGTGCACTTAGCCTCTATGTTTTTAGTCTCACGGTTCTTTTGTATAAGGCCAGTGTTTTGGTGAGAGGCTGTAGCTCTGGGGCTCTGGTGCATGCTCGTTTTACCCCTCACAGATCAGGTTCCACGTGTGAAAAACAGTCAGCAGATCCTCTATTATTCAGCACAGTCAGGGATCCCGTTATAATCAACAGAAAGCACAGTTTAAGGCATCCCTGACTCCAGTGGGACACAGCAGGGAATAAAGAGCAAGAGTAAAATGTGTTCAAATGTTAAATATAACCCTAGCCAATATCTGAAAATCCATACATGTTATACATTTGAACTCATGATTTTCACATTCGTTCACAGGAGGCTGGGCGGTACCCTGCGTACAAGGAGATGGTTGCAGAGTACGGTTGGCTTGACAAATGTAAGTTTCTTGTTCAAAAGTCATTTGAAAAAATAAATTTTGCTCTTTTTAAAAGTCAATAAGTCTACATTATAGAAATGTGAAAATATAGTCTATGAAAATAAAGCTTACCTGATTTTCAGTCTCATGTCAAACCTATGCTATCCACACAAAATGTACTCAGGGCATCTGATGAAAGCCAACATGACTCAATGCCAATGACTCACATAACAAGAAAGCTTGAACTGGAAGGATCTTTATTTCATTAAAGCCGTGGTGTGAGTTTTAAAATAGATCATCAGATGACAGGACTTAATCCACTGAAGACAGAGGCCCGAAAACTTCTCATGTCCTCAAATAACACCAACAAGACGAGACGTTTGAGGACAGACTTTAACCATCCTAACCTCCTCTCTTTAATGGGCCTTTATTACACCAAACTGACTCTTGTGAGCTTTAAGCCATCAAACACACACCTGGAGTTGTGTCTTGTTTCATTTACACATGTTTTAGTAACTCTTCATTCACTAGCAAGGACCACGCCAAAAACACATGTGTGAAGCGAAAAGAGTTTATTATATGGAGATGAGGCGGTTCGGCTGGGTTGAGACTCAGGGTAGGGGTTCTGTCTCAATCTTCACATGAGGCGCAGTCCTGTTAATCATGTTAACTACATTTATTAGTCTGTCTACATCTCCAAACCTCAAAATGGTCTGTTCCACCTTGTGGTGTCATGTCATGGTAGTTTTCAAGTTAACAGTTAGCTTTTACTTTTTGTTCAGTGGCGATTTCAGTGCTGAAATAATCAGAAATGATTCTGATGAAGGTATATGGAGTTTAAAAACACATATATTATTACACATGACTTCACAAAGTGGAGCAGAGTGTTTTCTGTCTGAGAGAAGAACTCAGCCTAAATCTGCAGGGCTGTGTGTTAAACATGTGTGAATGACAAAAACAACAATTCACAACTTCAGGAATGTTTGTGATGAGGCAACAACATTATAACATAGATCAGAAAATAGCATAATATGGGCCCTTTAAGTCTCACAGTTTCAGAAAATTAATCTGGACGAGAGCGTGATCTTATCCACCATCCAGTCTGTTTATATTTTCGTCTACACTGATACTGATGTTGCCTTTTGGAGCAGCACCCAAACACAAAAGAAACTACTTCCTGTTCTTAAATGCGGAGAGGATTAACGTGTACAGTAGATGAGTTCACCCGGGTCTAATCCTACCAGCAGCATCCTTGAAAGCAAAACCACACTTGTTTATTTTTATTACATTTCGACATACTTGTAACATTTTGAAATCTTGTGTTGTAATATTATTTTGCAGTAGCCAATGGGGTTCCAGCGTCGTGGTCACACGGCTCGGAGACCAATTCCTCAGCATCTTCCCTCTCCTCTGGCACCCCTCAGAGTTCATTGAGCGGACTCTCCCAAGTTCTCTATCCTCCAGTTTTTGGCCACGATATGGTAGATATTGCCATAACAACGGAAGGACCACCCAAATACCAAATAAGGACAGAAAGGACAAACGAAATCGCCATTCAGACTGACCCTCCTCACTGTTTACAATCCGAGGAGTTACCACCATCAGAAATCACCTTTCCAGATCAGATTGTAGTGGGAGAAACCAGCAGGACTTTTGGGCAGACGGTTCTCCTGAAGGATTCAGTGATACGGGGGAAAGGGGAGGGGCCTAAAGAGTCGGTAGGAGGCGGAGAGAAGAGGCGGGTCCGGGCCAGGACGCTGTCGTCAGGGGAACGAGACGCACCCAATTATTCGCCCAAAACGGCAGCGCTAATGGCTCTGAGTGGACCCCCCAAGCCAATTAGACGCTCGCAGAGTCATATCACAGCGTCAGGTAGGTTTGAAAGTCTGCTGCTGTTTTGATAGGAGATGCCTTCACTTTTTTCCATGTACATAGTCTAAAGTGCATTTTTTTTTATTTTTAGACATCCCAAATTGAAAGGGCTTTTTTCTGATTTTCTGATTTATGTTATAATGTTGTTTCTAGGGATGGGCGGTCGTCTGGAAAATTAACCATCGATTTTCGATTAATCATTGACATTTTATATTAAAATTATCATCACTATTATTATTATCACTAATCTACATAAATAAACTCAACTTTGCAACATGTAAACCATAATCACTATAGAGCCACATCAGCCTGTGTGAGATTAGAATGTGTTTAGAATGTGCACAGTTTTGCGCACATTTGTTTACGTCTTACAGAAACAAAACTTAAAACCGCATAGCTAATTTGCATAAGTGAAAAAAACCATTCTTTCCTTGTGCTGATGTGTTCAGCTTCGGTTGGACTAAAGAACACGACTCAGTGGAATATGAGTGTTCTTTCTGTGACAGAGGATGTGATGAGGCTGTGAGTCTGTTCTGTGCGTATGTCATGTTGGAGTTACTGCGTAAACATGCGAAACCGGGATTCTTAAAAAAAAACGATCATACCCGGGATACTCATGAGCAGGTAAACGCACTCTGAGGAATATAGTGATCTCCATGGAGCCAGAGCCGAGACGTGGGACTGTGGGACTCCAGTGTTTGTGCTGTGTACTGCGCCTCGACTCCTTACGCTACGTTATGCACAGCAACCTATATTCAGTTTGTCGATTAAAATGAACGTGATCAACGAAATTCTTAATGATCAATTATCGATTAATCGACTAATCATGCCCATCCCTAGTTGTTTCATCATCAAAAACATACCTGGAGTTATGCTTACATCTTCACAACGATGATTGGATGATTGGATGATTGGATGATTTCACTCCTGGAATTGCTAACCTGTACTGAACAAAAGATAAAAGGTAGATGCCTTGAAAACCACTACATGACATCACAAGGTGGAACAGAGCATTTTGAGCTTTGGATTGTAGGTTGGTGTTTTGAGTTGGTGTTCTTAAAGGGATAGTTCAGGATTTTTGACATGAATCTGTACATCCCCATCAGCAGTGTCGTGCATCAACACTGACTTACCTCCCGACAGCGTCCGGTGAGCCGAGCTCTTCCCCGATTTTGGTGCTGACGAAAGTAGTCCAGTAGCATTGATATGACCGGAGAGAAAATAGTACCAAGCGATTATTAGGTCTGACTTTTTTCGAGTTCAGGATTTGTGATGCAAATGTGTCACTCTTTTGAACACATATTGTTTTGAGAAGAAAAACACTTTCTTTATTTTCGTGACTCCAGCCAACTTGCCGGACACTTTCATCAGCACCAAAAGTGGGGAAGAACTCGGCTCACCGGACGCTGTCGGGAGGTAAGTCAGTGTTGATGCACAACACTGCTGACAGGGATGTACAGATTCATGTCAAAAATCCTGAACTATCCCTTTAAGCAAGACACTTCTCACATCTGAGTGTCATAAAGTCAGTGATGATGCAGTGCAGATTTCAGATTTAAAAACTTGCAGTCCTATATATAATATAGGGAAAAATGTGTAAACCCATGTGCTGTGAGTATAGACTGTATAAAGAAGTGGACTAAGGAAGTTTGACATCCGCATAGTGTTCACCTTCAGTCAAGTGAAGCTCACTGAGGCTAGCAGTTATAGGATAGAATTTGGAGTCAGTTCAATATTAGGAATAGGAATTTATTTACAGACAAAACAGGGAAATAAAAACAGCAGGATCATATCAAGTGGGTTAATACGAACATTTTAAGACCAAAATGAGGAGCCTGACAGCAGAAGTTACAGTGAGAAGGGCAACTTTTTTTTTAGCTATGTCCATTTATATATCCAGTTGTGAGTGGCCTGTACCTTGTCCTTCCATAACCCTCAGCTCTCTTCACATCAACAGTATTTATTTGGGCGCACAGTTTGATGCATCACCTCTCCTCACCCGTATTCACTGTGCTGCGTAAGATGAATAGGCCTATGCATAAGAAGAGACATGTACCTGAGCGCATATAGATAGGGAGTTATTGCTCTTATGCTTAGAGTTTGGCTAAGGCCCTCCATTCCCTGAGTTGTGGAGCAGGGGCTGATGGGACATTGGTTTAGTACAGTGAATGGGCTGGGAGCTGTTAAAGTATAGGCGTGTCACTGCTATTCATCAGAGTTACTGCATGATTTTACACACCGATAAATGGAGAGCTGAGGGGACAGGAGGAGAGAGGACTGTGTGTGTGTGGGCGGTGTTAATTGTTTTTAAAGGTCCAATATTGCACAAAAGTTACTCTTGTGAGCTTTAAGCCATGTTAGAATCTTATCAAAAACATACCTGGAGTTGTGTTTTGGTTCATTCAGAAATATTTGAATAATTGCAATATTAGTCTGTCTGCATCTCCAAAGCTCAAAATGCTCTGTTGCACCTTGTGATGTGATGAAGTGGTAGTTTTCAAGTTAACATCTACTTTTACCTTTCGTTCAGTAGAGATGGGCATTTCCAGGGCTGAAATTACCCAAATGATTCTAGTGTATAGAAGGTGTATAGAGTTTAAAAACAAAGTGGAGCACTTCCTGTATTGATAAATGACATCACAAGGCAGAACAGAGTGTTTCCTGTTTGAGGCCCCATTTACACGTACACGGATATTTTTAAAAACTGAGAAATTTCCCTTCGTTTGTACCCATCTTTTACACGCAAACGGAGAATTTGCCTCTGAAAACAAATCTTTCTAAAAACTCCGGCTAAAGTGGAGATTTTGGAAAACTACTGTTTGGCGTTTGCGTGTAAAGTGACATAAACAGCGTTTTAGTGTGCGCGACCAATGTTAATGTTTTTCTCTGGTGATGATCATCAGAGCAGCAGTCGTGTTACTTCTGCTGCAAACACTTGTCCTGTGTTTGCATTTGCACAGCTGATGGATCATATCCATGAAGAGACGAATGAGGCTCAGAGCTCAGCAATTTTCTCTCTTCTCCTTACGACTTGAAGACCCAGTCGCCACCACCACTAACGTTGCCGTTTTTGTGTCTGATCTGGGCGGACCGCTGTCTGATGGGATCATTTTGAAAATAAAGTGGTCGTCCCGGAGGAGCGGCGTGAAAATTTTCGGATGTTGCGGTCATCACTTAGATGATTTAGAGGCTTGGCATAGTTATGACGGCGCTCGATGGCATATTTATGCGGGGTCATGTAGACAGAAACATCTTTGAAAACGATGCTGTGTGCACAATGTTATTTCAGAAAACGGAGCAAGGAAAATATTAGTTTTTAAAAATATCCGTGTACGTGTAAACGGGGCCTGAGAGATGAACTAAATAAGAAGGGTTTCTGTGTCAAACTTGTGTGAACGAAACAGAACAAAAGTTCAGGTATGTTTTTGATGAGGAAACAACATTACAGCATAGATTAGAAAAGTTTGACCCAAGAATAAGAATAGAGGTTCAAATATTGTTGTCAGGGTTTTTTTTTTTTGAGGAATTATATGATTCTTACCCTCCTGTGGGCTCACCACCTGCAGAGGGGTTCATAGGGGGGGTCAGGTGCTATGAGGATTGGGCAGTAGCTGCCCCCACGACCCAGCTGGATTAAGCGGGAGAAGATGGATGGATAGATGGATATATGATTCTTATATTTAGAACTATGATGAGGACTGCTCATTTCTAGAAGATAATAGTAATCACTGTTATTTATTCATAATCTACTTCACAGTTATACAAAGACTTATTAAATTAAAGTGATGTAGAAATATCCATCCATCCATCCATCTTCTCCCGCTTAATCCGGCTGGGTCGCGGGGGCAGCTTGCTGCCCAATCCTCATAGCACCTGACCCCCCCCTATGAACCCCTCTGCAGGTGGTGAGCCCACAGGAGGGTGGACAACATGGTCCTTGATGTTAGTTCATAGGGGTGCGGGCATGTTTTGGGTTGATGGGGGAAACCGGAGTACCCGGAGGAAACCCATCCAGACACGGGGAGGAACATGCAAACTCCACACAGAAAGGCCCAGGCGACCCAGGGATCGAACCCGCAACCTTCTTGCTGTGAGGCCTGAGTGTTGCCACTCAGCCACCGTGCCGCCTGATGTAGAAATAGATTTCCATAAACTCGTTCACTCACTCATCTCACATTGCCACACTTAAAGTTAATGTTAATTAAGTGTAGGACAAAAACTAACGGTCCCGTGTTCCTGTGTGGTGCAGAGGAGCGGCAGAAGAAGAAGCAGAAGCAGAAGACCTCAGCTGAAGGTCCACCAAACCTGCAGCGTTCCAAGACCTTTATGAACCTGCTCTTCAAAAAAGAACGCAAAGAGAAGAGCCACTCCAAGTCCCCCTCCAGACACACACAATCAGGTCTGACAGTGTCTCTTATGTTTTTAATACTAGTTTCTATATTTTAATACCAATATTTTTTATCAAAAAATATCTTAACATCTTACTAACATAACTGTTTGTTGAGGTAGTAGTGGAGGTATAAGTTGTCATTATTTATAATGTACCTCTTGTACATATTCCTCAGATAAAGACCATGGGCGCCCCTTTAAGCTGCTGTCCTCTCCTAAAGAGTCCCGTGCGGGGGTGAAGGACAGCAGCCCCCAGCCCCACCCTCAGACTCTGCGGTACGTGGAGGAGATGGTCCAGAGGGTCCTGAGTCCAGACGAGGCACAGGCCATCATGAGGCACTGTAAACGGGTCAGTCTGTGTGCAGTTGGCCTGGACAATTTGGTGATCAAAATCTCTATCTGCTCTTTTTATCCTTTTGAAATTTTCTGTTCCTAACACTTTTTCCCCACCCACTTCTCCTGTTGGTTATTCTTTGTAAAGGCCGCCACACACTACAGGAGAATTTGCCCAATTTTGGCTGCAGTTTCTTCTTCCCGAATTCGGGGAGACGTGACCCGACTATTTGTCTCCGTGTGCGATTTTGAAGCCGCTGCTCCTCATGTGTGGAGTCAGTGTCAGATCAGAACCACCAAACATCAACAATGCGACAGTAACAGCCGATAAAACAGAGCGTCAGGAGCAGAGGAGCGACGGACACAGAGAAGCAACAAACAAACTCAGGATGATATGAAAATAAAGACTTTATTACTCACCTAATGTAAAGTGGCACATTTAAAGTGCAGCATCTGATCCACATTATCCAGAGAAATTGTCCAAATAATGACAACCAGTCCACAAAACTGCACTATTTAAAGCATTTTTTGAAAGTAAAATGGCGAAAGTTGTTCCTCACATGTGTTTGTTTACGTCGACTGAGCGTAAAGCTGCAGATTAGTGACTTTATCGCCTCTTTTATGCTTTAAAAATCCTGTATCTGAAGTATTGCATCACATTTCACAAATAATGATACAGTTTTGACTTGTATCTAAACCAGAAGTGCAGAACTCTGATCTTTTGAAAACTTAAGACTGTCAATGTGAGTAGTTTTACTGTAGACAGGAAACAGTTGACGTGATCGCGCTCACTCTCTTTGCAGCCTGTTTTACGCAGACAGATCCCGCTGCAGTGTTTGCGATCAGAGATTTTAAGTCTCATAAATTTCTCCTCGTGTCTGTGGTGTGCACATTTTGTCACACGGTTAAAAATCATTTAAGAGCAAAAAATCTTCTAGTGTGTCGTGGCCTATAGGCTCTGAATGAATGACGGCTGGATTTAATCAGTTGAACTTTCAGAAGCAGATTAGTATTACTCTAATTATCACTTAAAGATCCCATATTACTAAAATACACTCTTTAAACCATGTTATGAAATATATACAACATGTTTTTTATTCTATATAAGCAGAGTGTTTACAGTCCAAAGAACAGAACAAAACATGAGGGGGTCCAGCTGAGACAATCACAGGATTTGTCATTTAAAGCTACATTGCACAGCTTTTCTGGTGAAAGCTCTGTCACCTGCTTGTTATTGCTTGCTAGAATGGTTCACAGTAGAGATTTAACCTCACAAAGGAGACAACCACAGGCTCTATGGAGGTCAGCTCTATGGAGAGGCAACCCTATTCACAGAGAGATGTCTTATATTTTTGAACAGCAGAAACACCTGTAATGAATAAATGCTAGATTCCCGGGAAAGCTAAAACATCTCCATGAAGACAAGCAGGTGACCATGAAAAAAGTTGCGCAGTGCACCTTTAGGATTGAGATTAGCTCTGATATGAAGTGACCCCTGATGTGCGGCTCAGGGTCAGACAGGACTCATGTGACCACTTCCTGTTCTGAGGTAATTAAACACCTACGCTCCTGCAGACACACTGACCTTCTCAAATACATCAATATTTCATGAGCATCATAAAGAGGAGCAAAGCGCTGTGGGCTTTGAGCACTGAATACATGAAGACCTTTGTGTGTAGTGGTACATACAGTGAACATGTTCGAAAAGCCCAAAGCAGGTGTAGTGTTTTTATAGAGGCGTTTAGCAAAAAGAAGAGGAAAAAACAGAAAATAAACGTACTTTTAAAAGTCCTGTATTCCACAAAATAGATTCTCCTGAGCTTTAAGCCATGTTAGAATGCTGTTACCTCACCAAAAACATACCTGGAGTTGGTTTTGTTTTATTTACTCTTAGTCTGTGTACATCTCAAATTTTCAAGTTCTCAAAGCTCAAAATGCTCTGCTCCACTTTGTGATGTAATTTAATTTCATGGTAGTTTTTTTTTTTTTAACAGCTACCTTTTTCTTTTAGTGCCGTAGATATTATTAGATGCTATTCCAGAGACAAACATTTCCAAATGATTCTAGTGAAGGTGTATGGAGTTTAAAACATGATGGAGAACTTCCTGTAGTAGAGTGTGGAGTGTAGAGAAGAACACAGCCTAAAAAATCTGTTAAACGTGTGAAAGAAACAAAACAAAACTAGGTATGTTTGTGATGAGGAACTAACACTGAAACATAGATCAGAAAATAGCATAATAGGGCCTTTAAATGTCATCAAAATGTTCCTGTGATCATGTTTGTGTCTAAATAACTGTCCTTCTTGTGCTTTTTTCCTTACCACTAAACACTAAACACCCTAAATCACTTCTTCTGCACTAAAACATGTCTAATCTGGAGGCATGGAGAGGGTTTATCTCAGTGGGACTTTCTCTTAAATAATGACCACATTGGTTTTTCAGTTTCTATCAGAAAATGTGCTTGAGGATCTGATCCGCCCGCTTCTGGCCATCCTGGACCGTCCAGAGAAACTGCTGCTACTGCGAGAAATCAGGTAAAGTAAAGATTCACTCTGGAGATTTGTTTAAAGACCCATGATCTCTGTTATAATGTTGTTTCCTCATTGCAAACATACCTGGAGTTGTGTTCTGTTTCATTCACACATGTTAAACACACAAACCCTGCAGATTTAGGCTAAGTTCTTCTTTCAAACAGAAAACACTCTGTTCCACCTTGTGATGTCATGTGGTAATACAAGAGGCACTTTACTGTGTTTTTAAACTCCACACACTTTTACTAGAATCATTTGGATCATTTCAGCCCTGGAATTGCCCATCTCTACTGAACTTAAAGTAAAAAGTAGCTGTTAACATCCAAACTACCACTTCATGACATCACAAGGTGGAATAGAGCATTTTGAGCTTTAGAGATGGAAACAGACTAATAATGCAGGGTTACTGAAACGTGTGAATGAAACAAAACACAATGCGAGGTATGTTTTTGATGAGGTAACAGCATTCTAACATGGCTCTAAGCTCACAAGAGACAATTTTGCACAATATAGGACCTTTAAAGTAACATCTGAAATTGAAGATGATGTTCTTAGTGTACTTATATCTTTGTATACTTGTGTGCATTTGTGTGTGTGCAGAATGCTGATTCCCACCTCGGAGCTGAGCCGATTTGACAGTATGGTGATGCCCTTTGAGCTGGAGGCCTATGACGTCCTGAAGAGCCGCTCCCGTCAGTAACTCTGTGCTCTCTATTAAACCAGTCCACACATTAAATCCTTTTTTCATAACCAGTTGTAGTGATGCTAAATAAATCCCTGTTGCTTATGAAAGAATGCATCTTTACTTAGTTTTGCAGTTTAATTTGGTAAAATACACTACCAGTCAAAAGTCTGGACACACACTCTCATTCAATGTTTATTTTTCTTACTTTAGGTTTATGCTGTTACACATTTTATACACATTTAATATATGATGCAAGATATATGGAATTGTGTAGGGAAGAAAAAGTAACTGAACTGCATTCAAAAAAAAAAAAAAAAAAACTTAAATCCTCAAAGCCATCTTTTGCTTTGTTGACAACTGCAAATCCTTGGCCTTATCTCAATGAGTTTCTTGATAAAGGCTTCTGAAATAGTTTTCACTCTGTCAAGGTCAAAAAATGCAGAAAGTGCAGGGTTATTTATTTATTTATTTATTTATTTTTATTTTATCTTTGGTTGTGTATCATTCATAGTTCTGAAGCCTTCATTAAGAATCTAGACAATGTAAATAATCATGGAAATAAAGAAGAAAAAACTGTGTCTAAACTTTTGACTGGCACTGTTCTGTATATCTGTTCAGCACACAGATGTCTATAAAATAATACATTTTCAGTGACTAAAACAGCCGTGTTTGAACCTGTTAACATGTGTGTAAGTACATTGTGTTCTCCTGTCTTTATGTCAGCACGGTCTCCAGCTCTGCGCTCCCCTCGCACCGGGACCCCACGTCGTCATCTCATCACTCCCATCCCAGGTACACTGCTCTTATTTACTTAGACGGTTTTAGCTTTTATCCCTGTACGAACACTGACAACCACCTATATTTACTATTTCTGATCTTGTCTGTATTCTACAAATTCACATTTTATTTTCATTTCATATTATTGCTTTTTAAAATCCTTTAAGACCTTAGCGGAGCGCCAGTACTCCCATTCCCTTCATATTAATATTCCTTTATATTTTTAGCAACTTGCAGAAGAGACAATTAACAGTATAATGATCATTCTTTTTGCATATAAAAGAGGATTAAACAGGATTTAAAAAGGATCCCATCCATGACCTATTTCTGCACAATTTTATGTCTTCTAATTTTACCACTAAAAATGAAAAAAACACCCACAAAAACAATACAATGCAATTGTAATGTAATTGTGTTGTAAACAAACTTATTTTTTGTCTCTTTTGGACACTGGTCATAAATGTTGATCAAATGGCGAAATTTTATTCATTTGGGGCTTCTAAAAAATGTATTTTTACTATTCACTAACTCATACATTTGTCACTTCTTATTTCTTTTTATTTTGGTTTTGTAAATTAAAATGTATAATTAAACTAAACTAACTAAATTAATTAAAATTAATTTTAAACATTAATATGGTCTCATTTGCAAATAAAATATAAATAACATAACTTAATGGTCCTAAAAATCACACGGAAACATGCAGAAAAGTCAAATAATGTTGAGGTGGACTTGTTCTATCATAGGCTTTATAAGACGTTGTGTCATGAGGAGTAATCTGAGCCTGTCCACATTACATCTGGATTAGTGTGACTGATATGATCTAAACCCCAGCATTAGTTCACCCGGCGGTATTTAGAGGCTGCCCGTAGTGCTGCTGTTGGGAGAAGGCTCTTTAGCACACTTTCCAGAGCTGGGAGCATACACGGGGGTCAGGTGTCCTTAGCCCGGGCTTGTGTTACATGTGAGTGCGACACAAAACGCTGAGACGTCCTACATCACAGCTGCATCTTAACGCACCGCTTCTGTCAAGTGTCTGTGGACAGAGGGCACAGAGTCCCACACAGTACAGGTGGATAACTGAGGGTCAATGTGCTGTGGTCAGGAGGTCAGGACTGAGACCCGGATCTACTTACTGTGCAGTATACACATATAAAATATAAATATAAAACCACTTTTTCCTTCATTAAAGAGGAGGTATTATGCAAAATCAACTTTTTAGAGCTTTCTACCATTCTACAATGTTCCCTCATAAAAAAACATACCAGGAGTTGTGTTTTGTTTCATTCACACATGTAACCCTGAATTATTAGGCTGTTTCTAAAGCTCAAAACGCTCTGTTCCACCTTGTGATGTCATGCAATGGTAGTTTTCAAGTTAACAGGTACTTTTTACCCTTTTTCAGTAGAGATCGGCAATTCCAGGGCTGTAATGATCCAAATTATTCTCGGGCAGGTGTATGGCATTTAAAAACAAAGTGGACTATTACCACATGACATCACGAGGTGTGTTTGCCGTTTAAGAAAACATGTCAGCCTAAATATGCAGGATTTGTGTGTTAAACATGTTGGAATGACACAAAACCCAACTCCAGGTATGTTTTTGAAGAGGAAACAACATTATAGCATAGATCAGAAAATAGCGTAATATGGGTCCTGCAAAATCAACTTTTGCAGCTTTCAACTGTGTTATAACATGGTTCCTTCATCAAAAACATGCCTGAAGAGGTCTTATATCTTATATATACCGGTAGTCATCCAAGCATGTTTGAATAATTTACTCAAACCCTCCTTAAGTTATGATTCACTAGCAAGGACCACGCCAACAACATGTGCGAAGCGAAAACCGTTTATTAGAGACGAGGCGGGTCAGCTAGGTTGAGACTCAGAGTGGGGGTTCAGTCTCAATCTTCACATGGTCCAGCAGGAACGGGACCCCCCTCATAGGCGTCTTAGGTCTGGAAGATGAACAGATTGGGTGTGGGGTGGAGTTATTCGGGACGTTGCCAGGATAGGCTGCTACAAATAGGCTTCTGGGAAATTGAAGCATGGGAGAAGTGAGCTGTGATTCACTGGAGAGGAGGCGAGGGTGGTTGGTCCTGCTTCTGAACCTAAGTTAATCATATTAACTACATTTAGCAGTATGATCCTGCATGGCAATCTGCTATAAATACACAAAAGCATACATACAAAACAAAAAACTACAACTTCACAAACCTGATGCAATGTGCAGTAGTTTCATTAATGGGATGCATGCCGATTGTGTTAGCACTGAATAGTATGAACAGTATACCTGGATATAACTGTGTAATGTACCTGTATCTTGTGTTTGCAGACTACCAGGGCGGGTTCCACCTGCAGCCCACGTCCGACCCTCAGAGGGAGCGGGAGCTGGTGGAGGAGCTGGAGAGACTGCGTATGTCCAGTGCCCAGTCTGGCCCCGCCCCCTCCCGCCTCTTCACCCCCCTGCTGGACATCCCTGTGGACAGCTACGGCCGCTCACGCTCCCTCAGCCCCTCCCCCACCCCCAGCCTTCTCCACTCGGACTCCGCCTACAGCTCGTACAGGGGCCAGCCGCAGCGCCCCCCACAGCACAGCGTGTTCAGGCCTTACGAGAACGTCTCTGCGTCAGACCAAAGGGAGAGTTTTCACGAAAGGGGGCGCTCTCCCGTGAGAAACGCTCGGGGCAGGACCGTCAGAGAGGCCAGTCCCGACCAGGGCATTCAGGGCACGTACACGGGGTATACAGAGGTGAACCTGCACGTGCCCTCCCCGCGCAGAGAGAGGACGCCCGTAGCACAGGTGTTTGAGCCGCATGGAGACGCCAGGCCAGCAGGGGGCAGAGCGGAGGTCCCAGTGGTGAACGGACACTTGCCGCATGCTGTTAAAAAGAGCCCTCCTGTTCTGACGGAGGATTATGACATCACGACCATCACCATCCCTAAAGCCAAGCCGTCTCTGGGTCAGTACAGCACGAACAGCAGACACATACTCTACTTCACATTATCATTTGAAAGTTTAGGAAATGTAATATACTCTGCATTTAAGGTCATTTATCATGCAAAAATGACTGTTGTGGTGAACGTTAATCCATGTAAGAATGTTGGTACCTCCTCAAAAACATATCTGGTGTTTTGTTTCATTCACACATTTGAATAATCCTGCATTATTTGTCTATGTCCAAATCTTAAAATTCTGTGTTCTTTGATGTCATGTAGTGGTAGGCTTCAAGTTAACCAACTTGATTAGCCAAATGATTCAAGTGAGGGTGTATGGAGTTTAAAAGCACAGTGGAGCACTTCCTGTATTACCACATGACATCACAAGGTATGTTTTCGATGAGGAAACATTATAATATAGTTCAGAAAATAGCACAAGAGGTGAATTCTAGATACACTGTACCCTGAGGTCCATAAACTAAAGCAAAGGACTTTTATGTCATTAAAGAGACAGTTTTGAATTTTGGACATATAGGGCCTCATTTTCTAGTGAGTGAGTGTTGGAGACATGTGGAGACACTTTTTTAAAAATTCCATCCAGTCCTTGTATTTGGAGAGGTTGCTGGTGCATGTCAATGACCATAGTTAGTCTTTCACTAAAAACAGTCTTACCCACTCCACAGAGCACCCAAGGCAAAACAATTATAACTCCAGACTGTCCATGTGAACGTCTGTGTTGATAGAATAATGTTAGAAATAAAACTAACCTTGCATCACATGAATCGTCGCATGTTGGGGGTCTATTTTCTCATATATCAGTTCGCCGCTGCCAAGCTTGCTATCAGGAAGTACAACTCACTGCTGCTGCTCAGACAGAAATCCTTTAAATGCAAGGTTGGTTTTACTTCTAAAGTTATTCTATGGGCACAGACATTCACATCAACATTCTAGCGTTTTAATAGTTTTGCCTCGGGAGCACTGTGGCGTGGGTAAGACTGTTTTTAGTGGTAAGCTAACTATGGCAAACCTAGCACCAGCAACCTCTGGAAACACAAAGACCTGGGGGAAATTTTCAAAAAAGTGTCTCCACACGTCTCCAACACTCTGCCTCACTAGGAAATTAAGCCCTTTGACCAAAATTTCAAACAGTCCCTTTAACATTAAGACACAATCCGTTGTCTCTCTTCGGTCTTAACCACATTTGCCCCAGGAACAAGAATTGCTGAAATTGCTGAAAGATTATAGTTACTTCTTTTCCACAACCAGCAGAGGGCAGTACTCCCCTTATAAGTGAGAGCCATGCAGGGGCTGGATGCTCATGGATTATGGATTAGGACTATGAAATATAGACACAGTTTGTTATTGATATCATTGTCTGGAGCGATTTCATCTTGTATTATTCATTCTCTGCTCGCCTCTACAGGAATTAGCATTTCTGGAGGCATCGAGTCCAAGGTCCAGCCCATGATCAAGATTGAAAAAGTCTTCCCAGGCGGGGCTGCATCTACAAATGAAGCCCTCAAGGTACGATCTCTGAACAAAATGTACTCTTAAAAGTCATTACAATCACATTTGCATAATTAATCATTTGCCGAGCTAACAAAACAAGGCTGAAGTTGCACGCGCGCCTTCTCGTGCTATGCTAATGAGGTGTTGTTGTGAGAAGTGAGATTTTAAAGACAGAGAGGTGGAATAGAGAGATGAGTAGAGGAGAGTCTCCGATATCACAGGCCTTACATTATTGATGAGTACACGCACAGAGGACTGCTAATGTATTGGTAATGTCTACAATGCTTGTGCAGTATTTTAAACAGGGAAGTTGCCTGGGCTGGTCCAAACACAAGCTTCATGAAGTTAACCACAGAGGATGTTCTGAGCCTGAGTGGGGAGTGTAGTGTAAGAAGTTGGGTAGATAATATTAACATAATGGTGATGTGCATTTGTGAGGCTTTGTGCAGAGTATGGTTCTCAAAATTATTGAAAATTGGATGCTAATCAATATTAAAACTACTATTGAAACTTTGTACTCATTTGAGGAGGTATCAGTACTAAAAATATTGCCCAAGAACCACTATGGAACCTACCTAAATGACTGATGGATTACAGAGATGTAAGAAAGATCATGTGGTAATATAAAAGAAAGTAGTACCGTATTTTTTGGACTATAAGTTGCACTTTTCATGGTTTGGGTGGTCCTGCGATTTATACTCAGGTGCAATTTAAATATGAAATATTTCAGTTCATATCTAAACATAAATGTAAACATGGGCAAGGTACAAACCCGAGGCACCGACTGAATATATTAAAAGCCCTTTATTGCTTTGTGTTGCATTTTTTGTATGAAAAGCGCTCTATAAATAAAGTTTGATTGATTGAGTGATTGAATCGAGGGAGGGTGTTTTATGCTGTAGTTTTCTGAATCTGAACTGTTCATATGTGAGGTGAACACACCAGACACATGTTCAGCCTGTTGTTCTCTGTTCTGTTGTTATACTATAACTTGCCTTTCAAGATGAAATGTCCGTTCCTTGTGTCTGATTTGTTCAAATACATTTTCCCCATTTGTTCAAATAAATTTTCTTCCTTATGCATTTTTTGGCTGGTGATGCTTATACTCCATAGCAATTTATAATCCAAAAAATACAGTATTATTTAATGTTGAAAATTACATTCTATCTATTCTTTAGTAACAAAATCTACTTTGAAATTTTAGTATAGTACTATTAGAACAAGTTACAAACAATTGCTATATATTTGTGATACTGCACCATGTAACTTTTTTGAAGTGTAGAGTATAAAGCACGTACTCCATGGCAATGCTAATAATAAAGGATTACTCAAACGTGAATGAAACAAAACACAACTCCAGGTTTTTCCATGTTTTTTATAAGATAACAACATTATAAGATGTAACAGAGTCAATTTTGCAGAATATAGGAACTTTCATAAAATAAGAGTAAACAAAAGTGACTTGTGAATGAATGTGGCCATACCTCCTTGTCAAAGCCTGATCTCAGGAGCTCAGCAAGGCCGGGCCTGGTTAGTACTGGGATGGGAGACCACTGGGAAAATCAGGTGCCACAGTGGGGCGCCAGTTGAAAAAATGTCGCTGTGTCCTTAGGTAAGGCATTTCACCCACATTGCCTAGTATGAAAGTGGTGTGTGCGTGAGTGATGGTGGTGGTCGGACGGGACGATGGCGCAGATTGGCAACCGTGCTTACAATAGTAGCTTACTATCACTGGGTATGGAGTGGATGAATAATGCTCTGTAAACTTAAAGTGTCTTTGAGTGACTAGAAAAGCACTATATAAAATTGATGCATTAAGTAAAAATGGATGTAGCATTGCCTTTTGCAGCATAACATCTTAACACCAAACAGTATGACATATGAAAGAAGCTGGGAAGCTTTGAAGTAGTTTGTTTCAGTGGCTGCGTATGTTCAGACTTAATAAGAGAAGGAACAGTCAGTACGTCGTTAGCGCTAATGAGGCTAAAATAAATTGAATTCAATGTTCAAGGAGCTGCACCAAAATGGTTACTGATACAAACAGGCTCCAGGAAAAGAATCTATACTGAAAACAAAATCAACAACATGTACTACTGTTTTATCAAGTAAAATTCTATGTTGTTATGTCCTATATCATGTAAAATGAGCTGTTGTGAAGTTTAAGCCGTGTTAGAATATAGTGCTTTATTTCATTCACATATGTGTAAGTAATCCTTTATTATTAGTCTCCAAAGCTCATAATTCTCTGTTCTAACTTGAGATGTCATGTAGTGGCAGTTGTCAAGTTAGCAGCTACATTTTGCCTTTTGTTAAGAATTCTTTGGCTGAAATGATCAAAATTATTTTAGTGAAAGTGTATGGAGTTTAAAAACACAGTGGAGCACGTCCTATCTTAGCAGGTGACATCACAAGGTGGAACAGAGTGTTTTGCTCCTGCCTAGTTGAGCAGCTCTATTTGAAATGTGGTTATGGGCCGAGTTTAGGTGTTAAGACCCACTTTAAATACTATGGAACATTCCAGACAAAACAATAACATCTCCATAGAGAAGCAAGCAGCATATGTCACCACCAGAAAGCTTCATTATGGCAACCCTTAAATAAGTATAAAAATAATAATGCATTAGTCTTATATAGCACTTTTCCAGACACTCAAAAGTTGTTAAAGGTTCTATATTACACAAAACTGACTCTCTTGACTCAAATGAGGCTCCTGATGCCACGGTTACAGGAGCGAATTTGGATCCAGACTCCATATTTGGAAATCTGACCGTGAGTATCATAGCAACCACAAGAGCCAATCATGATTGAGGTCGTTAAATGTGCCGCCCTCCTCATGGCAGAGCGGTGATACTCTGCACCATTCTGCACGGACCGCTGTATTTCGGTGATTCTTGAGAATAATAAGGAAACTTTTAGCTTTTATCATCAAACTTTAAATAGTAAGTTTAAGTCATTGATTTATGTTGTATGTTCTGTTACGTGCAGTAGAGTCACAATTTAACGAAATTCACTTCACTTTGTGAGTTAAGTGATGCTAATTAAGATTCAAGTAACTTTAGCTATTGTAATTGTTTGAGATATTTTGCCATTTTATTTCAAAAATCGGGGCTGGAAAGTGGGAAGAGAATTTACTTAGCAATGAAACGCACTAGCTGTCAATCAAACCTGTTGCTAACGCTCAGGGAATGAAGGTGTCTGATTGGTCCGTTATTTATGTTCATAAATTGATTTAGGAACAAAATAGCAAAATGAAAAATTCAGGATCATGTGTCGCGGGTTCATACGAACATTTTAAGACCAAAATGACGAGGCCACAGCAGGTCCAGAGAGAGGAGCGATAAGATCCCAATGTAAGTCAATGGGAAAAAGGGAGAGAATGAGCTGGACTAGCCTCCTGGAGCACTTCCTGTTTGGCACGCGGCAGCTAATGCATTAGCTATGTCCACTCATATATACGGTTTATGGTCTGTCTACATCTCCAAAGCTCAAAATGCTCTGTTCCACCTTGTGATGTCATGAAGCAATAGTTTTTATGCTCCCTTTTACCTTTAGTGTACTTGAGATTGGCAATTTCAAATAATTCTAGTGAAGGTGTATGGAGTTAAAAACAACACAGCACTTCCTGTATTACCACATGACATCACAAGGTGGAACGGCCTGTTTTCAATTTGAGAGAAGAACTCTAAATAAAATATACAAAGTTTGTGTGTTAAACATGTGTGAATGAAACTAAACACAACTCCAGGCATGTGATGATATTTTGAAGAGGAAACATTATAACATAGATCATAAAATAGCATAATACGGGCCCTTTAATGACCATAGGTACGACATTCTAACACTGCACACTATAAAAGGAGCATTACCCAGCCTGCCCTGCTCCCTTTTTTGCCGCTGTCTCATATCTGTGCACCCCTCCACTCTGTCTTATCTGTCCTGGATGTGCGGAGGAGGGGCCAGCGCTGTGTTAAACATGTATCCTCCTGTCCGGTCCGCTCTCATGATAACACAGCGGATAACGCACTATCTGCTCCTGCCATTGTCTGTGCATGTGCAGAGTCTGGCCCCGGATTACACTGTCCCCTCTACACTCACACTCTATCTGCTAATGTGTCATGTGAGGACAAACAAGGCTGCACTGCAAAAGGACTGCACAAAACGAACACTAAGAAAATATTATATGGATCAATACAGTGTCAGAACAGAAGTCAGAGGGTTTGTTTCAATGTGCTGACTGTGTTTTCTTGGGAATTTGAGTGAGTGAGGGAGTGAGCGTTAAGTATTTGTGGTCAAGGACAAGTGGATCATCTGCAATGTTAGTGTATGAGGACTTGTTATATTTTAGTACCTTTGAGTTGGGGTGTGCGAAAATATATAAATATCGTACCGTTTAATGTGATGATACAGTATTGATATCGTGGGCTGCTGTATCGATATATTGCCAACAGTATTTTTGGATTATTTTACAAAATTATTTTGTGACAGTGCTACATTTTTGTTGCTTCTTTAGAGGAAGTTTATGCAGCATGTTTGACATATTCACTGTTATGATGATTAAAATGGGCGTGTTTCATATTCACTTGAAGTGGTTTAACAAAGACTTTTAGCATCACAGCCAAGATTTAGCCTTGAACTGTAACTAATTGTATCATAGCCTCTGTATTAAGGTATGTATTGTATTGGCAACTTCTTAATGATACCCAGCCCTACTTTTGAGCACTACCCATTGACTGTATATATAAATGGACATAGATAACCTGCTAGTCACAGTGTTCCAAATAGGAAATGAGCATGGGAGCACTTCCGGCTCTGGTTCTAATTCACTTTGCCTTGAAATATAATCACATCTCTCTGTAACTGTCACTTCTCATTTTGGCCTACATGATCCTGGTGTTTTTATTTCACTATTTTGTCTGTAAATCAATTCCTATTCCTAAGATGGAACTCGGTTCCAAATATGTAGTTAATATGATTAACTCAGGAGCAGGACTACGCCTGAACTGCCCTCACCTCCTCGCCAGCGAATCACAGCTCACTTCTGCCACACCTTAATTTCGCAGAAGCCTATTTGTAGCAGCTTATCCCGGCAACCCAGTTTGTCCCGAATAACTCGACCCCACCCTCCGAACATCTATCTGTTCGCTTCCAGACATAAGACGACTAAGAGGGGGGTCCTGTTCCTGCTGGGCCATGTGAAGATTGAGACTGAACCCCCACCCTGAGTCTCAACCCAGCCGACCCGCCTCGTCTCCATATAATAAACTCTTTTCGCTTTGCACATGTGTTGTTGGCGTGGTCCTTGCTAGTGAATTGCTATGGGTGACGTTGCACTCCCTTGGTCAACTTCTTTCTATGCCACTATCCCATTTTATGAATTAAAGTGGCTGTACCAGATTGTTTTATGTGACAAAGTAAAATGTAAAAAGCAGCTCTTAATGTCAAAATGAGATTGCTATGTGCTGTGCTGTCTTCGTCTAAATATAGTGGGGATTTTTTGAGGCTGGCTGGTTGTTAGCATTACCATGACGATAAAACTCCACTCTGGCCTCTGGAAAATGTGAGAAGTGTTAATAAACTCATTGCGGTGAATAATTAGGATGCTAAGGAGGCATTAGGAGAAATACATTTGGACTGCTGCAAACTGCAATGTGGGCAGCTTAAATGGGTTTTCAAAAACACTCAGTTACTTATAGAAAGAGTTGAAACCAAGCTTGGACCGTCTCACAAAATATGAGGCATCTTTATGACTGAAAAAGATGCAAACATTGTAAATCTGGTCTCCCCCTCAGACTGTGGACTGGCAGCAGCTGTACTGGGTTATTTTTGGACTGTGTTTCTATTGGCTGAAAAGAGGAAGTGGACAAGGCAGATTATTAAACTGATCTGTTTAAATCAAAACTTTAATCGGCGGTTTGGTTAAATGGCTCTCCATCTGGTTTACACTGCCCTCCTGGGAGATTTAGTCATGGCTTTATTATATTAGATGTCGGAAATGAATATGAAATCCAGATAAGCCAGCTGTAGTCAGTTGTACAGGTACTGTGCTTATCTATGCTCACAGTTAGAGATACCCACACCCTCATATCATGTTGTCATGCATTCATTTCTATGGATGATATCAAGGGAAAAAAATTTAAGATGGAGAATTATGCAAAAATAATATTTAAAAAATCTTTCTACTATGTTATAATGTTCTCTTGTCAAAAACATGAAGAGGTTGTATAGTTTATGTTTGAGTAAACCAGCGATCTCTCAAACCCTTCTTATGATTAGCTGTAAGATTCTGTGCAATACTAGCCCACAGCCAACTAAATATATAAATATACAAAAAAAAGGATACAAAACTGTACACAATAACGTGACAAACTTGATCCGATGTGCAGTAGTTTCATGTGATAAGGGCCCGACCGATATATCTGGCTGATACTATCGCCCGATATGGGCTCTTGGAAACATATCGGCCAAAATGTGAGCGGTAAGTGTTGGAAATGTGTCTGTTTTGAAGCTCGTTTTGGTTCTTTCTCATTGGTTAGCGATTAGCTGCTGTAGCTCGCACACATAAACAGGCTGTTTTCTCTTCTGTTAGCGACTGTAAAGTGACTATAGTGGCTGTATATATGTTACTGGACACACACTGATATGTAAATGATCTGTGAATAGAAGTGTGAATTATCGGCATTTAGCAGATTATTAATTACTGCGGCGCACACGTATTTACCGCTAAAAGCTAATAGCGGTAAGTTACTTACAGTACTTTCTTTACAGGCTAGAATATCATACAAAAATGCCAATAGGTCGACCTACTGTCATTAAATATGACGTAAAGAGGCAGAATAACAATAAATGTCACCTAAATAAACTCAATTGAAAATCCAATAGAGCCAAACCTAAGTTTTATAAACAACTGAAGATTTACAGTGAATTTTTACATCATAAATATATCGGCGATTATATCGGGTAAAATCGGCCGCAACAAAATCCATATCGTCGGGCCCTACATGTGATAGCACTCAAGGGGAGCGACATAGCAAGGAGAGCAAAGAGAGAGCTACTCAGAGTTTCAGAAACAAAAATTAAATTGTTCAATACACTGTTTTTGGTGAACATATTACTTCAAGTACTAACCACTAACTAGATTCTGAGCTCTGGCTTTGACAAGGAGGTTTGGCCACACAGTGAAAGAGCTTTCCAAACTGTCTACCACTGCCCCTAAAGAGAAAGGAAAGAACGAAAACAGAGAAAGGAAGGTTGTCATGGTTACGGCTGGACAATACCCATTGGCCTTTAGTGAGTCTGAGTGCACGGGGCAGCTGTATCCTCTGATGACATCACAGGAAGTCCCTCTCCTCTGGGGCGACCCGTTCTCCGCTGGTCCCTGGCATCCTGCTGGAACCACGTGCTCGTCGGTGACTGTGGAACAACCTTGTCCTGAAGGGGAGAGTTTATGTGCGCTCGTGACAAAGGCCTTCACTGTGAATAAGTAATGCTACAGTCCCGAAGCTCCACCTCATAAATCAGACCACTGCACAGGGACACCACAGGCCTTCATTTTTAAACTCCCTTCATTTTAAAATCATCTCCAAAAAAATCCCCAAAGATCTGAAGCTCACTCACTGTAAGAATGCATTTTTGCCATAAAATTCACTTCACTAGCAAGGACCACGCCAACAACACATGTGCAAAGCGAAAAGCGTTTATTGTATTGAGACGAGGCGGGTCGGCTGGGTTGAGACTAAGGGTGGGGGTTGAGTCTCAATCTTCACATGGCCCAGCAGGACGGGACCCCCCTCATAGGCGTCTTATGTCTGGAAGTGAACAGATCGGGGTTGGGAGGGTGGGAGCGAGTTATTCGGGATAAACTGGATAGGCTGCTACAAATAGGCTTCTGGGAAGTTGAGGCGTGGCAGAAGTGAGCTGTGATTTTCTGGAGAGGAGGCGAGGGCAGTTGAGGCATGGTCCTGCTCCTGAACCTAAATGATATGAGTATATTAACTACATTTAACTGGTTTATTGACTTTTTTTAGGCCAGGTGCCCTCCGTATATGTAAAGTATAGGCCAAAGATGTTTTACTTTGCTCAAAATATTCCAAAGTAGGAGAGGCGACCCTACTCACAGTAAGAATGTATGTTTTACATGGCAACAACACACTTATATTTGAATAGACATAAGATACATGTGTTTAATGCCATACTATGACACATTCCAAACAAAGCAATACAAGTATTATGTCCACGGAGATCCCATCAAAAGTTACACGGTGCAGCTTTATCTTGTGAAAATCGTCTTGTTTTGGTGCGACGTTGTTGGTTGTTTTACAAAAAGAGGAGCAGCAGTGAAAGGATGAGATAGGAGACGAGGAGATAAGGAAGGAGTGAGGAGGAGTGATAGAGTAGAAGAATGAGGGCAGAGAGAAAAAAGAGAAACCAAAGCTGATCACACCTGCACAGAGGAGAGCAGAGGCTGTTTATGAGAGGAAATATGACTGCAGTGAAAAACAGGCCAGAGGGGGCGCTGTCAGACCTCTATCTCTTTAAAAGCCGGTCTTATGGGGTCTATCCAGGTGAGTTAGACAGTTTTGACCTGGTTTAGTCCTGGTTTGGACCTGGTTTAGTCCTGGTTTGGACCTGGTTTAGACCTGGTTTAGTTCTGGTTCTGTCCTGGTATAGTCCTGGTTTAGTGCTGGGTTAGATCTTATTTAAAAGACACTTTAAATTTTGAATAAAAGTGTGTCTAATTTTTGTGTCTGTACTTTGAAAACACCATATTTTGTGCTTTATTTTATGTTTTGTTCTTCTAATTACACTCACTTCAAATTATAAAACAGATGTTACTCTTTCTTGAGTAGTACTTCTCCAAAATACTTTTTACTTGAGTAATTTCTTGGACCACTGCTTCATACTTCTACTTGAACAATATTTTGAACTTGTCAGAACTTCGCTAAAACATAAAATGACATTAAATAATCATGTGAGGAGCAAATATGAAGCACAGGCTGGGAATAAACCAGCAGTTCTAAAAATAGCAGTTCTAAAAAGACAAAACCAGCACTAAACCAGGACTAAAAAAGACAAAACCAGGTCTCAAAAATTAGGACTAAACCAGAACTAAACCAGGACAAAGCCAGTATTAAACCAGGTCTCAAAACTTTGGACTAAACCAGACCTAAACCAAGTCTCAAAATTCAGGACTAAACCAGAACTTCTGGTCCAGGGACACCTCCATGAGGAAGGCCCATTGGGCCCCGGACACTATGGCCTCCAGCAGGCGGTACTGGGCGGGCAGGAGTTTGCAGGTCATGAACAGCTCGGACAGGCGAGTGCACGAGTTTTTGCCCAGACCGAAGTCCAGATGGCAGTGGGGCGGGAGGTTAGTGTAGCTGTTGGCGTAGGTGTAGCCATTAGTGGGGTGTCAGTCACAAAAACTGCCGTTGTGTCCTTAGGCAAGACACTTCACCCACATTGCCTTGTATGACAGTGGTGCGTGCATGAGTGATGGTGGTGGTCTGTCCCAGGGCAGCTGTGGCTACAGTAGTAGCACCACCACTGAGTGTGGCGTGAATAAATAATGAACTGTAAAGCACTTTGGGTATGTTGAAAGTCGCTATATAAATGCACTGATTAATTAATAAATTAATTATTGTTTTGTTTCATTCATATGTTTGAGCAACATTTTATTATTAGTCTGTCTACATCTCCAAAGCTCAAAATGGAAGATAGGTCAGAGATGTTATATGTTGGTTAAATTTGTCATAAAAATTCTACATACTGTTGTGGAATTTCTAAAGCATAAAAAATAAAACTGAGAAGTTGTCTTAAATCAAAGAGTTTGATTTATTCCCGCAGTTGTGCCACAATCCCAGCCCTGACTGTCCCTAACAGAGCAGTGTCTCCCTGTCTCTTGTGTTTACAATAAATCACACAGAGCATATAAACCACCCGAAGAGATTCACAGACAGGTGTTAGTTCCCAAAACAGTATCAAGGACAAGTCAGACACAACACTGGGTCATTAGAAGTCAAAATAACATGGAAGCAACTTGACTTCAACAAAGATGCAAGACATAATTAAAGGAAATATATTATGACTAAGTTGTTTGCTGTAGTTTGAAAGTTCTCAGGCGAACACTCAGTTATGATTATAAATCATGAGGTTAACTTATGCACTAATTATGGAATTTACACTCCTTATATAAGTGCCTCCATAAAGATTAAAGATGATGATGTAAAGATTTGCATAACAGTAACAGTCTTTTCTCCATGTCTTGCTCACAGGCTGGATACGAGCTGCTGTCAGTGGATGGAGAAAGTCTGCACAGAGCTTCTCACCAGCAAGCAGTCAACGTCATACGCCGCGCCTTCAGCAACAAGGCCAAGGACCCCATGATCTTTGTGGTGAAAGTGCCCCGGGGCCCCAGCATCCCGAAGAGCCCCTGGAGTCCTGCACACTGACCCCTGCAGGCCTCTGTTTTCACTGCACACAGACCCCTGCAGGCCTCTGTACGTCACTGCACACTGACCCCTGCAGGCCTCTGTACGTCACTGCACACTGACCCCTGCAGGCCTCTGTACGTCACTGCACACTGACCCCTGCAGGCCTTTATGCGTCACTGCACACTGACCCATGCAGGCCTCTGTGCATCACTGCACACTGACCCCTGCAGGCCTCTGTGTGTCACTGCACACTGAACCCTGCAGGCCTCTGTGCGTCACTGCACACTGACCCCTGCAGGCCTCTGTGTGTCACTGCATACAGGGCGGAAAGGACACCCAAAGGTGCCACTGCTGCATCACAGGGAGGATGGATTGGTCCCAGGAGAAGACAGTTACAAATGGATTTGACTTTTATATGATATTTTTTAGCTTTTGCAGTATTTTATGATAATATTGTACACACAGACTTTGATTTTCTACTCTTATGTGTTTTTTGTAACAATATATGACAAAAAAGACAAAGCATTTTTTTTTAAAGGTCTAGGAAACTCAGTAGTTTTAAAATCACAGATTTTGTCATCTAGCCTGACCCTTCTAAAACTATTAGATTATTAACCCTGTTTCATAGTCAGTTTGAATGCTAATTTAGGATCGAGATAATAACCTGCTTCTTAGCTGGCTTCTTATGCAGCTGCAGAGGTAGTGATTCATGACTGGTGCAGGTGCTGGGGTTTGGGAAGCGAGGATTCAGATCAGAGAGAGACATTTTATGTTTAAACCAACTGGATTTCAGCAGTGAAACTGGAAACCCAAATGAGAGAATGATGTGAGGCTCATTTTGCTTTCTGATTGGATAATCATCTTGAGAAAACCAAATTATAACTAGAAGAGACACCATGTTCAATGTCTTGGTAAAAACATCAGCATTACAACAGCAAAGAGTAAAAGCTATTTGATTTGATACTGAACATTTATCTGGGGACACAGTCATGTGGATATACAGTTTCTTGTGTACTTTTGCAAGGACAACAGAAAAACTGGGTTGGAACTATAGTTGCATAATATTCTAAATCTATGTTGTTACCTTAGACTATATAAATCAACAAAGCTAATCCACAAACTGCCATGTTACAAACAGGAAGTGAACTTCCGGCTCCATCGTCTCTGGCTCCAATTCATTTTATATTGAGAAACATCACTCCTCTCTGTAGACTCCTCATTTTGGTCTCAAAATGTTTGTATTAACCTGTTCTACATGATCTTGGTGTTTTTATTTTGCTATTTTGTCTGTAAACTACTTCCTATTCCTAATATGGAACTGGCTTCAAATTCACCCTATAACTGCAGGCCTCAATGAGCTTCATTTGACTGAAGCTGAATGCACTGGGTGATGTCACACTCCCTTAGGCCACTTCTTTATACAGTCCATGGTTGTTACTATAAAAATAAAACTATGAATAAAGGTTGAAATCTGTAATATGACATGGTATGTTTTGTTCAATTAAACCAAAATTAAATGTGGATACTGCACAACATTTTTGTTAAATAACGTGTACCTTAAGGAATGCTCTTTTCAGTGCTTATTGTCAAACACAGTCTCCCCCTTACAAACCCAGGCCTAGGTCAGTTATCAGTGTTCCAGATAAACCTGTCTTACATCAAATGGAACCACATGTCACGGCCTCACCCTGACCCCAAACTACTCTAAGAATGTCAAAGTTGTTGTCTACATATTTTAGGTACGGCCATCTGCATCCTGCCAGCTCCAGATTAGAGTTATAGATTTATGTGCAGATTAAAGCGTGGGTGCTGTGTCAAAAGTGATAGCGGGTTTAGCAGATGTCCAAAGGGATTAGACCAAATGCTGCTGTGTATTTTTGTGCACATTGGCAGAGATGTTAGTGCACTAGCTAGCACAATCCGCCACTTTGGAGGCTTAATTACACCATGCTGTGGTAAGAGATTATGGCAAGGCTTCAATAGGCTGGACTGTACAGGGAGCAGAGCAGGGCATGAGACTATGGGGCACTGTTATCTGAGCACAAAAAGAGGACCAAGCATGTGCCTTACTTACATCTGCAGACACTGGGCTAAAAATACACAAACCTACATACACATAGGCTTCGGCATTGGGGCCGCGTCTCATTTCTCTTTCTTTGCTTCCTGTACCTTGACTCTCGATCCTCTGTTTTTCAGCAGTCAATCAAATGTGTCGTATTAAGTGGCGTCCCAAAGAAAACCACAGAAAGAAGGAGTAAATATGAGGGAGGCTAAAAAAAAATCTAACTTTATTGATAAATCCTCTCTCCTCGCTGTGTCAAGGGAAAGGAAGCGAGGAAAGAGAAATGAGATGCAGCCTATGACAGGTTGGACTCATTATTTTACTAAAGAGCATTTGTATTTCAGATTTGAGTAAAAACGTTACCTAGCAACTATGATGTACATTCAGCCAAAACTCCTCTAATGTAGACTTTCTTTTAATCTGACAAATAAAAATATAAGAAAACACCTTTATTTGCATTTGAAATTATGAAAAATGTGTTTCTTGCACGTAAACTAGGTCAAAATTTGACAAAGAATTCTCCCTATTGTGAGGTCATCAGTGTCTAAAATAGGACTCTCTCTTTAATTCTGTAATTTTCAACATATTTTTCAACTTTTCTTCACAAATTGCTTCTTGATTGGTGTAAGATTATAATTTATATTTACAGCAGGTATTATCCCACCAAATCAAGTCAAAATTTGAGAAGTATGTCATACATACTTGTAAAATTACAACAAAAATGACATACAAAAATGTAAAATGACAACTAAATCACTCTTTTATATGCATTAGAAAAGAATAAATATTGTGGCTGCACATGGTATTGTGTCTTTATTTTTAGTCCAATCACAGCATGTATTTGGATTGTAGTGGTAGTCGGTGGTTCAAGTGGCTCCAGATGATATGGGGAAAAACTGAAAACACTTCTAATAGTTTCCACAAGGCTAATGTCCGCTTGTGATACATTTAAAAAAAAGTTTAAATATGCTGAAATATATATCTTTACCTTCTAACCTTAACATATCTTTGAAACTACAGTATATGAAATTAACCCACATACAGTTGTGCTCATAAGTTTACAGACCCTGACAGAATCTGATTGATTTCTTGTCCATCTTTCAGAGAATATGAATGAAAACACTTTTTTTTTTCACTCATGGTTAGTGCTTGGATGAGGCCATTTATTATCAAACAACTGTGTTTCCTTTTTTTAAAATCATAATGACACTAATGACACATAATGACTGTGTAGTTTCATTAATGACACTAATGAAACTACACAAATGACACAATGAAGCTTGGAGTCTTTTGTGATAGTTGTGGATGTGTTATTTTCTCTGATGGTAAAGCTGCTCATTCTTCTTGGCAAAAGGCTCCAGTTCCTGTAAATTCTTGGGATCTTGTCTGAACTGCAGCTTGAGATCTGCCCAGAGGCTCAGTGATACTGAGGTCAGAAGAGACGGCCACTCCAGAACCTTCACTTTATTCTGCTGGAGCCAGTGACAGGTCCACTTGCCTTTGTGTTTTGGATCATTATCATGTTGGAATATCCAAGTACGTCCCATGTGCAGCTTCCGGACCAAGAAATCATAAATTCTGCCAGGGGATGTAAACTTATGAGCACAACTGTATTATAACATTTTTCTTGCAGTGGATTAGGTGTTTTAGACAAACTTTATTGATCCACAAGGGAAATTACTTGAACACAGTAGCTCACACGTCACATTTTATTACAATAAGAAAGAGTAAAGAAGTAAAATTCTAAATAAGTAGCAATAAAATACCAAGGGGCCAATGTCAAATAAGCCATAATTATATAAATGTACAAGTAGAAGTAAAGTAAAAACCTGAATGAATCTCAAAGTGAGGGGCTACTTTTTTATGAAATTTTATGAAATCCAAAATAATTGAAGTAGTAGTAGTAATAATTCTGTTCCGAAAAATATAAAACCAGATGTTAATGCAGTGGGGACTGGTTGCAAAAATGCTAAAAATAGAATCGGACAAGAGTAAATATTCAGGTGTTTTGGTTCATTAAAAAACAAACGCTTAAATATCAAACTTAGCCAAGCAAACAAATTATGAAAGGAAAACAAACCAGACTTTTTGTGCTGTGACAACTTGTTTTAATTAAAAACACAGTCATTATTTGTACAAGAAATATACACATAAAAATATACAGAGGACTACAGAAGAGATGAAACGATGGACAGACTCGTGAAGAACAGAAAAATGCCACAGAAAAAGAGAAAGAATCGTCGCTTTGGTCTAGTCACAGTGGCTACATTTGAAATATAGATCTTTGTCTAAATAAAATACAATGTCAGCTCTCATATACTATTTGAGTGTTTTACATATTTACACATATACTTCAGATGCACACAGTGTTTAAGGGGTTAAATCTGACGTTTAATACTCAAATAAGTCCTGTGCGGCATCGGTAACAGTCTATTTTTGAGATTAGAATTAACAATTAGCTCAGTTTGTGCCTTAAAGAGACAGCGCTCTATTTTCTTTAACTATACTGGACTAGATATTAAGATAACTTTTTCCAAATTGGGAAGTTTTAGGATTTTAATGCAACTTTTATGTTTCAGGGTCCTCAATTTGCTTACCGGTAGCTTGTTTTGTTTGGAATGTTCCACACTATAGCTTTAATCGCACATGTCTTGAATTTATTCAGTAGGAAAAGAGCGGAGTTGCCTCTAACTTGGCCTAGTGGAGAAACTTTGCTTGTCTCAGTGATGATAGAAGCCCTACTACGCTGTCAAAAGGATCGAAAATCTGAAAATCAAATCGATGCTAAAACTAGTATCGAAACTAGATACTCATTTGAGCAGGTATTGATATAAAAAAAAATTCACAGATTCACAGAACAGAATAAGCCTTTCTGAATAGCTTTAAAATGATCTTAAGATGTATCGGATGTACAGATATAAGACTAAAATTGTTCTATTACCTATTTACTATTATTTGTTATCTATCCATCCATCCATCTTCTCCCGCTTAATCCGGCTGGGTCGCGGGGGCAGTTTGCTGCCCAATACTCATAGCACCTGACCCCCCCTATGAACCCCTCTGCAGGTGGTGAGCCCACAGGAGGGTGGACATTATGGTCCTTGATGTTAGTTCATAGGGGTGCAGGCATGTTTTAGGTTGATGGGGAAACCGGAGCACCCGGAGGAAACCCATCCAGACACGGGGAGGAACATGCAAACTCCACACAGAAATCTGTTATCTATTTCATTTTATTTATTTAATTCTGCTTTGTGATTTTTATGGTGTTGCTTTAATTTGATTTTACTGGTTTTATTGTTTTAGAACTGGTATGACCACATTTTTGCATTCTTTTTGTTTTTGCATTCTTTCTTTGGAAACTGCTCTGTTTATAAAATGTGTTAAAGAAATAAAGTGGATTTGGATTTGAATGTTGAAAATCACATTGCATTGTCTAAATAAATTGTGTTTTTTATTATCATTGCAGTATCGGAATGAGCATTGTGTATCAAGTGTATAACGTAGTATAAAAATCAAGTTTGAAATTTTTGTGTGTAGAATCCCTCATTCGTCCATGGCAACGGGTAGAGTTCAATTTGATAGAAGACGTTTCGCCGCTCATCCAATCCTTCAGTTCTGAACTGAAGAAGCAGCTTGGATGAGCGGCAAAACGTCTTCTATCAAAAACTCTTGTCCAGTTCACAAATTGAACTCCACCCATCGCCTTTGAAATGTTTGTATCGTGACAACACTATGCCTCCTATGGAACATTCCAGGTAAAGCAAAATCCTCTACACCGAAACAAGCAGGTGGCAAGTCCTTCATATGAAAAGTTACACAGCGTATCAGTAACAATATTTTGCATTCTAGTCCAGTCTAAAAACACTATCAATTTGAAGCACAAACTGAAGATACAAGATGTTATATTAAATTATATTTCCATCCGAGTCGACTTTCCAAGGCTTTAGTTCAACATCTGGAGCAGCCATTTTGTCATCTCCACAAACCACAGCGAAAGTGGTCATCACATGCACAGGACCAAGCAACCTGACCGTTATTAAGAATACTTTTACTGTATTTAGAAGCATTTTGTTGACCTCTCTGAGAAGCAGAAGTCCCTCATGCATTTACTAAACATATGACGTGCACAACAATGAGAAGTGGTACTATGATGGAAATGAGGGGTCACTTAGAACAGAGCGTGTGTTTGAATGTTTGTGTATTATCAGCTTTCAGACTTTGTTTTAAAGGGCCCATGCACTACACTATTACCAAATTTTTCGGACTATAAGTCACACTTTTTTTCAGGGTTTGGGTGGGCGACTTATACTCAGGTGCAACTTGTATATTACATTTTTCACACTGACAGCCCATAGACCAAATATATGAATCGTAAATATGAATCAAAATGAAAAAACAAATCATTATCTGTTTTTCCATTTTGGTTTGAGAGTTGTTTTTTCATTTTATCATTTTTATAATGAAAAACAAACGAGTGATACATGGCTTCTTCTCTATTGGGTTGTTTTTTTTACTATAACTTCTATAACTTGCCTTTCAAGATGAAATCTTGGTTCTTGGTCTCTGATTTTATAAAATAAATTTCCCCAAAAGAGTGCGACTTTTTCTTCATTGTGCATTTTTTGACTGGTGCGACTTATACTCTGGAGCAACTTATAGTCCGAAAAATATGGTACACTATTTTCTGATCTGTTATATTGTTTCCTCATCACAAACATACCTGGAGTTGTGTTTTGTTTCATTCACCCATATTTAACACACAAATCCTGCATATTTAGGCTCTGAGTTCTTCTCTCAAACAGAAATGATGTTTTTAAACTCCATACACCTTCACTTGGACAATTACACCCCTGAATTTTCCAATCGCCTCTGAATAAAATGTAAAAAGTAGCTGTTAACTTAACAGCTACCTCTTTGTGACACTACCAGGTGGAACAGAGCATTTTGAGCTTTGAAGATGTACACAGACTTAATAATAAAAGGTACACAGACATGTATGTTTTCGATGAGGTAACATTATAACATAGTTTAAACCTCACAATAGTCAATTCTACGTAATGTAGGACCAATAAAATCAATCTTAAACAACTGTTTTCTCCTCCACTATTTCTCTCTTAAGACTTCCGTTAGCATAGGACAGCAGTAGATCTTTCACCTTTCTGCTCATCAATATGCAAAACAACATTCACTTCTGATTGTAACGGTGTTTTAGGACTGCTCGGCTTTATGTTAAACTTTGCTACACAAAAAGCTCAGATTAAAGTCTAAATTTTAAGACAGCTAATGTTTAGCTTTATGTGTCGCCCGGACAACTCAGAAAACCAAGTGATAGCAGCTTTGGTCAGTCCTCAGAAAAGCTGCTGCAGATGTGTATCTAAACGGCACTGGTGTAATAGTTTGTACTTCTTAGAATTGTACACATTTTGTATCTGCATTCTTATATTTTTCTTTTATTGTATGTGAATTGGACTAACTCTCTGTAATAAAGTTATATCTATATATTAAATTAGAGTAACAAGTAGAGTAACAAAACTTCTTAGAGTAGTGCTTTCAGTTAACTTCACACCCCCAGGAAATGTAGATATGTAGATAACATCAGCTGCAAAGTATAAATAGTTGAAATTTCGCTGTTACTTATGGTGCACATTTTAAACATTTTCTATTATTTATATTTAATGTGGGATAATATAACTTCACCGATATATTTCCTCGATAAACCATGTCTCACTGCATTCTAAAAACACCCACTGACCATTCACAGTTTTCTTAAAGCAACACTGCGTAACTTTACCCACCAACTCTTCAAATTTATGACGATGTTATTGCTCTGGGCTGGGATCAAAGTTGGAGCCAAGTTACAGGTCAGTGCTAAAGTTTATCGCGTACACTGTGCAACATTTCAGACAATAAGCAATAACATCTCCATGGAAACAAGCAGGCGACAGGTGCGAAAAGTTACGCAGTGCATCTTTAACATATTTTATCATAGTTTATCTGAATACAAGGTCTGAAAGCAAACGCATCTTCTACTTCTTTTACCGTTTTAAGTGACCTCTCATCTGAACTGTTACGTGTATGTGATCGGTATAATACTCTTTATACTTGCAGAATAAACCCACACGGATACTGGTACTACAACAAAATAGCTCGAGCTGCTATAGAAAAATATACAACATTTCCTCCGTTATATAGAACCTTTTCCTTCTCCATATAGACTCTCTTAGTAAAATAAACTGTTTCCCCAGAACCGTCAGTGCATTAAGTCGCCCCATTCGTTCAGTTACAAAAACATGCAAAACGTGCCGAACTGCTGCCTAAAAAGAGAGAGGGAGCGGAGTAGAGGAAGACAACTCAGGGGCTGCCAAAAGATTAAGAGGAGGAAGAGGAGGAAAAGCAAGAGGGGGTAAAGGAAGAGGAGAAGGAAGGGCATTTCAGGGGGCTGCTAAAAGGTTAAGAAAAGGAAGAGGAGGTGGAAGAGAAGAAGGTACAAGGAGAGGAGGAAGGGCAGTTCAAGGGGCTGCTAAAAGATTAAGAGGAGCATGAGAAGGAAGAGGAAGATGTGGTAGAGGAGGAGTAGGAAGAGGAGAAGGATGAAGAAAAAATGAAGATGTAGGTGTTGGATGAGGAGGAAGAGGAAGAAGGGAAGCAGGAGAGAGGGAAGGTAGAGGAGAAGGAAAAGGTGGAGGAAGACGAGGAAAGCATTTCAGGGGCTGCTAAAAGATTAAAAAAGGAAGAGATGGAGAAAGAAGAGGAGAAAGAGATGGTGAAGGAGGAGGAAAAGCAAAAGGTGGTAGAGGAAGAGGTGAAGGAAGGGCATTTCAGAAGAAGCTAAAAGGTTAACAAAAGGAAGAGGAGGAAGAAGAGGAGGTAAAGGAAGAAAAGAAGAAGGTATAAGGGGAGGAGGAAGAGGAGGAGGAAGAGCATTTCAAGGGGTTGCTAAAAGCTTAAGAGGAGGAAGAGAAGGTGGAAGAGGTGGAGGAAGAAGAAGAAGAAGAAGAAGAAGAAGAAGAAGAAGAAGAAGAAGAGGAGAAGGAAGAGGTGGAAGAAGAAGAGAAAGGCATTTCAGGGGGCTGCTAAAAGCTTAAGTGGAGGAAGAGGAGAAGGTGGAGAAGGAGGAAAAGAGGTGGAGGTGTTGGAGGAAGAGGAGGAGGAAGAAGAAGAGAAGGAGGAGGAGGAAGACTTGGTAAAGGAGAAGTGGGAAGAGGAGAAGGATGAAGAAGAAAAAGAAGAGGAGAAGAAGTAAGAGCAGGTGGATGAGGAGAAAAAGAAGGAAGAGGAGGAGGAGGAAGAGGAGGAAGGCATTTCAGGAGGCTGCTAAAAGCTCAAGAGGAGGAAGAGGTGGAGGAGGAAGAAGACGAGTGGAGGAGGAGGGAGTGCATTGAAATTCAGGAAAAAAGAATGACCACGATTTACGCATAAATGTGTCAGCGCCGGAGACATTTTTAGTTCTGATAGTTTTATAAAAATAGAATCGCTTGGAAGATGGTGCGAGGTGAAGACAGAGGAAGAGGAGAGCAGAAATTCAAACTAAACCGCGTAAAGAGGGAGTATTACACTTCTTTGGGTTATTTATTGTGAACGTATAACATATTTAGATCACCATGTTGCCTTTTATTGATTTGAAGACACTAGATTTGCCCAAAACATCATATTAACATGTTTTATTATTGTTTTGTATCATGCTTTAGATAGAATCGCACAGCTAGAGATTGGGAAAGATCGCTAAATTAATCAAACACGTATAGATGACATATAAAACTACTTCAGGCATGTTTTTGATGAGGAAAAACCATTATAAGATGTTAGATTTAGCATAATACCCCCTCTTTAACAGTGCACTAATGTTATGTAAATGTAATCTTAAGAACGCATTGTCTTTTCGTCAGCGGATTCGTGCGGTTTCCTTTACGGTGGCCGACAATAAGAGGAAGTCCACTTTGTAAACAAATGCCAAAGAGATGATTTGTTCAAGCAAAATGGCGGGAAGATTGTTGTGTGCAAATAAATTCCTACGCAAAAAGAAAACACAACAAAGATTCACAAAGCCTGTTCTGTTGTTCCCTTATACACACTGAGCAAAATCGTGTATTCAAAGTGAAAATGGTTAAATTTGAGTAAAATAAAAAAGTCACTAATGTTGTGTCTAGCTAAAAAGTTAAAGGTGCATTGTGTAACTTTCCTGGTGGAGGGTCCATCAAATGCTTTTTTTCCATAGAGATGCTTTGTCAGGAATATTTCACAGTGTAGCATTAAACCGTTCAGTACTAATGAAGATCAAACCAGACCAAGTTACAGGCACAGAGCGTATATATGAGTGGACTAAGGGAGTGTGACGTCTCCACAGCGTCAGCGTCGCTCACATGAGGCTCCTGATACCATGGTTACAGGAGCGAATTTGGAGCCAAGATCCATATTTGGGAATCCGACCACGAGTCTCATAGCAACCACAAGAGCCAATGATGACTGAGGTCATTAAATGTGCCGCCCTCCTCAGAGCGGAGATGCAATATTCTGCACCATTCTGCACGGACCACTGGATTTCAGTGATTCTTGAGAATAATAAGGAAACTTTAGGCTTTTATCATCAAACTTTAAATAGTAAGTTTAAGTCATTGATTTATGTTGTATGTTCTGTTACGTGTGAACAACAATAGAGTCGCAATTTAACGAAATTCACTTTACTTTATGCTAGTTAAGACTCTAGTAACATTAGCTATGTAATTGTTTGAGATAGTTTGTCATTTTATTTCAAAAATAGTCAGTCAGGGCTGGAAAGTGGGAAGAGGACTTACTTAGCAACGAAACAAGCTGTCAATCAAACCTGTTGCTAACGGTAGGCAGCAGCGACCTCGAGGAATGAAGGTGTCTGATTGGTTCGTTATTTATGTTCATATCTTGACTTAGGAACAAAAGAGCGAAAAATTCAGGATCATGTGTGGCGGGTTCATACGAACATTTTCAGACCAAAATGATGAGGCCACAGCAGGTCCAGAGAGAGGAGTGATAAGATCTCAATGTAATTCACTGGGAAAAAGGGAGAGAAGCAGCCGGAAGAGCCTCCTGGAGCACTTCCTGTTTGGCACGCGGCGGCTAATGCTTTAGCTATGTCCACTCATATATACGGTCTATGGTTACAGGTCAGATCTGTGGAGAGACAAACGTGCGTGGTCAGAATATTTGTTTTTCCAGATATTTTTGGGCTATAAAAACATTTGTAACTGAATAAAGGTCATACTGTGGAACATTCCAAGTAGAACGGTGGCGTATCCATAGAAACAAGCAGGTGAGGAACCCACAACCAAAAAGTTACACAGATTTATTTGCCATATATCTCAGTTCAGATTGAATTTTCTTGACAAGTTTTTGATTTTTGAGTTAAAAAAAATAAAAATAAATGAAAGAAATTGCCTATATTTGTGGCACAGATATTTCTGTATTTATCAAAGTATGAATTTAACTGTAAGTGTGCCATCATAATAAGGTATGTTCCTAATTTTTAACCTAAATTTGACTATTTTTAACTGTTTGCTCACATTTTCAAGGGTGTGAATTTTCTACAATAATTTATACTATACCTATACCCCAATTCCCCCAAAACATTGAAAATTAAACTGAAAAATCTCCATGCACGTGTAGCTCGCAGTTCTAATGTTGTTAATGTGGTTTTAATGCTTTTGTTACATACATGCTGGTGACTCCTTTATACTCCATAAGTCAGACTAATTCCTGTGCACTCCTCTTCATTTTTTGCTTTGAGGACAGATACCCTGATTCGACTTGAGCTGGGAAAATACAGAGTTTTTGTGCTGGTTTCGTGTTAAATACTTGTGTCCGGACAGTTCTACAGCAGTCCAGGTAAAGCCGTAATGGGGATAGTGCAGTTCTCGGGCTTGCGTCTCGAGTTTTAAGAGTTTTTGGCGTGTGGGGCGTCCGTAGAGAGGTCAGATCTCAGTGGCGGTGATCTCCTCGTAGTGGATGTCGTTGCTGCCGCTGCGGACCTCGTACTCGTCCAGGTCTCGGCTCTCCAGCTCCAGGCTCAGCTCCCTCATGGCCCTCTCCAGGTCCCTGTTCCTCCGGTACATCTGGATGTAGTTCTGCTGCAGCTGCTTCTGATAACGGATCACCTGCACACAGACAGAAGAAGAAGAAGTTTGTGAAAAGGACTGAGTTCTGTAAGTATGTCATGAAGAAAAGAGCTCGGCAATATGCTTGGAGCTCGGCAATATGCTTGGACCAGTTTTCAGTCTTTCTTAAAAGATTGTGGAGACTCCAAGCCAAAAGCAATGATGCCTTTCCCTTACTTCTGACTTTTATCTTCAGTGTTGGTGTCCACAAATCATCTCACATTCATTGATTTTCATGTTGGTACAAAATCACTAAAAAGGTTTTTTTGTAACACACTTTAAAAAACATCAATATTGAACAAAAACTAGTGCTGTCAAACGATTAATTTTTAAAATCAGATTAATCACACTTTAGAATTTTGATTAATCACGATTAATTGCAGTTAATTATTCTTCAAAAAAAGTATTATGACAAAAATGCAATTTATTATCAAAAAGTTATATTATTGACATTTTTTACATGCTGTGGCCATCCATTTTGTAAAGGCGTTGCTCAACTTATTGCTGGTAGTTTTGTTGACAACATTGCTGCGGGTGCACTTCACCAACGTTGTTTGTCGTGCTCGGCTTGTTGTTGGTACAAGTAGCGTCGCTGCTGCCGCTGAATCAAACCCGTGTTTTGCTTTAAGATGATATTTTAAACTTGTTGTGCTTCTGTGGAAAGAGAGTTCATCGCTGCAATATCTGCAAACTACCTTAGTTTATCTATCTATCTTTTTTTTAAGAGAAATTTGCCGCTGAGCACCAGTCAGTCTCATCTGTCATCTTCACATCCGTGTATGGACAGACCTGATCACTGACTTAATAACCTGCGCCACCTTTCAGGTCACCATAGCACTTTCCATAGAGGAGCATGTGTGTTCAAAATGAATTATGGGATTAATCTGCATTAAAAAAAATTTTGTGTGATTTGATTAATCGCATGCGTTAATGCGTTAACGTTGACAGCCCTACCAAAAAGACCTACAAGAATAAAATAAAGCAAGGTATTATGCAAAACTGACTTCTTGGAGCTTTCTACCACATTGTTTTCCTTATCAAAAACATGCCTGGAGAGGTTTTAGACATCATCCATGCATGTTTGAGTAACAGGCTCTATTCACGCTTATGTCACAAACATGTGACATGAAGAAGTTTGGAAAGATGCGATGACAACTTCCGGTAGAGTTACCGACGCTGGGCTCGCCGACCGACTGTGATCCAACCCACTGAAGTAAATGTGATCGTTGGTAAAATGAAGCCTGCATACTTATGTGCTGTTTGGATTCATCTTGAATTTGACGTCCTCGTCTCTTCTAATCACATGTACCCAGTGCGCTCGGAGTTGTGCGTCAGTGGAGAAATGATGAAAAGTGAGGGGTGGTTGTAATTGTTGATTAGAGCCTATCTATCGATCTAAAATGGAGAATGCAACAGTCCCTCAGACCATTTCTTACCACTCCATATAGTGGAGTGGTGTTTTTGGCAAGATCTAATTCCAAGCACTGTTACTTGCACTGCAGACTGTGTAGATTGAAACACAACACTCACCCCACTCCAAAGTGTGAGAGGAACGGCTCTGAGATCACCTGTTTCATTCTCTGACCTTTTAATGAGAATCAGACTGCGACGGTCAGACTCCCAACAGCCCATACACAAGCCCACTGCCCTTGGAGTGAATGCTTTTTTTCCCTGATGTGAAAACGACCTAAGATAACCCTGTCGCACGTACCTTTTCTTTCTCCTCCTGCCACACCCTTCTCTCGTCCTCAAAGCGCGACATCTGCTCCTCATTGGTGCGCCTCTCGTACATCAGCTCCGCCTTCATCCTCTCCACCTGAAAACAAAAACATACTATTACGTTACAGACTGTCCTGCTTTTTAAAGGGCCCGTATCACTCTGATTTATGTTAGAATGTTGTTTCCTCATCACAAACAGGTCCAGAGTTGTGTTTAAGTGGCGTAAATCTAGTAGTATAACCCTTACCTGCTGCCTTAGTCCCAGCACGGCCTCGACACTCTGCCTGTGCGCCTTGGCTTCATCACTCTCCCCTCCCCAAACCAGATGCCCTTCCTCTCCGTCGCGGTACATGGATGGACTGGGCCCGCCCCTCACCCTCTGGCTCTGTCCTTTAGCGTTCCCGTTCGGAGCGCTGTGATTGGCCAGCGCCTCCCTTTTCCGCTTGGACTCCTCCTCCAGACGCCCCACCTTCTCCCGGAGCAGCTCGGCCTCGCTCTTTCGCCGCTGCAGTTCATTCTCGCACACCTCTAGCTCCAGGGCACGGGTGCGGAGGGCGGCCTGGGTCTCGTGGGTGCGGGCCTGGCTGGACTGGAGCTCCGAGCGGGCCTCTCTCAGCTGGGCCTTCAGCGTCACGATATCCCCCGCCTTCTGGCTCAGCTCGGACTGGATCTCCTTCAGCTGCTGCTTCAGGAGGGAGATCTCACCGGACTTCTGACACACCTGAGAGGGGACGGACAGGATTTAGATGGTCTGTGATAAGAAATAAGGTTTTTCCATGTAATAAAGATGTGGATTGTTTTGTCATGAGTATTGAGTATTGTTTATTTTCAACTTTACACAGAAAATTTTGCACTACTGAAAACTACTACTGTTAAGTCATAATATTAGTCATTAAAAGGGCTTTCTTTCATTAGTAATTCACTACATTACTAAAGACGCCTTTTTATAGTGTGGAAGTATCAGTAACATACAGACATTATGATTTTACATTTTGTTAATTTAAAAAATATTTATCTAAAATGACTTAATAAATCAACTTCCTGTTCAAACTTCAGAGCTACTAGACACTGCCTCTTCTAGCAACATTTAAGTATTATTAATTTGCTTGTTTTTATGGTTGAAAAATGTGATAAAAGTGATAAAATAAAAAAAAAACATACTAAATATATGGCTCACAGTCTGGGTGATACAAATTCTGAATAATTTTTAAAGTACAGAGCTATAGGTAGGGATAGGGGAAAGGTGAAAACTGAAATTTTACATGAAAACTGAATACAGGATTACTTAAATATACCTGAAATAAATGAAATACAATTCTAAGTAACCTAATGATAAGGGACCACTGACGGTTAAGGCTCGTAAAAGCTCATAAAAACGTCCTTTTGAAATTTGGAATATGTTTTTTCCATTATCCATTCATCCATTATTCTCTCCCTTCATTGCATTGCTGACCTACAAGTGCATCTAATATTCAATAAATAATTCAGGAACCTCTCATTTGTGTCAAGTCTTTCCTGCTTAATAAAGCAACCATTTAGCAAAGACATTTAGTCTGATTATACGTTTGCAGTACCACACCCAGATGTTTACAGTACTTGTGTACTCAGCCTGTCTCGTGTGTCTCTCACCTCCCACTTAGTCTCCTCGAGGCGTGGGCCCAGCTGGGTCTGTTCTCTCTGGATGGTGGCGCAGCGTCTCTCCAGAGTCTCTCTGTCCTGGAGCAGAGTGGAGAAGTCCTCCTGGAGCTTCTTTTTCTCCTGCTGCAGCTGGAACACCTACACACAGCAGCCAAACTGTGAGGCAGCCTCCACTACTAGGGCTGTCAACAGCATCAAAAATCAGATACTAAACAACGCTAAAACTATAATAGAAACAAGACACTCATTTGAGCAGGTAGCAATACTGAAAATGTCCCATTCAGAGGACAGAAATGAAGCTTTCCTGAATAGTTTAAGAATGATCTTCAGATGTATCTGAATAAGAGCACATAGACTAGTATGGACCATGGAGCACTATGGATCACTGAGGGATTATACAGATATAAGACAACAGGGTAATATAACAGAAAGTATTATTATTTAATATTTAAAATCCCATTCTCTTGTCTAAAGAAAGGTTTTTTTTTTATATCACTCGACGTCAAGTTTGAAGTAACTTACACAAACATTGAATAGACAAAGATAATCAGTCACAATACAACTATTAGAAAAGAAAATGTTTAAAAGTATACTTAGTGCAGTATACTTTGAGCATTAATACTAGAGGAATGTGTAGTACCTGGAGCTGGAGGACCTGCTGAGCCCTCTGAGCTTTCTGAGACGTCTGCTTCATCTTTGAGGCACAGCTCTGCCTCAGCTCCTCCATCTCTCTCTCACAGCGACGCTGTTTCTCTTCATAAACCTTTACACCAAAGAAAACATTCTCTTGGTGAATTTGTATTACTTTTGTAGAGTTTACAGTTTAAGACAAGTAGTAGTCATCATTAAGTCTGCCACGATAATCCTGTCAGTCTGGCCCAGCGCAGGTATTATTAGTACTATAATGACATTCATTGACATAACTTTGGGTGACTTTTATGCCTTTTAATTGTTTCTTTCGTATTTATTTTGAACATGCATCAGGAAAAAAAGGTTCCAAGACATAAGAAAACCAACCAATAATGAGGATTTATAATCCTTATACATATATATACAAAGAATTGCAAACCTGTTCGAAAAGGAATGGAGGGAAGTATAAACTTATAACTTCTGGGTTTATTGTCTATTTATTTGCTGAAGTTCAGTCGTTTTAATGACACTGTGGCCCTGGTTCAGTTGGTCTCACCTGACAGATCGCAGCCTCGTTTTCATCCAGGTTCTCTCTGAGCTGCTGCAACTCCAGGTCTCTCTCCCTCAGTTTGTCCTCCAGCTCTCGGACCACAGCCTCGTATCCCTCCACAGGGGGAGGGGAGTGCCCACAGGAGCCACTGTCCGAGAGGGGCTGCCCGCGCCCACTCACGGACCCCGACCCGGAGCTCTTACTGGAGGAAGATCGCCCACTGTCTGAGTTTGTGTGCCCATGACTCACACTGCCCCCTGTGGTCCTCAGACCCACCTGCTCCATGGGCCCCCCGGAGCCCGACCCAGAGCCCTCACTGGGGGCCAGGCTGTAGCCCGTGCTGCTGTGGGTGGGCAGAGAGGACAGAGAGTTTCTGCCTGAGTCCGACATGGAGCAGGACTGACTGTTCCGAGTGTTACGGACCCCGTTACACTTGTCCTCAGAGGAGGACGTGGGGTTAGCTGTGTTAGCTGAGTTAGCCGTGTTAACAGAGTTAGCATTGACGCTAATGTGCGTGGAGCCTCCCAGGGGCAGCAGCAGGTTCAGACTGCCCTGGCTCTCAGATAGGTTAGTGCCCCCTTGTCTCGGGGCCATGTACTGCACAGAGTGACGATTCTTGGGGACCACAGGTTTGAACGCTGTTGGACGAATCAGCACTTTCTCCATATTCTGAAATGATAAAGCAGGATGAGAAAGATTAGCAACTGAAGAATATAATCATTTTTTACTACTTATTATAAATTCATAGTGTGTCTTTAATATATGCCTTGTAATGAAGAATGTAATCATTTCTACCAGTCATTATAAAATTCATATTGTGCCTTTAACATCTATGAAACAAAGAAATACTGTGCTGGCTCACAGCTGGCCCACGGAGCTTATCACTAGGCAGGATGCATGTATCTTCTGTGCAGACTCATGTCTTGCGAGGTCATGGAGTCACGTGAGGTCTGGCTGTGAGGAGACGACAGGAACACCAAATTATGGGAAGGAGATGGAGTCAGCTGGACACGGAGAATGTTTAGTCATAGGTTCATGAATATTTATAATGCTTGTCTTTTAATGCTGGGCTGAAAGGGGTGTGTGCATTCTGAAGTTGTGCCTAACCTAAGACGCATGTAGATTGTGTGCTGTTTAGGGACCCTTCAGACCCAGAGCTCTGCTTAGAATTGTACTGTCAGGGATTAAACTTTATTAATTTGAATCCATTGAATCTTGGTCGTCTCTCCTCGATACTGAACACGCATGAAAGAAAAGCTGCATAGGACGCAGGTTTCTTCCTTCAATTGGTGACTCCCGACGCGAGTCGAGGGAGGGGCTGATGCTGCGTTCCCTGACGTGATCGGCGGAGTACCGGAGTTTTGCCCGGTCAGTCGAGGGTGACGTCGTGTGACATCGTGACACATTGAAAACAACTTTCCTGGGCCCAAACTGAAAGGTAAGCAGAATACCTGTTACTAACATGTCAAAATTCTGTTATTGGCCTGTCTAAAAGTATGAAAGTTGTTGGAAATGTATCACTGATGTAGTAAGCGTGTAATTGTGATTAGATCTTGTGAACCGATAAGCGGTTAATGTGTGTTGTGTAGCCCCGTCGTAAACTTACGTCAAAGTGGACGCGCAGAGACAATTGTGAGGTTTCTCGTTATACCTTGGGGAGTTTTGGGGCCCCCAAAAAACGCAGTAATTGGAGGTTAAAGTCCTCATATGTGAAATGTGTTGACAGATGAGACTAGGAAAAGCAGTGGCAGGGACACATTGAACATTGCAAATTTTACCGGTGGCAGGCATAGACTAGTGTAGTTAGAAGCAGGCTGTACTGGTGGCAGGGACAATTTGACCAATTTGTGCAAAACTGTAGCGGTGGCAGGGTTGAGAATAGAGTAGGGTGAAGAGTGATGACCAGTTTTCCTAAAACTCTGATTTGTGCTTAAAATTAGCATTAGCATTAGCATTAGCATTAGCTTAGCATTAGCATTGGGAAAAGATATAACAAAATGGTGGGTGTCGACAAAATGGCGGACAGACTTGACGAGGACTATAGTGAACCGGGAGATAAGGACTCAAAATGGGCATCAATGTACGCAGACATAGAAAGGCAGATGTTAAGTGGGATTGAGAAGAAAAAGCATGATAAGGAAAAGAAAAAGATGCTGAAAGTGTGGAGTAGAATGCATCTGGGAGGTAAAAGCAGTTGGCAGGCACTGAGCCAGGAGTTTAGGAAGCAGGATGAGTTGAGAAAATCAGAATGTGAGGAACTGAAGGAACAATTGGCGACGTGTGGTTGGAAAGAGAAGCGTAAAATCAAGAAGGACTTAGACGGATGTGAGGAAGAGAGGAGAGTGACGCATCAGATGAATTTGACTGTAAATGCGCTGACGAATGTGCGAAGTGATAAAACAGAGGACCCACAGTGGAGCATACAGGGACAGCAGGGAAAGGCAAATGAGGAAGCGTTCTCACAGGCATCGGCTCCACCAGTGAGCTTGTATCCGATAAGGGCGCTAAAGGAGGCGGAACAGAGGATGTCCAAGCCGCCCTCATACGAGGAGAGAGAAACGGTGGCTCTGAGCATGCCCGTTGTCAGAGTAGCAGGTTGACATGTGATGTGGAGGACAAAAAAAAAAAGGCCGGATGCCTATACAGTCCCTGAGCGAGCTGGCCACCATCATGGCACGTGGGACCCCAGAGACTAAGGGAGGAGCGGTAAGTACTACTCCAAACTTGGTAAGTTCCACTCCTAAAACTGGGGAAAGGGAAAGCCAGCTCGACGTAGAGTATGGGAAGGTCCTGGAGAGCACCTGGACAATGCGGACTAATCCACACTCGAGATTCCTAGAGGATAGGGACGAAGAAGTGGAAGAAGAAGGAGACAGAAAGCAATTAAAGGACTTGCAGCTCCAATTGAAATTAAAAGAGAAGGAGGTGGCAGAGCTGCAAAAGAGACAGAGAGAACAGCAGAAAGGTAAGTATACTGTCGAGTCACACGCAATGTCCTCAGAAGGTGGACATTTGCTTGGCTTACTGGAAGAACGAGTTGAAGAAGAACACGGTGGTGCAGGAGGAGTTGGATCTGAAGAAGAAATGTGGAAAGAGAGGCAATCTTATAATCTTAGACCACGGGACAAGAAGTCACCAGGAGATCCAGGACTCTTTCCCTTGATGAGGCGAGGACAGGGAGCACAGGGACAATATGAACCATTTGGAGTAAGAGACATGCAAGCTCTGGTAGAGCAGTTACCAAAATTGTCAAAAGGAGGTGCACAGTGGCTTTCTAAATTTTTGTCTACAATGTCGGGTCAAGAGCTAGCTTTAGGGGACTTACGTCAGGCAATGAACGCATGTTGCAGTGGGCATGAGTCACAACAGGTTGAGGCACAGGCAGGCACATCCCGACAGCCAGCCAGTACCCCGTTGGGTCAGGTGGCTGCGCCCTTGTTCCAGGCAATCAGAGATGTGTTTCCCAGACCCAGCGAGGGCACACCAACATCATTTCCATACACCAAAACACATGATCCGGAAGAACATTACAGTGCATGTGTGGACAAATGGATAGCCCAAACAGGTAGGCACCCCACACGCATGCCGGAGGCTGAGATTTTGTTTCGCACCGCGGTATTGAATGGTCTACCAGAACAGGTGCAAAAGGAGTTGAAACGCGACCCTGACCTCTTGGGAGGTGAGGAAGGTCGTTTTAGGAGACACGTGACATATCATTTAAAAGCATACACTGACTCAAACACTGAGACAGATGCCAAGACCAAAGAGATGGAGGTTCAGCTTTTAAAATTGCAATTGGCCAAAATGAGAGATGACGTAACCCAAAAGAAGAGTGAGGGAAAAGAAAAAGCAAAAGGGACAGACTCAATGCTGTGGCAGGCTCCTGGGCGTGGTGGGGGTCACTTTGGACGAGGCCGAGGTGGACCAGTTGGAAGAGGTCGTTCTCAGTTCCCACCAGGAACCTGTTTTGTTTGTGGCTCCTAGGAACACTGGGCCCGTGAATGTCCTCAGGCTCAGCAGCAGGGTCCGCCCATGAGGGGACGTGGTCCACCCCAGGGCAGGGGCAGCCTGGCAGGATGAGGAGGCCGTCCGTGGCAGAACCCCGGCCAGTGGAACCAACCTGGCAGTGCTCCGTACTCCCAATACTACGAGGCGGACGGGTACGGCAACTGCTAGGCAGGCCTGAGCGGCTCTGGAGGCGAGGGAATGGCAGAACCTATGCTTCCTATGGACGTGGATGGTCAAAAGATCATGGCACTTGTGGACACTGGAGCTACCTATTCATCCCTGAATGTTCCATTGCCAAAGGCTGCGTTGACCAAAGACACCATGTCACTTGTGGGCTTCTCGGGACAACCTCAATCACTGCCATTCACCAAACCTCTAAGGACACAAATTGCTGGACATACACTTTTTCACTCATTTGTTCACTCACCTGGGACACCAGTGAACTTAATGGGCAGAGACTTGTTGACTTCCACCGGTGCCACAATTTTGTGTGGACATCAAGGACTCTGTGTCACGTTTTCAAATGGACAAACATTCTAGTCACATGCTCTAGTCACGAACATACAGGACAGTGGCTCATGAAACCAAACCTGTCTGAAAAACACAGTGCTGACATCTACTGGGCATGTCTTGACCCAGAAACACCAACAACAAAGGGACTGAGATCTGTATTCCAGCTGTGGAAACCTTGGATTAGTTCTCTGGGACCATACCACCCGCCCATTGATCCTCTACATTGCACTCTCTATTATGACAGAAATCAGGATGAAATGTACGGTGAGGAGTTTAGGCTAATTGAGGGTGATTCGTGGGAGGTAAGATCATTATTCATTTACATCTCTGAAATTGGTGTTGCGGCACTTTGTGATCTCACTCAAGAACAAAAACAGTGGTATAAAATGGAGGATGAGGCACTTCCACACATCTCTTTGGCCTTGGCACCCACAAACGAAGCACGCGAATTAGGTCCCATGGTTAAAAGATTGCATGCACTCACTGATTGGCAACCTGGTGAGACACCTGACATTCAGTTCTCACCCACAGCTGATGCATACAGAATTCACATTCATACAACTGACACATGCATTCTACAACACAAGATTCTTGACAGACATCACGGACGTGAGTTGTCTGACCATGACAGTGCAGCAGCCATGTTAGACAAAATCCCCGAAGGCGTTTGGTCCCAAGGACCATACGATGTAGGACATTGCACCAAGATTCCAGAGGTTGTGATAGAAATGAGTGATCAGGCTAAGAATACAGGTGTCTATCGTGCCCAGTATCGGTGGCCAGAAGCTGCTGATGAGGGCATGGAAGAAACACTCTGTGGTCTGTGGGATGCAGGAGTGTTAGAACAGTCAGATTCATTGTGGAGTACCCCATTGCGGCCAGTGTTGAAAGCCACAGGTGAGACCTGGAGAATGGCCCATGATTTGAGAGCCATTAATGAAGTTACGGAGACTCCTGTTCTTCCTGTCCCAGATCCTCACAGACTTTTGACATCATTGGGGCCAGATTTGCAGTGGTTTACTGCAGTTGATCTGGCAAATGCATACTTCTGCTTGCCGTTGGCTAGACAGTGTAGAAAGTACTTTGCCTTCACTTACAAGGGCTGCAGATTGCAGTACACCAGACTACCGCAAGGACACAAGTGTTCCCCAGGAATCTTCAACCAAGTTTTGAAATCTTTGCTGATGGACGTGACACTCCCACCCCAGTGTAAGTTGCTGATGTATGTTGACGATTTTTTGCTGGGTGCTCCAACCGTTGACTCTTGTCTGCGAGCCACTGATTTTTTTGTTGCGTGCTTTGCACTCATTCGGCTTCAAGGTGTCAAAGAAAAAGCTTCAGTGCTGCAGAAAATCTGTCACCTTTATCGGACGAGTCGTATCATCCTTGGGAACAGCCATGTCAGCAGAGCACAGGTCATCCATTTTGAGACACCCAAGACCAGTCACGGTCAAAGACATGTTGTCTTTTCTTGGCCTCTGTGGCTACAGTCGCCATTACATCCCATGCTATGTTGACAAAAACTGACAGGCTGCGAGCTTTGGTTCGTGCCCAAGGCTCAAAGAATCTGACCGCTGAACTAGAGTGGACTGATGAAACGGACAAAATTTTTCTTGCATTGGTCAATGAGCTTGCGGCTGCATCCACATTGGCGAACCCAAATTATGACAAACCCTTTTTTCTTGATGTGGCAGTGACCCCGGTGGTTGTGAATGCAGTACTCTTTCAAAAGGTTCCGGAGGGACATTCTGTCCTGATGTACTGCAGTGCCCCATTGGATGCCATGGAAACAAGGCAACCAGACTGTGCACGTTATGCGGCTGGTCTGGCACGAGTTATTCAAAAAACAGCCCATCTGGTGATGGGCCACCCCTTGATTGTTTGCACAGACCACTCTGTGGTCTCTTTTGTTGCTTCTGCATCATTCACCATGTCATCTTTGTCGGTGTAAATATGGCAGATCACATCTCAGTTTGCTCACATGAATGTGCACAAATTGTGACACTACAATCTAAATCCAGACCCGACTTAAGCACGGTTCCTCTGGCAGAGGGATGTATGCTGTTCACAGGTGGATGCTGTTGGAGACACAGTGATGGCTCCTTGAAAGCGGCAGCGGCCGTTGTCGAGGGGAATCCAGACCCAGGGGGTCGCACACCTCACGTCTTTTCTACACTCACTACTCATGTCATCACTGCCTCTCCATCAGCTCAGTCAGCAGAAGTGTTAGCACTTTGCTTAGCTCTGGAACACTCTGCAGGTGACAAGGTTACAATTTATTCTGACTCAGCCTATGCTGTTTCGGCAGCTGTTCTTGATCTAGCCGCTTGGAAAAGAAATGGTTATTTCACCGCCAAGGGCCAACCTATTGCTCACAAAGCACTCATGGAGCGCCTGGATGTGGCTCTCCAGCTCCCAGTGCAAGTAGCTATTGTTAAAGTGCCAGGGCATTGTAAACAAAATTCTTTTGTCTCTCAGGGTAACAATGCAGCTGACCAAGCTGCCAAGTGTGCTGCAGGTTACCACTCCTCACAAAATATGATCATGGTCCAAATTCCTGACACTATGCAACCATTGGATATCACGCATATTGTTGAGGCTCAACTGAGATGCTCTCCACAGGAACAATCCTACTGGCTTGCCAAAGGTGCGACTAGGTGCTCAGATGGACTCTGGGTGGGTCCAAATGGGTGTCCGGTCATTCCTGCGGGTCCAGTGTCACGTTCTGTGTTCCAAGAAGTGCATAGTCCGCCACACATTGGTCCACATGCCATGCTAGCGGCTTTGAATATGTGGTGGCATCCACATCTCAGTGAGATGGTTTGGGACTTTTACAATGCCTGTAAAACTTGCCAATTTTTCAATGTCAAACCCACTTTGAAACCTTTTCCTGGCCAATACCAACCCGCTATTTGGCCAGGCGCTGAAATCACCATTGACTTTACAGACATGATTGACAGAGTGCAGGGAAAACGCTATTTATTGGTGATTGTTGATTCATTTACCAAGTGGCCTGAGGCCTATCCTGTTGCCAAAGAAGATTCCACTTCTGTTATTAAATGTCTAATCAATCATTACATTCCATGGCACGGCTTTCCAGCTCCGATTCGCTCTGACAATGGCACACACTTCAACAGTAAACACATGCTCCAAGTTGAAAAATGGTTAGGTCTCAAACACAAATTTGGCTGTGTGTACCATCCTCAAAGTCAAGGCCGTGTTGAACGCATGAACAGAACATTGAAAGAGAAATTGGCTAAAATTTGTCATGACACCAACATGAACTGGGTCCAGGCACTGCCCCTTGCTTTGCTCTCTGTTCGACAGACGGTGAGCAAATCAATTGGCTATTCACCATATGAGTTATTCACTGGTAGATTGATGCCTGGCCCAGCTTCAACTATGCACCCCATTGATGCAACCACGGTTCCAAAACTGTCACATGCTTCTTATTGGACTCAATTGCATTCTCTTGCATGTAGTTTTTCTGTGCAGGTTGCTGACCGTGCCGGTGTCTCCTCATCTGGAACACAACCCGCTTGGAACTCTGTGTACGTGAAGACTCTGTCCAGGAAGTGGTCTGAACCTAGGTGGACAGGACCATACACTGTGACTGCTCGCACGTCCTCAGCTGTCCAGCTCGAGGGAAAAGGCACTAAGTGGTCTCACTACTCTATGCTGAGACCCAACCCATCATAACTATGCCTTTTTCAGGTGGACTCAGGGACACTGAGTCCATGAGGGGGAGACACCGGAGACATCCTTGGGGATGCCTTACAGGGTTAGGTGTTTCTATTGTCTGTTACCTGGCTATGCTGTTCTTTATTTTCTCTTTCCTGCTTGTCTGGTATTTATGGGAGTCTCCTAAACCGGGGACTATGACTAACCACACATTGTCACCACAGTTTTCCACACAACCTGCTCCTAGGATGACCCCCAGAGATCGTAGTAAAAGACAAGTGTCTGCTTCTGGAATATGTGGTAATGGCTCAAGCAATTCCCGCACCCAGGTGGTGGTGCGGCCGTGGGGAAATTTATGACTGACTGCCCACAAATGCCATGGGTAAGTGTACGTTAATATCCTTACTTCTCCCAGTTACTGTGTTACAGGTTGATGATCCAGTAACGTGGGTGCACGCACAGAGTCGTGTCAAACGCGGTACCAAACCTTGGCTCGGTCCTACTGACCCCACCTACATTGATGCCATAGGAGTTCCCAGAGGAGTACCAGATGAGTATAAATTAGCTGACCAAGTGGTTGGCGGATTTGAAAGTCTCTTTGTGTGGATCACACCTAATAAAAATATCGATAGATTTAATTACATACATTACATTTATACCAAATAATACAGCAGTAGGAGGGCGACTGACTAAAGCCATCGACGGACTGAGGATTTTTAATAAGAAGATGAAAGAACACTCTGGTGTGGATGGGACTTTCTGGGATGACTGGATGAAAGTGTTCGGACGTTATAGGACTCTGGTGTCATCTGTGCTTCTTTCTATGGCTGTGTTTGCGGCTATCCTAACCTTGTGTGGCTGTTACTGCATTCCATGAATTAGGGGATTAGGGGATCTTTAATATATGCCTTGTAATGAAGAATGTAATCATTTCTACCAGTCATTATAAAATTCATATTGTGTCTTTAACATCTATGAAACAAAGAAATACTGTGCTGGCTCACAGCTGGCCCACGGAGCTTATCACTAGGCAGGATGCACGTATCTTTCTGTGCAGACTCATGTCTTGCGAGGTCATGGAGTCACGTGAGGTCTGGCTGTGAGGAGATGACAGGAACACCAAATATGGGAAGGAGATGGAGTCAGCTGGACACGGAGAATGTTTAGTCATAGGTTCATGAATATTTATAATGCTTGTCTTTTAATGCTGGGCTGAAAGGGGTGTGTGCGTTCTGAAGTTGTGCCTAACCTAAGACGCATGTAGATTGTGTGCTGTTTAGGGACCCTTCAGACCCAGAGCTCTGCTTAGAATTGTACTGTCAGGGATTAAACTTTATTAATTTGAATCCATTGAATCTTGGTCGTCTCTCCTCGATACTGAACACGCATGAAAGAAAAGCTGCATAGGACGCAGGTTTCTTCCTTCACAACACAGTGAAGCAAATACAAACAGAATACAAAACAATACTCTTATACAAGACTTTGCATTTACCTAAACATAGACGGGGTTCACAGAAAGAACAAGAGAAAAAACTATTTGTACAGTACACATTATGTAAACTGGTGGGTGACAGATTTTTTTTTTTGCAGAATTTGCTCTTATTTATCTATTTAAATCATCAAATGTTGAATAAATGTCAAAAAAGCTCAGTAAATAAATAGAAACACAAACTCCTCCTGCACTAAATAGGATCAGACTCAATAGATCTCGGTCAGGGATGTGCTGATGGGTCATGTCTCTCTTTAATTTCCCTTAATAATTATTCATACGCCTCATTTAACAATTTCTCAATTTCTTCTGATTTTCCTTTTGATCTACGACAGTGACAAGCGAGGGATAAAAAGGAAAGCAGAACAGAGCGAGCACAGAGCAGAGAGAGGATGATGGGCCTTGTGTGTAGCTCCCAATGTTCATAATCTATCAAAGAAAAGAGTGGCCAGTCAGAGGAGATGATTCTGACCAATGGAAATAAACGGGCAATTAGACAGTTCAAGTCATTTAGTATTTAGTATTGTAGGAAGAGAAGTATTGTAACTAAAATATAAAGCCATAAATTGGGGTTACAAAGATGTCACAGAGCTAATGTATCTGGTTCATTCAATCAATAAATGGTATAATTGCCATTGGCTTTTTTACCTTGAAGCACTCAAAGTGATTTAAATCAAGGAACCACTCCCCCATTCACACACACACACACATTCATACAAAGACACTAGTAGCAAGGTTGATTAAGGCTCTTGCCCAAGGACACAAAGACAATATTCAACTGCACGAACTGGAAATGAACCGGCAAGTTGCGGGTCAGTAGAGGAAAACACCTCAAACTGATCTACTGCAGTGATAATATTAGACGTGAAGTTGTCAGCCAAGTGTTAACATATATAGGGATAGTTTTATATTATCATAAATTTGACTTCAGGTTTTGAAATGTTTTGGTTTAGAATTGGGGATTCATGGGGTTCCTATTTTATATGTTGACGTGACTCTCAAAATTCTCCAAAAAAAAAAAAAAATCTCACAAAAAATTGCTGTGTGTCTGTCCAGATGCATTCCAATAACTTTGTGTATTGTGTGTACACAATAATTTAAAAGTTCTATATTGGGCCATACCTCTTTGTCAAAGCCTGATCCCGTCAGATCTCAGAAGCTATGCAAGACTGGGCCTGGTTAGTACTTAATGAGGGACCACTGGGAAATCCAGGTGCCACAGGGGGGCGCCAGTCACAAAAGCTGTCGCATCCACTTTACCCACATTGTCTAGTATGAAAGTGGTGTGCGTGTGAGTGATGGTGGTGGTCGGAAGGGCCGATGGTGCAGACTGGGGCCTCTCTTCAGTCAGTCTGTCCCAGGGCAGCTGTGGCTATAATAGTAGCTTACACCACTGAGTGTGGGGTAAATGAATAATGAACTGTAAAGTGCTTTGGGTATCTTGAAAGGCGATGTATAAATGCAATGATTAATTAATTAATAATTAATCAATTACACAAAATTGACTCTTGTGAGCTTTAAGTCATGTTAGAATGTCGTTACCTCATCAAAAACATACCTGGAGTTGTGTTTTGTTTCATTCACACATGCAAGTAATGCTTTATTATTAGTCTGTCTATATCTCCAAAGCCCCTCATGCTCTGGTCCACATTCTGATGTCATGAAGTTTTCAAATTAACAGCTAACTTTTGCCTTTAGTTCAGTAGCGATTGGCAATTACAGGGCTCAAATTATCCAAATGATTCTAGTGAAGGTGTATGGAGTTTAAAACCAGTGTAGCACTTCCTGTATTATGACATCACAAGGTGGAACAGAGTGTTTTCAGAATAAGAGAAGAACTAAATATGTAGGGCGTGCGTTAAGCATGTGTAAATTAAACAAAACACAACTCTGGGTATGTTTTGGATCAGAAAACATCGCAATATGGGTCCTTTAAACATGAACAGAAAGTATTTGGAGTTCTCACCTTCTCCAATTGTCCGGACACAGGGATGAGTTTGGGTGGAGGTCCTCCGATGTTCCCATTGAGCCCCCTGTTGTCCCTCTGCTCCTCTGAGTCTGAACATGGACTGGTCACTGCGAGGACCACGTTATCGTTCCAGTCTCCCACCACCGCCACCTCTTCGCCGTATGCATAGTTCCCATTGGACACCCCTCCCGTAGCCCCCTTGGGTCCTGCTATGGGTGCTGCTATGGGTGCACCGCCGCCCACACCCGTCCCGGCCAAGCTCCCCGACCGCGGGTGCTTCTTGGTGGGCAGGGGAGGGGGCAGCACCTGTCCCTGAGGCTGGTTGTGATTGGAGATGATCAGCAGCTGTTCCAGGGAGCTCCCACTGCGCAGGGTGCCGTTGTCAGGGAGACGGAAGCAGTTGGTGGCCGGGGTGGATCGCCGGGGTTTGGACGAGAACTCACTGGCGGCGTGGCAGTGTCTCTCCTGGTAGGTGCGCCCGGAGATGAGGCTGCTGACCGAACCCATGGCTGTGCTGGAGGGGTCAGAGGAGTGAGGGCCAGCACAGGGGCCGGAGCAGGGGCCCGGGGGGGACTGCTGCGTCTGGTGGGGGGCTGCCTGATGCTCAGAGATGGACACGGGGAGCGCCTGAACCAGAGCCATGGCGCCAGGGCAGTGTCAGACGCACCACACACTCTGCACAGAGAAGAGAGGGTATTAGTTAAAATATATTGTATTTTTCAAACAATTTTTTCAGGGTTTGGGTGGTGAGACTTATACACAGGTTCGACTTATATATTACATTTTTCAAACTGACAGCCCATAGACCATATATATATATATATATATGAATCAAAAATGTGTGGAGTTTGCATGTTCTCCCCGTGTCTGGATGGGTTTCCTCCGGGCACTCCCATTTCCCCCATCAACTCAAAACATGCAGAACCCTATGAACTAGCATCAAGGACCATGACGTCCACCCTCCTGTGGGCTCACCACTCACAGAGGGGTTCACGGGCGGGTCAGGTGCACAGAGGACTGGGTGGTGCATAGCTGCCCCCGCCAGCCGGATAAAGCAGAAGAAGACGGATGGACGGACAAATAATAAAGAAAAGAGCTGTTTTTTCATTTCCTTATTTTTGGTTTTACATTGAAAAATAAATGAACGAATGTACACGGATTCTTCCCTATTGGGTTATTTTTATTACTATAACTTCTCGTCTTTCAAGATGAAATGTTGGTTCTTGGTCTCTGATTTTCTAAAATAAATTTCCCCCAAAAAGTGCAACTTATAGTCCAGTGTGATTTATATATGTTTTCTTCTTCTTCATTGTGCATTTTTTGACTCCGGAGTGACTTGTAGTCCGAAAAATATGCTACATGAGAAGCTTATGACAGGATCTGATGCTAAAGGTTCTATTTTACATATAATAGAGCTTTGCACCATGTTAGAATATTGTTAGATCTTGAAAAACATGCCTTGGAGTTGTGTTTTGTTTCATTGACACATTTGAGTAACCCTTTATTATTAGTCTGTCTACAAGCTCAAAATGCTCTGTTCCACCTTGTAGTGTCATGTGGTGGTACTTTCCTAATTAGCAGCTACCTTTTACATTTAGTCCAGTAGAGATGGGCAATTCCAGGGATGAAATTATCTAAATGATTCTAGTGAAGGTGTATGGAGTTTAAAAACATAGTGGACCACTTCCTGTATTACCACATGACATCACAAAGTGTAAGAGTGTTTTCTGTGTAAATACGCAGGGTTTGTGTGTTAGACCTGTGAGAATGAAACAAAACACAACTCCAGATATGAGGAAACATTATCATAGATCAGAAAATAGCTCATTTAACTGGAAACCGATTAATTCAAAGTATTTAAAAATAGAGCCAAAATGATGATGAATCCCAGTCCTAAATACAGCGTGTCTTCTCTGTGGGGAGTCAGATTATCTGCCCGGGCTTACATCTGTACAGCTCTGATTAAACACACTCAAACTCTGGTCCCACTCTAGATACTGCACACAAACATGCTTATAAGAACTGAACTATGCAAATGTGAAAATTCTGAGTTGAGATGTTTATATACAGAGAGGGTTTTTACTTTCCCAAATATTATGTAAATGGAAGTTACAATTATTCTCCAATCCAAATCTGCATGTGACCACCTCAGCACTACATGTAAATATACTGTATTATTGTTTTACCTGGAATGTTCCACAGTACGGAAACAAACTTATCATAACTTATTTTGGCAGTTAAAGCCAAAGGTTTGTGGAAAAGCGATTCTGCTCGTAGTTATAGGTATTTTCAAACACATTCATATAAAACACAATGGATAAGTTTAATGACGTACTGCAAAACATTCCAGGTGAAGCAAAAACATCTCCATGGACACAAGCAAGTGGCGTACCCTACCTTTTTGTATGTCTTTGTTATAAAGTTGTTTCCTCATCACAAACATACCTGGAGTTGTGTTTTGTTTTATTCACACATATTTAACACATGGAACTTGGATATTTAGACTAGTTCTTCTCTCAAACAGAAAACAGTCCATTCCACCTTGTGATGTCATGTGGTAATACAGGATGTGCTCCAGTGTGTTTTTAAACTTCATGCACTTTCACAAGGATATTTGGATAATTTCAGCCCTGGAATTACCCTTCTCTACTAAACTAAAGGTAAAAGGTAGTTGTTAACTTGAAAATCACCCCTTCATGACATCACAAGGTGGAACAGAACATTTTGAGGTTTGGAGATGTCGACAAAATAATAATAAAGGATTACTAAAACATGTGTGAATGAAACAAAACACAACTCCAGGTCTGTTTTTAAGGAGGTAACAACATTCTAACATGGCGTAAAGCTCACAAGACCCAATTTTGTGTAATATAGGACCTTTAAAATGATTTGTCCATGGGGCAAACTTTCATTTCATGCTTCGGTGAAAACAGACTTATGCAGATCCCAAATCTCACTATTATCCGTCAAAAGCCAAGGCAAAAAAAAAAACAGAGTTCTGTAAGAGTTGCTATATTGACCCTCTCTATTCTATCTCATTATTCACAGGAAGTGGAGGCAGACGAGGAGCTCCATTTGCATGTGGTATTATCAGGTAAATCCGTCTGGGTCGCAATAATCCAGCAGAGATACCAAAAAGTCTGTCTGCTATTACGCTACTTCAGTTCAACCAAGTCACAAGTCAGAGATAACATGACAATGGCACTGGAAAATCATACGCCAACATTTTAAATATGACCTCAAGCATTGGGGATATAACCACAGACTGTATAAAAAGTCGACTAAGGGAGTGTGACGTTACCCGTAGCATTTGGCTCCAGTCAAACGAAGCTCAACGAGGCTAGCAGTTCCATATTAGAAGTAAGAATTGATTTAGGGACAAAATAAAGGAATATAGAGCAGATCAATACAAGCATCTTAAAGGGGAACTCCGGCACGTTTGAAGCTAGTCCATTGCTAGAGGTGGTCGAATACTGTCAGAAGCCAAAAAAACGCACAGATCAGTGTTGCCTTGGCCGAAATCTCGCTGTCGTAATCAGCCTGTCAAGACAACAAACTAGCGTAGTGAATTGGGCAAGTTCTTAAATATAAAACTCCAATTTGCAATAAATTTTTCCACGATTTTCAGACACCAGAGCAGAGGGTTCATCACAAGGCTTAATACCACTTTCTAACCCATCCACTTTATAAAACAACTTTATAAGCAGCTTTAGCCTAACCTTTGTCGATTTCCCACTGCGAAAGCCCAAAAGACTCGATCGGCAGTCGAGGCTATGTTGTAAGAAAATGTTGTTAGAAAGTGGTGTTAAGCTTCTTCAGTGTGTTTTACGTGGAAGCTAAGAACTTGCCCCCATCACTACACTAGTTTGTTGCCTTGACAGACTCACTGCCACAGTGAGATTTCCGCCGAGGCAACACTGATCTGTGCCATTTTTTTGGCTTCTGAGTATTCGACCACCTGTAGCAATGGACTTTAGCTTCAAACATGCTGGAGTTCCCCTTTAAAACCAAAATGAGACGCCTGAAAATAGCAGTTACGGAGAGAAGGGTGATGTTTTTTCAATACAAAGTGAATTGGAGCCAAAGTCGATAGAGCCGGAAGTGTGCCCATGCTCACGTCTTATTTAGAACATGTCAAAAATGTGATGTGATACTGCGAGATTCACTATATAATGTGCACTACAGTATCTTACAAGTACAGTATGATGTTACTACAAAGAGCCACCCCATTACGATGAAACGATTCCCAGTTTAAAAAAAACTTTTGAATGAGGAAAAGAAGTCTTCAGATTGCTGCATATAACAAAAAGCTGAAAACCATGAATACAGTATGGTTAACACATCAAAAATACAGTAAGTTATAATATAATTCCATCCCTATAACATTACTAGAAACTGATTTTTGTTATTCTCAGTGCGCTGTCAACAATGATTTAAAGGGTATCTAATTTAGAATCATGCATTTTCCAGGCAGTTGTTTCCACCGCACTCACTCAACTACACCTCAGATTGAATAGAATTACCTGGCAACCGCTTCCTTATGGTCCTCATCCAACAAAATGCCTTTTAAATCTCAAGTCGTATTATTAACTTTTGGAAGAGGTCGAATGAGAGGAGAAACAATTTAGGTTAAGTGTATTTGAATGTAATAGGAGTCTTTAATGGACTCATATTTTAATCCGCAAAGCCTCAGGAGATAATGCAAGGTATAGTGACTGTGTACAGTGGCAACAACCGTCAAACATAATAAATCCGTTTAGTGCTTCCTGATCGAGCAGAGCCAAAGGAGCTGTAAATACAAGCAGGAGTAAAAGGGAATTGTTTTGTAAAAGGACAAAATCAATTCAGCTCATAGCAGCAGAACAATGTGAACACAAAAAACACCACACTGGGGAGTTTTCAGTGACTAATCAAACTGGATTATGTCATCAATCTATCCAAAACACTACGTTAAATAGAGCTACGACCATAAAATGTGATCAGATTTTTATTTAAGTGTTATTTGTAATTATACAGCTTGCAGTAAACTTAATGTTTTTCTTCTTTTTAAACCCACACCTCCCACCCTACAAATTCCCTCATGGGCATATACACACACAAATACATATGCTAAATACATACACACATATACAATACACACATGCAGAATACACATATATATACAATATACATGTATAAAGTATATAGAATAGAATATACACATACATCTGCACATGTACATATACATGCATGTATATGTTTAATATATATTTTGAAAAGGTTAAAAAATGTTAAATTGTTTGGTATTACACAGGCTCGGACATTTTTCATTTCATTTATGGAGTTGTAACTGAATCCACAACAGTATCTATGCATATATACATACACAGACACACACACACACACACACACATTCAAAAAATAAATAAAATAAAAAATAAATTAAAAAGTCAAGGTTTAAGTTAACCCGATTTTCTTAAAAGGTGCACTGTGTAACTTTTTAGTTGAGGGCCCGTTACCTGCTTGTTTCTATGGATGTTATTGGTCTGCCTGGAATGTTCCACAGTGTGACATTAAACAGCTCTACTTTACATTTATTCAATTACAGGTAGTTTTATAGCTCAAAAATGCCTAGAAAAACAGGCATTCTGACTGTGAGCGGGGTCGCCTCTCCACAGATCGGACCTGTAACTTGGTCTGGTTTGGTCTTCATGATGATAGAAAGGTTTAATGCCGCACTGTGAAACATTCCAGACGAAGTAGTAACATTTCAATGGAGAAAAGCATTTGAAACACAATGCACCTTTAAACACTCCTAGCATCCTAATTATTCCTAGCAATGAGTTTTTCCACGACTTTCAAACACCAGAGCGGAGGTTTCATCACAACAATGCTAACAACACCTAGCATGCTAACAGCTAGCTCACTCTATGGTTCATTTTATCAGGCTATATGGTAATAAGATGCAGACAAAGATGTAGACAGCACACAAAGTTCTTAGTTTGGCCCGAAAAGCTGTTTTTGCAATAGAGCTGCAACTATCGAATATTTTTGGAATCGAGTATTCTGTCGATTATATCATCGATTAATCGAGTAATCGGATAAATCACACTTTTTTGTTTTTATACAACTATATCAATAGTGTGTAACGCAACATGAAAGGCCTCTTAAAATGAGCAAGCAATTGCTGTTATTCCTCACAAAAAAGGTTTTTATTTAAAGTCAACATTTTTTTTAAACAAGTGTAAAACCTTTGGCTTATTGGCTTATAAGACAGGAGTTTTCTAAGTGACAACGTTAATCCTTTAACTAGCCTAATTAATAAGCTAAATATAGAACTCGCGAACACATAAGTGTTCGTAAACGTCGGTAAAATATTTCCTTTCTCTGATATTGGAATTATTGATGCCAGCGGTTCTAGATTAAATCAGATTTTTGGTAAAAGTAGAACAACGAACTAGACGTTTCTGATATGGGAAACACCGAGTGTGTGCGTGTGTCTGTGTATACGTGAGGAAGGGAGCGATTTGAGTGAGATCATTTGCTCTCTTGCTGCTCATTATGCCTCGTTACTATCGACTCATAACACAGGTTACAAATAATTACAAATACTGTACATTCTAATAGGCGTTACTTTTCATTTCAGTTAGCAATCGTAAAAGTATATTACCTCGTAGATTCTCCGACTCCGCTTAGAGAAGTACAGTTCACATGAGGATGCTTTCGCTTTAAGTGCTGCAGCATTGAAGACGTACTGTTGTGGTACATCAGGTTGGCTTTGCCAGTGCACACTGGCACCGGCCACATCATTATCTGCCATTTCCACACCGTGGAATAAATCGCGCCGCTTCAAATCTTTGAAATGTACGTCATTGATAACTGTCCGTGTGAAACAGTGATCCCAGACTGGCGCAGCAGTCTACAAAGGAGGAGTGATACGATAGCAGAGACATTTTAAATAAATTGACTTTGGTGACATGAATTAAACGAAGCCTCGAGGCAAAGAATTTGCCCCGAATATTTTTTGTAATCGAATTATCCGAGTTACTCGAGTAATCGTTTCAGCCCTATTTTGCAATATAGTTTTTAATGTGAAATCTTTAAATAGTATAGCTACTTGTTTAGGGTGACCAGACGCCCCTATAGACCTGGTTTAGATCTGCTTTGAGTCCTAAACCAGGTCTAAACCAGATATAAACCAGGACTAAACCAGGTCTAAACCATGTCTGTAACAGGACTAAAACAGGACTAAAACCAGGTCTAAACCAGGACTAAACCAGGTCTGTAACAGGACTAAAACCATGTCTAAAACAGGACTAAAACAGGATTTAACCGGGATTAAACCATGCCGCGCCTCCTCCGGCCACATGTAACTCTGTGGAAAATATAGTCCTGAAAAGAGCGCAGTCGAAACTTTATAATTACATGTCGGAATGGCGGGATGCTGAAAAAAAGGCTAATGTGCCACCACAAAAAAATGTCAGAGTGTAGGGATGTTTGATAACAAATGGAAATGCTGCTACTCGGATAATCAGACGTCACTGTCGGAGCGTGTAACCATTTACCCAGGACAGTCCCAGTTTGAGCCCTGTGTCTCCTGTCCCAGCAGATTTATACAAAACCACTGATTTGTCCCAGTTTTATTCAAGAAATATCCCTGGTGTCCCTATTGTTGATGAATTTGATCCCTACCAACAGTAAAGAGAGGCATAAACTTTCATTTGTTTAGGAAAAATACAAAAAATCTGTGTAAAAATAACCAAAACACAGAAAAGAGAAAAGGAAAATGTGACTATACTGACTCACATGTTAGTCATGAATGGTCTTTGCATAACAATTTTCCTTAATTACGCACTCGTTTCACTATTTTATTAGTACCAATGACCAAAAACAAACAAGGATGTCCCAGTTTTTGGTCACCCTATATTTGCTTAAACCATAATTCACTCAACACAAAAGAAACTAACTATAATTATAAGTAAAGATTCTGGTAACAAGATTTGAAGTGACATATTTGACCGAGATTAACTTTGCTTCAAGATACCACATGTTCCTGCAGGTCCGTCATGATGAAATTACAGTGGAATTTCATCACCAGATTCAACCCAAATCTTCTAAATCCTTGTATTAGACGTACAGTGTTATATTTACACATGAGCACATCACATGCAGTTATACCGGTGGTTTCAAGTCAACTGGAGCTGGCTGTTCCAGATGGAGATGAAAGCAGTTTGGAGATAACAAATTAATTAAACTACGTTAGAATGAGTACACTGAATACTTATCACCAAAATGAAACTCATTTAAGATACACCACATCAAACATTACCTTGTTTTTAAAGTTCAGCTCAATTTTATGACCGTGTTAAAATGTTCTGTAAATCATCTATCTGAATCTTTTTTTATTTATTTAAAGGTGCACTGTGTAACTTTTCTGATCCACAGTATGGCATAAACCAAATATATCTTGTATTTATTCTATTACAATTGTTTTCATTTCTCAAAACTACCCCAAAAACATGCATTATTACTGCAAGAGGGCCCACTTCTCCACAGATATGACCTGTAACTTGGCTTTGCTTGTTGCCCTGGAAATAGTTAAATTATACTGTAGAAAATTTCAGGAAAAAAGACAAAAAAAATTGACAGAGTAAAGCAGGTGGCGGATCTTCTACCCAAAAGGTTACACCATGCAGCTTTAATACAGTGGTCTAGCGTTGTTACGATATTCATTCATAACATGTGGGTCAGTCTGGTCACATTTTCTTTGTGTTTTGGTCATTTTTAAGCATGTGTTTGTGTATTTTACCTAAACAAATGACAATTTATGCCTCACTTTACTGTTGGCAGGGCTCAAATTGGTCAAAAATAGGGGCACCTGGGACATTTCTTATCTAATACTGGATAAATGACTGACTAAATTACCTGTTTTGTATAAATCTGCTGGGACAGGGGACACATGGCTCAAAACTGGGACTGTCATGGGTACACAGGGATGTCTGGTCACCCTATTGTATTCAGAATACTTTCTAAAATCAGAGGAATACATGGCGGGACACAATTGTGGCTTCAAACTGCACAGAATCAGCGAGAAAAAATAGATGACACAAAGCTCTTGTGTGCAAGTGCAATCTCTAAATAGTGATAGAAATGCAGAACAAATGCAAATACAAAGCTGTTTGAGCCTATATTGCATTTTTACACTATAATTTAAAAGCACCCTAGTAATCTAGTGTTGTCACAATACTAAAATATCCCTAAATGTTCAAATCAAATAAGGCATTACTGACAATTAAATCCAGTAATTTAAATCTAAAATGCCTCTCTCTGAGCTGAATAGTCACTGCATAAACCCCAGCACCTAAAGCCAGTCATTTACCAGTGCTAGTGCAGCCTCTACAGCTCAGGGAGGGAATTTTGGAGGTTCTGAGCTTTCACATGAGCCTGTCCATAAACTGAGAATGAGAAAAACTTGTACGCATTTCTATCTGCAAGTTAAGGCAACGCAAGTTCAGCTGTGATCGTGATGCATGTTTAAGTAAAAGGCTTGATACTCGATTCAAACACAATGGCACCTTTTAGTGTTGTCCAAATATTGCATACAAAGAATTTAACGGCATTTTTTCAGTATTAGTCACTGGAGTTTCCCGCACTCTGTGAATCTATAACAAAGAAAGAGGGAGTGACTGACACCACCAGCCGACCATGAGAACCTGTGAGGGCTGGAGATACTTAGTTAGTTATTCGAGTTCTGTGATCATTTCTCAGGCCAGAATAATCTCGACCTTTCACCTCAAATCGGCCCCGTCCCTGCGCTCTGTGTCCTCTGGATCAGGACAGGCACTCGTGAGGCAGCCATAATAGAATGAACCACCCCCCTGGTCCCCTCTGCCCCCCAGTGAGAGCAGGGGAACGGGCTGGTCCTCTCCCCCGCCCTCCCCCCCGACCTCTGGGGGAGCTGCCTTTGTTGACGCTGCTTAGGCAACACATCCTGAAAGCTAATTTGCCCTTCTGAAGTTGCCTGGTGGAGTTGTACTAGGCCTCTTGCATTCCTGTGTTCACCAGTGCATTAGATGTAATTTCGAGTCTTATTTGAATAGTGTGACATTCATAGTGTGACAGCCCCGGTTTACCACGTGGCATCTAAGACTTCACTTTGTGGCATTTGTTTTATTCTATGGACTTTTATTTAAGCAGGATAATTTATGAGCAAACAAATAAATGCATGGAAAGAAGCACTTTTCATTTGTTGCTTACATGTTTAATTTAAAGGTGCACTATGTGACTTGTAACTCACCTGCTTGTTTCTATGGAGATGTTAATGCTTTGTCTGGAATGTCCTACAGTGTCGCATTTGTTTGTTTTTTTTATTGTTTTTTTTATTAGAAACTTGGAATTCTGATTAGACAAACTTTACTGATCCAGTAGGGAAATTCTTTGGACACAGACTTTGGAATTATTTTGTTCTATTAAATAATCTGTATTTTTATTGCCAAAATGCATTGAAAAACATTCAGCAGTCGCCCACTGCTTGTCTCCATGGAGATAGACAAGTTGAATGCCATATTGTGGGACATTATAGGCCAGGGGCGGGCAATTATTTTTTCATGAGGCCTCATGAGAAACAGAAAATATTGTGGAGGGCCGGGCCAAAGTGTTTAACTCAGTTCTGCATAATATTAATTGTATTTCTTAAAAAAAAAAAAAAAACAGTAAATAGCATTGTTATGACGCGCTGATAAGACTGGAAAGAGTATATTTTATGACTAAGCAATGAAAAAGTGAGTGAAAAATAACACTTCTAAAATAAAATAAAAGCAATACAACTTTAGTCCATGCATGAGGTAAAATGATAAAATATGTTTATTTGGTTATTCCACATGATCTTAAACGGGCCGGTCAGTCAACCAAAGGGCCGTATGTGGCTCTGGAGCTGGACCAAGCCCAGGTCTGTTATAGGCAAACCAATAACATCTTCATGAAGAAGATTGCACCATCTTGTTCCTAAATCAAGATATGAACATAAATAACGCACCAATCAGACGCTTTCATTCCCCGAGGTCACTGCCCCCTACCGTTAGCAACAGGTTTGATTGACAGCTCGTGCGTTTCGCTGATAAGTAAGTTCCCTTCTCGCTTTCTTGCCCCAATCGACTATTTTTGAAATAAAATGACAAAATATCTCAAACTATTACAATAGCTAATGTTAGTAGAATCTTAACTAACATAATTTAACTAGCATAAAGTAAAGTGAATTTTATTAAATTGCGACTCTATTGTTGTTCACATGTAACAGAAAATACAACATAAATCAATGACTTAAACTTACTATTTAAAGTTTGATGATAAAAGCTAAAAGTTTCCTTATTATTCTCAAGAATCACTGAAATACACGGTGCAGAGTATCCCAGCTCTGCCATGAAGAGGGCGGCACATTTAAGAAACTCAATCATGATTGGCTCTTGTGGTTGCTATGATACTCATGGTTGGATTTCCAAATATGGAGCCTGGCTCCAAATTTGCTCCTGTAACCGTGGCATCGGGAGCCTCATTAGAGCGACGCTGACGCTGTGGTGACGTCACACTTAGTCCACTCATATATATGCTCTGTGATCTTAATGCTATTTTTTCCTGCTGAATGGTATAAATAAAAGTAAGTTCTGGTTAAAGTATTCCAAATCAGGTACATTAGCATTGGAAAACAAATGTTAACTTAAAATCAACCATGGTCATAATGTAGTTTGCCTCTTTTATCATTCGAAATAGTCTGAAGTTTGGTCACATCAACCAATGTCCAAAACAAAGCACACATTTGGACTCCTATGTAAACTCAGACTATGACATAAAGCTACTTTAGCTGAATGAATCTGTAAATGTAACTCCGTGACGCTCTCCCCCGCTCCTTTGGGTGTGAAATACGTGTGTGCTTGCTCATTAGCGGCATCCACCTCTGCTGTCAGCGCCGGAAAACCGTCTCCGTCTCCGAGAATAGCGTCCGTCTCAAGTGCCCGGGATGGTTCGGGGTGTAGCGGAACGGGCATATGATACAGCTTTCAAAAATAAACACCGTGAGCTCCGGCAGGTCACAGAGAGGACACTCCACACCACAACCTGCTGCTAATGCTATTAAAGGATGCTGCCAGGCTCAAAGGCACAACTTCAAAGTCGAGAAGTGGAAATACACCCAACGCCCCGGGGATGAGCAACAAGAAAGGGGTTCTCGGGTGGTGCTAGGAAGCTAACAAGCTAACGCAATAATCCTGTTATGTTGATTAATAACACCAGCACTAGTCACAAAAGATCACCCAGTTTGGAACTTTTGGGAATTACTGACCCGAATGATTGGTTTGTTTAGATCGCATTCATGTCATGTCCTTTGAAACAGACAAACGTTTTAAATTGAGACAAGAAGGCAACAATTATGTACAGTAGTGTAAAATAAATTGATGTTTATGAACCTAAAGTCAGTAGAGTTGGGAAGTAACTGAATATACTGTTTGTGCCGAGAATACGCAATCAGAATACTAGTGGGGTGGTTGGTCATAATAAAATTGTGAAACAAGTGCGTAATTAAGGAAAATTGTTATACACTTGGGCCATTCATGACATGTGGGTCAGTATGGTCTGGTTTTTCGTGTTTTGGTAAGTTTTTCTTTTTTTTTTTTAGTTTATTTGAGAGGGGACAGTGCAATTTCATAAGACAAATGATTACACATGGTTAAAAAAGCCAGAATTAGCCAGAAGGTGAGTTTCAATCTGTATAATACAAGATACATATACATATACATAGACTTAATATACAATTAGGAAAAAATCACAAAAAAACATCACAACATAACATTCAATCACAACAGGCTTATCTTTCAGTGTCGGCAGCTGTAGGTGTCCCTAAACCACAATTTAAGCAGGCATTTGTGTATTTTACCTAAACAAATGACAATTTACGCCTCGCTTTACTGTTGACAGGGCTCAAATTGGTCAAAAATAGGGACACATGGGACATTTCTTATCTAAAACTGGATAAATAACTGACTAAATGACTGGTTTTGTATAAATCCGCTGGGACAGGGAACACAGGGCTCAAAACCGGGACTGTCATGGATAAACAGGGACATTTTTTCACCCTATTGTATTCAGAATACTTTCTAAAGTCAGAGGAATACATTGTTGTACACAATTTTGGCTTCAACCCGCACAGAATCAGCGAGAAAAAATAGATGACACGAAGTTCTTGTGTGCAAGTGCAATCTTTACATAGTGACGGAAATGCAGAACAAATGCTGAAACAAAGACAAAGCTGTTTTCAAGCCTATACTGCATTTTTACCCTATAATTTAAGCGCAACTCTGTGTAAAAGCATTTTAAGTATTCAGAAACAGTGCTCTAATTGGCTCATGTGTCAGACTACGTTACAAAATACATTTTAAAACAGGTATTCAGTATATATATTTCACAAGTATTACAAGTATTCTTCACATCACTGTTTGTGGCCAGTATTTTGGACCTAACTAACATTAAACGAAAACTGGAACAAAGCAACTTCTGTCAGTACAAATTTAAGGTGAGTTTTTATTTTTTCCCTACTGGCAAAATACTGCAGTTTTAAAGAATTCAAGCTTGATTGTAGCACTCAATACATAAATATAATTCACCAAAGTATATATAGTTTGTGAGCGATAATAACTAAATAAATGTAATAAGATTTAAGAGTTGTGGATTTTAGTTTCTTTGGAAAATAGTGCATCTTTTCATAATGGTAAAATTGGCAACTACCATACCATCCATTGGAGATTTAGACGCCAAATTCAATAATGTGAATGTATTATCTTTTGGAGAACTAAGTCAGATTGGGTTAAGAGGTAAGAACATAATAGACTGGCAGGGTGGGGGTGAAGTGCCAAAGGTTTAAGAGGAGAATTCCAATGGCAGATTTAAACCAAAAGTCCCAGCAGAAGCCTTGGGAAAACCGGGCATCTAATCCTGTTTGGACTTTATTTGGTGAGCACACAGAGGCTCCAGGCGTCTGAGCACCACGAGATCTCCAAAAGGCAAAATGAAAACTGGCGTCAGGCATCAGTTCGTTTCAGAGAGTTAAGTCTGCTCCCAACCCAAAATACTTTTAGACCAAGGACTTTGAGATGGTTAAATGAAGATATACGGCAAATGTGGAGAAGCTGAGAGCACTTAAAATGTTCTAATTATGCTTTGACACACACACAGAACTAAAATCGTGAAAAATAGCTTCAATGTACCACCCATAAGCTTTTAGTGTTAAAAATTGGGCGATTAGATTTGTGATTTATATTTCAAAAGAATAGTGTTCAGAAGGCAAATTGTAAAATCCAAGAAAATTATCAATATGAATGAAATATGAACTGATACAAGAATCTTTTGAATGTTTGTAGAGGTCTAAACTAGGGAAGAACAATGCACCAATCCAGCCTTTTCAGTTGTGATACCGATACTATGTCTTTAACTATCTGCCGATACCCGATATCAATACCATGCCATCATACCAGTGCAGAGAAGAAGACGGCATTTATTTATTTAAAACAAAATAAGACAGAACAGGAGGGCAACAGTAGCAGTTGGTAGTGTTTGTCCACTGGTGGTTGGTGGTTTGAATCCTGCTCTCTACATAAACATCGGGAATCAGCTGGAAAGTCCCCATGGCTGAAAGGTCCCCAAGCTGGAAAATCTCCATGAATTATACCCTTTATGACACTAAGTTAGTTCATTTATATACATATTAGGGATGCAACGATACAGTTTTCCCACAATTCAATATGTATCTCAATACATACACAGTAGCTCAGTTGGCAGAGCGTTTGTCCACTGATCCAAGGTTGGCGGTTCGAATCCTGCTCTCGACATAAACATCATTGGTGAGTGGTCAGATCCACTGACCCACAGGTCGTTGGTGTGATTCCAGCTCCCACAGATGAATGCTGTCGTTGTGTCCTTGGGCAGGACACTTAACACCCCCAGTGTCTGCGTACACTGGTGTATGAATGTGTGTGTGAATGGGTGAGTGGTTCCTTGTTGTAAAGCGCCTTGAAAGGTAGAAAAGCGCTATAAAAATGTGACCCTTTACCATTTATATGTGTCATGATATCAATTTGATTTCGATGCATTTTAATAGGCAAAAAATAATAATAATTCTGCTAATGAGTATTATATTATAACACTATGATATTAATAAAACATTACACACATTACATACAATACATTACAGTACAACTACTGTAAGCTTAGAGTTTATATGCAAAGTGTTTTCGTTCATTTGGTTCAACGATTTAAAGCTCACAGTTTATATTTGGTGAAAATAAGAATAAAGCTTTTTCAGGCTAGCTTATATTTTATAATAGTCTACTCTTAATATAGAGCAGTAGGGGAGTTACGCTATCAGACATTTCCTAAACATCATTGGTTGACCCACTGACCCACAGGTTGGCAGTGTGATCCCAACTCCCACAGATGAATGCAGTCTTTGTGTCCTTGGGCAAGACACTTAACCAACCTTGCCCCCAGTGTGTGTGTACACTGGTAATGAATGTGTGAGTGACTAAATTGCAGCCTTTACGGTTTGAAAACTGCATTTACTCAAACTGTAATTTCGTTTTGATTGTATCTACTGTGCCGCTATACACATAATGATACTAAAAGGTGGGACACACAGTAATGATCTCCATTCAGACTTTAACATCTCAGCTTGTCCACAACAGTCAAAATCATCTTGACTATTCATAATTTGTTTTGAATTGTTTTTGTTTTTCACCAGTACCAACCACTATAACACCAATGACGATCCCTGATGCAACAAAATTCTAAAAATACCTAAATTGGCTTGTGAGCTATGACATTACCCACACTCCTTCCTGCTCTCATATTTTTTTCCGGTTGCTCTTCATGTCACCATACTCTCCCTCCCAGCATTCACTACTTCCTGTACACCCCCACCCCCGTCCCCCCCGCTCCACTCTAATGCGTATAGGATTCCCTCCACCCCCTCCTCCCCGAGCGTGCCTAAAGCCAGGGAGAAGCCGGCGAGAAGCTGCAAGCAACAGGTGGAAAGTATAAAATTGTCAGATCTAAAGACGAAAAAAATCCAAAACACACATCTTCCTATAATCAGAAGGGATGCAGTTTCCATAGGTCTGGGTGGTCACCAATCACTGGGCGACATTTGGAGTAATATGGACTTTGATAGCAGGATGCAGTTAGCCCGTGGATCAAATAGGGTAGTAACTTTTAACACATGTTCTAGTTATTTTCCACTCACAATATTAAGCAGGTTGTGGGGTGATTTTTTTCTTGGCGTATAATGGTTTCTTGCAATCTTCAGAGGGGTTGGAAAGGATTCTAACGGGGCTGAAGGCCGAAGCTTGGCAAAAGTAAAAAGTACTACAAAGCTAAAAAGCTTACGGATACTTTGATCAACTGATAAACTGTAGCTGGGAGTAAAAATAATGGAAACAGTAGTTAAAAAGGCCCTACCATGCAACTTTTTAACCAAATAGACTTAAAAAACTATTAAAAAACATTGTTACTGCGAGCATTCTTGCATCTCCACAAACCTGACTCCGATTCACCTCCACCTGTGTGTTTCCATGGATACGGTGTTCCTCTCTATAATGTTATGGCATAAAATATATCTATCTCCATGGAGAATGCTCAAAGTACAGTTTTATCTTTCTATTTCCATGGAATCGTGCATGTGGCTTTCAATATTAAGCGAGTTGTTGGGTGATTTCTTGGCGTATAATAGTTTGCTGTAATCGTCATAAAAGTTGGAAAGGATGAAGGCCGAAGCTTGGCAAAAGTAAAAAGTACCACAAAGTAAATGGACACTTTGATCAGCTGATAAGATGCAGTTGGGAGGTGGCTGGAAATAGAAGTTAGTTAGAGATATGTTTTCATTCAGTTGACCTCGAAAGGCCAGTTAAATCAAGGCAAAGTATGTTTTTTATACACTTTTCAAGGACAAGTCGGTGAGGATGAGTTCGCTTATGGTTCGGGTTGCTAAGCGTATTGAAAATCAGATACTAATCGATACTAAAACTAGCATTCAGACTAGATCCTCATTTGAGCAGGTATCAATACTAAAAAAGTCACATTCACAGCACAGAAATGAACCTTTAGGATGATCTTGAGCTGTATCTGAACAAGTATAAGAACACAGAGACCAGTATACGCACATGAAACCTACCGAAACCACTGAGGATTTCCAAAAAAATGAAAGGAACACGTTAAAAACACATCAGAGCTCAATGTGAAAATAAAAACTAAGCCCTTTATAGGCTGAAATTTACGAGAGGTGACATCCTTTTGTTCCTAAAACGTTAAGCGCATTATTTGTACAGGTATCCAGCATATAGATATTTTTTTCATATTGAGATGTGATGCGTTTTCAAAGTGTTCCTCTAATTTTTTAAATTTTTAATGCTGACAATCACATTCTACTGTTTAAATTGGTATTGAGTGTCGAGTATTTTCCTTTAGCACTGTGATGTCATTTGGAAATACAGGAAGTGCTCCATATATAATCATTTGGATGAATGCAGCAGTGTAATTGCCTCTCTACAGTACTAAACTAAAAGGTAAAAGGAGCTGTTAACTTGAAAACTACCACTACATGACATCACAAGTTGGAACAGAGCATTTTGAGCTTTGGAGATATAAGCAGAGTAAAAATTAAGAGTTACTAAAATGTGTGAATGAAACAAACACAACTCCGGGTATGTTTTTGCGGAGATAACATTATAACATGACTAAAAGCTCATAAGAGTAAATGTTGTGTAATATAGGACCTTTAAACAAAATAAATGTATGCTGTGCTACACTTTTGGTGAATATATCATGATTCAAAAAAAAACAAAAACAAAATCTCCAGCTCCACATCTGGTTGGAATTAATGGACTGCAGCTTTGCTCTCTGTTACTAATATCAGTGTATTCACTAATCCACAGCTCAGACAGAGATGGTGTTTTGGGTTTAAAGTGCTTTACATGACAGGGGAGGAGGTCAAGTCAGGACACACTCTCACACCTGCACACACACACACACACACACACACACACACATAATACAGTGTACATTCAAGGTGACCGCCACATACTGCGCTACCGATTTCATATGGGACACACTGTACTGCTCCAGTGTACTGTTAAAGGGCCCATACTGTACTGTTTTCTGATCTATGTTATAATGTTGTTTCCTCGTCACAAACATAACACACAAAAAACCTTGAATATTTAGGCTGTGTTCTCCTCTCAAACTGAAAACACTCTGTTCCACCTTCTGATGTCATGTGGTAATACAGGAAGTGCTCCAGTCACCTTAAGTAGATTCATTTGGATGATAAAGAGCTTTGGAATTGCCCATCTCTATTGAATATAAGGTAAAAGGTAAAAATTTGAATGAACAACATCCGTGTCATAAAGTGGAACAGAGCATTTTGAGCTTTGGAAATAGACTCAAGAAAAAAACACAACTCCAGGTGAGGTTTTGAGGACAACATTCTAACCTGGCGTAAAAAGTAAGAGTAAAGTAAGAGTCAAGTTTGTGTAGGACTTTTAATAAATCTAAAGAGAACTAAATATACCTTCTCTTTCGACAAACATGTTCTGAAATCTCTGTGATTGTTGTATTGTTGATATTTTAAAGCCCTACCATGCAACTTTTTAACGAAAAAATAGAGTAAACTATTATCATGAACGGACTTGTATCTCTACTGTTCCAGAGTATTACATATAAAGCACATCTTTTTTTTTTCAACTTTATTTATTGAACATTTGAACTTTAACGGACAGAGTGCACTGTATTAAATAATATTATTACAGGTATAATAGTGATACGAGGGACACGTTAACCCCTGAAAATAATTAGGTAAATAAAGTTAAAAATAGTAGTAGATAAATTAAATATATATATAATGTAAATAATAAAGAAGAAATACATATAAAGCACATCTAACTCCACAGAGAATGTTAAAAGTACTGTTTTATCTTTCTAATTCCATGGAATTCTGCAATTGACGTGGCACCTCCAGAAAGTTACGCAATGTGGCTTTAAGTTTTGCAGTTAATATTTCAGTAATACTCTTGCCTTGAGTGGAATTTAAATGTTATTGAAAATGTAATCCCAATATTTAGTAGAGAATCTCATGTGCTTTTCTTAACTCATCCTACCCTAATAAAACCAGCCTGTGTGGCCTGTATTAGTCTATTGTTACTTTTAACTAACTCACTCTGATTGTCTAACAAAACCTGCAAGTCCGTGCAAGGCTCAAGCTTTTTCCACTCGGGCTGAACCTCATTTCTCCTGTATATATGTCATAGATCTCTCAGTAAAGCTCTATAGAGGCACTTCAAACAGTCGGCTAAATACTACTGTGATGAAGTCAGCTGACTCCTTAGCAACGCCGCTTTAAACCTGAGCCAGAAAACCTGACGAGATCTGCTCCAACAAAGTCTGACTAACCAGCAGATGTGGGTAGTTACATTTACTCAATTTTACAGAAATTGTAGTTTTCAGAGGACTTTTCTAGCAACTGGCAGACGATCTGTGAAATGCTGAAATGCTGAAATGCTCGGTGGAGATGTTACTGCTTTGTCTGGAATGTTTCACACTATGGTATCAAACCTTTCTATCTTCATCAAGACCAAATCAGACCAACATAGAGGTCAGATCTGTGGAGAGGCGACCCCGCTCACAGTCAGAATGCCTGTTTTTCTAGGCATTTTTGAGCTATAAAACCACCTGTAATTGAATAAATAAAGTAGAGCTGTTTAATGTCATACTGTGGAATATTCCGGACAGAGCAATTAGCAATTAGGTGATGGACCCCCAACCAAAAAGTTAAATAGTGCATTAAAGCAGTAAATTTTGGCTATTTTTCCCATTGTGATTAAGTCTACAAGTGACAAAATTTATGCTGACAATATGAAATGATTTGAACATTCGTGTTTCTTGCACCAGTCTTTCAAATATGACTTTGTTTTTCTCATGTCCTGACAGTTACTCTTAAAAGCTGCACTGTGTAACATTTGCTTGTCTCCTTGGAGATTAAATAAACTTGGTTATCACAATGGAATGAATGGTCAGATCTATGGAGAAACAAGCCTGCACATACAAAACACCTGTAACTGAATAAATGCAAGGCAGGTTTGTTTAATGCCATACTGTGAAACATTCTGTGGAAAGAAAAAAAACATCTCCATGGAGACAAGAAAGTAGCGGACCCGCCTCCCTAGAAGTTACGTAGTGCACTTAAGTTACTCTTACTTGAGTAGGGCTTTTCGCGAATACTTTTTCACTCTCATTTGAATATTTTTGGACTGCAACTTTGTTCTTCTACGCAAGTACTATTAAGTAACATTTCTCTTACTTTAGTTAAATTTTTGGCTACTCTATCCACCTTTTCTGACTAGTTATGACTTAGAATCTAGCTCTGTTTCGCCATTACATGCTAACATATTCACCCCTCATGCTCCCACAAGCGTTGCCAAGTCTTTCCTCACTTCAATAACTCCAAAAATGTCATCACTGGCTCCACAAAACTCTTGATAAAAGTTTGAACTGAAGTCCCTCCGTGTTTTTTGTTTTCTTCTTTCTTCAGAAGCAAACTTTCTAAATGGACTCTTTACGACGGTAATTGGCAACAGTTCGTGCCTGGACGGTTCTAATTCTTTTTACGAGCGACTTGTTGGTGTTAGCTCGGTGCGGTGTTTGCAGGTGTTGCCATGGCAGCGGCGGAGGAGGAGGAGGGCACATACTTGCAGGAGCAGAGTGGAGCTGGGGCGAGCGAGAGAGAAACAGGAGGGGGAGAGAGAGTGAATGGGTTAGGTCTGGCGGTGTGACGGGTCGAGTCTTTAGCATCTCAAAGCAGCTGGGTTCAATTCAGCGTGGGAGTGGGGCTGGAGTTTTCTGGTTTAAAGACAATTATACTCCACATTGTATTTAAATGGACTGTGCCTGTAACTCAAATGGGCTGGATTCTGCCTTTAAAGGGGAACTCCAGCATGTTTGAAGCTAAAGTCTGTTGCTAGAGGTGGTCAAATACTGTCAGAAGCCAAAAAAAAAGGGCAGAGATCAGTGTTTTCTAGGCGGAGATCTCGCTGTGGCAGTGAGTCTGTCAAGGCAACAAGCTAGTGTAGTGAATTGGGCAATTTGCACACTGAAAAAGCTTAATACCGCTTTCTAACCCATCTCACAACATAGCCACGAGTCTAACAAACAAAACACTCTGCCTGGCTCTGCCTGTAATTTTATAAAACAACTTTATAAGCAGCCTTAGCATTACTTCTGTTGATTTCCCACCGCGCATGTGAAAGTCCAAAAGACTCGATCGCCGATGTCGTTTCTAATCCCATTTATTTACAAGTGAATTATATTTTTTGAAAAACACTAAAAAATACATTCCTGAACCATTTTCTTTCAACAATTTTCACCGTCAGTAGTCGATCCTTCTGGCGGCTCGAGCCTCTCGCCGCCGCTGGAGTCGACCGTTGAGCCTTTTGAGCTTCAACAAGGTAAGGCTAAAGCTGCTTATAAAGTTGTTTTCTAACCTTTCCAGACACTAATGAGTGAGCCAGGCAGAGCGTTTTGTTTGTTAGACTCGTGGCTGTTGTAAAATGGGTTAAAGTGGTGTTAAGCTTCTTCTGTGCAAATTGGCGTTTTATGTGGAAGTTAAGAACTTGCCCCCATCACTACTCTAGTTTGTTGCCTTGGCAGAATCACTGCCACAGTGAGATCTCCACCGAGGCAACACTGATCTGTGCTGTTTTTTGTCTTCTGACAGTATTCAACCACCTCTAGAAATGGACTTTAGCTTCAAACGTGCCGAAGTTCACCTTTAAGATAATGAAAACTGAACTATTTTGATCCTTTGCTCTCCACTAAGAAGAAATTTCACTTTGCAAAATGAAACAAATTTTATTTTCATTTCTTATGACTTTAAACAGAGGTTGCCACATAAAACCATACAGCCATATAGTGAATTGGATCATTTTCACACCTGATCACCTGCATAAGAAATAAAAGAATTTCCATGGAAACAGGAGGAGTCAGGTTTGTGGAGTTGGCATGGACGAAAACTGAAAATGGAAATGCTTTATTTTAATAATAGTAATTTAAATTTTAAAAGGCGTCTTTCTGGGCACTCAAGAACACAGTACAAACAACAATTGAGACACATAATTAAAAACAGTCAAACAGGACATGACAGGTTCTAAAACATCCGGACATTAATGGGGGAAGGCTCATTTAAATAAATGGGTTTTGAGTCTGGATTTGAATGTTGGGAGTGAATCAAGATTACGGAGGTCAGGCGGGAGTGATTTCCAGAAGTGTATTTTTTGGCTAAATAGTTTAAACACACAACCCCTACAGTTTTACACTGAGTTCTTCTCTCAAACTCCACCATCCCTCACTAGAATCTTTTGGATCATTTCAACCCTGCAACTGCCACTCTCTACTGAGCTAAAGGTAAAAGGAGCTGTCAACTTGGGAACCAGGCTTACTCATGTGAATGAAACAAAACACAACTCCAGGTATATTTCTGAGGAGGTAACAACCTTATAACATGGCCTAAATCTCAAAGAATCCATTTTGTGTAATATTAGCACTTTTAATCATTCTACAGCCCATTCTATTAAGTACCCAAAGTTGTAACAGAAATCCTTAATTGAACTAAAAAATAAAAAATTGTGTCACATCAATTAGAAAAAGTGAAGTTCCTAAAACTCAAAGTGACACGTACCATTTCTAACTCCCATTGTGCCTCTGTATACTGTAACCATCCAGCCACAAGTCCATCCCAGAAGTGGGTGATGGGGTCATTTGGGGACAAACTGCCAATCACACACTTATTTACGACCTGATGCTGTCGGCCACCATATTGGATCCTGTAATGAGGTTGTGTGGTGGTTACTGTGACAGTAAAAAGCCCGGTTTATCTTCAAACCTGCCAAGAGCGTAACGGTGCCTCCTCAGTATATGGGAAACTCCTAATGATGAAAGCAGGGTAATTATCCGAAACGACCTCAAGCACTGACCACTCCAACTCTTCAAATTCTATTAACAGAAACAGCTGTTTTTGGATTTACTCTGCAGTGACTATGCATATCAATGACGGAGTGTGCAAAAACAAAAAAGTTGTAAGATAGTCTGGGAACTCAGGAGGAAGGAATAGACTGAATACCAATTCCGGTACCATTTTAAAAACCTGATTTAGACAATAGAATGCTATTTTCAACATTAAATCATAGTACTTACTTTGATATTCCCATGTGGGCTTATATCTGTGTAATCCCTCAGTGGTGCAGGTAGGTTTCATAGTACTCCATGGGCGTATACTAGTCTATGTGCTCTTATACTTGTTCCGATGCAGCTCAAGATCATTCTAAAGTGATTCGGGAAAGGTTCATTTCCCATGAATGCAACTTTTTAGTCTGGATACCTGTTGAAATAATATCTAGTTTCAATACTGCCTTAAGCATCGATTAATATTAGGGGTGGGCGATATCTTGATATTTAAAATATATCAAAATATTGTTTAAACTCGATATAAATTCTGACATATTGATATATCGCTATAATGCTTATATTTACTTCGCCTGTTTGCCTTCTCTGTGCTGCGCTCACCCACGCTCATCCCTGCCTCCTCGCTTTTGTGCTCCAAGCTCCTCTGCGGAGCCCGAAGTTCAGCCGCGGACTAAACCAGGATTAAACCAGGACTAGGACTAAACCAGGACTAAAAGCGGAGTACGAAGCTGTGGACGAAACAAGGACTAAACCAGAACTAGGACTAAACCAAAACTAAAAGCGGAGTTCGAAGCTGCGGACGAAACAAGGACTAAACCAGAACTAGGACTAAACCAAGACTAAACGCAGCCGCGGAGCCCAGAGCTCGGCCGCGGACAAACCAGGACTAAACCAGGACTAAATGTGAAGTACGAAGCTACGGACTAAACAAGGACTAAACCACAACAAGGACTAAACCATGACTAGGACTAAACCAAGACTAAACGCGCCCGTGGAGCCCAGAGCTCGGCTGCGGGCTAAACCAGGACTAACCCAGACTAAACGTGGAGCAGGGAGCCAGAGCCCCACTACACTGGTGGCAGGAACATGAGGTTGCTCCAGCACTGAGCACCCGAGCAAAAATCCCTCTGTGCCACTAGCAGACCTCCTGAAAGGATTAAGGACAGTGGAAATATAGTTATTTGTCAAAGTGCTGCACTTAAGCATGAAACAGGAGACAAATAGGTGTTTCTTGCTTAATGTAAGAGTTACAGAAACTTGTTTTTTTTGGCTATTTGTTGATGGCTACAACAGAGTAAATGCAAAGATGAGCTTGAGTTGAGTTAAGGCAATATGTATTATTTCTGCAGTCAGGGCAGTCTTTTTTTAACCTTAAATGCCGCAGAAGCACTTTGTTCCTATATGGACTGACTACCTCGAGTTGAGTTGTTTTATTTTTGAATGAAAAAAAGGCAACATGTACTATTTCTTCTTCCTCTTTGCACTTCTTAAAAAAGACTTTGTGTCTTTTTGGCATATTTACTTTTGCTGTAGTTTTGGGGGGTTATTTTTCTTGAAAAGATATCGAGATATATATCATATATCAAGATATAGCAAAATATATTGAGATATATTTTTTGGTCACCCAGGCCTAATTAGTATCTGCTTTTCAATACTTCTGACCACCTTATCTGCATAAACTAATCCAAGGTATGCCTTAGACTCACTGTTACCTGCTGTTATGACTAAAACAACTATACAGAATACTTTTTATACACAGAGATCAATGCCGTATGGTATTAAAGCATGGTACAGTGTGTGCCGGAGGAACGTGCAGTGACTTTTGCAGGGTTTTTCCAGTGTCCCGGGCAGCAGTGGTCAGACAGCAGACAGTGGAAATAGCTCACATGCCGGTGGTACGGAGCGGAGAATCAGCCCAGTATCCAGGAGTACTGCGTGTGTGTAACTCCATACACCTACACATGGGAGGCTAGACACTTATGCAACTCTAGGAACCTGCAATAAGTCTTAGTCCAGTTGAGACTTCGCAGCTGATGTCCTCAACATTACCTTGGGGTGTGATGGAAACTGAAAACACTCGTCTGTTACTTAAATTCGCCTTTAATCTGAGATTTATTTTAACACAATCTGACCAGAAAGAGGTACTTAAATTGGAACTACGTGAGATGACACATAAAAGTAAAGTATCTGTCATGCTGTTCTGGGATGGTCTAATTTGTCTGCTTATTTGTAGCACATGTTATAAATCCTTCAGATATCTCCTCTCAAATATTCTTGTATCATTCAGAACAAAATATATAACTTCTTTTGCCTAAGATTTACAGAGTGTACTAGGCTACTTTGTCAATTCATTCAATAGAAATCTGCGTCTGTTATTCTAAAATATAGGAAAAAGTGTAGTTATAACTAGCCAGGCAATCTGTGAATACTATTTGGGAAACACAACCATAGATATGTCAAAATTCAGCTTCCAAGCGACTAAGCCTTGTAGTAAAGGTCATTTGAGCAGTGAAATGAGCAGGAAGAGTCTGGTAAAGGTGGCTCTAAAAACAGAGAATTTCCTGGATAATTATCTACTTTTCTTAGGACTACTTTTGGTTTGGTAACTACATTTAGGAAGATTCATGCTAAGGAATAGACTCGATACTCAATACAGATTCTGATACCACACTGATCATTAATAACTTTATTAAGACAACAGAATGTGATTTTCAGCATAAATAATAATAATCTCTTAGTGGTCCAGGTAGGTTCCATAGTGGTCCATGGGTGTATTCAAGTCTATGTGCTCAAGATCATTCTAAAACTATTCAGGAACTATTCATTTGTCCTGTGAATGTGACTTTTTTGTATCAATACCTACTCAAATGAGTATTTAGTTTTGATTAGGGCTGTTAACGTTAACGTGTTAACACATGCGATTAATCACAAAAAAATAACTAATTAATCATTTTTTAACGCAGATTAATCACACAATTTATTTTGAACACACATGCATCAAAAGTGCAGATGGTGACCTGAAAGGCGGTGCAGGTTATTAGGTCAGTGATCAGGTCTGTCCATATGCAGATGTGAAGACGACAGATGAGACTGTGACTGGTGCTCAGCGGCAAATTTCTCTGTAAAAAACTGCCTGACGGGACTTTAGATAAAACTAAGGTAGTTTGCAGATATTGCAGTGATGAACTCTCTTTCCACAGAAGCACAAGTTTAAAATATCATCTTAAAGCAAAACACGGGTGTGATTCAGCGGCAGCAACAACGCTACTTGTACCAACAACAAGCCGAGCAGCAATAAACTGCATTTTTGTCAAAATATTTTGGTATTTTTTTGAAGAATAATCGTGATTAATCAAAATTCTAAAGTGTGATTAATCTTATTTTAAAAATGAATCGTTTGACAGCACTAGTTTCGATACTAGTTTTAGTATCGATTAGCATCTGATTTTCAATACTTTTGACACCCCAACTAGCTTTTTTCCCCCAATAATTTAGGGTGACCAGAATTTCAAAATAAAAAAAACTGGGACCTCTCCAGTTTTTGGGTGGTTGGTAATAATGAAATTGTGAAACGAGTGTGTAATTAAGAAAAACTGATGAACATGTGAGTCAGTATAGTCACATTTTCTTTGTGTTTTGGTCATTTTTAATCAGCTTTTCAGTATTTTACAGAAACAGATTACAATTTATGCCTCTCTTTACTGTTGACAGGGATCAAACTGGTCAAAAAATGGGGACAAATAGGACATTTCTTGTATACAACTGGGACAAATCAATGGTTTCGGGTAAATCTGCTGGGCCAGGGGACACAAGGCTCATCCTATAATAATTAACCAAAGCTGAATGCAAAACTAGCTACAGTTTTACAGGCAAGACAACATGCTCCAGTCTCTTTCCTGCATCTCTATCCAAACTCAAAATAGCCAGGTATCTCAGCTATAAATTCCATGTAAACATTGTAAGTTGGCTCAGGTTTTTACAGTGTCTAATTTCTGAATGCAGCTGCTTGTTGTGAGCTGTTATTGTTTCAGCTTTGCAAAGAGGTTTTCCCTCCAAAACCACTTCCTCTTCCCCTCCCGCTGCCGAGGCCATTGTCTCAGAGCACCGGAGGTAGGAGAGAGCAAGAAAAGACAGTTATCTCATTCTGAAAGCGCCTATCTGCATCTGAAAACATCACATGGTAAAAGTCGGACAATATAAGAAAGAATGCTGAAAATGTGTCAGCCAAGATTATTAGTGCAGTGATTGAATTTGAAATGTTAAGGACAATGGATTAAAACAGAATATTGACAAAAACAGAAACAGAAATCTTATGTTGACTATGTTATAATCTTCAGAAACATCTGCATATTTAGCCTGTGTTCTTCTCTCAAACCAAAACCACTTCCACCTTATGTCATGTGGTTATACAGGAAGTGCTTCATTGTGTTTTTAAACTCTACACACCTTCACTAGAATCATTTGGGTAATTTCAACCCTGGAATTGCCAATTTCTACAGAACTAAAGGTATAAATGAATGAGAACTTCAGGCATCAATTTCTTGAAACGGGTGCGTTGGAGGAAATAGAGCAGCACAAGAACAAAGAAAAATCCCACACACCGTCTTACTTGCAAATTGTGAAATTTATTAGGAGGTAAACAACATAAAAAAAAAAAAAGTAAGACAGTGTGCAGGATTTTTCTCTGTCACTGAAATAAAGGGAAATGGAGCTGTTAACTTGAAAACTTTAAACCATTTTGAACATTTTGAGCTTTGGAGATGACTAATAATAAAGGATTACTCAAATGTGTGAGTGAATGAAACAAAACACAACTCCAAGTATATTCTGATGATGCAACAACATAACACGGTCCCAAGATTTTCTCCTTATAAATATTATTGCATTAGTTGAAATCATGTATCTTGCATCTATCAAATTAAAGGCTTTTTAATCGATAAAAAAAATACCTTGAAAATGTTAAAATATGCTTTCTTAATGTGGTCGGGGTCACCTCTCCACAGATCTGACATGTAACTTGGCCTGGTGGCATCTTCATGGAGATTTGAATGTCATACTGTGGGAACATTATATTATTTTCCATAGATTTCTTCCACAGTTAACTCTCAGTTTTATTTCTGTTCCTTTGAGGCGGTGTGTGATAACCTACTTTTATAGCATTAACGTGTCCAAGGCAAGCAGAGGCAAATGCTCCACCACAAATGTTACATAATGCACCTTTAAAGCTCATATATTACAGTATTTTTTGGATTATAAATCACACTTTTTTCAGGGTTTGGGCCCATAGTCCAAATATATGAATCGTATATATGAATCAAAAATGAAAAAACAAATCGTTATCTGTTTTTTCATTCTGGTTTTAATGACAAGTAATAAAGAGAAGAGGTTTTTTTTAACCAATTTTTGGGTCTATATTGAAAAACAAACAAATGAATGATACATGGATTGTTCTTTATTTGGTTGTTTTTATTAGTATAACTTCTATAACTTGCCTTTCAAGATGAAATGTTGGTTCTTGGTCTCTGATTTTATAAAATAAATTTCACCCAAAACGGTACACTGTTTTCAGATCTGTTATGTTGTTTCCTCATCCACTTTGTGATGTCATGTGGTGATACAGGAAGTGCGCCACTGAGTTTTTTACCTCCATACACCTTCACTAGAATCATTTGGATAATTTCAGCCCTGTAATTGCTAATCTCTACTGAACTAGATGTAAAAAGTAGCTGTTAATTTCTAAACTACCACTTCATGACATCACAAAGTAAAAGAAAGCATTTTGAGCTTTGGAGTTATAGAAAAACTAACAATAAAAGATCATTCCAACATGTCTGAATGACACAAAACACAACTCCAGGTATGTTTTGATGAGCTTCTACTATTCTAACATGACTAGAAATCCTAGTTTTTATCTCCGTTCCTCTGAGACTATCATAACCTACTTTTGGCAAACACCTGTGTATATTTTCACAGCAACATCTCCATATTTGCTTCACTTAGAACTTGTCGAAAATTAGTCATGACGAAGTGTAAAACCTGCACTCTAAATCGGGCTCACTATAACCCAATGAGACACAAAGCAGCCCCCGAGTGGAGCCAGCTAAAAACGCAGCCAGGCAAATGAGTTTCACAGCACATTACATAAGCCCCGACCGCCATGCATAATTCACCACGCTCATCTTAGAGAATATTTGACAAACTTGTGCCCAAAACAGACCCTAGCGAGACGGAGTGAGGAGGAAAAACTAGCATCCATGAAGGCGTCATTCTGGGCTAATCTGTGCAGGTCCAAAGCGTGCGTAGAATATGCAGAAATATTGTGGAGAATAACGAAGCTTCAATGACAGGAGATGAAAAGAGGACGTGTCCCAGTTAGGCGCCGTTCATTTGATGCTTGATGCCACGTGAGGAGAAATGCACTGCGCTATGGAGTTGCATAAGGTTAAAAAGGAAAATGTGGATCTTTTGGAATCATCTGTGTTGGAAACTCTTTTTATAACTTAAAGGTGCTATATTCTGCTATTTTCTTATATATGTTCTAATGTTGTTTCCTCATCACAAACATACCTGGAGTTGTGTTTTGTTTCATCACTCATGAATTTAACACACAAATCCTGTCTATTTGGTAGGGATGTGCATTGCCATTGATCTGGCGATACGATACATATCACGATATCCCTGTTACGATTCAATATATCACGATATTTCCCAATACTAAAACACAAGGCAATATATTGTGATTTAGCAATAATTCTGTATAATATTATGGTCGCGTACACCTTCATGAGACCAAAACAGGATGAAATACATTTATTTTAAATAATCAGAAATGGAATTGATTTTTTCATGAAGAACATGACTTTAAAAAATCGATTCGGATGCATTTTGAATCGATGCGAGAATCACACAATGAAGTATCATGCTATATCACTGAACCAATTTTTTTCTTACATCCCTACTGTTGAGTTTTTCCCAGTCTGTTCCACCTTGTGATGTCATGTGATAATAAAAGTGCTGCACTGTGTTTTTAAACTCCGTAAACCTTCACCAGAATCACTAGAATCACCAGAATCATGCCAGTCTCTACTGAACAAAAGGTAACTGTTAACTTGATATGACATCACAAGGTGGAACAGAGCAGATCTTTGGAGATGTAGACAAACATACATTTTTGTAACCGGGTTTATTAGTCTGTCTACATCTCCAAAGTTCAAAATGATCTGATGTCCTCAATTGGTAGTTCTCAAGTTAACAGCTAAAGATCTGCTATTCCAGAGCGGAAATCATCCAAATGATTCTAATGTAGGTGTAGGGAGCTGAAAAACACAGTGGAGCACTTCCTGCATTACCACATTACTATTTGAGGAAAGAACTCTATATCTGCAGTGTATGTGTGTGTGAATGTGTGAATGAAACAAAACATAACTCCAGGTATATTTGTGATAAGGAAACAACATTATAACACAGATCTGAAAATAGTGTAATATAGGCCCTTTAACTAAAATCAATCACTAATACAACAACTGTTTTTATTGGTATTTTGACAAGTCCGTCCACAGTCAAAATACAATCTTACTCATACGTAACAGCAGCTCTGACTAACAGTCCGTAGGCACATTCACCCATATTGACGATGGAGGTTACATAACAGAGGACGAGGTGGAAAAATCGTGACTATAGGAGCCTAATAGTCTGCACTTGCTTCTCTATTGATGATGAAATTTATATGATTACAAGTTATCTATGTTAATTCAGCACCTCATGTCCAATACCTATGGCAGCAATATTGATTAACCCCCGAAGACCTAGGGGCAATTTTAGTACATTTCTTCTCGCCTGGATTTTTTTCTTAATTTTGCTTTTAAAACTGCCCCTTTTACCCTCTACTGAAGTGTTCTACATCCTTCTGTTCAGTACAGCCTGTTATTTCACAATCTGCTGCTGCAGTTGTGTCATGTGGCTGTGATAAAAGCTATAGGACCAGAAATAGAGATGAAAAAAAGAAAATAAAATTCACACTCTTTTATACAAAACACACAGCAAACATGTAGAAACTACTTTTTGGACATAAAAAATACTTAATTTAGGGCCTTAGCTACAAAAATGCAAAATATCAAGTCGGTAAGGAAACTAAAAATCTCCTTATTGCCCTAAAAACAAAAAAAGTGCAATTGCCCCATAACTTTCCTGGTCCAGTCCTGGAAACAGCTCCTGTAAAGTCCAGGGCCAGAGCATAGAACAGAGCCACATCACTTCCTGCATTTCCCTGGTGTTTATTACATTTGTATTTGCTCATTTTGAGTGAAATAAACCTTTCATATAAAAATAGCAAGGGATGCACAATTACACACACCAAGATGCGTAATTTGCCATTTATTTGAGAATAAACTTCACTTAGAGCGGCTTCTTCAGTTGTTATAAACATAAACGCTCGAGAGGAGTCGACCATCTTAACTCACTTCACTCTTTGGCAAAGTTTTGGCCAATCAAAATGGACGGAGCGCATGAGTTTGGGGAAAACAAAGTTCTTATTGGACACTCGATTTGCGCACGTCATCATGCAATGTGTGAGTGATGTAGGATAAGGACGCAGAAATATACGGAAACCTCAATGTCTGCACTTTCAGAGGAAGAAAAAGTAAGCTTCTATCTTTTACGGATAGAAAGTTATGCGCGGTTATATAAAACATATTCCTCGGAATCGTATACGATGTCGTAGGTTCACTAAAGATATAATAACATACTCACAGCTTAAAGGAGCCATATTACGCTGATTTCTCATCTATTTTATAATGTTTCTCTATGGAAAAGATACCGGAGTTGTGTTTTGTGTCATTCACACATGTTTAACACACAAACCCTGCATAGTCTGAGTTCTCTGTAATAATCAGTAGTGATGCATGTGGGGAATTGGTATTTAAAGCATTATATTGTAAATTGGTTTAAAATCTCGTCTTGTCTCGATATCGTGGACTCCATCTCATGAAAGCACTGTTTAGTCCCACGTCTACCCTATAAACTTTCACTAGAACCATTTGGATCATTTCAGACCTGGTATTGCCCATCTGTACTGAACTAAAGGAAAACTACTGCTTCATGACATGGCGTTTGATGTTCCAACACGACTTAAAAGCTCACAATAGTCCATTCTGCATAATACAGGGGCTTTGTTATATCAGCACCACTTGTTAAAACCTGTCCCAGCTGCCTCGTGGATTTGCAGGTGAACTTTTTGCAAACCCAGCCCTGACACAATTCAAAATAAACAAAAGTAGATCCAGATTTGAAAAGCGTGCCATCTCCATAGCCTCTGTATACAAACAGGGCCAATGGTTACCAACGGCCTGGAGCCTCTTTTACTCAACCTGTTTAATTTGACCTATTGAGAACGTATTACCTAAGCGCTTTTATCCGGCCTCCGCACTGTACTTTTACCACACCTGTGAGCCCATCTGCACAATTTATGACCAACTACGTCAGTCTGTGTACTCCTGCCAAAAAACCCCGCTAGGATAATTATAGCATCGCCCCCTCGCATGACAGCCATTTTAAACCTACTACAACTACTAATATTACAACCTACAGCTACTATCATCTACAAACGACTACTGTATATCCACATCCTATGAACTACCACTACTACTAACAACTGTTGCTGTTAGTACTACAACCTACTAGCCACGAATACTTTGTGAATTTCCTTCGGGATTTATCGATCTACTGCAATCTACTAACTAAAGCAACCCTCTAATTACGCCTACTACTATTACTACTACAGTAGCAACCTAATATCTACTTCTACTGCCACTGCCTACTAAATACTACAACCCGCATACTAACTACAATCACTGCTACAAAGTATCTACCAACTGTTGCTACTATGGCAATCTACTAATTACTACTATAACCCACTACTACTACAACTACTACTACTTTAAATAGCTGTCTTTAAATGTTTTACATAAAGATATCTGACATGACTACTTCTACTACTGTTACTACTGCTACTGTTATTACTGCTAATATTACTACTGTTATTACTGCTAATACTACTACTGTTATTACTGCTAATACTACTACTGTTATTATTGCTAATACTACTACTATAACTACTGCTAATACTACTACTATTATTACTGCTAATACTACTACTGTTATTACTGCTAATACTACTACTGTTATTACTGCTAATACTACTACTATTATTACTGCTAATACTACTACTATAACTACTGCTAATACTACTACTGTTATTACTGTTAATACTACTACTGTTATTACTGCTAATACTACTACTATAACTACTGCTAATACTACTACTGTTATTACTGCTAATACTACTACTATTATTACTGCTAATACTACTACTGTTACTAGTGCTAATACTACTACTATTATTACTTCTAATACTACTACTGTTACTACTGCCAATACTATTATTACTACTGCTAATACTACTACTATTATTACTGCTAATACTACTACTGTTATTATTGCCAATACTACTATACCACTATCTCTACTACTACAACTAAAACTACTGCTACTACACCGCTATCTCTACTGCAACTACAACTACTCCTACAACGACTACAACTACTACTACAACAACTATTACTACATCTACTACAACTATTGCTACTACTACATATACTACAACAACTACTACTACTACTACAACTACTACTACTTCTACTACAACTACTGCTACTACACCACTATCTATACTGCAACTACAACTATTACTACATCTATTAATACATCTACTACAACTACCACTACCACTACTACTACTACTACATCTACTACAACTACTACATCTACTACAAGTACTACTACAACTACATCTACTGCAACTACTGCTACTCCATCTACTACAACTACAACTACTACTATTACAACTACTACTACTACTACTACTACTACATCTACTACAACTACTACTACTACTACTACATCTACTACAACTACTAATACTACATCTACTACATCTACTACAACTACTACTACGTCGTCTACTACACCTACAACTACTATTACACCTACACCTACAACTGCAACTACTACTACAACTACTACTATTACAACTACTACTAGTACTAGTACTGTATGTCTGAAGTAGTCATGTTTAAAACCCTTCCATAAAGCACTTCTGCTGACATATCAGACCGGGGCCCTAACAAACTTGATGAGAACATGTAATTTGTGACTCGGGGCAAATTGGACGCTGTGTAATTCTCTTCGACCGAACAAAGCCCCGTCATCAAAACGCCAAACAAAAGAATCCTGTTTAGACTCCTGTCGACATAGAAATAGAAACTTGTGGTGTTTGAAACGCCTAGGAATAGATATGCTGGGCCATGCGCTTTCTTATCTCTCTGAAAGAAGTGTGTGCAGGCTGGATAGAATAACAGCCCTCCCTCTCTCCTCCTTTTCATCCTCCTCCTCTTCGTCTTCTTTTCCCTTTGAGGCCAACTGTCCAAAAAGCCTGGGACAGCTTCGTCTTCGGCTGAAATTTCAAATCAATAGCCCACAGTGTGTAATGAGCTGATTAGAAGAAGGCCCAGATTAGAGAACTCAAGTTACAAACCCGCAAAAAAGTGCTAAAGATGTGAAAAATCCAAGCTGGAGGGCAAATTTACTTCTATAGCAGAATATTAGGCTATAGGTCATAAGGAGCTACAGATTAGGGTTCTCAAAAGCATCAAAAATCAGAAACAAATCAATATTTAAACTAATATCGAAGCTAGAGCAGGTATCGATATTAAAAAAGACATTCACGGGACAGAAATGAACCTTTTCTGAATAGATCACTGAGGGATTACACAGATATAAGGCCGGGAATCGTGACAAAACTACAGCAGATATGGAATTTAAAGCAAGAAAATAAGCAAGAAAGATTGGTTATTGGAAGAGATCATCATGGCAGTGCACTGAACAGATTTTCGTTGTGTCCTTGAGCAAGTCACAGCCCATATCAATCACAGTCTGGGGTAAACAATACAACTCAGTGGTTTGATGTGGCTAATCAATTAAAACAGAGAAAGATCAGTGAAATATAGCAAAATTTGGGAAAATTTGAATGTTATGGGAATCATCTCAAAACAATTCTACATGATCCTGCTACTTTTTTCTTTTTTAGTAAATCCACTAACTTGTGAGAAAGAAAAATATTGAGTATTTTGTCAAATCAGTGCAGAAAAACAACAGATTTTTTGGTGGAATTTCAATCTCTGACTGGACTGAAAATTCTTACTAATTACTGCACAGAACCACAACAAAAATATTATCATTTTTGTACAAGAATTTCAAGGCAATTTTTTTTTCTCAACACTATCTGAATATTAAATTTCACAATGCATTCCTAAATTAAACCAAAATGTTACTGAGGCCTTTTAGCTGTTCTATAGGTTAATCCATTCAGTAACATTTCTGGTGGAGGGTCCGTCACCTTCTTGTTTCTACAGAGATGTCATTTCTCTGCTTGGAATGTTCCACAGTGTGACAGTAAACAGCTCTACTTTACATTCATTCAAGTACAGGTGGTTTTATAGCTCAAATATACCTAAAAAAAAACAGGCATCGGACTTGTAAATTGGTCCGGTTTGGTCTCCATGAAGACAGAAAGACCATTCTGAGAAATATTCCAGACAAAGCAATAGCACCTCCATAGAGAAAAGCATTTGACAGACTCTCCACCACAAAAGTGACACAATGCACCTTTAAATATTCCAACTCTGAAGATGTCCAAGCAGCTAGTACCACATGAATCACCAAAACGCCACTTCTCCTTATATGTTACAATTGCCTATGTCCCAATAAACGTCTTAATGGGCTTTTCATGGCCGTGTTACATTCTAAACTAATTTCCTCACCACCTGTTTAGCATATGAATGGGTTCCTCTAGCAACTTTTGTGTGGCTTACTCCATTCACACAACACCTTGGTCTAGAGACATTTAAGACGTCAACACCTTGGTTTCCTGCAGGCTCAAAGGGTCCAAAAAATGACACTATTTTCTGATCTATTGTATGTTATAATGTTGTTTCCTCATCAAAAATATACTTTAAGTTGTGTTTTGTTTCATTCGCACATGTTTAACACACAAATCTTGCATATTTAGGCTGTTCTTCTCTCATACTGAAAACATTCCGCACTTCACGTTCCACCTTGTGATGTCACAGGGTGATACAGGAAGTGCTCCACTGTGTTTTTAAACTCAACTTGAATCATTTGGGTAATTTCAGCCCTGGAAATGCCAATCTCTACTGAACTAAAGATAAACAATTAGGTGTTCATTTGAAAATGACCACCATGTGACATCACAAGGTGGACCAGAGCATTTTAAAGATTTGAAAATGTATACCAGGGGTGTCCAAACTTTTGTCGTCAAGGGCCGCAGTTGAAAACACAGATGACCGGTGATCAGCACAGACAGTAATTCATTTTATTTGTGCATTTATAATCGGCCATAATGAGCCACAAGACCTTTCGTTATGCTTAAAGCTTCACACAGTTTGGTATTTTTGCTTCACCATGACAGATTTTTAAAAACATGTGGTTAAAAAGCAATGCTAAAAGGTAACATAAAGGTAATTATAACAGTTAATTTTGCGTAATAGAGGACCTTTAAGTTCTCATTCAAAGTTTCCCTCCACAACTTAAGGACTGGAGACTGGTACTCACCCGCACGAGAGCCCTGCATCGCCGCTTGCGTTTTTTTATCCTTTGTAATGAAAACAATCCAAGAGCGCGTTTTGTCGTAAGTGTGCGGGTTAGATTCCCTCCTCGTCTCCTACAGATGCTTCATGTCCCGCTGTGCTGTGTGGTGCTGCTGCTCCTCTGGCTCGGCTCCACTGTTCCCTCTCTCGACTCCGCTTCCCCTCTGTCTCCACAAGCCCCTCCCACAGCCCCCATAAGCTCCGCCCACAGCCCCATCCCCCGTCCTCCCTCCCTCTGTGTCGCCGTTCCCTCTCTTTTAACACGTTCGGCGCAGATACCCGGGAGGAGAATGTGAAGCATAGGTCAACTTTACAAACGTGCTCAGATGTGAGGATTAGCGCGGATAAACACATCTGGAGTACGTGCATATGAGTACGATACGAGAGCTGGACTATACCGAAGGCTACCAGCTAATAACATTTGGTCACCTATAATACTATATCAACTTATTGTTCAATAAATGATGGGAGAATCTACTTAAGTGTGTACAGTTTGTTTGCAATTTGTGTCATCGTTGTAATACAAAAAAAGGGTTCAAAAGGGAAGTTCTACGGCTCATTATTGCTTCATACTATTATTTATTTGTTGCAGCTCATCCCACTTAACCATATTGTCTGAGACTGCCCTGCTTTAAAGTTATTATGAGATAAGATAATATAGTTTGAATCAAGCTGAACAAGGGAGAAACAAATATGTGTGCTCACTTTTCATTAGAAATGGGAGTTTCTGAGGTTGCACCGGCCCAGCTTTTCCTCTTCTGATCAAAGAAGTGGACTAAGCGAGCGTGACATCACCCATAGGGTTTGGCTCCACTTAAATGAAGCTTGCAATACTTTTATTACAGTTACAGGGGTAAATTTGGAGCCAGTCTATATTATCAGTAGGGTTTGTTTAAACAGACAAAATAAAAACAGAGAGAGATGACAATTAGGTCAGTAGGAGCCGGAAGAGTCCACATGTGTGAACTCCCTCTGTGGAACATGCCGGCAAGTGCATTTGTCCATTTATATAGACAATCTATGGTTCTGATACACTGACAATACTTTGACTTTAAGTATCTGATACCCAGTATGAACCAAACTGAAAATATGATTTATTTCATTTAAATAAAAACTGTAAACTATGGTAAACAATGATCCAAATGTGTTTTGAAACTAAAGCTTTGTAAAGATACAAGTTTAAGTTTATGAGATGTTCTGGGTCGACATAGGCCACCAAACTGTTTTATTACACCACTGTACTCTGTATTTTTATTACATGCGATATTAGTCAGGTCTCCATTCCCTTCCAAGCCTGAACCAAGCATGATCGTCCAATCAGATTTAAGTTATTATGAAAATGTTTTAAACATTAGCGGTTATCATTGTTTCTCTCTGTAGCAAGATGAAATTTGTTATCCTGAGAGGCCTCATCACCTCGTCTCTCAGAGGAGATAAGATAGTTTGAATCATTAAACAGGAAACACTGTTCTCCCTTTTCTACTGTACTGAGTCTGATGGGCCTGATAAAGTATTCCCTTTAGGACAAGTGCTGCTTTTGATATGAACAGATAACAGTAATGAAAACCGATCAAAAATGAAAAACTACAGCGTACAAACCTCTATTCATGAGTTCAGGCAAATGATTCCTCCCTGATTTAAAGGATTTTGTGAGGTTCTTTCCCCATTCCAAAGATATATTTAGATTTTAATTGCATTTCTGCTATAACAACAGAGGGACGTATGAATCAGAAAAGAATCTTTATGCCTGAAACCCATGAATACCGACCTTACGCCTGAATACAAAGATGTGGCAGTTAATTTAATGTAGCATCAACAGAAGTGCAGTTAACCAGTCTAAATACTCCACCTCCACTTTGATACACACACACACTGTCCACGCTGTCCACGCTGTACACGCACGCACACACACACACACACACACACACACACACACACGCACACACACACACACACACACACACACACACACACACACACACACACACACTGTAAAATGCCTTCATGTTTTCAGCTCTTACACAATCACCACCTTCAGCTTTCATGTGTGTCCAAGTCCCCCTCATCCTCCACAATACACTCGTCCATTATCCAGGGACACGGGCCACAGCACAGGATGAGAGGGGGAGGAACGGAGGGAGGGGGGGGAGAGACAGGGGAGAGAGGGAGGGGAGAGAGGGGAGAGAGAGAGGGAGAGAGAGGGAAAGTGAAATAGTGAGGGGGGAAAGGAGAGAGATAGAGAGCATAGAGGGAGGGAGGGAGGGAGGGAGGGAGGAAGGGAGGAAAAGAGGGAGGAGGGGAGAGAGAGATGCAGAGGGAGGGGAGAAAGGAAGGGAGAGAGAGAGATGGAGAGGGAGGAGAGAAGGGGAGGGAGAGAGAGATGAGAGGGAGGGGACAAGGGGAGGGAGAGAGAGATGAGAGGGAGGGGAGAAGGGGAGGGAGGGGAGAAAGGGAGGGAGGGGAGAGAGGGAGGGGGGAGGGAGAGAGAGTGCGCAGGGAGGAAGGGAGGGGAGAAAGGGAGGGAGGGGAAAGAGGGAGGGAGAGAGGGAGGGGAGAAAGGGAGGGAGAGAGACGGAAAGGGAGGGAGAGAGGGACAGCGATAGATGCAGGGAGAGAAAAACAGAGAGGGAGGGAGAGATGGAGGAAGGGGGATGGAAGGGGGATGGAGAGAGAAAGAGTGAGAAGTGAGAGAGAGAGAAAGGGAGGGAGAGAGGGGAGAGGTGGGAAAGAAGGGGAGAGAGGGAGGGGAGAAATGGAGGGAGAGAGATGGAGAGGGCAAGCAGGGGGAAAGAGAGAGAGGGGAGAGAGAGAGGGACAGCAGGGAGAAAGAGAGGAAGGAGAGAGAGATAGATACAGGGAGAGAGGAAAAACAGAGAGGGAGGAAGGGGTAGAGAGATGGAGAAAGGGGGATGGACTGAGCAAAAGAGAGAGAGATAGAAAGGGAGGGGGAGAGAGCGGGAGGGAGGAAGAGAGAGAGGGAGAGAGAAAGAGATGGAGAGCGGGGGGATGGTCAATTAACCCAGATGGGCTAAATTACATAAGCGCTTCATCAGTGCCGTCCCCGTGCTTCTGTGCAGAGCTGTGAGTCAACACAAAAGAGAAGAGCCCGTCTGAAGGTGACTCCGAGTAATTCACCCTCTCATTCACGTGCACATTATCAGAACATTACCCAGAGCTTATCGACAGCTCCTTGCGTAAATGACAGGTTAGAGCGCTCATTTACAGGGCCGATACTACCCTTTTTTCTGATCTATCTTTAAAACTACCACTGGAAATTTACACAGAATTATAATCCAGCATTATTCGAACATGCGTAAATGAAACAACACACATTTTAACATGCTGAAAGCTCATAGGAGTCCATTTTGCGTAATATAGGACCTTAAACTGATGGAAAAGTATGATAAATTTTCACCCCAAACCAAGAAACATGAAAATCTGTCATATGCATTTTAACCATGGACACAACAGAGAGAAGGTAACTGTTTAGGGATGCCATGGTAGATAGAGGAGGAATGAGAGGAGCAGTTTGTGGGGGTATCCTTCTGCTCACAAAGAGAATATATGTGTCGTGGTTATGTAACAGAAGTGTGTTTATTATGCACTAGCGATAAGAGAAAAGAACATCATGTACTATAGGGATGGTCCAATATGGAGTTTGTTTTGTTTTTGATACGATGTCCAATAGGGTTGATGTCAAAGTTCACAAACTGAAGCAGAGTTCAGAAGAATGGGAGCAAAACTCTGCTCTGAAAGTTGTGAAAAGCGCTCATAAACTGATTATGGTGAATAATTAGGAAGCTCAGGATGGATAAGTCCACTTTGGACTACTGTAAAATGTTTAAAAATAACTAGTTCTTTTTTGTATGTTTTTAAGTAGAAATCAGGTACAGAGCCTTTTAGGGTAACTAACCAGCAGGATAATATAGAATCTATATGATCCATTTATGGCATAGGATTTTAGTTTGGGGTCATTAAACGATGTGCAAGAGTCAAAAAAAAGTAAGTCCTATCTTATTATAGTATCCTATCTTATTATAGTTATTCGTATGTGTCCTTAACTCCCCACACATTAAAGCCTTACGTCATGTCTCCCAGATGGAGTGTGCATTAGTCATCTCATCATCCATCCTGATGCTGAGGTGGACTCTGAAGACAAGAGCTCCCTGTGAGTCACTGAACAAGAAACAAATATGTGTGCTCACTTTTCATTAGAGATGGGAGATTGTTTCTAAGGATGCACCAGGCCAGCTTTTCCTCTTCTGATCAAGGAAGTGGACTAAGTGAGCGTGACATCACCCATAGGGTTTGGCTCCACTTAAATGAAGCTTGTGATACTTGCAGTTACAGGGGCGAATTTGGAGCCAGGCTCTATATTATGAATAGGATTTTTTTAACAGACAAAATAAAAACAGAGAGGGACGACAATAGGGTCAGTAGGAGCCAGAAGAGTCCACATGTGTGAACTTCCTATGTGGAACATGCCGGCAAGCGCATTAGTCCATTTATATAGACAATCTATGGTTCTGATACACTGACAATACTTTGACTTTAAGTATCTGATACCCAGTATGATCCAGACTGAAAATATGATTTATTTCATTTAAATAAAAACTGTAAACTATGGTAAACAATGATCCAAATGTGTTTTGAAACTAGAGGTTTGTAAAGATACAAGTTTAACTTTATGAGACGTTCTGGGTCGACATAGGCCATCACTGTACTCTGTATTTTTATTACATGGGATATTAGTCTGGTCCTCATTCCCTTCCTTCCAGCGATGAGTGATGGGTGCAAAATATCAAAGAAATGGACACCAAGTCATTTTTGAAAAACACTAATCGTCATTTGAAATGCAAATTTTCTACACAAAACAGAGATCTTGGACATAAGTTTCGTGAAATTAATATAGTCTCACTGCGACTATTCGAAGTGCGAGTAGTAAACAAGATAAAACATGGACGGCACAAGCCCAAATGCTGTGATAGAAATAATCCAGACTATCCCACTGACCGGTCAGTGGTCATAATGGTCTGCCTGATCCGTGTATAGAGTCAGATTATAAAAAACAGATTATAAAAATCAGATTATTAACCCCACAACTCTCCCACCGTCACCCAGCCCATGTGAGGCCATGGTGGGTCGGCCTCTCACCATAATTACATTACTGACTTATCGGTCCGTATATGAAAGCTGGAACTATATATTTTGGGGTCAGTATTTATAATTTTTCTTTGCAATACTAGGAATATTTGTTTATTCTTTTTATAATAATCCAAAGCCATATAAATTCTATCACCTATAGATGCAAACAAAGTACTAAAGTGTTTTATTCTCCTGTTTATTCATTGCAGCTTTTTTTTTTTTTAACAATATTATAGTTTAGTCGAATAGTTTTGTGTTATAAATCTGCTCTTGGGCTTTTGTGTCGGTGTCTTAAATTAGTTTCAGTATTAATATTTATCTCCGTTTTTACTTCAACAAAATATCAAAGTTCAGAATGTGCCATGACAGGTCTGTGTGAAAGAACCACAGTGGAGCTGGTGCTCTGCTCTGGTGGTTCACGTGTCCAGTCTCAGTCTGAACAGCAGAAACATTTGACTCATGTCCTTAAGAGAGTGAGTCAGCAGCAGCAGCAGCAGCTTCTCTGAGTCTCAACAGGTAATAACACTGACTCTAACATAACCACATGCTGCACGGTCATGTGAGACAGCAACAGCACGCAAGGGACACGCAACTGAAGAGGGGAGCGCTTTCAGAGCAACAGTTATGAGGGAAAAAGTCTGCACAGCTGTAGTTTTTTTTTACACCAAGTAGTGAGATAAAGTCAAGTCACCCACTCACTGAACTAATGTTTTTAAAGATAATGTTTTTAAAGATATTTTTAAGCATTAAATAACACCTGTTGTTGAATAAATGCAGTTTAATTTAATACCATACTGTGTGACTGTTTAAACCAAATTATCAATATCTCCATGGAGACAAACAGGTTGCAGACTAGGGCTGGGCGATAAAATGATAACAATATGTATCTCGATAGACACGTACTCGATATCAATACAAAATGCTTTTGATAGAACATTTTGATATAATGTTTTTTTTAGTTTTTTTAAATAAACTGGTGTAAGTTTAGCCAGAGCCCTCTCTGGTTTAGCTCTTTGTTTTGAAGTGAGCTTGGTTGCATGAGCAAAGGCACTCATCCTCTGGTGTGTAGCAAATACTGGGTCCATAGACAGTATAAAGAATATATATCTATGATTAGGACCCGACCTGAACCCGCGCACATTAAAACTCACATGTTGCGCTCCACTGCAGTGGCCGTAGTATCTGCGGAGGCGCCTTGCGAACACGCGGTGCTGTTTGCATAGCAAATCACCCTTCGTTTTGCTATTTACACTCAAGTGCACTGTTTAGGGCCTGTCTGAAATGACCCACGCACTCACAGGATTTACTGCACATAGAGGCTTTCAGTGGAGTTTGAGACTAAAGCTCCTGGATCATGGAGCGAGGAGCACCTGACGCAGCACCTGACGCAGCACCTGACACAGCGTACGAGCTCTGGATGTGTCTCCATCCAGGTGAGGAGCTTTGTCTTTGCGTGTATAATTCGTGACCTGTCTCATTCACACTGGAGCATCGTTTGTGTAGTTTCGATGCAGAACTATGAAACTACAGTATTCACGTGTCTGCTCCGTGTGCACAGGACACCAGGTGCCTTTTTCTTGTCTCTCGCTTTTTTCACTTGGTAACACATGCAGAGGAAGGTTAAGTTCAAAATAAAAATGTTTAAATTAGTATTTTTCCCTCCTGGTCCTTATTTTAAATAGGTCATACAATTTTTCGATAATTATTGACATCGACCGATATGAAACACTTATATCGTGATAGAGATTTCAGCCATATCGCCCAGCCCTATTGTAGACCCTCTCCAGAAAAGTGACACAATGCACCTTTAAGATCAATGTTGTTGAATACTCCCACTTCATGATGTTACAAGGTGGAACAGAGCATTTTGAACATTGGAGATGTAGAAAGACTAATAATAAAGGATTACTCAAACAATGAATGAAACAAAACACAACTCCAGGGATGTTTTTGATGAAGTAACAACACTATAGCACGTCTTAAGTTCACAAGAGTCCATTTTGTGTAATATAGACCTGTATTTAGCTAAGACAGCATGTTTCAAAGCATTCCAGAAACCAAAACCTACGTTTAAGGTAACACTGTGTCTAGTTTTCCAAATGTAGCCTATAGGATTTACATGGTACAGGTCAGAGGTCCACACAAGAGTTATGGAGCCCTCACAAATGATCATTCTGACCACATAACTACAGAGGCCTGGAGAGGACAAACAAACAGTGGCTCTTTCACACTTCACATTTTGAAAAGGTCAAGTGAACAGTGAGTCAGGGGCTATTCAGACACTAACAATGTACCAGGCCTGAGCACAGAAGTGAATTATGCTGAAACAAAGAGCAGAGAGATGACCACTGGGATGACTTGGCAAAGCACAATTATAAAGAAATGTGGGAGACAAGCAGAGATTGTAGAAAGAAAAAATGAACTAAGGGAGTGTGACGTCACCCACAGCGCTCGGCTCCAGTCAAACGAAGCTCATGAGGATAGTGGTGATAGGAGCGAATGTGGAGTTGAGGTGATGGGGAGTTAGGAATAGGAATTTATTTAAGAACACAATAAAGAAATGTGGAGTGGGTTAATATGGTCTATGGATACAAAGGATATTATGAGCAGTAGGACAGTTATATTTACTTGTAGGGGTGTGCATTGCCTTGAGTCTGATGATATGATACATATGTACGCATGTCACGATTCGATACTAAAACAATGGATGATATATCACAATTTATCTATAATTACTTCTAATAATATTGTCAACTACACCTTCACAAGAACCAAATTGTATGAAATATAATTTAATATAGGAGTGTAAGAAAAAATTGATTCAGTGATATATCGTGATACTTCACTGCACAATTCTCAAATCGATTCAAAATGGAAATGAATTGATTTTTAAACTAATATGTTCTCATGATTTAAAAAAGATATTAAATTATATTTCATACAATTTTGTTCATATGAAGGTGTAGTTGACTATATTATTAGAAGTAATTATTGATAAATTGCATTATATCATCCATCATTTTAGTATCGTGATATATCGTGATATATCTAATTGTGACATGCGTATCATATGTATCGTATCATCAGACTCAAGGCAATGAACACCCCTAATTTAATATCTTTTTTAAATCATGAGAACAGTGAATGCAACTAATGAATTTTAGTGAAAAATATTATTTAAAAAATTGATTTAGTTGCATTTTGAATCAATTTGAGAATTGTGCAATGAAGTATCACGATATATCACTGAATCGATTTTTTCTTACACCCCTATTTACTTGAGCAAATTTTTGAAGGAATTGTACTTTTCATAGTAGTTTTCAGACATCTACTTGAGTAATATTTTGTCTGACGTAACAGTACTGTAACGTGAGTGAAAGTTGTGGTTCCTCTTCCCACTGTGAGTAAGTCAAGTGACAAAAGCTTTATGTTGATAATATTAAAGGCAATCAACCAAAGCCAAGTCATTATATGTTATTCCTCACTTAGATCACCATGTTACTTTTTATTGTTTTGAAAATGCAATATTCGCAGAAAATAATGCATAGACCCCTCTAACTCTCTTTTTGCATAATACTCTCTCTTTTATGTATTCATCAGCTACTACTAAATCAGATTAGAATTACATTTTAGGCTTACCGTGGAACATGCCATACCGTGGAACATTTCAGGTAGAGGACCCTCCACCAGAAAATGTTCAAATTCACCTTTAAACGTAGGATTAAAGTGTCACATTAGCTTCTCTCACGACTTCAAAACATACGGCGAAACAGCGCAATAAGCTAACCTAAACATAAAAGACTGCCTGGTACTAAAACAAGTTGTATATTAGAATTTCACTGCATTCTTTACAGCTTTGGAAGTTGTTGTGAATGTCAGAACTACACTCTCCCACTCTCTGGCACCTACCCAGCAGTGCAGAAATACAGTTTTGTGAAACGTGACCTTGTTTTAGGGCATTGTGTTATAAAGAGAGAGAGACAGAAAGAAGGAGAGAGGGAGGGAGGAAAGAGAGGAAGGGGGACAGCTGGTCCAAGCGCAGTGACCATAGGGGGGACAGAGGAGGGTGATGGACACTATGGACGCTATGGTCAGGAAGACAGCTGCTGCTCTTTTAATCACAGCACATGTCCTGCAGGCTTTATGAGAAGATGCAGAAGATAAGGCAACGTTTTGTGACGCAGACAATGTCAAGCTTTACTTATAACTTTATTAAGGGCCGTGTTTGTCCAAGTCACAACACCAAAGCATCCCAAAAATGCTTAGCAAGTGCACCCTTAGAATAATAACGCAGTAGTCTTATGTAGCAACTTTGGAGACACTCAGAGTCCCTTTATAAGTGTGTATTTATTCTACACTGTGGTGCTAAGCTGTTCTTATTATTGGGCAACAGCAGCTCAGTTGGTGTTTGTGTAAGTGTTTGTCCACTGATCCAGAGGTTGGTGGTTTGAATTTTTGACATGAACATCATTGGTTGAGCGGTCAGATCCCCCGGCCCACAGACTGATGGTGCGATTCCAGCTACCGCAGACGAATGCTGTTTTAGTGTCCTTGGGAAAGACACTTAACCCACCTCGCCTCCAGTGTCTGCGTACACTGGTGTATGATTGCATCTGTGAATGAGCGCTTTGACTGCATTGAAGGTGGAAAAATGCTATTTAAAAATGTAATTATGAAGTGTCTTGCCAAAGGACACAACAAGAGTTTTTTTGCCATTGCACTACCCAGGCCTGGCCCTGCTTCTGAGATTTGACCAGATCTTGCTCTAACAAGAAGGTTTATCTACGCTCATACAAAATATTTACTTTTCCACAGGTCCAGCAGATGCAGGTTTTGTGCCCTCTGCTGGTGTCTTTTCTACACACCATGAGTGAGGTTTGGAGGCGTTATCTACATATGTATGACACATTATTATTCAGACACATCACAAAAAATACTAAAGGGATGGAGTCATTTCAAAAACCCCAAAACGCATCATACAGAAACAAGTGTCCTCTCAGATCTTAATGGTTTTGGTAGTATTAAAATGTGGATTGTGCAATGAAAAATACCAATATCTATCAAGCCATTTGCCAAAAAAGCTGTAATTGCAAAACAGCACAACCATAACCTCTAAATGAACCAGATCCAACACTACAAACTGACAACATCTTGTAGCTTTGGGCAAAATATGCAGAAGAAAGAAAATGTCATTGCACAATTATTGCAGCCTTGTTGAACATCATGAGAAATAAAGACCAGAATCTGAGCAGTTTTTACTTCTATTTCTTGGTTGACGAAATGAAAAAGCTCTCAAAACTATTACGTATCTCTGTATCTGGCACAAATTGCACTCACCACAGCTGCAGGGGAGTTCATGCAAAAACAATTATTTATACAGAAAAAGTAAAGGAAACAATGTATTTACTGTATATAAAAGGCGCACTGTGTAACTTGACCTGCTTGATGGTCCACCACATGTTTGTCTCCATGGAGATATTGCTGTTTTGCCTTGATTATTCCACTTGGTAATCATAATGGAGACAGGTTAATGGTCAGATCTATGGAGAAGTGAGCCTGCACATGGTAAACATTCATTTTTTTAAGGTATTTTTGAGTTAGAAAACATCTGTAATTGAACAAATTAAAGGAAGATATGTTTAATGCCCTACTGTGGAACATTCCAGGCAAAGAAATAACATCTCCATGGAAACAAGCAAGCAGCGCACCCTCCACCATGGAAGTTACACCTTTAAACTTGTGAATCATGAATTAAAGGTGCATTGTGTAACTTTCTGGTGGCATTAAACCTTTCTATCGCCATGGAAACCAAACCAGACCAAGTTACAGGTCAGATCTGTGGAGAGGCGACCCCGCTCACAGTCAGAATGCCTGTTTTTCTAGGTATTTTTCAGCTATAAAATCATTTGTAATTGAATAAATGTAAGGTAGAGCTGTTTAAAGTCATACTGTGGAACATTCCAGGCAGAGCAATGACATCCATAGAAACACGCAGGTGACGAACCCCCAACCAAAAAGTTACACAGTTGCACCTGTAAACTTGTGAGTTAAACTTGCCTTTTTACATAGAAATTCCAGTTTAAATTAACACACTCACTTACTTTCCCCTTTAGCTAAATAAAATAATCAGTTGACTAATAACATTTTTATTGGAATAAAACACCTAAAGGCAGCCCTATTATTCTGGTTGCCTGTTTTTTCCCTGCTCGTCTCTTAAGAGGGTCATTTAAACAAAGACCTGCCTTTTTATTACATTTTCAGAAAGTCAATACCGCCTTCTCATCTTCTTAGGGGTCGGACACACTGTAAATTAGATTGCGTCCAAAATAAGCAGACAAGCACACCTGCTGTTACCCAATCCTCGCCCGCCATGGACTCCTGACCTCTGACCCCTTTGCCCCGCCCCCCTCTGCCCCACACGCTCCCACTGTCATCCATCTCCCAAAACAACCCCCCGGGCGGACGCTTCAAAGAGCTAAATCTTCATAAACGTGACTAGCCCGTCCCCACGTCCCCTGCTAAGAAGACAAGGTCAGTGCGGTCTGACATAAGGTACAATGCAAAAAGAGATATCTATGCATGTTTAAATGAGTCAAATTAAGAAGATTTAACTTGATTTGAGTAGACTGCGCTTGCCAGGTACAATTATCTACCAATGGAATAAGTATTTTTTTCTTAATTTAAACAAAATTGTGTAAATTTTCTGGTGGAGGGCCCATCAAATGCTTTTCCCCATGGAGATTTTATTGCTTTGTCTTGAATGTTTCACTGTATGGTATTATTTTATTTTATTCTATTTTTTTGGAATTCCCCTTGCGATGTGCCATCTCGTTTTCGGGGGGTCCAGAAAACACAAAATATTAGTAATACACAATAAATCAATCATGCGCCCAAATCTCTCCCTCTCTCTTTTTAATGCACCACACTGTTTTTAATGCACCTCACAAAGCTAGACATACATACAAAAAAAAAACATTAACTCACATTGTCATTTAAGGGACGGCTTTTTGGGCACATGAATAAATGAGAGGCTTAAACACCAGTCTTAAAAAACTCCTTAACAAACTTCACTAGGCTCCCCCACCTCTTCCTCTTCCCACTTGTACCTGAATCTGTACAGACTGGCGTATGTACTGGTATTATTTTCTATAGTTGTCATTATTTTCTACACTGCGTTTATCCCTCCAATACATTGTTTAGGAATCTCTACATGACTATACACAATTCATTTATATTCAATGCTGAAATCTATCACTTTTACTCATGCATACACACTTTAACATGCACACACACACACACTTTACACCTCGTCTGCTGTGGTGGTGTATGCATCTGTTTCGTATTGTTTCGTATTGAACTTATTGTATTGTCCTGTCTAATGTATGCATGTTGTATGTGGCAAATGAAATTAAAAAAAGGAATACACAATATAATACGATACAGTACAGTACAATATAAAATAGACCAATAGACAAAATATAAAACTTACAGGTTCACATTACAAAACATATACACACACACACGCACACAAACATACACACAGACAATAGAACAAACTGAAAAATAAAAATAAAAAAGACAAATTACAAACAAACAAGAACCATAAATCATTCTATGTTCATGGAGACCAAACCAGACCAAGTTACAGGTCAGATCTGTGGAGAGGCGACCCCGCGCACAGCCAGAATGCCTGTTTTTCTAGGTATTTTTGAGCTAAAACCACCTGTAATTGACTATTGTAAGGTACAGCGTAAGGGATATTGTGGAACAGTGACATATCCATAGAAACAAGCAGGTAATGGACCCTCAACCAAAAAGTTCTATAGTTCACCTAAGTTCTTCAGTGTAACTAGGTGTATTTTCCTATTTCAATAACAAAAAGGGTAAATAATTTTACTTGTCATATGTGAAATTGTGAAATCAATATAAGATTCAAGTCATTTTAACTTGTCCAGAGTTTAGTTTCTGTAGTGCCTGTGTGTTTGGGATGGGGGTTTGCTTACCTCAGAGTAATGGAGCCCCTCCTGGTGGTCTGGAGGGGGATGTAGGGAGGGGAAGGAGCACGGTCATCCCAGGATCCTCACTCCGAAGTCGGGGTAGCTAGTCTGTCCTCTCACTGGAGGAAGGAGGGGATATACAAAAATTAAAACACAAACTTTATCTATTTTATCTATTGTTGCCCAAAATACTCTGTTTTGTCAATTGTGTGTAATATAGGACCTTTAATAACTTTATGTGTTGTGATATTCTGAGCAGCAGGGAAACAGAGCAAAGGATTGTGGTCTAAGCAGTTCTGAGATTATTATCATTCCATCACAACTAAACAGTGCATTCTGGGTCAACAAATCTGTTAGTGTTTATGACAGTGAAGCACCACACTGCCCCCACATGGTGACCCTGAACATGTAAACAACCTCACACTCGGGTGACGAGTGTACTGGAAAGAAAAGAAACATTTAGAACAAGGAGAAAAACAAGGCAGTTTTACCAGGGAAAGCTTCACTCACAACAAAAACAAGATTATTTATGTACTCTGGGCTCTGTTTAGTGTATGTTTAGAATAATGTCACAATTAAAGCAGGTCATAACTTAAGACTTATGTTGTGTCATAAAAACCTGATTCATCCAGGATGTATTTATTGATACAGTTGTGCTCATAAGTTTACATCCCCTGGCAGAATTTATAATTTCTTGGTCCAGAAGCTGCACATGGGACGTACTTGGATATTCCAACATGATAATGATCCAAAACACAAAGGCAAGTGGACCTGTCACTGGCTCCAGCAGAATAAAGTGAAGGTTCTGGAGTGTTCGTCTCTTCTGACCTCAGTATCACTGAGCCTCTGGGCAGATCTCAAGCTGCAGTTCAGACAAGAGCCCAAGAATTTACAGGAACTGGAGCATTTTGCCAAGAAGAATGAGCAGATTTACCATCAGAGAAAATAACACATCCACAGCTATCACAGAACACTCCAAACTGTCACTGGGTCATTTGTGTAGTTTCTGTTGTCATTATGATTTAAAAAGAGGAAACACAGTTGTCTGATAATAAATGGCTTCACCCAAACACTAACCATGAGTGAAAGAAACGTTCTTGTGTTATCATTCATATTCTCTGAAAGATGGACAAGAAATCATAAATTCTGTGAGGGTATGTAAACTTATGAGCACAACTGTAAATTATGATTTTGAATTTGATTTCTTACTTTATAAATCTTTTAAAATCTTCTGGGTTAGGGTTAGGGTCTGAACTTTGCTCTAAACACATGCTTTTATTGACAGAGGACTGGCTCTGGATCTCTTGATTAAAGCTACAATTTCTGGAGGTAGTGTGGCATCTGCACAATACCATAAAAACAGAAACATAAAAAAAACATATTAAAAACATACTTTGGAACATTCTCCATGAACATGCCATATTGGACTATTAGAGCCAAAAGAATATCTTAAGACGATAAGCAGATGGAGGCCCTCTTTCAGAATAATAAAGGTTAAGTTTGTGGGGATGCAAGCTCGTCACAGTAAGGACACATGTTTTTTAAAGTTTTTTCACAGCAGTAAACACATAAACACAAAAATACTGGATAAATGTTACACACAGGGGCTTTAAAAAGACCCAAGCTGATCCCTGACAAGAAGAATGGACTGAATTTCACTTTTGATAGAATTCAATGTCATTCAATTCAATGTCATTAATTGCGGAGCCCTACTGACCATTGAGTTCTGTATTATTAGAGACACTCTCACTTGACAACTGACAATGATGAATGCAATTTCTCTCTCTTCATCCATCCCTCTCTCCCTTTCAGCCTTATCTCTCCTCATCTCATCTCTCGTCCTCCTTCACCTCCTCCTTAGGTTCAGTTCCCTCCTCCTTCCACACGGCCCTGATGAGGTGATACCGGCGATAAGTGACACCAAACTCTTATCGACCCAGGCCCAGTGTCTTAGAGCAGGGGTCAGTGCTGGTCGAGTGCTGCCTTCAGGATAACAGGAACACACGCTGACAGGGCACTTTCTAAACTACAGTATATATGTTACTCAATGGGGCTGAACCATTTAGGAAAACTATGTAATTGCAGCTTTTCTGACAAGCAGATTTGCAATTTATACTTTCGGAACGGGCTTTTGTTCACATTTTTTCCATAAGAAGTGACATGAACTAATAATCTAAATACAGAATTAGCAGTTTTTATGCAGAGTAAGACTGGATATTTTCTTGTTTGTGGAGGAATTTACGGTACTTGAAAAATTGTAGCTTTTGTATCAATTCAAATTACATATTCAATTTGGTTTGAGTTTCATGTGTAAAATCAGGTCAAAACACATAAGAAAACATCACCTGACTGTCACATGAGAGAAAACTGGAGCGTAGAGATGTAAAGATCAGTGTTTTGATGAGGAAGGCAAGGCAAGTTTATTTGTATACAGTGCATTTAAATAGAGTGAAGGAACCTGTTTTAAAGTTGCAACCAAGTCAGTAGACAATTATTACTGACTAGGAAACACATGCAAGCATAAATATCACTTTATTTATTATGAATATTGAGAGCCACCACACCTGTCATCTGTTTGTGCAAGTTCTCAACCAACCACTGCTCAAAGCATTCATATAAATTAGAGACAGAGGCCGATATTTGGACGTTTAAGAGTACCAGCTATCGGCTTTAAATCTCCATCTGAGACCGATAATCTGTAGTCTGTTACAACAAAAATGAAATATCTTGGGCACATCATCACTGTGGACATGGCAGATGATGATGATATGTACAGACAGTGTAGGACGCTCTATGCTCAAGGAAACACTCGTATGCGTAAGTTTGGCTCTTGTACAAATGATGTAAAGTTGTTCATATTGTACACCGCTGTACACAGCCCACCTCCGGATTAAATACAAAAAAGCCAGTTCGCAAAGACTGCAGGTGCCTACAGTGACGCTTTGCAGGTGCTTCTGAGGAGGCCACGATGGACGAGTGTGACTGAGATGTTTGTTAGTGCACGAGTGAACAGGTTGCAAGCTGCACTAAGAACTTTAATGTACAGTTTTATCTGCAGACTGAACAAATCGGACAATGAAATAATAATGTCACTCACAAATATGAGATTCAGTGCAATAAGATATCAGTCCAGTATGTGGAGACACGGGTACAGCTCTTTTAAAAATATAAATGTTTGTCAGTCGATGTCCTGGTTGGACTTATAAATTCATGTACTAAGACTAAAGTATTTGCTGGTTGTAGTTGCCCCAAAAAGTATTTACACAAAACTGTTCTGTAGTTATTTCAGAGATAAACAACAGCTAGTTTTGTTTTCTATTTTAGTTTAGTTCATTGTGTAACTTTTCTGGTGGAGGGTCCATCTCCTGCTTGTTTCTATGGGGATGTCATTGCTCTGCCTGGAATGTTCCACAGTATGACATTAAATAGCGCTACTTAACATTAGATTACAGGTGGTTTTATAGCTCAAAAACACCATTACCAATATAAACGATCATTCTAACTGGGAGCGGGGTCGCCTCCACAGATCTGACCTGTAGCTTGGTCTGGTTTGGTGTCCATGAAGATAGAAACGTTTAATGCCATACTGTGAAACATTCTAGACAAAGCAATGACATATCCACGTATCCACAACATTTGATGGACCCTCCACCAGAAAAGCTACACAATGCACATTTAAAGGAAATAAATGCTGTTTTCAGTCTCTGCACTGGTATCGGTTGATATCGGGTATCGACAGATTCTTAAAGCTATAGTATGGGAATCAGTATTGGAACTGATAAAAGATGGATTGGTGCATCCCTAGTATTGAATAAGTCTATTTCTATTCATTTTAATTCAATGTAATTTTTGTATCATGACAACACTGCAATCTCTTAAAGGTGCATTGTGTTTTCCTTACTTTGACTGGAATGTTTCACAGTATGGTATTAAACCTTTCTATCTTCATGGAGACCAAACCAGACCAAGTTACAGGTCAGATCTGTGGAGAGGCGACCCCGCTCACAGTCAGAATTCCTGTTTTTCTAGGTATTATTGAGCTATAAAACTACCTGTAATTAAAATATGTAAAGTACAACAGTTTAATGTCATACTGTGGAACATTTCAGGCAGAGCAATGACATCTCCACAGAAACAAGCAGGTGATGTGCCCTCTAACGGAAAAGTTACATTATGCACCTATAAATGTGTTTAATTGTACGGCTCTACAGGAGGGTCTCTGCAGAGGAGCTGATGTCACCCAGTGTGGGGTCTTTATGTGGACCCATGGGTGCAGATTAGATGGAGATTATGAATTCTTTAGTTGCAGCATCTGTGGTCGCCACGGGGAACAGCCTTAATGCGAGTGGAGAGGTGCTGCGGAGCTGGATTAAGAGTTTATTTGGAGGATAAAGAAAGGCTAGGGGTGTTTTAGGGTCACAGGCTTTAGGAATTCTTCTCTCAAACCGAAAACACTTGTTTCCACCTTGTGATGTCATGTGGTAATACAGGAAGTGCTCCACTATTATTTTTACACTCCATACACCTGCAGTAGAACAGAAATTGCCAATCTCTACTGAAGAAAAGGTAAAGGGGAGCTGTTAACTTCAAAACTACTGCTTCATGACATCACAAGGTGGAACGGAGCATTTTGAGTCAACAGTGAATGAAATAAAACACAATTTGAGGTAAGTTTTTGATGAGGTAACATTATAACACGTCTTAAAGCTCACAATAATCAATTCTGCATTATATAGGACCTTTAAATTGTGAATATTACACAGAATCCTATCATAAAATAATAAAAATTGCACCTAGATATTTTTCTCAAAGCACACAGCCAAGCAAAGTTGTATTTTTTCATGCCATAACACAATACCTGCCATCATACTACACAATATTAGGTCAGAGATATAAGATCAGGTGGTAATCTGGTAATCCACAGATTTAAACACACAGACCTGAGTGGATTTACAGTCTCTCCACTGTGCCTTTAGATGAGACCAATGTGATCAAAAGTTCAAGAGCTATTGACTAGAGCAGTAGATCACGATCCAATATCTCACTGTATGCCCACAAGGCCTAATCCTGACCAACGCAAAGCTGCTACAGGAGATAATGTTTAAAGGGCCATACTACACTGTTCTCTGATCTGTGCTATACTGTTGTTTCCTCTTATTTAGGCATATTTAGTTCTCTCAAAACAGAAAACACTTAGTTTAGTACTTTGTGATATAATAATAATAATACAGTAATACAGGGAGTGCTCCATTGTGTTTTTAAAGGGGAACTCCAGCACGTTTGAAGCTAAAGTCCATTGCTAGAGGTGGTCAAATTCTGTCAGAAGACAAAAAACGGCACTGATCAGTGTTGCCTCAGTGGAAATCTCACTGTGGCAGTGATTCTGTCAAGGCAACAAACTAGTGTAGTGATGGGGGCAAGTGCTTAACTTCCAGTTAAAACGCCAATTTGCACAGAAGAAACTTAACACCACTTTACCCCATCTTACAACAGCCAAGAGTCCAACAAACAAAACGCTCTGCCTGGTTCACTCATTAGTGTCTGGAAACGTTAGAAAATAACTTTATAAGCAACCTTAACCAAATCTTTGTTGATTTCCCACTGCACTGTGAAAGGTGAAAAAACTCGATCGCTGATGTCATTTCTAATCCCATTTATTTACGAGTGAATTATATTTTTTGAAAAACGCTTAAAAAATACATTCCTGAACCATTTTCTTTCAACAACTTTCAGTTTCTATTGTCTACGGTCAGTAGTTGATCCTCGCTTGTTTACTAGCCACTCGCCCCCGCTGGACTCGGCAGCTGAGTCTTTTGGGCTTTCACATGTGCAGTGGGAAATCGACAAAGCTAATGCTAAGGCTGCTTATAAAGTTATTTTCTAACGTTTCCAGACACTAATGAGTGAGCCAGGCAGAGCGTTTTGTTTGTTAGACTCGTGGCTGTTGTAAGATGGGTTAAAGTGGTGTTAAGCTTCTTCTGTGCAAATTGGCGTTTTACGTGGAAGTTAAGAACTTGCCCCCATCACTACACTAGTTTGTTGCCTTGACAGACTCACTTCCACAGCGAGATCTCCACCGAGGCAACACTGATGCTGTTTTTTGGCTTCTGACAGTATTCGACCACTTCTAGCAACGGACTTTAGCTTCAAACGTGCTGGAGTTCCACTTTAAATTCCATGCATCTTAGCTAGAATTAATTGGATCATTTCAGTCTTGTTGTTGCCCATCTCTAGCTGTTAACTTGAAAACTACCGCCTCATGACATCACAAAGAGGAACAGAGCATCTTGAGCTTTGGGGATGTAGACAGACTAATAATAAAGGTTTACTCAAACATGTGTGAATGAAGCAAAACACAACTCGGGTATGTTTTTGAGGAGGTAACATTCTAACATGGCTTAGAGCTCACAAGAGTCCATTTTGTGTAATATAGGACCTTTAAACACTGGTCTCCACATGTACAGAAGAAGACAAACAGATGTGATTAATGAGGCTGGTTCTTCTACAGGCAAAAGGAGAAACAAAGGGAGCTGTCTCTGCCTGCTCCTCTGATACCGGATCTAAGTGGGTTTAGTCTAGACTGAGAAAAGGCTGTTAGAAAATATCAGATTCCCAGTGGACAAAATGTCTAATCTCGTCTATTGCACTTTTACTCAGATTAAGAAATAAAGAGAGTTTTGTAAAGTAAAGCTCAAGCTATTTTGAAGCTGGTATTTTTGCCAAATATCTCTACGGCTGGTACTACCAACTACTACAACTACCAACTACCAACTACTGTCACTATTACTATCAGTACTGCAAAGAGAAGTACTCAAAATTAAGTAACAAAACAGGTTAAGTAAAGAAAAAGTAATGTTTTGTAAAGCTAAAGTTATTCTGAATATAGTATTTTTACCAAATTCTCCTTGTACTACCAACTACGACAACTAACTACTGCCGCTACTACCATTAATACTATAATACTGCAAGGAGAACTCAAAAGTAAATATTAAGTAAAGTTAAGTAAAGCTAAACTATTTTGAATCTAGTCTTTTTTGCCAAATACTCCTTGTACTACCAACTACAACTACTACTACCATCAGTACCATTAATACACGCTGTCCTATTCAAATAAATACATCAAACAAACAAATATTAGAAGGCGTGCTCAAAATTATGTCACAAAATAGGTTAAATATTTAGTTTGACGCAAGTATTTTTGCTAAATACTCGTACTATCAAAGACTACAAGTACCAACTATTACTCCCACCATTACAAATACACTGTAATTACTACATACAGAGCTATACTATCAACTATTTTACATTACAACATTAAAAAGTGGTACGATCTGGATTAGAAATCTCTCGGCGCATATTAAATTGTCAGCCAAATGTTCATTCATAAATTACAAGTCAGCATAAACTTACTGCAGTCCCCCTGTCGTCCACACGAGGGCGCCGCTTTGAGCCAACAGCTGCAGTGGTGAGTTTGTAATAAAAGCTGAGGTGTTGTTCGGACCTGGGGGAACACAGAGCACAGGTCCAGTCATTCACAAACTGTACCGCGATAATATTTCTCAATGCTTTAATTAATTTTTTAAGCTTTACACTGGGGCTGTAAGAATCGAAACCACTATTTGAACCGTAAAGGGTGTCATTTTAGAATCACGCTGTAGCTTCGATCTGCACAAACATGTTCTGAAATGTGATTCTTGTTTTAATTTGTCAGTTCATATTTGAGTTTCGCTTTCAGTCTTAAAGTATATGCAGAGGTGGACCTAAAAGCACCATTATGTAACAAATAGTTTTACAGATATGGGGGTGGTTGGGCCAAGATTTGACACCAAAATATTTCTAATAATACATATCTTTAAAAAAAAAAACTCTTATTTTAGACCATACAATGTCATTTCCACACAAAATAAAAGTGCTTTCCTATATATTTTAATGTGGCGTATGAAAGTTTAAGCAGTTATTTCAAAACTATTCAGGAAAAGTCCAACTTATGTGATTTTTTTAGTACAAATACTTGTTCTAATGACTAAGTAAGAACAACAGTGGCTCAGTGGTTAGAACAGTGGTCCCCCCAACACAAAAATACAAGGATTGATTCCCTCTTGGACCAAATTGTGTTATTGTGCAAGACACTTCACCCACATTGACAAGCCTGTAAAACGTAAACCTAAAAAGTTACTTGGCATCAAACTAGCCACGTAATCTACTGTGTACCCCAGTTCAGACTCACAGTGATGGAGACAGGTCTGTGTTTCAAATGGATAAACTTTAAGTGAGCTCCCCAAATTTCTCTGTGCCGGATTGAACCGCGGATACAGTGTTCCTAATTAGTCTAAAAATGAGGAGTACAATTAGACGTGTTTTGGTAAATGAGCGAAGTTGATGTGGAAGTTTTTATGCGGTGCAGATGTCAAAGTCTGAGCTGCTGTCTGCTCTGGTGCTGCTGGAACAGTTAAACACGTCTGGAGGATGTGAATCACCCCCTCCCATTCTCTCTCTCACTCACACACACATACACACACACACATACACACACTTTAATTACTCCAGTTTCCCTGTCTGGTCTTTTCCTTTGTCACAATGCCAGTGTCCTGCTCAAATCAGACACTAGTGCTGTGTAGTGTCACGATACTAACATTTAAAAAAATCGATTCTGATATTAAGAAATAGATTTATGTTTCATGTTTTTTATTTGGTCAATGATTAACTCATTACAGTCTGCATCCGATATATTCAGTCCATAAAATAAAGCATGTTCACTGTGTAGAATAATCAAATCAAACTCAAAGCTTGATACGCAATACTGATTCTTTAGACAATAAAACGTAATTTCCAACATTAAAAATAAGAATTTCAGCCCTGGCACTGGCAAACTCGAAACAAAAGATAAAAGGTGGAGCATTTTGAGCTTTGGAGGTGTAGACAGACTAATAATAAAGGATTATTCATGGATTATAAGTGTAAATGAAACAAAACACAACTCCAGATATTTTTATGAGGTGACAGCTTTATAACATCTACATATTATATCAGATGCTGTTAGTTAAATGCATCTGAAGCTCCTACTCCTACCTACACTCCTGTGACATAGGCCCAGAGGTCAGAGGAGGTATGAGTTTGGGGCTGGGGGCAGGAGCTCTGATCTAAACTATCTGGAATGAGTGTATAATTCGAGCCGTATAGTACCACGCATGGAGAAGCTGCTACAGAGATCTGTCAGATCTGAGCACGGAGCACCTGTCACTGCTTCAGAAAAGCCCTGTCAGAAAAAGGGAAAGAAAAGGAGAGAATGAGAGAGGGAGAGAGTGGGAGAGAGAGGAATGGCAGACTTCTCTGGGGCGTGGAGAATTCAAATGTTTTTATACAGATCAGGTATCACACACGCTGGGCCCTGTCATGGGAACAGAGGAGCTGTCATGGGGCTTAGGAGGTTTCAAATGTTGCCAAGTTGTGAAAGTTTGTAGAGCTGTAACAAAAACAAAAGATGATTTAATAGGGAGAGACAATATAATGGTGCTAATAGCGATGGTTTCTAAGTTGGCCCAGTCTGTGTGTATTTTGAAGAGGGAGCATTACGCAAAATCGAGTTTTTAAAGTTTTCTACCATTTTATAATATTGTTCCCTCATCTGAAACATGCCTGAAGAGGTTTTAGACGCCATCCATGTTTCAGTAATTTAGTGTTTTCTCCCAGACCTTATCTGAACTGTAAGACATAGGACAAAAGCCTATGTCGTCCATGCTTCCAAAAGGCAATTCTCCATAAAGCAACTTGACAAAACTAATGCGTTGTGCAGTATTTTCATAGTAGTAGTTTTAATACTAGTTTTAGTATAGAAACTAGTGTCTGATTTTCTATACTTTTGATTAAAGTATACAGTAAAGGCCGCTACACACTAGAGGATTTTTTGGTCTTAAATTATTTTTAAACATGCGACAAAATGATCAAACACCACAGACACGAGGAGAAACTTATGAGACTAGACATTTCTGCAGCAGGATCTGTCTGCGGACCACAGGATATAAAGTTATGAGTGCGATCACGTCAGCTGTTTCCTGTCTACAGTAAAACCACTCGCATTGAGAGTCTGAAGTGTTCAAAGATCAGAGCTCTGCACTTCGAGTTTAGACACAAGTCAAAACTGTGTTATTATTTGTGAAATGTGCTGCAATACTTCAGATACAGGATTTTTAAAGCATAAAAGAGGAGATAAAGTCCACAGGAAGTAGAATCTGCAGCTTCACCACACGCGGTCTATGTAAACAAACACACAAGGAAACACTGTCTTTTTACTTTCAAAGACGCTTGAAACTGGATTAATAGCGCAGTTTTCTGGACTGGATGTCATTATTTGCGGAGGACAATTTCTATGGATAATGTGGATCAGATGCTGCACTTTAAATGTGCCACTTTACATTAGGTGAGTAATAAAGTCTTTATTTTCGCTATATCCCGAGTTTGTTTGTTGTGTCTCTGTGTCCGTCGCTCCTCTGCCCCTGATGCTGTTTGACTGTCGTGTTGTTGATGTTTGGTGGTTCTGATCTGACACTGACTCCACACGAGGAGCAGCAGCTTCAAAATCGCACACGGTGACAAAAAGTCGGGTCAGGCCTCCCCGAACTCGGGAAGAAGAAATCGCAGCCAAAATCGGGCAAATTCTCCTGTAGTGTGTGGCGGCCTTTAGGCTTTTATTTTTGATTATTAATAGAAGAGTAAGAGTTGTCTGATGCTATAGAAGAAATCTCTCAACTTATTTAATAGATTTAAAGTAATTTCAAATACTTTATCTGCACCAAAGTTACATTATGTTTTCAGAATACAACAAAATACTCAATATTAAGTGTACAGCTTAGACTCAAAAAACAAAAGCTAAATTAAAGTAGGAATCTCGTGCATTTCAGAACATATTTCAGTCTTCTTTATAATGTGAATGCTTAAAATGTAATTGCGATATTTCTCAGAATAATTGCTTTTTTGTGTTCCTCGAATGTATTTTCCGCCTCATTACTGTCAGCCTATCACAGGCTTTCTCCATTTGCCTCTCATCTCATCTAAAGATATTTATATAAATGCACTCTCTCTCCATTTTTTGACACTGTTTGCTATGTGCCCTCTACTGCTCCATCCCCACCGCAGCATCAGAATCATCAGCCTCTTCACCAAATAAATCCATTTTCTCTATTAGTGCTGTCATAATACTATAGTTTCACAGACTAAGGAATAGACTCGATACTCAGTACTGTTTCTGATACCGTGATGATAATAAACATAAAAAACACTTTCTTTAGATAATAGAATCTGATTTTCAACATTAAATCATTGTTCTGATACAGCTCATTCTAAAGCTATTCAGGAAAGGTTCATTTCTGTGCTGTGAATGTGACTTTTTTAGGATCAATACCTGCTCAAATGAGTATACAGTAGTTTCAATACTAGTTTTAGTGTCGATTAGTATGTGATTTTTGATACTTCTGCCAACTCTGCTATCTCTAAACTTCTAAATGTATACATAGTCGTATATCAGGAGTTACAGCAGATTTGTTTATAAAGCCAACAAACTATTGGATTTGCTTTTGCTTTTGGTATCTTTTGGTGCTATGTTCGGTCACACACTCTAAGCCTGCAGACTGTCAGGACTCCACTGCAGGATTTGAGAACTTGTCAGACACAAGCTTCAAAACCCTTTAAGCCAAATGAAATATGCTAATCAGGCGATTGGCTGCGTGAGGAGAAGGAGGAGGAGGAGGAGGAGAGGAGGGAATTATGCTGGTTTCTCAGTGTGCTGCTTCTGTAAGCATGCCAGTGTAGAGAAGATATAAATGGCCCACATTACACTATTTTCAGATCTGTGTCTGATCCATCTATGCAGGTCTTGTGATCAGAGTAAGTCTGCTGTTTACTATCTGGATCTAATTAGAAAGCATTTTATTGCACGATAATCAGGAAGAGCACAGAAGCATGGTAGTTGTTAACTTTACTGCTCTAATGTCTGAGTTGTGAAAAGTGCATAAAGTTGTTGCAGGGAGTAATTAGAAAGCACAGAATACATAAGATAGCCTATCTGAGGAATAACTTTGGACCATGTTTTTAAGACATTCAAAATCAGGTATAGCCTCTTTAATCTTTTCACATGCACAGTACCATATACTATAAGTGCCAATCCCATTTCTAATTTCTACCCCTTCCCCTACCCCTTGCCCCTTGAAACAGAGCAACCCCTGCGAATTAGGACATCCCTTCAACAATCACATACGTCATCAGAAGTCTCCGCCAGCTTTTACGTAAGCACAGGGCTAACTGTGAGAACTGTCAGAGGAATGACACACAGACCATTCGAAAGAACACAATCTGAGCTTCTCTAAGGGTTAAACCAATCATATCGCTTACAGTTACTCGGGTTACAATATCCAAATAACAACTGTGTAACACGGACGCTCGCAATTCGTTCACAACATTATTTCCATGCATCAACCAATCACTCAGGACACAAAAAACGTGACACTTCTCAATGTAGTACTAGTCATTTTTTCATGTGCATTTTATGAAGAAAATGACCATTACGCACTGGAACAACGTTAAACTTAAGACAATACAGCGGTTACCACAAATTTTAAACCATAAATAATGGAGAAAATACATTTGTGAACTTCTTTGGTCGTGGCAGCAGTGATCTTGCCAGTGATTCACATTCACAAGCATTCTGAGAAACTGCTCATACCCCTCTGTCTTTTTTTTTTTTTAACCTTTATTTACCCAGGAAATTCCCATTGAGATTACTAATCTCTTTTTCAAGGGAGTCCTGCCATGCACACATCACTTTCATACGAGGCAATGTGGGTAAAGTGTCTTGCCTAAGGACACAACAACAACAGTTTTTTGTGACTGGCGCCCCCCTGTGGCACCTGGAATTCCCAGTGGTCTCCCATCCAAGTACTACCCAGGCCCAGCCCTGCTTAGCTTCTGAGATCTGACGGGATCAGGCTTTGACAAGCCGGTATGGCCACAATGTCTGGAGTGTGCCTCTGAAAAATCTTCATTTGGAGGGGTATAAAGCCTGACCACTTTCCCCTACCCCTCTGCCATTACGGTAAATGGGACACCCCTACCCCTACACGTGAACACACAAAACAGAGGGCCCCTATGTAAGGGGTGAAATGGGATTCAGCCTAAATCGACTCTGGCCCCAACTGACTTTACATTGAAAAACTGTCACCCCTCTCTCTCTAACTGCTGCATGTTTGTATTAACTAGCTCTACACAATCCTGGTGTTTTTATTTCGCTGTTTTGTCCATAATTAAATTCCCTTTCTTAATATGGAACTGGCCAAATACAAATACTGGAACCAAATACACTCTTAGAACTGCTAGTCTTGTGAGCTGTGTAGGTGACCTTGCACTATCCACTTCTTTATACATTCTATGGACCATACTTACTTTGGTGACAGATCGTTGACATGCTCTTAGGTGAGGCAGTCATCTGTGTGTGTGTGTGTGTGTGTGTGTGTGTGTGTGTGTGTGTGTGTGCGTGCGTGCGTGCATGTGTGTGAGGGACAGAGGAGTGACAAGATGCTGAGCTGACACACTCCGCTCTGAGCCTACAGCCTGGATCACAGTAGAAATAGACTCTGCTCCAAACCACGTTCCCTTCTCCGCTTTACTACTTATTTCCTATGGCACCATCTGCAGACTACACATTTTTCCCAAAACATTGACTTGTCATCATTTCGGGAAGCTACAGAAGGTTTTGTTTAGAGTTGAATGTGTTATGGAGAAATATGATAATTATAGTAGTAAAGGGCCTATGATATTTTCTGCTCTATGTTATTCACACACACATTTAACACAAAAAATCCTGCATATTTACAACTTTACAACTAGAACAAGGTGGAGAAGAGTCTTTTGAACTTTAGAGATGTAGACAGACTAATAAACAAAAACATATCTGGAGTTGTGTCATGTTTCGTTCACACATGTTTGAGTAACCTGTTATTATTAGTCTCCAAAGTTCAAAATGCTCCGTTTCACCTTGTGATGTAGTTTTCAAGTTAACAGCTACTTTTTACCCTTTGTTAAGTAGCGATTGGCAATTTTAGGGCTGAAATGATCCAAAAGGTTCTAGTACAGGTGTATGGAGTTTAAAAACACTGTAACAGCACATGCCGTATATTTTTTTACCATATTTTTTCATGGTTTGGGAGGTTTGCAACTTATACTCAGGTGCGACTTACATAAATATTTCATATGTTAGTAAACGTAAATGTAAACATGGGCAAAGTACAAACCCGAGGGACCGACTGAATATATTAAAAGTCCTTTATTGCATCAAGGGGCAACAACGCATTTTGACCAGCAAGATATAATTTCACATGTTGGTTATTTTCACACTGAGGCCACAAGAGGGCGCTCTAGGCTTGCGTACCAGTATCTGCTCCGCCTCATGCTCTTCCTCCTGCACCACTGTCACTTCACCAACTCCAGCACCTCAGACCTGTTTGCTCAGTTAAATCCAGGTGGAGGCTTTTTTTTGTCCAGACAGTGAATAATCCACTGAATCTTGTCCTTTAGTCCAACAGAAGTTCACTGCATCAGCACCAGCTGTTTTTATCACTATCTGCAAATGAGCCATGCAGCTTTAAGTTTCCTTTCTGTAAAACATAAACAAATGTGCTAAAGCTGCATTAAACACATTATTACCCAGTGTATATATTGAGTGTATATATTAAGCGGCCCCCTCTACCACCGCTCCACATATATATATATACAGATACAGATACAGATACACATACACATACACATGTGGAAACTCCAACTGCAATGAAGAAAACAAAAGCTAATTGTGGACTAAAAGCTGCATTTAGTTATAGTTGGTGGAGTTGCTCAGAAGTGACACCGAGGATGAAGAATTCAGTGGATTTAGTGATTTGGAGTGAGATGGAGAGTTTGGTAAACTTGTTCTGTTGTTTCTGCTCTAGTTTCCTGAATAACTGTTCATATGTGACGTGAACTCACCAGACACATGTTCAGCCTGTTCTTCTCTGTTCTGTTGTTTTTACTATAACTTGCCTTTCAACATGAAATGTCTTCATTGTGCATTTTTTGGCTGGTGTCCGGAATATAGTCCGGAAAATACGGTAATATCACAAGGTGTCACAAGGTGTTCAGTCTAAGAGAAGAACACAGCCTAAACTATGCAGGTTTTGTGTGTTATACATGTGTGAATCAAGCAAAACACAACTCTCTCAGGTATATTTTTGATGGGAAAACAACATAGATCAGAAAAGTACACAATATGGGCCTTTTAAATACGTTCCTGACTCAATGTTTCGAGGCCCTTTCCCCATATTACATTTTATACAATTATGTATCTCCAAAGCATAACCCATGTACAGAAGCAAAGACGCAGTGGTGGACATATGGAGGAGGGGTGCGCTTGTTTCCGTAGACGGAGTTACATAAGTGCAGTTAATCCCCACCCGGCCCGCATACGAAATGAGACGACTACACTGGCCTGATTCCTCTAAAGAGCGCTGCATTTCAGCTCAAACCTGTCTTTCAGATCACTCTGATTTTATACACTCTGAAACCCACACGTGAGACCACATGTGTTATGTCATTTACGGTCCTCAATCAGAAAGAAATGCCCACGTGAGCCATTTTTTTATCCAGTCAACAATTTAATAGTGAAAAAAAGCTTCTTATATAACGCGAAAGGAGCAGGCTCAAGGCAAAACAATCAGAACCATTTGGGAATTTTCCATTTAGCAAACTTGACAACTATAAATATTCCACATCCTTTCTTTCACCGCCGAGGGACATTGTGTTCTAATGCGCAATAAAAAAATATGGGCATGCATTAAAAAGCCCTTTATTATGCTAAATTTACTCTTGCAAGCTAAACGTTAGAATGCTGTTATCTTCTCAAAAAAAGAAAAGAAAAGAGGAGTACTTTCTGTATCACCACATGACATCTAAAGGTGGAACAAAGTGTTTCCTGTTGACAAAAAGGACTCTAAATACGCAGGGTTTGTGTGTTAAATAAGTCACACAACTCCAGGTATTTTTTTGATGAGGAAACATAAAATAGATCAGAAAATAGCATAAAATGAGCTCTTTAAAGGCACTGTACCTGTTTTATGGTCTTAAAAAACTGAGAAAAACTAAACTAGTTCATTTTACACAGTTTGCAGTAGGGTTGTAAGAAAAAAATCGATTCAGTAATATATCGTGATACTTCATTGCACAATTCTCGAATCGATTCAAAAAGCTTCTGAATCGATTTTTGAAAATAATACTTTTCACTCAAATTTATTAGCCACAGTCGCTGTTCTCATGATTTAAAAAAGGTAATAAATTATACTTCATACAATTTTGTTCACGTGAAAGTGTAGTTGGCTATTTTATTAAGTAATTATGAATAAATTGCGATATATCATCCATCGTTTTAATATCATGATATATTGAATCGTGACATGCGTATCATATGTATCGTATTGTCAGACTCAAGGTAATGCACACCCCTAGTTTGCAGCGGTCCAAATTTATTCCTCCTTATGCATTTTGACCATCCAAATTATTCACAAAGCTTTTCAGAACTTTCATGAGCCAGAGTTGTGTTAAATCTTTCAACTAGTATGCTCACCGCACAGTTCTTGATGATCAGTTTCATAATTAAAGAGATTGCTAGATTAAAATATGCATGAATGACATAAACCACTACAGGGAAATGTTTAATGAGGGAACATTATAGCACAGTAGAAAGCTCCATAAAGTAGTGGCCGGGCATAGCTGACCTCACATGTGACCCGTGTACCTGGAGCCCCTCGCTCAGACAGAGCCACCCACAGACTAATCTGAGAGGTATGTGAGGAGAGGTCAGGCATAGAGCACCCGACACTCACCAAAGAACTGTCTATGGACAAGGAGCTGCTCCTGTCAAAATAACTCAAAGCTAAAACCGCTCAGTTCTAAAATATGGGAAAAAACACTATCCATAAGTTTGCCCAGAACACCTTTTAAAGTCTTCCAGGTGTTACGCAACATTGCAAATTTATTTAGTGTCATTTTAATAAACCAATTTCCAAAAATCTTAATATATATCATTTAACACAGAATTAAAGTTTATTCATAAGTTGTGACTTTACCTAATCTAGAAGAGCAGTTTTAGTCACTATATTTACAGTTTTTGGCAGCTGCTAGATACTGGTTTAAACAGTGTTAAAGTGCACACTTAATACGAACTTCCTGGTCCATTTGTAACTGTTCATACGTTTTTTTGGCCAAATACCACACACACACAATTTGCACCAAAGTAATAATTTGGTCTATTAAGAAAAAAGTCAAAATATAATATGAATGTGTTATGGAGAAATATGATAATTATATGATAATTATATATAGAGAGATAGTAAAGGGCCTACGCTTGATTTTAAAGGGCCCGTATTTTGACACGCTATTTTCTGAACTGTTATGTTTCCTCATCAAAAACATAAGTAGAGTTACGTATTATTTAATTCACACACACGTTTAACACAAAAAGATACTGCATATTTGCAACTTTACAACTAGAACAAGGTTGAGAAGAGTCTTTAGAGATGTAGATAGACTAATAAACAAAAACATACCTGGAGTTGTGTTATGTTTCGTTCGCACATGTTTGAGTAACCTTTTATTATGAGTCTCCAAAGCTCAAAATGCTCTGATTCACCTTGTGATGTCATGAAACAGTAGTTTTCAAGTTAACAGCTACTTTTTACCTTTAGTTCAGTAGCGATTGGCAATTCTAGGGCTGAAATGATCCAAAAGGTTCTAGTGCAGGTGTATGGAGTTTAAAAACACTGTGTGAGCACGTAATATCACAAGGTGTTCAAGGTGAGAGAAGAACACAGCCTAAATATGCAGGTTTTGTGTGTTATACATGTGTGAATGAAGCAAAACACAACTCCAGGTATGTTTGTGATAAGGAAACAACATAGATCAGAAAACGACATAATATGGGCCCTTTAAATATGTTCCTGACTCGATGGTTCAATACAGCCCCTTTCCCCATATTACAGTTTTAGTCACTATATTTACAGTTTTGGCAGCTGCAAGATACTGGTTTAAACAATGTTAAAGTGCACACTTAATATGAACTTCCTGGTCCATTTGTAAATGTTCCTACAGTTTTTGGTCAAATACACAATTTACACAAACATAATAATTTAGTATAATAATAAAAAAGTTAAAATATAATTACTTTTACATATTACATTACATTCTATTTAATAAGTAAATAAAACCAATGACCTAATGAAAACAAAGCACTTGTGCAGGGGACACTGGTCTGTTGACCTGGGGGCCCATTGTTCATGTTCCTGTAGCAGATCTGAGTCACTGTTTATGTTTAGTTATTTTAATGGTCTCTTACATAACTCTGCTTTTACTATCAAGATGCTGAAGAACACATACACACCAGTACGCCTAATACCAAATGGAAACTCGGTCTCCATGACAACAGAAAGAGGCATTGGTTTAACTCTGTCACCCGTGTCAAATATAATCAGATCAAAAATAAGATCTAATACAATCACATCAAACACACTTATCAACCTAAAGGTTAATACAATACTGTGACACATTCCAAGCAAAGCAATAACATCGTCATGGAGACAGCGTAGGCAGACCCGCCACCAGGAAAATAACATAGTGCAGCTTTAATAGTTATTGCCTAAGCAGAGAAAACTATTAATTGTGGAACATTGTCTTGCAGCATTTTAATTATCAAACATAATTGTGGAAGAGACTATTCAATAAAACAAACAAACAAAAAACTATTAATATGCTAATGAATAACCCTTAAAGGTGCATTGTGTAACTTTTCTGGTGGAGAGTCTATCAAATGCTTTTCCCCATGGAAATGTTATTCCATGGAATGTTATTGCTTTGTCTAGAATACTTCAAAATATGATGTTAAACCTTTCTATCATCATGGAGTCCAAACTAGCTCAAGTTACAGGTCAGATCTGTGGAGAGGCGACCCCGCTCACAGTCAGAATGTTTGTTTTTCGAGGTATTATTGAGCTATAAATCCACCTGTAAATTAATATATGTAAGGTAGATCTATTTAATGGTGACATATCCAAAGAAACAAGAAGACTGACCGAAAAGTGCGCCTTTAAGTTTTCCACTAGGGCTAATTCAAACTAAATGAGCCGTTTTAATGTGTGTGATATAAGACATGACCTCTGAATCGTGTATAAGCCAGCCCCCCATCCCCAAACTGCTCTCCTCCTGCTGCTCAGAGACGCGACGCTCCACTAAACTTTGACCTAGTTCGGCCTGGCTCAGTCTGTCCCTGCTCTTCTGAAGGGGGGGGGGGGTCTGGTGTTTAAATATGGATGTATCAAAAGGCTGCGAGAACAATGGATGTTTTGAATGCAAAGTGAAAGAGGGAAGCAGAGGGAGGTGTGGGGACGCGTGTGTCAGAGGAGCTCAGCAGAGATACAGTACATTTGGCCTTCTTATACACACACACACACATAAATATGGATTAACAAATTGCAGGTCATGTGATGGGCTGTGAGCTGGAGACATTTGTCACAGTGAGGGACAGGAGGACACTGGACAGTCCGCTCTCCATCACGGACACTCCTGCTCACCCACTGCACGAAGGACAGAGCAGATCATTCGCCAACAGGCTCCTACAGCTCTGCTCAAACAGTGAAAAGTACATTTCAAAGAAGTTAATTTTGGTCTTCCAGTGTTATATCCAAATAAAGGTTCTTTTTCTGTGTTTTTTTGGATAATGAGGACACAGGACTACATTCATACCATAGATAGCCTTATACTCACAACTCAACACATTTTTATGTGATAGATAACCCTATGTCACTCACTATTTCAGCTTTGCTTCATCTGTTTTTCCTAACCCACCTTGTATATACCGTAATTTCACGACCATAAGGCGCATATAAACGTCTTAGATTTTCTTCAAAATGAGCCACGCGCCCTTTCGTGCAGTGCGCCTTGTGTGAGGCGGACGTGATAGAAAAAGGGGTGCGCCCTATGTGAGGCGGACGTGTTAGAAAAAGCATGAGAACGTTAAAGGGGGAAGTGTGGGCGTGGCTTGTGTATAAAAGAACAGGTATGTGCTTTATGCACAACATTGCTGTTTTAACAACCCTGAAAATGGCAAAGAGACACGCCTATGAAGCTCAATTTAAACTGACGGCGATCAGTTACGCGGAGGTACATGGGAATCGAGCCGCCGCGAGAAATTTCAACATTAACGAGTCGATGGTTCGTAAGTGGAGGAAGATGGAAAACGAACTGCGACAGGTGAAGAAGACGCAGCTGAGTTTCCGCGGAAATAAGGCGAGGTGGCCAGAGTTGGAGGCGAGACTCGAGCAGTGGATCATAGAGCAAAGAACGAGTGGCAGGAGCGTTTCGACGGTGACTATGCGCCTAAAGGCAGAAACGCTTAGCGAAGGAGATGAAAATCGAACATTTCAAGGAGGTCCGTCTTGGTGCTTCCGCTTTATGAGACGGTGCCATTTATCGATCCGACCAGGACTACGGTAGCGCAGCAACGGCCGGGCGGATTACAATGAAAAGCTGACAAACTTTTCGCCAGACTGCAGGAAGCACATCAGCGACAAACGGATCCAACCAAGCCACATCACTAACATGGACGAGGTGCCGCTCACGTTCGACATCCCGAATAGTCACACGGTAGAGAAGACGGGACCAGCACGGTGTCGATACGCACAACGGGGTGCGAAAGGGCTTCGTTTACTGTTGTGCTTGGCTGCCACGCCGATGGACAGAAACTGCCCCCGATGGTGATTTTTAAAAGAAAGACTTTGCCTAAGGAGAAGTTTCCAGTGGGAGTCATTGTTAAGGCAAACGAAAAGGGTTGGATGGACGAGCAAATGATGAAACAGTGGCTGAGGGAGGTGTATGTTCGGAGAGTGGGTGGTTTTTTCCACGCATCACCATCGCTTCTAATTTATGACTCTATGCGTGCTCATCTCACCGCTGACGTGAAAAAACAAGTGAAGCAAATGAACGCTACGCTTGCTGTGATTCGGGAGGGCTGACGAAAGAAGTCCAACCGCTGGACATCGGCGTGAACCGGCCGTTCAAAGTAAGGATGCGGCGGCATGGGAGCGATGGATGACGAAGGAGACCACAGCTTCACGAAGGGTGGAAGGCAGCGCCGGGCGAGTTACGCTACAGTTTGCCAATGGATTGTAGATGCTTGGGCTAACGTGTCTGCTGGTACTGTTAAACGAGCTTTCGCAAAAGCCGGTATAATTTCTGAGGAGCCGCACGGTACAGACAGTGACTCCGACAGCGAGGAGCGAAGTGGACCTGCTATGGATTTTGCGCAGCTGTGCGATTCCGAAACAGAGGATGAGGACTTTGACGGATTTGAATAATGACTATTGTTTAATATTGTTGTAATTAGTACTTAAATAAAGCACAACCAAACTCAGTTTTGCTCCCTATATATTTTTCAATACGCACATTTGCATGCTTGTTTGTGCGCCTTTTCGTACGGTGCGCTTTATGTGTGTGTTAAATACAGTAATGGCACACAAAACTGAGACTGCGCCTTTTCGTACGGTGCGCCGTATGGTCGTGAAATTACGGTAGCTGACATTTTTCAGATTATAAGACGCACCAGCCAAAAAATGCACAATGAAGAAGAAGAAAAAAAAACATGTATAAGTCGCACCGGACTATAAGTCACACTTTTTGGGGGGAAATTTATTTTATAAAATCAGAGACCGAGAACCGACATTTCATCTTGAAAGACAAGTTATAGAAGTTATAGTAATAAAAACAACCAAACAGAGAAGAATCCATGTATCATTCGTTCATTCATTTTTCAATATAGAACCAAAAATAAGAAAACAAAAAAACAACTGTTTTCTTTATTATTTGTCTCTAAAAACCAAAATTAAAAAACAGATAACGATTAGTTTTTTTCATTTTTGATTCATATATATAGGATTCATATATTTGGTCTATGGACTGTCAGTGTGAAAAATGTAATATATAAGTCGCTCCTGAATGTAAGTCGCAGGAACCACCCAAACCCTAAAAAACTTGGACTTATAGTCCAAAAATACAGTACTACTATATTTCTATATTTTTATTTTTAATTGTGCATATACATTTATATAATAATGCCTTATTTGAGACCAATCTCTTATCACACTCACACTCACACACACACACACACACACGTTGGGTTTCAATGCTTTATGGGAATATTGCATTGACTGATCCAAACCTTAGCCATAGTCACTACTCGCCTAACGTTAACTCATATCATCAAGAATACAGGACAATTTGGCTGAACACAATTGTCATTTTTCTGTCAAGCTTTGTGATTGTGATTGCGATTACACTGGCAATTTGTTTTAATAAATGTGAACTACTCACAGTTCACATTTTAAATGCGTCCAGAAGGATGAACTGACAAACTGATAGAAGAATCACCCATAAGCCTAGTTTAGAACAGTCTTTTACTACAGGGTTAGCAAAATAAGACAGGATATTTCATTGGCTGTGAAGGAAATTATGATGAATAAATTAATAAAAAATTGTAGCCATTCATACTATTCATTCATACTATATTCCACACAACTACAACCACTTATCTAATAGATTCCCCTGTGTTATGTCAAATCACTGTTATATTTGCACTGTCTCTTTACTCCACCACCTCTTGTATGTAGTCTAAATATATTTTATATTTAGGCTATATATATATATATATTTAAACTATGTACATGTATAGCTATGTATATTTGTGCTTTACTCGAAAAGGATATTTTTGGCCATTTTATAATTATTTTGAAGTTTGAATTGTATTACCATTTATTTTTGCTCTTTGTTATTCTATTGTAATATGTGAGCTACAGTGTTCAAGTAATTTCCCTTGTGGATCAATACCGTTTGTCTAAGTCTAAGGATAAGTCAACACAAACACACATGCACACAAAGCAAAACACACACCTCCACACATGCACGCACACACACACACACACACACACACAAACACATTCTTAGAGCAGAGAGAGGATTTGATTCCATTTCATCCATGACACAAGCTCATCTCTTTTCTTTGTATCGCTCTGGATTCTAAGAAATCTCCCTCAGCAGATGGGACCAAATCCTCCAGAACCTTTTCTCAGAAGCTGGATACAGACACAATGAGACGGTGACGGAGAAAGAAACATGGAGCTCTATATGCAAAAACCATTCCAGGCCATAGACCGTATAGAAATGGACACAGTGAACCTGCTAGCTACCACGTTCCAAATAGGAAGTATAGGTGCACTTCTGACTTAATGGACTCCGGGTCTACATTAATTCACTTTATATTGAAAAACCGTTGACCCTCTCTCTCTGTAACTGCTGCTGTCAGGCTCCTCATTTTGATTTTAAACTCTTCGTCTTAACCTGCTTTACAAGATCCTGGTGTTTCTATTTTGCTATTTTGTCCATAAATCAATTCCTATTCCTAATATGGAACTCTGCTCCAAATTCCCCCAATAACTGCTAGCCTCATGAACTTCATTTGACTGGAGTCGAACACTATGGTCCAGACTCTGTCAAAATGTGGGCAGGGGTTGTACACAGGTGGAGAGGAAGGTTCACTACTAAGGTTAGGTGGTAATACGGTAATACAGTATCCCGCTGTATCAAAAAGTAGCAACAGTATCAGTTTCATTACTGTTATTTTAAAAAAAATCTGCATGACCTAAAACCACAGCACTTTCTCCCCTCCGCTCTCTCTCCTCTTCAAGCATCGTTACGCACGGAAATATCCATCCACACGCAGCGAGGAAGAAGGAAAAAATGTGACTGGTGCTTCGTGTGTGATGTTGAGCCAAAAAGTTTGCAATGAAGAGGTTTTATCGAACGTCGAGAGTCAATAGGGGACGCACTGGAGAGGAGAAAGTTCCCGCTTGAGGGCGAAGTCAGACTTTCACAGAGGAGATGGTAAAGCCGCACAGCGTCCATGTCCACCGCCGTGCACCTCTAAAACTTTCTAACTACACATCATAACGACGCAGAAAGTAAGGGCTGTGATTGGTCCTCTCGATCACTGCTCTACATTTCCGGCACTTCACTCATTATATACTTTGAGTAATAATGTATTTAATGCAGCTTTGCACACATTTGTTTATGTTATTTACATTTATAAAAACAGATCATGCGCTGATGCTGATTCGCTCAAACGGGCTGCAAAGTTTGGTTTGATCAGAACTTGTGCCTCATCTTCATATACAATGCTGCTCTTCTGTTTCTGAATGCTACAAAATGATTCTTAATTAGTCACGGTAATACCATATACCCCGGTAAAATCCTGAGGCAATTTAACGGTATCAAAATTTGGATTCCACCCAACTCTATTCACTACTGAGCTCATATACTGAGTCAAATGTTCAGCTCATGTAGATTTTAGCTTGAGTAACAGCCTCACTCATTGTATTCTGAGAAAGTCTTTGGTATCCCAGGTAGGTCTGATACTGCTTTGTTAGGGTTTAATTTCTTCTGGAACATAGTTACAGGACCATTCAGGGCCAGAGGAAGGTGCTTTACCTGCACATTCAGCACAACTACTTCCAGGGGCCAACGGTGGAAATTAAGGACCATGAGGGATGCTTATTATTACCGCCCTTCGCTGTTTGTATAGCCGACAGCCGATACAGAGACAGTCCGACCCTGAATCGGAGGCCACCGACCTATCCATTTCCCCGGTTGTACAGATTACTTCATCCAGTAGTCTAGTCAAGATGGTGGGCGCAACAAAGTAAGTGAGGACTTTGGACCATTTAAAATGAACTAGTTAAATTTTACACATTTTCATTAGAAATCATTTTTAAGTCTTAAGCACTTTGAACAAGTCGTTCACGCCTTTATTTCTTCGCGTCTGGACTACTGGAATGCTCTTTATACTGGCATATCACAAAATGCTCTTTCACGCTTACAGTTAGTCCAGAACTCCGCGGCACGACTTTTAACAGGAATCAAAAAAACGTGAGCACATCACCCCAATTCTTGGGTCTTTGCACTGGCTTCCTGTTCATTTTAGAATTGATTTAAAAATGTTATTGTTTGTTTTTAAAGCTTTGAATGGACTGGCCCCGGATTACATCTCTGACCTCATCCAAATCTACACTCCGGCGCGCGCTCTGAGGTCTGAGGGCCAGCTCCAGCTCGTGGTGCCTAAAACCAGACTTAAATCCAGAGGGGACAGAGCTTTTTCTGTGGTTGGTCCTAAACTATGGAACGCCCTGCCCCCCCACGTCCGAGCAGCTTCCACAGTGGTGCGTTTTAAGTCTCGTCTTAAGACCCACTTTTATTCTCTGGCTTTTAACACCGCGTGAGTTGTGTGGTCCTCTGTGTCTTTTATTGTTTTTTAGGGTTTTTTATTATTTTATTGTTCTTAGGAGTATTTATTTATTATTATTATTTTATTTTTGTGTGTGTGTGTGTTTTTATCTTTTATTGTTTTTATTATTTTATGGTATATTTATTTGTATGCACTCTGGTAGGGCATTTGATTACTTGTTTATTTTAAACAGTTTCTGTGGTTATTTGTTTATTTTAAATGATGTTTTTGTGCAGCACTTTGGAAACGCTTTCAGTTTATGAAATGTGCTATATAAATAAAGTGGATTGGAAGTGGATTGGAGAAATCGGGTACAGCGCCATTAATAATAATTTAAAAAAAGAATCTGTTATCGTTATTTGCCATTTTGTTAATTGTAAACTAATATAAAATAATACATCTACTGTTCAAAAAATCTTCATAGTGTCACTGTCACTGTATCTAGGAGCTGATTTTTCATTTTTGAGAGCTGGTTATGTAACATTTTTAACTATATTCAAGATTTAAGACAAGCAATAAATTGAAACACTTCTTGAGATATCCAGGAATAAGATTATCACAAAATGTAATCAAAACATCTGGACTTGCAAAACTTGGGCAACTAACAGTTTCGCTTCTAATCACGTAACTTCTTCCAGGGTTTGTGTTAGTGACAGAAGTCAAAGCACTGAATAAGATATTATACATTTATATATTGATATGATAATCCAAGCAGTACTAGAAAAAAGGCCAGTAAGACATGTGTAGGAGAAATGATTGAATATGCAAGATCTCTTCAAGCTCGTGTGCTGCCATGTTCCAGGACACTGTATCTTTGGCCGTTTCTGAGGTTCACATCCCATTGAGATCAACCGATATCACACGCCATACACCCAGATGCTCTGACAGCCGCTCGGGGCCGAGGGGTAGTGGGTTACATCATCTCCTCCACCGCAGCTGAGCCCGATTCCCCCTCAGGCTCCCCCAAGAACATGAGGACCACCGGCACCAAACACGTGACAGAGAAACCGAGGAGCGCTGACATCTGCAGGCCATTACACCAGGAGGGTCAGCCCAGTGTTTGGATACAGTAGAAGGACCAGGAGAAAGAGGAGGGCGGGGTGGAGATGGTGATGTCAACATTCTGTTGCTTTAATAACAAAGAACAAGTAATATATGCATAACCATAGACTCTCTCTATATAAATGGACATAGCTAACCTGCTACCTGCTGTTTTTGTATTGAAAAAAAGTCAACAGTTTCCATAACTACTGCTAAGATCTTCAATTCGATCTTAAAATGTTCATATTAACCCACGCTACATGATCCTGCTGTTTTTATTTCGCTATTTGGTTCGTAAATCAACTCCCAATCCTAATATGTGCATAATCCAAGCCAGTCACATGAGGCACAAATGGGAGGAGCTATAGAGGTCAATGGGGATGATATGTAAAGATTATTTTGAATATGTTGTAGAGCTAAAAACTAAGAATTGTGAGAATTTTCCAAGCAAAAATGTGTTGGAATTAAATCTACACTTTAAAAAACCTACTAAGCCTAAATTTTGTCTGGGTTTGTATTTCACATCAAAGCTACAGTATGTAAATACTAAATAAATTCATGTAAATAGAAAGTTAAAACCATACTCTGGAATATTCTCCATGGAGATAGATACGGTTTGTGTCGTAGCATGGAAAATTATAGCCAAAAAAACTATATACCATACCAACTTTATTTATAAAGCACTTTAAAAAATTGACAGTCGGCCTAAGTGCTGTACACAAACATAGAAAAGACCAGGACAGTACAACACAATATACAATACAAACACAATACAACTACTAAAAAACATAAAAAAAACAACAAGATACTCAACAACAACAAATGTTCATCTCACTTGTTAAAAGCCAGTGAAAAAAGGTAAGTTTTTAGGAGTGTTTTAACAACAGATACAAATTCCACTAGTCTAATCTCTAATAGCGACTGGTTCCATAACCGTGGGGCAGCAACAGAAAACACGCAGTTCCCATGAAGCTCATGTTTAGTCTTTGGGATGGCGAGCTGGTGCTGACCCGAAACTGCGAGAGGGGGTGTAAGGGTGGATCTGGTCGGTGAGGTAGGAGGGCTCTAGGCCGTGCACACACTTATAAGTAAATAAAAGAACTGACTCTAAAACACACTGGGAGAAAAGGAAGAGAGGCTAAAATAGGGAAGATGCTCGTGTTTCCGGGTACCAGTCCAAATCGAGCCGCTGAGTTTTGGACCCGCTGCAAACAACAATGTGCGTTTTGACTGACACCAACATAAAGTGCATTACAATAATCCAGTCTGGTGTCACAAATGCATGAATGACAGTTTGGAAATGTTCTGATGACAAAATGGTCTTAATTTTGGCCAGCTGCCTTGTCCACGTGTGTCCATGGAAACAAGGAATATACCCTACTCCATGCCAAATAAGAGTCAGGTTTGTGGAGATGCAAGCCTGTTCAGAGTAAAGCTGAGCTGGGCTTCTAATAATCTAGAGGAAAAATTGCAAAATTGTGAAATTGAGGGCTATTATGAAACAAGTTTACTCCCAACTTTCTTACATCCAAAGCAGGGCTATGGGTTTTGGCCATATCACCCAGCCCTCACTCAGAGTAAGGACACATGTTTTCCAAATTAAAAACATGCTTTTATTTGTATCTATTTTATGGCTAAAAGGTTACATTCTGTGGCTTTAACTAGTCTGAATTAATGAATCTGGTTACACACTGCATACTATTGCTATTAGATAACGTAATTAAGAAAAAATCTTTCCTCACACAATTATCCTAACACTGAAATTTGATATAGCTACATCCCTAATGGACAGAAGCATTCACCAAGTTCCATTCTCACTGGAGCAAGAAGAGCAAATCAATCCAAGATGTTTGAAGAAGGCGTCGTCAACAAACCATGACTTCATACCATTCTCAAAATCACCACATATCACACACGCCAGGAAACGCTCAGTCTTCCTATTAAAATTCTTGGCATTCTCTTCGGAGCCACCAAAGAACGCTGGGATGAGCTCTCCCTGCAGGAGCGTGTGCTTTGCTTCATTCGTCGCACCAAATGAGGTTTCCGATCAACAAACAGCTTAATCAATGCTTTTCACGCCTCTGTGGAAGCTCCAGGCTCTTAATCACATGTTTGAGAAGGTGTCGCTTTTCTGTCTGCTCTGTTAACTGAGGCAGAAGAGAAAATGTCACGAAAGAAAGGACCAAGGTGACTTGAAAGTGCTCTGTGTAACTTTTTTGTTGGGGGTCCATCATCTGCTCAGCCTGGAATATTCCACATTATGACATTAAACAGCTCTACCTTACATTTATTAAATCACAGGTGGTTTTATAGCTCAAAAATACTTTAAAAACAGGAATTCTGACTGTGTGGGACGGGAGTTGCCTCTCCACAGATCTGACCTTTAACTTGGTCTGGTTTGGTCTCCATGAAGATAGAAAGGTTTAAAAACATTCTTTGAAACATTCCACACCTTGTTGAAGAGCATTGAATTCTTTACTGGCTAAAAAAAATCCACATTGGCCCATCTCTAATAAGCATTCTCTCAAATGTTACTGCTCCTGGACATGTTTAAAATATGAACTTTGAACAGAATTGTACAATTAAATCACAGATCTAATCACAATTGGAAGGCTGAACGAGAAAAAAATACAAGTATGCCAAAATCGTTCAACCCTTCACCAGGGGACCAAGTGCTCAAAGATCTGGAGACTGACGCAACCTAAATATGCAAGAGGCTCTGACACGTGGAACAAAACAAAACACAATTATTAGGTCTTTGATAAGAAAACAGCGACGTATAATTAAAAATGAAAGGCTCTAATAGTGTTTAAGAGTTACTGCAAAGAGTTGACACAATGCACACAATAGTAAACAATAGGGCCCGACCGATATATCAGTTGGCCGATATTATCAGCCGATATGGTCACTTGGAAACATATCGACTATTGGCCTAATTCTTGCCGATATGGGCCGATATTCCACGAGAACATGTTTTACCTTGTTATAAAGCTCAGACTCTCTATATTATATCCATTTAATCCAATTTACAGACAGATAAATGTCCTGATATGTGGCAGCGCATCAGGATTTATCTGAGGAGTCATTTGTCTGTGTCCATCCCGCCCCTGAATGCATCGCCATGTGCTCTTGTTTACACCCGCAGATAGATCCATGTGCGCAACACTGAGATTTTTTTTTTTTTTTACGGAAGCTCAGTTTGAGTCTGGATTAAAAGGACAGTTCTTAGTGCAGAGCAGACTTGTGATCTGAGAGGAGCCTGTGTGAGGCTGAGTGTTGGAAATGTGTCGTTTTGAAGCTCGTTTTGGTTCTTTCTCATTGGTTAGCGATTAGCTGCTGTAGCTCACACACATAAACAGGCTGTTTTCTCTTCTATTAGCGACTGTAAAGTGACTATAGTGGCCGTATATATGTTACTGGACACGCACTGATATGTAAATGAGCTGTGAATAGAAGTGTGAATTATCGGCATTTAGCAGATCATTAATTACTGTGGCGCACATGCATTTACTGCTAAAACCTAATAGCGGTAGTTTACTTACAGTACTTTCTTTACTGCCTAGAATATCATACAAAAATGCCATTAGGCCGACCTACTGTCTTTAAATATGATGTAAAGAGGCAGAATAACAATAAATGTTGCCTAAATAAACCCAACTGAAAATCCAACAGAGCCAAACTTAAGGTTTATAAACAATTGAAGATTTACAGTGAATTTTATGTCATAAATATATTAGCGATTATATCGGCTACTGGGAGCTCCAACTCCCATTTTATCAGTATCATATTGGCCGCAACAAAAAAGTTTTAAGTTTTGTTGTAGTTCCAGCTAAGTTAGTTCTTTATGGTCAGATTGTGGTAAAATAAACAGATTGAGGTCATAAGCCTCAGACAGAGCAGAGCCTACAGTTAGCACCACAGCTCCATTTACATTTAGTGCGGATTTGTTAACTATGTGAAGGGGTCAAGGGAGATTAGCAAACTGTGACAAGAATCGCTGTCAGGATAAATGACCCCATGGCCAAACAACAGTGTAATCCTTCATTCACTTTGACTCCCATGGACCAATTCTAACATATAACTCTTTCTCTATTGGGAAACCAATAGAGGTTTCCCAATAGAAACCTCTGAATAACATGGTTAATGTGAGCCAAAAAAATTAATGTGTTTTTAATTAGGATTATTTAGCGATCCTGACATCTCTAGGCCGAAAGTACACTAAACACACTGCGTCCAATTTGCATCTCACCCATCCATCACTCCATCAGCTCAGTGTGTGTGGTCTGCTGGCTCAGCACTGGTCATCTCAGGCTCCATAAATCAACATCCTGACAGCACCGAGTGACGTCTGTGACATATGAGGCACTTTAGTTCCTCCAAAAAGAGAAAACAATCAGAGGAGAGGAGAGGGACATGTGCAGTGATGGATGGACAGACACACACACAGGGTTCCCTTATGTTTGGATTGTGATGACGGTCTTGACTACTTGATTCAATTCCAGATTTTTTTTTTTAGAGAAAGTGAAGTTAAGGGTTACAGAATCTACATAGTGGGTTGTGTGTTTTCCCATCAACTAGTGGGTAGGTAGTTAAAGTATCAAGTCGACACTTTAATATTGAAATCGAGTTTGACATTATTGTATTGTGACAACTAGGGATGCGCATTCGATTAAATAAAATGTTCTTAATCAATCGTCGGAAAAATTAACAATCGATTTTCGATTAATCATTAACACTTTATATTAAAATTATCATCACAATTATTACTATTACTAATCTGCATAAATAAACTCAACTTTACAACATATAAACCATAACCACTATAGAGCCTCATCAGCCCGTGTGAGATTAGAATGTGTTTAATGCAGCTTTGGCACATTTGTTTAGGTCTTACAGAAACAAAACTTAAAACCACATGACTCATTTGCATAAACAGTAAGTTAAAAAAAAAGCAGGTCTTTCCTTGGGCTGATGTGGTTCAGGTTCTGTTGGACTAAAGAACATGACTCAGTGAAATATGAGTGTTCTTTCTGTGACAGAGGATGTGATGAGGCTGGTGAGTCTGTTCTGTGCGTATGTCGCGTTGGAGATGCTGCGTAAACATACAAAACTGGGATACCAGAGCCGAGACGTGGGACTGTGGGGCAACTCCAGTGTTTGTGCTGTGAGACGCAGCTTCGACTCCTTACGCTACGTTACACACAGCAACCTACATTTGGTTTGTCGATTAAAATTAACGTGACTGATGAAATTATTGATTAATCAACTAATCATGCCCATCCCTAGTGACACTATCCAAATCTAAAAATCACAGTTGTATACATTTTCAAAATCTTTCAACCATACACGCAAAAAAGAAAAAAAAGTAAATTGCATTAGCCCATTATTTCTTAAAAATCCTCTATTACACAAAATGCATTCTTGTAAGCTTTAAGCAATGTTAAAATGCTGTCAGCTCTTCAAAAAGTTTTGTTTCATTCACATGTTTGAGTAATCCTGTTTTATTAGTCTACATCTCCAAACTTCAAAATTCTCTGTTCCACCTTGTGATGTCATGAACCTGTAGTTTTCTCGTTAACAGCTCCTTTTACCTTTTGTTCAGTAGAGATTGACAATCCTAAGGCTGAAATCATCCAAATGATTCTAGTGATGGCGTATGCAGTTTAAAAAAACACAGTGGAGCACTTCCTGTATTACCACAACATCACCAGGTGTTTTCTGTTTGCGAGAAGAACTAAATATGCAGGATTTCTGTGTTAAACATACGTGAAAGAAACAAAGCACAACTCTCACTGTTTGTGATGAGGAAACATTATAACATAGATCAGAAAATAGTGTAATATGGGCCCTTTAACTTTAATAGCTGCCAACTTTTAAGACAGATCACCGCGTGAATGTAGCGTTCGCGTTAGTAATGTTCAATTGTTACCCTATACTCTATTAGTCGAACAGTTAAAACTTTTAAAAGCCATTTGTCCCACTCTTTTGTCTCCAGTGAATAATTACTGTTGAGATAATAGTGTTTGATAAGTGCCCTAATGGATGCATGGAGCAGTTGGCAGTCCGTTGCAGTCCTGGTTCAATGCTGCGTGCCAATCCTCTGCCCGCTGGTGCCCATTACAAGAGAAGGACTCCTGTGTGGATCGATGTGGCTCCTCTTACCACCACAGTGTCTCTCAGACTGACTCAGAGCCATCACATTCTACAATATACTTTAATTGACCGGCCATAAAGCGATACAGCAGACGCGTTTGATACACACCATAGATTTCACACCTGAAAACCAGCTAACAGAATGTGATTTTCAATATTAAATGATAGTACTTTCTTTAATATCATCATGTGGTCTTATATCTGTGTAATGCCTCAGTGGTCCAGGTAGGTTCCATATGGTCCTATGTGCTCTTATATATTATACTTTGAGCAGATACAGGAGTTTTGGTTGTGTCCAACTTGTCTGAATGAAAATGTCTTAACTAAAATGTCCCACTGTAAGGCATTAAAAGCATTTGACACTACCAGCTTACAGCTCATGTTGACATGATACTAAAATATCAAATTTTTATATTAAGGAGACTCGATACTCTAACAATTCCAGTAACAGAATGACAATTAAAATCACAATAAAATGTGATTATCAACATTAAATCTACTACTATAAATCTACTATATTTGTTCTGATGCAGCTCAAGATCACTCTAAAGACATTCAGGAAAGGTTCATTTCTGTCCTGTGACTTATTATCAATACCTGCTCAAATGCGTATCTAGTTTCAATACTAGTTTTAGTTTGTGGAGCTCACTTCAGAGAAGACCTGCCAAGCCACACGGTCCACAGCCAGAGAGAGCAGTGCTCCAAGATGCAGAACTGCTTTTGGTCAGTCATCATTCTCCTGTAGGACCATAAGCCCCTGTTACACCCTCCCACATGAAATCATATCATGTACAAATTATTAAGTGTTTACACGCCTGGCCAAACGATGGTGTGCACATTAATCTGCCCTATATGTAAATAATGTATGGATGTGTTGACTGTGTTCCTTGGGATTAGTTTTACTTAACAATTTAATGCATGAATTATTGCATTAATATACATCGTATTTTATTGTCATGTACACCATTTTTGAAATCAACCTGTCCAGTAGGGGTGGGTATTGCCAACAACCTTGCGATACGATACGATTCGCGATACAGGGGTCTCGATACGATACGATACGCGATACAGGGGTATGCCGATACATGGTCTTCAAGGCGATACGTATCCCGATATTTTACATTACGTTACCTATAATTTAAAAAAAAGACAGATGTTTACTCAAATGTTATTTTTATTTTGGTGTAGCGCATCAGTTACAATGTAACAGAAGAAGCTGTAAGGCAGAAACTGCCCTTGATTAACCTGTTAACACCCGCACTCGGCACAAGTGTTCAAATATGTACCAGATGTTCCAAACTGTAATAAGATGTAATGTATAATAAATAAACCATCTTCTGAAGTTTAGGCATGTTTTCTTAAGATAAATAACTAAAACAAGCCAAAAAATTTCGCTCCATATGTCTCGTGTGCATCCACCTGTGAGTTTGCGTAAGAGGAGGAGAGAGAGTCTCCATACACAGCGCGCATGGAGCTAGCCTATCACTACAGCACCTCTGCCCCACATGGGGCCCACCGCTGAAATCGTCTTTTCATAGGCTACTCAGATCTGTCAATCATTTCCTGAAAGAATCAATGACTGAAGAGGTTTTGCCGTGGAACTGTCCCTCGGTCATGCGTAATACGCCGCTAACTGGACGCACTCGCTTTGTTCCCCAAGCTGTAGCGCGGCACCGGACCGAAGCCTGGATATGCTTGTTTTGTAGCTAAGAGTGTGTGGCGAAAACAAACATACCCCACACCGCTAACAGGAGCTAAGCGTTTAGCTATGCTAAGGACCAAGAGCGAGAGTAGTAGAGAGATCGTCGCTCATCCATTCAGACAAACTCTGACTTTCTGGATTATTTCTCCACATGGAATTATTTTATGAAAAAACAACTGGATATTCTTTTTCTGTGGACTGTTACGGACTAATTGAGCACAGCTATTCCTGGATTGGACCCGTTTCGGACCGACAGAACCGGCTCAAAGGTAAGAAATGCGATGAATATTTTCGGGAATTATAAGTTATGGCTCTTTGGGCTGTGTGGCATAAAATGAATGATATGGTGGTTTTACTGAGGAATTAAGCTTTCAAACGATGTATAGCATGTCAATATTGGAAAAATAAGTACGGTGAATATCTGGCTTGACTTTTTAATGTTGTGTAATCGCCCGCCGGCGCGCGGGTGGATGTTAAGTTTATTAATGTAAACATGGCTTAACAAGGCTGTATGCTGACATGTAGCTCCTTTGATGAAAGTAAACTTAAGATATGGCCTTAACAAGGCTGTAGTGCAGAAGGAATGCTGCCTTTGACAATACGAAATGCGCATTGCAAGGATCACTTATCAAACGCAATTTGCTGAAGCTTGATAAATAATGTTTGTTGCATGTAAAATATCGATGCTGACGCCTCCGTATCGATACGTGTATCGCCAAGAGGCCCACGACGATGTATCCCCGTATCGATTTTTTGAACACACCCCTACTGTCCAGGGACTAAAGGTGGAAAGTGGCAATTTTGCTACATTCAACACACTCCACAGATTTCAAGCCTCACCCAGTATATTCGAGATAAAGGTTTTTGTGCTTAAGGTGCACTGTGTAACTTTTCTACTTTCTTGCCTATGTCTTGACTACAGTGTCCCACAGTAAGGCATTAAATGTTTCTATCTCTAGGGAGACAAGATGGTGACACCTCCAGGGTACAGGTAGTGTTATTAATGTGAGATTAAACAGAAAATCATTGTACTTTCTTTTATATTACGAGTTAAATGAGTATTTAGTTTCGATACTACTTTTAGTATAGCAGACACATTCAACACACTATACTTTATTTCCTGTATTTTTAAATAACTTTTTGCATGCTATCTTGGCCTCACAAACAATAATATGTCAAGTATTTAGTAGTATTTAATCTATAACACTTCACCCCATCTCCACATGAGCAGCAGAACCATCAACCTCACCATCTTGTTCACTTTACAAACACCAAAGGCCCATAGTGGACATCCTTCACCTCTGAATACCAGGTTCTAAAAGATAAATGGTGTTTCTTGAGGTATTTACAGCTGCTTTATTGGAGATGTTGAGCTAAATGGGGTAATGATAGAGTGAGGTGCGTTAGTTTTAAGATAACAGAGCAAAGGGAGCAGGAGCCAACTCCCGACCACATAACCACACCTATGAACTACACAGTGTTGAAAGGAGAACCACAACTGTTACATGTTTGGAGCAGAGCAAGGCCATAAAGCAGAGGTGGAGCAGGGCTATTGTTTCAGAACACTCAGCGAGGTTGAGAAATGAATATTTGTGTTATAAGGCTCCCATAAGAGTTCAGTTTAAAGGTGCATTGTTTAAGGTTTATGGTGGACGGTCAATCAAAAGCCTTTCTCCATATAGATGTTATTGCTTTGAATGTTTGGCAGTATGACATTAAACTTTTCTATCTTCATGGAGACCAAGCTACACCAAGTTACAAGTCAGATCAGTGAAGAGGCGACCCTGCTCACAGTCAAAATACCTGTTTTTCTAGGTACTTTTTTTTAAACGCACCTGTAATACCGGAGTATAAGTCGCACCAGCCAAAAGGCACAATGAAGAAGAAAAAACATGTATAAGTCGCACTATAAAATCAAGACCAAGAACCGACATTTCATCTTGAAAGACAAGTTAAAGAAGTTATAGTAATAAAAACAACCCAATAGAGAACAATCCGTGTATCATTTGTTTGTTCGTTTTTCAATATAGAACCAAAAATAAGGAAACAAAAAAAAAAAACTATTATTTGTCTCTAAAACCAAAATGACAAAATGGATAACAATTTGGTTTTTAATTTTTGATTCATGTAGATGATTCATATACTGTATATACGGTCTATGGGCTGTGTGTGTGAAAAATGTAATATATATAAGTCGCAGGACCACCCATACCCTGACTTATAGTCTGAAAAATACAGTAAATGTAAAGTAGAGCTGTTTAATGTCATACTGTGGAAGATTCCACGCAGACCAATGACATCCATAGAAACAAGTAGCCAAAAAGTTACATAGTGCACATTTAATATCATCAACAAACACTTGATAAAACTATGTGACAAGAAATTACCAACATATTAAAACACAGCGTAGTTACATATCCACATATTGTACCTTTAAATTTGAGCTGAAGGACAGGTCAAAATTCTTTTATTCAGCCCCAAAGGTGTGACTGTTGTCAGCTGAAAAGGCTTCAAACACTATGTCAAGTTTGTGGAACCATCTCTGACAAATAATGACAAGATTCAACATTTGTGGATTGTAACCGTGAATATTTGTGAAAGTCCCATCTCAAATTCTACGGGAGATAACATAAGACTTGTACAACTGAAACTTGAATATGACTTTTTCTTAATTAACTTTACTTTGACTTTGAATTTAACTTTTATATTCCACCATGATTGCCAGTCTTCTCAGTTTCCTGATTTGACTTTCTCTACTCGTGAACAGGGTTATGTGTTTAAGTGTAATTACATTGCACAAAACTGGAAATTACAATCAGGAAAGCTGTGACCTGATCATTACAATCACTCCCTCAATATCAGGTCTGTGAGAAGAGATTGGACCCCATTATGTCCAAAGAGCCTGGCAACACATGTTAAAGATTATATGCAGTTGACACTTGACATGAGGTCACATAGGCTGAAAGCATAGAAAATGTTTATGTAAGAAAACAGACTTTAGTTGAGATTAAAGGTGCATAACTGTTCTGAGAGTCCATCACCTGCTTTTTTCTATGGATATGTCATTGCTCTGTCTGGAACATATTTAGATCACCTTTTATTGCTTTGAAAATACTACCTTTTTTTTTGGACTATAAGTCACACCGGAGTATAAGTTGCACCATTCAAAAATGCTTAATGAAGAAGAAAAAATCACGTACAAGTCACACCAGACTATAAGTCACACTTTTTAGGGGAAATTTATTTTATAAAATCAGAGACCAAGAACCAACATTTCATCTTGAAAGGCAAGTTATAAAAGTTATAGTAATTATAAAAAGAACCAAATAGAGAAGAATCCATGTATCATTCCTTCGTTTGTTTTTTAATATAGAACCAAAAATAGGAAAATGAAAAAACAACTCAACAACTTTTCTTTATTATTTGTCTCTAAAACCAAAATGAAAAAATAGATAACAATTTGTTTTTTCATTTTTAATTCATACATACGATTCATATATTTGGTCTATGGGCTGTCAGTGTGAAAAATGTAATATATAAGTCGCACCTGAGTATAAGCCACCCAAACCCTGAAAAAAAATACGGTATGCCCACCAAAAACATCGTATTAACCCTACTCTTTTTTTTCGGCGCCAAGTCACTCCCCCTTCAGAGCACTATCACAACACAATCAGACTCCATCAAGCAAATTAAACTACTGCACATCACATCAGGTTTGTCAAGTTATATACAGTTTTGTATCATGGTTTTGTATATTTATAAAGAATTGTCATGTGAGAGCATGGGTGATATAGGATTTTGTGGTGAACAATGCACAGAATCTTACAGTTAACCATAAGGAGGTTACAATAGGGCTGGGGAGAGATCACTAGATTAGTCAAACATACATGGATGACATCTATGTGTTTTTGATGAATGAATCTTATAACATGGTAGAAAATCTTTATAAAAAATGCATAATACCCCTTTAAAAAAAAAAAAGTACAATTTTAACATTGCTTAGACATAATAAATTCTTGAACCCTTCACTGTTGTCTGCAAATATGGAGACAGCAAAATATTCAAACAGTCATAAGATGACCTCTGACCGAAAAACATTGCTGGACACAAACAAACATGTAGACAAACAGGAGACATTTTGTTTTCTTGGATAATAAAGTGTGCATAACAACATTAACCTATGTTTGGATAACGCACCATGGATAACTGCTTTAGGACACCACATGCTACTGTTCTGCCATTCACTACATTAAATTTAAAGCTCACATGTTAAAGCTCCACCTGCACGAACTTTATATAGGTCATGATAACACATTTTGAAGTATGATAAATCTCTGAGGAAAATACAGACAATAATAACCAAAAAGCAGGATTATTCCAAAAAAACTATTATGAATGTACAATATAGTTTAAAAATATGAACTGAAAAAAATAAAATCGCAGAATGATATACTTAGTAGTTAGGATTCATCTAGATCGAGTCATAGAAGTTATTTATTCAACCCTCTTTAGCTGAAATCTAAAAGAACAAAAACTCCCCTACTAGTACAAAGAAAAAGTATCTACGATAAATATTGACTCCAAAAATAATTGTTCCATCTATCATATATTGAACAATACCACAATATAATGATTATCGTGACAGGCTTAACTTTATATGAAACGCACCCATTTTAATCATCGAAACAGAATATATGAAATGTATGGATGAACATGTTTCTATATTCTCTAAACAAGCAACTAAACTGTTTCACTGTCACAGAATATTGTTGAAAAAAAAATATTAAAATACTCAAGGCAATATATTTATACAGCAGCCCATAATAACGATACTGTATCACCAAATTTAGTTCCACTTCGTTTTGGTTCTTTCTCATTGGTAAGTGATTAGCTGCTGTAGCTCCCGCACATAAACTGGCTGTTTTCTCTTCTATTAGCGACTGTAAAGTGACTATAGTGCCCGTATATATGTTACTGGACACACAATGATATGTAAATATTGGCTCCAACTCCCATTTTATTGGTATCATATCGGCCGCAACAAAATCCATATCGGTCGGGCCCTAATAATGACTAGAGTATTTCAACTGCTTACAGAGATTAAAGAGGGAGTAGTGCACTTCTAGGGGATCTTAATTGTTAACTCACCAGGTTACCTTTAATTGTTGAAAATACTATATTCACTGAAAACAATGTTAATTTTCATTTCACAAGCGAAGCGCATTTCACTAATGAAACTACTTCACATCGTATCAGGTTTGTGAAGTTGTAGTGTTTTGTTTTGTATCATGTTATTGCATATTTATGATGAATTGTTAGAACAGTGATTAAAAGTTTAATACAATATCTACATTAAACAGTGTATACAACTGATGTGTTAAAATGCCTGAAAAGAAATAAAAACACAAGGATCATATAGAGCTCTACATGATCCTGATGTTTTTATTTCTCTACAGTATTTTGCATAACTCCCCCTCTTTGAAACACCCTGCTATGTTAGAACAGCGATTAAAAGTTTAGCATAATGATATTTACTTTATATCTACTTACTTGTAAAATACAAAAAGGCACCGCTGTTACCCTGAGGTGAGCTAAAGTGGGGCTGTAAATAAAAACTCCTCTCCCCGCTGTGGTGGTGAGTGACAGTCTGTCTCCCTCCCGCTGCTCCATCTCTGTCCTGTTTAATGGGCTCAAGCTCTACACCGCCTCAGCCTCAGCCAATGTCGCACATACAGAGCACCCCCGCACTGAGGAGAGTGCTCACGCAACTCTAGCCTGGACTAATACAGCGCAGCACCACGGGAGTAACTGCAGACGCACAGCTCAGTGGGGGTTAAAGATGAAACCAAGAAAACATTCAAGAATCCTTCACTTTTGACTTTTGCAACATCGGGTCACAGAAGTAAATTGTTAGAAAAAAGTAGAGGTGGATCTATGGAAATGGCTGTTAAAATATGCAAATGTGAATATCGTCACAAGTAGAAACACTGCAAAATAGTATTATAGTAGTATTGAAAGTATTGAGTAGTAGTATTGAAAATCAGATACTAATCAATGCTAAAACTAGTACTAGGGGTGAGCAAAAATATCAAAACATCGTATCGTTTAATGTGCTGATACAGTACTGATATTGTGGGCTGCTGTATCGATATATCGGCAAGAGCATTTTTTGGTATATTTTACTAAATTATTTTGTTACAGCTAGAGAAAAAAACTAATTTATGCAACACATTTGACATTTTCACCTTTGATGAGTAAAATGGGCATGTTTCATATGAACTTTGCATAAGAAAGGGTTTAACAAAGACTTGATTTTGCGTTTATTTTTTATTGAATCATATCAAATTGATTTGATATATATGGCATAGAATAGAAAGATCACTGTATGGAGATTTTTCGGACTATAAGTCGCTCTGGAGTATAGGTCGCACCAGCCAAAAAATGCACAACGAAGAAGAAAAAAACATGTACAAGTCGAACTGGACTATACGTCGCACTTTTGGGGGGAAATTTATTTTATAAAATCAAAGATCAAGAACCGACATTTCATCTTGAAAGGCAAGTTATAGTAATGAAAACAACTCAATAGAGAACAATCTGTGTATCATTTGTTTGTTTGTTTTTCAGTATAGAATCAAAAATAAGGAAACGAAAAAACAACTCTTTTCTTTATTATGTCTCTAAAACCAAAATGAAAAAATGGATAACGATTAGTTTTTTCATTTTTGATTCATAAATAGGATTCATATATTTGGTCTACGGACTGTCAGGGTGAAAAATGTAATATATAAGTCATACCTGGGTATAAGCCGCAGGAACCACCCAAACCCTGAAAAAAAAAAGTGCGACGTATAGTCCGAAAAATACGGAAAAATACATTTGCATATTTTAACAGCCATTTCCATAGTATCCACCTCTTCTTTTTTCTAACATCAATCATTATGTATTGTGGCCCATGTATTGACATATGTTTCGTATTGGCAACATCTTAATGATATCGAACCTAAAAAAGTCTTTAGAAAGCTTTAAAATGATCTTGAGGTGTATCAGAGCAAGTATAAGACCGCATAGACTAGTATACACTTATGAGTCACTATGGATCCTACTTGGACGACTGAAGAATTTAACCGATACAAGGCCACAAAATAAAAGAAAATACTACCATTTAATGTTGAAAATCGCATTCTATAGTGAAAAAGAAAGTGTTTTTAATATCACTGTGGTATCCGAATCAGCATGAAGAATCAAGGCTGTCATGGTTTGAGTGTGGTTGAGGACCCCAAAGCAGAGACATAGGTGCAGGTAGATGTTTAAACAGGTTATTTGCCGGGATTGTAGGATGTGGGGATGGGAGCTGGCTGGAGACAGACGGAGGGAAGACTCACAGGTAGACAGACTGGACGACAAGGGCAGGCAGGACGACATGGACAAGCAGGATGACGACGTGGACGTGGACAAGCAGGACGAGGACGTAGACAAGGAATAGAGGAGGAATGAACTGACAGAGAACAAAGGATGAGGACAGAACTAAATAGTGGGGCTGATTAGACAATTAGCTGCAGGTGAACCACCGAGCAGGTGATCCACACTGCAGCATTAGTCCAGCCACGCCCCCGAGAGGAGCAGACAGACACAGAAGGGAGGGGGAACACAACAAACACCAAACCCTGACAGTACCCCCCCCTCAAGGGACAGCTCTCAGATGTCCCAAACAGCAACACAAACACGGGAGGGGTGGAGGGGGCCTGGACGGAGGGACACAGGGAAACTGGCACCCAGGATGAAGAGGAGCGACCAGCAGCAGCCCAGGAAGGGACACAGCCACCCCGGACGGAAACGAGTGTCCAGCAGCGGCCGAAGAAGGGATACGGCCACCCCAGACGGAGAACGGTGTCCAGCGGTGGTCCAAGAAGGGAATCTACCACCCTGGATGGAGAACAATGTCCAGCGGTGGTCCAGGAAGGGAATCTACCACCCTGGACGGAGAACAATGTCCAGCGGTGGTCCAGGAAGGGAGTTGACCACCCCAGACGGAGAACAGTGTCCAGCGGTGGTCCAGGAAGGGAGTTGACCACCCCAGACGAAGAACAGTGTCCAGCGATGGTCCAAGAAGGGAATCTACCACCCTGGACGGAGAACAATGTCCAGCGGTGGTCCAGGAAGGGATTCTGCCACCCCAGACGGAGAACAGTGTCCAGCGGCGGCCCAGGAAGGGAGTTGACCACTCCAGACGGAGAACAGTGTCCAGCGGTGGTCCAAGAAGGAAGTTGACCACCCCAGACGGAGAACAGTGTCCAGCGATGGTCCAAGAAGGGAATCTACCACCCTGGACGGAGAACAATGTCCAGCGATGGTCCAGGAAGGGAGTTGACCACCCCAGACGGAGAACAGTGTCCAGCGGTGATCCAGGAAGGGAGTTGACCACCCCAGACAGAGAACAGTGTCCAGCGGCGGTCCACAAAGTCCAAGGGACATGGAGGCAGAGAAAACAGGAGCTGGGACAGGAGCAGGGCTAGCGACTGCTGCAGAACCCTCCAGAGGAACAGGTGAGGACAAACGAGGCAGCCGGGAACCGGAGCCCGCTGACGCTCCACACTCTGCGGGGTCCAAGTGGTCAGTTCACTCTGTCATGGTTTGAGTGTGGTTGAGGACCCCAAAGCAGAGACATAGGTGCAGGTAGATGTTTAAACAGGTTATTTGCCGGGATTGTAGGATGTGGTGATGGGAGCTGGCTGGAGACAGACGGAGGGAAGACTCACAGGTAGACAGACTGGACGACAAGGGCAGGCAGGACGACATGGACAAGCAGGATGACGACGTGGACGTGGACGTGGACAAGCAGGACGAGGACGTAGACAAGGAATAGAGGAGGAATGAACTGACAGAGAACAAAGGATGAGGACAGAACTAAATAGTGGGGCTGATTAGACAATTAGCTGCAGGTGAACCACCGAGCAGGTGATCCACACTGCAGCATTAGTCCAGCCACGCCCCCGAGAGGAGCAGACAGACACAGAAGGGAGGGGGAACACACAACAAACACCAAACCCTGACACAAGGCTATTCCTTAGTATAAAATTAGTATAAAATATAAAACACTACAACTACAAAAAAAGAGTGGGACAAAAACATGTAATAAAACAAAAGTTAAAGAATAATTTCTGCAACAGTGAAAATATTAAATAAAATACTAGTGCTGCCGCGATTATTCGACGTTGTCGACGTAATCGAATGTGAAAATGAGTCGAATACAATTTTTTTGGTCGAATATTCGCCTTTATTTATTTTTGGTCTCAAACGGCTCGTCCAGAGACCTTTTGCTTGCCTGAGATCAGGTATTTCCCCTCCACACCACTAGTAGTACTACACTCGAGGCGGACACCGGTGCTGCTGACAGCGGCTACATCCGGGGTTGACGCCGAGGTGGCTAACCTCGGCTTCACCAAAGGCTAACAGCAGTGGTATATAATGGCACCGCCAAAGAAAACAAACTTGAGGAAGTATTTGCCGTGCGCAGTCTGCTGGCTGGTCTCTCTCTTTCTCTCTTCCCCCGATTTGAGCATTTGAGAGCGGTGGGTCAGAGTCGGATCCAAGAACAGTGGCGACTTCTTCTAGACCAAGACCTAAAGCCTCGAAAGTCTGGGAATACTTTCGGACAGATGGTGATAGAGTGGTTTGTACACTCTGTAAGACTTCTTTGGCTTATCACGGGAGCACGACCACGATGCATGAGGTATTGAGAATACAGTTGCAATATGCTGCTCGTGCATACTCGTTAAATTGTGTGTGCATATCGTTGTTCAACATTGTTGAATGAGCACACACAACAGACATAACAGCAATAACCTTTGCAACTCGCACGCACAGCACACACAAGGTAACCTCCCGGGAAAATCTAACACACACACTTGTGTGTGTTAGAACTGCTTGTTTTTTTTTTTTTAATTAGTCGTTTAGATTAGTCGACTAATCGAAAAATTAGTCGAGAGATTAATCGTTAGAAAATTAGTCGTTAGTGGCAGCACTATAAAATACCACAGAAAGAATTTAAATATTAACCAAAAGGGAACACCACATATAAGAAAAAAGAAAGAAAAAAAAAGTAAACAAACTTTGTATGAGCACTGTCCTCTTTCTCCAACTGACCAGCCTTTGCCACTGAAATCTTCTATAGTACAACCGTAGTATAGCCGCAGCACATTCAAGTTCAAGGTCTTTGGGTTTCATAGCTCCGGCGTGGGGGGGTACAGCGCCGGTGTTGTGTAAGGACCCTGAGTTACATCATGATGGACGACGATGAATCAAATATGCGGCGCTGGTGTTTTTAATTACAGCCATGTCCTGGAGCGGTCAGGCCCGTCACATCCCCGGGGCAGAGGGCTGAGGCAGCACTTCGCACATAATGGAACATCATAGGTGAGCCTGCCCGACGCCACAGAGGGACCGGGCTGTTACGTAAGGAAGGGAGCATGTTATATTTCACTGCGATCGTGGCAGCAGCAGTCAGTTTGAGAGCTGATAATCTACAGCTGCAACTAGAAACTGGAATGATCGTGGAGACTGTACATTTAGCATCGTTTTTTGGATGAGCAGTGCTTTTTTTTCATGGTTTTGATGGTCTGCGACTTATATATTAAAATAAATAGTTTCACATATTTGTTATTATTTATTTTCACCCTGACAGTCACAAGGGGGCACTCTAGGCTTGTGTGCCAGTATCTGCTACTCCTGTTACTCCTGTACCACTGAAAATTTTAAGTTTAAACATCAACTTATAAAGACAACTGAGAAAGACTGAACACAAATGCCCCCAAAAAGAACACCATGTTCTGCAGATTACAAGCTGCAAGAAGTGAAATATGCAGCTAAAAACGGTGATCGAGCAGCAGAAAGAAAGTTTGGAGTGAGGGAGATGTTTGTAAGAGACTAGTTAAAACCAAAATGTGGAAAAACTGTTTAAATCAATTAAACACATTATTTGTATATAGCATTTGTCTACCTAGAAACCTACAGCCACCATAATTCTATTCTCATTTGGATAAAATGTGTTATATATCTTAATGTACAATAATAATAATTGTTTGAATAGTCGACTAATGCAAAAAAAAATATTCCAATTTTTCCATGAACAAAATATACTTTTTCCAGGACATATAGACTTTAAGATTATTTTCCATGTATTTTTTGATTGAATAATGCTGCTGGCTTTGTTACAAGTCTAAAAGGCATGTGTTTTAGAGTCTGTTAGGTCCAGTTCACAGTTACGATAATCAAAATATTGTTTTGATGATTAATAGTTGACTAGTCACTGTTAGGTCTGTCTCAAAAATGCATTTTGAAGAGCAATATAGTGATGAACGCATAGATAGAACTTAAATTCCAGTGTGAGACAAAAATGCTAAAGCAGTACTCTCCCAAAAAACTGAAATGTACAATATCCACAATTATTCCAGTTGCAAAGTATTTCAGAGTTTCATGGGAACCCTTACACCACTTGTACTGGAGAAGCAAACCTTTCTCTATCAACAAACCACATCATACTACTACTACAACTGCTAAAATAGTGAACTGTCTTGCCCAGTGGTACAACAAAAACGGCAAACTTTAACCCCTATTTCTACTGTTACCCCCAAATCTGAACAGAATAAAACACCATGGGTGACACCAGGGGAAAGGCATTCACTGCATGAGGTAAGAAACAACCACAAAGATCCAGTATCATGTGTTTGGACATTTACTCACTTGTTTTAGCTCAGCATTGATGACTAACTACACACTCTCCAACACAGGCAGATTTGTTTTGGTCCCCTACATTAAAGAAGGGTTATTTTACTTCTAATGGGTCTTTACTGCTAATGGCTCTTAACACATAAGCAGCTACATTACAGCGAACAGTAATGAGGACTCGAATAGGGCCCGGGAGAGATCACTAAAATACTCATATGGATGACATCTAAAACCTCTTCGGGCATGTTTTTTGATGAGGGAAAAAAGGAATAGCATGGTAAAAAGCTTTAAAAAATTGCATAATACCTCCTCTTTATAGTTTTATTAGAGAATCATGGGTTTATTTGTTACCTGTCCTAGCATGTACGATTGCTGTTTTATTAGCAAAGAGAAGCTGCAAAGTTTTAGTGCTACTGCTGAATTACTAGATGCACCTGAACACATCGTAGCCCCTCATTCACTCCTATTCACCTGTAGGACCTGCTCTAGACTGGAGTAGAATGATCGCACAGGTTTTAGGGCAAAGATGATTTAAATTTGAGCTCAGAGTCCCGTGTGCATATAAACGTATTGAGTGTCACATAAGAGTGCATATACTGACGTCTGATATTTTCACTGCGGATTATCTAATTGCTGTTTTGCATCAGTAGTGGTAGCAGTACAGACTGTATACATAAATGGACATGGCTAACCCGCTAGCCGCTACGTTCTAAATAGGTTTTGTTCTCCATCAATTCTGGCTCTAATTGACTTTACATTTAAAAAATTCTCACCCCCCCCCTCTCTGTAACTGCTCCAGTGAGTCTCGCCACACAAACCTTAACTTTAAATTTCACTATAACACTGTGGGTGATGTCACATGCACTTAGTCCACTTCTTTATACAGTATAGTAGTCGTAGTAGTAATGGGAGTAGTAGTAGTAATTGGAGTAGTAGCAGTAGTATTGGGAGTGGTGGTAGTAGTAATTGGAGTAGTAGTAGTAATGGTAGTAGTAGTATTAGTAGTAGTAGTAATGGGAGTAGTAGTAGTAGTAGTACTAGTTGTTGTTGTAGTTGTAGTAGTAGTAGTAGCAGTAGTAGCAGTAGCAGTAGTAGTAGTAGTAGTAGTAGTAGTCGTAGTAGTAGAAGTAGTAGCAGCAGTAGTAGTAGCAGTAGTAGTAGCAGTAGTAGTAGTAGAAGTAGTAGCAGTATTAGTAGTAACAGCAGCAGTAGCAGCAGCAGTAGTACCAGTAGTAGTAGTAGTAGTAGTAGCAGTAGTAATAGCAGTAGTAGTAGTAGCAGTAGTAGTAGTAGTAGTAGTAGTAGCAGCAGTAGTAGTAGTAGTAGCAGCAGCAGTAGTAGTAGTAGCAGCAGCAGTAGTAGTATTAGTAGTAGTAGCAGCAGTAGTAGTAGCAGTAGTAGGAGCAGCAGTAGTAGCAGTAGCAGCAGTAATAGTAGTAGTAGCAGTAGTAACAGTAGTAGTAGTAGTAGTAGTAGCAGTAGCAGTAGTAGCAGTAGTAGTAGTAGTAGCAGTAGTAGTAGCAGCAGTAATAGTAGCAGTAGCAGTAGTAGTAGTAAGAGGCGGGCGTGTGTCTGCTGTGTGGTGGTGCAGATGCTCGTGAGCCTCTGGTCATGTTCTAGTTTTCCTCTTTGCTGTGAGCAGTGGACACACAGACCCACAATCACACACTCATTACAATAAAAGGGCTGGAAATGCATCCAATCAGCACATGTATGGACAGATGAGGTTATGCAATCGCCACTGACCTTCTTACAGAACTGTAGAAATAGCTTTTGATTTATTTGAGATCTGCTGTCTGCAGTTTTTCTGTTTTTATTTGACAGACAGCCAGAAGGAGCAGTGAATAATATGATTCAACACAGGGTCAAGCTTGTGCGCTGACCTTGAAGCCCTCCACATGATCAGTGGTGCATTTTACAGGACTGAACTATTATTCAATCTACACCATAGACTCTATGAAGAAGCTGACTGACCCATAGCACATGCAATATGGTTAAAAAACACAATACAACAAGGCAATAAATGGCAGAATGAAACACTTTAGTACTTAGTTTGTTTGTATGTATTCATGGATTTCAGACAAAAAAAAATACTTCTTGATTTGAAGAATTTTGTGAGGACCATTCCCAATTTAAAAATATCTGACTTATTTAATTTCTAGGACAACTATGGATGAGCATTCGATGAAATTTTCTTAATCGATCGTCGGGACAATGAACGATCACTTTATTACCGTATTACCGTATTTTCCGGACTATAGATTACCGTATTTTCTGGACTATAGAGTGCACCGGCATATAAGCCGCATCCACTCTTTTTTTTTTTTAGAATTAAGAAAAAAGTTATACAAGCTGCAACCGGGCTATAAGCCGCTGATATCTATGTTGAAAAATGAGATATTTACTGCATATACAGAACGATTTTGTACTGTAAATGTACATTTATGTACCTGAACAGATTCTTTCTGAACAGTGCCTTTTAACACGGCAGCAACTGTGCTGATTAAAACGAGGTCAAAACAGAAAAGAACCGGTAACTGACCTTCATTTCTCCTGTGCAGTGAAACCACAAGTCACTTTAATCATCTCCACTGACACCAAGCTTACATGCAGCAGCACGGTAGAGGTCTGTGCGGGACACAATTTTCAGTCCCGCTCACGCCCGCTCCCGCAGTCTTCAGTACCGCTACCGCCCACTCCCACGTTGTGCGGTCGTGCTCCCGTCCGCAATAAGCTTTCAGAATGTTCCTTCAGAATGCTCTTATTATACAGCCATGGTCCCGCACCGCACTGTTTTGTGTTGGGTCCCGCGGGTGCAGGGCTCTACAGCGGTTTCCTTCCTGGAGCAAGATCGATGCCTTCAACTTAAAACTTGCATCATACAAACTCCTTCGTGTGCTTTTCATGATGAAGGGGCGAGGATTTGAAAATAATTACCAGTTAGTAATTTATCTGCTAAATAAAAAGTAGCGTATTCTTCTCTGCATTAATTTTCTGTCTATCTTGTTTTGGAAATTCCGGTTAGAGCTCCCCTAGTGGTGGAAGAAAAATCCACAGATTAGCTGCTCCTTTCTAAAAGCCGCATGGTTCAAAGCCTGGGAAAAAAGTAGCGGCTTATAGTCCGGAAAATACGGTAATAATTAACATTTTTATATTAAAATGATCATCACGATTATTACTATTACTAATCTGCATAAATAAACTCAACTTTACAACATATAAACCATCACCACTATAGAGCCACATCAGCCCATGTGAGATTAGAATGTGTTTAATGCAGCTTTTTGTTGACATTTGTTTACGTCTTACAGAAACTAAACTTAAAACATATGACTAATTTGCATAAACGGTAAGTGAAAAAAGCAGCTCTTTCCTTGTGCGCTGATGTGTTCAGCTTCTGTTGGACTAAAGAAAAGATGCGTAAAGATGCGAAACCGGGATACTCAAAAAAAAAAAAAAAAGATCATACCCAGGACACTGATATGCAGGTAAACACACTCTGAGGGATATAGTGATCTCCAAGGAGCCAGAGCCGAGACGTGGCACTGTGGGGACTCAACTCCAGTGTTTGTGCTGTGAGACGCAGCCTCGACTCCTTACGCTACGTTACGCACAGCAACCTACATTCAGTTTGTCGATTAAAATGAACGTGATCGATGAAATTCTTAATGATCAATTATCGATTAGTCGACTAATCATGCCCATCCCTAATGACGACGGAGGAATGTATAATGAATAATGAGTCATAGAAGTTATTTATTCGCTCTACAGCTCAAAAGTACCCACGATAAATACTGACTCCCAAACATTACTGTTCCATCTAACATGTATTGAACGATAAATCAATATAGTAATTATGGTGACCAGCCTAAATCCAATTTTTTCCCCCAATGATCAGTTACTATCAACATTATCGTTTCTTGTCTATATTTTCTTCTGCAGTTTATCTCACTTAAAATGTTGTTATTGTGACAGGTCTGAGAAAAACAAAAAAATGGTGACATAATATGAATAAGCCTGTCATGGTAACACATTTTGAAGTGTGATATATTGTTAAAGAAAATATAGAGGATAAAGTATAATAGTGAAACTAATGTCACTGACAGAAAAACCAAAAACACAGGAGCAGATTTCCACCACAAAAACTATTCTAAATCTACAATATTGTTTAAAAAAAGAGCTGCAATAAGTAAAATAGCAGAATGAAACACTTTAGTACTTAGTTTGTGTCTATAATGAGTCATAAAAGTTCATATTTCAAATTTGTATGACTCAAATCTTGTCATACAGCCAAAAAATAACCAAAAAGTTGTGCAAGATCAATATTTACCCCCAAAATACATTGTTCCATCTCACATATATTGAACTATAAGCTGATTTCGAGTTGTAATTATGGTGACAGGCCTAAATATGAGTTCAGTTTACAATGACTTTCCAATGGCACTTTTCAGCTCGAACTACCAACGCTATAATAACTTCTGTCATTTCCCAGTGCGGCGATGGAGCAGTGTAGCCTTCCTCACACTAAAGCTGCTGAAATGGTGTTTTCTGTGGGGTTTAATGGCACATATCAGAGCGTCTCCAGAACACGGGACACAAGATTTAGGAAACTGTCTCTGAGATACACGACTCACCATCAGAGCCACATCGAGCGTGACTCTGGTCGTGATCGGGCTCAGAGGACTATGAAGGAGCTGTGTGCTGAACTGGCAATCACTTTTTCCTTCCTCCTTCCTCTTTTAGTTGTTGTAGTTTTTGGGTTTGTGTAGATTGAGAAAGCATAACACAGACTCAGGGGTGTACTTCAACTGGCTTCTGTAGTAATAGGAGTTAAGGGCTGTATGCACTTCACAGTCTCTTGAGTTTGTTGTTCATATTGATTTTGTGGTGTTTAGAAACTGAATCCACCAATATCAGATTAATGGAAAATAGTTTAGTAATCACTTGCTTGTTACAGCAGTTAGGGACGCACCGATACGACTGGTATTGGATATTGGGGCTGATACTGAAAATCAGTTTCAAGCTATTGGCTCAGTCGCTATCTTATTATAGTGTATATATTTGTGTAATAAAACGAATTACTGAACAATGTTGGCCCAAAACACCTTGTAATATTTTTCAAAGGTGTTCCATATTTACCGTATTTTTCAGACTACAAGTCTTTTTTTCAGGGTTTGGGTGCAACTTATATATACATTTTTTTTACACTGACAGGCCATAGACCAAAAGTGAAAAAAACAAATCGTTATCCAGTTTTTAAATTTTGGCTTTAGAGACAAATAATAAAGAAAAGAGCTGTTTTTTTGTTTTCTTATTTTTGGTTCTATATTGAAAAATGAACGAACAAATGATACATGGATTCTTCTCTATTGGGTTGTTTTTATTACTATAACTTCTATAACTCGCCTTTCAAAATGAAATGTCGGTCCTTGGTCTCTGAGTTTATAAAATAAATTTTCCCCAAAAAAGACTTGTACATATTTTTTTCTTCTTCATTATACATTTTTTGGGTGGCACAACTTATACTCCGACGCGAAAAATACGGTAGTTTAAATGATAAATAATAGTTACATAATAATAGTTTAATTATATATTTACAGTCTCTAGTTGTAGTAGTAGCAGTAGTAATAGTAGTAGTAGTATCACATGATATAGATTATTGGCAGATACTTAAAGCCAAAGTATCGACATTTCTACATCTCTAATAGCAAGAATTACATCACAGAAATAAGGTTGGGCGGTATTGAGAAATGATCTTGGAAATAATAGCCAGATGATATTATGACAGTCCAAGATATGTGTTAAAACATGTCTTTAAAGGTGCACTGGCAAGTTTTCTGATGGGGTCATGGAAATGTTTTGCCAAGAATGTTCCATAGTATGATTTTAAACAAATCTGTCAATAGGTGCAAGGTTTCAGTTGAGGTTTAACTGAATGTGAAATGGCTGTAATATTATCCACAAAAGTGCAGATATATCACTCATATGTATTTGTGTACATGCACCAAAACTAAAATCAGAAACACAGTAGTTTGACAAAGACAGATCTGCTTTGTCTTCCTCGCACTATAACTCCAAGCATTACTGCGTGTCCACTATATGTCCAGTCCCACCCCTCCTGATGTAGGGTCTCAAGTAAACCCCACAGAGCAATGACATAACACGTCCACTGGGCATATAGAGAAGACAGTTCCTCCACTTCACAAACAGAGAGGCAGAGGGAGAGGGAGACAGAAAGAGGGAGAGAGACAGAGAGAGAGGCAGAGAGACATAGAGAGAGGCAGGGATAGAGAGAGAGAGAGAGAAAGGTAGAAGCACAAAGAGGGAGGGAGAGAGAAAGAGGGAGAGAGACAGCGGCTGGGAGACACAGAGAGACATAGAGAGAGGCAGGGATCGAGAGAGAGAGAGAGAGAGAGAGAGAAAGGCAGAGGCAGAAAGAGAAAGAGGGAGACAGAAAGAGGGAGAAAGACAGAGGCTGAGCGACATAGAGAGACAGAGAGAGGCAGAGATCAATAGAGGCAGAGAGAGAGAGAGAGAGAAAGGCAGAGGTAGAAAGAGAAAGAGGGAGACAGAAAGAGGGAGACAGAGGCTGAGAGACACAGAGAGACATAGAGAGAGGCAGAGATCAAGAGAGGCAGAAAGAGGGAGAGAGACAGAGGCTGAGAGACAGAGAGACATAGGGAGGCAGAGAGAGAAAGAGAGAAAGGCAGAGGCAGAAAGAGAAAGAGGGAGAGAGAGACAGAGGAGGTAGAAGAGAGACAGAGATGAAAAGAGAGAGGCAGAGAGAGAGAGAGTGACAGAGAGGCAAAGAGAAAGAGAGGCAGAGAGACAAGGAGGCAGAAGCGAGACAGAGAGACAGATCAAAAGAGAGAGAGTCAGAGATCGAGAGAGAAGCAAAGAGAGGCAGAGAGAGAGAAAGAGAGAGACAGAGAGAAATGGGAGAGAGAGACAGAGGCTGAGAGTTAGAGAGAGGGAGACAGAGAAAGAGAGAGACAGAGAGAGAGAGAAGGACGAGAGAAAAATAATCAGAGATCGAGGGATAGAGAGAGAGGCAGAGAGAGAGAGACAGGCAGAGATCGAGAGAGAAGCTGAGAGAGGCAGAGAGAGGCTCGAGAGAATAGAAATAGGCAAAGAGAGGCAGAGACATAAATCAAGAGAGAATGAGAGAGCGGCAGAGAGAGAGAACGTGGCAGAGAGACAGAGAGAGACGCTCCTCAGACTTCACTCCTCCATGCACGATTCTATTGCAATCTGCTAAGTCCGGCCTCTGAAAACACCAAGTTGTATCCATCAATCACACGGCCCTGCGCGGGTCCTATCTGCTCTGGAGCTGCTACCAGAATTATTTATGGTCCAATCACACCTTGGGCGTTTCAACTCTAAACTAATCCATATATTAAAGTAGAGCCTTGAGAACATAAACCAAGCTGCGGAGTGTGACCTTTTCACCAGATAACATATTCTACTGTTTACTGAAAGAATAAAAGGAAAGAGAGAAGGAAGGGAAAGGGAGGGAGAGAGAAAGAGATTGATTTTTATCAGACTTTTATTGTGTCTGTCCAAAACATTAAATTTCATCCACACCTCCTGCTATTTACATAAAAATGAACTCAAGTATTTACATTACATATATACTATTTATAAAAACAGAGGTCCAATTAGAAAGTGAAAGGCAGAAAAAGAGAGAAATATGGAGACGAGAAACAGAAAGAGAGAGACAGAGAAAGAGAGGCATGCAAGATAGATCTGTGTTTGTGTGCATGAGGCTCCAGCAGAGGAACAGCTGGATGGAGATACAAAGGAATGTCTTTCCTGTCTCCTGTTTCTTTCCTTTCTGCACAGAGGAGAAATAACACATGTACTGAACACAACGATCAAACCCGCTCCAATCACAGAGCGCTCCACTGGATCAGCCGCAGATTAAAAGCTTAATTACTCAAACAAGTCAAGCTATCAATAAGCAATTAATCATGAATGAGCCGTACATGCGCCAATGATTAGGGAGCAAGAGTAAACACAAGTTAGTGGCCCACTGAAAGCGCCTTAAGGGCATTTAAGAGAGAAGATAAGCACGAGGTTTAAAGCAGAATAAAGTTGGATACATGGCATGAATCGCAAGCGTCGTAGCCTAACGTGCTCAAAGTGATGCAGTAATTAATAAAGAAAAGAAAGTTGCAATATGTCTTAAATGACTTCTTTCTTACGTAATTAAAACAAACACAAAGCTGAATTTAAGAAGTGGCGTGTCCAAAGTCACTGTACAGAAAGCACTCACCTCCGTGTCTTTACGCACGCTCCACGGCGCAGCGGTGGTCCCACTGGTGACGATGTTGTTCTGAAATCTGCACCTTTCTGCGGTGAACTTTTGGAAAGCCTAGCGACCTCCCGTCCTCCTACAGTCCACGCTCTCCGCGTATTTCTCCGCAGCTCCACTGTCAGAGCAGAGCTGGGGTCTGGGTCTGGCTCTGGCTCTGGCTCTGGCTCTGGCTCTGGCTCTGGGTCTTGGTCTGGCTCTGGAGCTCTGGCGCTCTGCTGGCGCTGCTCTCCCGGGTGCGCTGGGTTTGAGCACACACACCGTCCGGAGGGGCGGGGACAGGAACTTAGCAAATCAGCCAAACACCAGACAAGAGGTGGGTTTAAAACAATTAATGTTCTAAAAAGTGACTCATTAATCATAAGCATTAATGTCTGATGATTAAAGTATTGATTCTGGCTTTGACCTCAAAGTTTAGGTAAAGTGAGCGCTAGACTATTGAAATTAGCAGTGCTAAAAATAAGATCACTTCATAACATAGCATACTGGCTAACATACATTAATTATGAATCAGTCATCAGTATCAAATAGATAATAATCAGTACCATTTCGTCAAATGTCCTTCACACACAATCACATTAAACAAGTTACAATTTTTGGTTCCCAGAGCTAATAGTCTGAGGAGCAGTAGCTTGCACAAAAGCATTTTAGCATATTTGCAGATGAATAGCAAAGCTTACTTTATTATTGAGAAAAAAAAACAAAGCAAAAAAACATTCTCCATAATTCCAGTCTTCCGCAACCACCTGTATTTCATTTTATTTGCTTAATGCATGCAATATAGTATTAATAACATGATGAGACTTTCACTGCAGTGTCTGGTTGCTAAAGGAAAACTTGTGTGGCCGTGGTGGAGTGATACATTTCAGTGGGTGTAATTTTTAAGTTTTGTTTAATGTAAATAATGCATGAATTTATGTACATTTAGCCAACATAATTCTATAATAAGCTATATTGTCTGCACCATGCAATTAATTTGACTTTTTTAGTATAAAAGCATTTTAGTGGCATTTTTCAAGATGTGACGCCCAAAATAACTGCAACTGACTCACAGTGAAGTTAAGTTGGCAGAATTAACTATTTTAAGTGGCAAAACATGTAAAACCAGTCACCATGATTTCAATAGCTTGTTGTTTTATTTTACCTAATATAAAAATGCTATTTTAATTAAAGAATAAATTATATTAATATTGTGTCATAATAGATTATTTTAATTTCTATTTATAATTACAGCTTGAAATCATCTCTCAGCCCCTGGCTCAGTTGAAACTAAACTGACCCAACTGGTGATATTTAGTTTCAAGTCTCTAGTTCAAAGTTTTCAATCTCTAAAATCTTTTTAAATTCTTGTGGTGAGCAGTGACCACATCCACACTTGACCACAGACTGACCGCTCCTACATATTACCTCATAGGCCATGCACTCAGACACCATGCATTCTGCTTGGTGTCACTTTGAACCGCTCTAAGGTGTGTCTCCCCCCTCTCCCCCCAGTACCCCCCCTCCCTCCTCCAGAAACTCAATCCAGGGTCTTCCTCCTGAAACAAAGACATGCCACCTGTCTGATTCACCCCTGAAAGAGGAGCCCCGTGCTACGCTCCAATGACCTGATTTGTAGACACGTTGTACATATGGATTGATTACCGACAACTTCTTAAGTACAAAATCCCAGACAGTCGAAATGAACAGCTGCCACCGTATAAAGTTAATCCCAGAGGAAAATCGCAATATGGCGCAAACATCTTTTTGTATTTGTACTTTGTTTGAGAATTTATCCATATGTTTCTGGCAAATAACTAAACATAATTATCTATTCTGAATTGTAAATGATATTGATAAAATATTGACAATGTACTTGAAGTTTGTGTTGCCCTATCCAACTGTATGTGGAAGTGCAAGTCTGATAAAACTACAATATAACCATAATAATAACAATCATAGGCCTACATTTAAAGCCCTTTGGTTTATTGTGAATTGATCAAGAATTCAGCAACCCAAAATTCAGAGTTCATTCTTCTTTCTGACTGTTTATTGGCTCAAGGACCAAAGCACAAAATCCAAACACTAACAACATTTGCAGCTTGTGTAATTATAACTGTATTTTGTGAATGAATATCTGAGGACAGGACTTTTGAGGTTTTAAGATAAGTCCTTTCTTTAAAGTCACACATCCCTTTTGTGATGAATGACACAGATAGAAGGCACAACCAGGCAAGGTGCAAGTCAGATCTGTGGAGGGAAGAGCCTATAGTCACACAATCTATGTTTTAAAGGTATTTTTAGCATTAAAAACATTTGCAATTGAATAGGCTGCATTCTTGTTTTAAAATTTGATTTGTTCTCATTTCAGATGATGGACACTGAACCTCATTGCAGCTTTTATTTCATAAGGAAAGACCCAGTTATTGCATAGATATTAATCATAAACCAAGTTAATAAATGTGTAATCAGACAGTTAAACAGCTAATTCCACCACAAAATTCTGCGCAGTTAGATTTTAAACATTGTAGACTGTTGTCTGATGTCATGTAAACCCAACCTATGGGGTTAGGTAGTGGAGCCTTTATAAAGTTACAAAGTGCACCTTTAAGATATGTTAAAATCCTCAAGAGTCATGCTTGTTTTCACACACATAAACACCCTCTTTTTGAAAGCAGAACTATAGACCAGCTCCACATGAGAATACAGACACTCTTTCCATAATGATTTCTTTTGAACAGTTGCACTACAGCATGGGCTCAAACATGAACGTGCAGAGTAGTATTTAATCTGTTCTCTCTTCCTCTCTCTCTATCTCTCTCTCTTTCCAGCATCCTCCCTCGTCTTTCTGAAGTGGAGCCTTCCCCTGCGCGAGGAGAGGGATTCTACAGCCAGCACAGGTGAACTCTGTCTGACCTCTCATTCTCACCACACAACAAACCAATTTATTTGTTGTTCCGATGCCAAGTGCACCATCCGGCACCTTTGTCTCCTCTGCTGTGGTTTGAGCCCTCTTCATTTTTCTGCTGGAGAAAGGCACAGGGTTTTACATATCCAGATGTGAATCAGTTTACTCCACAGCTGGTCAGTGTAACCTCATGGATTGTGTGGGTCAGTTTGTATTTAACCTTCACCTGATGTAGTGAAACCTTGCTCAGAGGTACTATAATAAAACAATAACAATATATTTACCAAGCTTACATTTTAATCTGAAATAGTGGAGGGTGATATTAACAAAAATATCTCAATATTTCTAGAATGTAAATTAGATCATGTTTTAAACCCATCAGAAGTGTGCTCAATGTGCACGTTAATTTCTAGGTTGTGGTTTAAAGGTGCACTGTTTAACTTTTCTGATGGATTATTTATTGACCTTAAATTCTTACTGTGAATGGGCTCGCCTCTCCAAAGATCTGACATGTAAGGTGCAGGTGATGGACCCTCCAGCAGAAAAGTTACACAGTGCATCTTTAAGTATTGTACACTAAAGGGTGCAGTCCTCGTTTGAGACAGATAAGACTATTAGTCTGGTTTAGTTCTGTTCTCGTCCTGGTTTAGTGTTGGTTTACTTCTGGTTTAGTTCTGGTTTAGTCAGGATTTAGTCAGGGTTTAGTCCTGGTTTAGTCTTGGTTTAGTCCTGGTTTAGTTCTGTTCTAATAATGGTTTAGTCTTGGTTTAGTCAGGGTTTAGTCCTGGTTTAGTCATGGTTTAGTCATGGTTAAGTACTGATTTAGTTCTGTTCTTGTCTTGGTTTAGTCAGGGTTTAGTCCTGGTTTAGACCTGGTTTAGTCCTGGTTTAATCTTGGTTTAGTCCTGGTTTAGTCTTGGTTTAGTCCTGGTTTAGTTCTGTTCTAGTAATGGTTTAGTCAGTGTTTAGTCCTAGTTTAGTCCTGGTTTAGTCAGAGTTTAGTCTTGATTTAGTCCTGATTTAGTCCTGGTTTAGTCAGGGTTTAGTCCTGGTTTAGTCCTGGTTTAGTCTTGGTTTAGTCCTGGTTTAGTCAGGGTTTAGTCTTGGTTTAGTCCTGGTTTAGCCTTAGTTTAGTCCTGGTTTATCCATCCATCCATCTTCTCCCGCTTAATCCAGCTGGGTCGCGGGGGCAGCGTGCTGCCCAATACTCATAGCACCTGACCCCCCCTATGAACCCCTCTGCAGGTGGTGAGCCCACAGGAGGGCTCACCACCTGCAGAGGGGACCTGCAGAGAACCAGGTAGTCCTGGTTTATTCAGGGTTTAGTCTTGGTTTAGTCCTGGTTTAGTCTTGGTTTAGTCCTGGTTTAGTTCTGTTCTAGTAATGGTTTAGTCTTGGTTTAGTCCTGGGTTAGGCCTGGTTTAGCCTTAGTTTAGTCCTGGTTTATTCAGGGTTTAGTCTTGGTTTAGTCCTGGTTTAGTCTTGGTTTAGTCCTGGTTTAGTTCTGTTCTAGTAATGGTTTAGTCTTGGTTTAGTCCTGGGTTAGGCCTGGTTTAGTCTTGGTTTAGTCCAGGTTTAGTTCTGTTCTAATCCTGGTTTAATCTTGGGTTAGTCCGGGTTTAGTCAGGGTTTAGTCTTGGTTTAGTCCTGGTTTAGTCCTGGTTTAGTTCTGTTCTAGTAATGGTTTAGTCAGTGTTTAGTCCTGGTTTAGTCCTGGTTTAGTCAGAGTTTAGTCAGGGTTTAGTCCTGGTTTAGTCTTGGTTTAGTCCTGGTTTAGGCTTGGTTTAGTCTTGGTTTAGTCCAGGTTAATTCTGTTCTAGTCCTGGTTTAATCTTGGTTTCATCTTGGTTTAGTCCTGGTTTAGTCAGGGTTTAGTCTTGGTTTAGCCTTAGTTTAGTCCTGGTTTATTCAGGGTTTAGTCTTGGTTTAGTCCTGGTTTAGCCTTAGTTTAGTCTTGGTTTAGTCCTGGTTTAGGCCTGGTTTAGTCTTGGTTTAGTCCTGGTTTAGGCCTGGTTTAGTCTTGGTTTAGTCCAGGTTTAGTTCTGTTCTAATCCTGGTTTAATCTTGGTTTAATCTTGGTTTAGTCCTGGTTTAGTCAGGGTTTAGTCTTGGTTTAGTCCTGGTTTAGCCTTAGTTTAGCCCTGGTTTAGTCCTGGTTTATTCAGGGTTTAGTCTTGGTTTAGTCCTGGTTTAGTCTTGGTTTAGTCCTGGTTTAGTTCTGTTCTAGTAATGGTTTAGTCTTGGTTTAGTCCTGGGTTAGTCCTGGTTTAGGCTTGGTTTAGTCTTGGTTTAGTCCAGGTTAATTCTGTTCTAGTCCTGGTTTAATATTGGTTAATCTTGGTTTAGTCCTGGTTTAGTCAGGGTTTAGTCTTGGTTTAGTCTTGGTTTAGTCCTGGTTTAGCCTTAGTTTAGTCCTGGTTTATTCAGGGTTTAGTCTTGGTTTAGTCCTGGTTTAGCCTTAGTTTAGTCTTGGTTTAGTCCTGGTTTAGGCCTGGTTTAGTTTTGGTTTAGGCCTGGTTTAGGCCTGGTTTAATCTTGGTTTAACCTTGGCTTAGTCCGGGTTTAGTCAGGGTTTAGTCTTGGTTTAGACCTGGTTTAGCCTTAGTTTAGTCCTGGTTTAGTCCTGGTTTGGTCTTGGTTTAGTCCTGGTTTAGTTCTGTTCTAGTAATGGTTTAGTCAGTGTTTAGTCCTGGTTTAGTCCTGGTTTAGTCAGAGTTTAGTCAGGGTTTAGTCCTGGTTTAGTCTTGGTTTAGTCCTGGTTTAGGCTTGGTTTAGTCTTGGTTTAGTCCAGGTTAATTCTGTTCTAGTCCTGGTTTAATCTTGGTTTCATCTTGGTTTAGTCCTGGTTTAGGCTTGGTTTAGTCTTGGTTTAGTCCAGGTTAATTCTGTTCTGGTCCTGGTTTAATCTTGGTTTAGTCTTGGTTTAGTCCTGGTTTAGCCTTAGTTTAGTCCTGGTTTATTCAGGGTTTAGTCTTGGTTTAGTCCTGGTTTAGCCTTAGTTTAGTCTTGGTTTAGTCCTGGTTTAGGTCTGGTTTAGTCTTGGTTTAGTCCTGGTTTAGGCCTGGTTTAGTCTTGGTTTAGTCCAAGTTTAGTTCTGTTCTAGTAATGGTTTAGTCAGTGTTTAGTCCTGGTTTAGTCAGAGTTTAGTCAGGGTTTAGTCCTGGTTTAGTCTTGGTTTAGTCCTGGTTTAGGCTTGGTTTAGTCTTGGTTTAGTCCAGGTTAATTCTGTTCTAGTCCTGGTTTAATCTTGGTTTAATCTTGGTTTAGTCCTGGTTTAGCCTTAGTTTAGTCCTGGTTTATTCAGGGTTTAGTCTTGGTTTAGTCCTGGTTTAGCCTTAGTTTAGTCTTGGTTTAGTCCTGGTTTAGGCCTGGTTTAGTCTTGGTTTAGTCCTGGTTTAGTTCTGTTCTAGTAATGGTTTAGTCAGTGTTTAGTCCTGGTTTAGTCAGAGTTTAGTCAGGGTTTAGTCCTGGTTTAGTCTTGGTTTAGTCCTGGTTTAGGCTTGGTTTAGTCTTGGTTTAGTCCAGGTTTAGTTCTGTTCTAATCCTGGTTTAATCTTGGTTTAATCTTGGTTTAGTCCGGGTTTAGTCAGGGTTTAGTCTTGGTTTAGACCTGGTTTAGCCTTAGTTTAGTCCTGGTTTAGTCCTGGTTTAGTCTTGGTTTAGTCCTGGTTTAGTTCTGTTCTAGTAATGGTTTAGTCAGTGTTTAGTCCTGGTTTAGCCCTGGTTTAGTCAGAGTTTAGTCAGGGTTTAGTCCTGGTTTAGTCCTGGTTTAGTCTTGGTTTAGTCCTGGTTTAGGCTTGGTTTAGTCTTGGTTTAGTCCAGGTTAATTCTGTTCTAGTCCTGGTTTAATCTTGGTTTAATCTTGGTTTAGTCCTGGTTTAGTCAGGGTTTAGTCTTGGTTTAGTCCTGGTTTAGCCTTAGTTTAGTCCTGGTTTATTCAGGGTTTAGTCTTGGTTTAGTCCTGGTTTAGCCTTAGTTTAGTCTTGGTTTAGTCCTGGTTTAGTCTTGGTTTAGTCCTGGTTTAGTTCTTTTCTAGTAATGGTTTAGTCAGTGTTTAGTCCTGGTTTAGTCAGAGTTTAGTCAGGGTTTAGTCCTGGTTTAGTCTTGGTTTAGTCCTGGTTTAGGCTTGGTTTAGGCTTGGTTTAGTCCAGGTTAATTCTGTTCTAGTCCTGGTTTAATCTTGGTTTAATCTTGGTTTAGTCCTGGTTTAGGCTTGGTTTAGTCTTGGTTTAGTCCAGGTTAATTATGTTCGAGTCCTGGTTTAATCTTGGTTTAGTCTTGGTTTAGTCCTGGTTTAGCCTTAGTTTAGTCCTGGTTTATTCAGTGTTTAGTCTTGGTTTAGTCCTGGTTTAGCCTTAGTTTAGTCTTGGTTTAGTCCTGGTTTAGGCCTGGTTTAGTCTTGGTTTAGTCCTGGTTTAGGCCTGGTTTAGTCTTGGTTTAGTCCAGGTTTAGTTCTGTTCTAGTAATGGTTTAGTCAGTGTTTAGTCCTGGTTTAGTCAGAGTTTAGTCAGGGTTTAGTCCTGGTTTAGTCTTGGTTTAGTCCTGGTTTAGGCTTGGTTTAGTCTTGGTTTAGTCCAGGTTAATTCTGTTTTATTCCTGGTTTAATCTTGGTTTAATCTTGGTTTAGTCCTGTTTTAGTCAGGGTTTAGTCTTGGTTTAGTCCTGCTTTAGCCTTAGTTTAGTCTTGGTTTAGTCCTGGTTTAGGCCTGGTTTAATCTTGGTTTAGTCCTGTTTTAGTCAGGGTTTAGTCTTGGTTTAGTCTAGTGCTGCCGCGATTATTCGACGTTGTCGACGTAATCGAATATGAAAATGAGTCGACTACAATTTTTTTGGTCGAATATTCGCCTTTATTTATTTTTGGTCTCAAACGGCTCATCCAGAGACCTTTCGCTTGCCTGAGATCAGGTATTTCCCCTCCACACCACTAGTAGTACTACACTCGAGGCGGACACCGGTGCTGCTGACAGTGGCTACATCCGGGGTTGACGCCGAGGTGGCTAACCTCGGCTTCACCAAAGGCTAACAGCAGTGGTATATAATGGCACCGCCAAAGAAAACAAACTTGAGGAAGTATTTGCCGTGCGCAGTCTGCTGGCTGGTCTCTCTCTTTCTCTCTTCCCCCTTCCCCCGATTTGAGCATTTGAGAAAATGCCAGCGGCCGGAGTCGGACCAAGACCTAAAGCCTCGAAAGTCTGGGAATACTTTCGGACAGATGGTGATAGAGTGGTTTGTACACTCTGTAAGACTTATCACGGGAGCACGACCACGATGCATGAGGTATTGAGAATACCGTTGCAATATGCTGCTCGTGCATACTCGTTAAATTGTGTGTGCATATCGTTGTTCAACATTGTCGAATGAGCACACACAACAGACATAACAGCAATAACCTTTGCAACTCGCACACACAAGGTAACCTCCCGGGAAAATCTAACACACACACTTGTGTGTGTTAGAACCGCTTGTTTTGTTTTTTTTAATTAGTCGTTTAGATTAGTCGACTAATCGAAAAATTAGTCGAGAGATTAATCGTTAGAAAATTAGTCGTTAGTGGCAGCACTAGTTTAGTCCTGCTTTAGCCTTAGTTTAGTCTTGGTTTAGTCCTGGTTTAGGCCTGGTTTAGTTTTGGTTTAGTCCTGGTTTAGGCCTGGTTTAGTCTTGGTTTAGTCCTGGTTTAGTTCTGTTCTAGTAATGGTTTAGTCAGTGTTTAGTCCTGGTTTAGTCCTGGTTTAGTCAGAGTTTAGTCAGGGTTTAGTCCTGGTTTAGTCTTGGTTTAGTCCTGGTTTAGGCTTGGTTTAGGCTTGGTTTAGTCCAGGTTAATTCTGTTCTAGTCCTGGTTTAATCTTGGTTTAATCTTGGTTTAGTCCTGGTTTAGGCTTGGTTTAGTCTTGGTTTAGTCCTGTTTAGCCTTAGTTTAGTCCTGGTTTATTCAGGGTTTAGTCTTGGTTTAGTCCTGCTTTAGCCTTAGTTTAGTCTTGGTTTAGTCCTGGTTTAGGCCTGGTTTAGTCTTGGTTTAGTCCTGGTTTAGTTCTGTTCTAGTAATGGTTTAGTCAGTGTTTAGTCCTGGTTTAGTCAGAGTTTAGTCAGGGTTTAGTCCTGGTTTAGTCTTGGTTTAGTCCTGGTTTAGGCTTGGTTTAGGCTTGGTTTAGTCCAGGTTAATTCTGTTCTAGTCCTGGTTTAATCTTGGTTTAGTCCTGGTTTAGGCTTGGTTTAGTCTTGGTTTAGTCCAGGTTAATTATGTTCGAGTCCTGGTTTAATCTTGGTTTAGTCTTGGTTTAGTCCTGGTTTAGCCTTAGTTTAGTCCTGGTTTATTCAGGGTTTAGTCTTGGTTTAGTCCTGGTTTAGCCTTAGTTTAGTCTTGGTTTAGTCCTGGTTTAGGCCTGGTTTAGTCTTGGTTTAGTCCTGGTTTAGGCCTGGTTTAGTCTTGGTTTAGTCCAGGTTTAGTTCTGTTCTAGTAATGGTTTAGTCAGTGTTTAGTCCTGGTTTAGTCAGAGTTTAGTCAGGGTTTAGTCCTGGTTTAGTCTTGGTTTAGTCCTGGTTTAGGCTTGGTTTAGTCTTGGTTTAGTCCAGGTTAATTCTGTTCTAGTCCTGGTTTAATCTTGGTTTAATCTTGGTTTAGTCCTGTTTTAGTCAGGGTTTAGTCTTGGTTTAGTCCTGCTTTAGCCTTAGTTTAGTCTTGGTTTAGTCCTGGTTTAGGCCTGGTTTAGTTTTGGTTTAGTCCTGGTTTAGGCCTGGTTTAGTTTTGGTTTAGTCCAGGTTTAGTTCTGTTCTAATCCTGGTTTAATCTTGGTTTAATCTTGGTTTAGTCCGGGTTTAGTCAGGGTTTAGTCTTGGTTTAGACCTGGTTTAGCCTTAGTTTAGTCCTGGTTTAGTCCTGGTTTAGTCTTGGTTTAGTCCTGGTTTAGTTCTGTTCTAGTAATGGTTTAGTCAGTGTTTAGTCCTGGTTTAGTCCTGGTTTAGTCAGAGTTTAGTCAGGGTTTAGTCCTGGTTTAGTCTTGGTTTAGTCCTGGTTTAGGCTTGGTTTAGTCTTGGTTTAGTCCAGGTTAATTCTGTTCTAGTCCTGGTTTAATCTTGGTTTAATCTTGGTTTAGTCCTGGTTTAGGCTTGGTTTAGTCTTGGTTTAGTCCTGGTTTAGCCTTAGTTTAGTCCTGGTTTATTCAGGGTTTAGTCTTGGTTTAGTCCTGGTTTAGCCTTAGTTTAGTCTTGGTTTAGTCCTGGTTTAGGCCTGGTTTAGTCTTGGTTTAGTCCTGGTTTAGGCCTGGTTTAGTCTTGGTTTAGTCCTGGTTTAGTTCTGTTCTAGTAATGGTTTAGTCAGTGTTTAGTCCTGGTTTAGTCAGAGTTTAGTCAGGGTTTAGTCCTGGTTTAGTCTTGGTTTAGTCCAGGTTAATTCTGTTCTAGTCCTGGTTTAATCTTGGTTTAATCTTGGTTTAGTCCTGGTTTAGTCAGGGTTTAGTCTTGGTTTAGTCCTGGTTTAGCCTTAGTTCAGTCTTGGTTTAGGCCTGGTTTAGTTTTGGTTTAGTCCTGGTTTAGGCCTGGTTTAGTCTTGGTTTAGTCCAGGTTTAGTTCTGTTCTAATCCTGGTTTAATCTTGGTTTAATCTTGGGTTAGTCCGGGTTTAGTCAGGGTTTAGTCTTGGTTTAGACCTGGTTTAGCCTTAGTTTAGTCCTGGTTTAGTCCTGGTTTAGTCTTGGTTTAGTCCTGGTTTAGTTCTGTTCTAGTAATGGTTTAGTCAGTGTTTAGTCCTGGTTTAGCCCTGGTTTAGTTTTGGTTTAGTCCTGGTTTAGGCTTGGTTTAGTCTTGGTTTAGTCCAGGTTTAGTTCTGTTCTAATCCTGGTTTAATCTTGGTTTAATCTTGGTTTAGTTCGGGTTTAGTCAGGGTTTAGTCAGGGTTTAGTCAGGGTTTAGTTTTGGTTTAGTCCTGGTTTAGCCTTAGTTTAGTCCTGGTTTAGTCCTGGTTTAGTCATGTGTTTTTGATGTGGTGTGAGTGCAATTGTAAACTCAATAGAACGGAGGGTGAAATTAAACCTAAGAGTGCAGAAATATAATCATTATAATCATGTAATCATTTTGAAAAATTACTACTCAACTTTATTTATTACGGACAATTTTAAACCATCCATTATGTTATACTATCAGTGTGTACTGTGATAAACACAAGAATACAAATAATGACCCAGGAGTATGCCAAGAGAGTTTAGAAAGTAAAGGAAAAAAGGAGAGAATTGCTTTTTGCTATTTTTTGGATCTCCCAGGCAAAGCGAAATGTTTAAATGCGGTATTCCTCCTGTGTCTGGGTGGGTTTCCTCCTCCAGCCGACTTCCCTGACCAGCCAGATCCAAATCCAGATTTCCTTTTTTTTAAAAGTGTTTCTCAAATGCGGAAAACAGCTCCACTCGAAAATTCTCGTAAAAAAACATACAGTATGACTTTTTTTTTTGCCTGAAATAAGTAACAGTTTGGTGCTTCGATGGTTGATTCTGTAATAATCCACACTCTTTCTCGGTCTTTTATGTAGATTTTTTTCATTTTTGATGTGTTAAAAAGCCAATCACAGCCACAGAAATCAGGGAGACAGGATACAGCTCTTGATTCACTCGTTTTTGTAAAAAAAAAAATTCAAAATCGTGTGGTTCTGGGCTCTGCAAATGCACCTAAAGCTTCCAGAGATGTATCTGAGTGTACTTTACCCATCATATTCACCAAAAAACAACTTCTCAGACTGACCAAAACCAAATATTGATCTGTTCTGGAGATTTAATGCTTATAACCGCTATGCTAAAAAGTCCAAATATTGATCCAATATACTGCTCGGCCAATACATCAGTCTGTTTCTACACACTCCCTTTCTCTCCCCCGCAGTCTCCAGATATTCCCTCTTTAAATAATCACCGTGCCTCATATTATGCTAATATGATCTCCGGCTCAAATGAAACGTGCAAATTTGCTGCAGCTCCCCCTTATCCCCCCGTGGCTCCTGCATCGCAGTCGGCAGCCATTTTGTTCATTTATTTATTTATTGAGATTATGAAGTTGGACAATTCTCAAGGCTTCACTGGCCAACACGGATAGAGCAGAGTCGAGTCTGTAATCTCCAAAGTGCTGCCTCTGTTGTTTACTACATATATGCAAAGTAGGAGTTGTATGTTCTATAAAAAGTCTTGGCCCTCGGCGGTCTGCACTTGGAGACTTGCGTGTTGAGGATAATGGGTGGTAGTGCCTAAATAAAGAAGATTTGAACCGTTCCATTATTAAAAGTGCATTGTGTAGATTTCAGGAAGTGGAGGAAAACTTTGAAGAGGATTACACTGTAGATAGATTTGGAATTAGGAATTATAGTGATACTAGTTCATATTTAAAGGCCCTATATTACACAAAATTGACTCTTGTGGGCTTGAAGCCATGTTGTAACGCAACACCTGGCTACCTTGAGTTGTGTTTTGCTTCATACACACATGTTTGAGTGATCCTATTATATGTCTGTCTACATCTCCAAAGCTCAACATGCTCTGCTGCACCTTGTGGTAATTTTCAAGTTAATAATTACCCCTTTACCATTAGTTCAGTAGAAATTGGCAATTACAGGACTGAAATCATCCAAATGATTCTCATGGAGTGTGTGAATGTTGGTGGTGGCCAGTGGTGCAGATTGGCCCAGGACAGCTGTGGCTACAGGATTAGTTTACCACCTAGGGATGGGCATGATTAGTTGACTAATCGATAATTGATCATTAAGAATTTCATCGATCACGTTCATTTTAATCGACAAACCGAATGTAGGTGTCTGTGCGTAACGTAGCGTAAGGAGTCGAGGCTGCGTCTCACAGCACAAACACTGGAGTTGTGGCCCCACAGTCCCACGTCTCGCCTCTGGCTCCTTGGAGATCACTATATCTCCAACGCGACATACGCACAGAACAGACTCACCAGCCTCATCACATCCTCTGTCACAGAAAACAGTCCAACCGAAGCTGATCACATCAGCACAAGGAAAGAGCTGCTTTTTTCACTTACTGTTTATGCAAATGAGCCATGTGGTTTTAAGTTTCGTTTCTGTAAATGTGCCAAAACTGCATTAAACACATTCTAATGTGACACTGATGAGGCTCTATAGTGGTGATGGTTTATATGCTGTAAAGTTGAGTTTATTTATGCAGATTAGTAATAGTAATAATTGTGATGATAATTTTAATATAAAATGTTAATGATGAATCAAAAATCTATCGTTAATTTTCCCAATGATCGATTAAGAAAATTTAATCGAATGCCCATCCCTATTACCACCTATGGAGTGAATCAATGTTACGATGTAGGGTAAAGCACTTGTAAAGTGTCTTGTAAATCCAATGATTAATGAATTAATGAATTCCATTCTGCACATCCCTAGTGATTCTCTGGACCATGCACAGCTGTAGTGCAGTGTTTTCAGTGGAGCAGGGGTGGACCACATCGTACAGCCAACACACTCTCATTCCAAATCCTAATCTTTTGGCTGGACCATGAGGCCATGTTTTCTATCTTTCTGTTTGATTAAAATGCATCTTACTCGCCTCCTCTGTTACTAAAAAGAATAACACAAAAACGACAGTGTGAATAGTCACAATCAGCAGATCACAACAGACACAGACCTTGGAGACCTTTACAGAAATTCATGAGATCTGAAATTTGTGAGATCTGTTCAGAAGAAGTTAAGTGTTCTTCCAAACGTTCTGCTTCTTGACATCTTTTCGAGTGTGTGTTCTGAACTGAATCTTGTATTCATCTCTGCATTTGTTCAAAAATGTGCAGTACGTTCCCATAATGCTCCAGGCCTGAGCTCTGTGATAGGGTGTGCTGTTTCTCACAGACGCGGGGGTCCCACAGGGGGGACTGGGACACTCAGCTCTGCACTGCCTTCACACTGATTAATAGAGCATTCCTCATGCCTTATGGCAGAGAACAGAGGCCGGCTTTGTTTCCTGTGGGCTTTGGTCTGTCTGAAGATCATATGACCAACACATGGACGTCCCCCCGGGCTCCAGGACACACACCTGACCACTGCAGTCCAACTCACGGTGACCTAAAGACAACTCAGTGACCAGTGCCAACTTATACATACATGTACCTGCAAAGACAACATGCATACGGATGATTATGCAAATAGAATAAAGGCAGAATCAGCAAAATGAAGTGACTAGAGTAAAGGTCCTACATTACACAAAACTGACTCCATGTTATAATGTTGTTACTTCATCAAAAACCTACTCAGAGTTATGTTGTGTTTCATTTACACATGTGAGTTCCTACATTATTAGGATGTCTACAGCTCCAAAACTCAAAATGCTCTCTTCCACCTTGGTAATTTACAGTTAACAATACACTAGAATAACCACAATTTCTTGCCTTTTAAAAAATATTTTCATTTTACCTCTGTTCAGTTGAGATTGCCACAGAAAGTCTACAATATCTCCTGGTGCAGCGAGAAGTGACAACAAGCCTAAAACAATAACTCTAGTTTCAAAGTTTAGGCAATTCCAGGACTGTAAATTATCCAGGTGATTCTAGTGAAGGTGTATGGAGTTTAAAAAAGCCAAAATTTGCAGGATTTGTGTGTTAATGAAACAAACCACAACTCCAGGTATGTGTTTAAGGAGGAAACAGCGTTATAACATAGATCAGAAAACAGTGTAATATGGGCCCTTTAACGTTGAAGTGAAGACATTTTGAACATATTAAGATGACCATTTTTGCAGTGTACTGGATAAAGTAGACATTTTTAAGCATCCAGTGTGATAAAGGAGTCCACACATATCAAAAGTATAAGTCCTAAACCTCCACAGAGGGCCAGTCCTCTGCAGTACAGAAGTCCAGCTGTTTGTGTTGGAGACTTGCTCTGCACCAATCCATATAAAGATGGTGCATGTCCAGGAAACTTGCGTCATGTTTATTTTTCCTTTTTTTCTTTTTAACACAAATGCCTGAGCCAGCATCTCTAATGCAGCGGAATAAGCTCAGTATTTCCATGTTTTTGTATTTTTAGATTTCTTTACTGTATTATTTCCTGCACACAGTGAAGAAAACCACAAGTGACACGCAGTGAATGTGACTCTAGCAGAAGCATCCTGAAAGACAGAGGTGACCATTTGTTAACATTTGGTAAGAGCTTTAGTGAGGATAGTGATAGGTGTAGGACTATATATGGATATTTTCAGTTTATCAGATGAGTTCAGAGTTTATATGGTGATACTTTATGACTGAGGGATGCACCTATCACCTACCAGCTTTTTCAATTCTGATACAGTTTTAAGAATCAGCCAATACCCGATATTAACCAATACTAGTGCAGAGACTGAAAAGAGCATTTGCTTTCTTAAAACATTCTTTAAAAAATATAAAATAAGACCAAACTGATGCAAATGTGTTATGAAGCTTTGACTTATTTCACAAGTAACCACAGAGCAACTCTGAGGAAATGAATATTTCAACATTATGAGACGTTCTAGGCAGACTGCAACCAAATCATTTCATTATATCAATTTGTGTCCAGTTCTGTCCACTCAGAATATCGGCTTAACTGATATTTGGAAGCCGATATCCGATCCAGCAAATTTGTCAGTATCGCTGCTGATATCCAATACCAGTATCGGATCGGTGCATCCTTATTGTCAATATTATTACAAAACCCATCTGTGGTTATATATGTAGATGGACAGTTTAAAACTGCAGACGACCACAGGAACATGTTTCAAAGTAAGATTTTTCTGTTAGTTTTTCTTGGTATTGGAATGGCCATTTCTAAAGACGACTTGAGGAAGACTAGCGGCCATTAAATGAGCAGCTAATGAGGATCCTGACAAAACAATGAATCAGTATATTGTTAAACCTATTAGTAAGTTTGCTTTGCTCTTATAGAGACACCCCCTCACCAAAATACTACTGATTCAAACTCTCAAAACTATTATCTGACCCAAACTGCACTCATGACTACAAATGCAGAGGAGTCTATGCAAAAACTATTACATAAAGACAGATTAAACTCATGAGTCGAACATTTAATCTACCTTTTTACATATAAATACCAAAAATACCAAATCTTCAGCTAACTCCCCCACTAACTCTTCCTTTCTGTTGTGCTGTATAAATCCTTATAATCTAAACCAAATTTCAAACACTATTGACTAAACAAGTTAAGGACTATAGAAGCCATAGAAGACCAGTTATAATATTATCTCCTTTAAACCTTACCAAAGCAACTGTACCTCACCTCATTCTCACATTCAATAAACAATGAATCCTAGAATGCACCAGTCCAGTACCAATCTGCCAGTCCAACAAAGCACTTCCTGAATGCCACTAAACTCATTATTATTTCTGACCCCACTGCCCCGCTCCCTCCCCATACCAACCAATCAGAACTCACAGAGGCTGCCCCTTTATTTACATATTTCCATAATGGTCCGATCAGCAGCGGTCGTGCAGTAGAGCGAGAAATATTTTTCCAGAATCCCCTCGTGCAGATACGGAGTTGTAGTGTGACACTGCGGTCAGGAGGCAGAGAAGTGGGGCAGAAAACGTGGCGTGTTGATCTAACTGCTCCATAAGCCCTCCGTGTCGAAGCTGATGTTAATATGACAGCCATGTTTCTCTGCTACGTGCCTATATTTAGAAGTACTACTACATGAATACACAGAAAATATACCCTTTTGCCACTACTACTACTACTGTTGTTGCTGTTACTCTTAGCCTGTATCCTGTAAAATATAATACCATTTTGAGTAAACGTAAAAAAGGACTAGAAAACGTTTAATTCTACCAAAACCTCATTATCTGGTGCTGTATTAAATTGTAAAATTGTAAAACCTACAACTAATCCTAGTAAGGCTTCAAGATTAACCACAACTGAATCAAAATATGTATGGACACAATTAGAAAATTGCAAAATAATGCAATGAATTACCATAATTTTCTCCACAAACAATAAAATCTCTTGTCGTATTCTGCATAAAAGCATCTAACCCTGTAGTTTAGATCTGTTCAAACATGCGCTGAAGTGTGATTATTGTATTAGTTTGTCAGTTCTTATTTCAGTCTTTTTTTAAATTCTTCAGGGTCCATTAAAAATGTGAACTTTGAACAGAATCCTATTATTAAAACATAAATCACAAATCTTATCTCAGTCGCAATGCTTGTCAGAAAAGACACAATTAGAAAGTCCTCTCTATTGCATTACCTCACAATTTTGAGACACTGTATCTTGGGATAAGACCTGCTCAGCTCATAGAATGTAAGAAAAAATATATTTACAACATACTGGCTGCTGGAAGGAAGTGTATCACATGAAGATGGCTTAGTGACAAAGTCCCTTGTCTTGAAGATTGGATTGATGTTGTCCAGACTATTTATGTCATGGAACATTTAGTTTATAGTAACATTTTATAGTAACATTTTATATGAGACTTTGATTTTGACAAATTTGATACTATTGAAAAATTAGAGAGTGTTTGTTGCCCCGTTTAGATCAGATTTTAATTAAGTGTGACCTGATGAAACCAATGTATTTTTATTTACTATTATTTATTTATTTACCTTCCGTTTAATTTTGTTTCTTTATTGTTATTAATATATTACCAAGCTTTTTCTTTGTTCAAGCTTGATGATTCTTGTAATACATGTAAAGTGATAAGGTGTCTTTTTGGAAAAGGAGACAGGGGACTTTTGTTGACGTGCTCTGTCACGTGTACAATACTGTATATCATGTTCCTTTGTTTCCAATCAACTTTAATGGAAAAAAAGAGAAAAAACACAAAAAACACAAAAGCCCTAACTGTTAATATTAAAATCACGGTACACTACTACTACTTACTAAAAACTACATCTATGTCTACTACAAGTATTTTTGATTCTTTATTGGTATTGACCAGAAATCCAACTTCAGATCTTGACCTAGTCTTAGTCAGGACTGGTGTTGTCATGATACTAAAATTGCAAACCTTATTTTTGATAGAAAGACTTGATACTTAAAGGGGAACTCCGGCACGTTTGAAGCTAAAGTCCGTTGCTAGAAGTGGTCGAATACTGTCAGAAGCCAAAAAACAGCACAGATCAGTGTTGCCTCGGCGGAGATCTCACTGTGGTAGTGTAGTGATGGGGGCAAGTTCTTAACCTCCACGTAAAAAGCCAATTTGCACAGAAGAAGCTTAACACCACTTTAACCCTTCATCACAACCATGAGTCTAAGAAACAAAACGCTCTGCCTGGTTCACTCATTAGTGTCTGGAAACGTTATAAAACAACTTTATAAGCAGCCTTACACTAGCTTCTGTTGATTTCTCACTGCACATGTGAAAGCCCAAAAGACTCGATGGTGAAGTAGAAGAGAAACTGAAAGTTTGTTGAAAGAAAATGGTTCGGGAATGTATTTTTTTTAGCGTTTTCAAAAACTATAATTCACTCGTAAATAAATAGGATTAGAAACGACATCGGCGATCGAGTCTTTTGAGCTTTCACATGTGCAGTGGGAAATCAACAAGGTAAGGCTAAGGCTGTTTATAAAGTTGTTTTATAACGTTTCCAGAGACTAATGAGTGAACCAGGCAGAGCGTTTTGTTAGTTACACTCATGGCTGTTGTAAGATGAGTTAAAGTAGTGTTAAGCTTCTTCAGTGTGAACAAATTGGCGTTTTACATGGAAGTTAAGAACTTGCCCAATTCACTACACTAGTTTGTTACCTTGACAGACCGGAGTTCCCCTTTAATACTGATTTTGAAACCACGATAATAATAAAAAAAAAAATTCTTTCTTTAGACAGTAGAAATGTGATTTTCAACATGCAACAGTCGCTTACTTTGTTTTATATTCCCATCTGTGTAATCCCTCAGTGGCTCATGGGCGTATACTAGTCTATGTGCTCTTATACTTGTTCTGATACAGCTCAACATCATTATTCATTATTCAGGAAAAGTTCTTTTTCTATCCTGTAAATGTGGTTTTTCTTTACTAGATTTGGTATCTATTAGTATCTGATTTTCAACACTTTTGACAATGCTGGAGAATGACTTTTTTTGTCTTTTTTTATTGTGCATGTTTTAGGATGTTGGGGACACAGCAGAGCTCAGAGGAAACCCACCCAGACGTGAGGAGAAAGACGCAAACTTTGCACACCCATCCGGGAGTCTAACCTGTGACCTTCTTGCTGTGAGGTGAGTGTCATATCGTAACATATCTGTTTCTTTTTTAAACAGCAATCGCCCTTTCACCTGTATGGATTTCACATGAGCAGAAGCACGTTTAATCATTTCAAAAACCCATCACGTCTCACCCCTCTGTAGCAGCTCCTGACATTTTCCTTGTCATTTCCCCCATATCAATAATGTAGGATTATACTGTAATTGTCCCCTTTGAAGTGGCTGTTTAACTAATCCAGGGAGGAGTGCTTCTGATGGGGTCCCATTTTCAGCTCCGCGTAGACGGGGGGGGGACATGAAGGGGGAGGAGGGGGGTGGTGAGGGATACGCTCTAATCCAGGTTTTGTGAAGCTCAGATCTGTGCGCTGAGCTGTCAGGATCAAGGCTCACGGTAAAGCAACCTGCAGGTAAAACCTCCAAAATAAGACGGTAAGTGTAAAAGTGGTGCCATCATCGACTGTATATTTAAATGGATATGGCTGACCTGGTAGTTGCCCCTTTCCAAATAGGAATTGAGCATGGGGGAGCTTGAATTTACACTGAAAAACTGTCACCATTCTCTCGGTAACTGCTGCATTGAGCCTCGTCATTCTTAAAATGTTCGTATTAACCCGCTCGATATGATCCTGCTGTTTTTATTTCACTATTTGGTCCGTAAATACATTCCTATTCAGAATATTGAACTCTACTCCAAATTGGCCCCTGTAACTGTGAGCCTTGTGAGCTTACCGTATTTTTTCAGACTATAAATCGCACCAGCCAAAAAAATGCACAGTGAAGAAGAAAAAAACATGTATAAGTCGCACTTTTTGGGGGAAATTTATTTAAAAAAAATCAGAGACCAAGAACTGACATTTCATCTTGAAAGGCAAGTTATAGAAGTTATAGTAATAAAAACAACCCAATAGAGAAGAATCTGGGTCTGTGTACTTTTTCGTTCATTCATTATTCTATTTTGGACTGACAGATGAAATTTTAAAAAGGGTGCAGCTTGGTGTTTTATTTAAAACAATACAACCAGAAAGGGCTCTATTTTGTTTTCAAAATGTATTACCGTTGTCAAATTGTGGCATGAGAAAAATGGATACGTTTCTGATCGTTTTTAATTTGTAATATTTTATTTATTCCTTATTTGAATTTCATGGTATGTTTCACCCGGAAGTACATTTGCGGCCTCCAATATCCCAGCATGCACCGCGCAGCGGCTGTCATGTTTGAAAACAGCAAAAACACGGAGCGAAAAACACGGAGCAAAAAGCAGGCATGTGAGTACACACTTTTAACTATTGGAAATCATCACTAACACAACGGTAAACTTAAAATACGGCCATAACTCCCACAAAACAGTCAAAAAAGTTTGTTTTTAACTGCGTGAACTTTGGAGCTTTGAGCTAAAAGTTTGGCTAGTAATTTACAGCTAAGCAAGTCCGCTCAGACTTTCATATTTGGACAGATTTCCATCAAACACTATTTTTTTTACTGTTAGGGGAAAAGACCATGGAGTGATTAAAGAGGAAGAAACGCCACGTTTTCACGGACAGGGGTAGCTCGGAGGTAAGGTAAAAACACGCATTATTTCATGCAGTATAATAATATTTACTTGTAAATCACGTAATATAAGCCTCCCACACATGCATTTCATTCTGGGAATACACTATATTCATTATATTGACACCTGTGTCTGTTAGGCCAGTCACATTTAATATAACAATGACAAAACTGTTTGAAATGTTTTATATGAATTTTCTTTTCTCATCTGCAACTTCCTGGATGAGGACACAACACACTTTGGATGTGAATGTTCTTGCTCTGTGGACCTCATTTTCCTGTAATAGTTGGTAGTTTTCTTAATGTGTGTGTCATTACAGGTTTTCACTCAGCAGGACAGGACTTTGAACCAACAGAACCAATCAGATGTAAGGTTCATTCTGCTCTTCTTCCTTCAGAAGATACAAGATGTCTCCACTGTCCATGTCCAGAGTCACTGAAGACTTCTGCAGAGTCACAACCTGCAGAGTCACAACCTCTGAGTCACAACCTGCAGAAGACCTGTGGGGCCTCTGGTTGCATCTGGCTTCCTGCACCCGCTGTCTGCTGCTGTCCTGAATGTGTCCTAATAGTGATGTCTCCATGCAGTTTAGGTTCATAATAAGTTTATCTGAACGTTTTTCACTGTGACATTTGATTCATGGCAAGATGTCCCAGTTGTTTGATGTGTTTTTTAATAGTAATTATAATTACATGTACTATAAGAATGCACTATTGTACTGCAGTGAAGCAGTATTCAATCTGATCATATTTGGCAAAGATAATTTGTTCATTTTGGATTTGCACTTGCTTCTGTAAAAAAAAAAAAAAAAAAGTTACACAATGGGAGTACACTGACATGTTTGATTGATTTATTTATTTATTATTAACCTATGAATGCATTGTATGCGTGTGTGATGGGTTTAATGTTTGACTATTTATATTATGACAAAGTATTTCCAGAAGTTTATTTGATTGTTTAATAAACCATTTTTTCCTCAAAGGAGAGTCTTTATAAAATGACTTAAATCCATTCCCTGTATACATGTAATCCCTTATCAATTTAAAAAATGCTTAATGCATATCTCATCACTGTTTTTGAAACTTTAAGGTAATTTAGCCTATTTTAGATGTATTTGAGAAACAGCAATATTTTAGCCATAAAATGTGGATTAAATAAATAAAACATGTCAGTGTACTCCCATTGTGTAACTTTTTTTTTTTTTTTTTTTTTTACAGAAGCAGGTGCCAATCCAAAATGAACAAATTATCTTTGCCAAATATGATCAGATTGAATACTGCTTCACTGCAGTAAAATAGTACATTCTTATAGTACATGTAATTATAGTTACTATTAAAAGACACATCAAACAACTGGGACATCTCACCATGAATCAAATGTCACAGTGAAAAACGTTCAGATAAACTTATTATGAACCTAAACTGCATGGAGACATCACTATTAGGACACATTCAGGACAGCAGCAGACAGCGGGTGCAGGAAGCCAGATGCAACCAGAGGCCCCACAGGTCTTCTGCAGGTTGTGACTCAGAGGTTGTGACTCTGCAGGTTGTGACTCTGCAGAAGTCTTCAGTGATTCTGGACATGGACAGTGGAGACATATTGTATCTTCTGAAGGAAGAAGAGCAGAATGAACCTTACATCTGATTGGTTCTGTTGGTTCAAAGTCCTGTCCTGCTGAGTGAAAACCTGTAATGACACACACATTAAGAAAACTACCAACTATTACAGGAAAATGAGGTCCACAGAGCAAGTACATTCACATCCAAAGTGTGTTGTGTCCTCATCCAGGAAGTTGCAGATGAGAAAAGAAAATTCATATAAAACATTTCAAACAGTTTTGTCATTGTTATATTAAATGTGACTGGCCTAACAGACACAGGTGTCAATATAATGAATATAATGTATTCCCAGAATGAAATGCATGTGTGGGAGGCTTATATTACGTGATTTACAAGTAAATATTATTATACTGCATGAAATAATGCGTGTTTATACCTTACCTCCGAGCTACCCCTGTCCGTGAAAACATGGCGTTTCTTCCTCTTTAGTCACTCCATGGTCTTTTCCCCTAACAGTAAAAAAAAAATTAGTGTTTGATGGAAATCTGTCCAAATATGAAAGTCTGAGCGGACTTGCTTAGCTGTAAATTACTAGCCAAACTTTTAGCTCAAAGCTCCAAAGTTCACGCAGTTAAAAACAAACTTTTTTGACTGTTTTGTGGGAGTTATGGCCGTATTTTAAGTTTACCGTTGTGTTAGTGATGATTTCCAATAGTTAAAAGTGTGTACTCACATGCCTGCTTTTTGCTCCGTGTTTTGCGCTCCATGTTTTGCGCTCCGTGTTTTGCATTGAATGGGAATTGAATTATGAATTGGAACATCTCAGAACTAGTAAGTAGATAATAAACCTGAAAACAAGATGATTAACCTAATAAAAGTTTAAAAATCTTGTCCAGATCAGAGAAATCTGCAGTGTACAAATTAAGGTCATGACTTTTGAGTGAATGAACGGCTAAATAAACCGAAATGGCGGTGTGTGTAGCTGGCACATAGCACAGAAATGCAAATTCTCTTTTAGACATCCAAGTTTGCTGTATAACGCGGAAATGTATACGTATGGAAATTTTCGGAGGATTATCTGTGACCTTACAGTTGTACGATCAAAACAAAATGCGCACAAAGATTCCAGCTGCAGACGCATTAAGCAGCAGAGCGGTTATAACCAGAGCAAATAGCTGGATAATTAGGTTTGAATTCTGAAATGAAAAGAATGATCTAGACTTTAAAAGGCCCATATGACACTATTTTCTGATCTATAATAAAGGATCATATAAACATGCGAAAGAAGCAAACTACAACTCCAGGTATGTTTCTCTTTACTCTCTAGTGAAGATAAAATGACTTGGATTAAGTAAGTTTTATAATGATTTGAGTAAATTTCACTTGGCAAGTAAAATGATCGGTCAGTGCAGTAAGATTTTTGTGCTTAAAATATGAAAATACATCTTGCTACACTTAAAATAAGACAAACAACAACTTTTTGCACTTAAAATAAGAAATCAAATCAAATTAAGAAAAAAAAAACTTATTCCACTGGCAGATAATTTCACTTGTCAAGATGAACCTACTCAAATAAAGTAAAAAGCCATTTTAACTTGCCTAGATATTGTTTTTTCCAGTGTAGCACTCATACCTCTGTTATGGAAATCTTTACATAATCATAACTGAGGGTTCGCTCGAGGACTTTAAACTACAACAAACCACTTAGTCATAATATATCTCCTTTAATCATGTCTTTCCATCTTTGTTGAATTCAGCTCGTTTCCATATGTTATTTTGACTTCTCATGATGCAGCGTTGTGTCTGACTTGTCTTTGACGCTGTTTGGGAACTAAGCTCCTGTCTGTGAATCTCTTGGGTGGTGTACAGTTGTGCTCATAAGTTTACCTACCCTGACGGAATTTATGATTTCTTGTCCATCTTTCAGCGAATATGAAAGATAACAAAAGACTTTTCTTTCATTCATGGTTAGTGCTTCTGTGTTTCCTCTTTTTAAATCATAATGACACAGAAACCACACAAATGACCCAATAACAGTCTTTTGTGATAGTTGTGGATGTGTTATTTTCTCTGATCTGATTCTTCTTGGCAAAAGGCTCCAGTTCCTGTAAATTCTTGGGCTCTTGTATGAACTGCAGCTTGAGATCTGCCCAGAGGCTCAGTGATACTGAGGTCAGAAGAGACGAACACTCCAGAACCTTCACTTTATTCTGCTGGAGCCAATGACAGGTCCACTTGCCTTTATGTTTTGGATCATTATCATCAATTCTGCCAGGGGATGTAAACCTATGAACACTGTATTTTGGAACTGGAACTCTGTTGTGTGTGAGTTCACTGACATGTTGAGTCAGACCAAAAGTTTCAAGGACAGCGCTGAGCTCTTTGGCATTTTTGGCGCACACATTATCCACATGTACTTTAAAATCACCTGTAATGACTAAACCATCAAAGTCTGTGCATATGACTGAAAGCATCTCAGTAAAATCACCAATAAAACTTGGACAGTGCTGAGGAGGTTTGTATATGACTATGTAGAGTATGGAGGGCGATTGTTTTAGCTCCATTTTGAAGGAAACATACTCAAATGATGAAAACACCCCAAGTGACAACCTGTGTGTAACCAAATGATCTCTAAAAATGCACACACACCTCCACCCTTTTTGTTGACCCGTGTTTCAGATTCAAAATTTAAGTTGGGAGGAGTTGATTCCACTAGCACTGCATTACCTGTGTTTTTGTCAAGCCATGTTTCAGTGAAAAACATAAAGTCAAGATTAAAACAAGAAATAACATCATGAATTAAAAATGATTTGTTACATAAAGATCTGACATTGAGCACAGCATGTTTCAGATTAGTTTCAGTAGGACTGGATGTTATCTTCTTACAGGGAATGTGAACTAAATTTCTCTGATTAGACAGTCTAACTGTCCTTCTGTTCATCCGTCTGTGTGGTGTAACTGGAGATATAGCTCCATCGCAGGGCTCCAGCCTGATATTACTTTTATCATGACTGTGTATCCTGGGACAGCAGAGACCCTGTGCATCCGAGCTCTTGGTGATAACAGCTCTGGGAGGAGGCGGGGGAGGGTGAGCAGGGGAGAGTTTGGGTGAGGGACCAAGTGAGGGGCGAGGAGGTGGAGTGGGAGGGGGTTTGGGTGAAGGAGCAGGGGGAAGTTTGGGTTTGGGTGAGGGACCAGGTGAGGGGCAAGGAGGTGGAGCAGGGGAGAGTTTGGGTTTGGGTGAAAGGTTAGAGGGGACAGCCTTTGTTGGTGAAATGGGCACAGTTTTGTATGGTGAAAAGTTCAACAGACTTGATGTCAGAGCCCCTGACATACACATGGGTAAATGTATAAAAAGTAAAGTATGATATGAAATGTAAGGATGAAAAGTATGATAGTGTAGCTCCCCTACCACTCTATATTAAGAGGAGACTAAGAGTCAGTAATATTATAAAATATACAATAGCCTGAGAAAGCCCTGTTCTTATTTTCACTGAATACAAATCGTGTAAATCACTGAACCAAATGAACTAAACCACTCCACATTTAAACTAGAACTTTACAGTAGTTGTATTGTAGTGTACTGTATGTAATGTTTCATTAATATCATAGTGTTATTATATTTCACTCATTAGCAGAAAAAATTACATTACATATGTTTTGTTTTGAAGTTACTTTCTAAAATGCATTCCATAATTAGACTATAGAATCCTTGACCATGGAAATGAAACTGCTTCTAGAACAGGTCTGTCTATATGAACAGCAACACCGCTCATTTGAATCATAACTTCTCTGAACACTGGTCAAATTGCAAGCAAACATGGATAGCTCGACATCTTTTTCTAGCAAACCCTGGTACCTCTACACAGAGGAGGACGATGCCCACCTCTATGATGAGGGCTTCGACCTCGAGGCTCTGCTCTGCCCCAAACCAACAGGGAGCGACCAAGAGCCACAGGAGACCAAACTGGGGTCTGCTAACATCCAGGAGCCCTCAAAGCCAGAGGACAGTTGTCTGACCCAGGTCCAGGTATGCCCACCCCTGGTCCAGGACCTTCCACCCCTGGTCCAGGACCTTCCACCCCTGGTCCAGGAGCTTCCACCCCTGGTCCAGAACCTTCCACCCCTGGTCCAGGACCTTCCACCCCTGGTCCAAGACCTTCCACCCCTGGTCCAGGACCTTCCACCCCTGGTACAGGTATGTGGCTGTGAAAAGCGCTTTAGCTGTTGTTGTAAGGTTTCTGGGTGTCCAGAAAGGCGCAAAATAAATCTCTGAATCTCTGAATCTCCTGAAGCTTTGCTGTGGGAGTTACAGAGCAGAGGACATTATAATGGCTGATGTGACAACAACAAACAAGTCAGACCCAGGGGCCACTGGTTTGGGAGGTGGCGGAGCTGAAAGGCACAAAGACAAAGATAAACTGTCCAGGAGGGTGCAGGAGCTGTGCTATGCACTGTTCTCAGCACGAGAGGAGATACGTTTCCTGAAGATCTGCTGTGACAATGGAAGAGCACAGCCACCCAGCCTGCCAAAAGGTGCTCAGTCACCCAGCCTCCCAAAAGGTGCTCAGTCACCCAGCCTCCCAAAAGGTGCTCAGTCACCCAGCCTCCCAAAAGATGCTCAGTCACCCAGCCTCCCAAAAGGTGCTCAGTCACCCAGCCTCCCAAAAGGTGCTCAGTCACCCAGCCTCCCAAAAGGTGCTTCCACACAGCCATCCAGCCTCCCAAAAGGTGCTTCCACACAGCCATCTAGCCTCCCAAAAGGAGCTTCCACACAGCCATCCAGCCTCCCAAAAGGTGTGGTCTTACCGAAGGAGCAGAGGAGGCTGCTCCAGCTCTACTACCAGAGCAACTGCCAGCAGTAAAGCCCCTCCTTTACCCTTTGCATTATGAAAAAAATAAAACAAAAATTATTCATCATTGTGTTGTTCTCTTAAATGTTTGTGGTAATTATGTTTATTGTTTGTGGTAATTATGTTTATTGTTTCAAATGTCAAAACTTGAATTCACATGCCAGCCACAGCTGCAGTCGTTTGATTTTTATTAATTGGTAAATGTGGACATAGAAAAAATATAAATATATAGATTTAGTCTATACGAACCACAAATAATGTCCAAATGTGTTAGGGAGCTGTTATTTCTCTCTCATGTAACAGAACAGAGTGGTATTAAGCCAATGTGGTTCTCCTGGGCACTATAGCTCACAGAAGCAGACAGTCGTTTTGGTCACTATTGGCTGGACTATATCAGAGCACAACACACAACCTGACACAGCGCTCACACCAGCCCCAACAACACCAGCAAAACTACACTAAGAGGCTACGCTCACCACACTTTTTTATAGAAGAATAGTTTTGGGTGGGCCAAGCTCCGAAGCTGCGGAACCAGCCATGAGGAGCGCTATTGGGTGAAGGCTGCACTCAGCCCTATGGGGCGCAGACCTCTGCGCCGGGCATTTCGCTTGCGGTCAATGGACAGTCTACCCGGGTGCACCTCCAGGCGGTCCCGATACTCAGTCCTGGTTTAGCCCTGGTTTAGACCTGGTTTTTCAACACAGATGAATGTAGAAGATCTTAAATGCTGTCCTAACCCTTACCCTAACACACGGAGAATGAAGCATTTAGTGTAGTACACTAGTACAAAGAAAAAGTACCAGAATAAAGGATGACTATTAATGCTCCAGCTATCAGGCCTAATATCATAGGCAAGGCAAGGCAAGTTTATTTGTATCACAATTTGTACACAAAGTAATTCAAAGTGCTTTACAGAATAAGAAATACATTAAAATCACAATACAAACAAATTAAAACATAAATAATCATCATAAAATTTTTAAATAGAGATGGGACATTAAATTAGAGACAATTAGAGAGAAGAGTAGAGTGCGGAATGAAAAAATGAAAACCTTTCAGTCATATGCACAGCTAAACAGAACTGTTTTTAGCCTGGATTTAAACAGAGTCAGAGTAGAGTCTGTCTCACATGTTCAGACTGTTCCAGGTTTTAGCTGCATGAATCTGAAACTTTGACTCCCCGAGTTTAGTCTTAGTCCTGACTCTGGGCACCAGCAGGAGGCCGGTCCCTGAGCTCCTCAGATGCAGATGGTTCATATGGCACTAACATGTCACAGATGGACTTTGGAGCTCGGCCATGGAGAGACTTGTGCACAAGCAGAGCTGCTTTAAAGTCTCTGAGCCACAGGGGGCAGAGACCTGAGCACAGGACTTATGTGCTCGTACTTCCTGGTTTGAGTCAGAACCCGAGCTGCAGTGTTCTGGATGCACTGTAGCTGTTTTACAGCTCGTTTGGAGAGGCCAGTGAGAGGCCGTTACAGTATCTAACCTACTGGAGACAAATACATGGATAAGTCTCTCCAGGTCTGCTTTAGACAGTAGACCTTTGATTTTTGCTATGTTTTTAGATGGTAAAAGGCTGCAGATGTTATTGATTTGATGTAGCTGTTAAAGTTCAAGTCTGAATCCATTATTACCCCTAGATTTCTAGCCTGATTTGAAGGTTTTAGAGAGAGACACTGGAGGTAACTGCTGACACTGTCTCTTTGTTTCCGTGGGCCAAAGACTATGACTTCTGTCTTGTCTGAGTTTAACTGGAGAAAGTTGCTTTGCATAGAGTAAGTCCACTGTACTCTGTGTGATCTACTGTAAACACAAAAGACAGGGAGAGTCTGTTCTGTGTTCTGTCAGGGCTGTGACTGTGGCACAATTGCTAGAATAAATCAGACTCTTTGATTTAAGACAATTTCTCAGTTTTGTTCTTTATACTTGGAAATTCCATAACAACAATTTGGTGTCAACGAACAGGCTCTTTCATCTATCCTTTTTCTGCGGGGGAAATCTGCGCCTGGCCACCCTAGAACATTCTACATTTTAGCCTCTGCTCTGCTCTTGAGATCGAGAGCTCATCTGTCCCGCTGGAAAACGCCAGTGCAAAGTGCTCAATCTGCTACCTGTGCATAAAGCCTGGTCAGTTGTCTTTTCTCACATTGCCCTTTGGGTAATTTATTCTGTTCGTGACACCAGATTGTGGTGGAAATTCCGAGTATAAAGAACAAAAGTGAGAAGTTGTCTTAAGTCAAAAGGCAACTGTGGCTACAACAGTATCTTAGAGTCTGGAGTGAATGAAGAATTCTCTGTTAACCCTGTAAAGCCCACACCATTAAATAATTGGCAGAAAATTCCAATTCTTTGAACTTGGAGCCTTTATTGGTCCCTCTAAACAAAAAAAAACAAAAATTCAAATATAATTTTCCATATATTATTATTTATGGCAATCTTGTATTGTCACTGGAGCACCCTCTAATCAGTGAATCACACCCACTGTTGGATTATTTGTGCACTGCATGTATCTGATTGTATACATCAGGTTTTTCAGGGGAAAAAATGTCACACTGCTCATGTGGAACTCATGTATCAAATATGATACGTTTGGCGTTATAGGGTTAATAATGCTCTGTAAAGCGTCTTTGGGGACGTGTGTGTGTGAAGAAGTGCTATAGCTGTTATTGTAAGGGGACATTGGGTGTCCAGAAAGGTGCCAAATAAATAAAATGCATTAATAAAAAGGTAACAGCATTATAACATGGCTTAAAGCTCACAAGAGTCAATAAGATCTTTAAAAACATGGTGTTATTAGATTATAACAAGACAGAAAAAGGTGGCTGCATTTGGGTTTGTGTAACATTTGTTCTTTTGAATTTCAATTAAGAATGGAAAAAAAAACTATTTTTCATTGTTCAATTTTAGTGTCAAACAAAAAAACAGATTTCGATCTTGATTTCCAATATTTAATTTAAAGTTGATTTCAACTAACACCAACCAAAAAAACATCAAAAAGTCATGGGAATTGTGTCATTCGTATAATTTTTAAATATAGAACCAAAAATAAGAAAACGAAAACAACAACTCTTCTTTATTATTTGTCTCTAAAACCAAAATGAAAAAACGGATAATTTGTTTTTTCATTTTTGATTCATATATACGATTCATATATTTGGTCTATGGACTGTGTGAAAAATGTACTATATAAGTCGCACCACCCAAATCTTGAAAAAAAAGTGCAACTTATAGTCCAAAAAATACAGTAATTTAACTGGAGCCGAGCGCTATGGGTGACGTCACACACCACAGTCTACAGGTGCCGGGGTCTGCCACCTGCTTGTCTTGAGATGTTATTGCTTTGCCAGGAAAAGACAGGTAGATAGATCAAAACTTTATTGATCCTGAAGGAAATTCAGTGTTTCACAGTATGGCATTAAACTGATCTATCTTTTAGTATAGTTTAGTCTAGAAAACTTTATTTATTCCTGAAGGGCAGTTCTGTTTGCAGTCACCAATCACAGCTTGCATTAACAATAAGAGGTGTTATTATTGGTCAAAAATACATTGGGAAACATGCATTTTTACTGTTACCGGAGAGACCTCTCCACAGATCTGACATGTACCTCATTCTGCCTCTCATCTTAATGCTAAACTTACCAGACTTTTCTTTGACTGAGCAAATCGCCTGCACTAGGAGCATCTGTGCTTCAAAGAATTAAGTGCACAAAAACAGTTCAAAAGGCCAGTGCAGATTGCTGGTAACAAATCAAAGTAAATTCTTGAAATCCCACCAAAAGCTTGGACCTTGAACACATCCATGAGTGCGTTACATAAGCCCCATATCAGCGCGCGGAGCTGGATTTCAGCGCATTATCAGCAGTCTCCAGCCTCTGTCAAAGTGTGAAACCATTTTGATTTCATTTATTGGTTGGTTGTGAGCAGAGTTCATCCAGAGTGCCAAGCTTCCAGAGCGTTTGAACATATGGGACATAATTAAAATGTATGAAAAGGCTCAGCATGCAGGGGCCTATGGAGATCAAAGTGAAGAAATGATGTGTGTTTCATGTGCCCGGCTTCACTGAGCATGTGCACAACGGAAAGTGAGAACTGAACTAGAGCTTCAGACAAACGGTGACTGTCAGCTATAAAGGTGCATTGTGTAACTTTTCTGGTGGAGGGTCCAACAAATGCTTTTCTCCATGGAAAGGTTAGTGCTTTGTCTTGAATGTTACACAGTGTGGTATTTATATATATAGATATATATATAGGCCTATATATATATAGGTCAGATCTGTGGAGAGGCGATCTAGGTATTTTTAAGGAATAAAAGCAACCTGTAATATAATAAATGTAAGGTATAGAACATTCAAACCAGAGCAATAACATATCCATAGAAACAAGCAGGTGATGGGCCTCCACCAGAAAAGTTACACAATGGACCTTTAATGTCCAACAAAAATAATCATGCCTCTCCATAGTTCTGACCTGTACTTGGCCTGGCGGTGCCACTTCTCTTGAGTTAATGTTTAGTTTCAAGATAGTTTAATGCTTTACTGTGTTGTTCTCAAAAGCATAACATCTATTAAGACAAGCAGGTAATGGTCCCTCAACTAGAAAAGTTACACAGTGCACCTCTAAAATGCAGTTTGTTCTATTCACTCTGTCTCTGTTTTTCTGAAGCCTCAATAAGCTCACTCAATACAAAGTGTATGTGTGCACATTACTGGTGCGAGGTATTTCAGTGAACACAATATGAGACAAAGTCTGCACTCTTAGGCCCAATCTACATTTAACACACTGACAATGTTTTGATCAATTAACAAGCACCTAGAACCCGCTCATTCATTTTCTGTTCAATCCGATGAGAAGAACTAATGCACTTTGCTGTCCTCTACTGGCCTGGTACTGATGACTTTAATGATTGATCCAGGTTTTACTTCTGATTGTTGATACTGACATAACCAACACAGCACTGAAAGGATAAAATGTAAAGTGGCTGACTGTAATATGTTCACCCCAAAATATGTGACACTGGATTCGATATCCTCTTTGCATTGACATAACAATAACATCAGAATATTTTGGAATGAAATGCTATTTTTACTGTGCTGACAGCATAAAGTGCTGTCTAAAAGTCTGGGTTTGCCCAGGCTGAAGTCCCAGGTGGTGACGGAAGAAACTGCACATGAAGATCATTGTCATGATTCTGATTCATAAATGCCTTAAGGGGAATGCCTTGAAACATGAGGGTCTCCACTGGAACATACTGCAGACTCTGGATGCTCATATCCTCAGGGGCCTGGGTGAGAAAGTCTCCATTGGGAATTCTCTGGATCGGAGTGGTTATAGGATGCTGTTTCTCAGTAGCCTGAATATACAGGGCCTGGTTGTTGTAGGCATAGTTCTCCAGGGCCTGGTTGGGCAAGGCCTGGTTTAGTAAGTGAGGTTTAGTACGAACAGAAAAGAAATAATTTATCATTTGACATTTTTTTAAAAACATAATCCATGTGCCTGTGTATCTAAAATGTAGAAAGTAATAAACCAAAAGAAAAAAAAGGGGGTGGCCAAACTTTTGACTGGTAGTGTACATAGATTTGATAAGAACAGAGTCATAGTGAATCTTGCACAGTGCATCTGGAAACATTATAAACTACTGTTTAGTGTGTGAACTGTCCAGTGTCCAGACTCAGTAAATCTACACTACCAGACAAATGTTTGGACACACGTTTTCATTTTTCTTTCTTCTTTCTTTCCAGTAGATTCTCACTGAAGGCGTCAAAGGTATGAACGACTCATATAACGTAGTCAATGCTATTAGACTGAAAAACAGTCACCCTTTGCTTTGACGCTGCTTTGCACTTTGGGTATTTCTTCACCCTGACAACAAAGCAAATGGTCACTACATTGAGAAACTGAAAGTAAAATATAAACAAATATTAAGTGGGGGGGTCAGGTGTTATGAGTATTGGGCAGCAAGCTGCCCCCGTGACCCAGCTGGATTAAGCGGGAGATGATGGATGGATGGATGGACAAATATTAAGTGGAGTTATTTCACTTTTTTCTTTGCTACACAATTCCATACATCTTGCATCATATATTTGATGTCTTTTGTATGTATAAAATATAGAAAATATTAAACATAAAGATTGTTTTCATTGCATTTAAAGTCAGGAGTAACTGAGTCCTAATCTAATCCTCATCTGCTCTGTTATAAACCGACAAACACAACAGCACTGCACTCCTGCTGTTTGGCCACTACTCAGAGAGAATATGTGGACTGAGTTTAAAAAAGTCATAATTGTAGAATGCAAAAGAAAACTCATTATGTTAAATTAGAAGACAGAGGTGGGATTAAATAAATTCTTTCCACTTCTTTTTGGGTAAATCTTTTGTTGTTTGTTTTTCTGATGCACAAATCCATAGTAAAAGAACATGAAATACTTACTTGCCCAAAATAAATACATAAATACATTCAACTTTTTGCATCTTAAATGTGTATATATAGTGTTTTAATAGCATTGTCTACTGTTTTTAGCCAATTTTTTTGGAAGTTTTAGTTGAAAACAATGTACGGTAAATTTACTGTATTGTGGTCAAAAATAGTGAAAAACTGCAATTTCAAGTACTACCTGACATCACCCAAGACTGCCCTGATTACAGTCATGTGTTCCTGATACAAACACATGACTGCAGAGGTGGAGTTTGGAGCGTGGAGGATACCTGTCCCAGTACATTTTATAACAACAGTCAACCATATCTCACCTCTTTCTGGTCTCCTCCAGCTCGGACAGACCCCAGGAGAAGACAGCCCCATCTTCCTGCCCGCAGACTCCAAATACGACTGGCTCCTGGTGAAGATCGGAGTGCTCTCCACAGACTTCCACTACCACCAGACCATCCTGCGTACCCACTGGTGACTGAGGTGTTTGGGATCTACAGTCTCTCCCATCTGCTTCAACACCAAGGCCAGTGAGCAGCTCATTTAAGAGTGTGGCTTCTTTGATACAGTAAGGTGTACAATAACAGATAACAGATTACAAAGTATGTGCACCAAACATCATATTTGTGCATTTTTCTCCCCAACAGATTACCCCATCAAAAAAATAATAATAATAAATAAATACTACTACTACTACAACTACTACTACTACTACTACTACTACTACTACTACTACTACTACTACTACTACTACTACTACTACTACTACTACTAATAATAATAATAATAATAATAAATAAATAAATAAAGTAAAAATTGATGTATGTTTTCAATTCTGTGCACTATTATTCATATCTTCCCTGTGGCTAACTGACAAAAACAAAGTAGCTGTGGTGTTATACCCAAAGATATTTATATATTTACTGGAAAGAAGAAAAAGTACAACTCTTCATGTCATTCATCCTACAGGCTCATAAATACATTTCATTCATACTTCAGAGCATTTCCGAGAAAGTATCTGTAGTTTATATACTGTATTTTTGAGCTGAATGCAAATGTGACTTTACCTTAAACACAGGTCACACGTGGGATATTCCTTTCATACGCAAACTCTGCCCCCCAGCGGTGGACTGTAGAATTACACTTTATGTTTGTAAAATCACTGCCACCACACAAACTGCGCAGCAGATGGCGCTATTGCTTTAATAATAAAGCCACAGGCAGAGTCAGTGTGGTATCCCGTGGGTGCCGTGGGTTTAACACATGGAGAGAAGCTAAGGACCCCTGAGTGTCCAGTCCCTCCCTTCAGACACTGGACACTGGGGCAGGGGTCAAACTCTGAGGAGGTTTGACTCATTAGAAGGACACAAAGTGGTTATTATGTCAGGTGCTGCTTTTTAGGGATGACTTTGGGACCTGTCTGTGGAAGAGGGGGTGGTGTTAGGAGCTAAAATATGCACTCAGATAAACCTTTTTCATTTGAATTAGTTGATTTCAGTGTAGGCCTACCACAATGTAAGACCTTGCATTTTTTATAACATATTTTTCTTCTTGAACCTATTAGGCGATATCTTTAACTATCAATGAGCCTAGTCTACTAAAGTGAATCAAGTGAGTGAATCACTGTGTCCCTAAAGCCTCTATTTTAAATGAGATACTTTAAAATAACAAAATACAGAATTTGTTAAATATTTGAGCTACTCAGTTAAGCCTCTATTACTTACTGCAGAGGAGGAGAAGCAGCTGACTACAGCTGGTCTGAGTCACTACTTAAACATGAAATTCCACAGGAAAGCTTCTGTCAGGTGGACTCTTCGGTCTAACCTGAGGGAATCCACCACCTGCTCGTGTCCATGGAGATGTCACTGCTTTGCCTGGACTCAGTTCAGTATTCTGTATCTCGCAATTTTTAAACATTTATTCAATCACAGATGTTTATAAAAAACAAAAACAAACTTGAAACCAGAGACCAGAAATCATCAGAAAAGTGACATAGTGTGCCTTTAAACAGCTGCAAATAGTCGACTCCTGGCACTTCAGATCTGAAATAACAGTATGTTCCTGTAACACTGATTGTCTGATTGTAGGACAAGATTTACAATGAAAGGTCAAACAAAGTCCACAGTGTAAGTCCTGAGGAAACCTGAGAGAGAGGTGTGGCGGAGCGGCCGTGGGCAGGTCGCCATGGTGACGTCTGCAGGTGAAACCATGACTCAGGTGAGTTTGGACTTGGACTTGTTGACAGGAGAGTGACAGGAGCATTACAGCGTTGGCACAGATCTGTTCAGAGCATTTGTTTAAACAGTCCTGAGTCCTTCAGTCATCTGTCTGTGAAAAACTGTCTCACGAACATAGAACAGATGTGTAAGAACATTTTAAGCAAAGTAATTACATCTCCACGCAGATGACTTTGTAAAGCTATAAAATGTACCATTAAACATATCACATGTTTAGTAAACTGTCACCTTATGCAAATTTCTATTATTAAAGGGCCCATATTACGCTATTTCCTCATCTGTTATAATGGTGTTTCCTCATCACATACCAGGAGTAGTGTTTTGTTTCATTATCATGTTTAACACACAAACCCTGCATATTTAGACTGATTTCTTCTCTCAAACGAAAGACACTCTTTTTCACTTTGTGATGTCATGTGGTTGTACAGGAAGTGCTCCACTGCATTTTGAAACTCCACACACCTTCACCAGAATCATTTGGATGATTTCAGTCGGGGAATTGCCCACCTCTACTAAACTAAAGGTAAATGGTAACTTAAACTACCACTACATGACATCACAAGGGGGAACAGAGCATTTTGAACCTTGCAGATGTGGACACACAGAATAATGGATGACTCAAGTATGTGTGAGTGAAACAAAACACAACTCCAGGGATGTTTTTGATGAAGTAATAACATTCTCACATGACTTAAAGCTCACAAGAGTCAGTTTTGTGTAATATAGGACCTTTAAGTAACGTGTAATACTGTTATAATTACACTCAGCATACTCGTACTCAACACTGCCCACTGTATGCTAATTAGCCACATGGGAAATTATTTGGTCACATTTTTATATGGCACGTTTCCACCTTCAAGGAACCACTCACCTATTCACACACACATTCATACCTCTGTACACACACTGGGGATGAGGGTTAAATGTCTTGCCCGGCAGCATTCATCTGTAGGTGCTGGAATCACACTGCCGACCTGTGGGTCAGCGAATCTGACCGCTCAACCGATAATGTTGGTTTTTAGTGCTTATTCCGCACCAATAGAAATATAATTACAGTACAAAACATATATATGAATCTTATTTTTTTTACTTTTTATTTTCATTTTCACACAAAGTAATAACTGAACATTCCCTGAGACAAGAGTAATAAAACCCTATATACATACATATATATATATATATATATATATATATATATATATATATATATATATATATATATATATATATATATATATATATACACACACATACATACATACATACATATATATATATATATATATATACACACATACATACATATATATATATATATACACATACATATATATATATATATATATATATATATATATATAAAGAGTAAAAAACAAAAAACGAGATAATAATAGAATAATAATTATAATTCTAACAATAATAATAAGATGAATAATTAAATAAATAATAATTAATTAATTAATAAAAATATGTATACATATATACTGTATACACACATGCACATATACATAAATATACAGTTACACACATATTTACACCTACATACATACACCTGCATACATACATACATACATACATACATACAATACCGTCATAATAATAATAAATAGAATAAAAGTAATAAATAAATCCATAAAAATTATAATAATAAAATAAAATAAATTAACAAAAATAAATTTTAAATAATACGGTTAAGGGTCTTAAACATCACACTCCCAAGTATGTTTTCACTGTAAATATATGAATCTTATATATGAATCAAAAATGAAAAAAACTAATCATTATCCATTTTTTCATTTTGGTTTTAGAGACAAATAATAAAGAAAAGAGTTTTTTCATTGTCTTATTTTTGGTTCTATATTGAAACACGAATGAATGATACATGGATTCTTCTCTATTGGGTTGTTTTTATTACTATAACTTCTATAACTCCCCTTTCAAGATGAAATGTCGGTTCTTGGTCTCTGATTTTATAACATAAATTTCCCCCTTATAGTCCGGTGCGACTTACACATGATTACTCTTGCTGTATTTACTGCTTGTTTTGAGTTTATTTATTATTACCGTTTAATTTTTTTTTGTTGTAATTATACTACAGTATATTGTGACGTGTGAGCTGCTGTGTCCAACTAATTTTCATTTTGGAGCAATAAAGTTTGTCTAAGTAACAGATCCTGGTACTTTTTCAATATAATGCAGCTTACACTTTTGACAGTTTATGTTTTCCTGACAGGCAGCCCACAGCAGCAGAGGTCCATGGAGGAAGTAGATAAAGGGCTTGATTGATGGAGCTGGCACACGTGGGCGGAGCCGACAGTACCGAGGTTTGTTTACGGCGAAGAATAGGGCAACTGTGAGCGGCCATGTTTGTTTATAACGGCTCATCTGTAGTGGAGGGACTGTAAGGGGTTTTTTACAGTGAAGGAAGTGACATCGCTCGTCTCTTCGTAGCACCGCAGTCTGAAGTAGAGTTGACGTTTTTTAATCTCAAAGACGGCACCGGGAGATGTCCAGAAAATGGCTGGCACTTCAAAGAGGGGAGATGTTCAAAGAAAATAGACTGAAGAGTTAGTAGTAGCAGATATGTTCCAAAAGGATTCTATTTGTCATATATATTCAGTCCGATATTTGAAGTTTTGCAGGTTGTCCTTGGCTATACTGAGGATTTTCGCTGTTTGTATTTGTGCGTCCTGCATCCTGTGTCACTAATAGGAAGCCCTTTAAAAATAAGATGCAGCGGGTTACGCATTTCCCATCAACCAGAGGGTATGTTTAGTTTTTTAGAAGTAAACTTTTGTCTCTGAGGTTTTGAAGTACGAGAAATATTATATGTTTAAATAATGTCAAAACTGCTATAACTGTCACAAAGCAAGATAATCCCAGTAAACCTACTTTTAATTACACAGTGTGATTAAAACAAAGCATGAGGGCCAAGAAATAAATACCAGAATGAACAAATAATTAGCAATAGAAGGTATTTATTCTACCCTCTACAGGCCAAATCTTACCGTATTACATAAAACAATAACCAAAATCTCTCTATTATTAAAAAGAAAGAGTGCACACAATAAAGTCCCAAAATATATGGTTCCTGCTTTCATATATTAAACAATATAGTAAGGCCTAGATAGAGGATGTTATTGCTTTCAGATGAGTTATCTCAGGGGTCTTCAATCTTTTTCTTCTGGTGAGGAGCTACTTTTATAAAAAGAAAATGCCAAAGAGCTACTAAGTTTAGTGGTCACAAGAAATTGAGCATAGGAAAGCCGTAGATGGGGAATAGTTAGATCCCTATAAAGCACAAACCTTTATCCATTTATCAGTGCACAAACTTAGGCATCAAAATGATATATTTGCTACGGTCGGTCATCAAATTTGAGCCATTCATCACAATATGTATAATTCAGAAATCCTTTGATGAGCTGCTTGGAGCGAGGTGGAGAGCTACAGGTAGGAGACCCCTGATCTATCTCCATGGAAACAAGCAGGTTTTTAGACAAAAAAAAAGTTCCATAGGCCTGCTGGGGCTTTAATATATACTCAATATTCAAATGATACTGTTTTATTGATGGTCTTGTCAAACAGTCGTAGTCCTGAAATAAACACCAAAAAAACAAGTCATTTAAGTCATTTAAACATCTTGGTGTGATGATAGACTCTTCATTGTCTTGGAAACATCACACTGACTTCATCTGTAAAAACACTAAACAAAGAATAGACTTTCTACGTCGCATGTGCTCTTTCGGAGCCTCTCGTCAGGTGCTGCTTCTGTTTTTCACATCTGTCCTCCTCAGTGTCCTGCAGGATTGTAACACCGTGTGGTACAGTGTGTCACTCACTGCTAAATCTGGTCTGACACAACTGATTCAAATCTGCTCAGAGATTGTGGACGCACAGTTTGAGGCCGAGTGCCATAACAACACACTGGATAAGAACATCACCTCTGACCCTGAATATCTGACTCTGAATATGTGCTGCTTTATCTGTCTGTCTGTCTAATATCAGGAACAAACATATATAAAAGCCCATGTCCTGTATATTACTCCCTAAAATGCACTTGGTGTTGTTGTGATGCTCATTTGAATATGGAGCCTTATTGTGATCATTAAGTTAATTGCTGTTCTCTATGCAGTAGAGACAGGTAGTAATTACAGATAGTTACATGTCGGCTTAACCAGACATTATGACTCACCTCATCTACCGTACTTAGGGTTTTGTGTCACAAGTTTGGACACACCTTCTTTTTCAGTGTGTTTTTTCTGCTACTTGTTGTTTTACATTTCATATACACACTGAAGACAATATATGATAGTTGAATATGAATTAATGATATGAATTATGTAGCAAAGAAAAACAAGCGAGATAACTCAACACATTTATTTATATTTTATATTCAAATCCTCAAAGTATCCACCGTTTGTTGACAGAGCTGCAAACCCTTGGTCTTCTCTCTATAAGCTTCTTGATGAAGGCTCCTGAAATGGTTTCCACTTCACAGATGCGCCATTCCAAAAGTGCAAACCAGGGTCAAAGCAAAGGGTGGCTAAAAAAAATTAGGGCTGTCAACGTTAAGGCGTTAACACATGCGATTAATCACAAAAAATATCACAGTAATGTTTTTTTAACGCAGATTAATCACACAGATTATTCTGAACGCTCCTGACGGTGACCTGAAAGGTGGCGCAGGTTATTAGGTCACTGATCAGGTCCGTCCATACGTGACTTTAGATAAAACTAAGGTAGTTTGCAGATATTGCAGTGATGAACTCTCTTTCCACAGAAGCACAAGTTTAAAATACCATCTCAAAGCAAAACACGTGTTTGATTCAGCGGCAGCAATGACGCTAACAACAAACCGAGCACAACAAACGTTAGTGGCAATGTTGGCAACAAAACTACCAGCAATAGAAAAATGTCAATAATATAACTTTTTGATAATAAATTGCATTTTTGTCCAATTTTTTAAAAGAATAATTAACTGTGATTAATTATAATTAATCAAAATTCTATAGTGTGATTAATCTGATTTAAAAATTAATCGTTTGACAGCACTAAAAAAACAAACAAGTTAGTTAATTTTTTGTTTGCTGCATTGCTTATGTGTCATTCATATTTTTGGTGCCTTCAGTGAGAATCTACAGTGTAAATAATCATGGAAATAAAGGAAAAATAACTGAAAAAGTGTGTCCAAAATTTCGCCTGCCCATGTATGCATTACAATGACACTAGAGAAACTGACACTGTCAACAAAGGGAGTTAAATAAGACCCATTAGCGCATTAGCAGACTTTAAGTGGCTAATTTAACGGCTTTTTGTTGCTACCAAAGCCTTTACAACCAAAATAACCCCCATCACTCTGCTTCTAAGAGACCGGAATAAATAAATAAGTGGAATTGCAGGAATTAGACCGCACCAGTAGCTCTTGATCTGACTTGGTTTCATCTATTTTCCACCTGTCTGTCACCAGGAGTCTTTAATGCGTCTCTCCTGCCAGCACATAGTCAGTACCAGATAATGGAAGCGACTTTTTCAGATGTAAAACCTATGAATAGATCAATGTTTGATTCTATCAGCTTCTGTTCCTGGGTAGTTTGAAGCATTTTATAAAAGGATTTCCAAAATGACATCCCTGACATTTCCCAGGTAAAATTGTAGGGAAAAAGTCATGATTCTTTTGATATTTAGATTGAAAAATGTGCAAAAATATGTGGCTTTATTTGACAATATTTCTCAGCAGTTTCTGTTCCTGGAGATTCTTACTAAACCAAAAACAGGAATAATTTGCACTGGTGTGTTATTGTGGCCAGAGTACACAGCTGCCTGAAGGACCTTTGCATATATAAAGGCACACTGTGTAACTTTTCTAGTACTGGAGCTGGAAAGTTCCACAGTATGTGCATTTATTCACCCACATCTCATTTTATTGCTCAAAAATACATCGAAAAACATACATTCTTCCTGTAGTTGTCTGGCTCGGTTGGTCAGAGTGGCAGGTAAAATTCTAGGCCTACAGCAGTTCCAGCTGTAAGAAATCTACAACAGAAAGTGATTTGCAAGGCCCAACAAATAATGGAGAATAATGAAGAGCCCCAGATCAGAACTCAAAGCTCAGACTTCCTTTATCTCTGAAGCCATAAGCAGGATGAATGCTCTTGTAGCGTGGATCAGATGTGGTGAAATGCGATTATACCTGTTCTTTTTTTGCCTTTTTATGGAATCTACTGTATGTCTTTATCGTTGCGCCAACCTTAAGCTGCGCCGTAGTGTCTTATTCAATTGTTTGTATATCTACTGTAAGTCTGACACTGCTGCACAAGCGTTTCTTTCTGGGCCACTAAAGGCCGTCACATATTACAAGAGAATTTCCCTGATTTTGGCTGCGATTTCTTTGGGGAGTTCGGGGAGACGTGACCCGACTTTTTGTCTCCGTGTGCGATTTTGAAGCCGCTGCTCCTCATGTGTGGAGTCAGTGTCAACGCAACAAACAAACTAAAGACTTTATTACTCACCTCCCATAAAGTGCTAAATTTAAAGTGCAGCATCTGATCCACATTATCCATAGAAATTGTCCTCCGCAAATAATGACATCCAGTCCACAAAACCGCACTATTAATCCAGTTTGAAGCATCTTTGAAAGTAAAAAATCGTCCACAGAGCCTAAAGCTGCAGATTAGTGATAGTGACTCTACTTCCTGTGGACTTTATCACCTCTTTTATGCTTTAAAAATCCTGTATCTGAAGTATTGCTCCACATTTCACAAATAATAATAACACAGTTTTGACTTGTATCTAAACTAGAAGTGCAGAGCTCTGATCTTTGAACACTGAAGACTCTCAGTGTGAGGAGTTTTACTGTAGACAGGAAACAGCTGACATGATCGCACTCATACCTTTACAGCCTGTTTTACGCAGACAGATCCCGCTGGAGTGTTTGCAATCAGAGATTTTAAGTCTCATAAGTTTCTCCTCGTGTCTGTGGTGTTTGCGCTTTTTGACGCACGTTTAAAAATCGCTCTAGACTGAAAAATCCTCTAGTGTGTAGCGGCCTTAAGAAAGTTGAAAGTTGTCAGCGGGCTTGCCATTCCACAGACCTAATCTGTAATGTGGCCTGGTCACACCACTTGCTTGTTTCCATGGAGCTAGATACAGAAAAGTTACATGATGCACCTTTAAATATGGCCAGTTCAAATATGTCTAAGCAGTTTATCCATATCATTTTAAAGGTCACTCCTATAATCATATCTTCTGAGCCGACTTTACTTTTCTAGTAACATACTCCTATTTCTGTACTTTTTTTATTGAAGTAGTAGTAGTTGTAGTAGTAATAGTGGAAGTAGTAGTAGTAGTAGTAGTAGTAGTAGTAGTAGTAGTAGTAGTAGTAGTAGTTACTGGAGTACAATTTTTGGCTATTCTACTGATCTCCACCTACTGCAATTACCCCATGTCATTAGATCAGGCATGTCCAAACTATGTTTGGACAATTGTTTTGGCCCTCAGGCTTCCAGGTGAATTGGCCTATCCTACCACAAATAGTGCTTTTACTGCATGTTTTTGAAATCTCATTATCTCTTGTTCAAGCGTTTGTGTTGCATTTTTTGTATGAAAAGTGCTCTATAAATAAAGTTTGATTAATTGTTTGAAATTTCGTGTGTAATTTTGAGGCTCTAAGCCTGAACAAAGGTCTGGAGGGTCATTTAAACCTGTTGCACAGATTTGAATTATTCACTGTTCTGACCCTCAGTCTATGACCCTCGATCGGCCCTTACGCTGATCTGTGTTTTCATTTGTGGCCGTTGATGGAAAAAGTTTGCACACCCCTGCATTAGATGGTTAAAGCCATACTTGTACTTTTACACAACACGATCACAGTATCTATTATTCAGTACTCACTTCCTCCCCCTCCCTCTTATTGACTAAAGTACTGTGTAACATAAACCACCATTGTACTCAGCTCCTCTTGCTGACCCTGGTTTAATCCTTGTCCTCTGTGTTCACCACACGTCCGGCTCCACGCACTGCAGGAAACTGGCAACAACAAAACCAACCTGGCAACCCACCGGGCTCTGGCACACCCCAACTATCTACTATTTATGAACATGGAGTAGCCGTATAGTAGTATGAGGAGCAGTAGAAGCTGAGGATACCAGGTTAGATAGTAGAAGTAGTCAGAACAGGAGTAAGTGTGGTTGTCGTAGCTGTAAAAAGTGTTCAAAAGACATAGGAGCAGTAGTAGTAGTAAAAACTTGTATTTCTTCTATCAGACCAGATATTTGTTTGCCTGTTTTATAGTTACCAACTGTATCTACTTGGAATTTAAATAATAATAGTTCTAGCAGTAACAGTAATACAACTAGTAGTACAAGTAGTAGTAGCAATAGTAATAGTTGAAGTAAAATGGTACAAATAATAATAATGATGTAGTCTATGTGCTCTTATATTCAAGGTCATTCTAATTCAGTAAAGCTTCATTTCTGTCCTGTCAATGTGACTGTTTTTAGTATTGATTCTTTATTTTTCATATTTTAAGTCATATGAAAAAAGAACAAATGCAATACAACATGAGGGGTGCGTCTTGGTGCGTTATAAAATGTCATTTCCACCAACTGTAGTAGAAGCAAAGTAAAGGTAAAACAAAATCTGGTCTAACAGTTTTGATAAATTCAGTCCACCGTTTCCACCATTTAGTCTTAAATTTATCTTGTTGTAGCCTTATACTAAAAGTGATTCTCTCCATCTTAAACATATTGTAAACAATCTCAAACCATTCGTCTAAAGTTGGTGTTTGTGAGTTAAGCCATTTCCTGGTTATAGTTTTTTAAGTAACTGCATTCAAAATTTGGAACAGGTATTTAACTTTATATGTCACATTTTCACTCATCAAGGAGCCCAGATACATTTTATTGCCTCCAGTCGGCCACATCGCCTCCAACAGTTTGACGATTTGATGTACCATATTTTTCGGAGTATAAGTTGCACCAGCCAAAAATGCACAATGAAGAAGAAAAAACATGTATAAGTTGCACTTTTTGGGGGAAATTTATTTAATAAAATCAGAAACCAAGAACCAACATTTCATCTTGAAAGGCGAGTTATAGAAGTTATAGTAATAAAAACAACCAAATAGAGAAGAATCTGTGTATCATTTATTCATTTGTTTTTCAATATAGAACCAAAAATAAGAAAACAAAAAAACAACTCTTTTCTTTATTATTTGTCTCTAAAACCAAAATGAAAAAATGGAAATGATTTATTTATTTATTTTTTCCATTTTTGATTCATATATAGTATTCATATATTTGGTCTATGGACTGTCAGTGTGAAAAATGTAATATATAAGTCGCACCACCCAAACCCTAAAAAAAGTGCGACTTATAGTCTGAAAAATATGGTAATGTCTTTCCTGGACTGGTGTTTTGAAAAATATAACCAAATTCTTCCAGCAGAACTCTCTCCATATTATTGAGTTTGTAGTTTTCCGTTGTATCTTGCAGAACATTTCCCATTCCTGATCAGATATTGTTAGATGTCCTTCCTTTTCCCATTTTGTTTGGCGTGCCGTAATATTCCTTTGAGTATCTGCTTTTCAATACTTTTAACAAACCTAGATGTAAGAAACCAGGAAACCACACAGAAAAGTGACGATGCTGGCCTAGTAACAGAAGTCGTAGTAGTTGTAGTAGTAAGATAAGGATCATTACCTCCTCACTGCCAAGTTGAACACTGAAGTACAATTTAATAATAGTAGTAGCACCAGCAGTAGAAAGAAACAGAAGTAGAAGTAGCAGTAAAAGTCCTATATCCCTCCGCTCCGCACCTATTACATTTCTGTGAACTGTATGTGTCAAGTCAATAAGAAATGACCCGTGGATAATAGAAAATATGACTCTAGTGACTTTGTCCAAATGAGCTGGCACCCGGGTCACGTAGGTGCTATTAAAGGGCTCATATTACGCTATTTTCTGATCTATAATATGTGTTTCCTCATCACAAACATACCTGGCGTTGTGTTTTGTTTCCTTCACACATTTAACGCACAAATATTTAAATATATCCTGCATATTTAGGCTGAGTTTTTCTCCCGACCTTTAAATGTGGGTCAAACGCTCGGTTACTCTGAGCCGGGCGTCCTTCCCTTTTAAATGGTAAAGTCCCTGTTGTAATAAGGAAGCGGTAACATTATGAACAACAATAACCCTGAGTCATAGAGCAGAACTGTCACGAGACTCCGCCCATCAGCTGAGTGCCATTACTTTTGGAAAACATTGTTCAAATAGGTCAGGTTTAAAGTAGTATGGAGTTGTGTATGTGTATGTGATAGTAGTAGAAGTACTTTGAAGGCTTTGTGTACTGGATGAATGATAAATACCAACTCTTAACTCGGCAGTATTCTTTTTTTAGAGCTTTAATTTAATTTTCTACTAAATTATTCCTACTATATTGTAAATCACTGTATACAAAGCACATATTACCATATTTTCCGGAGTATAAGTTGCAAAAAAAAAAAAAAATAATTAAGAAAAAAAAATGTGTACGTTGCACTTTTTGGGGGAAATGTATTTTATAAAATTAAAGACCACGAACCAACATTTGAAAGGCAAGTTATAGAAGTTATAGTAATAAATACAAGAGCTCCGCCAGCGGGGCAAAATACGCCCATACTTTGAATTATTGAATTACCTGAAGTCACATAAAATTGATACCACTGACCTACAGCATGGATCGATACAAAAATATACAATAAAATACACAAATACAGTATACCTTATATATATATCGGCGCATGCCCCACATGTTTTGCCTCTTCATGAAGACAAAGCTTCAAAGACTTCAAAGCTTTGAAGTGTCCACAGACGGACAGACAGACGGACGGACGGACAGCGCCATACCATAATACGTCCCATCTTACAACGGGCGTATAAAAATCAACCCAATAGAGAATAATCCATGTATCATTTGTTTGTTCATTTTTCATTATAGAACCAAAAATAAGAAAACAAAAAAACAACTCTTCTTCATTATTTGTCTCTAAAACCAAAATGAAAAAACGGATAACAATTTGTTTTTTTCATTTTTGATTCATATATACGATTCATATATTTGGTCTATGGGCTATCAGTGTGAAATATGTAATATATAAGTTGCATCTGAATATAAGTCGCAGGAACCACCCAAACCCTGAAAAAAGTGACTTATAGTCCGAAAAATATGGTATAATACACATATAGTTTCTTTCCATTCATTTCCAAGAGACTGATCCTAGCCTTAACCATAGTCCCTATTTAACCTAAACCTAAACCAAAACCCCTAACACTATTTTATCCTATATCTATGTATTTATTGATGTATTTATGACATGGGAGCAGATCAAAATGTCAAAATCATATACAACGTACAAGTATATGTGATTTTTCCCTCCCTAATGATTGAGATACACAGATAAAGCGCCACTGCGTAAGATTTCAGCCCAAAATACAGGCGATTACTTCATTAGGTGTTGTGTTTTTACCTTACTGTTAATAATGCTCTGTAAAGCGTCTTTGAGGACGTGTCTGTGAAAAGCACTATAGCTGTTGTTGGAAGGCGACCTTGGGTGTCCAGAAAGGCCCCAAATAAGTCAAGTGCATTATTATTATTATTATTATTATTATTATTATGATTATTATTATTATTATTATTATTATTATTATTATTATTGTTATTATTATTATTACTATTATTATTATAAAATCCTCAAAAAAAACATGCTTTCTTACTGCGAGCGGAATGGCCTCTCCACAGATCTGTCCCGCCACTTGGCCTGGTGGCGTCATCTGCTTGTCTCCTTTATGTTTAATACCAAACTGTGGAACATTCCAGGCAAAACTGCTCTCCAGGAAAATGGATGCACTGATCCCATCCTGGTATTGGAGATACAGTGTCTGCAACGATACTGAAAGATCTGCAGGATTCAGCTTCCAAATATCAGTTCAGTCGATGTCCTGATTAGACAAACTGTATGAATTGATGTAATTAAACTATTTACTGGGCGTAGTCGGTCCAGAAAGTCTGATAAAGTTTGAATTTACACAAGCTGTTTGGTAATTATTTCGGGGATAAACATCCACATAACAAGTTTGCATCAGTTGTGTCATATTTATTTTTTGTTTTAAAGGTGCATTGTGTAGCTTTTCTGGTGGAGGGTCCGTCAAATGCTTTTCTCCATTGAGATGTTATTGCTTTGTCTGGAATTAGTTTAGTTTATTTATTTAATGAGACAGGGACAGTGCACAATCTGCATGAACCTTAGCAGGAGAGATGCTTATGCCAGGTTGTAGCGGCAGAGCTCATTTCCACCTGTCGTCCCTCGGCAGGTCGATGTTACAGTTCATAAAATCAAACATACAAAGAGAATGTCTTTATAATGACCGGAGCATCACAACAATTCTGAAACCTCAGTCATACCCAGTTCTCTCAGCACCTTAAAGTCATCATCCTTATCAAAATTCATTCATTTCATTATTATAGGTTTGGTTTGAAAGGATTAAGCGGGAGAAGATGGATGGATGGATGGTTTGAAAGGAGCCACTTTTTCGCCCGGCGTGAGACGTGCTATAGTTTGTCCATGTGATCAGCTCCGTTGGTCACATGTTCCACTGACGGACGGTCGCGCATGAAAAGGCTGAGTTTCCAAATGCTGCTCTGCGTTTGCGGATCCTGCACTCGCCGCATGGTGGATCAAGCGGCTTGGGAGCTGGTTTCAGAGCTCAGGGAAACTGTTTTATGTTTCACAGTGTGGCATTTAACCTTTCTATCCTCATGGTGACCAAACTGGACCAAGTTACAGGTCAGATCTGTGTAGGTGACCTGCTCACAGTCAGAATGTTTGTTTTTCTAGGTATTTTTGAGCTATAAAACCACCTGTAGTCGAATAAATGTAAAGTAGAGCAGTTTAACATCATACTGTGGAACATTCCTGGCATATCCATAGAAACAGGAACGTGACAGACCCTGAAACAAAAAGTTACACAGTCCACCTTTAAATAAATCAGTATTTATTTCTATACATTTTTGTGAATTGCAATTAACTTATACCTTTTGCCACAGATTTTTAAAGCCATCTTTAGAGAATATGAACTAACACTGCATCATTGTGGCACTGAAAATATGAGACGTTTTAAAATATCTTTAATCTAAGTCTTGATATAATATACTGTAAGTGGAAAAGCTTGTCACATGCTAGAACACAGCTGTACTTTTGTCTCAGCTCTAAAACCTCCGTCTCTCTTCCCCACAGTCGCCCGTCCCCATGTGCCAGTGTAATATTTACAGGGAGCTGCAGTTGCCCGTGACAAAGTCCTCTCAGTTCTGTCTGTTGTTCGCCCTTGTACACACTCGGAGCTTCTAGACACCATCACATTCCTGCGCTCTGCTCCGGGCCGCTACAAAGCACACTTCTGTTTCATCATCTCCCTCCAAACACAACCGCACACACACACTCTGCAGTACAAATGTTTATTCCAATCTGAAATGCGGAGGAGCCACCGTCCCAAGGAGTTTAGCTTTACAAAAGATTTACCCGAGCGTCGCGGCGTTACATGCGGGAGGACGACGAAGCGGGAGACGGACCAAAGAGGAAGGAAGAGTTCGTATTTAGATTATAAACGTTATCTTGTGCTGGTGCATGCATTGGGCTACCATGCGAGTACAGTTGATCACAGTTTGTGCGAGAAGAGCCCCCCGTCAAACCTGGTATTCAAATGAGGAGTACTGCAAACTGGTACTCACGTAAAAGTACACAAATAATGTACTGAAGAATATATATTAGAGAATTTCAGACCTGGAATTCCCCATCTTTACTGAGCTAAAGGTAAAAGGAGCTGTTAACTTGAAAAAATACTAATAATAAAGACCAATAATAAAGGATTACTCAAATATATGTGAATAAAACAACTCCAGGTATGATTTTGAGGAGGTAATAACGTTATAACATGACATAAGAGTCCATTTTGTGTATTTTTCTTATTATAAGTCGCCGTTAGTGCTTTTTCAGGGTTTGGGTGTTTCCTGCGACTTATATTCAGGTGCGACTTATATATTAAAATGTATAGTTTCACATGTTTGTTATTTTCACCCTGACAGCCATGAGGGGGCGCTCTAGGCTTGTGTGCCAGTATCTGCTCCTCCTGTCACTCCTGCACAACTGAAAATTTAGTTTAAACATCATCTTATAAAGACGACTGAGTAAGACTGAACACAAATGTCTCCAAAAAGAAAATCATATTCTGCAGATTACAAGCTGCAAGTGGTGAAATCTGCAGCTGAAAACGATAATCGAGCAGCAGGAAGAAAGTTTGGAGTGAGCGAGAAACTTGTAAGAGACGAGTTAAAAGTGAAAGATCCTTGAACTGCGATGAAAAAAACAAAAAAAGCTGTTTCTGCTTCATGTAACGCAACCGCCTCTATCAGAGCACAGACGACAATATCCCAAAAACTACAGCAGACTTCCACACCGAGGACGACAGTTTGAAGTGTTGAAATGCCTGTTCTTGGTCTGATTTTATAAACTAATTTTCCCTCTTCAAAAAAAGCAACTTATATGTTTTTTTCCTCTTCATTGTGCATTTTTTGACTTGTACTTATAGACCAGAAAATACAGTAATACTAGACCTTTAAAGCAGATACTAGTTTCTTTTTAACGCAATTTTAGATGTTTTAAAATGCAAACCTTGATGAATTTAACTGGTAAAATAAATGAAGTTGTTTTAGTTGCCACAAAGAGGTACTGAGAGTCGTGCATTAGGGCAGCTGGGACTTGTGCTCACTACAGCTTCACCCCAGAACCCTCTAGTATGGTTGTTTGTATTATTAGTTAGCTTCTCTCTGGTGTATTGTGGGTAGGGGATTCTTGGAGCAGGTTTGGCAGTATGTTTGGATCTGTGGAGGAGTGAGCAGGTGTGTGTTCTGGCTTAGAACAGGAGAGATGCCAAAACAGGTTTTGTCAGAATCTTGTAGTAACAAAAAACAAACATACTAAATTGTCATGGGCTCCCTCTCAGTTCCTGTTAACGAGCCCCCACCTAACTGTTTCACCCTCCACTCTAGCTGATTTGATCCACCTGTCCCCACTCTGCATCCTCACTCACCAACCAGCTGCACCTAATACACCCCTGATTTACCTGTATATAAAAAGCCCTGTTTTTCAGCCTGCCCTTTGTCAGATCGTCTGCTCGTGTGGATCCGCTACCTGCTGCCAAACTTCCCTGCATTCTACCTCTGACTCCTGATAATTGAACCTGGACCTGTCTGTACCCTCTTCTGCTCCTCTGCCCCGGTACCCGACCTGCCTTCTGCTCTTGACCTGGATATTCTGCCTAGCCCTTGTCTGTACTGCTGCCCTGGAGAGACCGCTCCACCACCGAGACACACACGCACTCCCTTTTTCCCCCCAAACCCTAAATAAACTGTTTAAACGTGACGCACTTGGGTCCTCGTCTGTCTGTTTCCTGACAGTACGATCTGACCCATCATGGACTCAGCGCACGTTTCACCTGACATGGACCTCAATGCCCCAGAGCCACCATCTGCCATGCAGCGCCTTGAGCGTGCGGAGGGAGAGGTCCATCGCCTGACGGGTGACATCGCCGCCTTGCTGGAGCTGGGCCGAATGCAACAACAACAGATCCAGCAGCAGCAAGAGCAACTTGCCCAGATAACTGAACTGCTCACCCACCTGACCCGTCGCCAGCCAACCCACCCGCGGTCCAGTCCCAGCCAGTCTACAGGCCATTCCAGCACCACCCAGCATGCCAGGTGGTCCAGTTCCCCATGACGCCTGCTCTCTTCACCGCCCGGTGCCCCGGAACCCAAGATTGGTAGTCCTGAGCGGTTCAATGGCGATCCAACCCAGGTCCGGGCATTCCTTACAAGCTGCCGTCTCCAGTTCTCCTGCAACCCAGAACCTTTGCCGCGGAGGGGGCCAAGGTAGGGTGCGCCATCACTCACCTGACGGGTCGAGCTCGACTCTGGGGAACAGCCGAGTTTGGCGTCAGACTCCAACCTGCACATCCTTTGACCTGTTCGCTGAGGAGATGCTCAAGGTCTTTGACTTGGACTCTTCTTCTGCAGAGGCGTCCGGGCACTGATGAGCATTCGGCAAGGTAAGCGGACCGTCGCTGACTACTCCATCGATTTCCGGACCCTGGCAACCACGCAGCACCTGGAACATGGAGGCGTTGGTGGGCGCATTCCTTCACAGCCTGGCCGACTATGTAAAGGGCGAGCTGGTCTCCCATGAGCGACCATCAACCCTTGGCCGAGGCCATTGCTCTGACTGCCCGAATCGATCCGAAGAATCCAGACCCGCCGTCAAGAGAGGGGGCACCAGTACTCTCCAGCTACCGCACCGAGGCAGTCGAGGCTGCTCGTCTGCCCCTTGTCTACTCCTCCAACCCAGCCAGACCAGTCGGAGCCTATGGAGATTGGCCGAGCCTCTCTTTCCCCTGCAGGCGTCAGCGCGCCATCACATCAACCTCTGCCTGTACTGTGGAGGGGATGGACACCGAGGTGCCACCTGCCCTTTAAAAAAGCCCAAGCTCACCCGGTGTAGGAGGAATCGGTTGAGCTCTACGTTCACCCAGCCCTCCAATGACCGCCAAAGCCCCTGCTGCAAGTTCGACTCCACCTTCATGAATCTACAAACTCTCTGTCCGACCATGTTGACTATGGTTCTGAATCCAACATAATTGAATTGGAGCTAGCCCGAAAGTTGAAGCTAGAAATCCATAGTCTGTCACCTCCTGTTCCTTCTCGTGCGATGTATGGACACCCTCTCTCGGCACAGTCACCCGTGTCACTGCCCCTGTCTTGATGATGATCTCCGGCAACCATCAGGAGACCATCCAGTTCCACCTGCTCCGCTCCCCAGGCCAACCCCTCATCCTGGGCTACCCATGGCCGCCCGGCACAACCCTCTCCTTGACTGGGACGACCGGGGTGGTTGGGGCATGGGGCAAGGACTGCCACCAGACCTGTCTGCTTGCTGCTACACTACCCCCTCGCTCAGTTCCCGCCAGTCCAGCTCCAGACTTGCCCAACGTTCCCGAATGCTACCTTGAGCTCTGGGAGGTGTTCAACAAGGCCAAGGCCACCTCTCTGCCCCCGCACCGACCATATGACTGTGCTATCAACCTCCTCCCTGGTGCGCTCCTCCTAAAGGCCGTCTCTACTGCGTTATCGTCTCCAGAAAGGAGGTCCATGGAGGAGTACATCAGTGACTCCCTGGCTGCTGGGATAATTCGCCCGTCTTCTTCCCCTGCTGGTGCTGGGTTCTTCTTCGTGGGGAAGAAGGATGGATCCCTTCGTCCATGCATCGATTATCGGGGCCTTAATGACATCACCGTGAAGAACCGATATCCTCTTCCTCTGCTCACCAGCGCCTTCGAGCTGCTCCAGGAGCCCACGGTCTTCACTAAGCTGGATCTCCGCCAATGCTTACCACCTGGTGCGAATACGGGAGGGACGAATGGAAAACAGCGTTCAACACCCCAACTGGTCACTACGAATACCTAGTGATGCCGTTCGGTCTCACCAATGCTCCAGCTGTATTCCAGGCTCTTGTAAACGATGTGCTGCGGGACATGTTAAACAAGTTTGTCTTTGTCTACCTGGATGACATCTTGATTTTCTCCAGATCCTTGTCCGAACATACCCACCATGTCCAGCAAGTCCTTCGCCGCCTTCTGGAGAACTCCCTCTACGTCAAAGCAGAGAAGTGCGAGTTTCATGCCAAAACTGTGGCCTTCCTAGGATACATCGTAGCTGCGGGAGCATACAGATGGACCCTGCAAAGATTTCAGCAGTGACTTGGTGGCCGGTCCCAGAGGCGAAGAAGCTGCAGCAATTTCTTGGGTTTGCAAACTTTTACAGAAAATTCATCCGGAACTATAGCACCATAGCCAAACCTCTCACCACCCTGACCAGCACCAAGCAGCCCTTTGCCTGGACCCCAGCAGCCAACGAAGCCTTCTGTGCCCTCAAGGCTCGGTTCACCTCTGCCCCCATCCTTCAGATGCCTGATGTGGACCGACAATTCATTGTGGAGGTGGATGCCTCTGATGTCGGAGTTGGTGCTGTGCTCTCCCAGTCTCACGGAGGACAACAAGCTCCATCCTTGTGCATTCTTCTCTCGCCGGCTATCCCCGTCTGAATGCAACTACGACGCATAGGGAACCGTGAGCTGCTGGCTGTCAAGCTTGCCCTTGAGGAGTGGCGCCACTGGCTGGAGGGGTCCACAGTTCCATTCCTGGTCTGGACTGACCACAAGAATCTGGAATATGTCCGCACTGCCAGCGTCTAAACCCCAGGCAGTCCGCTGGGCTCTGTACTTCACTAGATTTAACTTTACCCTATCTTACCGCCCTGGATCACGGAACATCAAGCCAGAGCGCCCTCTCTCGCCAGTTCCAGAAGACGGACGCTCCCTCCAGGATCCTGCATGCATTCTGCCCAGTCCCTGTGTTGTAGCAGCCCTGACCTGGGATGTCGAAGAAGCGCGTGCAGGAGGCTCTATGTAATCAGCCAGGACCAAGCGCATGCCCCAGCAACCGCCTCGTCCCGGAAACCCTGAGGTCCCAAGCTATACAGTGGGGACACGAGTCCCGTCTGGCCTGCCACCCTGGCTCTACTCGCACTTACCAACTGCTTGCCCAGCGGTTCTGGTGGCCTTCGTTAAGGAGGGATGTCACGGGAGTTAGTCCGAGCCTGTCCCACCTGCAACCAACATAAGGCTTCCAGCCAGCCTCCAGCTGGATTTCTCCAGCCTCTGCCTGTGCCCAAGCGCCCCTGGTCCCACATTGCCTGGACTTTGTCACAGGTCTGCCCTCTTCTGCTGGTATGAAGGTCATACTCACTGTAGTGGACCGTTTTTAGTAAAATGGCACACTTTGTGCCCCTGCCTAAGCTCCCGACAGCCAAGGAGACAGCTCAGGTGGTCCTGGAACACGTCTTCGAATCCATGGGCTGCCCAAGGATGTGGTTTCAGACCGAGGTCCACAATTTTCCTCCAACTTCTGGAAGGAGTTCTGCAATCTCCTGGGAGCCACAGCCAGCCTAACGTCTGGATTCCACCCTCAATCTAATGGCCAGTCTGAGCGGACCGAACCAGGAGTTGGAGAAGGCCCTCCGGTGCATGGCGTCACATAGCCCCACTCCTGGGCACAACAGCTAACGTGGGTGGAGTATGCCCACAACTTCGCTCACCTGTTCTGCCACTGGTATGTCCCTTTCCAGTGTGTTTACGGCTATCAGCCACCCCTCTTCTCCAGCCAGGAAGGAGGTCACCTGTCCGTCTGCCCTCTCCTTTGCCCGTCGTGCTGCCCGTGCCTGGTCACGAGCCCGAGCCACACTCCTCAGATCTGTTGCCAGCTACACCACTGGAGCCAACCGTCGAAGGACCCCTGCGCCCACCTACGCGTTGGCCAAAGGTGTGGCTATCGGCCAGGACCTACCGCTCCGGGTGGAGTCGAGAAGCTGGCACCTCGGTTCCTTGGACCATTCCCCATCGAGAGGTCATCAGTCCAACTGCCGTCCGGCTCCAGCTGCCAAGGTCCATGAAGGTACACCCCCGTTCCATGTTTGAAGGTCAAGCCTGTACCGACAGCCCACTGGTTCCAGCAGCACCTCCTCCTCCGCCTCCCGTTTCCGTCGGGGGTCTGGTCTACCGTGCGGCGTGTGCCAGGTCAGGCGTGAGGGGTAGGGGTCTCCAATACCTTGTCGACTGGGAGGGCTATGGGCCTGAAGAAAGATCTTGGGTGCCAGCCAGTCGGATAGTGGACCGGACCATCATAGCTGACTTCCACCGACAGCATCCGATCAGCCTGCATCCGCCCGGAGGCCGTCCGAGGGGGCCTCGCCGCGTGACTCGTCCTGCACCTGACCCTGTCTTGGTCCCTGATGATGGTGGCTCTCTGGCTCCCTCTGAGGATGGGGCAGAGACTGACCGGTCTGAGGAATTCTGACCCTCCGCCGGCTTACCCCCCCCCCCCCCCCGTTTGGTGGTTCCTCTTTGGGACTTCTGGGGCCGTCCCTTGGGGGGGAGGTTCTGTCATGGGCTCCCTCTCAGTTCCTGTTAACGAGCCCCCACCTAACTGTTTCACCCTCCACTCTAGCTGATTTGATCCACCTGTCCCCACTCTGCATCCTCACTCACCAACCAGCTGCACCTAATACACCCCTGATTTACCTGTATATAAAAAGCCCTGTTTTTCAGCCTGCCCTTTGTCAGATCGTCTGCTCGTGTGGATCCGCTACCTGCTGCCAAACTTCCCTGCATTCTACCTCTGACTCCTGATAATTGAACCTGGACCTGTCTGTACCCTCTTCTGCTCCTCTGCCCCGGTACCCGACCTGCCTTCTGCTCTTGACCTGGATATTCTGCCTAGCCCTTGTCTGTACTGCTGCCCTGGAGAGACCGCTCCACCACCGAGACACACACGCACTCCCTTTTTCCCCCCAAACCCTAAATAAACTGTTTAAACGTGACGCACTTGGGTCCTCGTCTGTCTGTTTCCTGACACTAAATACTCTGTTTTAAGGCTGCACTATGGAACATTTCTGGTTGATGCTTTGCCACGTGCTTGTCTCCATGAAGATATTATTGCTTTATCTGGATTTTTCCGCAGTATGGCATTAAACTTGACTTTTTCATGTATTCAGTTGCACATGTTTATTCCTCAAAGACGCCTTGAAACACTGTGAGCAGACTCTGGCTCTGACATGTCACTTGGCCTGGTGGCCCCACATGCTTGTCTCCATGGAGATAATGCCTTACTGTGGAACAATCTTTGCAACCTCTCCATGCATCCTCTCCAAGTGGATGGTGAACCCTCCAGCTAAAAAGTTACAGAGTGCATCTTTAATGACAGTGCGTAGAACAAAGTGAATTTGATCCTTAATACAAAGGCCATAAACTTATGGAAAGACATTTGTACCTTTGGCTATTCCTTTAAAAAGTGCTAACCTATAAAACACTTTAAAGGTTTTCTTTTACGTGACGGGGCCTGAGTTTTATTATCTGCTCAGCTGAGTTTACGTATCCAAGGTACTTTCCATACACTTCGTAACCTGGTGACTAACTGTGGCCCCAGGCCCTGTGGTGCTGTGTCAAAGGTAAATAAGATGTTCCTCAGTGCTACTTTAATTACTTTGCCTCTTATTGATGTGTCTTCTTCATCAGTTAAAAGAGAAAGATGGAACAGCTTATCCACAAATGGTAGAACATTTAGTTTTAGTTCAGCTCCTTTGCTAACTTGGAGAATCAAACTGTAATGTTTAATCTTCCAGTCTGATGTTGCAAAGTTTTGTTGAAATTTATTTATTAATTTTAAACTCATTTTTGGATACCACAGCTTTGACAGGACACTTTGTTACACCGTTCATGTATAATGATTGGCCTGAGGCCTTAGTTTGTGTATAATTCTCCAGCAGGGGGCACAAGGACCCCAGCTCCTCACTAAGAGAATCAACAGCAGCTTATCTATGCCAGCTGCTTTCATAATGACGGAAAACTCATGTGCAGTGGGTCAAAAATGCAATTATCTGTGAAGAAAACTGTGCAGACAAGGATGCTCCAAAGAAAATGTGCATTAAAGATACAGTATGGAACTTTCTGGAGGTGGCACGCGACCTGCATGCTTCTATGAAGGGAAAACAATACTTCAGAACTCTCCCTAGAGATAGATACGTTTTATGCTGTACTCTGGAATATTATAGCCAAAGGAACAACATTTCAGTCAGGTTTGTGGAAGTGCAAGCCCAGGTGCAATAAACACAGCCCAACTAAAAAAAAATAAATAAATAAAAAAGTCTTAGACATGCATGGTTTTTTTTCTGCTAGAAAGCTACACAGTGGGGCATTAAATGCCCAAATCCATATTAAAGCAGTTTTAGGTAATTTTGAGCTCTCAGCTCAAATAAGTCTCTCCCTGTTATAAGTTCATGAAAAAACAAAGCTGTTAAATGAATCCAGTATTTCTGATTATTGAACATCAATGACAAAAAAAGCTCAGCCTTAGATAATGTTGAACATTTATCTGTTACCATGTCAATAATTCCTCACATTTTACCAGGTCTGAGGGGGGCCCCGAGTCTCACAAGTGGCACAACAACAACCTCTGACACACGACGCACAAACCCCACAATAAATACACTTTGATATTTCACTCTCATAAACTGGCTCACGAAGCAGAGACACAAAAAACCTTGGCACTTTTCTTTTTTGAAAACAGCAGTGAGGGAGCGGGATTCATGCAGCAAGAAGAAAAACAGGCATTTGTGCAGAATTTGGGTAAAATCTGGTGGTACGAGCTGATTCCTAAAGTGGAGGAGATAGAGCCGGGGTGGAGGATCAGGCCAGGACTTTGAACCCGGTGTTTGCGTTGTGGTTTGTGGGGGTGGATCATTAAAAGGCGCCTGGTTCTTGGTCTGTGGAGAGAAGTGGACATCAGCCCTGGAAGACAAAAGCACAGATGTGATTAGAGCAGGAGACAAGACCTTCTGGATCTGTGTGTGAGAAACAAGACGTCCAGTAGTACGCACATTTGACCCTTGTGAGCTTCATGTCATGTTATGTTGTTTTTTATTTGAATTGATCACGTGACAATTCCAGTAATAGTTTTTTTTTACACTCTGGATTTGCTCCTGTTGTTCTAAAACAATATTTGGATCTTTTTCTTTGGTGCTTGTGCAAAGAGGGGAAGTTGTGCACATGAGAGAGATGAAAGACGCGAGGCAAAGTCCATGACCAGTCTGCGAGGTCAGATGGGTTGTGGTGACCGGAGTTTCCTCATAACAAAACCAGCGTGGCAGACAACGCACGTGCGCACATGCACACGCACGCACGCACACACACACACACACACACACACACACACAAAACTGTGCCTGTCTGCTGCTCTGTCTGGGCCAAAGGTGACACCCGCCTACAGCACTGCTCTTTTTACTCTCAAACACTAAAATCGGCTCATTTGTCAGTTGTAATCTACGTCTATAAACAAAATCTACTGCCTTTAAGTTATATTTTTAGTATTTATTAAACGATTAGCCCTGTATTTTAGACCTCTGCACATGTTTCTACTCTTGAGTTTATGAACTTTTGAAAACATAAATTGCAAATATAGTCCGGACTACTTTTTTTTTGAATACTCTAAATTCTATTACAAATAATAAAAATAATATTATCATTGTAATATTCATATTCTAACAGCAATATTAGCCCATATGTGGGAGTAGTCTAATGCTGCTGTTCATGTGATATAGTTTTTAGAGCTGGTATATTTATCGAAACTGCCCTAAGCTCTGTGTGTACCCATTAGGGATGTTTAATTTGGTGATACAGTATCGACATCGTGGGCCGCTGTATCGATATATTGCCAGGGGTATTTTTTTACCAAATTATTTGGAGAAAGCGATACATTTGACATTTTCACTGTTCTGATGAGTAAAATGGGCGTTTTTCATCTTAACTTTGCACAACCTTAGTGGTTTAATAAAGACCTTTACTATCACAGGTGTGATTTAGCCTTTGTTTTTCACAGAACCGTATTGAATTGATTTAAAATATGTCGTATCAAATCGTATTGAATCAAAAGTGCACTGTATCGAAAAATGTATCATATGGTGGCAAGGTATGTATCGTATCGGCAACTTCTTAATGATACCGAGCCCTAGTACCCAAAGTGTTCTTTCCCATTTGAAAATAGAACATATTTATTCAACAGTGCAAATTTCTGAACTTTAGTACAATTTAAGGAGACTGAGGCAGTTTGGTGTGAGCACAAAAATCAGGACCTGTTTTTCTAAAGCTGTTTTGGAGTCTGATACACTACAGTTCGGCTGGTTTGGCTCGTTAACCGTCCAGTGCAAAACTAAACTTGGAAAACTGGAAAATAAGGCCATGAAGGTGATGGGCAGGAAAGAGTTTCCTTCTTTTCAGGACATTTTTCAAAATTCTGTGCTCGCTCAGGCCAGACGGATTGTGGGAAACCCTCTCACCTGCTGCAGGGTGAATATGAAATCCTCCATCAGGCATCAAGTGCCTAAGTTCAAGAGTAACAGATTTAAACTTTCATTTGAGCCACTTCTGTTGCACTGTTGAACAAATCTGCACAACAAAGTCACACTTAGTCACTTTATTTAATGCTGCAATAATGGAAAAAAACATTGTGCAATAGAACTAGTGCAATCATTATATGTGCAATCATTATATGTGCAATCATTATATGTGCAAGAGGGTTAGTGCAGTATTTTGGACACTGTTTGGTTGTGCAGTGCACAAAGGTGCTACATGGATCTTGTGACTGTTGTGTGATGTGTGAAGTGGAACTGTGTTTTTAAGCTGTGGGCAGTGCACAAAACAAATTTCCCCTTGGGGACAATAAAGTTTATCTTATCTTATCTTGTAATTTCTTGGGCTTGCTGTTTTCAAATATTATAAAAGAAACTGTACTTTTCAGCATACTTTTACTCCTACTTGCGTACTCTTTTTACTGAAATAAGCTGCTTTATTAAAGATCTTAGAGCCTCTTCCCACTGTGAGTCTACAAGTGACAAAAGCTTTATGTTGACAATATGAAATGATTTGAATATTTGTTTCTTGCTCTAATTTTTTCAAATTTTTATATAAATCCTTTAAAAATTCCAGATTTTGTGCATTGCTTAATGTTTTGTCCTTCAAATTATATTAACTTCAAATTATAAATCAGATGTGAAGTTCTGACAGTTTCTCTTACTTGAGTCGTACTTTTCACAAATATATATTTTCCACTCTTACTTACTTACCACTACTTTGTACTTCTACTTGAGTAATAATATTTTGAAGTAATGTTTCTCTTACCTATAATTGTATAATGAAGTATAATTTTTGCCTACTCTACCCACTTGTGTTGTTGTTGTTTCCATAATTGTTCTACATTAGTTTAGTCGCATTGCTGAACATCTTATCAGCCACAAACTGTAACAAAGCCTCATATTAAATCAATTTTTCTTGGTCAGGTCAGAAGACAAAACAGAGCGTCGTCTGAGCTGCTTCAGGGACTTACTGCCATCATTACTCTGCACTAAAGGCTCAGAGTAACTCCACAGACGCTGTGAGCCAGCCACAGCCTCTCGTCTCTGATCACAACACTGAGAAGCTCTCCACTTTTCACACCCTCCATCTCTATCTCTCTATCTGCCCCTCCTTCTCACTACCTCTGCCCCCCCCTCCCTCTCTCTTTCTCCCCCTCTCTTGCTCTCTTTTTCACTCACTCTGCCCCCCTCGCTCTCCCTCTGCCTCTTTCTCCTCACTCACTCTGCCCCCTGTCTCTCCCTCTGCCTCTCTCTTACTCTCTTTCTCCCTCTCTCGCTCTCTTTCTCACTCACTCTGCCCCCTCTCTCTCCCTCTGCCTCTCTCTTACTCTCTTTCTCCCTCTCTCACTCTCTTTCTCACTCACTCTGCCCCCTCTCTCTCCCTCTGCCTCTCTCCCTCTCTCATCCCCCCTTCTGCTCCCTCCCCTCCCTCTTTCTCTCCCCCTCTCTGTCCCTCCCTCTCAAGCCCTCTTCTTCTCTCTCCTCCTCCTTCTCACCTTCTCTTTCTCCTCTGCCCCATCCCTCCCCCTCCCTCTCACTCCCTCTGCCCCATCCCCCTCTCCCCCTCTTTCAGTCTTTTTCACTCACTCTGCCCCTCTCTCCCTCTGCCTCTCTCTTGCTCTCTTTCTCACTCACGCTGCCCCCTCTGCCTCTTTCTCCCTTTCACTCTCCTTCTCCCTCACTTGCTCTGCACCCTTCTAACTCTCTTTCTCCTCTCTCTCTCTCCTTCTCACTCACTCTGCTCCCTTCTCTCACTTTCTTCCTCTCTCATTCTCCCTCTTTTCCTCTCTCCCCCTCCTTCTCATTCCTTCTGCCCCCTCCCCTCCCTCTTTCTCTCCCTCTCACTCTCTCTGTCCCTCCCTCTCCCCCACTCTCTTTCTCCCTCTCTCTTTCTCTCCCTCTCACTCACTCTGCCCCTCCCTCTCTCCCTTTCCCACTCTGCCTCTCTCTTTCTCCCCTCTTTCTTTCATTTCCTCCCTCCCTCACCACCCTCTCAGCCCTTCTTACACTGTCTTTCTCTCTCCCTTTTTCTCCCACCCTCTCTCTTACTCTCTCCGCCTCTCTCCTTCTCTCTCACCCCCCTTTATGCCCTCTTTCTCTCTCATCGCCCTTTCCTGTCTCTCTGTTGCATTGCAGACATTAATGACTGTATAGCGCTGTGTGTGTGTCGAGTTTGATCTGTTGAACGCATTGATGTTGATCTTTTATACAGAAACGGCCCGCCTGCCCTCGCTACTTCACTGCCATAAAGGAAAAATAACTCAATTACATATTTCAGGACTCGAGTGTCACGAATAAGATTGGATTTTAGAAAATAATAAGAGGCGTAGATATAAAAAGCAGTGAGCAAAATAGACTCAAAACGGTAAAAAGATACAGCGATACTTCTTCCTGCTGGGACGAGGCAGATGTTGTATTTATCTGCCAGGTATAAAAAAAAAACTACTCATGTGTTTATTGGCAGAGCGGAGTTAGACATCGCTCAGGTTGACATGTTTATAAAAGGTAAAAAAGGAAATGCTTTGCTCTATTAGTCAGACTGGAGATGCGTTCAAGTGATGCGTTTAGCTTTTGTGTGGGTGTGAAACTGGTTTATCGGGCGTTTATTCCATTAGAAAGAAGAAGAATCGATACTAAATTTGAGCAGGTATCAATACCAAACTAAAAGTCACATTCACAGGACAGAAATTAACCTTTTAAACTTTTCTGAATAGCTTTAAAATGATCTTGAGCAGTGTTGGAACAACTATAAGAGCACAGAGATAGTAGCATCACCGTATAAATCTCACAGTACGATATTTATTCCGATATCGTGGGAAAGCTCATGATATGGTGGGGAGACTCACGATATTACGATATTCTACATAATAACAAGACTGACATTCTAAAATGCTTTGACCAGTCATTTGGTACATTTATTATCATCAGTGATGGAACGATATCCAAATCTCTCTGTACCTTATTTTCACCATATACATCTCACCGTACCAGATTTATTGTGATATAAAACTGTGAATATGCTACTTTTTCCTCTAAAATGGCACAGAATGAAGATGTAAAAGTGCTTAGAACAGTTATTTCTTCATGTAGTCTGGAGCAAAGGATCATGGTCTATGTAGTTCCGTCTGTTTTTTAGCTATTTCTGCATCATAACTATTCATTTAAGCAAAGAAACTTGTGATTTGATATATTGTGATACCACGATATTATTGTGAGACCTCTGACGATACGATATCACCATATTTATTACATTATTGTTACATCCCTAATAGACAGTATACGCCCATGGACCACTATGGAACCTACCTGGTAAAAAGTAGTTGACAATTTAGTTTTTTTTGATACATGTAAAAGTGATTCATAAGTTTAATCTTCCTTTAAATAGTTGTTTTTGTATGAACTCTCCCTGCATGTGAAATCTTGTGAGTGCAGTTTGGGTCACATACTGTATTTTTCGGAGTATAAATCGCACAAGCCAAAAAATGCGTAATGAAGAAGAAAAAAACATGTATAAGTCGCACTGGACTAAAAATCGCACTTTTGGGGGAAATTTATTTTATAAAATCAGATATAACAACCAACATTTCATCTTGAAAGGCGAGTTATAGAAGTTATAGTAATAAAAACAACCCAGTAGAGAAGAATCCATGTATCATTCGTTTGTTAATTTTTCTATATAGAGCTAAAAGTAAGAAAACGAAAAAACAACTCTTTTCTTTATTATCTGTCTCTAAAACCAAAATGAAAAAAAAACCAACAATTAGTTTTTTCATTTTTGATTCATATATAAGATTCATATATTTGGTCTATGGGCTGTCAGTGTGAAAAATGTAATATATAAGTCGCAGAACCACCCAAACCCAGAAAAAAGTGCAACTTATAGTCTGAAAAATATGGTCTGAAACGGACTAATGATGAAGGGTTACTCGAACATGTGTGAATGAAACAAAACAGAGGTCTGGGGATGTGTTTGAGGAGGTTTATATATGGCTTAAAGCTCACAAGAGTCAGTTTTGTGTAATATTGGACTTTAAACCTGGCTTGAATTCCTAACATCCATCTTGGAGTAATCAAACCTAGTCAAAAATACTAACAAAGTGAACCTGTGTCATGTCTTGCTCAAGGACATAACATCAGCGCTGTGGAGCACATCACAGAGCCTACATATTTCAAACATGCCTCATCATCTTTAACACATTTGGACCGTCCTAATACCTCAGCTAATGCGTGTAGTTAAGTGCTTGTTTGGCAAAGTGCCGGAGTGGGCGTGTGTGAAGAAGAGGCTATAAAACTATTTACCTTTTCTGTTTTATGGCGTGCAGCTCTCCCCCTCTCTTCTCCTCATGTGGTGGATCTCTGGAGTCCATAGTCCCATTTCCACCTCCAACTGTTCCTCTTTGCATCTTCGGTTGAAAAATGTATATTGTATTTTGAAAGTCCACAAAAAAGTTGACGTGTCACTGAATTCCATTTGAAAAAGTCCTTCATCAATACCATTAAAGTGCGTCTTTTCAAAACTAATACTGACATACACATGAATTAAAAATGGTGAAATAATCGCTATTCAAAGCATTTAATACTTAATAGGAATAACAATCATATTAATAACCATTTATATGAACAAATTAGCAAAAAAATTGCCAGTTATATATTAATTTTTAATTCATATTCACATAGTTGCAGCCACAAACTTATTAAAGGTGCTTTGTGTAACTTTTCTGTTGGAGAGCCCGTCAAATGCTTTTCTCCATGGTTTTTCTTCATTATTTTGTCTAGAATGTTTCACCTTTTGATAGTAAACGTTTTTATATTCATATAGACCAAACTAGACTGATTTACAGGTCAGATCTGTGGAGAGGCGACCCCACTCACAGTCAGAATGTTGTTTTTCTAGGTATTTTTGAGCTATAAAACCACCTGTAGTTTAATAGATGTAAGGTAGAGTTGTTTAATGTCATACTGTGGAACATTCCAGGCAGAGCAATGGCATATGCGGACCCCCAACCGAAAAGTTATGCAGTGCGCCTTTAAATAATGATTAGTTCACCATTTTAAAAGTCGCTGGTGTGCGCTGTTAGTCTCTTGGTTCAATTAAAAACACGGCAAAGCAAAATCCTCCCCGGGTTTCGGTTCACTAAATATTTATAAAGACTGAATGACGCGCTTTAAAAATGCATAGGCCATCTGTGTAGTTGTCAGTGCAAACCAACTTTGGCTAGCTGCCCTTTGGTTCCCTCATCGCGCCCAAATATGGAGTCCCTGTAGCGCTCCCATCATGCACTGTACTCCGGCGTTGTCAAAGTGGTCTTCACGTTTAGTCCCGTTTGTGCTTGTGATTTTAAAACTGCATAATGACGTTGTCGTGTTCCTCTGGGCTGGATTGTGATGAGGTAGAATTATTAGTATCCGATTTTAATTTTTTAAATGTGGAATTGGAAGCAGGAATGTGGAATTAAAATGTGCCTCAAAATTCAACTCATTGCATTAGTCCTTTGCAATGATAAACCTAAAAAAAAATAACAACAGGCACTTAAGCACCAGACTTTCAAAAATGTAGTCCTCCCACCACCAGGCGGCGCTACACAGAGCTCTCATCCGGCCTGGGTAGTATCTGCGTGTGTTTCCTCTTTTCTAAAATCTTATTCAGCTCGTCTGTGAAGGAATATCCGTTCGGTGACGTGTTGGCAGAATCCGTCTGTCTTAGCAGCACGTAGCTATTCCCGTTTATCCTTCGCAGCATGCTAGGTAGCGTCGCCGACAGCCCGTTAGCGAAGTCACAATCGGGAGACGTGTGATTGGGCGTCGGCGGGAGGGGCGGGGCCGGCGGCGGCGAATCCCTATTGGACGTCGTGTGCCCTTCTCCTGGCACGATCTGAAGAAACCCGCCGTTTTGAATATCTCCGTTGTGATGCTTCGCGCTACCGTTAGCGTAGCCGTTACAGTGCGACGAGATCGTTTTCAGCTCCATGTTAGCGGAGCTTCGATGCTTCTTGTTTTTGTTTCCTCTTTTGTTGCTAGGATACGCGGCAGCAGCGGCGCGCAATGAGTACTTCCCCCTGTTGCCGACACGTAGACAGAAACCAACGTAAAGAAGCACCACGGTTAGCACGATGCACAGACCGCCCAGAATGGTGATCAGAGTCAGGTACAAAGCTTCCATGTTTTGTGGATCGAGGAGCTTGGTGGTCAGGCGTGGAGCGAGGGGCGGAAATAGAGGTTGCTCTGTTGAAACGGTCTCCTCTGGCGTCGGTAACGTGAACGTGCTTAAATCGTCGGTGGGTTCGATATTCTGCACAGTAGGCGTGTCCACTTGAACCGTGATGTTGTAGGACACGATGGGCACGCGTATGTCGTTCTCCACGCTGTAGCAGGTGTAGCGCCCGCTTTGGTTGGGTTTGGCGTCGATGATGAGCAGGCCGTCGGTGCCCGTGCGGACCCCCGAGCTGAGGCCGTAGCCCGTTAGTTCGCGCCCGTCCTGGGTCCACGCGAGCGATGCCAGGTTAGAGGTGAGCTCGCACTGGAGGAGGACATCGTCGCCAACGCGCACCAATCGACTCTTCTCCACCACCACTGCAAAACACAGGGATATATGGTCAGATGAATAGGTTATGCTAGTTGTCTTAGCTTAAAAAAAATTAACTTAGGTTCAGGAGCAGGACCATGCCTCAACTGCCTTCACCTCCTCTTCAGTGAATCACAGCTCACTTCTACCACACCTCAATTTCCCAGAAGCCTATTTGTAGCAGCCTATCCCGGCAACCCAGTTCATCTCGAATAACTCGACCCAACCCTCCCAACCCCGATCTGTTCACTTCCAGACATAAGACGTCTACGAGGGGATCCCGTCCTGCTGGGCCATGTGCAGATTGAGACTGAACCCCCACCCTGAGTCTCAACCCAGCCGACCCGCCTCGTCGCCATATAATAAACTATGTGTATGTGAATAATAGAAAAAAAACGTTCATTGTAGATTTGATTTAATAAAAGGCAGGATACTCAGTGCCCAGGTCCCCTTCCAAGTAGCTCACCAAAGGATTTCTGAATTATACGTATTGTGCGGAACTGCTTATTACCATTACGTATCATTTTGACACCTAACTGTGCGCACTAATAAATGGATAATGGTTTATATTTCACAGGCATCTAACTGCGCCCCATCTAAGACTCACTGTGGCTCTTCTATTTACTCTTTTTTGCAACCACTAAAATGAGTTTCTCTCTGGTATTTTGGTTTTGTAAAAGGAAAAAGGTTGAAGACCCCTGACATAGACTGTATAAAGAAGTGGACTAAGGGAGTGTGACGTCACCCATAGCGTTCAGCTCCAGTCAAATGAGGCTCACTGAGGCTAGCAGACAGGAGTGAATTTGGAGCAAGTTCCATATTAGAAATAGAAATGGATTTGCATACAAAATATCAAAATAAAAACACCAGGATCATGCAAAGTGGGTTAATATGAACATTTTAAGACGAGACGACGTTTTTTTATATCCAAAGTGAATTGGAGCTAGAGTTGAATGGATCCTGAAGCGCGCCTATTCTGTATATTTATTTATTGTGGGTATATTTCTTTATACTAATATGGAACTTTTTGTTATTTTTCAGTGCTATGATAATATTTGAACTTCTATGACTCATTATTATATACAAACTATATATACAAAAGTATTCTGCTGTTTATTTATCACAGCTCATGTTTTATTAACAGTATTATACATTTAAAACAGTTGGGGATGATTCTACTTTGTCAGTGGCATAATTTAGTTCAAATATTCTTCAACAATATATCGCACAACAAAATTTGTTCATTATTAACATATTTTATAATTAATTAATCCAGACATTTTATTATTATATTAGTATTATACAATACTAAACACTAACCAATAAATACTAATAAAATAAAATACTAAATAGAATCAATCAATGAAATACTGTCCCACTGCCTAACTGTGTGCTTTTAACTGTATGTTTTAATAGTATTTATTATTTGTTTATGTTGTTGTAAGGCGACCTTGACTGTCCAGAAATGCACCTAATAAATAAAATGTATTATTATTATTATTATTATTATTATTATTATTATTATTATTATGACAATTTATTCATTGATATTTCCTATAGTATCAAACATACCAAGTTAAATGATGGACCAATGTGACTAATTCAAATGTCCTCATTATGGTCACACTCATATTAAATAACTTCGCTCCAGTTTTCACACATGACCATCTGTTGCTTAGGCTGGGTGACTCTAATTATCTCACCATGTCTGTGTTTATGTTGGATCTCCAGCACTGATTTGTGGAGCTTCTCAGATTTGCAGTTCACTTCTCACCAGACTGGATCTCTTTCCCTGGGGCCCACCTGTACCCTGCTCCCTGAGAGCTTTGCATTATTTATAAGGCTCTATTTTGGCTAACTTTGACCAAGATCAAAAGTTTTCTCCATAGACTGTATATTAGAGGTCTGCGCGGGACAGAATTTTCAATCCCGCTTCCACCCGTGCCCACAAAGAATTGTAATTTTCAGTCCTGCTTCCGCCTGCAAATCCCACAAGATGGGGACGTTCTCATGAAACGTTTTGATTTCTTCAATTTCTTCATTAGGTTTCTTGATTTTTTGACAGTAATACCTCTCTTTACTGAGCTCTTACTTCTGAAGTGTGAGCTTCACTAGCACTGCAGGGGTGCCCACACTTTTTCAGCCTGTGAGCTATAAAATGAAATGATCGACCTACTACAAAAATGCAAATCATTTATGCAATCATTTATTTATGAATATACTGAGAATGGACAGGTAGGATGTTTGAAGAAGTTTAACCTGCCCTGTGATCCACGCTGGTGCACAAGTGGACACACTGTGGCAAACAAGCTCTGCACTGGAGACGTGTGTTTGTGATGTGTGATTCACAGTGTCCGTGGGCTGAGTGGACACTGTGAAGACCGCTCTAGTCCAGTGACTAGAAGCCCTTCTTCTGCCATGTCTTCGAAGCTCCATCAAACATGGAGAAGTGGAAAGGAACGGTCTAAAATGTGCACAAGATTAGACCACATCAAGTTTAGGCGCTTAAAATTGGTATATTTGTATATCATACTTTATATTTGTATATCATACTGTAACTGCTGCTGTCAGCGTTCTCATTTGAGTCTTAAAATGTTTGCATTAACCCGCTCTGCATTATCCTGGTGTTATTATTTTGTCTATAAACCATTAGACCAAATTTGCACCATAACTTCTAGAGGGTAGAAGTTATGGTGCAAAGTTGTTGTAATGTTATATAAAGCTTATTGAGGGAGTGAGCTCTATTTGACTGAAGCCGAATGCTATGGGTGATGTCATACTCACTTTACACAGTCTGTGGTTTTCTCCATATGATTTGACACGTGATTATACAGGATTATTAAGTGTGAAATATACATGTACTTTCATGAGATATTTCATGTTGGAATCTCTTTTTCTTCTTTTTTTCTGTAATATTTTTCCTTTAGGATTGGCAGATGTATTCCATTTTATAATTCATTTTAAAACATGTAAAATTAAGACAGTTAGGGCACAAAACAGCTCTCTGCAACCTTACAAACCTGATGCGACGTGCAGTAGCTCCCTTAGCAGAATGTATGCAGAGTCCGTGTGATAGCGCTCTGAAGGGGAGTGAGATGAAATGTACTATTCCCTCTTTAATAAATATAGCCACAAAAAGGATATTTTTCATTATGTGTTCTCTACGAATGAAATTATATAAAAAAATGTGTGTTTCTAGGGTGCAACATTGGTAAAATTAAATGGAATTCACACGCGTCATTCCCCTGACGGCTACGTAATTAGCATTTTAATCTTCCCATACGTTTCCCATTGTTTCCTTATTAGCCAACTCACTCAAACGGCCCTTTAAGTTGCACTGTAATATGTGTAAAAATTTAAAACCGCTTCACTAATGTGTCTGTATACGAGGAGGAGGGGGGATATTTGTTAGCGTAGCATCTGATGTAGCGTTTATAACAGTGCTAATGAAGACTGGCTGACTGATGCCGCTCGCTAATTGGGCTGAAGCCGACACAAGTTTGATGAGTAGACGTTAATGGTTGATTAGCCAATTGCGACGCTCATTTCTCCATACAAACGCGTCTATTTACAATCTTTCATAATTAGCTTGACTTATAGCGTGAGCGAGTTTGCCTTCGACACGTGTTATTGCCTAATTACGGCTTTCAAATGAGGCTGGATTGGTTTAAAATGTGCAGGGCGAAGTGCGGTGTGGTGAAAGAACAATGAGCGGGCAGATACGATGGCTACATTTGAACAGATTGAGAGCGCGAAGTGAGAAGAGCCATTAGCCTGCCCCGAATACAAAGTAGAGTCCTCTGCCGTGATAGCAAAATGGGATTCGAGAGGAGAGGAGTTAGCTGGAACAGGATGCAGAGGTGCGACCAAGACGTTGTTTTGCAAGTCTCGAGTCACTGACCTCGTGTCCGAGCCAAGTCCAAAGTCAAAGAGGGGAAAGTCCAAGTCTCGAGTCACTGGCCCATAAGTCCAAGTCAGGTCCAAGTCGTCTGCTTTGAGCTTCAAATCATTGCCAAAGTACCAAATATAGCTGAGATTTTTGCATTTTATATGAATTTTAAACTAAATTGTACTTAAAAAGTCATGGTATATTTATATATAAGTATTTATGTAGTTGTAGAAATGAAAATTTTTTCTTTTAAATGTCTTGTCAAGATCTTAGTGTGAATCATTACAGTTAGAAAAGAAAGAATTCAGATTTAAAAGTGCTAAATAGCAGTTATTCATGTAGTCTGCACTGAAATAGAAGGATCATGTTCTATGTAGTTCCCTTTGTTTTACTGTATTGTACTGTATTTTACTGTATTGTACTGTATTGTACTGTATTGTACTGCATAGACTGTATTGTGCAGTACTTCAGTTACATCTAAAGTAACAAATAGAGAAGTGGGGGCCATGTTCCAGTTTGTTCCTGTAAAATTCAGCACTGCACGTATCAACTGAACAGAGAAAAGTATTATCTAAAAACATCTTTATTTAGGAGAAGCATAAAGTCGCAGGCCTCAAGGCCAAGTCGAGTCCCAAATCTTAGTCCATTTTATCAAGTCCTAAAAACAGTGACTCAAGTCCAAATCCCCATCTCTGATATCGTCTAATCAACTTTCAAAGAGCTCTCGTGACAAGTTATCATCACTGTCTCTCCGCAGAACCACTCCTTGTTTTTAATGGCTGTTTATCATGTGTAGAGAGAACTTTCTGGGAGACGTACTCGATTTTTTGGCTTTTTGTGTTTTATTATTATTATTTTTTTTACCTTGATGATATTTTTCACATCCTCGGCTGCCATGTTGGATGTCCTGGATTAAGGCAGATCTGTGGACATAAACAAAGATAATGGTGAAAATACAGCAGCTCCACACTGTAATGATGTGCTATATTGTGTAATACAGATTGTACAAACAAAATAAGGTGAAGCATAGACTGTATATTCTCTATACAGTCTATGGGTATAAGGTATAGCATTTGGCTCTTCATCGCAGCATAAACAATGACCCTAAATGTTGTTATAATAAGAGAAAAAGCTTGTTTTAGAGAAAGACAAAGCTCAAAATTTAAAGTATATTTGACTGAATTTTCCCAGTCGTCATTTTGAATATAAAAAGTGGTGGAACCCAGCGGAAAAAAAACCCCAAAAAACTGTGCAAGTTGGAATAATAATTACCAGTTTTGACACATTTCAATTAGCTTGCTAAATTTAATAAAATACACAACAATTTTGTTATTTTTTTCACATTTTTGCATTTGGACGAAAAAATAAGAAATAAGTAGTTCTGACAAATTGTATGTATTCATAGTTTTGTTATCCATGTATTATTTTTAGGTGGATTTTTATATCATTAGCTGATCAGTATTTTGAATTGTATAATTTTGACAGTTGCAACAAATCAGTTTTGCAGTGTATACTTGGAATTGACATTTGGCTGGATTTTCAGAACTGAATTTCTGAGGAGCAGTTTCGTGCTGCACATATTTACCAACTACATTTCAATGCAGATTAAATCATAGCCCTCATACATACTTTCTGTTTGGCACTTTCACCACATAGTCGTGTTCAGATCTCTTCAAACCTGCTCTTGTCAGGCCTGACCCAGACGCCTCATATCATCATATCATTGGCTGTGCTTTGATTAGCCAACACTCACTAGCTGCATTTTCTCTCTTTTATTGCCTGCATAATCGCATTGTGCCAAGACGCCATCTCTATCACAGTTTATCAGAACTCCGCCTCACGCCATGTGCAGTATCTCTGTTTGGGTTACACAACGGCCTTGGGACAGGTCCTGTCATTTAGTTTTATTTTATTTACTTCATTCATAAACTTTGAATGTTTAACATACAAAGAATTAATGAAAAAGGAGAAAAAAGTGGAGCAATCTTATGTTATCTGCCTCCTTTTCCAGACAATAAAACTGTACGTAATATTTAGATTTCACAAAGTTGACCGTCTATCCCCAGATACGAGGTACATATGTTCAAATCAAACACAGCGATTTGCAATGCAGAGTTATTCTTAATTAGAAACATAACATCAACAGTATATTCAAACATTGAACACGATGTTTATATTATAATTTGGTGTTTTGGTTCTCAAGAGGATTATCCAATCAGAAAACAGAATGAGCCTCACATGAGTCTCTCATTTGGATTGCCAGTTTCAATGCTCAAATCCAGTTGAGTTGATCTTAAGAGGACTCGCTCTGAGCTGAATGGACACTATCTAGACCCCAGCACCTGCAACCAGTCATGAGTCAGTGCTAGTGCAGCCTGTGCAGCTCAGGGAGGGAATTCAGGAGGTTCTGAGCTTTCACACGAGGCATGGCAACTTCTAAGTGTCTTCTGCAGGTCCAGGTTGGCAAGCAAGAATCAGTTGTGATTGTTTTACCTTTTTAAAACAGTCAACACAGTTCTTTAACAATAGTTGCACTAAAACACAGTTCATATCCATTTAAATCACATACCTGAAATAACTGCAAACAGATATCCCCAACAACCTTTTGATCATCTCCAAAACTGCAGTGCTTTATGTCCTTTACCCACCTGTTCTCCACACGCAGGATGTCCACACAGCTGTCCCCGTCCCAGGCGCAGTGGGGATCTCTGGAGAAGACACAGTCGTAACAGGACATGTAGCGGCGACAGGTGGACAGGGGCAGCTGGAGCACACCTGACGGAGAGCTCACATACACACTCATCTGTGGAGAGAGATGGAGCTTCTGTCAACGAAATTATGCTTCATTATGAATCATTGTAGTGTTAAGTAGTGATGCAAAAAAACTCTAGTAAGATGTAGCTACTCGGCTAAATAATTCAACTAAATCATTATTAGCGGGAGCCCTAACAAGAACCGCTTTCCTCTTCAGTGAGTACCTCCTGTGAAAAAACGTTTGGTTCATTTGTCTTGTAGGCTCTACTTGAGTCTGTTTTCATCACACATTAAGATGAGCGCTCTTCAAACTGTAAATGCAACTGTTTCTGACCTAAAACACACATCTTATCAGCTACAGGAAGTTTGTGTACACAGGACACACTTAGACTTATACTTATCAGCTTTTACTACACTGCTGATAATAGTTTTTTCCTTGCTGCTGGACCAGTGTAATACAATGGCAGGAGAAGTTTTCATTCTGTTCTATTTTTCAAACTTGTAATACACAACTTTTCACTTGCCTGAGAGGAGGTGTTACACTTCTATGGGGAATTCATTGTTAACACAAACTTATTTAGATCGCTATGTTACTTTTATAATTTTTTTAAATGTTATATTTGCATAAAAACACATATTAACGGGTTTCAGGTTTGTCAGGTTAAAGTGTACCGTTTTGAACCGTGTGTTTGTATTTATTCATCTTATAGCTAACTGCAAGGAGGGTTTGAATAGGCCCAGGAGAGATCACTATATTACTTAAACATACATGGATGTCAACTAAACCTCTTCAGACGTGTTTTTGATGAGGAAATGTAACACGATACATACATCCTCTTTAACATCAGGGAAAACCAAACATATTTCTACAGGAAATGTATTCATTATAATTTTTTTGCACCACTTGTTGCTTCAGATTTGTGTGTGACTTGTGGTTGCCCCGGTGACAGCGGCCTGACCTGCTGTGTGGAGACGAGGACACTGCTGACAGGCTCCGGCTCCTCCAGCAGCTGCAGCTCCTCTATTATGTGCAGCTGACCCTGGACTTGGACAGCCTTGTGCAACCAGCCGTCATCTGTGGGCCGGAGAGAAGAGTGTGTCATGTTAGAGAACAGGAAGTACCTCATTTATTACAATTACACTTTCACACCATTTCTGCAGATCATTTTCCTTCAGTAGACTGTGAAAGACTCTTTCTTGTCTTTGTCAAAATGATCCAAAGCTTTACAAAAAGGCTTCATGGGGGTTTCTGGTTTTAGTGCCTAATTAAATCATAATCTACAGCTCCAGAGGAAAACTATTTTATACTATTGTAGGGGTGTAACGATATCCAAGTCTCACGATACGATATCATCAACAGTATGAACCTCACAGAACGATATTTATTGCGATATGGTGGGAAAGCTCACGATATTACGATATTCTACATAATAACAAGACTGACATTCTAAAATGCTTTGACCAGTCATTTGGTACATTTGTCATTAGGGATGGAACGATATCCAAATCTCTCTGTACCATATTTTCACCATAAACATCTCACCGTACCAGATGTATTGCAATATAAAACTGTGAATCTGCTCCTTTTTCCTCTAAAAATGCCTTCACGCGACTTAATCCAAAGAATGAAGATGTAAAAGTGCTTAGAACAGTTATTTCTTCATGTTGTCTGCACTGAAACAGAGCAAAGGATCATGGTCTATGTAGTTCTCTCTGTTTTTTAGCTATTTCTGCATCAGAACTATTCATTTAAGCAAAGAGACTTGGGATTCGATATATTGTGATGGTCCACGATATTATTGTACGATACGATATCACGATATTTGGGTTATTGTTACATCCCTATTCTATTGTATTGTGTATACATGTGTATTTCGACAGTGATGGAAAAAGTACTCATTTGTGTTTACGTAGTTTAAGTACAAATACCAGAGCAAAAAAATACTCAAGTAAAAGTATCACATGAAAAATCTACTTAAGCAAAAGTATGAACGTACCTGTCTTAAAATGTACTTAAAGAGTAAAAAGTAAAAGTATTTCAGGCAGATTTTGAGTTATAAATTTGAATGCATTTGTTTTTGTTTGCTCAAATAATAAAATGTGTTAATAAAAATAACCTCTTAGCCTTTTTAGCAGCTCTCAGACAGCTCTAATTTTGCCTTATTATATAAAAATGATGAAAAAATTGCAAAATACTATATAAAAATTGTCCAAAGCGCTACAAAAGGCTTCACGGGAGTTTCTGGTTTTACTGCCTAATTAAGTGATAATCTACAGCTCCAGAGGCGAACTAGTTCTTTATCAAAACAAATCCACTCTGAACTTCAAATTCATCTTCGGTATGGCAGTGCAAATTGGATTACTTTACGAAATCTTGCTATTTTGTAATTTCTTTGGTTCATTTCAGTGTTTTCCAAATTTTCCAAAAATATTTAGCCGTCTGATTACAACCAGATCAAAATCAGGTCTAAAACTAAAACTATTCTAGGTCTAAACTAGGGCTAAATCAGGTCTAAAATGGGACTACACAGCTTTAAAAAATGACTAACCCAAAGGTGGACGGACATATTCATACAAAGGACTTAGATACTTAGCGCACGTCCTACTGTTTGAAAAGCAACGCTCCATTTTATTTAATTGAACTATTGCTTCAGAGTTTTGCATTCTATTGAGTCACGGGTTTATTTGGATGGGACCAGCAAACATTCAAAGCCAAGAATTGATTTCACAAACACTGAGGCATGTGGCAACTGTGACCAAACCCTTAAACCATCCTGCATAACTAAGGCGAGGCAAGGTTTATTTCTATAGCGCAGTTCGTACACAAAGTAATTCAAAGTGCTTTACAGAAGAAGAAATACATTAAAATCACAATACAAACATATCAAAACATCAATAATCATAAAATTAAAAAGAAGAGACATTAAATGAGAGAGAACAATATAAATATTGAAACTACTTTATGGCACAACGCAGGATAATCCCAGTAAACCCGTTTTCAAATAGAGTTTCATTAAAGCTCTTATATTACGCAAAATTGACTCTTGCAAGCTTTAAGTCAATACTGTTGTTACCTCATCAAAACATACTGGAGTTTTGTTTGTTTCGTTCACAGTTGAGTAAAGGCCGCTACACACAAGTGGATTTTTCGGTCTTAAACCATTTTTAAACGTGCGACAAAATGTGCAAATCACAGACATGAGGAGACTTAAACAGAAATTATGAGACTTAAAATCTCCGATCACAAACACTCCAGTGGGATCTGTCTGCATAAAACAGGCTGCAAAGCTGTGAGCTCGATCACATCAGCTGTTTCCTGTCTACAGTAAAACTCCTCACACTGAGAGTCTTAAGTGTTCAAAGATCAGAGCTCTGCACTTCTAGTTTAGATACAAGTCAAAACTGTGTTATTATCTGTGAAATGTGCTGCAATACTTCAGATACAAGATGTTTAAAGCATAAAAGAGGAGATAAAGTCCACAGGAAGTAGAGTCACTGTCGCCAATCTGCAGCTTTACGCTCTGTGGACGTAAACAAACACATGCGAGGAACAACTTTCGCCTTTTTACTTTAAAAAAACGCTTCAAACTGGATTAATAGTGCGGTTTTGTGGACTGGATGTCATTATTTGCGGAGGACAATTACTATGGATAATGTGGATGAGATGCTGCACTTTAAATGTGCCACTTTACAGGAGGTGAGTAATAAAGTCTTTATTTTCACATTATCCTGAGTTTGTTTGTTGCGTCTCTGTGTCCATCGCTCCTCTGCCCCTGACGCTCTGTTTTATCGCCTGTTACTGTAGTGTTGTTGATGTTTGGTGGTTCTGATCTGACACTGACATGAGGAGCATCCATCCATCCAACCATCCATCTTCTCCCGCTTAATCCAGCTGGGTCGCGGGGGCAGCTTGCTGCCCAATCCTCATAGCACCTGACCCCCCCTATGAACCCCTCTGCAGGTGGTGAGCCCACGAGGGTGGACAACATGGTCCTTGATGTTAGTTCATAGGGGTGCGGGCATGTTTTGGGTTGATGGGGGAAACCGGAGCACCCGGAGGAAACCCATCCAGACACGGGGAGGAACATGCAAACTCCACACAGAAAGGCCCGGGGATCGAACCCGCAACCTTCTTGCTGTGAGGCCTGAGTGTTGCCACTCAGCCACCGTGCCGCATGAGGAGCAGCGGCTTCCAAATCGCACACGGAGACAAAAAGTCGGGTCATGCCTCCCTGAACTCGAGAAGAAGAAATCAGCTAAAATCAGGCAAATTCTCCTGTAGTGTGTGGTGGCCTTAACCCTGGATTATTATTCTGTCTCCATCTCCAAAACTCGAAATGCTCCGTTCCACCTTCTGATGTTATGTAGTGGTAGTTCTCAAAGCAAGATGAGTGTTTTTCATACCCCCAGATAAGTTTTGATGAGGAAACAACATTATAACATACCATAGACCTGAAAACAGTGTAATATTGGCCCTTTAAAATGCCTAAGCTGCAACAAAAAACAGCAGAATGAAGCAATAATTTAAGAAGTAATTTATTCTTCTCTCTACAGTTCAAATCTTGCCTTACTACATAAAAATGGAAAAAAAATCTGCACTTTTGCAAAGAAATTGTGAAATACGCCTCTTCGTTTGTCAAAATTATTCAAAAGGCTTCATGGGAGTGTCTGGTTTTACTGCCTAATTAAGTGATAATCTACAGCTCCAGAGGGAATCTATTTCTTCATCAAAACAAATCGACTCCAAACTTCAAATTCAGCTTTTCAACAAATTTGATTACTTTAACATAATTTTGTCATTTCTCTGTACTCTGCTCCTAATTTTCCAGTGTGTACCCAGAAAATATTTGATTACCGGTACATCCAGATCTAAAACAGGTTGGAAACAAAGACTATTCTAAATCTAAAGGACTACAGACTTGCTATAAAACCTTTTAAAAACGTACACATACACATACCAGCGTTTGAAAAGCACTGCTCTTATTTGATTCATTTATTACTATAGCACTACTCCTACTATCACTATTGTTCCAACCTTTTTGCCTTCTCTTGGCTCACTGGTTTATGTGGATGGGATCGTAAAAACTGTGAAAAAAGAGCAGAGAGCAGTGAGACACCGTCGCAAACTGTCAAAGCCGAGAATCGATTTCACAAACACCAGACTTGGACCCATTTTCATGTAAATACTGCTCTGTCTAAGTCCTAAAACCACTTCTCTCAGCTGATGTCATGATTTGGAATCTATTTATAGAGCAATTAACGATATTTCAATGACTTAATTAGTTGACTTATTATGATTATTTCAATAATCAGTTAGTTGTGATTAATCAATAAACTTGCATTAATCCTAATTATTCTTATTACATGATGACTTTACAAGCACTTTTCCCAACTTTTGGAGGCAAGAGCAGTTTTACTGTCACCATAATGCTGACAACAACTAGCATGCTATTTACATACTTCCTAATTATCAGAGAATAACGCGTTAATTAGATGCAGACAGCACACAGCAGACTTATTTTAAGCTTAAGGGAATATACCTGTACTGGGACAAGGTAAATTTTGCTCAAATACATACAACCCAAAACATGCACTGTAGGTGTGAAAGTGGATTGTGTGTGTGTGAGTGATGGTGGTGGCCGGGGGGAGTGATGGCGCCGGTTGGCTTGGCAGCTGCGCCTCCATCAGTCTGCCCCAGGGCAGCTGTGGCTACAACAGTAACTTACCATCACCAGGTCTGGAGTGAATGAAGAATTCTCTGTTAATAATGCTCTGTAAAGCATCTTTGGGGACATGTGTCTGTGTAAAGCGCTATATAAATAATGTTACCTTACCTTAAATCTGGTATAGGCCCTTTCATTTTCTTAACAGATCTTAATACATGTAACAATTTTCATATGTAATTGAAAAAAATGAAACTCCTCTCTTACCTGTGCCTAAGTATAAGACGTGATACTCGTGTCCGTCCACAGCCTGGGTTACGTGCACTGCTAACTGTGTGTAGTCGGTGGTCTTCCTGAACAGCAGGGGGCGACGGTCTGTGGGCTGGACCTGCAGAGACATCAGCGGGTGCCTCCTCACAAAGTCCAGCACATCGTCAGGGAGAGAGGTGGACACGTTTATGCCCCGGGCCCTCAGCGAGTCTGTGATGCACTGTGGACACAAAGGGAGGAGAGGAGTCAATCCATGATTAGAATGTGATCAATTATTGAAAGAATCGCCAACTATACACGTGTTTTGACCATAGGAGTGTGACAAGTGTGACGCTGGAGCACTTCCTGTATTACCACATAATATCACAAGGTAGAACAAAGTGTTTTTTTGAGTGTCTAAGAGAAGAACTCAGCCTAAATATGCAGGGTTTGTGTGTTAAACATGTGTGAATGAAACAAAACACAACTCCAGATATGTTTGCAATTATAACATAGATCAGAAAATAACGTAATATGGGACTTTCATGTGGGTCTAATGAACTAATAATACTTAATTTACAAGGCTTTTGCAATGTAACAATTCATAAACCTAATAAAATATTCAGCAATTCGTAAAACAATTATCAGTTGCAGCCAAGAGGCACATTTTACTCTGAGGGACCAGCACTATGTTGTTTCAGTTGAGTAAGTGCAGAAAATCTCCAAAAAGAAATCAATAGCAACCTTGAATCTTTGAAACTTGTGTTGGAATAATAACAAAATACTTGTTTTTGTATAAGGTGGATAGAACCAGCCCTAAAAACATATCACCCACTTATCTCATCTATATTTCATCATTTAAAAACAGTAAAAGAAAGCAAGTAAAAGTCACTAGTCACTACATTTTAAATCTTTATTGAGTAACTATTGGGCTAACATGAAATCTATTTTAAAACAAAGAAGATGCAACTTGATTCATTAATTTATTGCAATAATTCCTATCTTTATAGCGTAGTATAGGGACTTAGCTGCCACCTTGTTCACTTTTATACAAATAAACTAGGTCCTATATTGCACAAAATGGATTCTTGTGAGCTTTAAACCATGTTATGTTATTTCCTCATCAAAAACAGACCTGGGGTTGTGTTTTGTTTCATTCACATATTTATTAGTCTGTCTATATCGAACTAAACCTAAATCTACACCTAAATATGCAGGATTTGTGTGTTCAGTGTGTGAAAAAACACAACTCCAGGTGTGTTTGTGATGAGGAAGCATTAGAACATAGATCAGAAATAGTGCAATATGGGCCCTTTAAAGCACAATAGAGTGGAGTGGGCTCAGTGGGCTACTTGTGCTGACTTGTTCTGACCTAAGCACTCTCTTTTCCCCACTCACTATCTCTCCATTTTCTCCTCTTTCTCCTCCATCCTTTTCATAAGACTCCAGCCCTCTCCACGCTCCCTTTAGTTCAAATCCCTGAATGCATCATCGCTTGTTTTATGGTTAGGTGAATTTAAAGATGCACTTTTCTCTGCATGGAGGTGTTATTGCTTTGCCAGGAATGTTCCATGGTATAACTTTAAGCATATCCATCTGGCATTTATTCATTATGGGTGATTCTATTTATCAAACTACCAAAAATCCATTGATCTGAACTGTAACGTGCTGTAACCTGTTTGTCTCCATAGTGACAAATACGTTTAAAAGTGCACAGTGTAACTTCTGCGGTGGAGGGTCCGTCACCTGCTTCTGTCTGTGGAGATAATGCCTGGACTGTAATATTATGGCATTACACTTATTTAAGTATAACTCCACGGGGTCAAGGTACATGTCTGATCTGTGGAGAGGCGAGCCCACATATAGTGAGAATGCAAGTTTTAGGTCAATAAAATCCCATTTTATTGAGTAAATTCAAGATGGATACATTTGGTGTCATACCGGGACATTCCAGACAAAACAATAGCATCTCCATGGAGACAAGCAGGTGACAGACCCTCCACAGGTAAAGTTACACAGTGCACAACTTTACCATGGAGGCAAACAGGCAGCGGACTTTCCAACAGAAATGTTACAAAGCGCACTTTAAAGCTCACATTATTACCGCAGCAATGATACAATAGTCATTTATTTGCAATTGGCTGCTGCAGATGCTATAAGCGCCTCTATGATGAGTCTGGGGACTAAAAGCGGGAAATAAATAGGATGGCTGTGTTTACATCCCCTGGGACTTTTGGGTATCAGATATCTTTGCTCCTCATCTAGCTCCTTAATGCCTGAATAACTAAACTGCAAAAATGTGAGTTAAAATGATGTGAATTCATTTTTAGAGATATCACATTTGGTTACTGGGTTTTATTTCTGACAGGTTTCGAGATATTTTATCCTTTGCTTGCCAAAACTGAAAGTGGAATTACTTTTTATTATTTCAAGGGTGATTTTCATCCTCCCACAGCTGACAAGTCAGATAATCCCAGACTCCCTCGAGACATAGAGTAAAAAATAAAACTAGCCAAACTACTCCTTTTAAGAGTATTTTGAAATTCAACTCATGCAATTCATGAGGATTAGTTAATATTATTAGAATAGTTGATTAGCTTGGGAATCCTGCGTAAGAAGTACTGCTTCCTCTGGTTCTCTTTTGCTTTTTTCCTTTGAATTATGGCTTGCAGTGTTTATGTTATTTTAAGTGCGATAAGTGTATTATACTTGAACAATATTTTACTTGACAGTCAAAGCTACACACGCCAAATATTCTTAAGGATGCATTATGTAACTACAGGGTCTGTCACTCTCTTGTCTCCATGGAAATTTACTGCCTTGCCTAGAATGTTACACAGTATAGCATTACACCACACTCAAGTAGGCTCGGTTCACTCTGGTGTAATCTCCAGCCCTCTACAGGAATTTAACCACAGGCGGGGGTAACAGGACCTCGACCAGTGCCTCACATGTGTCTGTTAAAAGATGTTCTCAGAGTGGCCGTCACCGTGACGATATCACTCTGAATTTGCATAAAGTTTAATTCAGTTCTGCTACACTCCGGTCGCTCTCCTCTCCACTTCCTCCAGTCTCTTCCTGCTCCAGCCAAAGAGGAAATGAACGGAGCTGGTCCCTCACGTCGCTCTGGGGGTGAGCGCAGTGTGAAAGCAGAGCTAAACACCTAAAACATCTCACAACCACATTTCAAATAGTGCTGCTAAAATGGGCATTAGCTGAAATACTGAAGAAAAGAATGAGGAGGAGGGGTGGGGGCAAAGAGACCAGAAGATGACTATAAACAGTAGATAATGCTGTTCAAACACCATCCACAGAGTATAGCTTGAAAAAGTTGATGTAATGATTAGTTTCACTTTAAACTTATCAGTGGAGATAAGGAGGTGCCAGAGCGGCTACTGCTTTTTAAAGCAATGAAAACATATGTTATTGAATAAATACAAGCTCAGTGCCACAGTGTGGAACATTCTAGGCATGCATCAACATATCCACAGAGACAACGAGGTTCTTTTTATTATGTTCCCAATTTGATTTACCGTAATTTTTGGACTATAAGTCACACTTTTTTCAGGGTTTGGGTGGTCCTGCGACTTATATTAATATATTGAATTTTTCACACTGACAGTCCACCAAATATATGAATCGTATATATGAATCAAAACATTTAGAGACAAATAATAAAGAAAAGAGTTGTTTTTTCGTTTTCTTATTTTTGGTTCTATATTGAAAAACTAATGATACATGGATTGTTCTCTATTCGGTTGTTTTTATTACTATAACTTCTATAACTCGCCTTTCAAGATGAAATGTTGGTTCTTGGTCTCTGATTTTATAAAATAAATTTCCCCCAAAAAGTGTGACTTATATATGTTTTTTTCTTCTTCATTGTGCATTTTTTGGCTAGTGCAACTTATACTCAGGAGCGACTTATAGTCTGAAAAATATAGTATGTTCCTGAGTTTAGTGTTTGCTTGTTTTAAGCATTAAACCCTATATTTTGTTAATTGATTAGCCCAGGGGGAGGGGCTAGGGGGTATATAAGGGGTAGTTCCAGTCATGTAGATGAGTCTGTCCTTGGTGTGACATGTGGGTGCGTCCTTCTCATGAGAGATGTGGTAAAGTCATTTGTAAACACTTCTTTTTTTTGGATCCTACTTTGCATTTTTCCCTCACTTGTAAATACTGTACTGTGCACTTTGGGCGGTGTTGCAAATCAAACTCACTTAAGTGAAGTTTTGTCGACTGAGCCATCATTTGTTAATTAATATTTGGACGAACCCGTGACACAGACCCTCTGCCTGAAAAGTTACATAGTACATCATTAATTCATATCAGTTTAAACGATGTTAAACAGAACGAATTGATTTTAAACCGTTTGCAGAGGTCCATAGTTATCCCTCACTTACCTTACGCACTTTAAGCACCCTAATTATTCACCACGATCAGTTTATAAGAGCTGTTCAGAACTCTCACAGACCGCCCATCACAGTCAAGCTAACAGAAACTAGAATCCTAATGTGCACTTCCTGATTCTCAGACCATAAAACCATTTACAATGAGATGCGGACAGTACAACAATGCACTGTGGACTTATTTAGACCTCAAGTATAGCTTATACGATATATCTGTACCGGGCCAAGACAGTTTCCTCAAATACGTGGAAAAAGAAAATCAGGTGGAGTCCCTTTAAGTTTCCTAGACATGATTTAGTACAGTGGATTCCTTCATGGCAGTGTATGGGGGCTTAATCTCCTCCATGCTGCGAGTACAGCATAGATACAATCACACTGAAAGCATGTAGGCCACTCTGAGTAATCCTGTGACTCTGCAGAGGGTCTTTACTCTACATACTTGTCTCCATGGAGATGGTATTGCTTTGACATATGACATTAAACATAGACATTTAGCATTTATCATTACAGGGGTTTCTATTGCTCAAAATTACAACAATTCCTTCTGTGAATAGAGGCGACTCTCCACAGATCTGAACTGTAATGTAACTTAGTGCTTTTTGCTCACTTGCTTTTGATAAATAGGTTTAATCTATACTGTGGAACATTCTAGATAAAGCAATAACATTTCCATGGAGACAAACAGGTGGCAGACCCTCCACTAGATGTTATAAACACACTAAAACCATGTATAATTTGCACCAGCCAAAAATTGCATAATGAAGAAGAAAAAAACATATATAAGTCGCACCGGAGTATAAGTCACACTTTTGGGGGGAAATTTATTTTATAAAATCAGAGACCAAGAACCGACATTTCAACTTGAAAGGCGAGTTCTAGAAGTTATAGTAATAAAAACAACCCAACAGAGAAGAATCCATGTGTCATTCATTTGTTCGTTCAATATAAAACCAAAAATAAGAAAATGAAAAAAAAAAAAACTCTTTTCTTCATTATTTGTCTCTAAAACCAAAATGAAAACACAGATAACGATTTGTTTTTTTCATTTTTTATTCATATATAGGATTCATATATTTGGTCTATGGGCTGTCAGTGTGAAAAATGTAGAAGTTACACCTGAGTATAAGTCGCAGGAACCACCCAAACCCTGAAAAAAGTGCGACTTATAGACTGAAAAATACGGTAGGTCTCTTGTATATAGCTGAGACATATTTGTATCACTATTTTTCTATATTTTATTTTTACTTATACATATACATTTATATAATTATGCCTAATTTGACTCCCGTTTTTTGTTGTTTTTGCTACTTATTTTGAATTTATTATTACTTATTATTACTATTTCATTTTTTCGCTCTTTGTTACTATAAATTATTGTGATGTGTGAGCTACTGTGTCCAAATAATTTCCTTTGTGGATCATTAAAGTCTAAGTCTAAGTCTAAGTGTGTCTGTGTGTACCGTTCCAGGCCGGGGATCAGGTATCTTCCCGCTGTATTCCTTCCAGTTGGAGCCTGAATCCTGTGTTTCCATATAGGGCCCTTGGAAAGCCGCCTCCACCTCGGCCAGGGAGAAGCTACAGACTGCAGACGCTTTGACGTTCTTCCTAAAGACACAACACACGAGCAGAACAATGAGACAAAGAGCAGGCCAGGCGGCCCAATAACAAGCGATAAACCCTGCCGTCGCCATGGTAACTACAGCCAAAGTACAGTGGATTATTTGAGTGCTATATCACACAAATTTGACTCTTGTGAGCTTTAAGGCATGTTGTAATGTTGTTACCTCCTCAGAAACATACCTGGGGCTGTGTTTTGTTTCATTCACACATGTTTGAGTAACCCTTTATATTTAGTCTGTATTTCCAAAGCTCAAAATGCTCTGTTCCACCTTGTGATGTCATGAAGCTATAAGTTAAGTTAAAGTTAACAGCTCCTTTTATCTTTAGTTCAGTAGAGATCGGCAATTCCAGGACTGAAATTATACAAATTATTCTAGTGAAGGTGTCTGGAGTTTTAAAACAGAATGGAGCACTTCCTGTATTACCACATGACATCACAAAGTGGAACAGAGCCTTTTCGATTTGCGAGAAAAACTCAGCCTATATTTGCAGGGTTTGTGTGCTAAACATGTGTGAATGAAACGAAACACAACTCCAAATATGTTTTTATGACGAGGAAACATTTTTAAAAAATTTATTTGTGCAACTTTTCTGATGGAGGTTCTGTCACCTACTTGTCTCCATGGAAATGTTATTACTTTGCCTGGAATGTTCCATGGTATGACATTAATCACATCTATCTAGCATTTATCCATTATGTGTGTTACAATATATAAAATTTTTCTCTTTGTGAATAGGTTTGCATCTCCACAGATCTGACCTGTAATGTAGCCTACAGTTTTGACAGGTTTAACCTCTAACGTGGAACATTCTAGACAAAACAATAACACCTCCATGAAGACAAGCAAGTGACAGACCCTCCGCCAGAAAAGTTACATAATGCACCTTTAACTTGTCAACTAGTTAAAGATGAAAATCACACTTGAAATAAGAAATAATTCCACTGGCAGTTTTAGTAAGCAAAGAAAAAAATGTCTCAAAATCTGCCAGAAATAAAATCTAGTTACCAAATATTATATGTCTAAAAATTAATTCAAATAATTTCAATTCAACATTTTTTTAAACATATTTTATTAATGGTGCACTAAGTAACCTTTCTGGTAGAGGACCTGCCACCTGTTGTCTCCATGGATATGCCGTTCCTTTGCCTGAAATGTTCCACAGTGTGACATTAAACATATCTAACTCCATGGAGACAGACAGGTCATACAATCTCTCAAGTTCTAGGTCAGATCTGCGGAGAGGTAGGCCTGCACAACATATTTTTTAAAGGTATTTTTTGCAATAAAAACGCCTAATTGAGATAAATGTTTAATGCCACACTGTGAAACATCTTAGGCAAAACAATAATTTATATGGAGACAAGCAGGTGCCAAAACCCAACAGAAAAGTTGCACAATGCACCTTTAACTTTTTAACACATTTGTTTAAGCGTCACACCACAGAGGCTTTGACGTTCTTCCTAAGGACAGAACGCACAAGCAGGCGTCGTCATGGAAACTACAGCGAAAGTACAGTGGATTATTCAAAGGTGCATTGTGCAACTTTTCTGGTGGAGGATCCGTCAAAAGCTTTTCTCAATTGCGTCTGTCTGGAATGTTTCACAGTATGGCATTAAACCTTTCTATCTCCATGGAGACCAAACCAGACCAAGTTTCAGGTCAGATCTGTGGAGAGGCCGCTCACAGTTAGAATACCTGTTTTTCTAGGTATTTTTGAGCAATAAAACCACCTGTAATTGAATAAAAGTAAGGTAGAGCCACAACGTGCAAGCAGGACAAAATGAGACAAAGACCAGGCCAGGCACAATAACAAGCAATAAACCCTGGCGTCGTCATGGTAACTACAGTGAGAGTACAGCGGCCCGCCAAACTATGACCGAGGGAAAGGAACAGGATGAAAGAGAAGGAAGACAGATAGAGAGTGTACGATCTGATAAATAGTTAGGCCAACACAAGCCAGTCCCGCGCTGCACTAAGTAACTTTAATGTGCTGAAGTGTTTGGAGAATATTTGTTTTTCCATAGGGTCTGTTCAGTGTTCAGGGTTGAGCCATTGTCCAAATGTCCCTCTTCTAGGTTTAGCGTGAAGATATTTTTTTAAGACAGTCAGTTCAAAGTGGACATTACGCTGTTTTATGATCCGTGTTACAATGTTGTTTCCTCATCTTAAAAAAACAGACCTGGAGTTGTGTTTTGTTTCATTCACACATGTTTAACACACAAACTGAATAGGCTGAGTTCTTCTCTCAAATGGAAAAAAACTCAGGAGGTGCTCCAGTGTTTTTAAACTCCTCACACCTTCACTAGAATCATTTGGATACATTCAGCCCTAGAATTTCCAATCTCTACTGAACTAAAAGTAAAAAGTAGCTGTTAACTTGAAAACTACCGCTTCATGACATCACAAGGTGGAACAGCATTTTGAGCTTTGGAGTTGTAGATAAATATAATGACTCCGCAAATAATGACATCCAGTCCACAAAACCGCACTATTAATCCAGTTTGAAGTGTTCTTTGAAAGTAAAAAGGTGAAAGTTGTTCCTCGCATGTGTTTGTTTACGTCCACAGTAGGGCTGCAGCTGTCGATTATTACAGTAATCGATTATTCTGTCGATTATTTTGTTCGAATAATCAAGTAATCGTTTGTTATTATTGCGTCTACTTTGCACATGTTAAGTACACACCGCGTGCATTGATAGATACACGTGTTTTGGACATGAAAAACGTAATTATCACTAGGCTAAGGTTGACTTACCTCGTGGTTTCTTTTCCATTTGATGTAATGTACGGGTGCTTTCTGTTTAGATGCTGTAGCATCAGTGTTGAGAAGGTGACTTTTAAAATGTAATCCCCTACAGATTACAGACCCCAAAATGTAGTTTGTGACGTAATCAATTAAATTACTTAAAGTGAGTAACGTAATCTGATTACTTTGGATTACTTGATATTGTCATGATTTTTAAAACTACATGAATGTAGCAACCATCTCCTGCAAATTCTTGTTTGGTTTTAGACCTGGATTAGTCCTGGTTTTAGATCTGGTTTAGACCTGGTTTAGACCTGGTTTAGACCTGGTTTAGACCTGGTTTAGACCTGTCTTAGACCCGTCTTAGACCTGGTTTAGACCTGGTTTAGACCTGGTTTTAGTCCTGGTGTTAGTTCTGGTTTAGAGGCGCACAGGAGGAAGCGCGGTCCACGGAGTGTACGCGACAAGACACGATCCCCGCGCGCTGTGCGCGGCGTAGGGAGGAGATGAAGATAGGCGTAGTGAAGATAGGACTTTATTAATCTCACAGTGGAGAAATTCAACAGTCACAGTAGCTCCAAGACAGTTTAGTGCAAAAAAGGGGAAAAAGTGTGATGCAATCAAGATAAACAATAATAAAAATAGAAATAATAATAAAAATAATAATATAAAGTGAATAAGTATATGTACAAAATTTACAAAGAGAATTGAAATATAAATACTATATATATAAAATAAAGAAAGTACAAAAACAGTGCAAGTTGTCACAGTCCAGTAGTGGCATAGACATGGTTATTGCACAAGGGGTGCAATGAGGGGTGTGTGGTGTACCGGAGGAGATGAGGTTATGCTCTTATTATACATCCATGGGCGCCGCGCTGTTGTGTGTACAGTGAAGTGCAGTGGTCGTGCGGAAACTTTACCTCTACCACAAAAGGTTCCGGCCATTGCCGAGTGTATGAAAAAACGAAGCATCGAGGCAAAAAAAAAATAATCGATGCATTTTTGTAATCAATTAAATCGATGAATCGTTTCAGCCCTAGTCTACAGAGCCTAAAGCTGCAGATTAGCAACAGTGACTCTACTTCCTGTGGACTTTATCGCCTCTTTTATGCTTTAAAAATCCTGTATCTGAAGTATTGCAGCACATTTCACAAATAATAATAACACAGTTTTGACTTGTATCTAAATAAATAAGTGCAGAGCTCTGATCTTTGAACACTGAAGACTTTCAATGTGAGTAGTTTTACTGTAGACAGGAAACAGTTGACATGATCGCGCTCACAACTTTGCAGCCTGTTTTACGCAGACAGATCCCACTGGAGTCTTTGCGACCAGAGATTTTAAGTCTCATAAGTTTCTCCTCATATTTGTGGTGTGCGCTTTTTGTCGCACGTTTAAAAATTGTTTAAGACCGAAAAATCCTGTAGTGTGTAGCGGCCTTAAGAGACAGACTACGCAAACATGTGCAAATTAAACAAAACATAACTCTGGGTATGTTTTTGAGGAGGTAAAACATTCTAACATGGCTTAAAGCTCACAAGAGTCCATTTTGTTTAATACACCTTTAATAAATAAAAATCTACATATTTAGTTCAGAGCTGAGTTACCAGCTCTCAGTGATTTCCTCAGATATCGTATCTGTCTAATACTGAACAGAGTCATGAGTAAAAATGCAAATAGAGATATCAGAATAAAAATACAGCTGCATGTTTCAACAGTGACACAGCAAATGACTTAATATCCCAGATACATTTTGTGGAAATTGGATATCAGTTTCAGCCCAAAGTTTAGTTTATAATCAGCTCTTTTTACTTAACTTTGGGAAAGCTAAACTCTGTTAAATAACTAACAAAATTGCAAAACCTTTCACGTCCCCGCAGAGCGCTAAGACCCTCTAACCCAGCTTCAATCACTCCACATCCTTTGTAAAACTCCTTTAAACTCTCTTAATAGATTTTTGTGCCCGTTCACCAAAAAACCTCTTCAATTTGTCTTTTATCTCACCATCTTTTTTTCAGTCGCCCGCGTTCATCGATTATCCCTTCTCTATCTCCAACAGACTCATTTACATTTGCTCCCCCGTGTGGGAAAAGCTGACAGGAGAAAAGCTTTCGCTCACCACTCGGGCCCGAAGATGCCAAAGAACAGTGTGTTTCTGGGTGTGGGATGTGGCAGGATGAAGACGCTGCGCAGCATGTTAAAGTGGAAGTTGAACTCTGGCAGCGAGCAGACCAGACGAGCTTTGAGGAAGGAGGTCCAGCGCTTCTGTAGAGTCAGATGCCCTCCCCTGTCACCCTGTGGAGCAGAATGGAACATCAGGGTTAAGTATAGAAAGACGGTAAGTAAGAAAGACTGATTTCATACATTGGTCCTATAAATCCAATGATTAAATGCAAACAGAACGTTACGGACATACAGTATTTTGACCTCAAGAGCTGCTAAAATACAATATCTCAGTACATGGGGAAAAAATCAGGTAGAAGGCCTTTTAAGTAAATATATTTAAGGTCTCATTAACTGTTGTTCTTAGCAGCAACCATCAGCCTCTCCACCTGAAATAATCCCCTTAATAACCCCATAACTCTCCCCGTTATCGCAGCACCTCCTGGGGTCTGCTTTTTCCCAGGTTTATCTAATCACTAAACTATTCATTGCACCTCTCTCATTAAGTCTGTGTGGGTTGAACTAAGGACAAGGAGCCGCTGACCGCCTAAAGAGCGGAGCAGATGGCCGAGCAGAGTTGTAATCAGACTGTGAATGAGCTCCGGGTTTCCCATAGGTGAGATCTGCTCTTAAACTCCGTCCACAGTTCTGTATCTGCGAGCTGGAGTCCTTCAGAGGGAGTCAGGCCAGTGCACTGTAGGGCTTTTTCAAACCGTGACGCACGCGTACAGTTGCTTTTCACATTTTCCCCGAAGTGCACAAAAGAGCGAGATTCAAGGCCGTGGTTTATTCTTGTAATAATGATGTGACAGCCCTTTCAGCTCTCGGCGCATTCAGTTCTTGTGTTTTTATGTGTTGTGAAGGATGCACAAATATTATCTGTTGACATGCAAGTAGGGCCGTCAAAAGTATTGAAAATCTGTACTTTGATTTAATGCTGATAATCACATTGTTATGATCGTAGTATTGGAATCGGTATTGAGTGTTGAGTCTTTTCCTTGAAATAGGAGTTTGAAATGTTTGTATGGTGACAACACTGCATGTAAGATTGTCAGTTCCCTTCACAAAATCGTTGCTTTTTTAACTGTCTTATTCTAAAGGTAAAATGAAACGTGTAGGCATCGTAGATGGCAGTGGAGTGGTTGGCTGCTGTCGTGGCTGCCTGACTCACACACTGAGCAGTTTTGGAAATTTGTTTTTTGAACTGAGTTTTTAACATCACATCATGGGATTTTAACCAAGTAAGAAGTGCTACATGTGCAGTTCAAAGGACACAAGCATAGAACTATAATAAAATCTGGAAGATGAATCCACGATGGCGCCCTATTGTTTTCAATGATCAGTGCTCATTGGTGCATGACCGCAAAAAAGATTTTTACTTCCACATTTACTTCCTTGTTTGCAGTCCAACGTTTGACGTCAGGCAGCCCAAGACTGTTGGGCTGTGACGTCAGAAACGCAGTTCTGACCAATCAAAGCGTGAGTTTCTAGAGCGGAGCTAGCGCGGACTCAGAGTGGGGCTAGGCTAACTTTTGCAAAGTTGATTTTTAGGCACTTTGATGATTTTAAATTTTTTAAAAGTTCATATGGACCTTTGAGATGCTACAAGTTTTTACACCATATGTGGCAGAATACCTTCCAGAGGAATATTTTGAGGGAATGAATCACAGACCAAAACAACAGAGCGGAGTGAGGCTTAGAAGAGGCTTTCCTGCTGTGTTCACCTGGTTCCCCTCAGATGCTGCTCTGATACTTGGACTGCAGGAGGGGCACTTTAGTCCATTCCTCTCCTCTAACTGCCCTCACACAGGATCTGCTCACCCTACATGACCAGTAAATGTGTGATACAAAACAACACACTACAAAACACCTGCAGGGAAACCAGCAGAGACGTTACATACACTATTGACTTGTATTATGTTTATGCATCTAAAATTACGCTCATATCATTGAATATCGTTTGATTTATTATAAAATCGATCCACCCTCACATCTGGCTTTCTCACTTGTGAACTGTCAAATCCATATTGCTCCTTCATAATTGACAAGTCCACTTAATATCATGTGTTATCTGCCCACACAGTTGTAGTGAAGACTCTACAGCTGCTCTCCTCTCTCCCCTACGGGCACACAGATTCAGTCCCATCCATCAGCTCCACTGTGTTCCTATAATCACCTCAGGGCCTTGTTACCAGTTACCAGCGTCTCATCTGTTATTGCTCTCTCCTCCTCCTCGCTCAGAGCCCATAGTGTATCTGTAACATTCTTATTGTTCAGAGCTTGACCACTGTATGGACCTGGGTCTGTAGTATGTATTTATCTTTGAATACCTTTGAAAAGTTGCTTAAAAATGGTTTTATCTCATCTAGTTTAGACGACTGTGATGCGCTTTTTTCTGGTATCATGAACTTTACAGCTTAAAATTGGTCCAAAATTCTTTTAAAGATGTTATATTACACAGAACTGACCCTTGTCAGTTCAGTCCTGAGGTGATTATAGGAACAGCTTCAAGCCATATTAGAATGTTGTTAATGGCTCAGAAACATGAGTTATGTTTTGTTTCATTCACACATGTTTAATCCTACCTGCATCTATGTATGTTATTATAATTTATTACATTTTATTATATCTGTATTTTTTATATTTTATTATATTTTTACTAAATTTTTACTCTTGCCCTTGTATTTGCAAACACTTTTTTAACAGTACTATTTGTTGCAGCTATCAGTACTTCTTGAATATTAGCGAGTCAAACAGTTCTTCTCATCCTAAGCATTTCATTGCACTGTTGACCTTGTGTTGAACCTGCATATGACAAATAAACAATCTTGAATCTTGAATCTTGTTTGAGTAAACCAAGTCTATTATTATAAGACCAAGACTATTTGTGGCCATACCGGCTCATCAAAGCCTGAACCCGTCAGATCTCAGAAGCTAAGCAGGGCCGGGCCTGGTTCGTACTTGGATGGGAGACCACAAGGAATTCCAGGTGCCACAGTGGGGCGCCAGTTGCAAAAACTGTCGTTGTGTCCTTAGGCAAGGCACATCACCCACATTGCCTAGTATGAAAGTGGTGTGTGCGTGAGTGTTGGTGGTGGTCGGAGGGGCCGATGGCGCAGATTGGCAGCCTCGCTTCCGTCAGTCTGCCCCAGGGCAGCTGTAGCTACAATAATAGCTTACCACCACCGGGTATGGAGTGAATGAATAATGCTCTGTAAAGCGTCTTTGAGTGTCCAGAAAAGCGCTATATAAAACTGATGCATTATTATTATTATTATTATTATTATTATTAGTCTGTCTACATCTCCAAAGCTCAAAATGCTCTGTTCCACCTTGTCATGTCGTGAAGTTTTCATGTGAACAGCTCCTTTTACTCTTAGTTCAGCAGAGATTGTTAATTCCAAGGCTGAAATCATTCAAATGATTCTAGTGATTCAAATAATGATTTCAGTCTAGCTTGAGTAACAGAGCTTCTAACAGAGTAGTTCTGTCTGTTAGCGTCACACCCCGGGGAATGTTGATGACGTCAGCTGCAAAGTATCAACTGGTATTTTTGTTCTTATTTGATTTTACTAGTTTTACTGTATGAAGACCGCTACACACTAGAGGATTTTTCGGTCTTAAACGATTTTTAAACGTGAGACAAAAAGCGCAAACACCACAGACACGAGGAGGATCTTATGAGACTTAAAATCTATGATCTCAAAGACTGAAGCAGGATCTGTCTGCGTAAAACAGGCCGTAAAGTTGTGAGCGCGATCACGTCAACTCTTTCCTGTCTACAGTAAAACTCCTCACACTGAGAGTCTTCAGTGTTCAAAGATCAGAGCTCTGCACTTCAAGTTTAGATACAAGTCAAAACTGTGTTATTATTTGTGAAATGTGGAGCAATACTTCAGATAAAGGATGTTTAAAGCATAAAAGAGGAGATAAAGTCCACAGGAAGTAGAGTCACTATCACTAATCTGCAACTTTACGCTCTGTGGACGTAAACAAACACATGCGAGGAACAACTTTCGCCTTTTTACTTTCAAAGAACACTTCAAACTGAATTAATAGCACAGTTTTGTGGACTGGATGTCATTATTTGTGGAGGACAATTTCTATGGATAATGTGGATCAGATGCTGCACTTTAAATGTGCCACTTTACATTAGGTGAGTAATAAAGTCTTTATTTTCGCTTTATCCTGAGTTTGTATCTTACGTCTCTGTCATTCACTCCTCTGCCCCTGATGCTCTGTTTTATCAACTCTTACTGTGGTGTTGTTGATGTTTGGTGGTTCTGATCTAACACTGACTCCACACATGAGGAGCAGCGGCTTCAAAATCGCACACGGAGACAAAAAGTCAGGTCACGTCTCCCTGAACTCAAGAAGAAGAAATCAGCCAAAATCAATCAAATTCTCTTGTAGTGTGTGGCGGCCTTTAAAGGTGCACTATGTAACTTTTTGGTTGAGCGTCTGTCACCTGCTTGTTTCTCTGGATATGTTATTGCTCTGCCATGTTCCACAGTGTGACATTAAACAGCTCTACCTTACATTTATTCAATTACAAGTGGTTTTATAACTCAAAAACACCTAGAAAAACTGTTCAGAACTTTAGAAATCGTTTTGCTTATAAAATGCGATATATAAACAAAGTGGATTGGATGTGATCTCCCAGAATCCCCCCTCACCTTGCAGACCCGTGCGACCCGTGCGACCCGCCCGCTCCCGCTGCTGTAGGCCGCGCTGTGCTCCTCCGCGCTCTCCGTGAAGAAAAAGTAGATCTTATCATCGTCTCCGGTTGGGCTGTTGACGCTTTCCCTCACCAGCGCCGAGCCCACGAATTCCGCCTCTGTGTAAGGAGAGAGGAAGAAGAAGAAGAAGTGGAGATAAATCTTTCTGCACTGTGGAGAGATGAATTGAATTAGCCACAGGAAAATGCAGTGTCTGCTCATTGCGGGAATACAATAAGGTTTAGAAAAAATAACAAGACAAACCCACTCCGTCCGGCCGTGTACGAGGTGTGTAAGAATTTATATCCTCATTAAATGTAGTCAGTCACTCAGTCATTACCTTCCATATCACAATTTGGTTCAGATTATTCTGTTGGCTGACTTGCAGATAATAAGAGATAATGGGCATGGTCATATATTTCTATCGCTCTTTTCCACCTTCAGTCCAAGCGCTTACATCAAGGAATCACTCATCCTGAGGGGGAGGTGGGTTAAGTGTCTTGCCCAAGGACACAACACAGAGGTCACGTATAGGAGCTGGAATCGAATCGCCAACGTTCAGAGCAGAGGACGAACACGACTGAGCTACTGTCTCCCTTAATTATAACTGCAAAAAAAACAACACAGCTCTCTTAAAGGTTTGGGGTCAAGTAGGGCTGTGGGTGAGTTTGTGATCAATTTTAATTACATAATCTGGGGATAATCTGTGTGTTTTTCAGATTCTACAATGTGATGATGTCATATGGACAGATGAGGGGTAATAGACAGATTTTTCCTGTAGTTCACGTTGAATTTTGCCATGAAATATCCAAAAGGTAAATGCACAAATGTTGAACCTGAGCCTATAATTAAGTGACTAGACCCAAGATCTTGCTAGATTAAAAGAAAAGTTTGCATTTTAACAATATAATTTTTAGCTGCCCTCCATATTATATGTACAGTAGGGTGTAACGGTACAGGTATTCGTACCAGCTGCGGCGTGCGGCCCCCAGGTGTTCCAGGAGCGACTGTAGACTAAACCAGGAATGAACCAGGTCTGAACCAGGTTTAAACCAGATCTAAACAATTACCATTATAATTACAATAGTTATAATTATTAGTCCTTATTATTAGTAATGATTTTCACGGTTTGTTTACTATTTCCCTGAGCATGCAGTACTGGGCAGTATCTCATACACAAGGTGAGGGGCCTTTTGGGGGAAAGAAGTGCTGCATTTTATCATTCAAACATGTGACATTTTTGTATGTTGCTCCCATATGGTACCGGAAATGAACCGAACCGTGACCTCAAAACCAAGGTACGTACCGTTACACCCCTAATATACAGAACTGTGCAAAAGCGTGTGAAAAAAATGCTGTAAACAAAAAATGCTTTCAAAAATGGAAATAAGGATTGTTTGTTTTTATCAATTTACAAAATGCAAAGTGAGCGAACAATGCACCAAGAATGCACCAAATTCATTAAGAACTCTCTTCAGCGTAAAGAAGTTATGTTGGTGATGGTCTAGCCCCACAGAGCCCTGACCTCAACATCCTGGAGTGTGTCTGGGATCCATGAAGAGACAGAAGGATGTGAGGAAGCGCCATCCACACAAGATCTGTGCTTAGTTCTTCAACATGTTTGGAACAGCGACCAGCCCAGTTCCTTCACAAACTGTCTGCAAGTAAACCTAGAAGAACTGATGCTCCTCTGAAGGCAAAGCTCACACCAAATATTGATTGGGTTTAGATTTCTCTTGTTCATTCACTGCATTTTGTTGACTGATGAAAATAAATGATTAAAGGATAGATAGATAGATAGATAGATAGATAGATAGATAGATAGATAGAGAATCTAGTGATGTCATCTGAAACACAGCAGAGCCATCAGTTTCTCTGGATTCTAAGAAATCAAAAAACAACTCTAATCATTTCATCTTTAGATATTCCATTTTCGTTTGTTGTATTTAGGCCCGAGCCCCTACAGGGCGTAGGGCCTATTGCTTCCGCAACGATGATGCCTGGGCGAAGCCCAGGCATCATCGTTGCTAACTGTCTTACGAAGTTCAGCGCGAAGCGCTGAACTTCGTCCCTCGATCGCTCTCACCGTGAACAGCAGTATCCTAGCAACCCATGCCGAAGGCATGGGACATGCATATTTGTTCTTGCTAACAAGTCATCGTCAACATTGAGTGAATGGGCGAAGCCCATTCACTCAATGTTGACAAAAGTAGCGCGAAGCGCTCCTCTCCCTAAAACACACTCCTGACATCAAGCTGTATCCAAGCCCCCATGCCGAAGGCATGGGCCATAGTTACAGCTGCTAAAATGAAGGGAAATCAATGGGGGGTCAATGGCGGACCCGACGAGATGGTGAATGACGGGCGCGTAAGCGCCGTCATTCCTAATGACCCCAGTTGACGTGGGGAAGCTCGAGAGCTTTCAAAAAATGTATAATATGTCTTTCCTATGTAAAAGGATATATTGTTTTTGCTAAAATTATTATTATTTTTTTTATTTGTTTATTTATTTATTTTTCTTTTTTCTCCTGCTCTTTGAGCTCTAATTTGACCCCCTGAACACACTCAAAAACTCACCAAATTTTGCCCAAAATTCAGAAGTGGCGAAAAATTTGATAAAATATATATTGCATGTATGGGTATAAAAGTGGCGCGACAGCATACCTGCAAAAGTCAAAATACATTGCGCCTATGGAGAGGCGATCGGCGTAAAGTTTGTCGTACAGTCACGAAATTCGGTACAAACATTCCTCATGTCAAGACAGAAAAAAAATATTATTATGGCCACGCCCCCTGACAAACCAGAAGGCGGCCATCTTGGATTGAAATAAAAAAGTTCCGGAGTCAGCATTTTCGCTCACGTCGCATTTGAACGAACTCCTCTGAAGGCGCTTCACCCACAGGGGTCAAAATCGGCGTACATCAACTAGAGAAGTGGGGCATCAAACGATAGCTGAATTTTTAAAATAACTGTCACGGTTTACGTGCGGCGAAGCTGCAAAATTTGTTCAGATTTTTGGCAATTTTCTAACGTCAAAATTTACTCCCGTTCGGCCATAAAAAGTCCGATTTGGCTCAAATTTTAATCACTTGTAAAACTTTTGTGCCAAAGCCAACTAATTGTGACACGAGCAAAAATGGTGTCATAGCGCCCCCTGCAGGACAGAATAAAATTTTGCATGGACGGTCAAAATTTTAGTTTTTCTAAAATGTACCAAATTTTGTACAAAATTACTTTGGGCCATCTCAATCAAAAAAGCCAATGTAAACCATATGGTATTTTTAACCGTGTTGCCATGGTGATGCGCGGAAGCTCCAATGTTATCCTAATGTGAAATATCAGATAAATTCCCATTCATGAAAAATATTTTACTTTCACAGAATATTCTCAAATTTGGCACAATGACTCTTCATGTCATCCCGATCAAAAAAGTCAATGACAACCATATTGTATATTTCACTGGGTTGCCATGGCGATGCGCCAAAGCCTCCATGTTATCCTTATGGGAAAATTTCTACAATTTCTTACATTTCAAAGTCATAGAACGGCTTAATAGTTTTATTGAAGAACATGAAATTTGGCACAGTGATTCTTCAGGTCAGTCCAAACAAAAAAGTCCGAGGAGCCAAAGTTGTATTTTGCACGGTGTTGCCATGGCGATGTCCCAAAGTGCCCATATTCGTCAATGTTAACACATCAGCATCTCCAGTGTGTGTGGACTTTATGTGTTTAGTGACAAGTTCAGCCCAAAGCCACAAACACACAGAGACAAGAGGCTCATCAGCACCACCCGGGGGAGCGTCAGCGCCACCCGGGGGAGCGCCGGGTCGGCCGAGTGCGATGCGCGGCCCGCGAGGGCCGTTCGATGCCGCTTGCGGCTTTAATTTTGGTTTTGTTTTGCCAGTTTGATGAAAAGGAAGGGGACAACAAATCTATTCACCTTTGCTATACTTTTGGCATGATGTTATCAGCTAGAATTGCAATGCCAGTTTGAGCGAGTGATTTTTTATTTTTCAGATTTCAGCTTCCTGTTATAGGCAACATTTTGAGGACTTTTTCATCATTCAAAAGATATACAATTTATTCTGTTTTAAACTCCATGGAGATGTTATTGCTCTATCTATTGCTCAAAAATACAATTATTCCTTCTGTGATTAGGGACGACCCTCCACAGATCTGAACTGTAATGATGTAGTATGAAACACTGTAGACAAAGCAATAACATTTCCATGGAGACAAACAGATGGCAGACCCTCCTCTACAAATGTTAGGCCGTACACCTTTAATTGCTATGGTAACAGTCCTAATTTTTCATAGAGTGCATTTACATGCACATCAGTATCCCGGTTATGATCGGGTTTTTTGAGTATCCCGGTTTCAGTATCCTGAATAAGCCAGTATATATTATGAGAAACCAGGATACTGTAGCTGGTATATTCCGACCGTTACTGCAACATAAAGTTGAGTGTGCATGTGTCCAAAAGTCAAACATTTTTCAGTCTTTTCATCACATCAGTAGCCAAAATAAATAAAGTGACCAACATAAATATAGTGAGTGAAATGTTAAGTTAAATAAAGAGCTGTGAGTGAGTTAAGTTAAATAAAGAGCTGCGCTGAACCTGCACACGTACAATCTGCACTCATATGATGTGCACAGGTATGAGCACTGAAAGGTTAAACATGAACCATCTCCAACGCGACATACGCACAGAGCAGACTCACCATCAGCAGCACATCCTCTGTCACAGAAAGAAAACATACTGTGTAATCTACTGTCCTTTAGTCCGACAGAATCTGACCGCGAGCCGTTTTCTGCAGTGCTTACAATTTATGCAAATGAGAAATGTAGCTTTACGTTTCATTTCATTTCATAAGAGAAGTGTACGCAAAGCTGCATTATATTATCAAGCAGGCTGATGTGGCTCTATTGTGGTTATGGTTTATATGTTGTTACCGAGCTTTCTATTCTAAAAGAGGTCATGTTTGTATTTTTCTTGGTTTATTAAATATTAAATTTTTGTACTTGCACATTTGTAAGATTATGTGAAGAAATCGGAATACTACATTTGATCCCGGTTTCTCAGCGCACATGTATACACAGAATCCTGAATACTACTATAACCGGGATATGGCTAATAACCAGGATACTGATGTACATGTATACATACTCATTATTCTGACACCCATGGATAGTTTTACAGAAATTAAGAAATCCCTGCTGTTTAATTTTGGCAAATCATAAAGGCATTTTAGAAATGTTTACTGTACTTTTCTAAATGGCAAACAATTGTAGTGACTTATTTATACACCTTGAAGATATCTTTCATGTTTTTTTTTTCATTTTGGTTAAACACAAAATAAATATTACAATTAATGTCACAAGGATTTTTTAGTTTTTAATTGCTAACCAAACCCTGGATGACCTGATAATACAACAGCCAACATCCTGTTTATCAGAGCCGACCCGTGAGTCCTCCAACATGACTGTGTTGATACCCGCTAATTAGCCCAGGCTGTCTGACTGTTAGCAGCTCCAGTGCAGACACCTCATTTATAGCAGAGCAGTGACAGTTAGAAATAAACTCACCGGTGAGCCAGCGTGTGGGCGCGTCCTCCGTCCTCAGCGTGGGAGATGGAGAGTTGCGGCGGATATCTGGAAAACTCCGGAACTCGTACTGGGTGGCTGTGTAGATCTGCTGGTCTGATCATACAAACAAGACCGTGTCAGTTTAAAGGTGAACGGTGTGACTGGTTTCTGGTGGAGGGTTCACTACCAAAATGTCACCTGTTTGTTATTGCATTGAGAGCTTATTGCATTGTCTGGAATGTTCTTAAATATGGCATTAAGCTTATCTCCATGGAGACATGCAGGCCAAGTACTGTCAGGTCTGTGGAGAGGCGACTGCTGCCAATAGTAAAGAAGCAAGTTATATATTTAATGCACACTGGGAAATATTCAAGAATATAGAAAATACCATAGAAAAAATGGTATTAAACTTATCTAGTTACAGGTCAGTCAGATCTACGGAGAAGCAAGCCCACTTACAGTTAGAATGCATGTTTTTCAAGTTATTTTGTGCATTTGAATAAAGACAAAATAGACGTTTAATGCTAAACTGTGGAACATTCCAAGCAAAGCAATAACATCTCCAAGCAGGTGACAGATCCTCCACAGGAAAAGTTACAAGAGTTACAAAGTGAGGAGGTGTTCCAGGCATGTCATAGCAGAAGGAGGCCCCAGGGAAGAGCCAGGATGCTGGAGGGACTAAGTCTCTCTGCTGACCTGACAACACCTTAGGGTCCCCCCAGAGGAGCAGGACGAAGTGTCCTGAGTGAGGGAACACTGAGAGTCCTGCTGCTGCCCCCCGTGACCTCAGAGAAAACTTTTTCCAAAGTTTTCCAAAATGTAGACATTCTTTCAATAGGTTAAAAGGTAATTATTTTAGTTCAAATAATTAAATTGTGTGCATAATATGATTATAAATGGTAGATTATTTGAAGCATTTCAGAGCAGGTTAACACGCATGTGACAAATATCTCAGGTATGTGTGTGTCAATGCATTAGCAACACATGAACGCTGATACCAGAAATGCAACACTGCTCACTGACTTAGACTGAAACCTCTGCTTAGATATTTGGCTCCACCGCAAGAATGTTCAAACCAACAAACATTTGGTGTCAACAGCAAAAGGTCACAGAATCCATGTCAACACGTCATCTCCAGTTCTCATTAAAATACACGACAGAGTGGTGTGGTGATCTCTGGAGAGGCTGGTTGTCTTACCTATAATCAGGCCTGTGTATCCAGTGGTGGGACCGTAAGGACATTTGTCTCGTCCGTCTTCAGGAGGAGACATCTCGAATCTCTTCTCATCCTGCAGAGAAGTTTTGTTCATTTTTAAAGGTCCAATATTACAAAAAATAGGTTCCTGTGAGCTGAAAGCCATGTTAGAATGCTGTTTTGTTTTATTTACACGTTTGAGCAATCCTTTATTATTAGTCTGTCTACATCTCCAAAGCTCAAAATGCTCTGTTCCATCTTATAATGCCATGCTGTGGGAGTTTTAGCTCAGTAGAGTTTGGCAATTCCCGATCTGAAATCATCCAAACGATTCTAATGACGGTGTGTGGAGTTTAAAAACATGGTGGAGAACTTCCTATACTGCCACATCAGTCAATAAAACTAAACACAACTCTAAGTATGTTTTTGATGAAGCAACAATATATAACTTGGCTCAAAGCTCACAAGAGTCAGTTCTGCGTAATATAGAACCTTTCATTTCAATAAAAAATAAATAAATTGAGACTTTTCCTGTGGAGGGTTCGCCACCTGCTTGTCTTCATGCATGGAAATGTTACCGCTTTGCCTGAAATGTTCAATCTCAGTGGAGACAAGGCCGAGTTACAAGTCACAACTGTTACAAAACATGTTGTCTAGAATTAATGCCATAGTATGAACATTTCAGGTAAAGCAACATCTCCATGGCGATAGGCAAATTGTGGAGCCTCCACCAGAAAAGTTGCATAGCATCCCATAATACAGATCTGTGTGCTTGAATTTACAGTCTTCTCATATGAAAACTTTTCTGACAGTTTTTTAAAGTTTTTTAAAGGTGCATTGTGTTACTTTTGTGGTGGAGGGTCCGACAAATGTTTTTTTCATGGAGATGTTATTGCCTTGTCTGGAATTTTTGGTATTTTTGAGCTGTTTAATGTCATACTGTGTAACATTCTGGGCAGAGCAATGACATCCATAGAAACAAGCAGGTGACAGACCACAACCAAAAAGTTCCACTATGCACCTTTATATATAGAGCTTTAGAAAAAAATTAGAGACCACAGCTAAATTAGTTTCTTTGATTTTACTACTTATAGGTTTGTGTTTTGAGTAACATTTTTGTTTCATTCTATAAACTAAAACTATAAACTTTCTTCAAATTCCAAATAAAAATATTGTCATTTAGAGCATTTATTTGGAGAAAATTACAAATGGTCAAAATAGCAAAAAAGATGCAATGTTTTTGGACCTCAAATAATGCAAAGAAAACAAAATCACCTTCATTCTAAAACAACATAATACTAATGTTTGAACTTAGGAAGAGTTCAGAAAGCTATTGCAAGAGGATAATGATGAACACAGCAGTGGTTTTTCTACTTTTGCTCCTAAAACGGCTGTCACATATGTAGAGATCCTGATTTCTCTTATTTTTTCCAGAGCTGTATATGAGACTTCTCCTCAGTCTGCGGCATTAGTGAAGTGAACAGTGTGATACTCACTCGCTGTTCTGGTTGGACTTACTATGAATGCACAGAGAGGCGTGAAGGCGTGAGTCCCACACATGTACAGGTGGGTCGAGTTGAATCTCTGAAGTAATCGGATATGATTAAAGCACTCGGTCTGCCAAACGCACAAACACACACAAAATACAGTCAGAACAGAGCCTCCGGAGAGACTGTAGGAAGAACTATTTATGAGCAAACACCACAGCTCGTGCCTACCTTGTTATCTTTTCCTTTGGTCAGACACTGCTGCTTCTGCTCAGGAGACGCTTCCCACTCGATCTGGAACACATAAGCAAGCACGCAGTTAAAATATTAAGCAGAGATCTCAACTTTGTTCACTTAATCAATATATGTGGTTATTAATGTCACAGTAGAATAGAAAGAAAGAAAAGATAATAGTCTTGAGAATTTTCGAAGCAAAAAACATGAATAAATAAAAAGTTCAAGTCAATATATACAGTAGACTAGCCCAAAAAAGCAAAACAGACTAACAGTTAAAGGTGCATTGTGTAGCTTTTTTTGGTGGAGGGTCTGTTACCTGATTTTATCTGAACCAAACCAAACCAAATTGCAGGTCAGATCTATGGAGAGGCCTGTTTTGGGGGTATTTTTGAGCTATAAAACCACCTATAATTGAATAAATGTAAAGTAGAGCTGTTTAATGTCATACTGTGGAACATTCCAGGCAGTGCAGTAGCAAATCCATAGAAACAAGCAGGTGCCGGACCCCAACCAAAAAATTTCATTGTGCTTAACCTTTTTATTTGTCTGTTTTTGTCAAATCATTCAGAATGTTTGAAGCTGGTCACATACTAGTGCAGTGGCTTGCAATCTTTTCACATGAAATAAAATATTTGGCTTTCGATTTACCACCAGATCTAAACCAGATCTGTAACAGGACTATTCTGGCTCTAATCTAGGGTTAAAAAATCTCTAAAAGTGGACTAAATCATTTCCACTGTAGTTCTGAACATAGACTGTATAAAGAAGTGGGCTAAGTGAAAGTACATTAGTGTCCTCCCAGTCAAATGAAACTCAATGAGGCTTGCCGAGTTCCAAATTAGGAACAAGAATTGATTTACGGACAAAATAACAAAATAAAAACACCAGTATAATGTAGAGTGGGTTAATGCGAACATTTTCAGACCAAAATGAGGAGCCTGGCAGCAGCAGTTACAAGAGAGGGATGACGTGTTTTAGTACAAAGTGAAGTGAAGCCAGAAATGTGCCCATACTCACTTCATATTTAGAATGCAGGAGCTAGTAAATTAGCTATGTCCATTTATATATACAGGCTGGTTCCAAGCAACAAATGATTCAAAAGAGGATAAAAAAAGTGGATGCAATTAACTCAAAATTCGACAAAACCACAACCTCAAGAGCTGTCCAAGTTCCACCAGAAGGATTCGTACAGGTACCACAGTTTGAGAAACATGGATAAAATCATAAAATCTTAAATTTTCTCCTCACAAAAATGTATTCCACGTCTCCTCCATTTGTTCTCTTGTGATTACTTGATGACCAAATGACCCATCATGAGAAACACATTTCCAATACATCACAGGGGATTAAGCCACTACTGTTTGGTCCACATTACTTAAATAAACAGCTCCAGATAAAGAAGTGAAAGCATCCACGACATGCTGGTGGTGCTGGCATTGAAATAAAACCAAAGGGAAACAGGACTTCAAGTGAAAATAGACATTAATTTTAGTTCACTGTGTTTTCACTGAGCCTGGTGTAATTAGCATGGTCGGCTAAGCAAATAGTTCTATATTTACTGTAAGCTTGAAACTTTCATTTGCTTTGCTTTGCAGAATAGAACAATTAACAAAAAGTATTGGCAATATTAACTGTGCTGTATCCAAAACTAATACATTTTAAAAGTTTTTTTCATTGGTCCAAAGTTAAAAGTATTCTGAGCATCCTAATTATTCACCTATGACGATGAGTTTGTATGCACTTTTCACGATCTCTCAATGTGGCCCAATGTAAACTTTTGTCATGACAGTAGAACTAACACCACCTAGCATGCTAACAAGCACCTCCTGATTATTGGACTAATACAAATTATTGTAAAAACACTTTAGAATTAGACTTATTTTGGCCTCAAGTGCTGCTTATTCCATAGAACTAGTCTTTGGGCCTATTTTAGACTTTCATTTATTTGTCTTTAGGTGGCCTGGGATCCCCCCGGAGGAGCTGCGACCCAGCCCCGGATGAGCAGAAGAAAATGGATGGATGAATTTATTTGTTTTTACTGTTTTTTCTTGCATTAAATTGTTATTTTTTATTTCTCTATGTGCTGTACTAGAAATTGTCTTTATAGATCTTTATGTTTATAAAATGTGATATTAAAAAAAAAAGTGGATATATTTGTACTGTGGAAAGATATGAGAAAAATCAAGTAAAGAGCCTTTAATTAATAAAAAAGTTTTCAAATATTTTGGTTTGAGTTACTGCAGTTGTATATTTTCTATTACTGGGTGTCACTCTACAATGTGGACTAGACATTCTAGGTGAAAAAGTGTCTTGCCCAGAGATACCACAGCAACAATATGCAGCAAGGTTTGAACTGGCAACCCTTTGGTTCGTAGGTGTATACCCGAACCACTTTCTTTATGTTTATCACTTTCTACATTTATTTATTTTGATACTCTGTAAAATGCTGTGTAAAGCACTTTGGGGACATGTGTCTGTGTAAAGCGCTATATAAATAAACCTTACCTTACCTTACATTTGATATACATATGAAATTTGATATACATCAATAATATAATTCATTGATTTATATTGATATAAATCAATAAGATCTGCAGCCTTTTACCATCTAAAGAACATAGCAAAAATCAAAGATCTACTGTCAAAAGCAGACCTGGAGAGACTTATCCATGCATTTGTCTCCAGTAAGTTAGATACTGTAACGGCCTCTCACTGGCCTCTCCAAACGAGCTGTAAAACAGCTAAAGTACATCCAGAACGCTGCAGCTCGGGTCCTGACTCGAACCAGGAAGTACGAGCACATAAGTCCTCTCCATGTACAAGTACAAGTCTCTCCATGGCCGAGCTCCAAAGTCCATCTGTGACATGTTAGTGCCATATGAACCATCTGCACTCTGAGGAGCTCAGGGACCGGCCTCCTGCTGGTGCCCAGAGTCAGGACTAAACTCAGGGAGTCAGAGTTTCAGATTCATGCAGCTAAAACCTGGAACAGTCTGAACATGTGAGACAGACTCTACTCTGACTCTGTTTAAATCCAGGCTAAAACAGTTCTGTTTAGCTGCGCATATGACTGAAAGGTTTTCATTTTCCATTCCGCACTCTACTCTTCTCTCTAATTTAGTGTCCCATCTCTATTTAAAAATTTTACGATTATTATTTATGATTTGATTTGTTTGTATTGTGATTTTAATGTAAATCTTATTCTATAAAGCACTTTGAATTACTTTGTGTACGAATTGTGCTGTACAAATAAACTTGCCTTGCCTTGCCTTACATATGAAATCAAATATATGAAGCAAGATATATGGAGTTATGTAAAGACAAAAATAGTTACATAACTCTATATATATATATATATATATATATACAGAGTTATGTAAAGACAAAAATAGTTACATAACTATATATATATATATATATATATATACACACACACACACACACACATATACATATATATATATATTCAAAAGCTCAAAGTATCCACCCTTTGCTTTGTTGACAGTGAGTTTCCTTATGGAGTCTCCTGAAATGGTTTCACTTCACAGCTGTGTTTTGTCAAGAAATGCTGAAATTGGAAACCAGGATTCAAAGCAAATGTTGTTTTTTTAATTATTAGGTTGAATATTTAAAAAAAAACGAGAAAGGACAAATGACAAAATAAAATAAAACATTTCCACGCCCTTACCCCTCTTTACACTTTAACAACAAAATTAATGTTAAAATTATGAGTGGAAATGGTGATACAACAGTGCAGAAGTGCCTCCTCACAGCAAAGAGGTCCCATGTTAAAATTCTTAAAGGTGCAATGTGTAACTTTTCTGGTGGAGTCCATCAAATGCGTTTTTTTCATGGATGCTTTATCTGGAATAGGGATATTAACCGCTAACCGTTTGACCGGTGGCTGACCAAATCCAACGTCAACCGATCAAAATTTTTTGACCATTGGTTAAATGGAACCCTACATAATCGTGCTTGAGAACATCACGTTCTACAGTCCGAGTGTGAGTTGCCCTAAATGATCATAGACAGTACCATGTACCTTGTGTGATACGGTGTTAAATTACAGTAGCAGCACATCATCGATGATGTATCCCCTCAAAATGCGACACCCTCAAGCCTCTTCTACAGGTGAGAAAAGCCGACCTACCATGCTAACTCTGCTAACCGTGCTAACCGTGCTGACTGAGCACCGCCAAGTGCTTTCTCTGTGTTTATGTTTATCTCTACAGGCTTTAGTGCTGCTACGAGTAAGTTGTTTGAGTTGCCACAGAAGTGCTTTTGTTGTGTAGGCAACTGTTGGATGTTTTTGCATTTTATACTGCACAGTTTTGTGCGTATTGTGGACTAAAATCATGACTTCTGAGCCACGGCAATGTTTCAAATGAGCTTCTAACACTCGACTAAAACCTTTACCTTCAACCCTATCACGTGTGAGAGCTGCCGGCGAAATGGCTGTTATCTCAAACAGCAATTAGATTTAGAGTAAATTTTAAACTGAACGGTTAACCGATTTTAACCAGTTAACAAGGCAACACAAAGATATGAAGCAAGACATATGGAATGATGGAGCAAAGAAAACAGTTCAATAACTCAACTAATGCTTTCTTTTATATTTTACATTCAAATCCTCAAAGTAGTTACTCTTTGCCTCATGGACAGCACTGCAAACCCTTGGCCTTCTCTCAGTGAGCTTCTGGATGAAGTCTCCTGGAATGGTTTTCACTACACTGCGCCTTGTCAGGGTCAAGAATTGCCAAAAGTGCAAACCAGGGTTCAAAGCAAAACGTGCCTATTTTTTATTTCTAAAACAGGTTTTCTTCTTTATATTTTTTGTTTACTACATTCCATAAGTGTCATTCATCATTTTGAAGCCTTCAGTGAGAATCTACAATGTAAATAATTATGTAAATAAAGATAAATAATCCAGACATTTGTCTGGAAGTATATATTTCTTGAGACTGGACACTGGTAGAGCTTCTAATGTTGATAATGTGAGACACACCATGACATTCACTAGAACTTCTTATCAAATCCATGTACCTGAATGTAGTAACCTCACCAGTTTGATCACTATGAACAATAAATGACTCATGATGGACAAAGAAAATAAATAAATAAATAAAAACATATGATAGTGTTGTTTTTTAAATGGCCCCGGCGTTCCATCGCTAATATGCAAATTTTAGAATGTGTGTTGTCACGGTTGCATAGAATCGTTGGTAGGTACGTTGGGATGTTTCGTTCCGTTCGTACTAAACCTCACTTCTGATCTGGTCAGCGTACAGCGAGCCACATCACAGCGTCTCTCCTCAGTTTTTCACAAACAACACGATTTAAAGCCTCCAAAGGTTTAAATCCAACTGTTCCCTCTGAGTTCCACAGGTAAGTGATGGTTTTAAGCACTGGTTTTAAACTCTTTTAGAATCGCAGAAAGTCTGCGTCTCTTCATAGCCGGATTTTGGTCCTGTTTAGTTGTTTCTTGCAGTACTTTTAATTTTTAGTGTAATTTACAGCTATGAAAAGATGAACTATGATATTACAGCATATTTTAACACATTCTGACACATACATAGTGAACAAATCACATCAAACTTATGTAAGACGGTTGTTTGAAGCTTGGGGAGATGGGAGTCACCAGCTTTTGTGACAGTATATTGGAAAAAAGAGTGGTCCCAAATAATACAAAATATTACACCGGACAAAATGATATTTTTAGAAGTTAAATGTGATCATTTTTTACTTTTGTGGATTTGGGAAATGGACGTATGACTTGAGTGTAACTCCAGACATTTCCATTATTCAAGAGTGTTAAAATTCAAGTTATGTTTGCCAGATTTGGACATGTACTATGGAATACTTATCGTTAAGTAGTAACAATGGTTGGGTTTGTGATGCTGTGCATTGAATTCACAGTAGTTATTTTAGTTTACACTGTAGGAAAATGTCCCCATAACTCATTAAATATTTTTTTGTTTTATCTTCACAGTTTTTCATAGATATCAACTATGGAACCAGGAAATTGGATTCTGGATCCAGAGGAGTGGATCCTGAGCGGGTGGAAGGGTGAGCAGGAGTTTGCAGACTTTGAACATGTGGAACCTCCTACGCCTCCATCACGCAGCCACAGCCAAGACACGAGCACACAGGGTCTTGAGGACCATGTCCCTGGAGGACAATCAGAGGACGCACTAGCTCATTTCATCAGTTTTATCGAAACAGAACTGGCTGCTAGTGGTTTCTTGTCCAATGATGAAATCTCATCACTGGGCTCTCCGGTCGTGCCTCAACAGTCTCTGGAAGAACATCGTGGGACAAAAAGACCTGCTTCTGAGCCCACTGAGGCAGGACTCTCTGATGAGTGCTCCAGTCCCCAAAGAAAGAAGCTGTGAGAAGCTATTACACAAACTCATATTTCCACAGCAATAACTGTCCTTGTAACATAGAGTCTTGTGTTTGTATCAGGAGGCAGCAGGAGGACAAACCCAACATAAAGAAGCCTCCCAATGCGTTCATGCTCTTCAGGGCTGAGCAGAGGCCCAAGGTGGTGCAGGAGCTCCAAATCACTGACTGTGCTAAAGTCAATGTGGTGCTGGGACAGATGGTGAGTGAACACCAGTCTACAGGAGCATTTATGAAACGCACACACGGGCTTGGGTTCAGTCATGGACCGATGGTTATTATACAGTTCATAAATGTAAAGTGTGTGCGGTGAAGAGCAGAAGGCAGAATCCTGTTGAACATGTGTCTTGTTCCTCTGCAGTGGAGAATGCTGTCTGAACAGGAGCAGGCCCCGTACTTCGAACAGGCCCACAGAGAGAGAAGGGCTCACGAGGCCAAGTATCCTGGATGGTCCACCAAGGACAACTTTGTAAGAGCATCACACAACACACATCTTATATACAGGAGAATCAAAGAGATGTGTGATACTGTACACACACATCTGGGTCATTTCAGTGCTTAGAATACACTCACTACTATGTCTCCACCTGTTTGCACCATGTTAACAAGAGTCATGCCTCTGTGCCTCTTTCAGGGCAAAAAGACCAAGAAGAGGACAAACAAAGGTCTTCCTGTAGCTGCCACCTCTCAGCAGCCTGCGATGTGGCCCACTACAACTCATCCAGTGAGCTTCATCAACCAGCCCATGTACAACCCACCCATGTCCAACCAGCCCATGTACCACCAGGTTTATGGCAACCAGGCCATGTACCACCAGGCCCATGGCAACCAGCCCCTGTACCACCAAGCCCATGGCAACCAGCCCATGCACCACCAGGCCCACGGCAACCAGCCCATGTACCACCAGGCCTACGGCAACCAGCCCATGTACCACCAGGCTCTGCACAACCAGGCCATGTACCGCAATTTCCTGGACAACCAGGCCCCAGAGAGCCAGACTCTGCAGACTCTTCCTGTGGAGACTTTTGTCTTGGAGGGCAATCAGATGGAGGGCATTCCCCTTGAGGCCTTTTTGAAGCAGGCCCATAATAATCATGATCAAGTGCAGGTCCTTCAGCCACAGCCCGAGATGTCAGCCCTGGACAACCGGGCCTTGCTCAACCAGGCCCTGAGCAACCAGGCCCTGGACAAACAGGCCGCTGAGAATCAGGCTATGAACATCCAGACTCTGAACATCCAGACTCTGCAGGATCTAGCCATGGAGACCTTCATGTACGACGGCCTTCCAATGCAGGGTATTCCTATGGAGGCCTTCATGAAGCAGGCTTGTGACAATGATGTTCATGTGCAGGTTGTTCAGTCAGAATCTGGGACTTCAGCTTCCACAACCCTGAACATTTAAGACAGCTCTTTATGCTGTCAGCACAATAAAAATAAATTTTCATTCCAAATGATGCTGTTAGATCATTTCATCACAGTTAGATAATTTCATCAAAGAGGAAACCAAATCAAATGTCACTGTCTTTACATTTTGACCTCACAATGTGAGTTGGTTATGTAAGTTTAAACAATCAGGACTAACACCTGAGAATATGATACAATTTCTCACACTGTTAGTGGCATGTTAAAAGAAACTGAGGGGATCATGAATTCAAATGGCAGCTTTTAGCATTTGAACATGGGCGGGTGGTAGAACAGAGTACTATCGCAGATTTGTTTACTTATCTTACACTACATGTCCACCCTATACTGGGTTCAGTCTGCACCAGTCCCCAAGTGAGACTTAACTCCTCCCACAAGCACATGTCAAATAGCACTGGATTTCATTTTCCATTCCGCACTCTACTCTTCTCTCTAATTTAGTGTCCCATCTCTAGTTTAAAATTTTACGATTATTATTTATGTTTTGATTTGTTTGTATTGTGATTTTAATGTAAATCTTATTCTGTAAACCACTTTGAATTACTTTGTGTACGAATTGTGCTGTACAAATAAACTTGCCTTGCCTTGCCTTACATATGAAATCAAATATATGAAGCAAGATATATGGAGTTATGTAAAGACAAAAATAGTTACATAACTCAATTTATATATATACACGCACGCATGCACGCACACACACACACATATACATATATATATATATATATAATTTTTTTTTTCAAAAGCTCAAAGTATCCACCCTTTGCTTTGTTGACAGTGAGTTTCCTTATGGAGTCTCCTGAAATGGTTTCACTTCACAGCTGTGTGTTGTCAAGAAATGCTAAAATTGGAAACCAGGATTCAAAGCAAATGGTGTTTTTTTTTACTATTAGGTTGAATATTTAAAAAAAAAACGAGAAGCAAAAAATGACAAAATAAAATAAAACATTTCCACGCCCCACACCTCTCTCTACACACTTTAATAACAAAATTAATGTTAAAATTATGAGTTATTTTGAGTTTATTGTTTGTTTGCTACACTGCATATATGTCCATCGTTTTGTTGCCTTCAGTGATACTCCAATGTAAATAATCATGGAAATAAAGAAGAAAAATAACAGAAAATTGTGTCCAAACTTTTGACCGGTAGTCTGGTAGTCTTTATAATCCATACAGTTGACAAAGTAGAGAGATGAGTGGTATGTGCAGTCATTCAGGTACAAGACTAGAGACTCCACATGGGCTTAGTGTCATTAAGTACACAGAGCTCCAGGAAACAGACACTTTCCAGCTGTTTGTGACTTAAGGCTACACGCTCATTCTAATGACATTATCTGTTCTGTACACATTCATCACGAGCCTGTCTAGACTGCGAAACAGAAGCTTATGTACAGCCTGGAACTACTGTATATGCAAGAAATGGGAAATTATAATGAGTGGAGAAGTAACAGAAATTTGTTTTCAAAGTTTTGTGTTATTTGCATATAAGTTGTAATAAATTAGCAGTGGAAATGGTGATACAACAGTGCAGAAGTGTCTCCTCACAGCAAAGAGGTCCCATGTTAAAATTCTTAAAGGTGCAATGTGTAACTTTTCTGGTGGAGTCCATCAAATGCGTTTTTTTCATGGATGCTTTATCTGGAATAGGGATATTAACTGCTAAGCGTTTGACCGGTGGCTGACCAAATCCAACGTCAACCGGTCAAAATTTTTTGACCATTGGTTAAATGGAACCCTACATAATCATGCTTGAGAACATCACGTTCTACAGTCCGAGTGTGAGTTGCCCTAAATGATCATAGACAGTACCATGTACCTTGTGTGATACAGTGTTAAATTACAGTAGCAGCACATCATCGATGATGTATCCCCTCAAAATGCGACACCCTCAAGCCTCTTCTACAGGTGAGAAAAGCCGACCTACCGTGCTAACTCTGCTAACCGTGCTAACTGAGCACCGCCGAGTGCTTTCTCTGTGTTTATGTTTATCTCTACAGGCTTTAGTGCTGCTACGAGTAAGTTGTTTGAGTTGCCACAGAAGTGCTTTTGTTGTGTAGGCAACTGTTGGATGTTTTTGCATTTTATACTGCACGGTTTTGTGCGTATTGTGGACTAAAATCATGACTTCTGAGCCACGGCAATGTTTCAAATGAGCTTCTAACACTCGACTAAAACCTTTACCTTCAACCCTATCACGTGTGAGAGCTGCCGGCGAAATGGCTGCTATCTCAAACAGCGATTAGATTTAGAGTAAATTTTAAACTGAACGGTTAACCGATTTTAACCGGTTAACAAGGCAACACAAAGATATGAAGCAAGACATATGGAATGATGGAGCAAACTATGGAATACTTAGTGTTAAGTAGTAACAATGTTTTGACAATGGTTGAGTTTGTGATGCGGTGCATTGAATTCACAGTAGTTATTTTAGCTTACACTGTAGGAAAATGTCCCCATAACTCATTAAATAATTTTTAGTTTTATCTTCACAGTTCTTCATAGATATCAACTATGGAACCAGGAAATTGGATTCTGGATCCAGAGGAGTGGATCCTGAGCGGGTGGAAGGGTGAGCAGGAGTTTGCAGACTTTGAACATGTGGAACCTCCTACGCCTCCATCACGCAGCCACAGCCAAGACACGAGCACACAGGGTCTTGAGGACCATGTCCCTGGAGGACAATCAGAGGACGCACTAGCTCATTTCATCAGTTTTATCGAAACAGAACTGGCTGCTAGTGGTTTCTTGTCCAATGATGAAATCTCATCACTGGGCTCTCCGGTCGTGCCTCAACAGTCTCTGGAAGAACATCGTGGGACAAAAAGACCTGCTTCTGAGCCCACTGAGGCAGGACTCTCTGATGAGTGCTCCAGTCCCCAAAGAAAGAAGCTGTGTGAAGACACAACAGCCAATCACAACACGGCTGCTCCTCCCTATGTGCCAGAGCCTACAGTAAGTTAACATTCATAAGCAAACGATGTATTGTACTTTTTCAATGTTGAACTATAAAAACGCAATTGAATGTCTTTTTGTCGTATCTCAATTAAAGTGATTGAAATGTTTTTTTTTACCTTTCAGCCAAATTGTAACCCTGTGATCCACTCAAACGCGCTGATCTCCTTGGGGACATCGTAAGTACCAAAGACACTTGTTACCACACTGCTTCTGTCCCACTGCAGTCTGTACTGATGAAGGTCTTTCTGCTCTTATCTGCAGCCAAGGAAAAGAGCTGTACACATGTGCAGGACCGGCCTCTGATCCCTCTGCTATGTCAAGGTAAAGAACAGGACCATTTCTGCATGTAAAAGTTTACATACAATCCTCAGTCCCATGGAAGAGCCTAAACATACAATACACATGTGTTCTCTTGAGAAGCTATTACACAAACTCATATTTCCACAGCAATAACTGTCCTTGTAACATAGAGTCTTGTGTTTGTATCAGGAGGCAGCAGGAGGACAAACCCTACATAAAGAAGCCTCCCAATGCGTTCATGCTCTTCAGGGCTGAGCAGAGGCCCAAGGTGGTGCAGGAGCTCCAAATCACCGACTGTGCTAAAGTCAATGTGGTGCTGGGACAGAGGGTGAGTGAACACCAGTCTACAGGAGCATTTATGAACCGCACACACGGGCTTGGGTTCAGTCATGGACCGATGGTTATTATACAGTTCACAAATGTAAAGTGTGTGCGGTGAAGAGCAGAAGGCAGAATCCTGTTGAACATGTGTCTTGTTCCTCTGCAGTGGAGAATGCTGTCTGAACAGGAGCAGGCCCCGTACTTCGAACAGGCCCACAGAGAGAGAAGGGCTCACGAGGCCAAGTATCCTGGATGGTCCACCAAGGACAACTTTGTAAGAGCATCACACAACACACATCTTATATACAGGAGAATCAAAGAGATGTGTGATACTGTACACACACATCTGGGTCATTTCAGTGCTTAGAATACACTCACTACTATGTCTCCACCTGTTTGCACCATGTTAACAAGAGTCATGCCTCTGTGCCTCTTTCAGGGCAAAAAGACCAAGAAGAGGAAAAACAAAGGTCTTCCTGTAGCTGCCACCTCTCAGCAGCCTGCGATGTGGCCCACTACAACTCATCCAGTGAGCTTCATCAACCAGCCCATGTACAACCCACCCATGTCCAACCAGCCCATGTACCACCAGGTTTATGGCAACCAGGCCATGTACCACCAGGCCCATGGCAACCAGCCCCTGTACCACCAAGCCCATGGCAACCAGCCCATGCACCACCAGGCCCACGGCAACCAGCCCATGTACCACCAGGCCTACGGCAACCAGCCCATGTACAGCCAGGCTCTGCACAACCAGGCCATGTACCGCAATTTCCTGAACAACCAGGCCCCAGAGAGCCAGACTCTGCAGACTCTTCCTGTGGAGACTTTTGTCTTGGAGGGCAATCAGATGGAGGGCATTCCCCTTGAGGCCTTTTTGAAGCAGGCCCATAATAATCATGATCAAGTGCAGGTCCTTCAGCCACAGCCCGAGATGTCAGCCCTGGACAACCGGGCCCTGGACAAACAGGCCGCTGAGAATCAGGCTATGAACATCCAGACTCTGAACATCCAGACTCTGCAGGATCTAGCCATGGAGACCTTCATGTACGACGGCCTTCCAATGCAGGGTATTCCTATGGAGGCCTTCATGAAGCAGGCTTGTGACAATGATGTTCATGTGCAGGTTGTTCAGTCAGAATCTGGGACTTCAGCTTCCACAACCCTGAACATTTAAGACAGCTCTTTATGCTGTCAGCACAATAAAAATAAATTTTCATTCCAAATGATGCTGTTAGATCATTTCATCACAGTTAGATAATTTCATCAAAGAGGAAACCAAATCAAATGTCACTGTCTTTACATTTTGACCTCACAATGTGAGTTGGTTATGTAAGTTTAAACAATCAGGACTAACACCTGAGAATATGATACAATTTCTCACACTGTTAGTGGCATGTTAAAAGAAACTGAGGGGATCATGAATTCAAATGGCAGCTTTTAGCATTTGAACATGGGTGGGTGGTAGAACAGAGTACTATCGCAGATTTGTTTACTTATCTTACACTACATGTCCACCCTGTACTGGGTTCAGTCTGCACCAGTCCCCAAGTGAGACTTAACTCCTCCCACAAGCACATGTCAAATAGCACTGCTAACCTGAACAGAACCTGGACGACTAAAGGGCCGTGATCTGGAACAACAGGTGCAGAGTTTGATTTAGGGTTTAGTTCCATTTTAACACAACAGATTTAACGATAAACCATTTTCATAGGTCCTATCTTACACACATTTTATAGCATAAAATAAAGTGGAGCACTTCCTGTATTACCACATGACATCACAAGTGTGCTTCTGTTTGTGTTTTCTGTTTGAAAGAAGAATTCAGCCTAAATACGCAGAATTGTGTGTTAAACATGTCTAAATTAAACAAAACACAACTGGGAATGTTTGTGATGAGAAAACAACATTATAACATAGATCAGACAGCAGTGTAATATGGGCCCTTTAAACTTACTGGTATAATTTTTGATGTATAAACATTTTGTGGAGGGAGAAGACAGGTTAGATTTCTCTTGCCTGGTTACGCAAGAAGAACGTGACCGTGACTGTAACAAACATACTGAGTGTGTTTCAACTGACAGCAGTGCAACCATTGTCTGGAATCCAGAATACACACTTGTGGACTATTATAGGATGCCAGTCTGGGCACTGGTGAATTCCCCCAAATTCAGATGGCCATGACTGACAGGTGGATTAGCCAATCAGGTACACACATGGTCAGTCTGTATCCAAACAAATATGGCTGCACACAAGGGAGTGAAAAACATCACAGATTTTTGCAGAATAGGCAAAGTTACTCTAATGCTAACTGCTAATCTGAGGAAAGCGCAGTCTGATCTTGTTTGACCAACAAGCTCCTTCGTTTCACATGCATCATTGGAATAAAGAAATCTGATTGGACGATTTTAACTGCAGAAACCAAAGTACAAGAGCATGTGAGAATTCCACTGACCAAAAGGAAGAGGAGCAAAGAGCGAGGAGAAAAAGAGAAGAACCGAGAGAGGTGCTGAAGAGATGGAGGGGAGAGAGAATGGAAGAGGTGGAGGGATGGAGAAAGGGGAAACATAAGGAGGGAATGGAGAAATAGAGAGAAGAGGGGCAGAGAGGAGGGGAGAAAGAGGAGAGAGAGCAAGTGAGGAGCAAGTGAGGAGGAAGAGAGAAAGAAGCAAGAGAGAGGAGAGAAAGGAGAGAGAAAGGGGAGCAAACTGAGAGGGTTAGAAGTCTTGTAATGTTCACTTCATGAGGGAACCAGATGGACAACAGTTAGTTCAACTTGTTACAGTCTTGGCTTAATGGGCCCATATTACGCATATATTTTCTGATTTATGTTATAATGTTTCGTCCTCACAAACAAACCCGCAGTTGTGTTTTGTCTCATTCACACATGTTTTTTATACATAGGGGTGTAACAGTAGATGTATTTGTACCTAAACGTTTCGGTATGGGACGATTAGTTCAGTGCAGGGCTGTGCACAAGTGAGGTCACCCTGCTCTGGATAAAACGCCCATCAACTCCTATCAATAGTCACATTTACAGACTTTAAGCTGAAATCTTGGCTGTCATTGTGACTTCTGAGGGAGTCACCTACTTGTCTCCATGGAAATATTACCTGTTATCGAATAAATACACAGTACAGGTGTTTCATGTCATACTGTAGAAACATTTCAGGCAGAGAAATGGCAAATCGATAAAAACAAGCAGGTGACGGACCACAAACCAAAAAGTTACAGAATGTACTTCACTTTTGTTTTCTCCGTACACGCTATACCCCAAAGAAACACTGATAAATCCCTTGAGTTGGAGGAGGATTTTGGAGAACATTACACAGGCTCGTTTGGACACATCTTTACACAGAAACATGCTCACACTGGATATATTTACAACAACACATGTATTTGGGAATGACGCTTTATCCGGGACAGAGGAAGAGGAGTACTTTTGGCAGAGTTTGGTCCATATATCTATTTGGCTTTATCTTTCCAGTGGCGTTTTATTATTTAGAATTATTATTCTTTTATTATTTTGACTTTGAGACACTGTAAAGGCCCCACACGGCAGACTTGATGTGTTTTTGGTACAAGTTTCACACTGAAAGCCGTTTCTTCATCTAAAACTTTCATGGATCAATCCTAAAAATAAATAAACTTATACCATGTCGTCATAAATAATGGGAATTTTCGGTTCACTGTGGAATACTATTTCAGTTACTTCCTGAAAATATGAGGCACAATTTTCCAGTTCTGCTTTTGTGTAACTTTTGGTGGAGGGTCTGTCAAATGGTTTTCTCCATGGAGATGTTATTGCTTTGTCTGAAATGTTTCACAATATGGCATTAAACCTTTCAATCTTCATGGAGACCAAACCAGACCAAGTTACTGGTCAGATCTATGGAGAGGCGACCCCGCTCACAGTCAGAATGCCTGTTTTTCTAGGTATTTTTGAGCTATAAAACCACCTGTTATTGAATAAATGTAAAGCAGAGCTGTTTAATGTCATATTGTGGAAAATTCCAGGCAAAGCAATGGACATATCCATAGAAACAAGCAAGTGACGGACCCCCAACCAAAAAGTTACATAGTGCACCTTTAAGATACTTGGTTCCTAATCATATGAGACACATTTTTCCAGTTCTGCTTTTAAAGTTTTGGAAAAATGTACTTGAGTCATAGATGTGTGTGCTTTGATTCAAAAGAGCCATACTGGTATAAGATAAAATATATTTGTTTTACATTCAAGAGCTTCTATTATGCAAAATTGACTGTTGTGAACTTTAAACCATGTTAGAATGTTGTTACTTCCTCAAAAACATACCCGGAGTTGTGTTTTGTTTCATTCACACATGTTTGAGTACATCTTCAAAGCTTAAAATGCTCTGCTCCACCTTGTGATATCATGTTGTGGTAGTTTTCAAGTAAACAGTCAGTAGAGATTGGCAATTCCAGGTATGAAATCATCAAAATGATTCTAGTGAGGATGTATCGAGCTTTAAAACACAGTGGAGCATTTCATTTATTAGTGTTGTCTGTTTGAGAGATGAACTCGGCCTAAAAATATGCAGGATTTGTGTGTTAAACATGTGTGAATGAACCAAAATACAACTCCAGGTCTTTTTGCGATGAAGAAACATTATAACAGATCAGAAAATACCGTATTAATATAAGCCATCCCACTCAGTAAATGAACCAAACAATGAAGCAGAAACTCTAACACAGACCCCAGCTGCATCCTTTTTATATCTCTGAAAGTTGAAAGAAAACATTCCCGATTCAAAATCTTAAAAATCCCATGTGTCACTTCCATAACAGCGTGTACAAGTTTGCCACTATTAGTTTGTAGAACACCTCATGAGAGGGAAAATAAATCACCCACATATTTCTTTACAACAAACTAAAAATAAACTGGGAACTTCAGGATTAAATTCGCTACAGCAATTCCCAAAGATGATTCCTGGTAATTAGCGATTCCATAAATTACACTTCTTATAGTAGTTAGAATGCTTTTTTTATGTTTTCTTTTCATACACCCTGGAGACTGCGTTCACAACAACACAATTCCTCACTGTTTCTCGCACGAGGAGGAGGCAGGGGAATGATCTTTGCCTGAAATATGACAAGGGAGCACTATGCTAATGACACACACGCACACTATGCTACCTGCTACACACACGCACACAAACACACACACGTGCATAGACACCGAAATACACATATAAGGCAGACATACACACATAGACACATACAGACACACATATGCACACAGATACAGTAACACACACACAGATACACACACATAGGCGCACACACCCACACACACAACCTGCCACACACACACATACACAGGCACACTCAAAAGCACACATATCCACTACCTGCCACATACACACAAACAGACATAGATACACACACATACACACAAGTACACACATACAAAGGCACACACACAACCTGCTACACAAACACACACTCACACACACACACAGGTACACACATACAAAGGCACACACACAACCTGCTACACAAACACACACTCACACACACACACAGGTACACACATACAAAGGCACACACACAACCTGCTACACAAACACACACTCACACACACACACAGGTACACACATACAAAGGCACACACACAACCTGCTACACAAACACATACTCACACACAAACACAGGTACACACATACAAAGGCACACACACAACCTGCTACACAAACACACACTCACACACACAGGTACACACATACAAAGGCACACACACTACCTGCTACACAAACACAGACACAGATACACAGACACATACAGACACACACACACACACAGACACACACACACAGACATACAGACACACACACAGACACACACAGACACACACAAACACACACACACACAGACCTGGAGAGATGCGGATGAGATGTCAGAGGCGTTGAGGGCGAACACGGCCCCGCGAGCCCCCACATACAGGCGCACGCTCTCCGGCTCCAACAATAGGACGCTGTGGTTCACCGCGGAGGAGAGGAAATGCCGGCTGCCATGGAGACCTGGGGTAAGGGGGGAGAGAGGAGGAGAGAGGAGGAGAGGAGAGAAGAGGATGGAAGGGGAGAGAGGATGAAAGAAGAGGAGAACTAGTTAATAAAGGTGCCCTGTGCTAACCTGGTGCTGATGCAATGTCTGCGTATGTAAAACAGTGTTATGAAGTGTCAGTCATGCTGCATTAGTTTGAGAAACTTTCTGAAAATATTGAAGTCGTGAGAGTTTACAAACACAACTGACAGACTCTTCAGTTTGGGAGCCACAGTCACGAACACAAAACCCAGAGGAAGCTATTTGGTTAAAAGTGAAACATCAGCTACAAAAGTTCAATAAGTCCAGCAGTTTTGATTGATAACGTCTCATCCCTGGACATCTCAAGACTTGCTTCAATTAAACTACTGCCGAAGAATTTGTTATTTTTCTGTGATACTATAAGATTATTATTTATTGCAAGTTTTTGACAATATTGTACATTTCTATTATTGTGTCATTAGTTGCGATGCTCCAGAGAGACATTTCACTGACTTCTATTCATTTCCTAACCTGGACCATGCCATATCTGAACTTTAAACCATGTTGTTAATCTAATCATTGATCAATCATCAATAATGTTGGATTCACATCATGGGGTCCTGACTTTTGCCCGCATAAGAGTCTGATCCCTATAGTAAGTGTGCATACAGATTTAAGTCCTCACAATGTGATAAATACTAAAGATAGAACAATATATCGACCAATATTTGGACTTTTTGTTCAATCTGCTGTAGAGGTAAGATCGGGCCTAAAAAATCCAGCCCGACCCGACCCGCGGGTATTAAAACCCGACCCGACTCGAGCCCGACCAATTAACTTGATTTGCAGGCCCGAGCACGAAGCAAACCCGAAATTTCATGCGGACCTGCGGAGGGGAAGATTATTAAGAGGGCGTCGTTCACGTGCGCAGAGCATGCGCTGGCTCTGGCTCATGCTCTGCGCACGAATTTAACTGTTTATTTATTTTTTTAAAAGTCAGCGAGAGAGAAGCCCGGCCCGACCTGAAGCAATGATTGACATTTTAGGCCCGACCCGACCCGAATTTCGGGTCGGGCTCGGGCTTAAGATCTTACCTCTAATCTGCTGCCTAAAAAATAGACACAAAGCTTTATATTATAGGGATGTAACGATATCTAAATCTCTCTGTATGATATTTTCACAATATGCATCTCACGGTTCTATATTTATTGCTTTTTTGTGACGGCTTACAAAATTGTGCTATGTTGTGCTACTTTATTTTTTTAAATGCCTTGACAAGCCTTGGTTACATCATAATCCAAAGACCTAAGATTTAAAGTGTTTAAAAACAGCTATTTCTTCATGTAATCTACACTGAAATAGAGCAAAGGATCATGGTCTGTGTAGTTCTGTATTTTTTTGGCTATTGCTGCACTAAAAGTATTAATTTTGATATATTGCAATAGCCCATGATATAATTGTGAGAATTTTGGCAATATGATATCACAATATTAAGTTATTGTTACCTCCATAATATTAACACTTCGATATTAAGAGATAGCTGCACAAACACGGCTCTCTTACACATTTATGGTAGAAAAATGGTTGTGGGTGAGTTTGTAGTAAATTCAAATTACACTGAATTTGGGGAAAATAATGAAAATCTGGCCCATAAAATATCAGCAGAGCTTATCGCCATCCGTTGCTCTGGAGTCTAAACAAATGGTATCAGTACTTGCCCTAAAAAGAAACATAGACACACACCACATCTACAGACATGGTGGATGAAGTGTATTGTCAAAAGATACAACAACAGAATGCACTGGTCTGAGCACAGCACAGTATGATACAATTTAATGCTCTTTTTTTGTCTCAATACCAAACCAAAAGTTAGTAAATGTCCAAAAGCACCAATTAAGTAATAGTTTTGAAAGAGTGTTATTTTGTGTTCTTGGCCACTGTGAGTAATAAAGAGCCCTTTGTAATTATTCAGCCAAGGAGGAGGTACAGACACGACAGGAGCTGTAACAGTGGGGGTCTGTTTAATGTTGACGTCTGTGGAGAGCTGCTTTTATTCCACACGGACAAACTGCACTTAAAAAGGACATCGCTTACAACTACTGTGTCAAATACTGTATGGATAACTTTAAACTTGTCAAGAAAACACACACACACTTCCAGACAATACCTTCTCATTAAGGGTGTGCATTGCCTTGAGTCTGACGATACGATATATATCATAATATGCATGTCATGATTCGATATATCACCATATATCCCAATACTGAAACAATAGACGATATATTGCAATTTATCAAGAATTATTTCTAATAATATTACCAACTAGACCTTCACAAGAACCTAATTAACTCAAAACATGCAGCACCCCTATGAACTAACATCAAGGACCATGACGTCCACCCTCCTGTGGGCTCACCACCTGCAGCGGGGTTCATAGGGGGGGTCAGGTGCTATGAGGATTGGGCAGCACGCTGCCCCCGCGACCCAGCTGGATTAAGTGGGAGAAGATGGATGGATCACAATATATCACTGAATTTTTCTTACACCTCTACCTCTCATTCAATGTTTTTCTTTATTTTTCCTGCTTTCTATATTTTAGATACAAACAGAAGACATCAAATACAGTTGTGCTCATAAGTTTACATACCCTGACAGAATTTGATTGATTTCTTGTCCATCTTTCAGAGAATATGAATGATAACTCAAAAACTTTTCTTTCACTCATGGTTAGTGCTTGGGTGAAGCCGTTTATTATCAAACAACTGTGTTTCCTCTTTTTAAATCATAATGACAACAGAAACTACACAAATGACCCAATGACAGGTCCACTTGCCTTTGTGTTTTGGATCATTATCATGTTGAAATATCCAAGTACGTCCATGTGCAGCTTCTGGACCAAGATATCATCAATTGTGCCAGGGGATGTAAACTTATGAGCACAACTGTATATGAAGTAAGATCGATGGACCTATACTCCTTCCTATTTCCTTATTATTTAAAGGTCATATTCAGTATTATGCAAAAATTGACTCTGTGAGCTTTAAGCCATGGTATAATGCTGTTACCTCATCCAAAACATACCTGGTGTTTTGTTTCATTCACACACCACAGCTCAAAATGCTTTGTTCCACCTTGTGATGTCATGTAGTTACCAGCTACCTTTTACCTTTAGTTCAGTAGAGATTGGCAATTCCAGAGTTTAAACTATCCAAATGATTCTAGTGAAGGTGTGGAGTTTAAAATCACATTGGATCATTTCCCGTATAAGCACATGACATCACATCACAAGGTGGAGTGTTTTCTGTCTGAGAGAAGAACTGTTGTGTATGTGTATGTTTTACTGAGGAGGAAACAACATTAAAACAGATCAGAAAATGAAGCAATGAAGGCTCTTTACATCAAGTTTGAAATCTAAGCATCTTTTATCTCACTCCCCGAGTACCGTCAATACAGCTCCAGATCTTTACAACGTTAGTGCAATCCGAGGCTGCCGTATTAAATGTGTGAGAATGAAAGTGTTTTCTATCGGAACGGACAGGAGCAGTGATCGGGAAGGGAGCTAGGAATTCTCTGTCAGTTTTCTGAAGGATTCCTGCATGAGCAAAAGAAAAAGTGTTGAAATAACAGGTTAAAGTTGGTCAAATGCATTTCTTCGTGGAGATGTTATTGCTTTGTCTGGAATGTTTCACAATATGGCCTTTAAACTTTTCTATCTTCATAGAGACCAAACCAGGCCATGTTACAGTTCGGATCTGTGGAGAAACGACTCACGCTCACAGTCAGAATGTCTGTTTTTCTAGTTACTTTCGAGCTATAAAACCACCTGTAACTGAATAAATGTAAGGTAGAGCTGTTTAATGTCATACTGTGGAACATTCAAAGCAGAGCAATGGCACATCCATAGAAACAAGCAGGTGACGGACCCCCAACCAAAAAGTTACATAATGCACCTTTAATTTACTTTATCTTTTTTTACTATCAAAAATATACCCTACCAGTCAAACATTTGGACTAGGGCCAGGCCGATATATCGGTTGGTCAATATTATCGGCCAATATGGCCACTTGGAAACATATCGGCTATCGGCCTAAATCTTGCCGATATTCCATGTGGACATGTTTTACCTCGTTATAAATCTTAGACTCTATATTCTGCCCATTTAATCCAATTTACAGACAGACAAATGCCCTAATATGTGGCTCTGCATCAGTATTTATCTGAGGAATAATTCGTCTGTGTCTGTGACGTCGTACAAATGCACCCCCGCTTGTTTACAGCCACCGCTATAGATCCATGTGTGCACATATACGGTCTATGTGTGCACAACACTGAGATTATATTCTTTTTACAGACAGTTTGAGTCTGGATTAAAAGGACAGTTCTTAGTGCTGACTTGTGATCTGAGAGGAGCCTGTGTGAGGCTGAGTGTTGGAAATGTGTCGTTTTGAAGATCGTTTTGGTTCTTTCTCATTGGTTAGCGATTAGCTGCTGTAGCTCGCACACATAAACAGGCTGTTTTCTCTTCTATTAGCGACTATAAAGTGACTATAGTGGCCGTATATATGTTACTGGACACACTGATATGTAAATGATCTGTAAATAGAAGTGTGAATTATTGGCATTTGGCATATCATTAAATATCGTGGCGCACACACATTTACCACTAATAGCGGTAGTTTACCTACAGTACTTACTTTACAGGCTAGAATATCATACAAAAATGCCATTAGGCCAACCTACTGTCTTTAAATATGATGTAAAGAGGCAGAATAACAATAAATGTCGCCTAAATAAACCCAACTGAAAATCCAATAGAGTCAAACTTAAGGTTTATAGACAATTGAAGATTTACAATGAATTTTTACGGCATAAATATATCAGCAATTATATCGGCAGCTCCAACATCCATTTTATCGGTATCATATCGGCCGCAACAAAATCCATATCGGTCGGGCCCTAATTTGGATACACCCTCTCATTCCATGTTTCTATTTTTACTCCTTTCTACATATTAAATACAAACAGAAGAAATCAAACATATGATGTAAGTAAAGTAAGGAGGAGGTCACTGCACTCAAGACAAAGAAAGTCTTTAGCATTTGTTCACAGTGAGAAAGAGATGACTTTTTTTTGCCTGGTGTCACTAAAAAACCCATGTGCATATAAGGGAAAAATCCTAAAATCTTTGCAATTGAATATTGTAATGTAGCTCTATTATTTTGCCCGGTGGCTATGTCTTTAAAGCTCCTCTCGAGTAAGATCTCACCCCCAGCGCCAAAGATGCATAGAGCAGGGATTACGCGTACAGAATAATAAGACTGTGAAAGGCAGAAAGAGCAGCTCAATTTGTATTTCAATCTTTTAGCTATATAAATGATGTAAGAAAATGTTTTATAAGTTCTTATGCTCTTCCACAAAAGGAGTTTTGTAAAAGTAAGACTAAAGTACGCTAATGTTCAATTAACTGAGCTGAAACTGGCTTATTGTATCCATCTAGGTCTAAGGCATATTGTACTTCTGTCTGCAATATAGCTGCAATTATAATCTGACACACATGTCCATTATGTTAGAATTTTCACATTTTAAATCAGCATATTCACCTAAAACAACTTAATACAAGAAACATGTCAACTGACCACATTAGAAAACTGCAATATTCAATGGGAGCTGACATCGTCTTAAACATCATCACAATAAAGAACCATGAAGTGGTCAGGCCCCTCCTATGGATAGCTTCAGATCACATTAGTAAGTAGCAGATTTCAAAATCAATATTTAAGATTTTTTATACAGTGCGTACATTTTGCATTTGCCAAGACTTCTTATAGTCTTTCCATAGTCACTTCCTGCAGTGCGTCTCTCACTTTTCCCTGAGAATGGAACAAGTGCAAATAAATCTCTGTCACAGAAAGAACACTCATATTCCACTGAGTCGTGTCCTTTAGTCCGACTGAAGCTGAAGCATCAGCACAAGGAAAGCGCTGCTTTTTTCCAGTGTTTACAGTTTATGCAAATGAGCCATGCGGTTTTAAGTTTCGTTTCTGTAAGACGTAAACAAATGTGCCAAAGCTGCATTAAACTCATTCTAATCTCACACGGGCTGATGTGGCTCTATAGTGGTGTTGGTTTATATGTTGTAGAGTTGAGTTTATTTATGCAGATTAGTAATAGTAATAATAATTATGACAATTTTAATTTAAAAACGTTAATGATGAATCGATTGTTTATTCTCCCAGCGGTTGATTAAGAAAATGTAATCAAATGCCCACCCCTACTGCGTACCATATGAAATGCTTCCAATTTATTCGGTGGAGAAGAGAGGTTTTCACAACATGGTGAAGCTCTAGAACAAAATCGGTACAGAGCAATGGGTGCATACTGGTGATGGGGAAACAGGGTTGTTTGGCAAAATGGCACCTTGAAAATAGGAGAATAAAGATCACGCAAACATACACGAATCACTCCAAAAAACATTGAGGTGAAAACAATTATAACATCACTTATTTTAACTATAGCTTCTTAACTTACAAAAGTTGAGTCATAAGTTACTTGGATGTTGTCTCGTGCTGTGTCACTATAATAAGATCAGCTGATTTGCTACATCTTTGTGTGAGTAAAGAAGATTCCAGCTACTCTGTTTTCTCCTGTCACCTTACACACAAACTGGACACACGAACTGGAGAGGAGTTTCCCTACAAGGACAATGTAGCCTAATCTTCAAGGTGCATTGTGTAACTTATCTGGTGGAGGGTCCATCAAATGCTTTTCTCCTTGGAGATGTTATTGCTTTGTCTGGAATGTCATACTGTGGAAGATTCTAGGCAGAGCAATGACATATCCATAGAAACAAGCAGATGACAGAGCCCCAACCTAAAACTTACATAGTGCACCTTTTATAACCTAAATATAGCTTTATAAACATCTCTTTTTTGTCTGTCATTTATTCGTGGTACAGGACATGACTTTGACCGACTTCAGTCCAATGCTGCTTTATAATGTACTAAACACTCAAACTTTTGATGAAAAATTGATGCAATGACTTTTGTGAAGGTGACATGGTCCAGCTCCATTTCTCATGCGTATACTTCAACATAAAAGATACAACTTGTATAGTATAAAGCAGAGATGGATCAATCGATATGGGTTTATCGCTTATTATTTACAGTTCAGCGAAAGCAATCAACTCCAGTGACATTTTTTGGACTGATGTGTGTGGCTGAGTTTGAATATTTTCTTCAAATTATTTAAGTTGACTACAAATTCCCCCAAGACTAGAAATCTTTAGGAAAGCAGTGTCGTCATGTTTTGTTTACTTATCCCTTTGCAATAATATAGGCGGTTCAAATAAATAAAGCTTTGTGTGTACTCTTTAGAATGTTTCTATCGTCATGGAGAATGCCTGTTATACAAGGTATTTTTGCACTATAAAATCACCTGTAAATGAATAAATGTAAGGTAGAGCTGTTTAATGTCATATTGTGAAACCTTCCAGGCAGCACAATGACATTGTTATAGAAACAAGCAGGTGATGGGCCCCCCCAACAAAAGGTTACGTAGTGATATGCTAAAAAAAACGCAAATATCATCCCAATATATCGTTTTACATTGCTAAACAAATATTTTAGACCACCCAGTATAAGGTGTTTGCCACTGCTGCCGTAATTCTGTTTACCAAACTGTCTTTTTATGTTTCTATAATGAACGATGACTGATGGGGTGAAGGGAGTCTGGGAGTCCCTGCTTAGGCTGCTGCCCCCGCGACCAGGCCCCGGATAAGCAGAAGAAATTGGATGGATGGTTTCTATAATGATTCACCAGGATATGCAAGATCTTTTTATCAAAACGATATCTTTAATGCTAAAATAGAACTATTGTTGCTATCCATAAATTTTCAAGTTTAATGTTTTCCAAAAATGACACCAAAGTCTCATCCAAAGTGAATCTCTGCTAGAAATTATTTGAAACTCAATAACAAAAGAGACTTTGCAAAATGATATAAAAACAATGCAGCAAGAATGCATCTGTTATCTGTGCCAAAGGTGCTCACACTAAATATTCACATTTATGGTTATTACTTGTCAACAAGGACTATTTTGTTATTCCAACTGGTCATTTTCTTAATGAATAACATTGAAGTTTTTAATATGAAACAAGTTCTGGATATACTATGAAGTTATTTATGTTTTCTTGTTTTCATGACAGGTGGTATAATACATTTGTTAAGCACTGTATCTCTAGTAAAAGTACGCATACAGAATATTACACTACTACTATATTTACTTCCTATCCACTACCATACTGAAGGATACACACTCTGCTCCAAGTCCAGTTTTCCAGGCTATATTCGGACTTGAGTGTTTGACAGGGGAGTTACTAATGCACGTCCTTATCCAAACAGTGTGCTAAAGAGGCTAGGTAGCATCTCCACGTGCTAACTACGTTCTAAAGACGCTGCCTGCAGTCACGGGATGCCTCAGTTATGTAAGGGGCAAACGGACAATGCGGTGTGAATTAGTTGGGGGTAAACAGGACTCCAACGTCAACAGAGGAGCACCGCGGAGACACACCAGCCTCAGGCAAAGACGCAATCATAACAGAGTCTGTCTCCTGAACATAGTGGTAAGTATGCAAATGATGCCAAAGGTGTTATGCCAACTCGACAATACATTTTGAAGCTTGTTAGAATGTTGTTTTAGCCTCAAAAACATCTGGAATTTTTTTGTTTTTTTGTAATAAAGTCTTTGAACAAATTCTCAATTTTCCTCTCTACATAAGCAAAGAAACCAGCCAGAGCTCCCCCATGTTTTTAAAGTCTTAAAGGAACTTGTGCAGGTCATTTCAGCACCTAAACTGTCTTAGCTATGAAGGATCTATCTTCTAGTGTCATGTTGCCAAAAGCCATGCTGCTAATTTATCATTCCAAAATGCTTCACTCCCCACGGTGACCAGCAGAGGGCGACTAATCAATCCCCGAGTGAGAAACTGATGCGAACGAAAAGCTAATTTGTTATAAGTTTGAGATTTATTCCTTATTTGTTTTGTTTTAAGTCATAAAATGTGCAATTCCTAAACAAAGTAGTGGATGACAGTAGCTCAATTGGTAGAGGTGTGATTCCAGCTCCTGCAGATTAATGCTGTTGTTGTGTCCTTGGGCAAGACACTTAACCTACCTCATCCCCAGTGTCTGCGTACACTGGTGTATGAATGTGTGTGTGAGTGGTTCCTTGTTGTAAAGTGCTTTGAGTGCCTTGAAGGTGGAAAAGCGCTATATAAAAATGTGACCATTCACCATTTACCGTTTTCAAAAGCTACACTTTACCTGATTTTAAAAGTGGTTAAAACGTGAAAAACAGAACTACTATGTTGCAGCTCATTGTTATTATCCTGCAGTAGTTTCAACATTGACATTTATCACAATATGTCTGTGTAGGAGTATATCATCCTTCAACATTTGTAATTGTGACAGGCTTATCCCCGCCAACGGTAATGAGGGGCATACATTTACTTGTCATTTGTTTAGCCAAAATACAGAAAAATGTTCTCAAAAGTTACCAGAAGACAAGAAAAATCAACTCAGATTACACTATTGTATTAGAGAAACAAGTGAGTCATGTTAGAGCTGTGACTGAAGCGTGAATGGGCCCAGTGCGTAATAATGTTCTTAATTCTTAATAATAAAATGTTTTCACAATTTTATTATTACCAACCAACCCGGAAATGTTCCAGTCTTTGGTTTGCATGTTATCCCAACGTTGAGTCACGTCCATGTTAGCTGGTACTGTAACGGCAATAGCAGGATCGAATGTGTTAGAAAGCGATAAGGTTATGGTGACCAGATGTCCCCATTTGCCCGGGACAGTCCCACTTTTGAACCCTTTGTTCCCTGTCCCAGAAGATATATCCAAAACCAGCAATTTGTCCTAGTTTTATTCAAGAAATGTCCCAGATGTCCTTATTTTTGACCCATTTGATAACTGCCGACAATAAAGAGAAGCATAAATTGTTATTATATTAGGTAAAATACAGAAAAGCTGCTTTAAAATGACCAAAACACAAAGAAAACGTGACTATACTGACTCATGTTAGTCATGAATGTTCAGAACAATTTTCCTTAATTACGCACTCATTTCACAATTTTATTATTATAACCAACCTGCACATCAGTATCACAGTTATGATCAGGTCTTTTGAATATCCCGGTTTCGTATGTATACGCAGCATGTCCAACATGACATACGCACAGCCTCATCACATCCTCTGTCACGGAAAGAACACTCACATTCCACTGAGTCGTGTTCTTTAGTCCAACAGAAGCTGAACACATCAGTGCATAAGGAAAGAGCTGCTTTTTTTCTTACAGTTTATGCAAATGAGCCATGTGGTTTTAAGTTTTGTTTCTGTAAGACGTAAACAAATGTGCCAAAGCTGCATTAAACACATTCTAATCTCACACTGATGTGGCTCTATAGTGAATATGGTTTATATGGTGTAGAGTTGAGTTTATTTATGCAGATTAGTAATAGTAATAATAATGATGATAATTTTAATATAAAAATGTTAATGATTAATCGAAAATCAATCGTTAATTTTCCTGATGATCGGTTAAGAAAATTTAATCAAATGCCCATCCTTATTTCTAACTTCTATAGATAGAATAGAACAATGTAGGCAATATAAAAGCAGGAAAGTTATCTTGTTGATGTAACACCGCCATGAACCAAAAAATACTGGTGTTGTGATCAAATGTGTTCAAACCGTTCTTAGCACGTGATAAGGTGCTATAAAGATTCCCATCCGCTGTAGGCTAACTAAATCCAGCGCTCATATTTCTCTTGGATTATCAGGTGTCTGTGTCTCTATACCCTGCCTCTCCAAGGAGGAAGTAGGCTATTATGTGATCATTGTATTGGGGACTCACAACAAGTGTGTCTGAGCAGCACAATGCAGATGTCCCATGGGGGAGGGGGACATAGCACTAGTAAACAATGACTGCATTATAAGTGACAGGACTGAAGTTACGTGTCGAGAATTGGAGCTGGTAAAAAATAATGTGCAAGGCTTGCAGTTAGCAGTGTTCTCTAACCCAATGTCTATTTAAAGAAACAAAGTATAGCTGTACGGTTTTGTTTTGACAGTTTTACGTATAATTAAGCATTGTTTAAAGGTCCTATATAACACAAAACTGATTTTTGTGAGCTTGAAGCCATTTTAGAATGTTGTCTCATTATTAAAAACATACCTGGAGTTATAAATACTGACAGCTTCGTCACTTCTTTGACAAAAATTAAAAGTCTACAGCTTGATAACTTATCTGGCTATAGCCTATAAATTAAAACTAAGTAAGAAAATAATTGGCGAGTTATACTCAAATATAACAAAATTAAGAGGTAACTCCACTTTTTATATAAAAGTGGGAAAAGGAATTGGGTGTAAAAATAGACTACTGATTGGGAAAACATTATTAATAGTCAAATTACAGCAACTAATTCACATATGTGGAGGGATTTCTCTTGGTAAAATATTCTTAGATACTTTATAACTCTTAAATCAAAATTCAGACAGACTGGTCAGTCACCCAAATGCTGGCGAGAGTGTGGGTACTGTCCTGCAGATTGGGGATGCCCTGTCCTTGACTCTTTTTGGGAAGGTGTACATCAAATGTTCTTTGCGTTGACATAAGATTTACCTGTGTTACCTTTTACTTAGGAAATATGGAGCAAAAGTTGTCCACTGCTGACAAATACCTTTTTAAAAAAATTTATGACAGTGAGCAAAAAAGCTATAACTAAACACTGGTTTAGCAAGGGCATATACATATGTATATGTATATATATACATACATATGTATATGTATGTAAAAGACGAGTGTTCGGCACAGTGGCTGAGTGGCAACACTCAAGCCTCACAGCATGAAGGTTGCGGGTTCGATCTCCGGGCCCGAGCCTTTCTGTGTGGAGTTTGCATGTTCTCCCTGTGTCTGGATGGGTTTCCTCCGGGCACTCTGGTTTCCCCCACTCAAAACATGCAGCACCCCTAAGAACTAACATCAAGGACCATGACGTCCACCCTCCTGTGGGCTCACCACCTGCAGAGGGGTTCATAGGGGGGGGTCAGGTGCATAGTGGATTGGGCGGCGCAAGCTGCCCCCACGACCCAGCCAGATCAAGCGGGAGAAGATGGATGTCTATCTATCGATTGTTTGTTCTTTGTAAAATATAAAACGATTTTAATAAAATGTAAAAAAAAAAAAAAACATACCTGGAGTTGTGTTTTGTTTAATTCACACATGTTTGAGTAATCCTGGATTATTAGTCTGTTTACATCTCCAAAGATGTTCTCCAAAATGCTCCGTTCCACCTTGTGATGTAATGAAGCGGTAGTTTTCAAGTTAGCAGGTACTTGTGAAGACTTTAATCTGAGTAAATCTGAGTTCTGACCATAAAGAACAGATTTTGTTGGAATTTAAACAAGGGAGCTGATTTTTATCCTCTCAAATAAGACACTAAGTCACTCTTATCTTTTTGTAGAAAATCAAACACCTTTACAGGTCCATGAACGCTCGTATTCTGCACGATCTCTGAAAATGTGCTCTTTAAATCCATTTTGGACTTTTTCTTAAGTTTTACACTATCTAAAAGCTTTTTTGGCTGTATTTGCTAATGTGTGCATTGTGTCACCGGTGATAACTGATGAACATACACATACAAGTAGAACACCCCCAACGTGATGTCACAGCAAAGTATTAACAGTTTGTAGTTGACCCCTTTTTAGTCCGTTTTTCATCAGTAATTTCTAAAGTAGTTGAACTTTTACCACACCACCAGGGAATTTCAAATATTGCACACTCAAACTCAGAATAGCTCAGATTAGTTTATGACTGTATTTTCCAATATCCTCCTTGACTCTTGGAGATCTACGCTTGCACTTTTAACATTTTCTGAGCATATCAAAAATTTACTTTCGACAAAATTTTCCAAAGCATGTGCTAAAAGACTGACTTATTTGTTCGGTAAAGACACTTGAACAAAGGCGGCGATAGGAACCAAAAGAGGATATTTACCTAGCAAACAGTTAGCGCAAACGGCTATTGCTAAGGTACAGCACGTTCACTTCTTCTTGCTGACACAAAACAACATGTATTCTCCTATCCTCTGCCCCTCTATTTGAAGAACAAGGATGTTTACAAAGGTCTTTAAAGGTGCACGTCTTCTGTGAAAAGGGACACCTCTCCACAGATCTGCATTGTAATGCAGATCTGTAACCTGCTTGTCTCGTGAGACAAGGTGGTGGACTAGAAATGTTACATAGTCTTTAAAAGTGAATTGTGTAACTTTTCTCGTTGAATGCTTTTTTCAGTGTTATTCCATGTTATTGCTTTGTCTGGAATGTTGCCGATAAAATTGGGAGTTGGAGCTGCCAATATAATCGCCGATATATTTATGTCGTAAAAAATCACTGTAAATCTTCAGTTGTTTATAAAACTTAGGTTTGGCTCTATTGGATTTTAAATTGGGTTTATTTAGGCGACATTTATAGTTATTCTGCCTTTTTACGTCATATTTAAAGTCAGTAGGTCGGCCTAATGACATTCTAGCCAGTAAATAAAGCATTGTAAGTAAACTACCGCTATTAGCTTTTAGCTGTAAATGCGTGTGCACCTTACTTATCTGCTAAATGCCGATAATTCACACTTCTATGCACAGCTCATTTGCATATCAGTGCGTGTCCAGTAACATATATATGGCCACTATAGTCACTTTACAGTCGCAATCAGAAAAGAAAACAGCCTGTTTATGTGTGGGAGCTACAGCGGCTAATCGCTAACCAATGAGAAAGAACCAAAACGAGCTTCAAAATGACACATTTCCAACACTCGGCCACACAGGCTCCTCTCAGATCACAAGTCTGCACAAGGACTGTCCTTTTAATCAAGACTCAAACCAATCATTCGTAAAAAGAATAGAATCTCAGTGTTGTGCATGTGGATCTATGGCTGCGGGTGTAAACAAGAGCATGTGGAGGTGCGTTCAGGGACAATATGGGCAGTATGGACACAGACAAATGACTCCTCAGATAAATACTGACGCAGAGCCACATATCAGGACATTTATCTGTCTGTAAATTGGATTAAATGGGCAGAATATAGAAAGTCTGAGCTTTATAACAAGGTAAAACGTGTCCACGTGGAATATCGGCCCATATCGGCAAGATTTAGCCCGATAGCCGATATGTCCAAGTACCCATATCGGCCAAGTGATATATCGGTCGGGCCATAATTTCTATCTTCACCGAGACTAAACCAGACCAAGTTACAGGTCAGGTCTGTGGAGAGGCGACTCAGTCAGAATGCCTGTTTTTCTGGGTATTTTTGTAAATGTAAAGTAGAGCTGTTTAATGAGACTAATGATACTGTGGAACATTCCAGGCAGAGCAACAACATCTCCATAGAAACAAGCAGGTGACAGACCCCCAAAGAAAAAGCTACATCGTGCAAGTTTTAAACCCGCGAGATCCAGAAGCGTGCGAGAACGTGGGTGAATATTGAGTAAAGAGCTACTGCGCTGCTGGTAATTGATGTCAAAGAGCAGTGAGATGCAGAAATGAAGGAGGACGCCGGCTTGACAGTGAGAGATGGTGATGTATTCCAGGGTGATGTAGCAGAGTCCTGGTTAATAGGAGTCAAATACAAACAGAATTTTTCCATATGAATTAAAGCTTAACTATGTCATTGATGAATTAGTTGTTTATCTCCTAGAATAGTAAGCTCCAAGTCCTGCCAAAAGTGAAGATGTATCGAGAAACAGAAAGCGAAATTAAAGGTGTGCGTTTCTTTTGGAGAGCATCACCATGGAGAATACATTTTACGGTTTTATTTATTTGTTTTTACGCCGTTGTTTTTATTATGCTTTTATTTTATTAAATTGTTGGGGTACTTTTTATTTCTCTATGCGCAGCACTTTGGAAACGGTCTTTGTTTATGTTTATGAAATGTGCAGTAGAAATAAAGTGGATTGGATTGGAAAGTGGGTGTTGCTTTGCCAAGAACGTTACGCACTATAACATTAAAACAATCTATCGCCAAGTTGCAGGGCAGGTCTGTGGAGAGGCAAGCATGTATCACAGTATGTATTAAAGGCCCGAAATGACGCTATTTTCTGATTTATGTTCCTCATCGCAAACATACTTGGAGTTGTGTTTTGTTTAATTCACATGTTTAACACACAAACCCTGCATATTTAGGCTGAGTTCTTCTCTCAAACAGAAAACACTCTGTTCCAACTGTTCCACTGTGTTTTTAAACTACATACACCTAATCATTTGGCTGATTTCTGCCCAGGAATTGCCTGTCTCCACTAAACAAATGGTAAAAGCTGTTATCTTTTTTTTTTTTTAAAAACACATAAAACAAGTAAATGGCTGTAAAACTCCTTCTAAACATATTTTCACAAGTCTGGATGTTTTCATTAAACAACCAACCTTCGGAAAATATTTAATTTTGCAGCAAGGCCTTATTTGCAGTAATGAATGATGTAAAAAGTTATTTGTGAGGCGCTTCTGAATAAAAGCAACAGCAGCCAAAAGCACAAACCTCACTCTTTGTCCTCTCACGGTTATATAACCACAGGCTGGATTAGGGGTGGGCGATATCTCGATATTTAAAATATATCGAGATATTTTTGAAACTCGATAGGAATTCTGACATATCGATATATCGCTACTGCTCCTGCTTTTGTCCCCCGAGCTCCTCCGCGGAGCCCGGACCTGGCCGCGGACTAAACCAGGACTAGGACTAAACCAGGACTAAACGCGGCCGCAAAGCCCGGGGCTCGGCCGCGGACTAAACCAGGACTAGGACCAGGGCTCTGCAGTGCGCCTATTTCACTTGCATTTGCGAGCAAATATTTCGTCGTGCGAACGTGGAAAACCAAACAGGCGCATCTGTGCGAGTGTTTCTGCAGCACAATAAGGAGCTGCGCACAGACATAACGTGACGAGTTAAACTTTCTAAATGCACGTTTCCCAGCGCGAGCGCAACCACATGACACCGCCGACCGCGCACGACCCCAGCACACGAGCTCCGCGTGTGTGCAGATATCACTCATACGAACAAACTCCGCTTCAAAACACACCCACGCCCCCTTAAACGAGGAGCCCCCGCAGCAGGACCCACACCTGCCCCACCACTCACAGACACCCGCGTGCCGCTGGACAAAGCGAGAGCTTTGGCTTTTGTCTTGGTCTTGTCTCGGACTCGAGCGCATTTGGACTCGGTCTTGTCATGAACTCAAGGTCTGAATACTGAGTGCGGTCATTTTTCATTAATGCCGCTGCTGTTGCCAATAAACTCATCCCGGTGTGCGGGAGCGTGCGGGGCTTCTCTCTGCAGCCTGTGCCAAATGCCAAATAAATCCGTTTGTCACAATGTGCGTTTGATTTGGTAAATGTGCAGAGACTAAATACCACTTTAAAACAAGAGAATGTAACTCCAGTTTGGAATTTGAAAATAGAGGTTTAAAAATCCTGCACACTTTATTCACTTTGAAGCAGTTTTGTGTCAGTGGAAGTTCTCTTAAAGAAGAGGTTCTTAAACTGTGGGTGAGGGTCCAAAAAGGGGTGTCAAGAGTGTTTAAGTGCAGAACTAAATGAATATTAATCAGATAAAATTTGTTTTTTTTGTTTTTGCAGTAGTTTGGGGGGGCTGTATTTTTTCCTGTAAAGATATCGAGATATATATCGTATATCGAGATATAGCAAAATATATCGAGATATATTTTTTGGTCCATATCGCCCAGCCCTAGGCTGGATATATAAATGGACAGAGCTAATCCGCTAGCCCCTGAGTTCTAAATAGGAAGTGAACATGGGGGCGATTCTGGCTCCATCGCCTCTGGCTTTACATTGAAAATGGTATAAGTGCTGCATTGTCATTTTGGTCTTAAAATGTTCGTATTAACCCGTTCTACATGATCCTAGTGTTTTTATTTTGCTCTTTTGTCTGTAAATAAATTCCTATGCCTAATATCGACACCTTCCTAAAAGAATCACAATAGTTATTTTTTCAAGGTTTGAGGGAACACAAAAAAACTTATCCAAAACTTGAAATTATGAGGATTAAGGCAAAAAAGTCCATTTTGACAAAATATAGCTTAGGTGATTATTTTAGCAAGGTGAGAGACAGGTGGGAGACAGAGCTTTTCAGGCAGCTGCCCTTTGCCTGTGGAACGTCCTCCCAGAGTTCCTGAGGGCCCCAGAGTGTCCAGGCCTTTAAAAGCGGGCCTAAAAGTGTTTTTTTTTTTGAATGGCCTACAGAAACACTTTATGATATTATAACCATTTTATGTATATGTAATGTTTCCTTCTTTTTGTATTTTATGGAATTGTATTTTATGGAATCTACCTGCTGTAGCACTTTGACATTTTGTTGAAATGTAAGGTGCATTACAAATAAAATGTATTATTAATGCTTTGTTTTTTTTTTTTGGTGCCCAATGTCGCCTTACAACAACAGCTATAGCGCTTTTTCACAGACACAAATTCGCTTCTATAACTGCAAGCCTCAGTGAGCTTCATTTGACTGGAGCCGAATGCGTCGCACTCCTTTAGTTTTGATGCTAACAGATGTATTTATTTTCTATTAGTTTACCTTGGATTTTACTTATTTACAAATAATAATTAATAGTTATAATTTGATTGACAGGGCTGGGAAAACTGCAAGTAGTTGAATCGGTAAGGCAACATACATTTAATACAATATTGTGTAACATTCAAGGCAAAGATACAGTATATCAGTTCCTTTTTCATTTATAGTTTTCATTTTGTACATTCTTATCTCTAGCTGCAGGTTTACATTGTGATTGTAATGGAATCTGCTCTGGTGTTGTGTAAACTCCAAACTGTTGTGAATCTGAAGCCAATTTCACTTTGTAAGCAGAAAATGCAGAGCTCATTCCTAACCAAGACAAGACACTGTAAACAAACAAAGTAGTTAACAAGTATTGGACTTCTTTTTCTGGGGTAACACTGGATTTGCTGTAAAGACGCTTCACACAGTTCAAACAGACAAAAACAGTATTTTATTAGACTTAGGGCTATTCTGTAAAATAGAACAATGTACAAATTCAGCAGGAAAGTTACCTTGTTAACTTGTCAAAAGTATCAAAAATCAGATATTTATCGATAATAAAACTATCGTAACCAGATACTCGTTTGAGCAGGTATCGATACTAAAAAAAGTCACATTCATAGGACAGAAATGGGAATATAATAGAAAGTACTATGATTTAACGTTGAAAATATTTGTATTATCATCGTAACATCTGAATCTGTATGGAGTATCGAGTCTATTCCTTAGTATCGAAATTGAGTTTGAAATTTCATTATCATGACACCACCAGGGATGTAACAATAGCCGAAATATTGTAATATCGTATCGTCAAAAGTCTCTCAATAATATCATGGGCCATTACAATTTATTATGGAATTTCAAGTTTCTTCACTTAAATGTATTGTTTTGGTGCAGCAATCGCTAAAAACAGAGAGAACTACACCCCCCATGATCCTTTGCTCTGTTTCAGTCCAATCTACATTCTGAAATAACTGTTATTAAGTTTAAAGGGGAACTCCGGCACGTTTGAAGATAAAGTCCATTACTAGGGGTGGTTGAATAAAGTCAGAAGCCAAAAAACAGCACAGATCAGTGTTGCCTTGACGGAGACCTTGCCGTGGTAGTGAGTCTGTCAAGTTAACAAGCTAGTGTAGTGATGGGGCAAGTTCTTAACTTCCACGTAAAATGCTAATTTGCACAAAAGAGGCTCAACTCCACATTCTAACCCGTCTTACAACAGCCACGAGTCTAACAAACAAAACGCTCTGCCTGTCTCACTCATTAGTGTCTGGAAACGTTAGAAAACTTCATAAGCAGTCTTAGCCTCACCTTGTTGATTTCCCAGTGTGCATGTGAAAGCCCAAAGACTCAATCGCCGACTCCAGCGGCGGCGAGCGGCTAGTAACCTCCAGAAGCAACAAGTGAGGATCGACTATTGACGGTGAAGAATAGAAACTGAAAGTTGTTGAAAGAAAATGGTTTAGGAATGTTTTTTTTTTTTTTTGCATTTTCATAAAATATAATTCACTCGTAAATAAATGGGATTAGAAACGACATCGGCGATCGAGTCTTTTGGGCTTTCGCATGTGCAGTGGGAAATCAACAAGGTAATGCTAAGACTGCTTATAAAGTTGTTTTATAACGTTTCCAGACACTAATGAGTGAACCAGGCAGAGCGTTTTGTTTGTTAGACCCGTGGCTGTTGTAAGATGGGTTAGAAAGTGGAGTTAAGCCTCTTCTGTGCAAATTGGCATTTTACGTGGAAGCTTGTTACCTTGACAGACTCACTACCACAGCGAGATCTCCACAGAGGCAACACTGATCTGTGCTGTTTTTTGGCTTCTGACAGAATTCGACCACCTCTAACAATGGACTTTAGCTTCAAACGTGCCGGACTTCCCCTTTAAATCTTAATTATTTGGACTATGACGAAAGAAAAATAGCGTCTTCATAGTATATCGCAATAAATATGGAACCATGAGATGCGTATCAAGAAATTTGGATAGGATTTTGGCTCATTACATCCCTATACAACACTACTACAAATTGAAGCTAGTGGAAAAAGTGTTTATTTAGTATTTTCATTGTAGCAGGCCACTCATCCCGTTCTAAAATCCATCAGTTTAATCAGCTATAAAAACTTCGCACACAAATGATCTCTTCTTTTGTTTACACCACAGTGCTAGTGCTAAAACAGTAAAACAGACAGGTGGATGCTTTCGCTGTACAAACTCACGGTTAAAAACTTCTCTGCACAGCTTTTTGTTATTTTTTTTTTTGCCTCTGGGTTGCTAAGAAACAAAGAGATTAAACGGCTCGGGTTCGAAGTTTGTGTAGACGAGACAAGACAAGATGAGGCGAGGAGGAGCGATGGAGGTGAGAGAGGGGTGAGGGAGCGTTAATAAAGGGGAAAAAAAGGGTGGAATAGGTAAACAGGAGAGGAGAGGGTGAGTTCTTGTGTAGGAGGACTGGTGGACAGAAGGAGGGAGCCAAGGTTTCGACAGGCTTAGAGAATTAAAGCTGGTATCAAGGCCGAATAGCAAGAGGGCAAAAAGTATGTGCGAGAGAAGGGAGGAATTAGGGGAGAGCTTTAAGAGGTGTTATTGATGGATTTGAGCAACTTTTGGAATAAATTGTAGTTCTTGGTTTATATAAGAGCTTTTAGTTTTGTCCGGTTATAGTAATACAGAGCAACTTTGTTATAAAATGGCATTAAAGGGCCCATATTACGCTATTTTCTGATCTATGTTATTATGTTTTGTCATTGCAAACATACCTGGAGTTTTGTTTTGTTTTATTTACGCATGTTGAACACACAAACCCTGCATACTTCGGCTGAGTTCTCAAACTGAAAACACCTTGCGATGTCATAAGGTCATACAGTAAGTGCTCCACTGTGTTTTTAAACGCCATACACCTTCACTAGAATCATTTGAATGATTTCAGTCCCGGATTTGCCCATCTCTATCGAACTTAAGGTAAAAAGTAGCTAGAAGTAGACTAGAAAACTACTGCTGCATGACAGCACAAGGTGGAACAGAGCATGTATAGCTCTGGAAATGTACAATAGACAAGGATTATTCAAACATGTGTGAATTAAATAAAACAACTCTGGGTATAAAGGCGCTGTATCAGATTTTTACTCTATAGATTTATAGATCATATATATACAACAAAAACAACATATTAACATGTTTCACTTTCATTTTTGATGCCCTTTGCTCTCCACGCTAAGTCACTCCCACTTTAGAGCGCTATCACATTACAATCAACATATATCCGGCTAATGAAGGTCTGACAGGTTTGTGAAGTTGTTCTGTACAGTTTTGCATCATCTTTTGTATAGTAGTATTTATGGAAAACATGTGTGACATAGGCTTGTGGGCGGAGCATTGGACAGAATCTTAAAAGAGAGATCGCTAAATTACTCAAATATGCATGAATTACATCAAAAAAACCTCTGTGACCATGTTTTTTGATGAGGGAGCAGCATTATAACACAGAAGAAATTTTTTTTTGCTTAATAACCCCTGTTTAAAGACGACATTATGTACATGGACTGGGCTGGAGTCATTCCTGTATAAACAAACATAAGCAGTACTGGCTGTTATGACAGAGGTGCACAGTTCAGAGAAACTCCATGACTGCTCTATGGCGTAGTACAACAGTTGTCATGGTTACGGGGCTCTTCCTCTACCTACAGTCTCCTATAGGCAGTCCACAGGGGCACCGGAGTAAGCTCTTATTTGTACAAATGTGCATCATTAGCTGTAAACAAAGCCTTACATTATCGGATTATCTTAGAATATGCATATTAAACACCTCCGTTAATGCTGAAGAGTTCTTGTCGCATATAATAGAAAGCTTACTTATATTCATTTAGTATCAAATTCTGTCAAGTTAGCGTTTGCGTGTAAACTAATTGAAGCCGTGGAGTTTATATCCATTATCACACATTCACACTCACAAACACTGGGTACACAAACATGTCCAGAAAAAAATCAGATAACTACAATAATCAGATAACGCTATAGTCAGATTTTGGGTGTGTTTACATGCGCAAAACAAAAACACCAGGTGGCAGATAACCGATAAAACTATATTGAAACTAGATCCTCATTTGAGCAGGTATCGATACTAAAGAAGTCACATTCAAAGGACAGAAATGAACCTTTCCTGAATACCTTTAGAATGATCTTGAGCTGTATCAGAACAAATATAAGAGTACATAGACTAGTATACACCCATGGACCACTATGGAACCTACCTGGAACACTGAGGGATTACACAGATATAACACCACATGGGAATAGAAAAGAAAGTACTACGATTTAAAGGGGAACTCCGGCACGTTTGAAGCTAAAGTCCATTACTAGAGGTGGTCGAGTACTGTCAGAAGCCAAGAAAAGGCACAGATCACTGTTGCCTCGATGGAGATCTCACTGTGGTAGTGAGTCTGTCAAGGCAACAAACTAGTGTAGTGAATTGGGCGAGTTCTTAGCTTCCACGTAAAACGCCAATTTGCACTGAAGAGGCTTAATACCACTTTCTAACCTATTTTACAACAGCCACGAGTCTAACAAACAAAATGCTCTGCCTGGTTCACTCATTAGTGTCTGGAAATGTTATAAAACAACTTTATAAGTAGCCTTAGCATTACCATTGTTGATTTCCCACTGTGCATTGCAAAAGCCCAAAAGACTCGCTCGCCAATGTCGTTTCTAATCCCATTTATTTACAAGTGAATTATATTTTTGGAAAAATTAATTCCCGAACCATTTTCTTTCAACAACTTTCAGTTTCTCTTCTTCTTCACTGTCAGTAGTCGATCTTCACTTGTTGCTTCTGGCGGCTCGAGCCTCTCGCTGCTGGAGTCGACAATCAAGGCTTTTGGGCTTTCACATGTGCAGTGGGAAATCAACAAAGGTAAGACTAAGGCTGCTTATAAAGTTATTTTATAATGTTTCCAGACACTAATGAGTGAACCAGGCAGAGCGTTTTGTTTGTTAGACTTGTTGCTGTTATAAGATGGGTTAAAGTGGTGTTAAGTTTCTTCTGTGCAAATTGGCATTTTATGTGGAAGTTAAGAAATTGCCCCATCACTACACTAGTTTGTTGCCTTGACAGACACAGTGAGATCTCCACCGAGGCAACACTGATCTGTGCCGTTTTTTGGATTCTGACAGAATTTGACCACCTCTAGAAATGGACTTTAGCTTCAAACGTGCCGGAGTTCCCTTTGATGCTGAAATTCCCATTCTATTGTCAGTTAAACAATTATATTTTAGAGTAACTTCTGTATATGAAAGACAAATGTACAGTTCCTTTTAAAATAACTCTTTGGATCTTTAACATTTTCTCTTTCATTTTTGTCTTTGCCATTAGTTTACCCTTTTTGAATCACTTTCCTTGTTAAAACCTTTATAACGTGATTAGGCTTGCTTAAGTATAAAAAACAGATACTGATCGATATTTAAACTAGTTCAAAACTCTAAACTCAAGACAAGACAAGACTCAAGACAGAATATGATCTTTCCTGAACAGTTTTAGAATGGCTTTGAGGTGTATCAGAACAATTACAAGGTCTCATGTACTTTGTGTTGAAAATAATATTCTATTACTAAAAATGAACCACGTTTTATCTCTGGTAACATAATCTGTATCAAGCAGTGATGTTGCGTGAGTCAGTTCCTTTAAATTTTTGTATCGTGACAACACTAAATCTGGTAACTCCTGAAACCAGATAAGGACTTTTGGTGTGCTGGTGAACATAGCCAGTGTCTTGCCCAAGGCCTCAACAACAGTATCCATCAACATGAGATGGAATTCAACCGGCAACCTTCAAATTGGTGGGGGATTTTTGCCACTGAGTCACTGCAGTTGGCCCAGAATAGCTCAGAATGTATGGACATGGTTGGTTGCAGTTCACAAGTTTGTTTTATGAACTATGCTTCTGATATTGCCTTCAAAACAGCAGGTTTCAAGTTGGGAGGTTTTAAGATAATAAATAAAATAATAAAAAAATATGAATACAATGGACTTGATTTTGATACTAAGGAGCGGATGATACTCAATACCGATTCTGATACTAGAGTGATAAAAAAACGCTTTCTTTCGACAATAGAATGTGATTTTCAACATAAAATCTGAGTATTTTCTTTTATTTACCATGTAGTTCTATATTTGTGTAATCCAGGGGTGTCCAAACTTTTTTCATCAAGGGCCACATATTAAAACACAGACCAGCGTGAGGGCCAATCCAGGGTCATAGACTGGTCAAAATAGTGAGCAATTCAAATCTATGCATTTATAACAGGTTTGAATGACCCTCCAGACCTTTGTTCATGCTTAGACCCTCAAAAGGACACACTACATTTGTTTGATCAAGGTAGATTTCAAAAACATGCAGTAAAAAGTACTACTTTTTTATGTAAATATATAACCTGTTTTTTCTCGTTGTAGAGTGGGCGGAACTTACTGGGTGACCTCACTTTGGGACCTCCCATTCGTTGGAGGGTATTTGAGCACCTGGACTGGCAACCATTTTGTGTAATGTGGTCCAAATCAAGGAAAAATGTCTGAAACCTGGAAGCCTAAGGGCCAAAACATTTGGTCTGAGGGCCACATTTGGTCCCCGGGCCATAGTTTGGACATGCCTGGTGTAATCTTTCAGCGGTCCAGATAGTTTCCAGGGTGTATACTAGTCTATGTGCGCTATGTGGTATTCAGGAAAAGTTCATTTCTGACTTCTCAATGTGAGTTTTTCTTAGTTAGTTAGTTTCGACACTAGTTTTAGTCATGATTAGAATCTGATTTTCAACAGGCTGGCTTTCAAAAACGCATCGATATCCTAGGAAAAAAAAAAAAAAAAACACAACGGGATAAACCAGTGACAGTGAGATTTTGTATTAAAAAAACTGTATTCAGGTTACACACACCTGATCCTCAATAGCAAAGTACAAGTTGTATTCTCTCGAAAGTAATTCAATTCACTTTTACCTTTAATGACTCACGGGCTGCTTTATTGTGGTTTACTGGTCACTGGGTCAGATTTCTTTAAGTCCCTGTGATACCTGTTCTCCACGGCGTGGGTAGGACGTTGTTTGCTGCTGGTTTCCGTGGAAATAGCAACACAGAGTAGATTAGATTTGTCACGCTAAAGACTAAAGACCGTATAATCCAGTTTACCCAGCGGCCTCACACCCATGTCTGACTGGATCGCTCTTGAGTAATAATGGATGAAAGCCATTACTAAACATGCCAAACTTTCTATTGCTCTATTGTTTTTCTGTTTGTTTTGTTTTACAAATAATGGCTATTAAAGGGCTTGTACTCAATTTTTGTCCGTGTATTTGAGCAAAATTTGTCTTGCCCAATATAACGGAGAAGCAGCTCTTGAGATCAAAGTAAGTCTGCTGTGTACTGTCTGCACCTAATTATAAGGCATTTTACTGTCACATAATGAGGAAGTGTATGTTAGCATGCTAGTTAGCTCTATTTTAGACTTATTTTGACCTCAAGAGCTGCTTATACAATATAGTATCTGTACTGGAACAAATAATATTTTTGGACAATAAGTCACTCTGGAGTATAAGTCGCACCAGCCAAAAAATGCGTAATGAAGAAGAAAAAAACATGTACAAGTCACACTTTTTGGGGGGAATTAATTCTATAAAATCAGAGACCAAGAACCGACATTTCATCTTGAAAGGCGAGTTATAGAAGTTATAGTAATAAAAACAACCCAATAGAGAAGAATCCATGTGTCATTTATTCGTTTGTTTTTCAATATAAAACCAAAAATAAGAAAATGAAAAAACAAAAACAAAATGAAAAAAAAACTCTTTTGCATTTTTGATTCATATATAGGATTCATATATTTGGTCTATGGGCTGTCAGTGTGAAAAAAGCGCAACTTATAGTCTGACAAATACGGTAGAACATTATTATTTCATACATTCAACCATAATTAATGGTGCGCGCCTCCGTCAGTCGGCCCCAGGGCAGCTGTGGCTACAACAGTAGTTTACCACCACCGGGTATGGAGTGAATGAAAAATGCTCTGTAAAATGCTGTATAAAGCGCTTTGGGGACATGTGTCTGTGTAAAGCGCTATATAAATATACCATACCTTACCTTACCTTTCCTTAATTAAATATAGTACTTTGAAACTGCTCAAAATCCATCTAATTAGAGCCACTTTTAATATTTAACCTGCTTTTATAATAGTTTGTCTGATTCCCTTGTTTTTTATGTACTCTTTTCACTATATTCTTTGTGCAGTGTCCTTGAGTGTATAAATAAAGCGTATTATCATTATTATTCCGCCGGTAGCTCTTCATTTGGAGTGTGCTTTAGTCTTACCTTGGACGGGCACAGTGATGCGAGGAGTCACATCCAGCTCCACGGGCGTTCTGAAGGGGTAGCCAAGTACCACCCCCGCCCAAGAGCAGAGCAGGAGGAGGCGCAGGGAGGGGGCCGGGGCAGGGGACATCTCCGAGGACAGGCTGGGTGAAAAAATGGGACACTGATGGACAAAACCGCACCCGAGACCAGTCAGTCAAGCGAGGTCTGCGGCGCCCATGGGAACCCTCGTGTACACCTGAGTCTAGAAGAAAAGAACAGATGAGAAATACAAGCAATAGTTAAGTTTATGAACATTTTAGAACTTGTTGGTGAGTATACTGTATGTGTGGTAGTGTAAATATCATGAATTTTAGCTTTAGGCTCATTGCCACCTGTGTCATGGCTGGTGTCTGAGTTTTCCCTCTTTTTATTATGTTCTGTTTTATTTTGTAGACACTTTGTTTCTCATTCCAGATTTACTTCCCCTCCTGTGTGTGACTGCCTGCTCCTCCCCTCGTGTGTGATTGCCTGCTCGCCCCTCCTGTGTGATTGCCTGCTCCACCCCTAATGTGTTACACCTGTGTCTCATTCTTTTCCCCGCCCTTTAGTATATATAGTCTGAGTCTCCCTCTTTGTCTTTGTCAGATTGTCTTTGTCCCTGTGCAGGTAATCACTCCTTTCTCTGTTGTTCAGTATTCTGTGTTTTGTCAGTTTTATGATTTGTTCCATTGTCTTTGTCCCTGTGCAGCATTTATTGTGACCTGGAAATAAACCACATTGTTTGAGCCACGCATTTGGGTGTCTTGTGCTTAGTGTGATAACCTGTTGTCTCAAATTCAGGCTAATAAAAACACTGCACCACCGCATACAGACACTGGCCCTGTTTACATGAGAATTTTAAATCCAAATGAATTAATTCCAAATTAAATAAATCAAATTAAGATTACATTATTCTCCTTCAAGTTTACATGGAAAACACGTTAAATCAGATTTATTTAATTTTGTTCAACGTCTTTGGGTGGGGAAGGGTTCTGATTGGACAGGGAGATGAACGTATTTACGTCTACCGGAAGAAAACACAAATTTCAGCTGGTACCGGCATTTTTGTCATCTCGGTTTGTCATTAGGCCATGGGGGTGCGTACCTCTGTACCCCAGTAATGCTGTTCTCCAGTTTGTACAGGCTGGGGAACAGCGCTCGGAGAAGTCCCGGTGTTCCTTGTGTTCACGTAGAAACAAACATTTGTTATTTTAGGCTAATAATTTTATGGCAATAGCCGATTCAAATGATTCAACTTATAAAATGAAGTGCATTTAGCCTAGTGTGAGAAATGCTCCAGATGGACTAGATCCAAACCCAGACTCCTGACCCAGCGGGAGCAGCTCTGGTTCAGGTCGGGCTCAGATGAACCGGAGCAGGGAGTGGTTACGCGCCTCGGCCTGAGAAGCACTTTCCAAATGAGCAGAGAATGGAGCGCTCAGAGCAAGATATAACGAACTAAACTTGATTTTTTTGTACCACCTCGGAAACAGCCACAGTCCTCAAACAGGAAGGCAACTGTAAACAGGGCAACTGAAGTCAATACAGGGGAAATGTTTTGCTCAAGGACAAAACAGCAGTCAAATGACGGTGGCTGGAATTAGACCAGCAACCTGCAAATAGTTGATCAAGTATGGATTTTATGTTATAAAATATTACTGCTTTCTGATCTGTTATAACGTTGTTTCCTCCAAATTGGTGCATAATGTGTATGGTAGATAGAGAGCTATAACAATTTCAAGTTACAGCATTAGCATAAGAAAACTCATATTTTAAATGCAGCATGCAGGATTTTATTTCAGTATTTCACCATGACCTCGCAATGTTTTCAGATCTGCAGTAAAAACGTTCAAATCAAATCTTGTTTTTACAGCGAGAGATTTTACATAATCAAAGTATGTTTTTTATTTCTCAATAGAGGTAGACCAGTATAGGCCGATAAAACATTCCTACAAATTATACTTATTTTTAATTCTGTTTTTGTGATATTCTCCAATGTCTCAATATGTTGTTTGTATTTCACATTTTTCTCAGTGTTTTTCTCCAACTGACATCCAGAGAACCTTTAATCTCACATGGCTTTTTAATCAAGATGTACCAAAAGTCAACGCGATGTGCAACAAGATGACGACACCGCACGCAACGGATTATTGCTCAATGAATGTGAACACAGTAATGCTTTTGTACGGGGGATCAGTGCACTGAGGTGGTTGGCCTGGGAGTCAGAGCCGCTACGTAACCTCTGATTCTCACAGTGTAAACAAGCGGACAGAAGATATCGTTAACCAAACAGAGCTGTGTGCAGATGGAGCAGAAAAGGGAGGGTCCAGGCGAGATATGAGGCAAGATTAATTCATACAGAGGTTAAGGCTTTGGTTCTGGACTGGTTTAGTTAGAATAGTCCTGGTATAAATCAGAGTTCATGTAGTGATTAGTTACACTTTACGCAGTCCTGGTTTAGTTCAGATTTAGTTCTGGTTTAGTTAGAATAGTTCTGGTATAGATCAGACTTCATGTAGTCATTAGTTACATTTTATGCAGTCCTGGTTTAGATCTGGTTTAGTTTAGGTTTATATCTAACTTAGTCCTGGTTGAGATCTGACTATGGCTGACTAATCACCACATCAGATTTAGGACTAAACTGGCACTAAATCCATTACTAAACCAGGATTAGACCAGGACCAAACCAAATCTACATTAGTTCCGGTATAGTCTTAGTTCAGACCTGACTAGTTTAGTCCCGAGTTAGTCCTGGTTTAGCCCTAGCCATGTCCTGATTTAAAACATATTTGGTGTAGTTGTATATTAGCTATATATGGTTTAGTTTATATCCCACATAGTCCTGGTTTAAACTTTAAAGGTCCTATATTGTACAAAATTGACTTGTGAACTTTAAGCCATGTTAGAATGTTGTTCCCTCCTCAAAAACACAAAAAAGTTGCGTTTAGTTTCATTCACACATTTGAGTAATCCTACATTATTAGCCTGTCTACATCTCCAAAGCTCAAAATACTCTGTTCCACCTTGTGATGTCACATAGTGGTAGGTTTCAAGTTAAGCTACATTTTACTTTTACCTCAGTAGAGATTACTGAACTGAAATCATCCAAATGATTCTAGTGAAGGTGCATGGAGTGTAAAAACACAATGGCATTACATCACAAGGTGGAACAGTGTGTTTTCTGTTTGAGAGAAGAACTAAATATGTAGAGTTTCAGTTTTAAACATGTGTGGCTGAAACAAAACAAAACACCAGGTATGTTTGTGACGAGGAAACAACATTATAACATAGAGCAACATACAAAATAGTGTAATATAGGCCCCTGTAAATCTGAAATCCTGGTTCAGACTTGTTCGGCTCTGACTCAGTGCTGCTTCAGCCTCTTCTGTGCACTTGTGTGTTACCTGGTGCAGACAGACCCTGCAGGAGGAGGGCATGGGGCTTGTGAAATATGATAATGTGTGAGTTGTGCGCGATCTGCAGAGAATCCCAATGTTATTTGAGCTTCTGTGGGGAGCTGTGTGAAGACTGAGAACTCCAGTCACCATCAAACGCATGACTGCTCCTCTCCGCACTGACAACACACTGACACACACCAGCTCTCACTCACAGGCTGCTCAGGTTTACCAAAGTAAGTAACACAACAAGAAAGACTTAGCATGGTTTAAATATGAGCTGGAAAATATACGCTCTTCTCCACGGAGATGTTATCGCTTTGTCTGGAAGGTTTCACAGTATGGTATTAAACTTATCTATCTTCATGGAGACCAAACCAAGTTACAGTCAGAATGTCTGTTTTTCTAGGTATTTTTGAGCTATAAAACCACCTGCAACTGAATAAATGTAAGGTAAAGCTGTTTAAAGTCTTACATTCCAGGAACATTCCTGGCAGAGCGATGACAAAAAGTTACATAGTGCGCCTTTAACAGTAAATAAGGCAGAACGGTTTTGGAAAATATCTGATTGTGATGTTTTAAAAATAGGATTCTGTTCAAAGTTCATATTTTAAACATATCCAGAAGTGCTGACAAAAAGACAAATTAATACAATCACATCACATTTCAGAACTTGTTTTGTTTGTACATATTTAAAATCCAGGGTTAAGGCCGCCACACACTACAGGAGAATTTGCCCGATTTTGGCTGCGAATTCTTCTTCACGAGTTCAGGGTAGAGCTGGGCGGTATGACCAAAAATTGTTATCACGGTATTTTTTTAAATTATCACGGTATCACGGTATTTAACGGTATTTTTGTCTTTGGCTAAGTGGAGTGTGATAGAGTTGGTAATATCATTCCAACGTTTGCTTTTCTTGTCATAGACGGTCCCTTTAGACGGAGTGCGCGGCTCACAGCACTCAGGCCTCGCCCATGTCACAAAACACTACACAGACGGTCCCTTTAGCAAACGCGCCTAACACTACACAGACGGTCCCTTTACCAAACGCGCCTAACACTACACAGACGGTCCCTTTACCAAACGCGCCTAACACTACACAGACGGTCCCTTTAGCAAACGCGCCTAACACTACACAGACGGTCCCTTTTAGCAAACGCGCCTACCAGGGACGTCTGTGTAGTGTTTTGTGCTGCAGTGCCAACGTTACGCAGAGATTGGGGAGAAGATGCAGATTTTACTTTCTACTCAACTCGCTATCCTTACCTGGCTTGTTGGCTTGTTTGGTGTAACACTGAAAAACAGCCCCCGCTCAATCTACCGCTGTGCGACGTTCCGCCGCTCTGTGTTGCCGACATATGCGCGCACACACGGTATGGCGGTAAATAAAAAATTCATATCATAAAAATAAAAATTACCGGTATACCGGTTCAAACGGTATACCGCCCAGCCCTAGTTCAGGGAGGCGTGACCCGACTTTTTGTCTCCGTGCGTGATTTTGAGGCTCCTCATGTGTGGAGTCAGTGTCAGATCGTCACCAACAAACATCAACAACGCTACAGTAACAGCCGATAAACAGAACGTCAGGGGCAGAGGAGCGACGGACACAGAGACGCAACAAACAAACTCAGGATAGAGCAAAAATAAAGACTTTATTACTCTCCTCCCATAAAGTGGCAAAGAATAACATCCAGTCCACAAAACCGCACTATTAATCCATTTTGAAGTGTTCTTTGAAAGTAAAAAGGCAAAAGTTGTTCCTCGCATGTGTTTGTTTACGTCCACAGAGTGTAAAGCTGCAGATCAGTGATATTGACTCTACTTCCCGTGGACTTTATCGCCTCTTTTATGCTTTAAAAATCCCGTATCTGAAGTATTGCACCACATTTCATAAATAATAACACAGTTTTGACTTGTATCTAAACTCGAAGTACAGAGCTCTGATATTTTGAACACTTAAGACTTTCAATGTGAGTAGTTTTACTGTAAACAGGAAAGAGTTGACGTGATCACGCTCACAGCTTTGCAGCCTGTTTTACGCAGACAGATCCCGCTGCAGACTTTGCGATCAGAGATTTTAAGTCTCATAAGATCCTCCTCGTGTCTGTGATGTTTGCGCTTTTTGTTGCACGTTTAAAAATCATTTAAGACCGAAAAATCCTCTAGTGTGTAGCGGACTTTAGACATTTTTATGTAGAATTAAACTGGATATTTTGGTTTTTAGATGCAAAATCCAGGCACTCCAAAGAAGTATATTTTGGTTGTGGAGGAAATTATTACATTTATATAGAGAGTAAGGAAAAATAGACTAGAATAATATCGTTTTGTCTATACATTTCAATTTGAATTTATTTGTTTGGGGGATAAGCCTCTTGAGATGTTTCGCTATTTTGCGTTCGAGGGAGTCTTCATATTGAAAGACATTTTGATGGATGAGAACCATATGAAACTTCTAGGAACAAACTATTTTATCCCATCAGAGACGAGATGTGGTAACAGCTGCCTGCGACTATCCCACACTCTTGTTTTTCTGTCATTCAACATTAGAATGAGAGAAGGGACTGCTGAGTGCACAGGGCTAACAGTTCACACAGGGCCTTTAAATGTGATTAAACTTATTATGTCAGAGTGAAACTAAAATGGTATTTACAGTAATTGTCCTGCAACTTGAACTTTGAGACCAGCTTAACTTACTTCCTCTTCATCAGACTGTACTTGGCCTTTATTATTTCTTACAGAATGAGAGATCAGTCCTCTGTGGCACCTCAAGCTAAACCCAAGCATCCGCAATCAGATTTGTCTCAATCTGAACTCACCGGTGAATCAGAATCTCCATAAACTATTAAAGAAGTGTGTATTCTGGACCCTAGGCAACAACCTAAAAAGCAAGTTTATCAAAACACCTCACCAGTCTGATTTATTACTGAAGAGCTTCTTGATTACATTAAAGGGCCCCATAAATACGCCAATGGAATGTGACTACTAAAACAAACGCATTCTAAACTGCTAGTACGGCTGGGCGAAAAATCAAGTAAATCCATTAATCGAATGTGAAGTTCAAATTGACTTGTTTGAAAAAGCAAGAAGTTTTTTATTTATTTTTATGATCTCAATTTAGTATTATTATTATTATTATTATTTATTATCTCACTGCGATTACAGGGACCAAAGTTCAGTGCAGGGCCATGCAGCGCTGATGCTTTGAAATCAATTACATCTAACCTAAATCTAAATGTCTGGGCTGAGTGTTTAATGCAGTACTTTGTTTTATATAATTCATAAAAGATTTCCTGAATGATGATAAATATGACACATCTTTTTTTTATTTTCCCAGCCCTAACTATATGGAAGCCCATTTCCGCCAGTAAATAAAAAATAAAAGCCTCACAGAAAGTCATAATTATGAGATTAAAAGTCATATTTACGAGTTTAAAAGTCATAATTATGAGTTTAAAAGAATAATTACGAGTTTAAAAGTCAAAATTATGAGTTTTAACCTCATCCCGTTTGGACTAAACCAGCTCCATGGGGTCACAGCTTTGCACATCATCATTCATATGGGATTTGTGTGGTTTTCTCTCTTTCTTGTCTTTTTAAAACATTCATAAGTGAACGAGGAAATGGAGCGATGTGGAGACGTCCTGAGCTCCTGGAGGACGACCTCTGCAGGAAATGACCAAGTGCTTCCATGACAAAGACAGATTCAGAGTCGACTTTAGAACTCATAATTATGACTTTTAAACTCACAATTACGACTTTTAATCTCATAATGATGACTTTTAATCTCATAATGATGACTTTTAAACTCATAATTATGACTTTCTGTGAGGCTTCAATTTTTATTACCTGGCAGAAATGGGCTTCCATAAACTATATATTTTACATAGTTAGATTTTTTTAATAACGTGGCTATAGCTCTTATGTGTGAAAATGAAACCACATTATTGAAGCATGACAGTTTGTAATGTACTTCCCAAAAATCTAAACAAATTCCCATTGTCAATATTTCTGTAAAAAATAATAGCATACAAAAATAGAAAACAAAAAAACCTTGAACCATCTAAAAATAACAGTGACTTCCTTTAACTGTGTTGCTGAAGTTATCTAAGGTTGAGAACATGACCTTTGACCTCAAGTATCGGACTATTTGGGTCATTGTCTTCTCCCCCTTCCTTAAGGTTCACTCACTGCGTAACTTTTCAGGTTGGTGTTCGCCGCCTGTTTGTCTCCATGCTCGGCCCAGAATTCTCCACACTACAAGCTTTAAAACATAACGTCTCCATGGGGACAAGTGGTATTATTGGTTAGATCTGTGGAGAGCAAGCTCATGCAAGCTTTCAAGGTATTTTTGACCAACAGAAACAATCATAATGGAAAAAAAAAAATCAAGATAAATATTTAATGTTACTGTTGAATATTGCAGTGGACTCTCCTCCAAAAAGTTACACGATGCAGCTTTAACTAAAACTACTGGTGCGTAAACATTAAGGATGTAACAATAACCGAAATATCATGATAACGTGTCATCAAAAGTCTCACAATAATATCGAGGGCCATCACAATATATCGAAATGAATAGTTATGGTGCAACAACAGCTAAAACAAAACCTACAAAGAACTACATAGACCATGATCCTTTGCTCTGTTTCAATGCAAACTGCAACTACGAAGAAATAACTGTTAATAAGCACTTTTTAATCGTAATTCTTGGGATTGTGACAGAACCGAAGTCGTGTCAATACATTTTAAAAAGGAAAAGTAACATATTCACAGTTTTGTTAGCCATAAATATCCCAATAAATCGTACAGTGAGACGCATATTGTGAAAATATCGCACCCAGAGATTTGGATATCTGTTACCTCCTTAATAAATATCCAATCATCTTTTACACTGACACAGACTTGGCAGAGGTGTTTTACATACATCACATTAAACATGCATTCAGAGCTGGTTTAAAATGACACTTCACAGGTAAAGGAGGAGCTGCAGATTTCTAAAAAGTCTTCACCTGTCATCATTTAGTTTCTCCTGTTAAAAAGAAACCTTAATGGGCTCATGCATTATTCACCCTGCTTAAAATACTTTAAAGATCCTATATTATGCCAAACTGACTCTTGAGAGCTTTAAGCCATGTTATAATGTTGTTATCTTCTCAAAAACATGCCTGGAGTTGTGTTTTGTTTCATTGAAATGTTGTGTTATTATAAGTCTGCGTTTAACTGCAAAGCTCAAAATTATCTGTTCAACGCATAACACATAAGAAAAAAATAGCTCAATATGTGTGACCTTTTTAGTATCGATAGCTGCTCCAATGAGTGATTTGACACTTTTGACAAGCGTAATCATGAACCCAGATGGCCTAGAGAAAAGATTGGGTCACAAAGCACAAGAGGGTCATGAACATTAATAACAAAAACAAGAGAGAAATGTGGTGTTTTGAGATTAGACTGGAGGCTGCTGGTCATGGAGGCTTGAACCATGACAAACACAGAGCTGGAAGTTACATAAGAGCGGGGACAGGCTCAGCAGCTCTAACCGGTGACTAGGGTTGTGCGGTAATACGGTAATACGGTATCCCATGGTATCAGAAAGTAGCAACGGTATTAGTTTTATTACAATCATTTAAAAAAATCTGCATAAAGACCTAAAACCACAGTGCGGACTTGGTCCCATGGATAGTTCTATGCTTTCTCCCCTCCACTCTCTTTCCTCTTCAAATGTTGTTACGCACGGAGATATCGATCCACACACAGCGAGTAAGAAGAAAAAAAACCTGACTGACGCTTGGTGTGTTATGTTGAGCCAAAAACTTTGTGATGGAGGCGTTTTATTGAACGTCGAGAGTTAAGAGGGGATGCACGGTGGAGAAGAGGAGAAAGTTCCCACTTGAGGGCAAAGTCAGACTTTCACAGAGGAGACGGTAAAGCTGCACAGCGTCTGCGTCCACCGCTGTGCACTTCCGAAACTTTCTAAATATGGGTCAAAAGGACGCAGACAGCGAGGGGAAGGGACACAGACAATAATGGCTGTGATTGGTCCCCTCGACCACCGCTCTACATTTCTGGTGCTCCGCTCATTATATACTTTGAGTAATAATGTGTTTAATGCAGCTTTGTACACAATTGTTTACGTTTTACAGGAGCGAAACTTAAAACAGGCTAATTTGCATACAGTATAAGCTTGTGCGCTGATGCTGATGTGATCGAACGTGCTGCAAAGTTTGGTTTGATCAGAACTTGTGCCTCATCTTCAAATATAATGCTGCTCTTCTGTTTCTGAATGCTACAGAATAATTCTTAATTAGTCACGGTAATACCGTATACCCTGGTAAAATGCTGAGATGGTTTAACGGTATCAAAATTTGGATACCGCCCAACCCTTCAGGTGACCAGAACCAGCCTGTAAATAGTCTTATTACCTCTAATTAAAGGCCCAATAAGGATACTGCTGTACCAATATAAAGAAACCGATACAGCTACCGTTTCTGTATTGGTGCGTCTCTAAATAACTATTGTATAAAACAAAAATTAACAATGTAATTGTGGTTCTATGAATCTGGATTCATCATTCGTCAACTATTTATACATTTACTAAAATCCTTAGAACACATTAAGGCAGCTTCATTATAAAGAAGAAAGATCAAAGTAAAGATTATTTAATTTAAATGACATTATATAAATATTATGAGTATATAATAAAAATATACGACATAATTTAAATCACAATAATCTGAGAGCAGAAGTATAGACTTTATATCATTCATTGTCCTGTTTTGTGATCCATGTTTACTGACAGAGGATGGCTGGAGATTTCTCTAATAAAAAGCCAGTATCTTATGTTCTGGTCCAGTGTTTTTACAACACTGTTTTACATCAACCCAAACCCTCAGACATGCCCACCGTCCACCATGTACTTTCTGCATTGGGACCAGTGGATACTTTTACTTTTACTTCAGAGAATGTATCTGTACTTTCTACTCCACTACATACTTGAACTGGACTGAAAAGGAAAAAGTACTTTCATATGACTTTAGGGGTTATTTTTACCATGTTTGTGGTAATATCCTAACCGTTTGAGTTCAAGCTTTGGCTTTCAGCAAGAAATTGATTCATACTGACATTGTTGACCAAAAATCTGTATATTTTTTAATCAATATCACTACAATTAACACAAACAAATGAAGAACAAAATCTATGTGAAATACTTTTACTTTTTCTCTTTAAGTACATTTTAAAACTGGTACCTTAATACTGTTACTTAAGTAGATTTTTTCATGTGATACTTTTAATGGAGCAACTTTTTGCCTCTGTGTCTCTTATGTAGTAAAACAGAGTGCTTCATCCATCACTGATTGGGACATGTGACTGCCTCCTCTGCTGTGTCCGCACGTCCTGTTCTCTCGTGGGACAAACTGTTTACTACACTTGGCTTGGTTCATTACACATTCTAACTTTATCTAATGGAGTATTCAGAGCTAATACTGAGAAATGTAGCTTAATATTTAATGTAGGGCTGCACGATTTAGGACTAGGGTTGTCCAAAGTATCAAAAATCAGATACCAATCGATACTAAAACTAGCATCGAGACTAGATACTCATTTGAGCAGGTATCGATACTACAAAAGTCACATACACAGGATAGAAATGAACCTTTCCTAAATAGTTTTAGAACAATCTTGAGCTGTATCAGAACAAGTATAAGAGCACATAGACGAGTATACGCCCATGGACCATTATGGAACCTACCTGGACCAATGAGGGATTACACAGATACAAGACCACATGGGAATATAATAGATAGTACTATTATTTATTGCTCCACCTTGCTCCACCTTTTAATGTTATCTAGTGGTAATTTTCAAGTTAACAGCTTATTTTTACCTTTTGTTCAGTAGAGATTGACAATTCCAGAGCTGAAATTATCCAAATGATTATAGTGAAGGGGTGTGGAGTTTAAAAACACAGTGAAGCACTTCCTGAACATGACATCACAAGGTGGAACAGAGAAGAACTCAATAATACTAAATATGCAGAATTTGTGTCTTGTTTGTATTCACTACTCACTGGTCACACAAGGACAAAGGATTAAGATGTAACAAAACATAGAACTTATTAACATTCAAACTCGGGTCCCATTACAACTTTTGCAGCAGACTAAAATATTGCAATTATAACTCTGTTTAACAACGAGAGCTAACAAATATATAGCAGGCTTCTTATTGCTGTTTACTTTACTGGGACTGTGAAAGAGCTTCTTAAATTACTATATGTATTTTTTGCCTTGGATCCAGAATACACAGTTCTTCAATACTGCAAAGATGTGGGTCTTGTCATATGTGAATCTCAGTGAATTCTGATGCTCGTGATTGACAGGGGGATTAGCCAATCAGGGACACACATGGTTCGCTTTATTGGAGTAAATAAAGGAATAAAATATCACAGGAGAGTGAAAAATCATTGCAGACTGATTGAAGCACTAAACTCTGTTCAAGTTGCATTATGTAACGTCTAAGGTGGAGGGTCAGCTACTTGCTTGTCTCCACGGAGTTGTTATTTCTTTGCCTGGAATGTTCCACAGTAGGGGATTAAAGGGGAACTCCGGCATGTTTGAAGCTAAAGTTCATTACTAGAGGTGGTCGAATACTGTCAGATGCCAAAAAACAGCACAGATCAGTGTTGCCTCGTTGGAGATCTCACTGTGGCAGTGAGTCTGTCAAGGCAACAAACTAGTGTAGTGATGGGGTCAAGTTCTTAACGTCCACGTAAAACGCAAATTTGCACAGAAGAAGCTTAACACCACTTTATCCCATCTTACAACAGCCACGAGTCTAACAAACAAAACGCTCTGTCTCGTTCACTCATTAGTGTCTGTAAACATTATAAAATAACTTTATAAGCAGCTTTAGCATTAGCTCATTGATTTCCCACTGCGCATGTGAAAGCCCAAAAGACTCGATTGCCAACTCCAGCGGTGGCAAAAGGCTCAAGCCGCCAGAAGCAACAAGTGAAGATCGACAACTGACGGTGAGGAAGAAGAGAAACTGAAAATTGTTGTAAGAAAATTGTTCAGGAATGTATTTTTTTAGTGTTTTCAAAAAATATAATTCACTCGTAAATCTGCGATTGAGTCTTGAGCTTTCACATTTGCAGTGGGAAATCTGAAATCTGAAAACGTTTCCAGACACTAATGAGTGAGCCAGGCAGAGCGTTTTGTTTGTTAGACTCGTTGCTGTTGTAAGATGGGTTAAAGTGGTGTTAAGTTTCTTCTGTACAAATTGGCGTTTTACGTGGAAGTTAAGAACTTGCCCCCATCACTACACTAGTTTGTTGCCTTGACAGACTCACTCCCACAACAAGATCTCCGCCGAGGCAACACTGATCTCTTGGTCTCTTGGTCGGTTGCATCTGTAACAAAGAAAATTTCCCCTCGGGGATGAATAAAAGTAATTCTGATTCTGATTCTGATTCTGATCTATGCTGTTTTTTGGCTTCCGACAGTATTCGACCACCTCTAGCAATGGACTTTAGCTTCAAACGTGCCGGAGTTCCCCTTTAAGCATATCTCTCCAGCAACTGTTCAATTACAGGTGTTTTATAGCTCAAAAATGCCTTTAAAAACATGAATTCTTACCATGGCAATAGATTCAACCATGAACCTGTCTCCATTGTGATTACCAAGTTAATTCCAGTACTATGGAATAATCAAGGCAAACCGTAATATCTCCATGGAGAGAAGCAGGTAGCAGACCCCTCCATCAGAAAAGTTACAAAGTGCATCTTTAATGTAAGGTGAGAGAAATGTGATTTTATTTGCAAATGATAGGTGACCACTGAGCTCCTTTGTTTCACATACGTTACTGAAAAAGACTCGATTCACTTCGCATACAGTATATTGCCAATAGAAACTTTTCCTTCTTGTTTAGAAAAACAAACAAGCACTACAATGAATCGCATAAAAATTACAGAGTGGCTTAACTACTGTGGATTCCATCTGTGCTGTGAAAGGCATTACTGTCAAAACGACTTATCCCAGTCTGAATTTGAGAATCTGAGTCCACTACAGATGTCTCGAAAGTGCCTAGAACATTTCAGACATGCTTTTGGTACGTCTGCCACACTTCAGCCATGATAAGCATCTGTGAAATGTCAAATTACCTGTATTACTGTCATTTAGGTGACTTCGCTGCTTTTGTGTCCTCAATCCTCTCCAAATGAGGTTCAGGGTCTTGTAAAAACACTCCCTAGAAAGACACACATTGAAAACAAAAAGTTCAGGCTCAGAGATGATCCCAGTATATAGAAAAGTTGCATAGGGAGTGTATGGGTGGATAAGCTGTTTCATTGGTGCTGTCAGACATTATAAAGGAGTGTGTCTGCCCTCCCTCTCCACTGTCTGACAGTTCCACAGCAAATCATTCACAAAGCTGACAGAGATCGAAATCCTGCCGACAACGCCACGGAAACGATGCAATTATAGAATAAAAGGAAGAAGAACAGAGTGAAAGGGTCAAACGGGGAGAAAACGTTTTAACATTGACATTTTTGTTAACAGTCGAAATGATGATGACGTATTTTTGTGGTTTAAATCAGGCTGAAAATAACAGCTGATAGCTTCAAAGTAGAGATGGATAACAAAGAAGGCAATTTGAGAGTTGAAATTATCAAAATAAGTCTGGTGATGTGTGGATTTAACATAGAAGAGCACTGAGTGGATTATCAGCTAATGATGTCACAAGGAGGAACTGAGTGTTTAGCATTACTTTATTTTTAGTGCGATTAAATGATTAATTTTTTAAATCAGATTAATCACACTTTAGAATTTTGATTAATCACAATTAATGGCAGTTAATTATTCTTCAAAAAAAGACCTAAATATTTTGATGCAAAAAATGCAACGTATAAAAAAAGTAAAGTAAAGTTATATTATTGGCATTTTACTATCGCTATCGTTAGTTTTGTTGACAACACTGCTGCGGGTTCACTCCGCCAACGTTGTTTGTCATGCTCGGCTTGTTGTTGGTACAAGTAGAGTCGTTGCTGCCGCTGAATCAAACAGGTGTTTTCCTTTAAGATGATACTTTAAACTTGTGCTTCTGTGGAAAGAGAGTTCATCGCTGCAATATCTGCAAACTACCTTAGTTTATCTAAAGTCCCGTCAGGCAGTTTTTTTGAAGAGAAATTTGCCGCTGAGCACCAGTCACAGTCTCATCTGTCGTCTTCACATCTGCATATGGACAGACCTGATCACTGACCTAATAACCTGCACCACCTTTCAGGTCACCATCCGCGCTTGTGTGTTCAAAGTAAATTGTGTGATTAAAAAACACATTAGTGTGATTTTTTTTTGTGATTATTCGCATGCGTTAATGCATTAACGTTGACAGCCCAATTTATTTTGTGCAACATATAGGGATCCAGCTTTTCCAGTTCCACTACCTATATCAATACTCTGGCTTTTGGTATTTGCAGATACCTGATGTTAACCAGTGTAGGGATTGAAAAAGTCAATTTCTTAGTACAACATTAATACAAAATGGATCCAATTGTACTTTATCCAGCAAGTAACTGCTGAACAGCTTTGTATGAATAAAAGTTCAAACATTCTGACACCCTAGGTCAATGTTCACCAGTAAATCATCTCATTACATCCAATAAAATCCCAACCAAGACATCGATTAAACCAATATGGAACTAATACCCGATCCAGCTCATTTTTCAGTATCAGCACCAATATTCAATTCCAGTATCATATCGTTTAAATCTTTCTTTCTAGAAGTTTAAATGAACAGAAAAGTGACCAGGCTAATGTTTGAGCAAATACAGGCTACTCAAAGAAAGTTTCTGGCGGTGGAAAGTCAGCTGTATGGAAACAGAATGTTAAAACTATACTTCAGAACATTCTTCATGGAGTTCGATACATTTTATGCCGTACTGTGGAAGATTTTAACAACATTTCCATCTAGACGAGCTGGAGATAGTCCTCCTCCAGGCCAAATAAGAGTCTGGTGTAAAAATGTCTATGTGCACCTAATCAACAATGCTCTCTTTTTGGGAGGCTTGAAATTGGCTGTGTTGTCTGTATGGAACTTTAATGGCCTGTGGCAACTTCCTGAAGATGGTGCAAAGGATGAAACTTCATTTTTAAACAGGACTGACTCAGCACTTTTACTTTACCTTGCAAGTGAACCTTTTTATAAACACTTTACTTTCTATGTGTGTCATTAGTTCACTTTTAAAGGTCCTATATTACGCAAAATTGACTCTTGTGAGCTTTAAGCCATGTTATAATGTTGTTACCTCCTCAAAACACACCTGGAGTTGTGTTTTGTTTCATTCACACATGTTCAGCTTTATTACTCTGTCTACATCTCCAAAGATCAAGATGCTGTTCCACCTTGTGATGTCACGAAGCAGTAGTTTTCAAGTTACCAGCTACATTTTACCTCTAGATCCACAGACAAACTCATTTCCAGAGCTGAAATTGTCCAAAATGTAAACACTATAACCTTAATGAAACTTTGCTGCCTTGGCTGACTTATTTCAGACTCGATTTGGATACAAAGGAAGAGACTCGATACTCAATACAGATTCCAGTACCACAATGAGAATTAAAACACTCTTTCTTCAGACAACAGAATGGTTATTTTCAATATTAGATCACAGTACTTTCTTTTCTATTTCCATGTGGCCTTATATCTGTGTAATCCCACACTTGTACAGGAACGTTCCATCGTGGTCCATGGGTGTCTTGTTGAAATGAGTATCTAGTCGCTCTGGGCAATTAATCAAATTAATTTGATTAATTTAAAAGTATTAAAAGTATTTTTTGCACCTGTCTGTTTTGCACTGATCATTACCTGCACTGTTATATTCTTATATTCTTATATTCTAGTTTATTGTTTTCTACTTTATTTTATTCTATTTTATTTGTTGCAAGTACTGCAGCAATTTCCTAATGTGGTGAACCTGTTCACTCATATGGCAATAAAACCTTTCTGATTCTGATTCTAATTTGATCTTTGCAAAAGTCATGAAAATCGAAGATTATGAAATAATTTACTCCCGACTTCCTTACTCACAAAGCAGGGCTATTGTGCAATTACAGTTATACAAATGTAACTGAAGGCAGTTTACAATTTCTTAAACAATAGCTAATAATAAGAATGAAAATGTTAAAAGCTTCTGGCATTTAAAAGACCAGCAGTGACTCGGCTCTGACTTAGATTAAAATTGCAATTGTCCAGTGTGTGCAATTTTTTAAATTTTTATCGCCCAGCCCTTTTTTTTTAATTGCCCAGCCCTAGTGTCTAGTAGTTGAATATTGTTTTTAGCATCAATTATCCATTTATTATTATTATTATCCATTTACAGTTATTATTTAAACTAATATTTCGCCTCACTTTGCTTCATAAATAGTATATAGGATATTCATTTTAATTTACTCCATTCACTGTCTTTTTAAATTACTTCTGACTCCCTTTGAGAAACCACACTGGCGTTTAATACTTAACTGGCGAAAATATTGCAAAAATACAATGAAAAAATGAACCCTTAGGATTTCAAATCAGCTCCTCCATCCTTAACGCACTTTATAACACACTTTATTCCCTCCATAGCTGCTAGCCTTTTGTCTCTCGACTTACTCTCAGCCAAATACACTCCCCATTATCCACTATGACGGTATTTTTACAAACCTGCTGCTTGAATGGGAGAAATTGGCGCAGTGCGGTGACAGTCACATCAACATAACAACTGTTCATATCCCCGAGGACTGCATGAGGAACAAATACGAAATGCTAAGAACAGTCAGAGCTACTCAGAACTCCTTCAGCAGGAATAAAGGAGGATTTAAAATGTTCCACAGACAAAAACGCTCAGACAAAAGAAGTGCGAGGGGACTGAACGGAACTTTGTGTAATGAGAAGAAGACAGTTTTGTAGAGTGGCACCAAGAGGCTAACTGGCGCTAATTGTGAGGTTAGAAGTTGCTGATAAAGCTATTCTAAGGCGGTGAATGAGTTCTAATGAAGGAAGAAGGGGTCTGTGTACTGCTGGACAATTAAATGGAAAATGATTATACTAATAACATTAGAGCATCTAATGGGTCTTTTGTAGGGACCAACCACAGACTGTAGAAAAGAAGTGGACTAAGGACTTCAGTCAAATGAAGCTCATGAGGCCAGCAGTTATAGGAGCGAATTTGGAGCTATATTATGAATGGGAATTTATTTAAGGACAAAATAGTGGCTGGTTAATACCAACATTTTAAGACCACAATGTTGAAGCTCACTGCAGCAGTTACAGAGAGGGGCGTGACAATTTTTCAGTGTTAAGTCAATTGGAGCCAGAGTTAATGGAGTCGGATTTGGAACAAATATAAATATAGAACATTTAGTCTAGGGGTACAACTTGGGCAAAGTGGACTTGGTAGCAAAGTTCTTTCAGTTTAATGTAGAATTTCAAACATCCTTACTAAGTAGAAAAAGGGGGGTATTCAAATTTGCATATTTAGGCTGAGTTCTTCTCTCAAACAGAAAACACCCTATTCCACCTTGTGATGTCGTAAAACATTTTCAAATCTTTTTCCAGGGTTAAAGGTACACTATGTAACTTTTCCAATGTGGTTCTGTCACTAGGGAGAAGCTATTGCTTTGCCTGGAATGTTCCACAGTATAGTCTTAAACTTACCTACAAGCATGTATTAAAATATGTGTCATTTTACAGCTTAAAAATACTTTTAAAAACCGTTTTTGTCTGTGAGTGAGATCACCTCTCCACAGACCAGATGTGTAACTATGCCTGGTAGCATCTGATTATTGTCTGTTTTAAAGCCATACTGTTGCACATTCCAGGCAAAGCAAAATAATCTCCATAGCGACAAGTAGAAATGTTACATAGTGCATCATTAAAGTCATAGTCTTTGTAGTATTAATCTAAAAACTTAATAATACTTAATCATATGAGCCATGTGGATCTCTGAAAAGCAGATAAGAAGTTACATTTTGTAATTTTATTTCTATGCATATGTCATTGCTCTGTTTGGAATGTTCCACAGTATGACTTTAAATAGCTCTACTTTACATTTATTCAATTACAGGTGGCTTTATAGAGCTCAAAAAATGCCTAGAAAAACAGACATTCTGACTGTGAGCGGGGCCTCCTCCCCACAGATCTGATCTGTAATTTAGTCTGGTTATGCCTCCATGATGATAAACAGGTTTAATGCCATACTGTGAAATATTCCAGACAAAGCAATAATATCTCCATAGAGAAAAGCATTTGATGAACCCTCCACCAGAAAAGTTACATAATGCATCTTTAATAAAATGTGTCACTGTGGAAAATCAGATAAGGATTTAAGTCGCAAAACAACGGTTAACTCTTCCCCAGTCCAAATGCATTATTAATATATGCTCTCAGCATCTTATTTTCCTCAATCATTTATCACAAGTTCAGAATTTACAGTTTAAGTGTTTGAAGAAAGAGAAAGTTTCTAAAATCCATAATCCAGGGACCTGCTCTTTTGGGTGAACAACTGAGAAATGAATATTGATCGCTCACTTGCTTTTGCCTCAACAATTTTCTGAAACGTTTTACATTTTATCTTAAAGGTTTTCAAGTTCAGTCCAGTGAGATTTGATCAGTAATGTGTGTCCAAGTACTCAAGTAGAAGTACAAAGCAGTGGTCCAAGAAATGACTCAAGTAAGACTAAAAAGTATTTGGGAAAACTACTACCCAAGTAAGAGACTAACTATCGGGACATAACAACTGATGGATAATTTTAAGTTAATGTAATTTGAAGAACAAAACATTAAATAATGCACAACATCTGTTCTTTTTTTTCTTCAAAGGATAGACTCAAAAATAAGAAATAACAAATCATAAAATCATTTCATATGTCAACATAAAACTTTTGTCACATGTAGACCTACTCACAGTGGGAAGAGTGACCAAAACTTTTACTCAAGTAACAGTACTGTAGCTTCAATAAAATATTACTAAAGTAGGAGTAAAAGTATTATGCTAGAAAAGTACTCTGAAAAGTAACATTTCTTTAAAAGGTTACTCAACTAAAGTAAACTAGACTACTTGCAAGTACTACTAGAGTACTTGCTTATATCTAATTTAGGGCTGTCAAATGATTATTTTTTTTAATCAGATTAATCACACTTTTCAATTTTGATTAATCACAATTAATCACAGTTAATTATTCTGCAAAAAAATATCAAAATATTTTGACAAAAATGTGCTCCGCCAACATTGTTTGTCATGCTCGGTTTGTTGTTGGTACAAGTAGCGTCGTTGCTGCTGCTGAATCAAACCCGTGTTTTGCTTTAAGATGGTGTTTTAAACTTGTGTTTCTGTGGAAAGAGAGTTCATCGCTGCAATATCTGCAAACTACCTTAGTTTATCTAAAGTCCCGTGGGACTTTTCCTTTAAGAGAAATTTGCCGCTGAGCACCAGTCACAGTCTCATCTGTCGTCTTCACATCCGCATATGGACAGACCTGATCACTGACCTAATAACCTGCACCACCTTTCAGGTCACCATCCACACTTTCCACAGAGGTGCGTTCAAAATAAATTATGTGATTAATCTGTGTTAAAAAAAAACATTAGTGTGATATTTTTTGTGATTAATCGCATGCGTTAACACGTTAATGTTGACAGACCTAATCTATTTACAAAACTTGCCGACATCAAAAAACATACCAGAAGTTGTGTTTTGTTTCATTCACAATCCTGGTTTATTATGGTTTTTTAGTCTGTCTAAACCTCAAAACTGAAAATGCTTTGTTCCACCTTGTGATGTAAAGAAGCAGCACTTGTTTTCAAGTTAACAGCTCCTTTTACCTTTTGTTCAGTAAAGACGGGCTGAAATCATTCATGTGATTCTAGTGAAGGTGTATAGAGTTTAAAAACACAACACTCCTCTATCACCACATGACATCATGAGGTGGAACAGAATGCTTTCAAAGCCTAAATATGCAGGATTTGTGTGTTAAACGTGTGAATGAAACCAAACACAACTCTGGGTAGGTTTTGGATGAGGAAACAACATTATAACAGATCAGAAAACAATAATATGGGCCCTTTAACTGTAACTGAGCACTTGCTTCTATTTACTTCCAAAGCTTGCCAACCTCACAATCCATCATTAAATAACAGTAATTAACACTGGGTGCTGCAGCCTGTCATCAAATTCAATACCATCTTGTCAAACCACTTAGCGTCTACTTTTGATTTCGTTCTTATATTACAAACTCTTAAAAACAGCTGCCAACCCAATCACCAACGCATTGTCCACTCTGCCAAGTCCTTATTTCATCACTGCTCTTCTATTCTTTACAGTGACTAATGAGCCAAGCACAAAGGTAGCCTGTTTCAATAAGACATAGTCACACGTCAGGTGGTGCGATCTACAACCAAAAATATTTATAATAGTATCAAGGGTTGTGCTGTGTTCTGTTACGTAACATTTACTTTAAAGGGCTCGTATTACGTGGTTTTCTGATGTTCTAATGTTGTTTCCACGTCACGAACATGCCTGGAGTTGTGTTTTGTTTCAACACACAAACCTCACATAATTAGGCTGCATTCTGAAGACACTTTGTTCCACCTTGTGATGTCATGTGGTAATATAGGAAAAGCTCCACTGTGTTTTTAAACTCTATACACCTTCACTAGAATCATTCGGATGATTTCAGCCCTGGAATTGGCAATCTCTACTAAACAAAATGTAAAAAGTAGCTATTAACTAAAGGCTGCTACACACTATAGGATTTTTCGGTCTTAACCGTTTTTTAAACGTGCGACAAAAAGCGCACACCACAGACATGAGGAGAAACTTATGAGACTTAAAATCTCTGATCGCAAATACTGCAGCAGGATCTGTCTGTGTAAAACAGGCTGTAAAGCTGTGAGTCAACTGTTTCCTGTCTACAGTAAAACTCCTCACATTGAGAGTCTTAAGTGTTCAAAAGATGCGGTCCAATACTTCAGATACAGGATTTTTAAAGCATAAAAGAGGCGATAAAGTCCACAGGAAGTAGAGTCACTGTCGCTAATCTGCAGCTTTAGGCTCTGTGGACGTAAACAAACACATGCGAGGAACAACTTTCACCTTTTTACTTTCAAAGAACACCTCAAACTGGATTAATAGCACAGTTTTGTGGACTGGATGTCATTATTTGTGGAGGACAATTTCTATGGATAATGTGGATCAGATGCTGCACTTTAAATGTGCCACTTTACATTAGGTGAGGAATAAAGTCTTTATTTTCCCTATATCCTGAGTTTGTTTGTTGTGTCTCTGTGTCCGTCGCTCCTCTGCCCCTGACGCTCTGTTTTATCGCCTGTTTCCATCGCGTTGTTGATGTTTGGTGGTTCTGATCTGACATTGACACCAACACATGAGGAGCAGCGGCTTCAAAATCGCACACGGACACAAAAAAATCGGGTCACGCCTCCTGAACTCGGGAAGAAGAAATCACAGTCAAACTCGTGCAAATTCTCCTGTAGTGTGTGGCGGCCTTAAAGGTGGAACGGAGCATTTTAAGGTTTGTAGACAGACTAATAATAAAGTCAAACATGTGTGAATGAAACAAAACACAACTCCAGGTATATTTTTGAGGAGTTAACAGCATCAGAACATGGCTTAAACCTCATAAAGAGTCAATTTTATGTAATATATACTGCCTAAGTCTACAAATGACAAAAGCTTTATGTTGACAATAATGACTTGAACATTTGTTTCTTCCACCTCTCCTTCAGATATGATTAAGAAATTTAATTTTAAAGTTATCCTTAGGAACAACTCCATTTTGTGCATCATTTAATTCATATTTTGTCCTTCCAATTACATTAACTGCTAATTATAAATCAGACAAGTACTCTTAGTTGAATAATAGCTTTCCAAACTACTTTTTTTTAAACTATAACTGCATTCTGAGTTAGCAATCCACTTGAGTACAATTTCTGGCTATTCTACCGACCTCTGTGTATCATTTTTGCAATACTGAAGTAGGTTAGGTTCTGCTGTGATACTCCTACCTACAGGGTTGTCAAACAAGTCGAAAAACAGATACTAATCTCTAAAACTAGTATCAAAACTAGATCCTCATTTGAGCAGGTATTTTAAATAAAAAAAGTCCCATTCACAGGACAGAAATGAACCTTTCCTGAATAGTTTTACAATGATCTTGAGCTGTATCAGAGCACATAGACTAGTATACGGCCATGGAGCACTATGGAACCTACTGGAATCACTGAGGAATTACACAGATATAGGAGCACATGGGAATAGAAAAGAAAGTGCTGTGATAAAATATTGAAAATCGCATTCTATTGTCTAAAAAAAAAAAAAAAAAAAAGTATTTTTTATTATTCTAGACTTACAGTGGGAAGAGTGACCAAAACGTTTACTCAAGTAAGAGTACTGTTGCTTCAATGAAATATAGTATCGTAAAAGTATGCTGCTAGAAAAGTACTCTGAAAAGTAGAATTTCTACTCAACTCAACTAAAGTACTTACTAGTGTACTTGCTTATATCTACCGCATTTTCGGACTACAAGTCGCTCCGGAGTATAAGTTGCAACAGCCAAAAAATGTGTAATGAAGAAGAAAAAAACATGTACAAGTGGCATTTTGTTGAGGAAATGTATTTTATAAAGAGACCAAGAATCGACATTTCATCTTGAAAGGCAAGTTCTAGAAGTTATAGTAATAAAAACAACCCAATAGAGAAGAATCCGTGTATCATTAGTTCATTTGTTCATTTTTCAATACAGAAACAAAAAAACAACTCTTTTCTTTATTATTTGTCTCTAAAACCAAAATGAAAAAACAGATAATTTGTTTTTTCATTTTTGATTCATATATATACGATTCATATATGTGGTCTATGGGCTGTCAGTGTGAAAAATTTAATATATAAATTGAACCTGAGTATAAGTCGCAGAACCAACACAAACCATGAACGACTTATAGTCCGAAAAATACTGTAATTACAAGGCTTGACAACATCACAATCATCATTAAATAACAGTAATTAAAGGTCCTATATTATGCAAAATTCTTGTGTTATTTTGTTGTTTCCTCATCAAAAAACATCCCAAGTTAACAGCTACCTTTAGTAACCTTTAGTTCAGATTGGCAATTCAAGGGCTGAAAACATTGAACTCACTCTAGTAGTGAAGGAGTATGGAGTTTAAAACACACTGGAGGACCTGTATTACCTCATGACATCACAAGGTGGGACAGTGTTTTCTGTTTGAGAGAACTCAGCCTAAATATGCAGGAGGTGTGTGTTACTGTGTTGTACTATTCCTTAGTATCAAAATTTCGGGAAATGTTAATATCGTGACAAAACTAATTAAACGTACAATAATAATAAAAGAGTCTAAAGTGTCCAAACCTTGGCTCAGATTGGTCCCATATGCGACAGGTGCTTCAGGATTGACGTAACACCAGCGCACATGCTCTGGTTTAGGGCCAAGCTGGAGGACTGGACAATTTGTGTAGCATTTATTTAAGGGAAAAGATGAAAGCACATACAAGGCCATCTCTATACGCTTTAAAAAAGGTGTGTTTGAATGGAGGAAAGTGGTCAAAACAGGTTAAAGGGCCCATATTATACTGTTTTCTGATCAATGTAATAGTAACTGCAGCTGTTTTATTTCATTCATGCATTTTGTTAAACACAGAAATCCTGCATATTTAGAGAGTTCTTCTCTCACACAAAACATCATAAGGTGAAATCTTGTGATAATATTGTGGTAATGTGGTGATACAGGAAGTGTTCCTCTGTGTTTTTAAACTCCAAACACCTTCACTAAAATCATTTAGATCATTTAAGTGCTGGAATTGCCATCTGCAATAAAGGTATAAGGAAACTCCTAACTTGAAAACTACCATTAAACAGACTAAACCAGGTTTACTCAAACATGTGTGAAGGAAACAAATCACAACTCCAGGTATGGTCTTAAGGTACCGACTTTCTAACATGGCTAAAAGCTCACAACAGCCAATGTTGCGTAATATAAGACCTTTAAATGATCAATACAGAGTGTAAGGTTTGAAATGTAATGGATTTGGGTAGCCAGTTTTTCTCTCAATAGCTAATGAAATGCTACAGCATTTATACCATTTTTATTAGTCTATTTAGTGACATGCCATCATTTACATGAGATAACTGTTCTTAAACTGACATTTATTTCTTGTGTTAATACTCTGTACATAACTCTATACAGAACTTGTTGAAAGACTTGAGATGGAAATGAACCAATGGATCTATGGATCTAGTAAAAAAAAATCTAATTGTTTCAATTTTATTTTTATTTGTTTATAAAGGACTTTGCCTTGGACATTCTCTTTAAGCATCTGGATAATACTGCACATTCAGTTTTAAAATATGATGCTTATTATGGCATTTTAAAGCTTCTAAATAGTAAAAATGAACATTAATGTAACAAAATGTATACTGTCGGGGTATAGCAAGTTTTAGTACAACCATTTAATTCTATTCCTTAGTTATTGAATATTGATATAAAATATAAAATGAATGGTACTTCAAGTGCACTAGAGATAAAGTGACTAGAATCTAAAGTATTAATAGGTCTGTCTGATAATATTACTTTTTTATTACATTTATGACATTGCCATAATACGATACTTGAATACACATAACCTAATCCAGGGCATGGCCAACTTTATATGGGGATTAAGTATTACTACTAGTATAACTTAATTGTATTTTTTCTATATCTAAAAAATATTAAAGGACTGTAACTGAGCCATGAAAGGTATTCTAAAACATCACTACATTGTAAACCCAATCCTATTTTCCTGTTCCTGTTGGAAATTAGCCATGAAATAGACATTTATAGCTTTTTATGGGTTTAAAGTTCTCTTATCACAATCCGGCCAGTAGATCCGGTCTGTTCGTAATTACTCCTGTAACAAACCAAAAAAATACACAATCTAACTTACCTTGATCACGTAAAATGTTGAAATGTCAGTAAATATCCGATTGCATGTGGACTTTGAACCGCCGTAGGGACAAACAGCTCACGGCCGCTCTGGGTGACTGATACTCGGCGATACTGGCTCACACTCACCGCTCTTCCCCCGGTCACAGGTGGCCCTCCTCCCGCCGACAGACACCTCCTCCTCGGCCCGCCTCCCGAGCCCTTCGCCCTCCTTCCTCGTCTTCTCCGCGCTCGGAAAACACTGAACCATGCGCGGAACCGGGTCAGGGGGTGTCGGGTGTCGGGGAGAAGAAGTGGAGCGGTCGGGGTAGCGCACCTGGATCACTTTCCCCGGGTGAATCCGGAGCTCAAACCTGCGCAGAGTGGAGCGGGAAAGGGACCCTCTGTGCGTAAAGGCGACGTAAGCAGAGGGCACCTGTTCAGCGAGGGTAGCGCGGAGACACAGCGACATCTGCTGGACGAGAGGGGAAGTGTGTTACAGCAGCGACATGAAGGCAGATTCTCTAATAATATTTAGGTCTAATTAATTTTACTATTACCATTAAATATTTGTAAGTATTAGTATTAGTAAGTTTATATAGCGTTTTTCACAGACTAGTATGTCACAAAGACGCTTTAAGGCTGGCATGTCCAAGCTATGGCCCTGGGACCAAATGTGGCCCTTAGATCAATTGTTTTGGCCCTCAGGCTTCCAGGTGAATTGACCCATTCTACCGCAAGTAGTACTTTTTCCTGCATGTTTTTAAAATCTTTAAAACTTGATCAAGCAAATTGAGTGTGTCCTTTTGAGGGTCTAAGCATGAACAAAGGTCTAGTGGGTCATTTAAACCTGTGATAAATGTACAGATTTGAATTACTGTTCTGACCACCAGTCTATGACCCTCCATCAGCCCTCACGCTGGTCTGTGTTTTAATATGTGGCCCTCGATGAACAAAAGTTTGGACACTCCTGCTTTACAGATCATTTTTCATTCACTCCATACTCAGTGGTGGTAAACTACTATTGTAGCCACAGCTGCCCTGAAGCAGACTGAAGAAGCACGGTTGCCAAACTGCACCATCAGCCCCTCCGACCACCACCATCACTCACGCACTGTTTTTGTAACTTTCGCCCCACTAAGTACACTGGAGGCAAAGCTCATGTCAACAAAATACAAAATATTTGAGTTAATGAGTTACCTTAATTTTGTAAAGTTAAAATTTTCCCAGTTTTAACAAAAAAAAAGTTTAAAAAGCAAATGTATGTAAGGGGCATTAAACATTTAAGTAAGTTTGATTTCAAATGTAAGTTGAATTTTCATATATATATTATATTATATTATATATATATAATACTGTGCCGCCATAATATAATACTGTGCCGCCATAATATAATTATATAATTATATATAATTATATTATATTATATTATATTATATTATATTATATTATATTATATTATATTAATTATATTATATTATATTATATTATATTATATTATATTATATTATATTATATTATATTATATTATATTATATTATATTATATTATATTATATTATATTATATTATATTATATTATATTATATTATATTATATTATATTATATTAATTATATTATATTATATTATATTATGGCGGCATGGTGGCTGAGTGTTGCCACTCAGCCAGAAGGTTGCGGGTTCGATCCCCAGGTCGCCCGGGCCTTTCTGTGTGGAGTTTGCATGTTCTCACCGTGTCTGGATGGGTTTCCTCCGGGTACTCCGGTTTCCCCCATCAACCCAAAACATGCCTGCACCCCTATGAACTAACATCAAGGACCATGACGTCCACTCTCCTGTGGGCTCACCACCTGCAGAGGGGTTCATAGGGGGGGTCAGGTGCTATGAGGATTGGGCAGAAAGCTGCTCCCGCGACCCAGCTGGATTAAGCGGGAGAAGATGGATATATTATATTAAGACAAATGTAACATTAACTTGCAATAATAATAATGTATGCATTCATAGAAAATCCATAACCAGAGCAAGATTATAATTTTTTGACTACTTATTTTATTTATTTATGTCAATGCTCTTCCTCCTACAACAGCTGTGGGTTTTTTCTTAATAATATTAGACAGGCTTTTATTAAATTCACTTCACTGAATTCCATATGTCAATAGTAAATCTCTTATCTCTTTTTTCCATTTCCTCTGATCCCCTGCAGGTTTCCACAGTGAGACCAGATTACAGTGGTGTTTTGTGGTTTTCAAAATGGCGTCTGCAACTTCACATTTTTGCTCCTATAATTCCAAAACTGAATTATGTATGCACACATCTATTATTCATACGGTCGATCAACTTTGGAGAGCCGTGGTAGCATCCACTGGAGCCGTTATTATTAAAAGTTCTGTTCACCCTCCAACATCAATGTCACTGGACAGTTACCATGGAAACAGTATAGAGATTTTAATGTATTTTTTAATAGATTTTTGACAGCCAGTGGAAACATTGTCCGCCTAATGACTTTTCCTTTAATTATTTTCAGGTGCATCCAGTGACAAGGTTTTAAATTACAAATATTACCATGATGAATGAGTTAAGAGCTTTCTCATCTGCTACCTGTGGAGATAGAGGAGAGGATTAATGGCATCATCGAGAATACAAGTCGATGACAAGAAAGGCTTAGGATAAATAAAGATGACTTCATATTTTGCAGAAAAGGTTCGACTGTTTGAGACTAGAGGCCTCCACTAGTGTTTGTACAGACACCACAGACAAATATGAGCAAAAGAGGGAGATTAAAATGGTTTGCTTTTGAATTAACGCTTCTTCTGATCTACATTCTGTTTTTTTTTCATCAAAAACCTCCCCAGAGTTATGTTTCGGTTCATTCACACATATTTAACACACAAATCCTGCATATTTAGGCTTCTCGCAAACAGAAACACTCTAATTTCAGCTTTAAAATTGCCCATCTTTAGTGCACTACAAAAAGCTTAAGATACAAACACTTAAATCTATCAGAAAATGACTTAAAAGTAGTGAAATGATCTTGCTGCATGGACAGAAATAAACGACTAGACTAGAATGAAGCAGTCTCAGAACTAGGACGTAGATAATAAATCTGAAAACAAGATGAATAAACTGATTTAAAATCTTGGCCAAATTTGCTGCGTAAAAGTAGCTGTTAACATGACCACTTCATGAGATAACAAGGTGGAACATTTTGAGCTTTGGAGGTGTAAACGGACTAATAATAGTTACTCAAACATGCGTGAATGAAACAAAACATAACTCCAGGTCTGTTTTTAAGGAGGTAACATTTTAACATGGTTTAAAGCTCACGAGAGTCAATTTTGCATAATATTGGACCTTTACATTTTTGACTAATAATTTAATGGAATAATGTAAAAATGTAGGCTTATGCGTGACAGAAAAGTTAAGATAGTGTATTTTTCCTTTTAATTTCACAAAAAAACTTTTCTTCTCCGGGTGAGTAGAGTCCCTGCCTCAAGTAGAGCAGTTCAACTATCTCGGGATCTTGTTCACGAGTGAGGGGAGAATGGAGTGTGAGATTGACAGGCGGATCGGTGCAGCGTCGGCAGTAATGAGGGAGCTGAGCCGAAAGGCGAAGCTCTCGATTTACCTCAATCTATGTTCCTCCCCTCACCTATGGTCATGAGCTCTGGGTAATGACCGAAAGGATGAGTTCACAGATACAAGCGGCTGAAATGAGTTTCCTCCGCAGAGTGGCCGGGTGCTCCCTTAGAGATAGGGTGAGGAGCTCGGTCACACTGGAGGAGCTCGGAGTAGAGCTGCTGCTCCTCCACATCGAGAAGAGCATCTGAGGAGGCTCAGGCATCTGTTGCCTACTGGGTGTCTGCCTCGGGAGGTGTTCTGGGCATGGATCTCAGCGTGCCCCCTGAAGAGCTGGAGGATGTGTCTGGGAGTGCCTGCTAAGACTGCTACCCCACAATCCAGCCCTGTATAAGCAAAAGAAAAGGGCTGGATGGATGGACATTTCCCTAAGAGTTCATTTTTGCTTTACACGTTTCATTCTTAAATTTTACTAGTATATTTTCAAGCAACGATTTCTAGGTAGGCAAAATAAACCAAACTCCCATTCTTCTACAAGTGTAGGCTACCTATTCGTTGACTATTGTAAAGTGAAATAGTAGTAGTAGTCTTAGGAAAAAAAACAACACAATTTAGTACAAATTATTTTATTGTAAATGCTTCAAATTCTACATGAGTGGTTATTCTTATCGTCTTGACAAAAGGGCTAAAGAAAAAAGTAACAAAAATAAATAAATTTGTGTTAATGAAGATATGTTTGAAGTGGAGTTTTGCATTGTAGACCTGATCTGGGCCTAGTGCAACCTGTAGCTAGAAAAATAAAGGCATTGGTTGACATCTGGCTAGCCTTCTTACACATATTCACATGAAATCGACCAAATATTCAAAATCCATACTGCATGATATGCGTTTCTATGGCGAATCAATCGTAAGCTAGCAGCGTGTTAGCGACGCGTGCTAACTTTAGCGATATCATTGACCACAGAGCATAAAACGTACTCAAAACTATTTATTTTGCTAACATTATTTTCAATTTCAGATTATTACACTACAGCGGTGGCAGTCACAATTTATTCTGTACACCTCTAGTGCAGCTATAACGAGGCACAGTTTCTCAAATTAAAAGGTGCACTGTGGAACTTTTTGGTTGAGGGGTCTGTCACCTTCTTGTTTCTATGGAGATGTCATTGCTCTACTTCAAATGTTCTACAGTATGACATTAAACAGCTTTAACTTACACAGCAAAAACTGGAGGGTTAAAATTTCAGAGTTGTTTTTAACACAAAAATTGTTATTTTAACTATTTGAAAATGAAATGAGGGTTTGCGTTGGGGTTATTTGCCAGAATTGATATGGTTGAAGTAAATTCAACTTCCCTTAGTGTGAATTTAGCACCTTCCACCACTTCAAACTCCAGTGAGAGAAGTCCAGTTTGGTCCAGTTTTGTACAGAATTTCATCTTAAATTAACTAAAATAAAATAAACTAAAGTGTAAAAATAAAACATTTCTGTGTTGTTCAGCAAAATCAAGAAAACCCTACAAAGCATTATCCATTTACTCTCAAAACATTAAGATAACTCTTCATTTCGGGGTTAAACAGGAACTTTGGTCGAATGTTACTTTATGAACATTTCCAAAAATGTTAAATTAACTCAGAACAGACTGGACTCATATAAACTCTGAGAAAATGTTAAAACTGATTCTGTGCGAGTCAATTTTAACACTCCACTTTTTGCTGTGTACATTCATTCAATTACAATTTCAATTTTGGTTTTCTAGCTCAAAAATACCTAGAAAAGCAAATATTCTGACTGTGAGCGGGGTCGCCTCTCCAAAGATCTGACCTGTAAAATAGAAACCTGTAGAAAATTCACACAATGCACCTTCAAAGGTACACTGTGTATCTTTTTTTCTCATGAAAGGTCATCACCTCTGCTCCATGGAGATACTATTGCTGAAATGTCCCATAGTATGACATTTAACATCTACGTATCTCCATGGAAAAAAACAGGGGACGCTCCTGGGCCAAATTACAGGTCAGATCCGCGGAGAAGTGAAGAAGTGGCCCTGCTCTCTGTAAGAATACATGTTTTTCAAGACAGTAAAACAATGAAATTAAATAAATTCAAATCAAGTTATACAAGTTTAATGCAATACTGTGGAACATTTCAGGCAAAGCAATGACATCGCCACGGAGTAAAGCAGCCGGCGGACCATTCACCAGAAAAGTTACACAATGCACTTCAAACAAAAATTACAAAAAATAAAAATGACCAAAACAATAGCCCCTTCAGATTGTCATATTATTATTTCCATGTTCATCCCTCACTCATTCATCTCATGCACTACAGGTCTATAAAAACGCACTACCGTGAAAATACTGCCTGTTCGTCCCAACATCTTTTGCTTGTTTAGGAAATATAAAGTTTTTACAGCTACAAAAACAGTGGAGTTGTGAAATAATGTTGTACAGACAAGAAAAAAGTGCCGGTAGGGCTCAAAACTCGACGTATTTCCTTCATAAATCCATTGTCGTCTTCATTTGTGGAACGCAGTCTGTTAAAGCGTGTTTGGGTGGGAGTTTTTGTGTGTATTTCAGATAGTTTTTGTCAACAGAAATGTGCAGGCTTGTGGGTGCTTCAGGCCAGGCTCCTCTGTCTTGGTTTTATCCTGGGGTAAAGCTGCAAGAATAAAAGAAGAGTTGGGGTTTTAGAGTTGGAGGGAACGGTGGCAAATGCTTAAAGGTGCACCGATTTTTTTACTGGTAAACAAAAGTAAGATAAAAATTGAGTGATGCAATTTAATTAAGATCATTTATGCAGTATTACAACATTTTCTGATCTGTTATAATGTTGTTTCCTCATCACAAACGTACCTGGAGTTATGTTTGGTTTCATTTGCGCAAGTTTAACACAAACTGTGTATATTCAGACTCTAAACACAATGTTCCACCTTTTGATGTCATATGGTAATACAGGAAGTGCTCCACTGTGTTTTTAAACTCCATACAACTAGATTCACTGAAATCATTGAAATCATAGAAAATGTTAGCCCTGGACTTGAACATCTCTACTGAATTCAAGTTAACAGCTACTTTTTACCTTTCAAAGTACTGTTTCATGACATCACAAGGTGGAACAGAGCATTTTGAGCTTTGGAGATGTAGACAGACCAACAATAAAAGGTTACAAAAATAATTCTGAATGAAACAAAACACAATTCCAGGTATGTTTTTGAGGTGGTAACATTCCAACATGACTTAAAGCTCACAAGAGTCAGTTTTGCGTAATATAGGACGTTTAACTTATTTAAAATGACAAAAATGTAAAAGTAATTTGTTTACATTTGATCGCAGGTGATTTGGTTTGACTAAACCATTTTATAATGAACCCAAAAGGGCTCTCTGTGATATGATGTCTCTAATGATATAAGACATGGCATCAAGTTCATTTTTTTAAATTTAACCTTTATTTAACCAGGAAAGGAAAGTCCCATTGAGATTACTAATCTCGTTTTAAGGGAGTCCTGGCATGCACACATCACTTTCATACTAGGCAATGTGGGTGAAGTGTCTTGCACAACCACAGTTTTTGCCACTGGGGCCCCCCTGTGGCACCTGGTATTCCCAGTGGTCTCCCATCCAAGTCCTAACCAGGCCCAGCCCTGCAGAGCTTCTGAGATCTGACGGGATCAGGATTTGACAAGCCAGTATTGGCCATTTGTGATTGTCTAATGAGTTTAATTTGGTCTTTTAATAATTTATTTTAGCAGATTCATTTTCCAGTTTTTTTTTTCCATACCCGTCAGTTTCGATTGTTCACTAGCAGTTACATGATGACCACTCTGATGAAGACAAAAACTAAAAACTAAAACTAAACCTTGGTCTGAAAAAAGGATGTAATAATACAAAAATAATGTGTGCTTGTATAAAAATAAACTGATTCTATGTGCATACCCCCAGTAGGTTGCGGGGGATGTAACCCTCGTGGTCGCCCATTCGCGCCCACCACCACTCGATCTCGTCTTCGTCCTCCCTGCGCAGGATGGTCATGCAGTCTCCCTCTCTGAACGACAGCTCGTCCGGGTTCTCACTGCTGTAGTCCCACAGGCCGTACACCACGCCACGGTTCATGATGCCCATCTTCTCCTGAACACCTGCACACGAAGGAGAAATAGTTTAAGTCACTTTAAGTTTGAGCTGAGGTGAGTAAAGGAGCAGGAAACTGTATTTTAGTAGGAAAACGCTGTGGAAAAATGACATAATCCTTTATTATACTTGTTTACTTGTCTCTCACGAAAGGCAAAAACAGAACTTGTTCATTTTAAAAGGTTTGTAGTGGTCCAAAGTTATTCCTCACTTACGTAAGCATTCAGAGCATCCTAATTATTCACGGTGATGACTTTACGAGCGCTTTTTACATAATATATCTGTACTCTGACAAGACATATTTTTGCTCAAATACGTGAGAGAAAAATCAAGTTCAGTGCCTTTAAAAAACAGCTGGAGTTTTATTTTGATTAACTCACGCTTGAACATAAAAAAAAAACAGTAAAATTCAATATGTAGGACCTTAAGGTAGTCGTAAAAAGTATACTAAATTTAAAAAAGGATTAGGAAAAAATAAAGTCTGCCTCATTTATGACTTGATATAAAATGGTACATAAAGTGCAAAATTGTTTCTCAAGACCGAATTTTATGATTAAGTACAAAACACACAACATTCTGAGTAATAAAAGTAATAGTTTGACCTTTCTTTTTTCCATTTTTTAAAATTTTGCTTCATTCATTTAAGATGGATATAACATCAATATGAAAGAAAAAGAGCAGAAAAGAATATAAACTTGTAATATCTCCCCCTTTTTCACGCAACTGATCTCAAATAGGAGCTACTATCCACCACTACTCAAGTAAACATACAACTATTATAAAATGATACTATATAAAACTACTCCTAATAGTAACAGCACTGAATACAACATATAACAAATAAAATCACATGTTTCTCGTACTGACCGTAGAGGAACTGGGAGCACTGTGTGTAGCCCTCCTCCATCTCCTCACACTTGTCAGCTGCTGTCTGCATGTCGCTGTAGGTCATGGCGAAAACGGCAGCTCCAGACTCCACCAGGAACTTACAAACCTGCACGTTATTACAGGAGGCGGCACAGTGAAGGGGCGTCCTGAGGGAGAAAAGGGGGAAAAATGTGATACAAGTTAATGGGGTTATGATAAACTGAATAGAAAGTTTCCTATCTTTGTAGTTGGAGTGAAAGTTCAGAATTCTACCTAAGTTCTATGTTACCTGTTCAACCAGAAGCACACACTTTAACAAAACTTTGCAATTTTTTTTATTTCAGAGGGTGTGATTGACAGGTGGAGTAACCAATCAGAGTGAGGGAAGCTCAATTTGCATCAAAAACAAACATAGCTGCTTACACGTAAACAAGGAGAAGAAACTAATTTAGACTGAGAAACAACATGGATTTTTCTCAGAATCTACAATAGCAATGCCGCACTTGGGGATTCAAACAGAATGTAGAAGAGACTGTCTGGTCAGGCAAGGTTCTATAGATAGATGGAGGTTGAAAATGTTGAAAATAAACTTTAAAGTTTTATGAATGATTTCCAGTTGATATAAGGCTAAAACTCAATGGCTATATAGCTGCTTTTCTCTTTTGAATAGAGAAAATTTTACACAGGAAACAGCAGAGTTAACTGGTGCTAGAAATAAAATTAAATAAAAGAACTAATTATAGATAAAGAAAAAAAATATATGAGAAATTTGAAGGAAAAAAAAAGAAAAGAAAACACCCAAAAATGTGCCCAAAAATTCCAGTACCAGAAATGTGTATACTAAAATTATACTAACTGTTAATGCTACAATACAGGTTTACTTGTACAATAGAGAATAGTTGACTGACATTGGGAATAATGAATAATTGAGATGTACACAGAAGAGTCCGACCCACCATCCGTCACTGTCAGCCGCGTTGACATTGACCCCAAACTGAACCAGGAACTTGACGATCTCAGTGTGACCTGCACAGACGGCGTTGTGCAGAGCTGTGATGCCCTCATCGTTGGGCTGGCTGGGATCTTCCACCTGAGAAACAAAAGATTATAGGAGATTAACTGCATAATTTCTATTAATTGGCCATAGATTTTTCAATACAGTAAACGTTCATTTTAAAATAGAGACGATTTAGACGTCTATTTACACTTATAGTATAGTAAATAACTTTCTGGAGGTGGAAAGTACATTTAGACTTCTATTTACACTTATAGTATAGTAAATAACTTTCTGGAGGTGGAAAGTCACCTGCATGATTCCATGGAAATATAATCATACTTAGAACATTTTCCACTGACACAGATCCATTTAATGCCATACTGTGGAAAATTATAACCAAAGAAACACTGGAATCAAGCAGGAGGAGGTTTGCTTAACGACAGTCTTTTTTAGTGCAATAAACAATAACAAAACTAAAATTGCATACTGTGGCCATAGACTGTATAATGTGTGGACGTCACCCGTAGCATTCAGCTCCAGTCAAATGAAGCCTGTTGAGGCTAGCAGTTATAGAAACAAACTTGGCGAAGAGTTCCATATTGGTAATGATTTATTGAGAAAATAGCAAAATAAAAACACCAGGATCATGTAGAGTGGGTTATAATACCTACATTTTAGGACCAAAATGAGCAGCCTGACAGCAGAAGTTATGTACAGAGGTGTGAACTTTTTTTCAATACAAAGTGAATTGGTGCCAGAGCCGATGGAGCCAGAAGTGCTCCCATGCTCTCTTCCTACTTGGAACGTGATGGCTAGCAGGTTAACTATGTCCATTTATATATATGGTCCATTATTGTGCCGTGAAATCAAACTCTACCAAAGGGAAGTTTACAAATGAAGAGAATATTGACCCAATCAGAACTCCAAAAATGAAACAAACAAAACCGGCAAAGTTTACCGTATTTTTCAGACTATAAGTCGCACTTTTTTTCAGGGTTTGGGTAGTCCTGCGACTTATACTTTACATTTTTCACACTGACAATCCATTAACCATATATATGAATTGTATATATAAATTAAAAATGAAAAAACAAATCGTTATCCGTTTTTTCATTTTGGTTTTAGAGACAAATAATGAAAAGAAAAGAGTTGTTTTTTCGTTTTCTTATTTTTGGTTCTATATTGAAAAACTAATGAATGAACGATACATGGATTGTTCTCTATTGGGTTGTTTTTATTGCTATAACTTCTATAACTTGCCTTTCAAGGTGAAATGTTGGTTCTTGGTCTTTGATTTTACAAAATAAATTTCCCCCAAAAGGTGCGACTTATACATGTTTTTTTCTTCTTCATTGTGCATTTTTTGGCTGGTGCGACTTATACGAAAAATACGGTACTCTTTTTAAAAAACTGCCTTACGGAGAGTGCCACGTTTGACAGTGTGAACCATCGCACAAAATCACCAAATTTTGACGTAACATCCAAATATTGTGCAATAGATACTTGGCTTTATGCAAATTCTGATTCAAATTCTAGGACATAAATGCAAACTACTGGATAAAAGCAAACTTACTTATACCTTTGGACTATTTTGATAAGACTGGACTTTCATGTTTGACTGCCCAGTGTCTTGTTTTTTGTGTGTGTATGTTTGGAGTGTGGGAGGGTTTTGTTTTTGTCTTTTTAAATGTGTAAAAAAATAAAATAAATGTATAAAAAACAAACACACAAAACTTACTTCGTAGATGATTCTCTGGACCAGGTCAAACTCTCCCTCCAGCGAAGAGTCTAGCAGCAGGGCCAGAGGGTTGAACTTGACCCTCATGGCGTGATCTATGCGCTCAGAGCCGAGTTTACGCAGGTTGGTCCTCTTTCCCTGGAAACACAAATAATTATGATTAGGAAAAATGAACAGCTGAAAGGTCTGGTCAGCTCCAATCTACTATAAACCAGCCCAGAGGAGGGAGGTAGTATTTTTCCAACAAATAATCCACTGATAATCTTCTTAACAGATCAGGCTGTACCTAACAAGTATTTCCAACACAAAAACAGCTTTTTAAACCCGAGGTGAGAAAGAAAAAGAAAGAGGAGATCAGCTTAGAGACAAAAAGAGCGATTTTTCCACTCAAACAATAGGGATACTTCATAAGATTATTCATAATTGTTTTAATGCCAAAGGTCAGAATTTTTTACTTTTGGGACTGAAATAGTATTAGAATAACTAATACTACACAAGAATGCAATTTAAATCAAAATGGTGAGCTAGACTCCAAGAGATTTGTAAAAAATTAAAATTAAAAAAATAAAATAAAATGAAATATTATTTTCTGTGTTATATTAGTATCGAACGTGGATTAGCTGGCAGTAGAATAAATGTAAAAAATAATCTATAGTTCTATTAGCTGGAACAGGACTTTAAAAGGATAATATTAGATTGGGTATCTTATGTATCAGGTATTTTAATAAAAAATAAAATATTCACTGTCAATTTTTTTGAGTACAATTTCAGATTTTCTTTTTAAAAAAGGGATAAAATTTGCATTATTTTTGTTTGGATTGATATCCAAATAATTAATATACAATAAAATTTGATGAAGTAGAAGTATGCAGTGTTCATTTGAACCTGGTCTTTGCCAAATTATAAAATATATAGTATATATATATATATAATAATATATATATAGCTACCACAAGTCCTCATCTATCATTTTCAATCACTTCTCACTGACATAACATTGTGTCATAAAGCTACACTGCGGAATATTTCTAGTGGAGTGTCCGCCACCTACTTGTCTCCATGTCTCCAAATGTTATTGCTTTGTCTAGAATGTTCCGGAGTATAGATTGAATTTATATATCACAAGGGGACAAGGAGGTTACAGCACTACAATAATAATAATAATAATACATCAGTTTTATATTGCGCTTTTCTGGACACTCAAAGACGCTTTACAGAGCATTATTCATTCACTCCATACCCGGTGGTGGTAAAGTACTATTGTAGCTACAGCTGCCCTGGGGCAGACTGACGGAAGCGAGGCTGCCAATCTGCGCCATCGGCCCCTCCGACCACCACCAACACTCACGCACACACCACTTTCATACTAGGCAATGTGGGTGATGTGCCTTGTCTAAGGACACAACGACAGTTTTTGCGACTGGCGCCCCACTGTGGCACCTGGAATTCCTTGTGGTCTCCCATCCAAGTACTAACCAGGCTTAGCTTCTGAGATCTGACGGGTTCAGGCTTTGATGAGCCGGTATGGCCACAACCAGTATGGCCACTACGCAAAATTACAGTTCAGATCTGTGGAGAGGCACTCCTATTCGCACAAGGAATTATTGTATTTTTGAGCAATAGAAACACCCGTAATTAGGGTTGCAAAATTCCGGGAATTTTCAAAGTTGTAAATTTTCCATGGGAATTTACGTGAATTTTCAGGAATTTTTGGATATTTTCAGGAATTAACAGGAATACATTTGGAATTATCAAAGTTGAAGGTTTAAGCAAACCTCAGGCTCTCAACAAGATTGGACACAGACACAGATACTGAAGAAGAGTCAGACGTTGTGGAAGTGAACACTGAGGACACTGAGGTTCAGGAAAAAGCTTGAAAGAATTTGGTAGAATGGACAAGGTTGAGGCTTGAGAAACTAGAAATAACTAGAAATAAGGCGTTGACAGGGCTCTACGCTAACTTTTTTTTCCAGGAGCACATGTGCCCCTAAGTTAAAAATTTTAGGAGCACAGAAAAAAAAATGGGGGCACAAGTAGGTTTTCGTTTTGAACGATTATTACAGAGCAGAACTTGCACATACCAACACCAACACTGAATAAATTTAATACAAAAAAAAAGAATTATGACTGTACTTTTCCTGCACGATCGCAATGTTTTTATGAATATATCTTCATTTTATCTGATTAATATTTAGACTTAAAATAAGCCAAACAAACTGTACTGCACTTAAACACTCTGTGGCCTTTTTTGGACCCTCACCCACAGTTTAAGAACCTCTTCTTTAAGAGAACTTCCACTGGCACTTTACACAAAACTGCTTCAAAGTGAAAAAAGTGTGCAGGATTTTTAAACCTGTATTTTCAAACTCCTAACTGGAGTTACATTTTCTTACTGGTTTTAAAGTGGTTTTTAGACTCTGCACATTTACCAAACCAAACGCACATTGTGACAAACAGATTTATTTGGCATTTTCTTTGGCAAACTTCAGCCCACATATCACCTGCTCTGTGCCGTAGCTCTGCTCTGTGCTGTAGCTCTGCTCTGTGCCGTAGCTCTGCTCTGTGCGGACACGGACATAGAATTAATATTGGCGTATTTGATGTGAGGCGGATGGACAGGTGGGATGTTTCACCTGCCCTGTGATACACACTGGTACACGAGGCTGCGCGGGCTCCAGTGCACAGGTCCTACACACCGGTACAAGTTTAGTGCCGACAGCAGCGGCCGTAATGACACATGACCGCACTCAGTATTCAGACCTTGAATCCGTGACGAGACTGAGTCCAAATGCGCTCGAGTCCGAGACAAGACCAAGACAAAACCATCGCTTTAGCGGAGCTGGAAGTCCAGGTGTGGGGGTGTCTGTGAGTGTGGGACAGGTGTGGGTCCTGCTGCGGGGCGCTCCTCGTTTAAGGGGGCGTGGGTGTTTTTTGAAGCGGAGTTTGTTCGTATCAGTGATATCGGCGCACACGGAGCTCATATGCTGGGGTCATGCGCGGTCGGAGGTGTCGTGCCCGGGCATGGTTCGGATGCGCTCGCGCTGGGCGTGCCGCGCTTTAGGGGCTCCAGGCTCGGGCAGGTTCTGAAGTCCTAGTGTGAGTTTGCCCCTAATGTTTGACACATTTAGAAAGTTTAAGTCGTCACGTTACGTCTGTGCGCAGTTCTCCTTATTGTGGCTGCAGAAGCACTCGCACTGGTGCGACTGTTTTGATTTCCTCGTTCGCACGACGAAATATTTACTCGCAAATGCGAGTGAAATGGGCGCACTGTAGAGCCCTGGGCGTTGAGTTTTTGTGACCGGAGGTTTTTTTTTTTTTTTCATTTTAAATTTTGAAGTGGAAGCTGTAAGCAACATTTTAGCAAACGTTCACGTTTTGTTGTTCAGTAAAAGAAGCATTGATAAAATTCTTCTGACAAATAAATCAGAGTTATGTGTATTGATTATCTCCCTTTTGAAATAATGCCTGCTGATGACAAAATTAAATGTTTATATTTTTGTTACAATGTTGTTATTTTTGTTTTAATTCCCCTAAATTCCTGTGCAAAGATACCAATTTGAAAATTCCCAAAATTTCTGCAAATTTACCGGGAGTTTTCCACCCCTTTGCAACCCTACCTGTAATGAATAAATGCCAGATATATATGTTTAATGTCACAAAATGGAACATTCCAAGGAAAGCAGTAACATCTAAACAGAAAGTAGACAGTGGAACCTTCAACAAACATAACTAGTATAATAATAAAGTTGATATGATTCGTACCGGCAGCAGAGTGACTTGACCAGTGACCTCTGGCGCCTTCATGCTCTCCTCCTCCTGCTCGGCGCCGCTCGGGTACGGCGGGGGTGGGTACGGTGGGAACTCCTCTGGGAAGCCCTCTGGAGGCGGAGGAGGTGGCATACTGGGCACCTGCACCTGTATCACCTCCCCACCAGCAGAGGGTGGCAGAGGGGGGAACACCACATCCTCCGGCCTGGGCGCGGGGTGACTTGGCGGAGGCGGCGGCACTATCTCCTCACTTCCTATTACTATTATTGAAGGCTGACTGCTGATTGGTTCTGGTTGCGTCACTACCGGTTCAGTGGGCGGGACTTCTTCGGGTTGTTCTGATTGGCTAGCTTCATTCGTTGCTGGTGTTGCGGTGTTTTCCGGGACTTGTTCCGGATCTAGCGCGAATGCCGGAGTGGTTGGAGTAACTGTAGTCTCCATTGCGGCTAAAGTGGTCTTCTGGTACAGCAGTTTTTGGATGTTAGGTCCAGCTGGTCCTTCGGGTTCGGTGATCGAGCTTCGTTTTTTCAAAGGTCGGGGGGCGTTGTAGAGTTTTTTGCGCAGGGCTTCGAGGTCGCCATCGCTCTGGTGACGGTAGGGGTTGGAGATGAAGGGGAGGAGCTTGGTGGGGCTGAGGGGGCGGGGGATGCGTTCGGTCTCGGGGTGGGCGGGTGCCTGGGAGGGGGCGGGGCCGTTGCTGTGGTCCACCTCGTTCTCCGTGGGTGAGCGGCGTTCCAAGTATGGGTTCTCCGGGTGCTGCTGGGAGCTGATGACCGGTTTGCCGTACACTACAGAGAGAGGACAGAAGTGGTAGAGGTTAAAGGTGCATTGTGTAACTTTTCTGGGAGAGGGTTTGCTCAGTTGTCTCCATGGAGATGTTATTGCCTTGCCTTGATTATGCCACAGTATTGAAATAAACTTGGCTATCACAATGGAGACAGGTTAATGGTCAGATCTATGGAGAAGCGAGCCTGTACGTGGGACGAATTTATGTTTTTTTAAAGTATATTTGAGCAAAAAACTGTAACCTGTAATTGAACAAGTGCAAGGGAGATATGTTTAATGCCACACTGTGGAACATTCGAGACAAAGCAATAACATCACTATAAGCTGGTGGCGTTTATATATATATATATATATATATATATATATATATATACACACACACACACACACACACACACACATTAGTGCTGTCAAAAATATCGTGCTATTAACGCATTAACTCAAAACAATTTTAACAGCATTAATTTTTTATTGTGAGATTAACGCTCTTTGTTACCCAGTGGACTAGTTTTGCTGGAGACACTGCTGTATCGTTAGAAAAACTACAGGATTTGGCTGTAAACAGGAAAGAAAACAATTTGTACGAAACTAAGAAGTCCCGGTTAGAGGAGGTGGGCCAAAGCACGGCACACCTGCGCATGAGGAAAACACGAAACAAAGTCCGCTTCAGTGAATCCGCAAAAAATGTGTGATTAATTTGCAATTAATCGCAAGTTTACTATGACATTCATGAGATTAATCATGATGAAATATTTAAATCGATTGACATCACTAATATATATATATATGTGTGTGTGTGTGTGTATATATATATACATTTAATCAAACACCTAAACAGGACCATGGACGCTCGTATGATCACATGCTCCTGAAAATGAACAGGATTTTTTTCTTATGTTTTCAGTATTTTTTTTTTAAACAGACTAATGCGTAAAAATGGAAATTATATGGCTGCAAAATTTTTTTATTTTATTTATTACATTTTGTTGTCATTTTTACAAAAGTGAAAAATTAATTAGTGATCTTTACTCAAAGGTGCATTGTGTGTGTGTGTGTGTGTGTGCGTGTGTGTGTGTGTGCATTTCTGGTGGAGGGTCTGTTAAATGCTTTTCTTCATGGCGATGTTAATGCTTTGTCTGGAATGTTCCACAGTATGTTATTAAACCTTTCTATCTTCAACTCTAACCCTAACCCAGACAAAGTTACAGATCAGATCTGTGTCAGATCTGTGGAGAGACAACAGTCAGAATGTTTGTTTTTCTAGGTATTTTTGAGCTAGAAAACCACCTGTAATTGAATAAATCTAAGGTTTAATGTCATACTGTGGAACATTCCAGGCAAAGCAATGATATAGAAACAAGCAGGTGATGGACCTCCAACCAAAAATGACATAATCGCCTTTAAGAAAAATTTGTGGGACTTGCTATGGAGTTTATAAGCTAACTATATCAAAAATTCTTATAATACCAGATGTAAGTATTGTAGGCATTTTCCACTGGCTCATACAGGAAAAACAGATGGCCTAGAACTCAAGTCAATCTGGCCCTCCAACCACTGAACTATAACCACCTTTCTGCCACATTAAACCCCCAACCACACACTTACTGCTCGTGAACCCATTGGTGCGGCCCTGCGCCCGGTTTAGCGCCCCCATGATCCCCGACTGCTGCGTGTACATGGAGTAGATGGAGCTGGCATCGAGGGTCTTTGGCTTGCCCATCCTGCTGTCCTTGGGGAGCTCCGGGGTGAAGGGGCGGACCGTGGCTGCCGGGGGAGGGTCCTGTTTGGACGGCAGGGGCAGGGTCTGGCTCTGGGCGGGGGGAAGGGGGGAGCGGCCGGGGCCCGGGTGCGAGGGCGGTTGGCTGTGGGGTTTGGTTTTGGGGAAGGTGCCAGTGTACAGGGCAGGTTTGCCATACGGGAGGACAGCGGGGCCCTTGGGCTTGGAGGCGACGGGAGGAGGCACCTTGACAGGTTTGGAGGTGGACTGGAGGGAAAAGGAGAAAGAGATTGTCAAGTTTGTTCATTCAGGATGCACTTTTTTGCAGTGGCTTTTAACACAACATGAGATTCAATATGACTTTTTTAAAATTAAAATTGTATAATAATAATAATAATAATAATAATAATAATAATAATAATAATAATAATAATTAGTAGTAGTAGTATCCATTGGTGGTAGTGGTAGTAGTAGTAGCAGTAGTAGTAGCAGTAGTAGTAGCAGTAGTAGTAGTAATAGTAGTAGTAGTAGTGGTAGTGGTAGTGGTAGTAGCACGCCAAAAATATTCATTTTGTCTTCTTAGTGCTTTAACTTCTTAGGTTCCTTTCTAAGACAATGTAGACAAGTGTATTTGTACCTTGTTGACATGTTTCGGCTGCGAGCTGCGAGCCATCTTCAACCGGAAGTAACAACAGCTGATATATGACACGTCACCACCAACACCGGTGACAGTTCTGAAGATGGCTCGCAGCTAGCAGCCATCATCATCATCATCATCATCATCATCAGTAGTAGTAGTAGTAGTAATGGTAGTGGTAGTGGTAGTGGTAGTGGTAGTGATAGTGGTAGTGGTAGTGGTAGTGGTAGTGGTGGTAGTAGTAGTAGTAGTAGTAGTAGTAGTAGTAGTAGTAGTGGTGGTGGTAGTAGTAGTAGTAGTGGTAGTAGTAGTAGTAGTAGTGGTAGTAGCAGTATCGTCATCATCAGTAGTAGTAGTATACAATAGTTTAGTAGTTTTTGTAGTAGTAGTAGTCTTAGTAGTAGTATTAGGCATATCATCATCATCATCAGTAGTAGTAGTAGTAGTAGTAGTAGTAGTAGTAGTAGTAGTAGTAGTAGTAGTAGTAGCAGCAGCAGCAGCAGCAGCAGTAGCAGCAGCAGCAGTATTAGTAATAGTAATAGTAATAGTAGTAAAAAAAAAAATTAAGACCAAAATGAGAAGCCTGATGGCAGCAGAGAGAGGCGTGAGATTTTTTTTTAAGTGAATTGGAGCCAGAGATGATGGAACCAGAAGCTCCCCCATGTTCACTTCCTATTTGGAACACAGTCACTAGCAGGTTTGTAGCAAATATAGCAAAAAAGAGAGCAAGAGACTGTGTCAAATAAGACAATTATATAAATGTATTTGTACAAGTCAAAATAAAATAGAAAAATAAGGAATAAAATATAAACTCTCAGCTTTATACAGCAGAGGCTATCCATTACATAAGGGTGAGTTGTTGTACAGTTCTAGGGACTATGGTATGATTGGTATTAGCTCTTTTGTTATCATGATAAACAGAAAAAACTCACCTGTGCGTCTCGTACCAGGTCGTCACTGCTCTGGTTCTTGCGGAGGGCGTTGGGAGGGAAGTCCGTGGGCTCGAACATGGAGGACGGACGCGCCTTTTTGTCCCTCTTCAACTCTCCGTCATCTAAACAGAGCGGCATGGGATCATCAGAAAAGTTACACTGTGCGTCTTTAACTGTTTGAGCACCTGGTCTACAAGATGGACGACATTGACAGTGTAATAATACGTCCTCTTGTGGTATGAATGTTGTGCAATTTATGTTTTGGATCAATTTGGAAATGTGTTCTAAATGAAATAGTGTCCGTTACCTTGCTCTGCGGTGGAGCTGCTGTGGGAGGGCATCCGGGGCAAAGTGGAGGAGGAGCCGTGACTGCTGATAGAGTTGGAATCAGGGCCAGAGGGACTCCACTCTCCCAGCTTGGACGATCCTGGAACAAAAAGAAAGCATTTGTTAAGTTGAGTTCATTATTATAAAACATAAGTAATAGTTTTCTGGGTGTTATATTTTGTTTTTATGTGAAAATAGGGAACGAGTGAAAATAGAGACAGCAAATTCATCTGGCAGAAAATACTTAGACTATATACTAAATACTTATAATGGCCAGAAGTAGGTGGGTAGCACTCAGTTACATTTACTTAGGTAACTTTCCAAAATTGTCCTTTTCAGAATAATTTACAATATTACTCTTACCTGAGTAATTTAACAATACTCTTAAGGCCGCTACACACTACAGGATTTTTTGGTCTTAAACGACTTTTAAACGTGCAACAAAATGCACACACCACAGACACGAGGCAAATCTTATGAGAGTTAAAATCTCTGATCACAAACGCTGCAGCGGGATCTGTCTGCAGACCACAGGATATAAAGATGTGAACGCGTCACGTCAACTGTTTCCTCTCTACAGTAAAACTACTCGCATTGAGAGTGTTCAAAGTGTTCAAAGATCAGAGCTCTGCACTTTTAGTTTAGATACAAGCCAAGTGTTATTTGTGAAATGTGGTGCAATACTTCAGATACAGGATTTTTAAAGCATAAAAGAGGCAATAAAGTCCACAGCAAGTAGAGTCACGGTCGCTGATCTGCAGCTTCACCTCAGTTGTATGTACGTAAACAAACTACTAAACTAGGAACTATCTCAACTTTTTACTTTCAAAGAACGCCTCAAACTGGATTAATAGTGCGGTTTTGTGGACTGGATGTCATTATTTGTGGAGGACAATTTCTATAGATAATGTGGATCAGATGCTGCACTTTAAATTCACCACATTACACGAGATGAGGAATAATGTCTTCTTCTTATTTTCACTATATCCCGAGGTTGTATGTTGCGTCTCTGTGTTCTTTACTCCTCTGCCCCTGATGCTCTGCTTTATTGGCTTTTTTTGGCATCAGCGTTGCTGATGTTTGGTGGTTACGATCTGACAGAGCCGCTCAGAGTCACAGTGACATCGCACATATGAGGAGCACAGCGGCTTCAAAATTGCACACAAAGACACAAAGTCAGGTCACCCCGAACATGAGGAGAAGCAAATCACAGCCAAAATCATGCTAATTCTCCTGTAAAGTGTGGCAACCTTTACTAGAGTAATATTTTGTCCTTCAAACTTCTCATTCTGAATCAGTTACTGTGAGGTTTTTTTGAGCAGTAGTTTTTCCAAGTACTTTTTAACTCTTATGTTCCGATTATCCAATATTTTGTACTCCTACGTGTAATACTACTACTCTACTCACCTCTACTCATCTTTGAACTCATATTTTATTATTCAATATATCTGGAGAAAATTACCAACAGACACAAGTTAAACTGAATTCTATTTGAAGAGCAAAAAATCCAGATCTTCGAAAGTCTAAAATTCTCACACATTTATTTATTTATTTATTCTTTATTTGATAGGGACAGTGCATATTAACACGTTTAAGCCACAAAAATGAAAATTTAACTCAAACGAACCAAAACAAACCATCAAAGGCATCTTATAGTTTCATTTAAATAAAGATTCTATCCAGATATGAAACACTGCACACGCAAACTTAACCGTGTACCTTTTCTCTTAGCCCGTAGTTCTTTCAGAGGCTTAAGCAAAATCATGGCCTCTGATGGAGATGCATTTGAGAAAAAATAAAATGACAACTTCAAAAACAAGCTCCTATTCAGTCCTCACAGACACACTTTTTCAGCTTTTAGAATGAAAACTGGTTTCTTTCACTTTATTCTTTACAGAGCGCTATCTAAGCATGCAGAAATAATAGTTTAATATGACATCACAACACATTTGCTCAGAGCTTACTAAATTATTTATAACTTTTACATTTTGTTTAGCCGCAGTATAAAAGGGGAAGAGTAACTGAACTGACAAGGACACGAATAGAAATCGTAAGCTTCCTCAATGACTTCATAGCAAAATGGTAGAAAAAACACTTGCAGCAAAAATGTATAAATTTAAGATGTAGATGGAATTGAGTAAAACAGCACAGCATCCAGGAAGTAGACCACACCAAACACAAAGCTACCTTCTGAGCTCAGGGTCACGTCACATTCAGAGGGACCACACTTCTCTGATGCAGCACAGTGAAGACAATACTGTGGTTTAATATTAAGATTTTTTTTTTACAAGGTGGAATAAGATACTGCAACATTTCTTAAATGTTTTAAATTGATGTGAGCAGTTTTGAGGCTTTTTACGCCCTCTTTATACAACTTAAAAGGTTTAGTATAGTTTTGATTCTTCAAGTAAATTTTAAGGAGCTATTAAGGAATAATTTGGTTATTTATATAAATTCCTAACCCAAACTTGGGCTGGCAAATTTAACATTTTGAAAAATCATAAATGCCTTCTATTATGATGAATCAATTGAAGTGTTCAGACATGTTTTAATGTTGTTTACCCATTAGAAATACAGTAAGAGTTGCATTCTTAATGTGAGCGGGCTTGCATCTCAACAAACATGACTTATTTGACATGGAGGATAGCGGACTCCTGCTTGTTTCCATGGAAATGTTGTTCCTTGGGTTATAATACTCCACAGTATGGCATAAAACATGTAACTTCTGTGGAGAAATGGTTCTGATGTGTGGTTTTAACTCGAATATATACTAATACATATAAATAAAATTACATATAAATAATTTGAAATGTTAAGAGAACTAAGTTAAGGTTGTTTAATTTGACTGGATTCTAAATGAAATGGTCCTTTTTTCTGCGTAAATAACCCCAGTTCACCATCTGTTACTGTAGTATTTCTTCTGAGTCTCACCAGTGCCAGCCTTGCCCTGCAGGTCGTGTGTGGGCAGCGTTGCCGTGCCGTCGGGGTAGGTGGGCTTCACCAGCAGCTCGCTCCTGGAGGGTCCTCGAGGCATCGTGGACGACTGGATATAAGGCCCCACAGCAGCCACGCGAGAGGGGCCAGACTGGGGCCCGCTTTGGCCTTCAGAGGGAGACTGAGCACAGGGAGAGAGGGCGTGGTTAGAGGCTTCAGGGCTCAGAGAGTTAATAGAGTTAATAATTTTTAATACACAATACATGAAAAGGCAATGGAAAAACAGCACCAACACAGTTTAGATTTTTTAAAAGTTTTTTTTTGCATGTGGTTGTGTGATGGTTTTGTCACTCCAGAGAAACAGATGGAAGATCTGCCGATATTTCTGGGCCGATAAGTAGACCGAATTTTTGTCATTTTACCCAAATGATGTAATTTACATCATTCATTACTACAATCTCACTCTCACATAAGCTTTATGAGAGCTGTGTAGTCATGCTTCGTGTTTTCATCTCTTTGCACTGAAGTGTTCACATGCAGATTCTTTAGGCAGTAGGTCGGCCAAAACTAAATATTGTAATTAAAAGCTGATAGCCGATTCAATGCAAAGTGCGACTATCTGTCTTCCTCTATTACAGTTGTGGCCAAAAGTTTTGAGAATGACACAAATATTACATTTTCACAGGTTCTGCTGCTTCATTGTCTTTAGGTGTTTTCTCACATGTTTCTATGGTTTACTGAAATATAATTACAAGCATTTCATAAGTATCAAAAGCTTTTATTGACAATTACACTGAGTTCATGCAACAAGTCAATATTTGCAGTGTTGACCCTTCTTTTTCAAGACCTCTGCAATTCTCCCTGGCAGCTGTCAATCAACTTCTGGACCAAATCCTGACTGAGGCTGTCCATTCTTGCATAATCAGTGCTTTGAATTTGTGTTTTTTTGTTTTTTTTGTTCACTCGCCTCTTGAGGATTGACCACAAATTCTCAATGGGATTAAGATCTGGGGAGTTTTGTGGCCACGGACCTAAAATCTTGATGTTTTGTTCCCTGAGCCATTTAGTTATTCCGTTTGCTTTATGGTGAAGTGCTCCATCCTGCTGGAAAAGGCTTTGTTCATCACCAAACTGCTCTTGGATGGTTGGGAGAAGTTGCTCTCGGAGCACATTCTGGTACCAAAATGAATATTTGTGTTGTTCTCAAAATGTTTGGCCACGACTGTATGAACACAAGGGATGTAAAACTGACAATCACTCATTTCAAAGGATCAAAATAAATACGTTGGCACATGACTGTAACACCACAAATGACCGAATGTTCCAGAAATGAACTTTGATATGAAAAATCACTGAAAAAAACACTGAAATGTGTCCTCTTTATAAAAAGTAAGAGCAAGATACTATTATGTCAATTTTCTGTCTTAATCCCTGTAACAATAGTACTGGTTCTATACTGGTTCTATAGTTTGTGCATATGTAGATTTTTGTGTTTTACTCCCAAATCTACAAGCCCCTTTTCTCCTTTCACTCATTACACCACAACTGAAGCTGAAAACTAAACATGTGGTACTGCCAAAAACAAAATGACACGAGGAGTAAACCAGACTTTGCACATGTATTACAATCAAATAAATAAAAGAGACTGAAATCTGTAGGGTCCAGTCCTGTTTAGTTACCTGCAGATGAGAGTCTTTTGCTGCCCTCTCTCTACCAGGAAAGCCATTCTTAAAGACAAAGAAGCACAATATGCAAAAGCAGTTCAAAAATGACCCAGAATTCCCTTGTCCTCGCCTTCCTTCTTAACAACAACTTAATTTCCTAGTTAATTCTGAAGTTTTCCAGAGTATTTTGCCCTCTCCTCTCCACTGGTAGTTGATATTTGATTGGCGGAGCTGAAATGGCTTTTGTCTTTGTTTGCATTTGAAAAAGGCCTCATTAGAATTCAAGAGAGGTTATGGTTAGATCACCTTTTTAACTCATTTACACCTAAAACGCCTGCAAAAAACACCTATAAAAACCTGTGCTATTCTAAAGTAAAGGTTCTTTTCTCGAGTTTTTGAAGAATTTTGATTTTGTTTATGAAAACCTTAATATCTCAGCCTCTGAAGCACGTAAAAACATAAAATAAACTATATTTAAAAGGTAACTCTCAGGACTCTCAGCTTTTATTAAATTCTATCAGGAAATCTGACTTGAAATGAAAAATGAAATGAAATTGAAATAAAGACAAATCAATAACAATGCTGCACTACACAGCAACATGCATAAAACAGTATCTATAGCCAGTGGTGTAGAACTCATTTATATTTACTTATGCAACTTTGTAAAGAAATTGTACTTTTCAGAGTACTTTTCTAGATGCAAACTTTTACTCCTACAAATATTTTTTAAGTAACAGTACTCTAAAGGCCGCTACACACTAGAGGATTTTTCGGTCTTAAATGATTTTTAAACGTGCGACAAAAAGTGCAAACACCACAGACACGAGGAGAAACTTATGAGACTTAAAATCTCTGATCACAAAGTCTGCAGTGGGATCTGTCTGGATAAAACAGGCTGCAGAGCTGTGAGCGCGATTATGTCAACCGTTTCCTGTCTACAGTAAAACTACTCACATTGAGACTCTCAAATGTTCAAAAGATCGGAGCTCTACACTTCGAGTTTAGATACAAGTCAAAACTGTGTTATTATTATTTGTGAAATGTGGTGCAATACTTCAGATCCAGGATTTTTAAAGCATAAAAGAGGAGATAAAGTCCACAGGAAGTAGAGTCACTATCACTAATCTGCAGCTTTAAGCTCTGTGGACGTAAACAAACACATGTGAGAAACAAAACAACTTTTGCCTTTTTACTTTGAAAGAACGCTTCAAACTGGATTAATAGTGCGGTTTTGTGGACTGGATAATGTGGATCAGATGCTGCACTTTAAATTTACCACTTCATAAGAGGTAAGGAATAAAGTCCTTATTTTCGCTATATCCTGAGTTTGTATCTTGCCTCCGCCCCTGACGCTCTGTTTTATTGTCTGTTACCGTCGCATTGTTGATGTTTGGTGGTTCTGATCTGACACTGACTCCACACATGAGGAGTAGCGGCTTCAAAATCGCACACGGAGACAAAAAGTCGGGTCACGCCTCCTGAACTCGTGGAGAAGAAATCACAGCCAAAATCGGGCAAATTCTCCTGTAGTGTGTGGCGGCCTTTACTTGAGTAAAACTTGACAATATGAAATTATTTTAATATTTGTGTTTCTTGCACTCTCCCTCAGATATGATTTAGCATTTCATTTCTATGTTTATCCTTTGAAAATATTAAATTCTGTGCATTTTTTCAAGGTTCTGTATCACACAAAATTAATTCTTGTGAGCTTTAAGCCATGTTATAATTGTCTTACCTCCTCAAAAACAGACCTGGAATTGTGTTTTGTTTCATTCACACGTTTGAATAATCTTTTATTATTAGTCTGTCTGAATCTCCAAAGCTCAAGATGCTCTGTTCCACCTTGTGATGTCACCTTTTGCGTTTTAATCAGTAAAAATGTAAAATTTCACGGCTGAAATGATCCAAATGATTGTAGTTAAGATGTATGGAATTTAAAAACACAGGGGAGCACTTCCTGTATCACCACATGACATCACAAGGTGGAACAGAGTGTTTTCTGTTTGAGAGAAGAACCTAAATATGCAGGATTTTGTGTGTTAAACATGTGTGACTGAAACAAAACACAACTCCAGGTCTGTTTTTGAAGATTATAAAATTATAAAAGGGCAGAAAATAGTGCAATATCGGCCATTTAAGTAGTAGTTTTCCATATTTTTTTTTACTTTTACTTTAGTCATTTCTTTTTTTAACCACTACTGTGTACTTTTACTTGAGTAATATCATTCTGAAGTAATGTTATTCTTACTTCAGTACAATCTTCAGCTACTCCTCTGTCTGCAGCACACGAGTAAAGACAAGCGAGCACGCGTACGTACACTTATCTAACCTTTGTGCTAATGCCAGGAGCTCTAACTGCTTTAATGTTGGATTACAGAGCAGTTGGTTGATCTCCGAGCCTTTGAAGGACACGTAAACTGTGCTTCAGAGAACAAATATTATTTATGCATAAACTCGGAGGCTTAAGACTCAAGAGCGTGTTTGCTTATTAAACACTGTTCACAGAAGCAATATTTGAAGGATAAGCAACAAAGAAGGAAAAATAAACTACTGGGGAACATTTTGGACTGTGTATATGGACACAATTACCTAAAAGGACATTAAAGTGTATTATTTATAACCAGTTAAAAAGGTCAAATTTGACTTTTATTTAACCAAAATAATTTTTTTCATAATAAACTTTTGAATGATGAATCCTGAAATTACATGTTCAGGTTGAAAATTGTTGAAAAAAATTGTAAAATTGTAAAAAATGTTTCCCAGTGTTCGTGTTCTATGGTGAATGGAATAAATAATAAAATATAACACAAAATATAAAATAAAAATTGCATCTCTAAAATAAAAATTGCATCTCTAAGTTTGTATTAGTTGCTTGCTTATAGTTGTAAAAGGAACTAACGAAAATCATATTTGGATTCAGGGAAGGCCAATATTGAACCACTGAGAATGTTTTTTAAATAGTTTTTTAAATTATTATTTTTTTAACCAATTTAAGAATTAGTTAGCACCAAAATATACTTAAGCTGCAGTGTGTCAAAGATGATTATTGACTCGTAGCTATCGAACTGGAGAGAGCTTTTATTCCTACATTTTCAAACATTTGCCAAGGCTTTTTATTAACAACTTTTCTACTGACAAAAAATATTCATTTTTGCGCGAAGCCTTTGAGAATAATTAGTAGAATGTTAATTTAGTTAAAAAATGAAAAGTTAATATTCAATTCTACAGAAACACCTTCATTATTTTTCCAAGAAAGTGATGTAATTTGTGTTTTAACCTTGTCTACTGTCTACTGTCCTCAGTCTAAACCACTTAAAGGGCCTAAATTGTGCTAATCTCTGTGTTATAATGTTACCTCATCAAAAACACATCAGGAGTTATGTTCTGTTTCATTCATGTTCAGGAAACTCTGGATATTTAGCCTGGATTCTTTTCTCAAACACAAAAGTACTTCATCTTGTGATGTCATGTGGTAATACAGGAAGTGCTCCAATGTATTTTTAAACTCCAAACATCTTCACTTGAATCATTTGGATCATATCAGCCTTGGAATTGCCAATCTCTACTGAACATGGAAAAAAATCTCGCACAAAATGAAGATCCTAATAAATCTCACATTTTGCAAGTAAGACGGTGTACAGGATTTTTCTCCATGTTCTCTCCTCACCCTTTTCAAGTAACTGATGTGCGAAAGTCTCATTATTTTACAATCTCTACTGAACAAAAGGGAAATAGTAGCTGTTAACTTGAAAATCACCACTACATAACATCACAAGGTGGAACAAAGTAATAGACTAATAAAATGTTACTCAAACATGTGTGAAAAAAACAAAACACAACTCCAGGTATGTTTTGGATGAGGTAACAGCTTTATAACCTAACTTAAAGCTCACAAGAGTCACTTTTCAGTAATAGAGACCCTTTTAGTGTTAGTAAAAAGTCATGACGTAGGCACTTTGGCAACAGAAGTACGGCAGAACTCAGCGGCTTGTCAAGCTCTACAAAAAGATTATCGTCAAAAGATGGCAAATATTTCCTCAACACGCTGCCTTTGACGCAGGGTGTCCGACTGCCAGGTCCTTGTGCGATCACTGAGTAAACGTTAAAAAGTAACTTTAAAACCGGTCCGCCGCTAGGATATTGATTCTGACAACCACACACATAACAACCAGACATTTTGGTGCTGGAAATGATTTTATCTCCGTCTTCTTCTGTCCGTGTTCAGTCTGAATGAACAGAATGAATAGGGAACAATGCCACTTCTGTTGTCAAAATGAGCACGCAGCTTTTTTTTATTACTTCCGCACCAAAAGGGTCTACAGGACCTTTAATGATGAAGCCGTTTTGTATTCTGAGGAACAGTGGACATGCTAACCCCCTGTAGACTCTACCACTGGATTATAGTCCCATTCAAACACCTTAAAAGAAGAGAGGAAGGTGAAATGGGGTAAAAATCACAAGTGATGAATAGCTCTCATTAATTATTACCACAAAAGACCAATTCGTTTTTAGCAGCTGCCTTGGTTCAGTTGGAGAAAGTAGAATATCCGTTTTTCTCTTCTCTTCTCTTCCCTAACAAGCCTAACAGATAATATCTCCCCTGGAATTCCACCTGTCAGCAGCGGTCGCCATCGCTTCTCTCTCATCTCCAGCTGTTTTTTAGTCCAATAGAAGTAGAATACAGAGTCATGGATAGTGGAGAAACGTTTTGAAAGGGATTTTGCGACAAGATTTCCAAACCCCATCAGATACATGAAGAAAAGTAGAAGGTTCAAAGGTTCGTCAAGAGAAAATGTTTTGAAATCTTACGTTGGTGTGTGGGGGATCTGTGCTGAAGAGCTTCTGAGGCTTAGAGGGGTAAGGAGATAAACAAGTTTCAGACGGCAGCCACCAGAGGGAGCCATTTTAAAAGATCTGCTGAAGGCACATCTAAGAAGTGAGGGGTTTCTAAACATTCTATTTTTAGGGTAGTGCCAAGTTTTTCTGGGTGAGGTCTTTGCAAAAATCCACAAAAATTACAAAACAAATATTATATAAGCCATAATCAAAATCTACATATAATTTCACTGTCTTAAAAGGTGCACTAAGTAACTTTTTTGGGTGGGGGTCTGTCCTCTGCTTGTTTCTATGGATATGTCACTGCTTTGCCTGGAATGTCCCACAGTATGATATTAAACAGCTCTACTTTTAAAAAATTAAGGTATCACTTTTACTAAATTATCTTCAGTATTCCTTTAAGACGTGTATGAATCGACCACAACTTGAATGAATTTGAATGAATAATGTAAACGTACAGACTACCTGCTCATATATAAGATGTTTGTTGCTTTGGAATGGTTTGGAATGTCAAAAATATGTCAGTATAAAATGTATGGCCTACTAATACCTTTGTGTATGCACAAGCATATATTTATATATATACATTAGTACATGTATGAAACGGTGTTAGAACCAACTGATTCATTTTTGATTTCTAACTGTTTACAGTAAGATTTCATTATTAAGAGTGTAATTATTATGCCTAGTATTATTTTTTATATATGTACACATGTATATAGATATGTTTTAATATATACATACTTGTGTCTAGATGACATATATGTGGTATATGTACACATGTGTATGCATGTGTGTATGCATGTGTATGTATGTAGATATATGTAAGTATTTATATGTCTATGTACAATGTATACTATTTTTACTATTTTTGCTTCATACTTTTTTTGTTTTCTGAAAAAAAAAAAAAAAAACTAAAATAATTTTAAAAACAGCTCTACTTTACATTTCTTTATGATTTAGGTGGTTTTATAGCTGAAAAATACCTAGATTCTGACTGAGCGGGGTCGCCTCTCCACAGATCGGACCTGTTACCTAGTCGGATTTGGTCTCCATGAAGCTAGAAAGGTTTAAAGCCATACTGCAAAACATCCCAGACAAAGCAACATCTCCATGGAGAAAAGCATTTGTCGGACCCTCCACCAGAAAAGTTACACAGTGCACATTTAATTTTTTCAACTGGGGAAGAAATTATTTGAAATTTCAAGGATGTTAGCCCAAAACATCACTTAATTTTATTCAACCCTGCAAACAAAATTTTCAATGAAATATTTAGCAAAAAATATGCAAATGTTATAATATATTCTGTATTTTTGTCCCCTCTTTTCTATTTTTGGTTGGTTTTTGCTTTTGTCTGTACATATTGTGTGGTGGTGCTTACAGGTAGGTTCTCCTTCTGTTGGAGCGCAGCCTTCTTCTTGTACAGTCTGTCCCTGAGCTCAGTGATCCTCTTGTCCATCGCTGCCACCTCCTGGTTCCGTTTGTTCAGATTATCCCTTTGCTGCTGCAGCTTCGAGTTCTGATCCTGGTTCAGCTTATTTCTCAACTGTGGAGAAAGAAAAAACATATTATGAATATGGATGGACTATACATCGGTACTACTAATGGTACTACTACTGGTACTGGTACTACTACTACTACTACTACTACTACTACTACTACTACTACTACTACTACTACTACTACTACTACTACTACTAGTACTACTATTACTGCTACTACTAGTACTGGTACTACTACTACTACTACTACTACTACTACTACTACTACTACTGCTACTGCTGCCACTACCACCACTGCTACCATACTACTCTGCTGCTGGTGCTGCTGTTACCGCTACCACTGGTGCTGGTGCTACCTGCTGCTGCTACTACTGCTGGTACCACTACCTACTACCACCACCACTAATACTGGCACCACTGGTACCACTACTGCTACTACTGTTGGTGCTACTACTGCTGCTGGTGGCATTGGTGCTGCTGCTAGCTGGTGCTGGCAATTACTACTGCTATTACTGCTGCTACCACCACCACCAATTAACGCTGGCACCATTGTGCTACTGCACTACCACCACCACTAATGCTGGCACCATTGGCACCACTGCTACTACTGCTACTGACCACTGCTACTGCTGCTGCTACTGCTGCTACTGCTACCACTAGCACCGGCTACCATTACCGCTGGTGCTGGTGCTGCACTACTACCATTACTACTACCACCACCACTGCTAATACCTGGTGCACCATTGGCTACTGCTGCTGGCGCACCTGGTGCTACCTACTACTAGTACTGGTACTGGTACTACTACTACTACCACCACTACTACTACTGGTAGCACTGGTACTACTACTACTACTGGTAGCACTGGTACTACTACTACTAGTACTGGTAGCACTGGTACTACTACTACTAGTACTGGTACTGGTACTACTACTACTAGTACTGGTACTACTGCTACTACTACTAGTACTGGTACTACTACTACTACTACTAGTACTGGTACTACTACTACTACTACTGGTACTACTACTACTAGTACTGGTACTACTACTACTACTGGTACTACTACTACTACTACCACCACTACTAATACTGGTACTATTGGTACTACTACTACTACTGGTAGCATTGGTACTACTACTAGTACTGGTACTACTACTACTATTAGTACTACTACTACTACTACTACTACTACTACACATGCATTTTTGTAATTCTTGGCTAAAAAGTTACATAGTGGGGCTTTAACTTTCCTACAGCTTTAGTGAAATCTGTGGGCCTTGCTAACAGAACTGACATTGTTATTGACATCTATAGATATTAGTTACTGTCCATAACAGCCAATAACAGATGTCAGAACAGCTGAACATAAGCAGCCCCGGGTCACCTGCAGCTCCTTGTACAGGCGGTCAAGTTCGGCCACAGACGACTGGTTGTCATGGAAACCCTCCATCTTGCCACTTTTGAGGAGCTCCAGCTGCCGGCTCAGCTCCTCCACCTTCGACGCAGCCAGAACGAGCTCCCTTTGCTTCTGCTGGAAAAGACTGTTCATCTGCTCGATCTCCTCCACTGGAACGCGCACACAACAGGAGAGTCAGACAATTCTCCGTAATACAGGACCTCTAAGATCGTTGCCGTGGTTACCTAGCTTGCCGTTGCTCAGGCGTTTCTGCTCCACCTGTCCCTTGAGCGCTCGGACCTTCTTGAGTCTGCTCTCCTGGTTCTCGATGTTGTCACGGAGACGCTGGAGCTTCTCCTGCTCTGAGGCCTGCTGCTGCTGCCTCTGCTCCTGCTGCTTCAGGAACCTCAGACGCTGCTCCTGGACACAACACATGAAGACTTTAGATTATACAGCATAAAGGAGGAGGAGGAGGAGTAGAAGTAGATTAAAATAGTTTAGTAGTAGTAGTAGTAGTTTAGTCGTCACTTTAGTACTGTTGTAGTATAGTGGCAGCAGTAGAATAGTGTAGTAGTAGTAAAAGTAGAAGTTCAGAACAGATTAGCAGTCATAGTTATAGTTTAGTAGAATAGTATTTAGTTGTAGTTGTTGTAATAGTAGTTTAGAGTAGTAGTAGTAGTAGTAGTAGTACTAGTAGTAATATACTAATAAACTACAAAAAGTTTAGTAGTTGTTTTAGTATAGTTGTAGTACAGTTGTAGTAGTAGTAATGGTAGAAGGCAGTAGTAGTTTAGAATAGTTTGGTAGTAGTAGTAATGGTAGAAGGCAGTAGTAGTTTAGAATAGTTTAGTAGTAGTAGTTTAGAGTAGAAGTAGTAAAAGTAGTAGTTCAGAATAGATGAGTAGTAGTAGTTATAGTTTAGTAGTATAGTAGTGGCTGTAGTAGTTGTAATAATGGTTTAAAGTAGTAGTAGTAGTAGTAGTAGTAGTAGTAGTAGTAGTAGTAGTAGTAGTAGTAGTAGTAGTAGTAACACTAGTTTACAATAGTAGTAGTAGTAGTTGTAGTTTAAATACTTGTGATTTAGGTTATTCAATGTAAAAATGTATAGAAATAGATCAAATTCAAGATAATTATGACGTTTTCTAGATTATATTTAGTATTTCCTAAATTGTTGGAAAAACTTTGCGACTTCATAAAAAGTAGGACTTGTGGTTAGGTGTGCAATGAATCTGTTGAAATATTTGCCTCCCCTTCCTGAATAAAAAAGTACAATAAAACAAATTAAATACAGCAAAGATCTGAGCCCAGGGTCTAATAAAAGTTCGAAGTGGATACTGAACATCTATAGCCGATGTGTTATTCCAGTGTACACCTGGAGTAAAGGCACAGTGCTGCCACGGGTCACGTGTACAGAATACTCCTGTCTGTTTACATGAATCTGAAGCGTGTGCACTGTATTTGACTTTTTGACATTTCCTGACTTGTCTTAACCTGACACATCCCCAGCCTGTTTTAGTGACACGTGTACAAAACAAAACAATTCCTATGTCAAATGAAGTTCTGTTCGGTGTCTTTTGCCATTTATTTTGTGTAAACTATAATTAAAGAAGATATATTATACTTTTGTCTGTTATGTAGTAATAATCTATGACACCAGTGGATCATGATGTTGCATTTGAGACACTTTAAATCACAATATTGAAAATGAAACTAAAATTAAAGATTAAAGAAAGTGCGCTGATTTCCGGGTTGGAAAATTCCTGTGTCCAATTATTTATTAGTATTCTAGGCTTCCCCTTTACAGTACTTGGGCATCACAACATTCTCTGGGCCATTATATTCAATACAGATGAGGGAAGTTCAAATTTATTGTCACTAATACAAAAGGTTCAGCATCTGTGCCTGATGTCACAAACTATCAATAACTGCAGATCACACGAGCAAGCAGCAGATTTGTTATTCGATTTGTGTCAAAACAGCTTTGCGACGCTGCCACTCATCGATTATGAAAATAACATTTGAGATTTGAAATTTGAGTACAGATCAGCAGCAATGAAAACTGGGGTAGGTCGAAGCAATGGCATGTTGAATACAGGAGAATAAAGATTACCGTATTTTTCGGACTATAACTCACACTTTTTTCAGGGTTTGGGTGGTCCTGCGACTTATATATTAAATTTATAACTTTTGCATTTCAAGACAGTTTTAAAGCCATAATGTAAAGCAATTCTTACCCATTTAGCAATCGCTGTAGTTATTTTCTTTGATGAGCGATTATCCACAGGTCTGTGGACACTCTGCCAAATGGTAGTTTGTCGGACTTTAAACAAACCCAAGACCAACGCAAAGCAGCGTCGGTCCACGAAAAGACTGTTTTCAGGCTTGCATCTTCCTCGGCTCGAAATTCAGCTGCTGCAACTTCCATAGAACAATGGCAACTTCAGACACGGTGCTTCACTTTGTTTTTACTGCCCACGTGGTGTCGTGTCGTGATGACAACGTGACTCCAGCCTGGTCATGTGACACGATGTGTGTGGACACAAATTGTTTACAATACGGTGATTTGTTTCAGTGTAAAGACTCTCTCATTTTTAGAAGGGACAAAAGGCTGGCAAACTCTAATCACAATTTAAAAAAAAAAAATTGCGTTATGGATGCATTAATCTAGTCGTGATTAACGCGCTAACGTTGACAGCCCTCGTTGTTTTTATTACTATAACTTCTATAACTTGCCTTTCAAGATGAAATGTTGGTTCTTGGTCACAGATTTTTTTTTTTTTTTAAATCCCCCAAAAAGTGCGACTTGTAGTCCAGTTTGACTTATACACGTGTTTTTTTCTTAATTTTGCATTTTTTATCTGCTGCAACTTATATATGCACAAATCATTCGAAATACTAACTTCAAGTGGGTACAATTTTGCAAAGTAGGTCTCCTTTAATCACACCTGGCCTATATGTCATTCTGGCGATCACTAGTAAATCAGCAGAGAGCCCTTTAGCGATGAGAACATAAAGCCAACAGAACCTCCAGGCCTCTCAAGTCCTAACAGCACCTGGCCCTACGCAAAAGCTCAACTATTCTGTCAATTCACAAGACGAGCTGCAATCTTCAGAGACAAACTCATTTTCCTTTTATCTTCGGCTTTCATTTGGTCTAAAATCTCTTCAGTTTTCGCTTTCATCTGTCTCCAGCCTCTCTGCTGAATGGTCCACTTCACCCCGCTGCATTACCGTACAGTGGTCCCTTCACTCCTTCACCGAGCCTGTACCTTAGACGCGAGCAGCTGCTGTTGGGCCTCGATCTGCTGCTGCTGTCGCGACGCCATTTCCTGCAGCTCGGCCAAAGTCATGTCCATCCGAGGAGTGCCGACCTGCGCAGATACAGAATTTTTAGTAGTACATGAAAGGCTGTTTAGTATTTTTTTATTTAAATGTGTGTAAAACCCCTCAGTCGTCCAGGTAGAATCCACGGCAAAGGAGAATTCAATTGTCAACTGGACAAACGGTTATTTAGATCAAAACGTTTCACAGCTCATCCAGACTGCTTCTATTCTTGGGTTCCTTTGCCATGTTTTATTTGTTTATTTTTTAATATAATCTTTGCACTGTTTCCTTACGACCTCTTCGATATAACTGTGATATACTGGATTTATATAACGATGTATATATTATTTGTTTATTTCCTTCATAAAGTATAAAATGACATTGGTAATATCACAATATCAAACATACAAAAAATGAATAAAAAGGAGCAGAAAGAAGAGTCATCTTATGTTATCTGCCCCCTTCTCTTCTCTCTAATTCTCTCTAATTTAATGTCCCATCTCTAGTTTACATTTTTTTAAATGATTATTTATGTTTTGATTTGTTTGCATTGTGATTTTAATGTATTTCTTATTCTGTAAAGCCCTTTGAATTACTTTTTGTACGAATTGTAAACTTGCTTTGCCTTTTCCTTTTTCTAGACACATCAGCACCGATAATCGCTGTGAAACATTTCACATAAATACATTTCATTTCAGTCACAATTATGGATCAACTGCAAACAGAAATCTTCCCTTTTTTATGCACAACAACTTACTTTTCTTTTTCATATTTACACATTGCACTGGATTTTACGTGTTTTTTAAATGCCATCATTGTACTGTTCTGTTCTGAATCTGTTTTTTAAACACGTAGGTTCCTTTTAAATTATAGTGGTTAGTTCTCATCTCAAACAGTCTTTGAATATTTACAGATAACACTCTGCACTTTGCGTTTGAGGATACTTAAGTCAACAATATTGCACGTTTTCAACATATTTTTTTACTTACTGTACATATACATTTATTTGACACCAGTCTTTTGCTATTTTTTATTGCTATGTATTTATTTTTTATTTATTTTTTACTCTTTGTTATTGTAATATAATGTGATGTGTGAGCTACTGTGTCCAAGTACTTTCCCTTGTGGAGTCTGCCTAAGTCTGCCTAAGTCTAATCTTTTTTTTTTTTTTTACAACTTATTTCTTTTTATATTTCTTTTTACATACATTTTTTAAATCTGATCTCATTGAATGTGTCCCGATAATTATGGAAGACGATCTTGAATTTCTTTCCAACTTGATTTCGATACTAAGTAGAGATACACTGATATGTCAGTTGGCCAATATATCGGGCCAATATTTGCGTTCTTTAATAAATTGGCTATTGGCCTTAAGCCTCCAGGACAGGCCGATATTTCGTTTTCGCCAACCTACTGCTAAAAATAGACATAATACATTCATTTTTTTACACTGTATTATTTTTTTACTTCTCTGATCTCATTCAATGTGGGCTGATGATTACGGGAGCAGTCGACAACCTTGAATTTCTTCCCTGATTAATAAAGTTAATCTGGTTTTCTATATAAAACGCAAGAAACAGCCACTTTCTAATGTTGTTCTAAACATTTAAAATGCTTTGTAGCTGTAGCTGAAATTGTAATAACACACCAATGACTTTCCCTTTTCCACTAGAAGATACTGTAAATTCAGGGTCATTGCTCCACCCAATAAAAATACAATATGGGGCAGCTAACATAACCTGCAATCAATTAGATATAAGGATGGATGATTCGAAAAAATAACAATGCCTAGATATTTTCGGCCCTTCTATATTAATGCAAGAAACGCAACCATTTCCTTTTAACGGCAAAGGGTCTAGACTACAAGAGTTATTGAAATTCGTGGATTTGCCAAGTAATCCCCATAGTCTTTGGGGAAACTAAAAGCCACAAAGTGCTTTTTTACTGCATTCCTACGACAATGTTAGACGTTAATCTTAAAAGTTCAGCTTGAAATTTGAACAAAGAACAGTCCGGGATCATCTTTCTCTTTAAAAGCCATAACGTTAGAGGGACACGATAACACAAAAACAACATTATTGAATTTTTAGCCGAGTTACTTGTTGTTTCTCACCAGGGTTATGATTCATTCACACATTTGACTAATCCTGCATGGTTATATTTAGAATTTAGTTAGAATAAAGTAAAGGCGATAGATCATTTGGCTTGGCAATAGCTGATATCAACTGATACTACGGCAGAAACTGAAAATATAACAGTATGTCGTTTAAACACAAACAGTATATGGTAAAAACATATCCAAATGTGTTTTATGATTTAAGTAACTACAGAACAGCTTTGAAAAATATTACAAGGTGTTCTGGGCCAACTTTGTCCAGTCAATCAGTATTATTACAATAATATATACACTAAAATTGGATATTGACTGAACTGATATCTTGGGAGCAATATCCAGTCCATCAAAATGTTTTTCGGTAATTTTGACAACCCAAATCTGAACAGAATCCTACTTTTTAAATATACAGTGTACTGAAAATGTCATTGGGATACTTTTTTTCCCTGAATTTTGCAGTTTTACAGTAGTGAAATGACTGAACGGAGAGAAAACTAGACAAAGAAACTGGACAACAGACTCACCCCATTCTCCATTCTTCTGTCTGGTGGGCCTTTAACGCCGTTTCGTTTAGGCTCCGAGCTTCTGGAACCTCCTGAATCACACACACAGGAAAAAAAACAACAACACAAAAATCTATTATATTTACAAAAACACCCTTTCAACTCGCTCTACTTCCTCCTTGCTCTTTGCCTGTCATGCCACAGTACAAACAGCACACACAGAGTAGCATGGCCTTTACTGTGAGCAGATTACTGGAGCATTGAGAGAAAAATCCTGGTGGTGAATGATCTAAGCTCCTCTGGGGAAACAAGGAGATCAGTGTTCTTTGTGACCTGCGGTAATCTCTGGGTTTAGACCACTACATAACTCACAAAGAGGCCAGTGGCGCTGAAGTACATCTACTACTGTGGCCGTGTACATAAACAGACCATGCTCCAGGGTGTACAGGAGATATGTGTGTATACTACTGTATATATACATATATATATGTGTATACATATATATATATATATATATATATATATATATATATATATGTGTGTATACATATATATATATATATATATATTATTTGTATATACGAGTATGTAATTGTGTGCGTATATATGAGCATTTATGTGTATATATGAGTATGTAGTTGAGTGCGTATATATATGAGCATTTATGTGCATATATGAGTATGTAGGTGTGTGCTTGTGTATGTATGAGTGTGTAGGTGTGTGTGTGTGTGCATATATGAGCGACTATGTGTGTATGTGTATATACGAGTGTGTAGTTGTGTGTGTGTCTGTATATATGAGTGTCTATATGTATACCTGTATACGAGTGTGTAGGTGTGTGCGTGTACATGTATATGTGTATATATGAGTGTGTAGTTGTGTGCACGTGTGTATATACATGTATATGAGCGTGTATATATGTATGTGTATCTGAGTGTGTACTTGTGTGTGTGTATATATAAGCCTGTACATGTGTATGTGTATATATGAGTGTGTAGTTGTCTGTGCGTGTGTGTATATATGAGCGTTTATATGTGTATGTCTATATGAGTGTGTACATGTGTGCGCATGTGTGTATATGTGTGACAGTGAAATGCTTTAAAAACAGAAACAAATATGAAGCCATTTTTAATACTACGTTGCGCCTTTACACTACACATTTGATTTATAATTTTATTGATGATTTATTATTTCATTTAAATGCAACTCAATGTAAAAGTATTATAAGTATTCAGAATACAGTACTCTAATTGGCCCATGTATCAGTGTACGTTACGAAACATATTTTACTGCAGGTATTCAGTATTCTGTAACTAAATACATTTTCAAAGTATTCTCCCGTCAATGTGTACGTGTGGTTGTGTGTACACATGTTTAGTTGTGAGTGTGTGTAGAAAGGGGCAGACCATCTATATGTTCATCTGTAAAGCCGGGCCCATAACTAAAGCCTGTTAGCTTACATAATAGTTTTACACGCCCTTTGACATGCACAATACAGTATTTTCTCTGTGTTTGCTGGTGTTGTGAAACAGGAGCTGAGGAGAAACTGAAATAGGATTGTTCCAGGAATTCATCTTTTTCTGCCTTTTGTATTTGAGGTTGAATACTAAAACAATAAATACTGAATACTAATAAAATACAATACTAAACACAATCAATCAATGAAATACTGTCCCACTTTAACCTTGAGTGTCCAGAAAAGCGCCTCATAAATAAAATGTATTAGTATTATTATTATGTTGTTAGTGTTGTAAGTGTTTTTGTCAACTTTTTTGTAATTTAGTTGTGCTTCCAGTTCGAGTCATAGCAAGTAATTTAGTAAACTGTCTTACTCAAGGACACAACGATAAGATTAGATAAGGTATTCTCTGTCTGACTGCTTAAAAGTGCCTGCACCTGATTCCATGAGCGTGTTTTTGTTTGAATTTTTCGCCCCGCCCACGTCGGTCTTTCTAACGCTCTGATATTGCACCATCGCACAGAAACTACAGGCTTGGATACAGAGCTGTATCTAGGTATTGTTAGGGTCCCAGGGTAAGAGGAGGTCTGAGGGCCCTTTACAAGAAAATCTGTTAAATGCTCATTTTGTATTTGACTTTAATATTACAAAGGAAACATTTTTATTACCTTCTTGTATTTAGCAATTTTCACCATACAATACATGACGCAAAAAGTATTATCTGGACTAGGGCCCGACCAATATTATCAGCCAATATGGATACTAAGAAACATATAGACTATCGGTCTAAATCTTGCCGATATGGGCCGATAGTCCATGTGGGTATTTTACCTTGTTATAAAGCTCAGACTCTCAATATTCAGCCCATTTAATCCAATTTACAGACAAATAAATGTCCTGATATGTGGCATCGCACCAATATTTATCTGCAGAGTCATTTGTCTGTGTCTGTGAGGCCTTAATTCCCCTGAACGCATCGCCATTTGTGTTTGTTTACAGCCGCACCCATAAATCCATGTGCACAACACTGAGATTATATTCTTTTTATGGCGCTCAGTTTGAGTCTGGATTAAAAGGACAGTTCAGACTTGTGATCACACAGGAGCCTGTGTGAGGCTGAGTGTTGGAAATGTGTCGGTTTTGAAGCTCGTTTTGTTTTTTTCTCATTGGTTAGCGATTAGCTGCTGTAGCTCGCACACATAAACAGGCTGTTTTCTCTTCTATTAGCGACTGTAAAGTGACTATAGTGGCCGAATATATGTTACTGGACACACACTGATATGTAAATGAGCTGTGAATAGAAGTGTGAATTATCGGCATTTAGCATATCACTACTTACCGCGATGCACACACATTTAGTGCTAAAAGCTAAGAGCGGTAGTTTACTTACAGTACTTTCTTTACTGGCTAGAACATCATACAAAAATAAATGAATAAAAGAATAACAATAAATGTCGCCTAAATAAACCCAATTGAAAATCCAATAGAGCCAAACCTAACTTTTATAAATAATTGAAGATTAACAGTGAATTTTTACGTCACGAATATATCGGTGATTATATCAGCTATCGGCAGCTCCAACTCCCATTTTATCGGTGTCATACGGGCCGTAACAAAATCCATATCAGTCGGGGCCCAATCTGGACTACAATAAATTTAAATCAGGTACAGGCCGTTTAACTAACCAGGTAATGTTTCATACGGAATACATTGAGAAGTTCTGTTTATATTACAATAATCAAACTTTTTAATTTCATTTTTTTCCCCAATTCTACATTAATAACTGTTTTGAAATCTTACATGCGATAGAAGTCATTTAAGATACATATTTGACCCTATTAGAAAATGGGACAACTCACTATATTAATGAACGTACTCACAATTACCAAGATATCACCTTGAACTATTAAACGACCGGCTTCTACCTCTACTGCAGGATGTTTTTAGCTCGCACAAATTCACTTCAGAACATCAAAACGCAACAAAGCCAAAATAAGACAGAACAGGGTGTAGTCAAAAACGAATATCTTGGTTGAAAAAGATGCAAACTCAGCTAATAAACCGTGTGGGAAAGCAAGACGTGGCTGAGATAACAGGAAGGGAAAACAGACGTGTAATCCCTGAGCCAGACTCGTGCTGTGAGGGGCAGTGGAGCAGTTATGCAAGTCCAGCCTGAGAGAGAGGCTCTGCTCACCTTTACAATACTCTAAAGTACTCTACAGTACTACAGTTTATGGCTCTGAGGGGAAGTTAAACAGGCTTATAGAGAAGCTTACAGAAACTGGACAGGATAATGCTGCATTATGGTTGGACTTCAGCTCAGCTACTTAGTTTATCAGTCAAATTACTGTGAGAAGAAATTGTGATTTTAGAGTCGTCGCTACAAGTATTCCACATTTATTTTCATTTACAGTGTTTATCAAGGGATTATTTGAAAACACTGCATTCATGTTGTAAACTACTGAACACATAAGGATGATTTATAGATATATATGTATTGTATATGTGTTGTATATATTATGAAATTCTGAGGTATCCTGTGATTTCCAACCACTTTATCAATCACCAAATCATCAAAATTAAAAAATACTGTTTTATGGCTGCATGAGTGTATAATTTTGGACTAGAGACAAAATAGTTAACTAAGTGTGAAATCTACTAGTAAAAAGGAAAAATAGGATGTGGTGGGTTGTTTTTCAAAGCTAACAAATAAAGTCATTAACAGCTTTAGTTAAATGAGCTGCTGTGTCTGTGTGTACACTGTGAGACTTCAGGCATCTCAGGAGTTTAGCACACAGGTGTCAGATGTCTTTTCTCAGGGGACAGGAGCGACAGGAGGGACATGAGCAGCCAGAGACCTGCCACGTGACTTCTGTATGACTCCTGTGTATGGTACATGTGTTTGTGGAGAGGACACAGCACACACTCACCTGAGTCTCGGCTCGGGGCCCGGTTGTGACGCAGGAAAAATCTGACTTCTGCTCGATGCTGCCCCCACCTCTGCAGCACGTCCAGCATCCTCTCTCCATCTCCCACCGAGCGCTCTGTCGAAACAAAACTAAATATTCACACGCTGTAGATTTTAGGGATGGGACAAGATCTGCCACAACCATAAAAAATTATCTGGTGAGATTTTCTCATGCATTTACATTTGGCTTTCACAGAAAAGGGATTAAGTGCATTACATGACAAAACAAATAGAAAATAAAAATAGTCTTGTTCTCGTGGAACCAGTCTTGTGTTGTGTGGTCATTCTACCTAATATCATCCCGTACTGTATGGGACTGAAGAGGAGCAGAGACAACACACTGGTGTAGTGTGGTGTAGCCCTGACACTCCTGACCACAGCAGAAGAAGAGTGACTTTCTGATGTGCAGCCGTCAGAGGGACCTGGGGAACACTGCTGTGAGCTGCTGTCAATTTCTAAAGCTGTTTCTGAGCCAAAAGTGCATTATTCACTTATTCAAGTCTTCACTGCACATAAAGTCATTTCAATGTTTAAATGCAAACATCACAGCCAGTTAGGATGAAGTCATAATGCTGGGCCCTTTCATGAGTTTTTCTCGTATTGATTTTCAATTTCATTTTTATCACCATATCAAAAACAAACTCAATATTCATTTCCTGGACATAAATAAGACAGACATGTAGTCAATGTCATATAATATATAAAGGACAGGGGGCTGGCTGTCAAATAATTGATTTGATTTTTCTGATTTTAATTTATTCTGATCACGATAAATGCTCCTAACATCGCATTATATGGTGAAAAGCTGCTATCTAAGAAAAAAAAAATTGTAAAATATTATCTGTTCATTTTACATTGTATTTTCTCAGGAAATAAAAACCACTGCAGAGAGAGATGCTGGTCCTAAACCAGACTGTATATAAAAATGGACATGGCTAACCTGCTAGTCACCACGTTCCAAATAAGAGTCAGCACGGGGGTGTTTCCGGCTCAATCCAGTCTGGCTCCAGTTCGCTTTGAGAAATTGAGAAATTGTCGCCCCTCTATTTGTAACTTCTGCGGTGAGCCTCGTCATTTTGGTCTTAAAATTTTTGCATTAACCTGCACTACACGATCCTGGGGTTTTCATTTTGCCATTTTGTTCCTAAATAAAATCCTATTCCTAATATAGAATTCTGTAAGAGATTTGCTGCTATTGATACTTTGCAGCTGATGTCATCAACATTCTGTGGGGGTGTGACGCTAACTGAAAGCACTGCTCTGTTACTCACGTTAGACTTAATCTGAATTTTATTCTAACTCAGTCTGACCAGAAAGAGCTGTTAGTTGGAACTACAACAGGTGAATCACAAGAAAACTAGCTGTTTTTTTTTCATCTTTCTGCTGAAAATCTCCTGAACTCCTCAACAGGACCCTGAACTTGTACTGATAATAAGATTCTAAAAATGTGCCGTTTGTCGTTTTCTTTTTTCTTGAGTTTTCAGACTATTTTTTTTTTGTTTGTTTGTGTGCATCGTGTCACCATAGTAACTGTTCTGTTAGCCTCGCGAGTGTCATTGGCCTGGAACGCTCTGGGTGACGTCACACTCCTCAGTCCACTTCTTTACACAGTCTGAATGCGGCGCTCTGTGGTGGCGGAGGACAGATGGGTACAGCCAGTTGGCACTAAACCTTATGAGGCTCTTCAGGAGTGAGCGGGCTCCTTTTAGGACACTCGAGGAAGTACTCCAGCACAATAATTGGCACTTTCCCCGGCTTATGGCACCATCCCCATGGCAACGGCTGCAAAACCATACCACTTGAGTCAGATTGTGATTATGTACCAACTCTTCATCACGGCGGAAAGAGAAGCCAAAACCCCCCCGTGACCTCGGAGAAACGCGTCCCAGTATCTGTGTTTAGTATGGGGATTACAGAGGTGCCTCATTTGCATGCAGAGCAGTTTTGAAAGGCAAGCACACACACGCATCCGTCACACGTATCGACGGGTAAAAACATCTTAGTGGCAGGGATGTTTCAATATTAAATTTGAGTTATTATTAACGTTTATTCATTATTCTCCCGGTGACAAGCTTTATAAAAATCCAATTATTAAAAGATATATCGCGCTATTTTGTGAGCTGTTATATTATCGTTTCCTCATCACAAACATACCTGGAGTTGTGTTTTTCTTATAATTCACACATGTTTAAACACAAAAACCTTGCATAAAAATGAAAATACTCTGTTGTGAGGTCATATAGTAATACAGGAAGTGCTCTACTGTGTTTTGACTCCAAACTTCACTAGATTCATTTGGATGATTTCAGGTGTAGAACTGATAATCTCTACTGAACGAAAAGGTAAAATGCAGCTGTTAACTTAAAAACTGCAGCTTTGTGACATCACAAAGTGTTAAATAGCATTTAGAGCTTTAGAGATCATGTGTGAATGAAACAAAACACAAGTCCAGGTATGTTTTTGAGGAGGTAACAACATTATAACATGGCTTAAAGCTCAAAAGAGTAAATTTTATGTATAATATAGAACCTTTAAAGTTAACATGACATAAATGAAATGGATATTATTGAGATCCACTTTGTCTAGTATAAATGTGGTGTGTGGGATTTGTTGGTCGTCTGAGTGACCAATGGCACCGATCGGCAGCTTCACTTCTGTCAGTCTAAACCAGGGCAGTTATAGCTATAGAAAAGTCCTATAGACTAATGCTTTTTTGCCATTATTGGGGTGTGTGATCTTGTGTAGTGATGTCTGACAGACTCACCAGACCCTCTCCACACTTCGGCCAGGTGGCAGTCCATCTCTCCCGGCTCTTTGCACAGCTCCACCACATCGCGGCACAGCGTCTCCGGGGTAACGGGGACCTCAGTGAAGTGCTGGTCATTGTTACTGAGGTACACGGTCAGGAACATCTGCGGACAGAGGAGTGGGTTTGGGTTTACGATACTAACATTTCAAACTCGAGGTCAATACTAAGAGATAGACTCAATACTCAGATCTGTATCTTTACTCAATACCATGATGATAAAAAAAAACTTTGTTTCTTTAGACAATACAATTTTCAACATTAAATCATAGTACTTTCTTTTCTATTCCCATGTGGTGTTATATCTGTGTAATCCCTCAGTGGTCCAGGTGGGTTCCATAGTGCTCCATGAGCGTTAGGTTTGGGCGGTAATACGGTAATACAGTATCCTGCGGTATCAAAAAGTAGCAACGGTATCCGTTTCATTACCGTCATAAAAAAAAAATCTGCATAAGGACCTAAAACCACAGCACTGACTTTCTCCCCTCCACTCTCCACTTCAAACGTTGTTACGCACGGAGATATCGAATGGGCATATACTATATTCTCTTATATTTGTTCTGATACAGCTCAAGATCGTTCTAAAAATATTCAGCAAACGCTCATTTCTGTCCTGTGAATGTGACTTTTTTTTTTGTAATCAATCAAATTAATTAAATTAACTTGTGTTTTGATAATGGAAATATTTAAAAATTGTGAAATAAATGATTAGGAAACAAGTTTACTTATGACTTTCTTACTTGCAGAGCAGATTTAATGTGCAGTTACAATTAGATATCTGTACAAATGTAACTTAAGGTGGTTTAGTAAATGTAAAGAGCTTCCCCTGTTTGAAAAACCAGCAGCTCTGACTTTGATTAAGATGAATTAAAATCGTAATCGTCCAGTATGTACAAAAAATAAAAAATAAATAAATAAATCAAGATTTTACAGATGAGTATCTAATTCCGATACCAGTTTTACTATCAATTAGGCTCTGATTTTTGAAACAGAGACACTGAGAGACACCAAGAGATTGACCGCTAGAGACCGAGAGAGAAGTCGGACAGTCAGAGGTCCTGAGGAAGTGCAGGAACGCTGTAATTGTGTGTAATTACAGGTTTCTCATTTCCCTGTTTGTGTATGAGCCCCAGTGATAACAGCATCACGTCCCTGTCCTCATTCGTCTCTGTCGTCACAGTAATCAGACGCCTGCTTCCAGAATGACATTTCAGCTCGAGCCAGCACTATGCTTACTGCTAACTGCTGCTGTCAACACAGTGAGAGCCCCATCTTCCAGCCCACTGACACACCAGAGACTGAGGAAGACTGGCAGATGGTCCACACTGGTTTGAGCTGACAGGAAAACTGGAACACAGCAAAAAAGAGCTCGAGTCCAAAGACTAACTAGAAGCATTTGGTGTCTAAATTTAGAAGTCGTACTTTGTAGAATCATTTGAGAGAGTTTTCTTCGTTGTTCAAAAAGTGTTGAGTCTGATTTGTACTCTTTTAAAACTGTAAAAATACAAAAATAGTTCATGTTAAAGGTTTCCAGTGGTCCTATGTTAGTTCTCCCTTTCGCATTCATAGCTTCCTAATTATTAACAGCTTTCAGAAGCCAGAGCAGAGTTTTGCCATCTCTGTAATGCAAAGAACAACTAGCATGCAAACCGCGCAGTTCCTGGTTCACGGACGATAAAAAAACGTTACAATAATTAGACAGACTGCATACAGCGGCCTTATTTTGACATTAAGAGCTGCTTTTACAGTAGCTCACTAACTATTCACAACTATCAAACGGCCGGAGTGGAGTTCACGGTATTGCTAAGAACAACTAGCATGCAAACAGCACACTTCCTGGTTCACAAACGATAAAAAACGTTATAATAATTAGATGTAGACTGCACACAGTGGCCTTACTTTGACATTAAGTGCTGCTTTTACAGTAGCTCACTAATTATTCACAACTGTCAAAAGATCAGAGTAGAGTTCACGGTAATACTAAGAATAACTAGCATGCTAACGGCACACTTCCTGGTCCACAAATGATAAATAACGTTAAAATAATTAGATGTAGACTGCATACAACAGTCTTATTTTGACATTAAGAGCTGTTTTTACAGTAGCTCACTAATTATTCAGAACTATCAAAAGGTCAGAGTGGAGTTCACGGTATTGCTAAGAACAGCTAGCATGCTAATGGCACACTTCCTGGTCCACAAATGATAAAAACGTTTAAATAATTAGATGTAGACTGCATACAGCGGTCTTACTTTGACATTAAGACCTGCTTCTTACAGTAGCTCACTAATTATTCACAACTATCAAGAGCTTTCGCATGCGCAGTGGGAAATCGACAAAGCTAATGCTAATGCTGCTTATAAAGTTGTTTTATAACATTTCCAGACACTAATGAGCCAGGCAGAGCATTTTGTTTGTTAGACTCGTGGCTGTAAGATGGGTTAAAGTGGTGTTAAGTTTCTTCTGTGCAAATAGGCGTTTTACGCGAAAGTTAAGAACTTGCCCCCATCACTACACTAGTTTGTTGCCTTGACAGACTCACTGCCACAGCGAGATCTTCACCGAGGCAACACTGATCTGTACCGTTTTTTGGCTTCTGACACTATTCGACCACCTCTAGCAACGAACTTTAGCTTCAAACGTGCGGGAGTTCCCCTTTAAAGCTCACAAGAGTCAATTTTGCATAATACAGAACCATTTAAGTTTTCTTTCAGTTTTATCATTTTTGCTCATGGTGTATGGACTAAAAGCATCTGCTCTACTTTAATACACAAGCAAGCAATTAATCTTCAAAACTTAACAAAATTAGCTTTCACTTTGGTGCGATTCCAAAAGTCTAAGTAGATGAAGTGAACAATCAGCTTTTTGTTTATTTTAATGGACAATAGTTGTTCCCCTTCTTGATTTCCCCACAGTATAATTAACTACCATCAGTAATGCTAACCGGAAGCAGACAATATGGCATTGTAAAACTCTATTGTTTGTGGCTCCGCAGGTTGGACAGTCAGCGCTGTGTTCTGGGCTGGGTGCTGTGAGTGTCCGTGGCAAAAAGGGGGCCATGCTGGGAACATCAGGTCAGAGGGGTCACCAAAACAAAGGGCCCGGGGGGTGTGCATGGAGACCAGCTGCTTCAAAAGACCACAGCCAAGGCATTTAGCTTATACTATTTAGATTTAAGGTATTTATTAGGCTATTTTTCCATCTACTGTATGTTATAATGTTGTTCTCTCATTAAAAATGCACCCGGAGTTGTGTTTTGTTTCATTCAGACATGTTTAACACTCAAACTTTGCATATTTTTGTGTTTAAGAGTTCTTCTTTCAAATGGAAAACACTCTGTTTCACATTGTGATGTCATATGGTAATACACTGCAAAAAAGCTTAGCCAAAATTTCAGATTTAAACACTTAAATCTATCAGAAAATGACTTAAAAGTAGTGAAAATGTCCACATAACAAAGTCTCGGCCAGATTAGAGAAGTTTGCAGTGTACAGGAAGTGCTCCGATGTGTTTTTAAACTCCATGCACCTTCACTAGAATCATTTGGAGAATTTCAGCCCTAGAATTGCCCATCTCTACTAAACAAAAGGTAAAAAGGCAGCTGTTAACTTGAAAACTACCACTTCATGACATCACAAGGTGGTACAGAGTATTTTGAGCTTTGGAGATACAGATAAACTAATAATAAAGGGTTGCTCAAACATGTGTGAATAAAACAAAACAACTCCAGGTCTGTTTTGGAAGAGGTAACGGCTCACAAGAGTCAGTTTTGCATCATAAAACCTTTAAAGTCTTTGGGAAAGAGTGGACAGGTGGTGTAGTCGGTGAGTGCAGAGAAGGCAAATGTGCTGCACCATGAGTCAGAGGAGCATGACTCAAACCCCCCCTTTGTTTCTTTGGGATGCAAACTCAAGATGGCCATCAGTGACTCCCTGAGAGGAATCTACAGTACAAACAGTAAACAGAGGCAATGCCTCTTTTCATCAATGGACAGATGAGATGCTTGGAGAAGACCACCCTGGAGATAAGCTAACCTTATACAAGATATTTGAGGAATGACAAAAAGTGCTATTTGTGGAACAGAAACAAAACAAAAGTCTAAAAAAAGTCAAACAAGATCATCTTAAATGGTGTGTTGTGTAACTGTTTTGTATTTTGTATTATTCTGTCACCTGTCTAGGGACAACAGATTTACACTGTAATTATAGATTAATTATAGTCTACCCCTATGAACTAACATCAAGGACCATGTTGTCCACCCTCCTGTGAGCTCACCATCTGCAGAGGGGTTCATAGGGGGGGTCAGGTGCTATGAGGATTGGGCAGCAAGCTGCCCCCGCGACCCAGCTGGATTAAGCGGGAGAAGATGGATGGATTAATATGCACTGGTCCTATCAAATAAATAAAATAAATAATGGTGCACTATGTAACTTTTCTTGGTTGAGTGTCTCCATAGAGATGTTACAGACTTGAAACCAGTGAATTTACCATATTTTTCGGACTATAAGTTGCTCCGGAATACAAATCGCAGGCAAAAAATGCAAAATGAATTAAAAAAAACATGTATAAGTCGCACCGGACTATAAGTCTCCCACACACCACCCCTCTTCTCCACACTCACTGAGCAGTCAAACATTAAAGTCCAGTCTTGTCAAAATAGTCCAAAGGTGTAAGTAAGTTTGCTTTTATCCAGTAGTTTGCACTTATGTCCTAGAATTTGTATCAGATTTTACATAAAGCCAAGAATCTACTGCACAATATTTGGATGTTACGTCAAAATTTGGTGGTTTTGTGCGATGGTTCATACTGTCACACGTGACCATGACCAAAGTGATAATCTCCTTAACGCAGTGTTTTAAAAAGAGTAATGTATTTTTTGGACTGTAAATCGCACCAGCCAAAAAATGCACAATGAAGAAGAAAAAAAACATATATAAATCGCACTTTTTGGGGGAAATTTATTTTATAAAATCAGAGGCCAAGAACCGACATTTCATGCTGAAAGGCAAGTTCTAGAAGTTATTGTTAAAAACAGCCCAACAGAGAAGAATCCGTGTTTTGTTTATTCGTTCGTTTTTCAATATAGAATGAAAAAACAACTCTTTTCTTTATTTGTCTCTAAAACCAAACTGAAAAAACAGATAATGATTAGTTTTTTCATTTTTGATTCATATATACAATTCATATATTTGGTCTATGGACTGTCAGTGTGAAAAAATGTAATATACAAGTCGCAGGACCACCCAAACCGTGAAAAAAGAGCGGCTTACACATGTTTTTTCTTCTTCATTTTGCATTTTTTGGCTGTCCGGAGCGACTTGTAGTCCAAAAAAAAAAAAAAAAACTGTAAATTCACTCGAGAAAAATACGGTACACAGTCTTTTATTAAAATTTATCCATCTCCATGAAAACAAGAGATGACGCCTCTGGATCAGATCTGTGAAAAGGAGACTCCATATTCCAATGCACCTTTTCCCTTTTTTAAATATATGTATAGCAATAGAAATGCTTGTAATAGAATACATGCAGAACAGATTAATGCTATACTGTGGAATATTCTAGGCAAGGGCAGAAGAAAAAAACAAAAACAGATGCAACCCTCCACCAGTTAACAGTTTAATACAATTTCTAATTTAGTGCATCACAAAAAATGCTTCAAGTGCACGCATTTATATTATATGAACAATCCAGCGATTTTTAAGCAACTGCAAACTTTGAAACTTATTTATCGTGGAAATATTATGTGCCGAAAATGAAAAACTGGTATTATAGAATCCGTTTCAGAGATGATTATACAGTGACGCCTTTATATAATATACGGTATGGGGTTTTTGAAGTCAGAAAGCCTCTTATTATTCACTATTTTTGTTTCCCTGCCCAGATTAGCAGCCATTTCAAAGCTGTTTAGTCCAATCTAAAACGCTGACAACATTTTTTCATTTGCTCCCCCCTTTCCCCAAACCTGGAACCATCCCTTTAACCCATTTTCTCTCTAATTACTCGAGCTAGCTTCTATAATTAGTTTGTTGTGTTGTGAACCAAACTCCCGACCACCCCGCGAGCTCATGGAGGGAGGACGGCCGATTTAAAAATAACTTTCCTCTTTTTTCATGCATTTCCAAGCTGCCGTCTTCATGCTGCTAATGTGGGACTTTGAAATGACCCCGGTAATGTTTGGAGAGTGTGAAGACTAAAGGAGCGTCTCGTTTCTCCTTCCTCGCTTCCTTCTCCTCGATTCTGCGGGAAATGGGTGAGGAAGTCTGGAAACTGAGGTGACAGAGGGAGAGAGGAGGAGAGAGGGGGAGAGGAAAGAAGAGCAGAGGAGGGAAGGGAAGAGCAGAGGAGAGAGAAAAGCAGAGGAGAAAGGAGCAGAGGAAAGAGGAGAAGAGGAGAGAAAAGCAGAGGAGAGAGAAAAGCAAAGAGGAGAGAGGAGCAGAAGAGAGAGAAAAGCAGAGGAGAGAAAAAAGCAAAGGAGAGAGGAGCAGAGGAGAGAAAAGCAGAGGAGAGAAAAAAGCAGGAGAGGAAAAAAGCAGAGGAGAGAGAAAAGCAGAGGAGAGAAAAAAGCAAAGAGGAGGAGCAGAAGAGAGAGAAAAGCAGAGGAGAGAAAAAAGCAGAGGAGAGGAAAAAAGCAGAGGAGAGAAAAAAGCAAAGGAGAGAGGAGCAGAGGAGAGAAAAGCAGAGGGAAAAAAAAGCAAAGGAGAGAGGAGCAGAGGAGAGAGAAAAGCAGAGGAGAGAAAAAAGCAAAGGAGAGAGGAGCAGAGGAGAGGAAAAAAGCAAAGAAGAGAGGAAAAAAGGGGAGAAAAGCAAAAGAGAGAGGAGCAGTGTAAAAAAAGAAAGGCAAAGGAGAGAAAAGCAGAGGAGAGAGAGAAGAGCAGAGGAGAGAGAAAAGCAGAGAAAAATAAAAACAAAGAAAGAAAAAAGCAGAGGAGAGAGGAGAAAAAGAGAAAAAAGCAGAAGACAAAAAAGCAGAGGAGAGGTGATGAGGAGAGAGAACAGCAGAAGAAAGAAAAAGAAAAAGGAGAGAGAGGAGACCATCTTTCCTCAGGTGCTGGTTCTGACCAAAATGACCTTATAATAAGGACTATTCTAAAAATTATTTCATATTATCATTTCAGAACATTTTTTCAGAACACATTTAAATCAAGGTCAGTCCAACATCTTTATTTTATGATAAATGTGTTTTAACATGTATTTTTTATTATTTTTAATGTGAAATTCAGGATTCTCCTTTGCTGCAGTCCCTATACTTGTGTATTTGTGACAATACAAACTCCTCACGGTGAGACAACCTCTGAGCTTTGGGACACCGCTTAATCTGGTGTTTTTGACTGACATCTGAAAAATGGAGGATCGGGGAAAGGAATCAAGGAGACTGACGTGAAGAAAGAGAAATGAGATGCGCCCTAGAGGTACAAAAGACATGGAGGGAGGAGGAAGAAGAGGAGGAAGAGGAGAGGGGTATTGTGGGAGATGACCAGTGTAGTGGTCTGGGGCGGAGCAGCTATACACCACAGTCTGAAAGCCAATTTTCTCCTGCACTAAAGTTAATGATGCAACCAAGCACTCCCGGACTCTGGATTCTCGATGAGTCCGCACTTCGGGGGTGACCTTCAGGCACCTTCTGCGTTGGACAGAGTGGGTTACGACATATGTGTGTGTACAGCCAATTCAATCAAGTTCATTTACATTACAGGTAGCATATGTGCCCATGGTTAGAATGCAAAACAGGTCAGGACAATCACAAATGATGAAACTAACATGTACGAGATGAAGCTGTATGCTTGCTCATGTGCATGTGTATATAGTGTGTATCATGATAATTACTATATATACACTTCAATACTTCAATATATGAAAGATGGAACAGTATATATTTTTTTATTTAAAGGAAAGGTCATGTAACAGTAAAGTTGCATATAGTTGCCAATTATTCAGCTGGTTCCTATTACAAAATTACTACAAACACACAAGTACTTATAGTGCATATTTAACAAGATACAAGTGCATGAGATGATAAAATTCAATTATAAAGTGCATCATGGACAATAAAGGGTGCAGGTTTGATTTGTTTTTAATAGTGCTGTCAAACAATTAATTTTAAAAATCAGATTAATCACACGTTAGAATTTTGATTAATCACGATTAATCACAGTTAATTATTCTTCAAAAAAAGCAATTTATTGCTGCTCGGCTTGTTGTTGGTACAAGTAGCGTCGTTGCTGCTGTTGAATCAAACACATGTTTTGCTTTAAGATGGTGTTTTTAACTTGTGCTTCTGTGGAAAGAGAGTTCATCGCTGCAATATCTGCAAACTACCTTAGTTTATCTAAAGTCTCGTCGGGCAGTTTTTTGAAAAGAAATTTGCTGCTGAACACCAGTCACAGTCTTATTTGTCATCTTCACATCCGCATATGGACGGACCTGATCACTGACCTAATAACCTGCACCGCCTTTCAGGTCACCATCCACACTTTCCATAGAGGAGCATGTGTGTTCAAAATAAACTGTGATTAATCTGCATTAAAAAAAACATTAGTGAGATTTTTTTGTGATTAATTGCATGAGTTAATGCATTAATGTTGACAGCCCTAGTTTTTAGATAATATGTGTAAAGCGGTTTAAAGTGTGTAGCGGAGGTAGCCGAACTTATTTTGGGGGGTAACTCATTCCAGGTCAGAACAGATGTGCGTATGAAAGAATTCTTAGAATTTTTTACGCTGGGGTTCGAATGGGGTCCTGTGTAACTGAGCGGGCAGTTGGGGTCATTACTTATCGTGCGGCCCGAATGAATGTAACACAGTATTTTATTAAAACTTATCCATCCCCATGAAAACTCCATGAAAACACACAGGCAACACCACCAGGTAATGGTACAAGTCAGATCTGTGAAGAGGTGACCCCATTTACAGTGCAAACATTTAAATACATTTCTATGGAAGTCTTGTAAAAGGGAACTCCACGGAGGTTACGTATGTGTGTGTGTGTGTAGTGTGTATAGTGTGTGTTACAATATAGACTTATTGTTCAATATATGAAAGCTGGTACAGTAGTTTTGTGGTCAGGATTTATTATGTGCACTTTTTCTTTGTAATCTTATTTTTTTGGAGATGTGGTGACATTTAAGATGTAAAAAGGTCAAATTTATAATGTCTATTAGTCATTACAGATGCAAAATAAGTACTATAAAGCTACCCAATCAAAAAATGTAAGGAACACATTGAAAACGCATCAGATCTCTATAAGAAAAAAAAAATACCGGTATGTTGGATATCTATACAAATAATGGGCAATGTCTTAAGAGCAAAAAGATATCACCTCTCTTAAATTTTCAGCCTACATTGAGCTCTGATGGGTTTTCAACCTGTTCCTTTAATTTTTTTGGGCAGTATTTGTAGTGTATTTAAATTACATCACTTGTTTCATTTGCTGAAAATAACTGCAAGGTTACAAATTAAAACAGATTTATACATGGACAAACAGTCTTCAGTCCAAGCCTATGTTTCAAATGGATGACTATCTTTAATAAAGATTTTTTTGTGAGTTTATGGGCAATATTATGAAGAGTAAATGAGGAAATTTTATGAGAAGACAAAGTGCACGACTTTATTTCATGTCATTTATTTTTATTGTATTTTTTATGGTTTCATAAAAAAAACGCGGCTTGCACCAAAAATTGTTTAATAAAAACACGTAAAAGATAAAAGAAAATATTTTAAATCGGTCCAAAAAATAACGGTAGAGCTCACTGGACATTAGATCGATTGAACTCAGCACAAAAACTGTTCACGAATCACAAAGTTCATCCATTTCGCCAACTTATCTGGCCCAACCTTGATTAGTGCAACCTGTCAGGTGAAGTTGCCAACCAGAGTGAAGCATTCAGGAATTGAACCCACAACCAGATTGAGCGAAATCGCCAAAAAATAAAATCGATCTCACAGAGCAAGAGCGGCTGGTCTTACAAACTGGGGAAGCTCTTTACATTTTCATCCTTATCATATGTTGTTGGTACGTTATGTAACTTTTCTGGAGGAGGGTCCGTCAAAACCTTTCTATCTTCATGGAGACTAAACCAGACCAAATGACAGGTCAGATCTGGGGAGAGGCGACCCCATTAACAGTAAGAATGTCTGTTTGTCAAGGTATTTTTGAGCATTTAAACCACCTGTAAATGAATTATAAGATAGAGCAGGTAGAGCAGTGACATAACCAAAAGTTGCACAGTGCACCTTTAAAAAACCCAAATTAATTAGATGAATTGCCCAAACCTACCCACAAACTTGTATTTCACGCAAACTTCATTATGAACTCCACTCTTGATTCTATTTTATTACAATGATATTAAATCTACCACTAACTTCGGCAACTATAAAGAAACACAATTATAATTATTTCTAATGAGCTAAACCCAAAGTACGTAATTAACAACACCCCAAAACGCTCACAAGCCACACAGGTTTTACAGTGACACGATTCTGTCCTGAATCTGAAAGAGTAATTAAACAAGTTGGGTGACCTATATAAAACTCAACTGTCAAGTACAAAAAAAAAAAATAAAAAAAGAGGAAAAAACAGAACGCCTGTGGAACTGTTTTAGCCGAGAACTGAGAACCAATTGGGGCTTGACAGTTTGACAAAAGTCTCCTCGATATGTCAGAACAGAGACAGAGAAACCTGCTGACTCAAGCAGCTTTATTTCTTACCTTAAAAGAGAGGAGGTGACTGCCCTGAGAGGAAAAGTAAAAAAATGGTGCTGCGTAGTTTACGATTACGTTCTCTCAGGGTTAAAGGGCCTTTACTCTTATTATTTTCTGTGTTATAATGTTGTTTCCTCATCACAAACAAACCTGGAGTTGCGTTTTGTTTCATTCACACATGTTTAACACAGACACCTTAGCATATTTAGGCTGTGTTCCTCTCTCAAACTGAAAACACTCTGTTTTAACTTGTGATGTCATGTGGAAATACAGGAAGTGCTCCACTATGTTTTATACTTCATACATTTTCTTTACAATCATTTGGATGGTTTCAGACCTGGAATTCCCCATCTCTATTAAACAAAAGATAAAATGTGAGCTGTTTTTTAGAAGATGTGCAAATGATGCAAAATATGATTACGAACTGTATGAGTTTTATATGTACTGTCAGGTATTTATTCTGAATGATACGAGTGTGTAAATAGTACATGGAGGATGTGTGTGATTATGTGTTTGGGGAGTGTATATTATATATTCTGTGTTACTGCGTTATGAGATGTGTGACCAAACCATAGACTGTATATATGAGTGGACATAGCTAAAGCGAAACAGAAACAGGAAGTGCTCCAGGAGGCTCTTCCGGCTCCTTCTCTCCCTTTTCCCCCATTGATTTACACTGGGATCTTCTCGTCCCTCTGTCTGGACCTGCTGTGGCCACGTCATTTTGGTCTTAAAATGTTCATATGAACCCGCGACACATGATCATGAATTTTTCATTTCACTATCTTGTTTGCTGGCGCCTAGCGTTAGCAACAGGTTTGATTGACAGATGGGGCATTTCGCTGTTAAGTAAGTTCCCTTCCCACTTTCCTGCCCCAATTGACTATATTTTAAATAAAATGACAAAATATCTCAAACAATTACAATAGCTAATGTTACTAGAATCTTAACTAGCATAATTTAATTAGCATAAAGTAAAGTGAATTTCATTAAATTGAGACTCTATTGTTGTTCGCACGTAACAGAACATGCAACATAAATCAGTGACTTAAACTTACTATTTAAAGTTTGTCGTGTGGCACATTTAACGACCTACGGACTATGAACCAAACGTGACATGGGTGATGCTGTGCGTGTGCTAGGTTAGTAAGAGACTGAAAGTTTGAATGTTTTTATTGATGCAGACCGTTGTAAATTTTATCCATGTAACCAGGGGCTGCAGATGGAAATTAGATTTTTAGCCATAATCTGGTGCAGAACATCTGTCTTTGTACTTAATGTCTCTGTGCATTGTCCCTTCAAATAAAGACTAAACTAACTAAATGAACAAACTAAAACTACCGCTACACAATATCGCAATGTGGAACGGAGCATTTGGAGCTTTGTGGATGTAGTGTGCGAATGAAATAAAACACAATTCCAGCTATGTTTATGGTGAGTTAACGATATTATAACTTGGTTTAAAGCACGCAAGAGTCAATTTGGTGTAATGTAGGACCTGTAAGAACTGGGCTGACAGCTCTGAACTGCAAATGTGCAATTATAGGAGGAGATGGTAGTTATGTGCCCACACTCAGACAATGTGAAGGCGCAGCAGCTATAACCAGTGTGCCAAGGAGGAGGACAGATCTCAGGGATTATGTTAAGCAGATATCAAAATGTAGCCTCTGACCACGTGGCTTAGTGTTAAAAATGTGATGTGTAAATGTGTTGGAATTCAATGCTCTGTAGTAAGAGAGGTGTTTCTCTGAGGGGAGATAGAATGTATTTACAGGAATAGAGTTGGCACAATGCTAAAAGGTCCTATTTTAAGTCCACTATTAGACTTAAAGGTGTATTGTGTAATTTTTCTGGTGGAGGGTCTGTCAAATGCTTTTCTCCATAGAGATGTTATTGCTTTGTCTGAAATGTTTCACAGTATGGTGTTGAACTTATTTATCTTCATGGAGCCCAAACCAGACCGCATCACAGGTCAGATCTGTGGAGAGGCGACCCCGCTCAGTCAGAATGCCTGTTTTTCTAGGCATTTTTGAGCTATAAAACCGCTTGTAATTGAATAAATATAAGGTAGAGAGCTGTTTAATGTCATACTGTGGAACATTCCAGGCGGAGCAATGACATTTCCATAGAAACAAGCAGGTGACAGACCCCAAACCAAAAAGTTACCGTGAAACTTAGACAAATATCGATCCACAGGGGAAATTATTTGGACACAGTATCTCACACATCACGATAAATTATGATAACAAAAAGCAATAATATGAATGGGAATAATTAGGGGTGTAACGATATCCAAGTTTCATGATACAATATCGTCCCGATATGAATCTCACAGTACGATTTTTATTGCATGATATGGTGGGGAGGCTCACGATATTACGACATTCTAATAACATAATAACAAGACTGACATTCTAAAATGCTTTGTGTCATTTGGTACATTTATTGTCATTAGGGATGTAACGATATCCAAATCTCTCTGAACAACATTTTTACCATCTCATGGTACGATATTTATTGCAATATTTTGTGGAGGCTCACAAAACTGTGAATCTGCTCCTTTTTCCTCTAAAAATGCCTTCTCAAGACTTAATCCAAAGAATGAAGATTTCAAAGTGCTTAGAACAGTTATTTCTTCATGTAATCTGCACTGAAATGGAGCAAAGGATCATGGTCTATGTAGTTCCCTCTGTTATTTTAGCTATTTCTGCATCAGAACTATTCATTTAAGCCAAGAGACTTGGGATTCGATATATTGTGATGGTCCACGATGTTATTGTGAGACCTTTGACGATACGATATCATAATATTTTGGTCATTGTTACATCCCTAGTAATAATACATTCAAAATAAGTAGCAAACATAATGTAGCAATGGACCAAAACCAAACCAAACACAAAAGTCACATAGGGCACTTTTAAGCACAGTACTTTCCTATGTTTACTTCATTGTGCACCACCATTACTTTTAGCCCACCATGTTAGCTTGGATATCTCACTAACAGCTTGCTTCCTCTTTTTGTTTATGTACACTAATGATCAGTAGGAGTGTCGCGAGTGAGCATTCCTGGCGGTAATTGGCCGGGAGTCAAATGTTTATCTTTCAAAGCGGAGAGCCCGTTGTGTATCTGTCTGAGCAGGACGGGCCAGTTGTCTTTGGGCTGCAGATTCAGTCCCTCCAGCGAGACTAAGCGAAGTTTAAAAGCTACATCAGCATCTCAGTCCCATCCGTGTTTATCGCCGTCATTGCCGTCATTGTAAACAGCGTCTTTAATGGCCCCCGTGTGTTCCCGGATAATTAAATGTAGACTGATTCTCCATTGTCTATGTGCGCCGTTCCCGTTTCGTAACTACATGGTGTTACTTTTTAGTGCAGTGCAGTGTGGGTAATTCAGATGGTTGTGTTGCTGTAATAGAGGTTTTGAAAGCTACAGGGCATTCTACAGTTTTATTTAGCAAACCTCTCTATCATCGTGGAGACCAAACCAGCCCAAGTTACAGGTCAACTAAAAATTGCTGGGAAAAATATATAAATGAACAAATTTCTGCCACAAAAATGTAGCAGAATAACTACATTTGGAGCCTTATCTCAAAATAGGAGCAAAATACTTTTACTTTCTACTCTTTAATGGGGCTGGGTATCATAAAGAAGCTGCCAATATGATACATACCTCAATACATAGGCCACGATACAATACATATCTCGATACAGTGCACTTTCGGTTCAATACAATACATTTCAAATCGATTCGATACAGTTCAATATAAAATAATGGCTAAATCATAGCTGTGATACTAAAAGTCTTTGTTAAACCACTTCTTCGGCAAAGTGAATATGAAACCCGCCCATTTTAAATGATTTTAGACCACCTGTCATGAAAACAAGAACACAGATAGCTTCATAGTATATCCAAAACTTGTTTCAAATGAAAATTTCATTGTTATTCATTAAGAAAATGACCAGTTGAAATAACAAAATAGTCTTTGTTGACAAGTATTAACCAATAATGTGATTATTTGGTGTGAGCACTTTTGGCACAGATAACAGCTGCATTCTTGCTGCATTGCTTTTATGTAGTTGTGCAAAGTCTCTTTTGTTATTGAGTTCCAAATAGTTTCTCGCTGTTCCCAGAGTTGCTTTGGATGAGACTTTAGTGTCATTTTTGGAAAACATTAAACTTTATGGATAGTTATATTTTATCCATCCATCCATCCATCTTCTCCCGCTTAATCCGGCTGGGTCGCGGGGGCAGTTTGCTGCCCAATACTCATAGCACCTGACCCCCCCTATGAACCCCTCTGCAGGTGGTGAGCCCACAGGAGGGTGGACAACATGGTCCTTGATGTTAGTTCATAGGGGTGCGGGCATATTTTGGGTTGATGGGGGAAACCGGAGTACCCGGAGGAAACCCATCCATACACGGGGAGAACATGCAAACTCCACACAGTTTAATACTGTTAAATTACATATGGCAGCAGTAGCAAACACGTTATACTGGGTGGTGATCTAATAAATTTGTTAAGCATTGTATACCAAAAAATACTCTTGCCGATATACCAATACAGCAGTCCCTGATATCGATATTGTATCATCACACTAAACGATATAATATATCGATATTTCAATATTTTTGCACACCCCTACTCATTAAAAACATTACATTAACACTTAAGTAAAAGTATCATAAAAATCTACTTGAGTATTCAGTCTGTAGTAACAAAACTGAGTCCTTATTCACTGTCAGTTAAAAGTATTCTAATCCTCTATCTGCTAGCAAGGGTCGGAAGTTTTTTGTGTCTAAATGTGATTACGTGGAGTTAAGAGTGATAGAAAATTGGTTCGTCCATCTCCAGGAATAGACAAATCAAAAGGGACGGGCCTGAAATTGAATTATTCTGCAATATCAGGATAACTAGAACGAAGGAGTGTACCATCGCTAAGAGTAGCAACACGTCAATCCACGCTAACAGTGACGGATACAGCGGAGAGCACTTCATTTCATTTTTCAGGCTTTAATAAATCCTGTTAGGAATTAGCTGACGTGGCTGAAGCGATTTCAATGCTTTCTTTTAACAGGATATATGGTTGCCGTGTTTAAAAGAGGCTATACGTGATTTTAATGTATTCATTTATTATTCATGATTAATGCTCTGTACATTACTTATTTATGGTAAAAGTTGTTAAAGCAAAAAAAAAGTTGAGACTAAAAATATAATCTATTTATTTTACATAGCATTTTCCTGAGTTATATCATAGACTGAAGACTGTATATGTGGACATAGCCAACTCATTAGCCTCTGCGTTCCAAATAGGAAGTGTTCATGGGACGCCATTTGACTTTACATTGAGGAATTTTCGCCCTTTTCACAAACCAGGAAGATCTTCGGAAACATACAACTGTGATAAAACCTACTGAAGTAAGATAAAACTGTGGATTCAGCATCGATCTTTATAACCTGCCAAAGCTTTCCATGGGGACGTGACTTTAATCGCATCTTCAATATCACTTACAGGCAGCTCAAAACTACAGAAAGGTTACGAGTTCCTTGTAGAAAACACACAGGGTAAGTATTAATTGCCGGGGAATTGAGATTAATGTATTATAAATTATAGATTTTTTTTCAAAAATGTATTATGTATTTATTATTAAAATGATGAAAACTGAGGTATGGTTGTAATTGTTGATTAGCCGAACATAACGGAACGCTACAATGACATGTAGATGAAGAAAACTGGGACATTTTCTCATTTTTCCTAGATTTTGTCAGACTTCCTGGTTTGTGACATAAGCGTGAATAGAGCCCATAACTGCTTGCCTCGGTGAGCTTCATTTGACTGGAGCCGAACACTATGGGTGACTTCACACTCCCTTAGTTCACATCTTTATACAGTCCATGTGTAATATATAACACAGAAGCTACTGGCAGGGTTCTCGTCATCCAGTTAAGCGCAGTGTTACAAAGAATCATGGGAAACAACTGCCTGACAGTATCTCAGACACTTGATTCTCTGCCATGGTGCATTTTCGAGAGTGACAAATACTCAAACAGTATACAGAAATTGGAGATCTTAAAGGAAACAATGACAGCTGATTCTGTGTCATGCTGCAAGATCACAGCAACGGAACGCACAGAGTGGGCGCAGCCTAAAGTTTCAACAAAAACATGTTCCTGACTCATGTTTGAATAGCAGATAGAGGCCCTTAAAAAATGTACCGTATTTTTATAGTAATGTATAAATCGCACCAGCCAAAAAATGCATAATGAAGAAAAAAAAAAGTATAAGTCGCACTTTTTGTGGGAAATTTATTTTATAAAATCAGAGACCAAGAACCATCATTTCATCTTTAAAGGCGAGTTATAGAAATTATAGTAATAAAAACAACCGAATAGAGAACAATCTGTGTATCATTTGTTTGTTTGTTTTTCAATATAGAACCAAAAATAAGGAAATGAAAAAACAACTATTTTCTTTATTATTTGTAAAACCAAAATGAAAAAACGGATAACAATTTATTTTTTCATTTTTGATTCATATATACGATGAATATATTTGGTCTATGGTCTAGCAGTGTGAAAAATGTAATATATAAGTCGCACCTGAGTATAAGTCACCCAAACCCTGAAAAAAGTGTGACTTATAGTCCGAAAAATACGGTAATCTAAATTATAACAGCAATATAGCAGTCTAAAATCATCAGTATATTAAAAAGTACTAATCTTAGGCAATAAATTAAATTACAAATTTTAATCAATACTGTCAAGTAATTCATTGTGCAAAAACAGTTTCTTTGCCAATTGACTGTTCAAATTGGCTGGATTTGGATACATTTGTGTATTTGGCCATTTATATAACTATGATGTAATTCTAAAACTACAAATCAGCAAAACCGAGTCCCTATAATACTCAGATCTGTGTGATATAAGATGGCTATTTTGGGTTTCACAAATGGAAGAGAAATTAACTATGGCAAATTTGTATGTCATGGGTTTAAAAAAGGGTAGTCATGACTGGATCTGGATAACTTTTTGATTGGGGGTCCGTCCCCCGCTCATTTCCATGGAGATGTCATTGCTCTTCCTGGAATGTTCATGACATTAAACAGCGCTACTTTACATTTATTACATTACAGGTGGATTTATAGCTCAAAAATACCTAGAAAAGCAGAGATTCTGACTGTGAGCGGGGTCGCCTCTCCACAGATCTGACCTGTAACTTGGTTTGGTCTCCATGAAGATAGAAATGTTTTATACCATACTGTGAAACATTCCAGATAAAGCAGTAACATCTGTACCATCATAACATAGAGTAATACGTTATGAATATGTAAAAGAAATGAGCAGAAATGTATGAATCATTATGTGACAAGGCTATCAAAAAGGTGACCTGAAGTTCATTTTGCCTAAAGGGTTAAACTGACAACTTTATTATCAAACTGAAACGCTGCTCACTGAGGTCAACAAGGACTTGGCTACAACTGTAAAAGTGAATAATTAACAAGAGCTGTCAATCAATTAAAAGCCACAGGTTAAAAGATAACATCCTGTAGTAAGTGCCAGGAACTATGGAGGATTTTTAAAAAGCTTCAGGTTAAAACAAGCGATTCCCAAGGTAAACAAAGATCTCAAATAGCATTTGTATGGCTAAACTTTTAAAAGTCCTATATTACGCAAAATAGACTCTTGTGAGCTTTAAGACATGTTATAATGTCGTTACCACATCAAAAACATACCTGGAGTTGTGTTTTGTTTCATTTACTCATGTTTGAGTAATCCTGCATTATTAGTCTGCGTGTACCATATTTTTCGTACTATACACACTTTTTTTCAGGGTCCTGGCACTTATACTCAGGTGCGACTTATACTTTACATTTTTCACACTGGCAGTCCATAGACCAAATATATGAATCCTATATATGAATCAAAAATGAAAAAACAAACTGTTATCCGTTTTTTTATTTTGGTTTTAGAGACAAATAATAAAGAAAAGGGTTGTTTTTTTAAATTTTTTTAATTTTTGGTTCTATATTGAAAAACAAACGAACAAATGATACATGGATTCTTCTCTATTGGGTTGTTTTTATTACTATAACTTCTATAACTTGCCTTTCAAGATGAAATGTTAGCTCTTGGTCTCTGATTTTATAAAATAAATTTCACCCAAAAAGTGTGATTCATACATGTTTTTTTCTTCTTCATTATGCATTTTTTGGCTGGTGTGACTTAAACTTAAACTCCGAAACTTATAGTCCAAAAAATGCAGTACTTTCAAAGCTCAAAATGCTCTATTCCACTTTGTGATGTCAGGAAGTCGTAGTTTTCAAGTTACCATCTACCTTTTCCATTTTGTTCAGGACAGATGGGCAATTCTAGGGCTGAAATTAACCAAATGATTCTAATGAAGGTTTAAGGAGATTAAAAATACTGTAGAGCACTTCCTGTATTACTGCATGACATCACAAGGTGGACTACGGTGTTTTCAGTTTGAGAGAAAATCTCATTTTAAAGATGCAGGGTTTGTGTGTTAAATGTGTGACACAATACACAACTTCAGGTATGTTTGCGATGAGGAAACAACATGATAACAGAACGGAAATAGCATAAAACAGGACTTTTAATTTTAGCATGTGGTTTTATTACTTCTTACAACACACAACTATAGGGGAGTTTTAACTGGGCAAACGACATTGTAACATGGATCAGAAAATAGTGTAATATTGGCCCCAAGACGGGAAAAACTGTTGGACTTCTTATCTTCCCTTTCTTCCCTTTCTCTCCACTGCGTTTGGGGACAAGTGTGCGAGCGAGGAAAGGTCAAGAGCGGGAAAATGGCGGCGGAACAGTGGTCCGATTGAACCGCAACACGTAGAAACAAGAAAGAGCAAGTGTTGGCTTCACTACAGAGGCCCGAGCTGCAGAGTGGAGACGATATCCAGCCCGAGCCCCCAGCCTGTCTGCACTGCACCACTCAGACTATCACTGCTCCATCTGCATTATCACAAAGGAGCCGCACGAGATCCTGGAGAAAAAACTGAGACAACTCCTGCTGTGGTTGGGAGATAAGCGAACGTTAACGGTAAATACAGAAAGAATAGGTAATTGTTGGAAAAGGTTGGAAAAAAGTGGAGTGGAATTTTACGGACCAATTTTGCGTTTGTGATTTTTTATTTGGATTAAAAAGAGAAATCAATATTAAAACGATTCTATATTATGGACAATTGACTTGTGCCAGCTTTTAGCCATGTTATAAAGCTGTTACCTCATGAAATAGACTCGTGTGAGCTTTAAGACATGTTATAATATTAACACATCAAAAACAGACCTGGAGCTGTGTTTTGTTTCATTCATGTTTGAGTAATTCTTTATTATTAGTCTGTCTACATCTCCAAAGCTCAAAATGCTCTGTTCCACCTTGTGATGTCATGAAGTAGGGGTGTGCATTGCCTTGAGTCTGATGATACGATACATATCATGATAGACATGTCACGATTCGATATATCACAATATATAACAATACTAAAACAATGGATGATATATTGCAATTTATCAATAATTACTTCTAATAATACAGTCAACTACACTTTCACATGAACAAAATTGTATGAAATATAAATAATTACCTTTTTTTCAATCATGAGAACAGTGAATGCAACTTATAAATTTGTTGTGAAAAATATTATTTTTAAAAAATCGATTCAGAAGCATTTTGAATCGATTCAAGAATTGTGCAATGAAGTATCACGATATATCACTGAATCAATATTTTCTTACACCCCTATCATAAAGTGGTAGTTTTCAAGTTAACAGCTATTTTTACCTTTTGTTGTGAACGAAACAAAACACAATTCCAGGTACAGTTGTGCTCATAAGTTTACATCCTCTGGCAGAGTTTATGATTTCTTGGTCCGGAAGCTGCACATGGGACGTACTTGGATATTCCAACATGATAATTATCCAAAACACAAAGGCAAGTGGACCTGTCACTGGCTCCAGCAGAATAAAGTGAAGGTTCTGGAGTGTTTGTCTCTTCTGACCTCAGTATCACTGAGCCTCTGGGCAGATCTCAAGCTGCAGTTCAGACAAGAGCCCAAGAATTTACAGGAACTGGAGCATTTTGCCAAGAAGAATGTGCAGCTTTACCATCAGAGAAAATAACACATCCACAACTATCACAAAATACTCCAAGCTGTCATTGGGTCATTTGTGTAGTTTCTGTTGTCATTATGGTATAAAAAGAGGAAACACAGTTGTTTGATAATAAATGGCTTCACCCAAGCACTAACCATGAGTGAAAGAAAAGTTTTTGTGTTTTCATTCATATTCTCTGAAAGATGGACAAGAAATCCTAAATTATGTCAGGGTATGTAAACTTATGAGCACAACTGTATGTTTGTGATGAGGAAACAACATTACAACAGATCAGAAAATAGCGTAACAAAGGCCTTAAATGTGCACTAGAACTCTTCGGGTGGAGAGTCTGCCACCTGCTTGTTTCCATGGGGATGTTGTTTTGTCTGGAATATTCCACAGTATGGCATTAAACTCTTTAATCTCCATGATGAGCCAGGTTACAGGTCAGATTCGTGCAGAGGCGAGCCAGCTCACAGTGAAAATGCATTCTTCAAGGTTTTTGTGCAATGAGAAACACATGGAATTGAATGCAAAATAGATGGACTGGGGAACGTTCTAGGAAAAGCAGTACATCTCCATGGAGTTCGACCAGAAAAGTAAGTAAATAATTCACATTTTGAAATATCTATTAGCAGACTTAACAAGTCTCGAAACTACAGGGTCAGCATTTCTCATGTTTATTTAATTTCTTATTTAATTTTGGCAAGCCTTCATTACTGATTTCAAAGTAAAATTAGTTAAATCAAATCACTTTAATCTAGTTTTCCAAATGCATTAAATAATTTAGGATTGAATGACCTAAATAAAAAAAAAACGTGGAAAAACAGGACCTCAGGGAAACTCAAAAGCAGACCGCGTAAACAAAAATCTGGTTGAATCATTCGAGGCACGCTGCGACCGAGTTTTCCGAAAGGAAATAAAACAGGAGCTCTGTACTGATACTGAGCTGCAGGTGTGGAATGTGAGGCATTTCAAGTGTCAATAGCAACCATGGCCCATCTCCAGGATTTTCAAAATAGCGCCAAGAATTCAGTGTTTTAACTCAGTACTTCCAAACTTTTGAAATCCAAATCAAAGAACAGCATTTGGCATCATTTCGCTATATGAAAATTAAAATGTCCTATATTACGCAAAGCCAGAATGTTAGAATGTAGTTACCTCATCAAAAACAGGCCTGGAGTTGTGTTTTGTTTCCTGTAATTCTGCATTATTAATCTGTCTACATCCTCAAAATGCTCTGTGCCACCTTGTGATGTCATGTCGTGGTGGTTTTCAAGTTAACCGTGACATTTTCCCTTTAGATCAGAAGACATTGGCAATTCCAGGGCTGAAATTATCTAGTTAAAGTGCATGAAGTTTAAAAACACAGTAGAGCACTTCACAGACGACCACATGACATCACAAGGTGGAACAGAGTGTTTTCTGTTCTGAGAAGAACGCAGTCTAAATATGCATGTTTGTGATGAGGAAATAACATTAGAACATAAGACAATGGCATAAAATGGGCTCTTTAAAATGTCAAAGTGTCAAAAAATCATAAATAATGTAAAAAAAAAAAAAACTGGCTACAACCAACTGGCCAAAAAGTCTGTCCCAATTTCTCGATCTCAAGACTTTTCCTTGTTCATGTTCATACATTATTAATGAGCAAAAAACTCTAATTCATTGCGATCATGATTTTTTAATTAAGGTCGATTAAGGTACAGCATTCCTTTTCTATGACGTGTACAAAACTCCATTCACATGTCATGAGTAAACATGAGTCACCTGTACAAATAAGACTGGGCTTGACTAGGGCACCCACTAGTAGAACTGCTTTTTATGAATGAAGTCCTGCTAATACTGTACAAACTCTACAATGGATTCTAAAGAAAGAATTGTTGGAAAGGTTGCAAAAAAGTGGAAGTGATTTTTTTCTGATAAATTCTGCGTTTGTGATTTTTGAAAATTTGGATTAAAAACAGAATGAACATTAAAAGGTTTTACATTTATGCAAAACTGTCTTATGTGAGCTTTTGGCCATGTTATGCTATTACCCAAAACATACCTGGAGCTGAGTTTTGCTTCATTCAAATGTTCTATTATCCTCCATTATCTTTTATCAGTCTGTCTACAGCTCTAAAGTTCTGTTCCACCTTGTGATGTCATGATGGTAGTTTCAAGCTACAGCTATATTTTACCTTTGTTCTGTAACAATTGGCAATTCCAGGGCTGAACTGATCCAAATGATTCTAGTGAAGGTGTGTGGAGTGTAAAAATAAACCAAACTACAACTACAACTTGAAGTGTTTTTTTTTTTTTTTTTTTTTTTTTTTTTACATTTTTCCTCTGTACGACAAGATTTATTTCTTCATATCTGCTTCTTTCTGATCTTGGAAATGTATGTATTGTGGAAGTGTATGTATTGTTATTCATTGCACTATTGTGCATTTTCATGAGAGCACAAATTCAAAATATGCCATACACCCTGGAATTGCCCATCTCTACAGAACAAAAGGTAGGTGTGAAAATTGTTGAAAACTACCACTACGTAACATCACAAGGTAGAACAGAGCATTTTTAGCTTTAATGGTGTACAGACTAATAATAAAGGGTTACTTAAATGTGTGAATGTTTTTGATGAGGTAACAACATTATAAAATGGTTTAAAGCTCACAAGAGAAAAGTGTAAGGACTTTTAACAATTGTGATATGAAGTCTTTAAAATTCTCATTCAAATTTTGCTTAGTTTAATAAATTGAACAAAAAAAAAAAAAACAAATTACAAGTCTGTTTGCTTAAATTCATTGTTATGGTGTAGCAATAGAGGAAAAACAGAGGGAACTACATAGCCCATGATCCTTTGCTCTGTTTCAGTGCAGACCACATGAAGAAATAACTGTTATAAAGCACAATTAAATCTTAATTCTTTGTATTATAACAGAACCAAAGTGCTGTCAAGGCATTTTAAAACAAAAAAGTAGCATATATAGTTATAGTTTGCCAAAATTAGTCTCTACAAAATAACACAATAAATACTGTAGCGAGAGATTTGGATATAATTACATTCTAAATTTTTTTAAGGTCAAATCAACAATATCAGTACAGCTTTGCGCGACGTCTATTATGAAAGTTGCTTATACAAAAAATAAACTGAAACCAAGTCTGGTGAGTTCTTTGGTCCTGCGCCATAAGACTGTACAATTACGTAAGCGCTCCCAGCCCTCCCACAGTGTAAACAAAAGAGCCGGTGGTGGCCAGGCTCAGGTTTCTGTTAACACACAGCAATATAAGGTAGGACAATGCACCACCTCAAATTTACACTCACATGTCATCTCCGCCAAGTCCAGTAACAAAGGCACTATAGTTTTATTTCATGTGCTTAACCTATAAGAGGAAAGATAGTACTGGTGATAGATATGAGAGTACAGTGTGGTTAAAGAATGCAAAACTACACGCTGGAGGCCAGAGAATGCTGGGTTTATCAGCTGGAAAAGCCACAAAACAAGCAAATCACGTAACAGGGCAGGAATGAGGAAGGGATGAACTACCTGGGAGATTAAAGGGCACACAAACCCTGCATATTTAGGCCCAGTTCTTCTCTCAAACTGAAAACACTCCCCACTCCCCACCCCACCTTGTGATGTCATGTGGTAACACAGGAAGTGCTCCACTGTGCTTTTAAACCCCATACTACTGGACTAAAAGTAAAAGGTAACTTCAAAACTACAGCTTCATGACATCACAAGGTGGAACAAAGGATATGGAGCTTTGGAGATGTAGACAGACTAATAATAAAATTAAAGAAAAGACAACTTCCGATATGTTGAGGCAGTAACAACATTATAACAAGGCTTAAAGAGTCTATTTTGGATAATATTTGACCATTAAAACTGATTTTCTTTTTCTATAGTTTGTTATCGTTAAATAACCTTTTGTTTCAGTCTACCGTCTTCCATCCTTTTGAGCATTGCTATGTTTTTCTGTAGTTTTTATTTATAAAATGTGTAACAATTTACTCAAATAAAAAAATTTAATGAAAATGAAATATCTGCCCCTAATTTGACACTTATAATTAGGGCCCAACCGATATATCAGTTGGCTGATATTATCGGCCTATATAAGCTCTTGGAAACATATCGGCCAAAATCTTGCCGATATGGGTCAATATTCCACGTGGACATGTTTTACCTTGTTATAAAGCTCAGACTCTCTATATTATGTCCATTTAATCCAATTTACAGGCAGATAAATGTCCTAATATGTGGCGCCGCATCAGGATTTATCTGAGGATTTCTATTTGTCTGTATCCATCCCGCCCCTGAACGCATCACCATGCACTTGTTTAAACCCGCAGATAGATCCATGTGCGCAACACGGAGATTATATTCTTTTTACGACGATCAATTTGTGTCTGGATTAAAAGGACAGTTCTTAGTGCAGACTTCTATTAGCCAAATGTAAAGTGACTATAGTGGCTGTATATATGTTACTGAACACGCACTGATATGTAAATGAGTTGTGAATAGAAGTGTGAATTATCGGCATTTAGCAGATCATTAACTACTGCAGTGCACATGCATTTAATGCTAAAAGCTAATAGCGGTAGTTTACTTACAGTACTTTCTTTAGTGACTAGAATATCATACAAAAATGCCATTAGACTGACCTACTGTCTTTAAATATGATGTAAAGAGGCAGAATAACAATAAATGTCACCTAAATAAACCCAACTGAAAATCCAATAGAGTCAAACCTAAATTTTATAAACAACTGAAGATTTACAGTGAATTTTTACGACATATCGGAAGCTCCAACTCCCATGTTATCGGTATCATATCAGTTGCAACCAGGGCTCTACAGTGCGCCCATTTCACTCGCATTTGCGAGCAAATATTTTGTCGTGCGAACGAGGAATATAAAACAGTCGCACCTGTGCGAGCGCTTCTGCAGCACAATAAGGACCTGCGCACAGACGCAACGTGACGAGTTAAACGTTCTACATGTATCAAACATTTAAGGCGCACTCACACTAGGACTTCAGAATCGTGCCCAAGCCTGGAACGCCCCTAAAACGCGACACGCCCAGCGCGAGCGCAAGCGAACCGTGCCCGGACACGACCCCAGCATACAAGCTCCGGGTGTGCGGCGATATCACTCATACGAACAAACTCCACTTCAAAACACACCCATGCCCCCTTAAACGAGGAGCGGCACCGCAGCAGGACCCACACCTGTCCCACCACTCAGTAGATTCCCCTGTGCCGCTGGACTTCCCTCTCTAAAGCGAGAGCTTTGTCTCGGTCTTGTCTAGGACTCGAGCGCATTTGGACTCGGTCATGTCACGGACTCGATGTCTGAATACTGAGTGCATCATATTTCATTACGGCCGCTGCTGTCGCCAATAAACTTGTACCAGTGTGCGGGACCTGTGCGCTGGAGCCGGTGGACACTGCACCGCCAGCGCCCTGTGAAAAAAAACTAATTTTATGTCAGTGTCCGCACAGAGCAGAGCTACGGCACAGAGCAGGCGATATGTGGGCTGAAGTTTGCCAAAGAAAATGCCAAATGAATCTGTTTGTCACAACTCCTGGAATTAGAAAATACAGGTTTAAAAATTCTACCCACTTTATTCACATCGAAGCAGTTTTGTGTAAAGTGCCAGTGGAAGTTCTCTTAAAGAAGAGGTTCTCAAACTGTGGGTAGTGTTTTAGATTTAGTTTTTCCTCGAGTGATGCAGAAAAGAGGGAGCCACTGTCTGTGTGAATGTTCTTGTATGTTAGCTTAGGTCCAAAAAGGGGCGCAGAGTGTTTCAGTGCAGTACAGTCTGTTTGGCTTATTTCAAGTCTAAATGAATATTAATCAGATAAAATGGAGATAGACTGATTAAAAACACAGTGCAGGAAAAGTACAGTCATAATTCTTTTGTGTTTTTTGTATAAAATTCATTCAAATAAGTTGGTATGCGCAAGTTCTGCACTGTAATAAACGTTCAAAACTAAAACCTATTTGTGCCCCCATTTGTTTTTCTGTGCTCCTAAAATTTCTGACTTAGGGGCACATGTGCTCCTGAAAAAAAAAAGTTAGTGTAGAGCCCTGGTTGCAACAAAATCCATATCGGTCGGGCCCTACTTATAATGACAGAATGTTGTCTTGTTTCAGGAAACCAGCTGCTGTTTACATAGACGGTCATACACACTGTAATTAAACTGGACCATTGACCATCTCCAATCCATAATCCTCCAGTGCACCTTGGAACTCGTGTTGACATTGCATTATCTAATCCAAATGCAGAGGACTTATAAGACAAAGAGCAGTCCGCGTTTGGCCCGGACTCTGCTGGCCTCAGCTCGGCCATCTGCCATGTCATCACCAGCATCATCGTCTCCATCACAAGAACATTACTTTTTGCTACGCTGCACAGCTCCCTGTCAATGCATATCTCTATCTTTATCTGCGCCAACACGGATACAATTAAAGGTCCCGCTGGTATACTATGCAAAATTATTATGAGCTTTAAATCATGTTAGAACGTTGGAGTTGTGTTTTATTTCATTCCCATATGTTTAAATAACCCTGGTCTGTCTGATCTGCTTTAACAGTTGATTGTAATAGACTGAAGTAAGCCATTATTTTGACTACAGATGCACCAATACTCAGATTTTTTAGCTGAATTAAAAGCTATAAATCGTCCTGTCTAATTAGCTAATTATTTCAATCCATAAATAAGTACTTTCTTTTCCGCTAACAACATTAACTTCCAACATCTGATCCTGTCTTCTGGCTTCTCCCCATATCCGACCGCAATATCCCATCCAAATAATTGCCCTCATTGTTTTGGGGAAATTAAAACGTCAAATGATCACAATAGCGCACAAATCTGGCATGTTTAGGCAGAGTTCTTGTCTCAAACTGAAAACACTCTGTTCCTTGTGATGTCATGTGGTAATACAGTGGTAAAAAGTGCTCCACTGTGTTTTTAAACTCCATAAACTTTCACTAGAATCGTTTGGATGATTTCAGCCCTGGAATTCCCACATTTCTGCTGAACAAAAGGCAAAAGGAAGGTGTTAATTTGAAAACTACGACTACATTACATCACAAGGTAGAACGGAGCAAACCCAGGTCTGTTTTTGAGGAGGTAACAACATTATAACATGGCTTAAACCTCACAAGAGTCAGTTTTGTGTAATATAGAAGCTTCAACAATTGTGTTATGAAGTCACTAAAACTCCCATTCTAATTTTGCTCATTTCAATAAATTCAATGAAGCAAAAAATTCAAAAAATCTACAACTCAAATCTACTGAAATGTCAAATTCCACAATAGCGCTTTGCTTGTGAACTTCTAGCCTTGATGTATGAGGTCACATGCAACATGCACACACTAACTCATTGTTGTGTCTCAATTACAGACTCGCGTTTCAAGAATTACAGCTTCGTTCATCTTCACATTTTACCCAGCTGTCTAGCTCTCCGTACTACTCAAAAACCCCTTCATTTAAAAGGTGCACTGCGTAACATTTCTACTAAAGGGTTTGCCACCTGCTTATCTCCATGGAAATATTGGTAAAAAGCTTTTCCACCTTCAAGACACACTTTAAATCAAGGAACCACACAGCAATTCACACACACACACACTGGGGTGGGTTAAGTGTATTGCCCAAGGACACAAGGACATTATTCATCTGCCAACCTGTCAGTGAACAAATGCCCTACCAACTGAGCTACTGTCTCCCCAGCTTTGTCTAGAATGTTCCGCAGTATAGAACAAACCTAGACATCACGAAGGAAACAAGCAGGTTACAGCACTAAAGTACACTACATTACAGTTCAGATCTGTGGAGAGTCGCCCCCATTCACAGAAGGAATGATTGTATTTTGAGCAACAGAAACACCCATAATAAATAAATGCGAGATAAAAAAGTTTAATACCATACTGTGAAACATTCCAGGCAAGGCAATAACATCTCCATGGAGACAAGTAGGTAGCGAACCCACCACCAGAAAAGTTGTGTAGTACACCTGTAAAGGCGTGTTGGGCAACTTTTTTGGTCAGGGTTCCGCCACCTGTTTGTTTCTATGGATATGCAATTCCTCAGCCTAGAATGTTCCACAGTATGACATTAAACAGCAGAATGTTACATTTATTCAATGACAGATGGTTTTAAAGCTCAAAAATACCAAGAAAAACAGGCAATCCGACAGCACCTCTCCACAGATCTGACCTGTCACTTGGTCTGGTTTGGTCTCCATGGAGATAGAACAGTTTAATACCATACTGTGTAACATTCCAGGCAAAGCAATAACATTTCTATGGAGAAAAGCATTTGACAGACCCTCCAAAACAAAAGCACTTTTAATGCACTTTTAATTTCATACCATGGAACATTCCACGCAAAGCAATAACATCTCCACGGAAACAAGTACATAGTAAACCCTCCACGAGTAAACTTACGCAGTGCACCTTTAAGTAACCATTCGTTCCTTATGCCATCAATATCTGTACATGTACAACCTTGCCCCTTTTACCCCACATGTGTCACGTATATTATGTTGACAGCTTGTTCTGCTTTGGCCCTGGTAAACACAAAATGGCCCCCGTGCTGTCTGGCCCTTGAGTTATTGTGCTCGATTACGCCTATAACTCGTGACCCTCTCTTTGGTGTAGCATGTAATGGCGTAATTGCTGGCAGCCAGGGTAAATAGGGGGTCAGTGTTTTCAATGCACAAAGCCCACTGGAGATTCTTGTAAATGGCTGTTCTGGTTAGGGCATTGTATGGAGCTCGGGCAGTTGGAGCAGGCTGATAAGGCGCAATGCTAGTCTCTCATTGAGCTATGGCTTTGTGTGACTGGTATTACACTTTAAAGGGCCCAGATTACACTATTTTCTAATCTATGTTATAATGTTGTTTCCTCATCACAAACATACCTGGAGTTGTGTTTAGTTTCATTCATTCACACATATTCAACACAGAAATGCTGCTTATTTAGGCTGAGCTCTTCACTCATTCAGAAAACTCCCTGTTCCACCTTGTGATGTCATGTAGTTGTACAGGAAATGCTCCATCGCGTTTTTAACTCTCATAGACCGACAGGAGCACCCGCACTCCCAGTTTCCATACGTGACTTCTCATTAACGTATCTCCAGAACTACATGTGCTATTGAAAAAATTCCAACAGTTTCTTAAAGCAGAGAAGTTGAGCTTTCTACCCATATAAGGTTATTATGGTAAATTTCTGCAGCACCGGCCACGGAGCCTGTAGTATCAAGCGCTGAGTGGCAGAGATTTGGAGAGAGCGCAGTAGTTTACAAGTGGTTTTTCGATTCTTTTTCATTTTTTTGTGTGTGTTTTTCTTCTCTTTTAACTGTTATTACACATTAATACACATACAGTAATGTTGAACAACTGCCAGATATTGAAAGCTGAACTCATCCTGGTATAACGGGGCAAAAGAACTTACTCCTGGGACATTTTCTGACATTTTTTAAATCAAAGGAACACAAAAAAAAATCCAGGCGGAACTTTGATGCATGGAAATAATAAAGCTAAAAGGGTTAAACTCCATACACCTTCATTAGAATCATTTGGAGTCTTGGAATTGCTCATATCTACTGAACTCAAGGTAAGAGGTAGCTGGAACAGAGCATTTTAAGCTTTTGGAGATGTAGATAAATTGATAATAAAGGGTTGCTCATGTGTGAATGAAACAAAACACAACTCCAGGTATGTTTTTCGTGGTAACAACATAACATGATGTCCACGTTGTTGTCCTGGGAGACTCTTGTAAATTGCACATTGTATGGAGCTCAGGCACTGGCAGCGGGCTGATAAGGCACTATGCTAGCCCCTCACTGAAGCACGGTTTTGTGTGCAGTTCATTTTACTGCTATCACTACACTTTAAGCCTCCACATGGCTGTCCTGCGTGTGCACAATGACGCTAGTGTTTTGCTAAGATAGTGTTTTTATTACATGCATCTGACTGGGTTGCCTTAATTAAAATAACTGTGATTTGATGAAAGAGATGTTATGTATGCAATGTTATGCTTTATAGTAGCATATGGTGGCAGTATTTTACATTTTATAATACACGTGTCTTATTTTTACTGACAATACTTGGATTAGATGCACCTTCTGTTTTTATAAGTCTTTTAGAATGACATATTAGCTGCAAGGACAGGTTAAAAGGTCCTATATTACACAAAATGTTTTAAAGCTGGAGTTGTGTTTTGTTTCATTCACACATGTTTGAGTAATTCTTTGTTATTAGTCCATCTACATCTCCAAAGCTCAAAATGCTCCACCTTGTGATGTCATGTAGTGGTAGTTTTCAAGTTAAGAGTTGCCCTTTGCCCTTCAGTTCAATAGAGATTGGCAATTCCAAAGATGAAATACTCCAAATTATTCTATCAAAGGTGTATGGAGTTAAAAACAAAGTGGAGCACTTCTCGTATTATTGCGCAAGGTGATCTCAAGGTCTGTGTGTTAAAAACGACAGATTGAACTGCACATTTTACTAAAACATAGTTAACACAATTATATTTCAAAATTTGACCAAAAAAATCCAACCTTTTTTTTTCTATTGTTTTAGTTTTGGTGAAGTTTTTTTTTTTTTTTACTTTCTAGTTTGACATTGGTAGCAGATATGTCATGAAAATAAAGAGGGAATTCCAGAACTGTGACCTACAAAAATATATTATTAGAAAGGGCCCAGACTATGTTATGATTAGACTAATAAAACACACAACACACCTTTATTTTGTTACATTAAATAAGGTTTAAGCTGCGAGAACAATGCCTTCCTTGCTCATAAACAGGGTGGAATTTTTCGTGTTAATGACAAAGATGACCGGATAGGTATTCTGTTTAAGAATTCACTACAACTTCCTCTGCTTTTGAACTTATTCTCCACAAACTACTACTTAACTGATGTAAAACTATGATTAATATTTGCCCATCAAACCAAGTAATGATTGGAAAAGCATGAAAACCTGTCATATGCATGTTAAAGGTTCTGAATTACACAAAAATGACTGCTCAAAAACTGACCTGGAATTGTGTTTTGTTTCATTCACGCATTGGTCTGTCATCTCCAAAGCTCAAAATGCTCCGATCCACCTTGTGATGTCATGAAGAAGCAGTAGTTTTCAAGTTAACAGCTATCGTTTACCTTTAGTTCAGTAGAGATTGACAATTCCAGGGCGGAAATTATCCAATTGATTCGAGTCAAGGTGTTTAAAAGCAGTTTAAAAACGCAGTGGAGCTGACATTATAAGGTGGAATAGTTTTTTCATGTTGAGAGAACGCATCTTATTAAATATGCAGAATTTGTGTGTTAAACATGTGTGAATGAAACAAAACACAACTCCAGGTGTGTTTGTGATGAGGAACCAACATTAGAACATCCATCACAAAACAGAATGATATGGGCCCTTTAAGATAAGACATATGATAAGTACTTATTTGAGATTTGACTTGGATAGCTGAAGAAAAATCCATGCGTAATGACACTGGCACTAACCCCATACGCTACAACAGCCCGGTGCACTGCTGCCATAGAGATGCCACAGAGCACCATCACGCCACGGCCATTTAAATGCCCAGGTAACGCCAAAGCACCGCGCGTAGACAGATCCGAGCAGCCACAACACTCTAGCGCATATCCGGCCAGCAAAAGCGCACGCATAGGTGTATCTGACCAAAGTGGATCGTACTCACCGGCATCATTTTAGCTTCGTACCGCATTTAGCTCGCCCTCAGCATGAATCCACGGCAGTTTCGACGAAAGCGGTAAGACTCCGGAGCTCGATAATCCCAGATCCTAACGCCGCGATGGGAAGAAGACTCCTCTCGCTTCGCTACGGGGTCCCGTCCTGCAAACAAGCAAAAAATCAGTCCCGAGATGTCCCGTAACGCCGTAGGAAAGCAGATCTACGGGCTGGATGCTCTATGGGCTCTACCGCTGACCTGTTGCTACAAATAACAAGGCCTTCACGACAAAAGTTTCCGCCGTAGTTCAGAGAGCATCGCTGGTAAGTTTATGAAGGCGCAACGGAACGCATCAAACGCAATTATGAGGCGGTTATCCAACGCAAAAGACGCGCATACGGAACTGTGCGCGCACGATCGGTTTTATTAGCAGATTACTTGCCTGGGACGAGCAGATTATTGCCAAAAGCCAGTAGCTGTCGGCGGTGCTCGTCTCTACACAGCCGATCCCAGAGTGACGTAGAGGGAGGAGCTTCGGGACACTTTGGAATTCTGGCTCCGCCTCTTCACGGGACACGGGACACACACAACGCCCCCAGATATGCCCCAGACACGGACTACGCACACTCCAGTTCACTAATATAACATCTTTTCTACTCTTTATTTAATTCACATATCTACTTTCCTTTTATTTTTATGTACTCATTTTTGTTTTACTTTGAAAGAATTGATTCATGTACGGTTAAAATTGCCTGACATGTATGTACGTATTGATGATTTCTTAAATAACCAGTCAATTTATGTATTTATTGACATCTTCTGCATATAGAACACTGAATAAATAGCAAATAACAACAAATAGTAAAATATAACATAAAAATAGTCATTTTGCTGTAAATGAAAAAGATGCCTCACTTTCCGTGCATTCAAAGTGCTTCTTAGAACCACAAACAAGACCCTGGACCGCGAACCACATGTTGCTGCTTACTGTTAAATTTGTTTTATTTTTTCTCAGTCATGAATAAAATTTAGCTTTCCCCAAAGTACATTCTATACTAGGGTGACCAGAATTTCAAAATAAAAAACGAGGACATCTGCTTTTTTGGTGGTTGGTAATAATAAAATTGTGAAACGAGTGTGTAATTAAGGAAAATTGTTACGCAGACAATTTATGACTAACATGTGAGCCAGTATAGTCACATTATCTTGTGTGTTTTGGTCGTTTTTAAGCAGATTCTTTGTATTTTACCTAAACAAATTACTATTGATGCCTCTCTTTACTGTTGGCAGGGATCAAAATGGTCAAAAATATGGACATTTCTTGTATAAAACTAGGGCAAATCACTGGTTTTGGATAAATCTGCCGGTACAAGGAGCACAAAGCTCAAAAAACTGAACAGGAACGTCTGGTTAACCTATCCTATACCAACCTATACCTTTAATCACGCAACAAATAGACGATCTTTAAATTAATAGACCGAACTACAACTCCCAGAATCCTCCTTCTACGGTAAGCGAGCAGCCCAAACCCGCATACACGCAGCCAGCAGCCTCGGCACGTTTTCTGTCGCCGTTGTGCAGGTGCTTTGCATACACCGCACGCGTCTCCTCCTCGCCTCCTCTGCTCCGTGCGGCTCCCGGTGATCGCACCTTACCGGAGTCATGGCCGACTCGGTAGACGACATGTGTGAACGGCTGGTCAAAGCTGTCAACCTCACGATGGACCCGCAAACTAGCCAAATTTTGCGACTGGAGGCCCTGAAGGTACACCCACTGGAGCTACCGCTAGTTAGCTGATAGCCGTTTTTGCATGTATTTTAATCCTATATAGCATTGCATACAAATTGGGTAATTAAGTTAGCACGTCGTGATAAGAAATAAGTGACGTTACGCAGTCAGAACACGGAACACGATTTGGAACACTTAACGGTCAAGCTTAGAACATATCCAGATGTTGTTAGCTCTCGTTTCTTAGCAGCGATTCATTCATTGAAACATCTGCTCCTCTGCTATGGTGACCTAACAGCGTAGATTAGCGAGATTTTAAAGCAACCGCTGTTATTGTTGCATTGTAGTTAGCATAACGGCATTCACGATCTCCTTCATATGGTCATATCTCTGTTATTATGCAGTTCTGTGAGGAGTTTAAAGAGTCAAGCTCCCTCTGCATCCCATGTGGTCTCAAACTAGCTGACAAAGACCATTCAGCTGTAATAAGGCATTTCGGATTGCAAGTCTTGGAACATGTAATCAAGTAAGTCGATTTTAGATTTAAATGTCATTTATTATGCAAAATGAATAATTATGAGCTTTAAGTCATCTTATAATACCTTTACCTTATCAAAAAGATATCTGGAGTTGTGTTTTGTTTCATTCATACATGTCTAATTATTAGTCTGTCCACATCCCCAAACCTCAAAATGCTCTGTTCTACCTTGTGATGTCATGAAATAGTTATTTTCAGGTTACCTTTTATCTTTTGTTTAGTAGAGACTACCACTTCTAGAGCTGAAATCATTCAAATGATTCAAGTGAAGTACACCTTCACTTGAATTATTTGTTTAAAAACACAGTGGAGCACTTCCTGTATTTCCACATGACCTCACAAGGTGGACTATTTTCAGTTTGAGCGTAGAACTCAGCATAAATACACAGTTTTTGTGTGTGTGAATGAAACAAAACACAACCCCAGGTATGTGTGTATTATGAGCTCTTAAAATGCATAAAGAGAGTTTATCATGAGTGACATTTTCGTTGACTGTTTTATTGTATATATATTTTTACAGATACAGATGGAATAACATGGCACAGCATGAGAAAGTGCAACTCAAGGAGTGTGCCATGCAACTGTTGTCAAGTGTAAGTAGTGTTTTCACAATTACAATACTAAGGGGTATTCAGATAACATGATCATAATAAAAAACACTCTTTCTTCCAACAATAGAATGTGATTTTTAACTCAATATGAAATCATAGTACTTTCTTTTATATTTTCATGTGGCCTTATATCTGTGTAAACTCAGTGGTCCAGATACGTTCCATAGTGGTCCATACTAGTCTAATTGGTTTTATACTTGTTCTGATACAGCTCAAGATCATTCAGGAAATGTTCATTTCTGTCCTGTGAAAGTGACTTTTTAGTACTGATACCTGCTCAAATGAACTGAACAAATAGAATTATATTACTATGTGAAAATACTGTGCAATATTTTTTTCTCCATCCACTATGGTAGTAATGGTAGTGGGATTTCCCTTCCATCCCCTGCATAGTCATAACAAGATACCTCCAGTTCCATCACTGGCTGCTGTAATATGCACACCAAAATCTGATTATTATCACATTTCTGGAACTTTAAGATGACTTCAGTGAAAACTACAGAATCTGATGTGTGTAATCTGAGGAACCATGATGAGAAAGAAATTATATCTTATATTTAAATATTGTTGTTTACATGTCTTTTTTAAACTCCAGAAATATGTTTTTTGGTGTGTATGTAACCACAGCTATTTATTTATCATCTTCTAAGTGTAACAGAATTTGTCCCTCTCTTACACTTCTTTGTCAGGACTAATTTATGTTTGTAGTTGACACCTCAGCAATTATTGATCATTCAACTATTTTCATTCACACTATTTCCAGTGTGGCTTGGATTTTCTTTTACAAAAAATGTAACCAGTTAAAGCAAAAAATATGCCTAATGGAGGCGTAGTTATAAAGTTTATCTACAATTTGAGATTGTACAATTTAATGTATTTTATGGATGCCATGAAAACTAGCTTAGTGGAAACTAGTGGGGATCCAAATAAAGTATAAATGTTGCAGTATTCACGATCAAATTTTGTGATGATGCTACAATTTTGTTGTTGTTTTAGAGAGAAGCAAGCTGAGACCTGTTTATGCAATACATCTTAATCACTGTTTCATGACTATAATGTGTGTATTTTATATTAACGTTGCGCAGGTTGTTTAACAAATAAATACTGCCATATATTGTGAGCCGTGTATTGAGTATCGTGCTGCGATATAGTGAGCCGTGTATTGAGTATTGTATTGAATCGTGACCTTGTGATTCCCAACCTTATTCTTCTACATCTCCTTTTACTATAATTCTAATTCCTTATACTATAATATGATTCTAGGACTCGTTCGGACATCACTTTATTTTTTTAACAATAATTCTCATCAATTGCTTTCTTCAGGGTACCCGCTCAGTGCTGGAGGAGGAGAGCCATATCAAAGATGTCCTTTCCCGAATCACCGTGGAGATGATCAAGAGGGAGTGGCCTCAGCACTGGCCCGACATGCTGAAGGAGATGGAGGCCCTGACCAGCCAAGGGGTCAGTGGATATGACATAATCCAGGAAAAACACTAACTCTGCACACCATTCTTTTTCTCCCATTGTTTTTTCAAATACAATGATGTTTTGGTCGGCATGCAAATACGAGCGTTTGTGGAGGAAATTCTTTGCATATGACTCATCTGCTGCAGAGATTAGATTAGAAAAGATTCATTTTGACCTTTAACTCACCTCAGTTAGGTCCAAACACATGACAAAAGAGCAGCATCCAGTACCTGCTCCAAAATACATAACTTTGCTCTCGTGAACAAATGGAGGGACAGGATTTAAGTTTTTCTTCCAGTATTAAAGGAAAGAAATGAAAAAAAGGATGGGTAGTCACAATCACTTAGTTTAGTAAAGTGACTGTGTCCACCAGCAACAAAAAGGAGTGCAATGCATTCTTAATTCAGTTTTTACATCATATTGCTTGCTTGCTTCCTTGCTTGCTTCCTTGTTTGCTTTCTTGCTTCCTTGCTTGCGTGCTTGCTTCCTTGCTTGCTTCCTTGTTTGCTTGCTTGCTTCCTTGTTTGCTTGCTTGCTTCCTTGCTTGCTTGTTTGCCTCCTTGTTTGCTTGCTTGCTTCCTTGTTTGCTTGCTTGCTTCCTTGTTTGCGTGCTTGCTTCCTTCTTTGCTTCCTTGCTTGCTTTCTTTCTTTCTTGCTTGCTTGCTTCTTTGCTTCCTTACTTCCTTGCTTGCTTTCTTGCTTCCTTGCCTGCTTCCTTGCTCTCTTGCTTGCTTCATTGCTTCCTTGCTTGCTTTCTTTCTTGCTTGCTTGCTTCCTTGTTTGCGTGCTTGCTTGCTTCCTTACTTGCTTGCTTCCTACTTCCTAAAGATTACATTGAAATTAAGGCCTGTTGCTTCTTAAATTCTTAGCATTACCCATCAATAAATTAATTCTTTAATGTTTTATTACATTTTCTAATAAGACCATGTAAAAGATGACGAAAACTGTCCATCTAACAGAATACAGTAACATTTCGTTGCGTTTGTGTGTCCAGGAGGCTCAGACAGAACTGGTGATGCTGATCTTGTTGCGATTGGCCGAGGACGTGATCACCTTCCAGACCCTCCCCACCCAAAGGCGCAGAGACATCCAGCAGACCCTCACCCAGAACATGGACAGCATCTTCAGCTTCATGATGGCCATTCTGCACATGAACGTGGAGGACTATCGCAGAGTGGTGAGTGCATTTTGTTTTTTTGTTTGTTTTTTTCACTTGCAAGTCTGTCATATTCAAGTGCTATTTAGTGTTTTTTTTTTAAATTCCAGTGATGTACCTAGTTATGTTCTGCCCATTTTTAGAGAATACAGGAATACAGAAATAAAAATGACTATTTTTAATATGCTGGATATGAATTTTAAGTTTTTAAAGGTACACACTATGTAACTTGCATCCATTTTGCATTGTATTAAATTACAGATATTTTTTGAAATATGCCTTCATACTGTGAGTGGGGTTGCCTCTACACAGATCTGACCTGTAACTTGACCTGGTGGTGTCATGTGCTTGTCATCATGGAGATAGATAGGGTTAATTCCATAATGTGGAATATGTCAGGCAAAGCAATAACATCTCCCCGGTGACAAGCAGGTGGTAGACCATTCACCAGGAAAGTTGCATAGTGCATCTTGAATTCATGTTTGCTTTTTAAAAATATATTTCGTCTGTATTTTCTTTCAGAAATCTGTGCCTGGAATGGAACCCAAGGTGAGATATTACACATATTACATTACCTCCCTGATTGTGTTGCATTCCAGTCATGTATTATCTATATTTTTCGCTTGCCCTGATATAAACGCTAGATGAAGCTTTGTCCCCCTTGCACAACTTTTCCACAATAATAAACCTTCCGTCTCCTGGCGCTGCTTGTTTTGCAGGCCAGAGCTCACTGCCGGGTTGCCGTGGCGACGCTCAACACCCTGGCAGGGTACATAGACTGGGTGAGCCTGGCACACATCACCAACAACAACTGCCAGCTCCTGGAGATGTTGTGTCTGCTGCTGAGTGAACCTGAGCTGCAGCTGGAGGCAGCAGAGAGTCTGCTCATTGCCATCAGCCGCAAGGTGAGGCTCGTGTTAATGCTGCTAAACATGTGGAACTTAAAGAGCCTCTATTATGTAGAAATCAGGCTTTGGGGCTACTTTTCAGCTGCCGTAAGGAGTAGTTTATGTTTTACTACTTAATAAAGCATAATATAATGTCTTTATCTGCTGTGTGTAGTTATAATGTCTGACCTGTAAATCATGACTTTATATTTTGGACATTTTCAATCACAATATATTATATAAAACTACTCAATGAAAGAAACAAGTCTGCTAACTTCCGGTTGAAAACTGGCAATGATTTTCACCCTGCACCTTGATGATACGTCACCATAAATATAATGACAACAAAGTACTGTGCCGCTGGACCATGCTGATGGCTCCACTTACGGACAGCGGCAGTTCACAGTAGCGAGCAGCAGATTTCAAAAATCTGTGCCAAAATTGCTTTGCATTTAAGAAAATATATTACAAATAATAACAAAGTAAGTAATGAGAGCAGAAGAATAAAGAAAATGAGTAATTCAGCTGTGATTTTATGAGCTTTGAAACTGCTTACTTCAAAGTTCAGAGACAGCTTTTTGGTGAAGGAAACTTCTTTAAAAAACTACTAAAATATAACATGATTTAAAATGATTTTGCACACTGTAGGATCTTTAAAACGACACACATGCTTGCGATGAATATTTCGATCTTTGGATGCTAATTCTCATCTTTGTGATGTAACAGGGAAGGCCAGACGAGAGGAAACCCTTCATGCTTCTCTTCGGGGACGTGGCCATTGACGTGATCCTCTCTGCTGCTCAGTCTGTACCTCTAGAATCCATTTCGTATTCTACCTTTTATCTTCTGCTGAATTCTGAGTATATTTACTGTTGTTTCTCACAGATCAGCAGATGGACTGGCTGTTCAGAAATCACCTGATGGAAGGTGAGTTGATTAATCATAATAAACTGCAGATTGTTTTAAAGTCACTGATATATTCAAATTTTTGCTCAGTTCTTTGGAAGTTGTGGAGCGACGTTATGTCTTCCTGAAGAGGCTTTGTCAAGTGCTGTGCGCGATGGGGAGCCAGATGTGCTTTTTAGCTGTAAGTGAAGTTTTGTTTAATACAAATTTTTCTATTTTTACTTTTTACTTTTAGCAACAATATTATGCATAAATTGACAATGTTTTGGTATGATTAAAAACAAAATTAGCCAGTGTCTAATAAATGTAAGAATAACCTGGTGCACTGTGTAACTTTATTGTGTTTTTATTGCTCAAAATTACCTTGTACAACATGCATTCTTACTGTGAGCGGGGTCGCCATTCCACTGATCTGACCTGTAACTGTCTGATGTCTCCAAGGAGATGTTATTAGTTTACATTTTAAACATGTCCAAGAGAAAAGACAAAGACTGAAATATGAACTAACACATGAAAACATGTTTCAGAACATGTTTGTATGGATCTAAGCTACAGGTTTAGCAGTTTTTATGAAGAATAACACAGGATATTTTGTTCTTTGTGGAAGAAATTATGGTACTTAAAAAACTGCAGCCTTTGCCATTTAATAATTTTCTGGTTTGTTGATTTTGTGTTAACATAAATGATAACGATAATACTCTAATTTCTCTACAGGGTTCTGAATTAGGCATTGAAATTCCTGCAAATCTCTGCAAGTACACTGAAGCCCTCATGGCCTTCACCACACACACGAGCCATGTGAGTTTGGGTTTCATTCCTTTCAAACTGTCTGTTATTGTTCTTGTATTATTAATGTATTATCACATATCTCTGAACAGTTATTGAAAATGTCCACTCTGCCGACCTGGGGAGCACTGTTCAGACACGAGATCCTGTCCAAAGACCCAGTGATTATGGAGATGGCCAAGAAATACATGAAGACGTGTATGACTAATTTAGTCAAGGTGAAACGGCAATTTTTTTTTTAAAACGTCCAAAGATTACTCTTTTGGGCTTTAAGTCTGGTGTAAAGCTCTTACCTCTTCAAAAGCATACTCGTAGTTGTGTTTTGTTTCATTCACACTTGTTTGAGTGATCATTTATTATTAGTGTGTCTATATCACCAAAGCTCAAAATGCTCTGTTCAACATTGTGATGTCATGCATTGGTAGTTTCCAGATTAACAGCTCCCATTTACCTCTAGTTTAGTTTAGTTACTATGGCCCCTTTTAAAAGTGCTAATCCTTTCATGTATTCACTTTTTCAGACTGGGTATCCATCAAGAAATGACCACCCGAGCTGTATGTACTCCAGAGTGGACTTTGACAATGATGAAGATTTTCACTCATTTTCTATTGGTAATTTAATCATTTTATTTACAGCACAAAATAAAAGGTTTATTTTTCAGACATGGAAAATGTATGGAAATGAGAAAAAAGGTTTTTGTCGCACTTTGATTTGTTGTATTATTTACTGTCATCTAAAATCCAGGAAATCACACCTATTTTACACAAAATTTCTAGAGAAGAGACCCCCAAACCCCCCACGTATCTTTCGTTTTACCTGATCTTAGTGTCACACAGGCATCAGAAAATATTATATGCTCATCTACATAACAAAATGTACTGTGTTTGCCTTGGTGTATAATTAATTTGCAGTAATTGTGGACTTTGTATAGCCATAGCTTTACCATCCTTTTCACATTATAAGAAAAATATAAACAGGCAGGTAATGTGTTTGTAGATGCTGTGATAACATAACTAAAAATGTCCTTGGAAATGTTCTGGAAAATGATTTCAAGCAAACTGTAGGAACCCTGATTATTTGACCGGTGTTTTGTTGTAGTTTTCCGTGCCCAGCAGAGTGACATGCTGAGGCTGGCGTGCCGGATCGCTCCTCTAGAAGCTTTCCAGATCGTAGCCGAGTGGCTGCAGTTCCAGATCGCCAGTCCTGTTGATATCGGGGATGCCAGCAGTGAGTTACGATGAAATTTACTTTAGCCGAATAAACTAGCATAAACACGTGCCTTACTTTGTCTTTGTTGTGTTGTCATTAGCGACGTCTTCGGAAGGTATGTGCTCCATCCTGTCCCCATCTGTGATCCAGTGGGACGCAGAGACGATATTTATGGAGTGTTTGGTCGGACAAATCTTCAAATATGTAGAAGCAGAGGTAACTTTGAGCAAAAATGTATCTATTTACTTAAAGGTGCACCATGTAACTTTTCTGGTAAGAGTCCTGCTCCTGGTTCTGTCCATGGAGATATGCTAGGGAGGATGTTTTCCAAGGAATATGCACAGTAGGGCATTAAACATGTTTATTATTTAATTATTAGCGTTTTACTATAAAACAATATCTTGAAAAATGCATTCTGCTCTACAAATCTGACCTGTAAATTGGCATGGTGCTCATCTCCGTGGAAACAGTTTAGTGTTGTACTGTGAAAAATTCCACGCTAAGCAACAACATCTCCATCGTGCCAGACCTTCTATCCAGAAAGTTACACAGTGCGCTGTTTAAAATAAAAAATAGTGTTGAATTGTGTGTTAATGTGTTCCTTATGTTTTCTATTCAGAAGTTGCCCGTAGACCAGAGTGTGGAGCTCCTTCAGGCTCTGCTCAACTACGAGACCAAAGACCCTCTCATCCTGTCCTGTGTCCTCACCAACATCTCAGCCCTGTTCCCTTTTATCACACACAGACCACAGCTGCTGCCTCCAGTCCTATATAAGGTAACAACGTGCATTCATTTGCATTTTTATTCTTTTGTTACTCATTCCCAGTTTTCAGATATCATCATTATACATTATACAGTACTAGGGATGTAAAAAATAACCGAAATATCATGATATCTTATCATCAGTGGTCTCACAATAACATCGTGGACCATCACAATATATCGAGTCACAAGTCTCTTTGCTTAAATGAATAGTTCTGATGCAGAAATAGCTAAAAAGCTACATAGACCATGATCCTTTGCTCCGTTTCAGTGCAGACGACATGAAGAAATAACTGTTCTAAGCACTTTGAAATCTTCATTCTTTGGCGGCACGGTGGCTGAGTGGCTAGCACTCATGCCTCACAGCAAGAAGGTTGCGGGTTCGATCCCCGGGTCGCCCGGGCCTTTCTGTGTGGAGTTTGCATGTTCTCCCCGTGTCTGGATGGGTTTCCTCCGGGCACTCCGGTTTCCCCCATCAACTCAAAACATGCACTGTAGGTGTAAAAATTGTGTGAGTGTTGGTGGTGGTCGGAGGGACCGTTGGTGCCGCTTGGCTTGGCAGCCGCGCCTCCGTCAGTCTGCCCCAGGCCAACTGTGGCTATAACAGTAGCTTACCACCACCGGGTATGGAGTGAATGAAGAATGCTCTGTAAAATGCTGTGTAAAGCACTTTGGGGACATGTGTCTGTGTAAAGCGCTATATAAATAAACCTTACCTTTGGAGTAAGTCTTGTGAAGGCATTTTTAGAGGAAAAAGGAGCAGATTCACAGTTTTTTGATCCTCCACAAAACATTGTAATAAATCTGGTACGGTGAGATGTATATGGTGAAAATATCGTACAGAGAGATTTGGATATCGTTCCATCCCTAATGACAATAAATGTTGTACCAAATGACTGGTCAAAGCATTTTAGAATGTCAGTCTTGTTAATATGTAGAATATCGTAATATCATGAGCCTTCCTACCATATCATGAGCTTTCCCACAATATCGCAATAAATATCGTACTGTGAGGATCATTCCATGACGATATCGTATCATGAGACTTTGATATTGTTACACCCCTATACGTTACACAAAATTGACTCTTGTGAGCTTTAACACGTTACCTGTAAAAAACAGACTTGGAGTTGTTTTGTTTCATTTCCACACATTTGAGTAGTAGTCTTTAGGGATGGGCATTTGATTAAATTTTCTTAATCGATTGTTGGGAAAATTAACGATCGATTTTTGATTTAGTTTATATTAAAATTATCATCACCATACTCAAAAAACCCGATCATACCCGGGATACTGATGAGCAGGTAAATGCACTCATTGGGGATATAGTGATCAGTAGCACAAGGAGTGTCGACTCCTCACGCTACGTTACGCAACCTACATTCAGTTTGTCAATTAAAATGAACGTGATCAACAAAATTCTTAATGATCAATTATCGATTAATCGACTAATCATGCCCATCCCTAGTAGTCTTTCATTATTAGTTTGTCCAAAGCTCAAAATGCTCTGTTCCACCTTGTGATGTCATGTAGTATAGTTTTCAAGTTAACAGTTACCTTTAACCTTTAGTTCAAGAGAGACTGACAATTCCAGGGCTGAAATTATCCAAATGATACTAGTGAAGGTACATGGAGTTTAAAAACAGAGTGAAACACTTCATGTCTTACTACACAACATCACAAGGTGGAACCGCTTTTTGGATTTGTGTGTTAAACATGTTTAAATGAAACAAAACACAACTCCAAGTATATTTGTGATGAAATGAAAATAGCGTAATCTTAATCTGGTGGTAATGACTTGGTTAGATTTAGACATTGCTTTCACTGGTTTCAAGACATTTCTGATTGGTTACAAGATCATTTAGCTTTAAATAAGAACAAAATCTTCTCCAATAGCACAAGTAAAAAAAAGATATACACCATTGGAAAATAATTCGGCTTAAAAATAAGAAGTAATGTATGGAAACAGGTCTTTTGCCATATATCAGTAATGGGGGAAGACCCATTTTATTTTATTACATGAAAAAAATCTGTTACAGCCCTTTTTAATGTATAACAAAATAATAAACACTTAATTTCTTTTGCTTAGTCTAGTGCACACTGCTGAGCTCTAGAAATACATGAAATTTGTCTGGTAAAACATGCTTTATATGTTGATAATCGTAACAACCCATCATATCCTAATTTAAACTAATGGCTCCTTTATATATCTGTATTTAAATTAATCCATAATCTATTTCCTTACAGCTATTCAAATCTGTCACCTTTGAGACAACCCAAGGCAAAAATGTAAGTTTCATCTACTTCATTTTTCTTACATTTAAACCTTTGACCATAATTAAACTAGTTCTTTCTTTCCCTCCACAGGTCCCCCGGACACGAGCCGTAAAGAATGTTCGGAGGCACGCCTGCTCCTCCATCATCAAAATATGCCGAGACTACCCAGATTTCCTGGCGGTAAATTGAACCTACCCTTTTCCATATTTATCATATATTTATTACATATTTTGTACATATTAAAGGTGCACAATGTAGCTTTTTATTTGGGGATCTGTCACCTGCTTGTTTCTCTTCATTTATTCAATTACAGGTGGTTTTATAGCTCAAAAATACCTAGAACGTTGGAGTTGCTGTGAATTTGAGTTTGCTGCAGTATCAATTATCGAATCCGCCAGTGTTTTTTACCTTATTCCGTTTTCTTGCGTGACCGTTTCTTCTCGCAGCCGTGCTTTGAAATGTTCTACGACCACATGAAGACCCTGTTTGACACGGACCCCACCATCACGTACCTGGAGAAGTGCGCCCTGATGGAGGCCGTGGTCCTCATCAGTAACCAGTTTAAGGACTTCTCCAAGCAGAAGGCCTTCCTGGAGGACCTGCTCGCCCCGGTGGTCTCAGACTGGACTTCGGAGGAGCTGAGCCTGTAAGTTACCACACCAGAGTTTAGGAAAGGTTTTTTAAAGTTGTTTCCGTGAGTTTTAGCTTCCTGTTCATATCTTGAAGACTTTTGCACACTCAGAACATATAACATTTTATTCTGAGATGTTAATCACTATGGCAACAGTGTTCATGTTTGCCATAATTTTGGATGGAGAGGGGCCTAGATTTCCTTTTTTGAAAGAAATATCCAAACTTATGATGAAGAAAAATGAACAGTCACATCTTTAGAGTGGACAGCCCTGCACTGACAGTTGCCATTGTAAAAAATATTTCACCTTTATTTATTATGTTGAACTTTGCAGCAGAATTTAGTTTCATGTGAATGAAGTTGTGTTCTGTTTTCAATTTTCATTCATTTTTATTTGTTTGAGCAACACGCCCGTTTTGCTGGTTTTCCAATGACACTGACATGAGCATTTTATAGGCCAATATTAATTAATACAGATGGGGCAGCTAAAATTAAAATGATTAAAATGTTAAATTATGCTGTAATACAGTTCTTGAGTTTGGTCAGTAATAGAAAATACCAGGTTCAGCATTCGTGCATTTATCTTTTATATATTTCATGTCAAAATACAGTGTAATCAATAGGGAAAACTGGCCCTTGCCCCTCATCTGAGAGTATAACATCATCATGTTCTTGACCATCAATAAGGTTAACACTTTTACACTTTTAAACTCTTTTCCGTTTTGTTTCAGTGTGTTGTCAAACCCGGCCATGTTCCTGTCCTTTGTGGGGGCGGATCAGGTGATCACGGAGCAGAACAAAGAGCCGGAATCTATCAGCTGTAACAGAGCGCGGGTGAGTTAGAAGAAGTGGGGAAAGGGTTATTGTATTTTTAGTTTTAAGGTTCTTAATTTTAAAAAAAAGAAACAAGAACAAAAATAAAAAATAAGTAAAACCCCCAGAACCGAACTTAAACACCATAAATACATAAATACAAAAAAGAAGTAATGGTGCACATGTAATATATTTTACTAGTAAATTTATATTTCATGTTTTTGGAAATTAGTTTACTCTATTTTAATCATTATTTAAATCATCCATGTAATTAAATAATTTTTTCCTGTGAGATCCACTTTTGTTTTAGGCCAGAGTTGCCTTGTTATAATCATTGTATAATTTTAATATTCTTTTTTAAAAATTTGTTGCATGCTTTAGCTGTGGGTTTATTGTCTTGCTAAGTAGATTTAGAATGTAACTTCACCACCACTTCACCTAGTTTTCATGTCCAAAACAAGAGTAAATAATACATTCATCTATTGTTTAAAAAATGTCACCAACTGAAATGGCTGAAATTCTAAATAAATATACATGTTATGACCTTTTTAGAATGAATACCTTTTCAAACGAGTATCTAAATTTAGTATCATATTGTATTCAGGGATTGTTTTTTTTGTTTTGTTTTCTCTAACCTTTCTCTCCTCTCTCCTCCTGCAGCTGAGTTTCTGCCTGTACGTGCTCTCTGGTGTGTTCAAGCGCACTCGGTGGCCCACAGACCTGGAGGAGGCCAAGGCCGGGGGGTTCGTCGTAGGCTACACCCCAAACGGAGACCCTATCTACAGAAGCCCCTGCTACTCTATATTTTTAGCCCTTCTGCCCAACCTGTTTGCACTCATACGGTATGTCTTCTTTCACCTAGTCACTTTTTTGCTACTAAACTGTGTATAATGTCTTTTAATAGTGCTACTGTTAAAACTTACCAACTGTTCCTATCCTTTTTATTTGTCAACTTAAGTGCAAACTAGGTCAATTTGCAGCTTTCAAAAATGCCTAAATTTTCACCACTTCCAGTAGGTGGTGACATCCCTCAAGACTGCCCTGATTACAGTCTGGTGTTTCTTATTCCAAAGACCCCTCCTCCCGCTTCCTTCTCCCCTTAAGCCTGGTTTATAATCCAGAATCAAATCTATGCGGGAGTACCACCCAGCTCCCTGAAACATGAAATCAGAACTGTGCTGTGCTTTGTGCATGAGGTTTACATGCATCTCGACCAAAAAGTTACGTTGCGTGTTGAATTTATGCAGAACGCAAGAGCTGATTGCTTGAACCACAAAGACAAATGACAACTGATTATAATAGCTTGGAACAGCCAAAGTTTTGCAAAGAAATGTTGCATATGAGCCTAATATGAACATTTATTGTCACAGTAAATAAAAACAAAAATACAAAAAAAAAAGGTTTGGATTCCAATGACGTATCTGGACCCTGATCAGTTTAGCAGTTTTATCTGAAATGTGATTATGGGTAGACTTTTGATGTTTAATCCCACTTTAATATGATTAGTTTTTTGTTCCATAATAAACTTCCTTTTTTGTATTTCTAGCACACAAAACAGCCTGTTCCTCCCTGAAAACCTGTCCCGTTTGAGTGAGACTTTCACTCGCGCTCATGAGATTATGGATGGGGATAAGAAGGCTGTGCTCGGTATATAACATCACCATCGTCTTTTCACAGTGACTCATGTTTTATTTTTAGTTTCGTTAATGTCTTCCTCCTCTTAGGTATTACGCAGCCTCTCCTTGACATTTATGACTCTCCTGTTTGTAAAAGTAACCTGGAGCGTATGCAGGGCTTCTTCTCCACTGTCTACGACAACTGGTAAGAAGTGACTCTTAAAACTCGCAGCTCAGTAAAAGTTTTATTAAAGGTGCAGTATGTAACTTTTCATCTTGTTTCTAAGGATATGTCAGTGCTTTGCTTTCACTGTTCCAGAATATGGCATTAAACATATCTACGTTGCATTTATACAGTTACAGAAAAACAGGTATTCTGATTGTGAGCGCAACAGCAACAACATCTCCATGGAGAAAATCATTTGATGAAAAATCCACTCCAAAGTTACACAATGCACCATTAAAGCAACTCCACGTAACTTTCTGTTTATTTATTTTAAGGGACAGCATATATTTATAAACATTTAAGATGTAAATATGCAAAGATTGGAGCCAGCGTGGCTAATTTCCATCTTCAGTCCCTCGGCAGGTTGATGTGAAATGATCTACAAGACAGAGAAAAGTACAGCAACAATCACCCAAAAGTACATAACAGCAGCACACTCACTAATCACTCACATTAAAATCACAACACAACTACACATGGGGACATGTTTGGTTTGACCATAACCCATTTTTCCCTTGAGCTTTAAAAGCGTTGTACATAGGACACTCTCTGTCTTAGTGGAAGATTATTCCACATAGTCCCACCTTGGACAGATAAAACATTCTGCCCAAAGCTGGTCCGTCTGTGGTGTATGGTCACTTACCTCTGGTGGTGGCTCATGAGGTCCTTTCTGAATTGTCTTTACATTTGATGTATTCTGTTCCTGTTGGCGGCACCTGCATGATTCTTTGAAAATAGGAAGTTCAAACCATTCTTTGGAACATTCTCCATATATATATAGTTGTATTCTATTACAGTGGAACTTTTTATCCAAAGTATTAAGATTTCCATGGCAAAAACAGGTGGACGCTCTCCTCTAAGCAAACTAAGCATCAGGTTTGTGGAGATGAGAGCCTGCCCACAGTAAGGACACATTTTTAAGTTTTTTACTGCAATAAAAACATGTATAATGAAGATCTCTTTTGGCGGCCCTTCCAGCTGAGGGCCAGAGGCTCCTTCCAGCTGCTCGTCTCTGTAGAGAATTAAATTGGCTGAAATGTTCCACAGTGAGGCAGTTAACATGTCTGTCTTGGTTTCATAGTACCTAAAATGCATGGAGTTGCTTGATTGTCTTTATGGAGATAGACACATTTAATGCCACAGTGGAACATTCCAGGTAACACAAGAGCCTTTCCATCAAAACCTTGTACTAAAATAAAGATACATAGTGCACCTTTTTAAAACTGGGACCAAACCCAGAGCTAAACTAGGACTACACCAGGACTAGAACAGAACCAAATCAAAGACTAAAGTGAGCTTAAACCAAACTAGGACAGACATATCTACTATTCTTTTCTGTGTACAATAAAGACTCCATTTTACCACCCTTCCCTCCTCTCTGTCTCCTGCAGCTTCCATGCTCTGGGAAACGGAGGCCAGTCTCTGATGCAGGACTTCTACTCCATCGAGGGTCTGTCTCAGGAGATCAGCACCTCTGTTTTTGGCACCCTGGACCACGTGCCTGACCACAGACTCCGCCCCATCATCCATATCCTTCACTTCTACTTCACATGTTTCAAACGTCTAAACCACCGTGACACTGGATTCTGTCTGTTGTTTTTCTTTAACTTCCTCACGTGTTTTTATGGCTAAGCTGGTGCAGTCCTGTCCTCCGGAGTATTACGAGAGCCTCTTGTGCCCCCTGCTGGGCCCTCTGTTTACCTACATGCTGCAGGTGAGAATCACAACCAAGCACTGTTAAAAGTTTAAACTCAATGTGTGTGTGCGCTGATATTTTATGCATTATTGAAACTAAAATCTATTTTATGAATTCAAAAAACAGGCGTCCATGTTTTGTAAATCCTTTATTAGATTAAATAATGGGATTAAAAGTTCAGATATGGACTAAAACGGTAATCGCTATCGTAAAAGTTAGGATTAGTCTGATGGAAATGTGTGTGTGTGTTAATATTTTCTTTCTTTTACAGCGACTGAGCTTGAAGTGGCAGGTGATTAACCAGAAAACTTTAAATGAGTAAGTGCTTGTTTCAGTTGTCGTCAATATAATAATCATTTAAAATTTTGCATATACTTGTACGGTTTTGTACAGCAGTTTTAATTTGTTATATGAAAAATATTTATGGTTGGAAAAGCTATTGTGCTATACCAGTAAAAAGGGGTTTGCGGATTATTACTGAGAAAGCTGACATTGAGCGCCCTCTGCTGACAATAGTAAGCATGGCCACATCAACTTGAAATGAATTGTCTTGACAGTTAAAGCACCAACATTGTTTTTGAGATGCAAAATATGGTTAAAAATAAACTCCAAGCTCATAATGTGTTGTGTTGTTGCTTCAGAGGGGAGGATGAGGAGGAGGTGCTTTCTCACGAGAGCCAGGTCACACAGGAGATGCTGGAGGAACATCTGGTCATACTCGTCACCAGGGAGCTCATGGAGTTTCTATGTAAGTTTGTTGAAAAATTGTTCTTTTTTACATTTGAATCTGTCTGGACACTTTTAAACGGCCCATTTTACACTATTTTCTGATCTGTTATAATGTTTCCTCATCCAAAACATACCTGGAGTTGTGTTTTCTTTTATTCACAACACCCAAACCCTGCATATTTGAGTTGTGTTAGTCTCTCAAATGTAAAACACTTTGTTCCACATTGTGATGTCATGCGGTAATACAGGAAGTGCTCAATTGTGCTTATAACTTCCACACAGCTTCATCAGAATCATTTGGATAATTTAACTCTTGGAATTACCAATCTCTACTGAACTAAAGGTAAAACGTAGCTGTCAACATGAAAACTACCACTACATGACATCACAAGGTGGAACAGAGCATTTTGAGCTTTGGAGATGTAGACAGACTAATGATAAAAGGTCACTCAAACATGTGTGAATGAAACAAAACACAACTCTGGGTACGTTTTTGAGGAGGTAACAACATTCTAATGTCACTTAAAACTCTCAAGAATATACAGCTCTGGAAAAAAATAAGAGACCACTGGTATGTGTTTGAGTAAAAGAAACTTTTGTTTCATTCTGTAAACTACTGACAACATTTCTCCCAAATTCCAAATAAAAATATTGTCATTTAGAGCATTTATTTGCAGAAAATGACAAATGGTCAAAATAACAAAAAAGATTTAATGTTTTCAGACCTCAAATAATGTGAAGAAAACAAGATCATACTCATTTTAAAACAACACAATACTAATGTTTTAACTTGGGAAGAGTTCAGAAATCATGGTGGAATAATAATGATGAACACAGCAGTGTTTTTTCTCCTTTTCTTCCTTAAATAAGCTTTGGTTCAGGTGAGCAGAATGAGCAGAATGAGGTGTTTTTTTTCCAGAGCTGTATAGGATCTTTAATTCAGTTTGGTAGATGGTGATGCGTTGAAGCTACTGCTAAATGTAGTGTTATATATTCTGTATGTATATATATATATATACACCTCCTCTGAAACCTTATCTACTCTTGACTATTGATCTCTGCTTCTTCTTCCAGCCATGTCTTGTGTTACAAGAAAAGTGCCCGAAACCAAAACCGAATCACACAAGGAAGAAGCTGAGGGTGGGTGAACTACAGATCTGTGTATCAGCATGTACAACGAGGATGCAAGAATATATTTTTCTTATCTTTGTCTCTGATTATTATAATAAAACGATATTACCTAATAGTATAATATAGATTTTTAGGACGGACTCAAGTTTAACAAAATTTAACTCGTATCATAAAACATTCTCAGTATTTGAAGATATGGAACATTTGACTATTGAATGTATCTGTATAAATATAAAAGCAGGAAAAAGAACTGATTAAAATAAAAATGTAAAATATGTATTAATAGTAAACATCCAAATAACAGTACAAAGTGATATTTCTGCACTTAGTCGTTAATTTTACAGTCATTTGTCTGATACTTCAACCTTAACTGATGCATTTAAAGACGTGTTTTAGCACATTTCTGTTAGATTGACATCATATCTGAATTTCATTGGGTTACTACATTTATTTTTGTCAGTATTGTCCTATCCTAGTTTTGGGTAAAGGATATATGATGAGTTTTATAATATTTTGGTATGGCATTAAACTGGGCGGTCATTCTAGTTCTATTCAATCAGAGTTTTGAAACGTGTCTTACTGTGAGCCTGATCGCCTCGCCACAGATCTGACCTGTAACTCGATGGAGACAGATGAAGTGTAATTGCATTGTTTGGTACATTCCAGGCAAAGTTATAACATCACCAGGTGGACCCTCTACCAGAAACGTTACTTAGGGCTTCATTAACTATTCTGGAGACAAACAGATTGCACAGTTGCCTCACATTATTTGCATTTATTTATCACTACTACAATATATTGGTTGATTATAATATTAAAGTGAATGTTTGTGTATTTTTATGTCCAGAGGATGAAATGATAACAGACACGGTGCAGGCGGTGAACTCTGCTCATTCCACAGAGCTGACAGAACTGGGCAAGTGCTTAGTCAAACATGAGGTCAGTTTTACACTTTTTATTGAATTTTTTAATTGCAAATAACATAATCATTTTTTTGTGTTTTATTTTCTATCCAGAACATATACATGAGCTTGCTGACTCTTGCCTTCACCGCCATCTCATGGAAAGACACCACCATCTGTAACAGGACTGCGTCTCTGGTGTGCTGGACCCTGCTGAGACCGGTAATACAAATAGGCGAAAATAGTGTGAACGCAGGTACCTGAAATGTCCCCTGTATAAATGGTGCTTTTGTCCTTGGTTTGTTTCCTGTAGGCAACTGTTGGTAACCTCCTCCCTGATGCAGTCACATGGTTCTTCACCAGTGTTCTGAGGGCTCTGCAGGTGCACGGGCAGCATGAAGTCTGTAACAACACCCTGAACCAGCTCGCCATGCTCATTTATGAGAGCCTGGTAAGTCAAGTCAAGGTGTTTTCATTTGGTTTATTTTGAGCATAGTGCACAAAATCATATGTACAGACATGCAAACTCCAAATACAAGAAACAAAGAAAGAAGAGAGAAAAAAAATAAACAATTTAAACAAGTACGATTAAATTTGTTTACACACCCGAAAAGGAGTGGGAAGAAGTAAAAAAAAACGTATTAAATCCCCCCCTTTCTCCAAAATTAGCAATAGTCCTTTTTCACTTCCTGTTAGTCTTTCTTTAGGACTTAACCAGCAACTTTACAGACCTAAGTCATCGTACACATTTAAATAATTATACTGTACTGATCAACCACAGTAAACATTAGATAGTTCCTTTCAAACCAACAATAAGTATCTCAAAAAGAACCGTCTTCATTAGTATAGTGATATGGGTGAAGGCAAGTAACGTAAATCATCAAAATGTTAAATGGTGAATATTGAGTGGCTATTTATTACTTGCAAAGTAAATGAATGTCAAGTTTTTACATAAATAAATAAAAATGTATTATATCAGAAAGGGACTCTCAAATAAAGCCATTAAATGCCCTCCCAAAGCTTTACTCTGCCCCTAAGCAAAATCTGAATAATCCTCCAGAGTGAGCGGTGCCTGAAGGGTTGGGGGGCGGGCTCTGCAGTGATGATTGACAGCCGGCTGACGGCCACAGCAAGCCAACATGATGCGAACCGGTGTGCCCCAGACCTTGAAACAGAGTGGACATTTGGGCTCGGGTCACGCTGTTTCCCTTTTCTCCAGACACGGTGGACATGACAATGTGACCAGCGGTACCGAGGGGCGGGGCTGAGGGGGGCTCCTCATGTTCCGCCCGTAGACTGTGCTCGTCACATAATAACCTGCATCTGACTCATTGGCGGCTGTTAGTCAAACCTGAATATTTCATATGTACTGGCCGTAGTTGATCCTAAAGAGGCTCTTACAGACACTGCTTTGACCCAAAAGTCTGATTTTGAACAAATATGCACTAAAATGCCAAAATAAGGCCAGGGACAGGTATACATTTCTATTTTAGACCCATTTACACACCTAATTGGTTAAAAAAAAAAAGCGATTTTGGTGTTTAGTGGCCTTTAAAATGAAGTACAAGTGCTCGGAGTCCAAGCCAAAGTGGCAGTCACTAAAACCAACAGAAATTGTCCTAGTATCTCAACGAGTAATTACACAAATTACAGTTAACATGAGGCGTACAAGAGACACGTCTTGTTCAGGATGAGGCAAGTTGACACTGTAGTCCAGATAGACTAGATAACAGATGCAGAAGGGAGGCGGGAGGAGCAGGAAGCCAATACTCCAATCACGGCAGCAGGAGTCAGAACTGCTGGGCTGCACTTTGAGTTACTTTGTGCATAAATTGTGCTATACAAATCAACTTGCCTTGCCAGAGATGGGGACATAACGCACCGATCAGACGGCAGGACTCAGGCAGCATCCTGAAACTGCAAAAGGCACATGAAAAACAAACGGGGAGTGCAGGCGAGGCGGGTTGTCACATCATTATCTTTTGTTATCTAAAAAATATATTTAAAGTGAGGCGAAACCCATCAATTTCACACACAAACACATTTCAGCAGCCAATTGGGGACACACATGGTCCTTCTGTAAATCTCTGGTAGTGATGTTGTGTTTTGTTGAACTGCAGCGCCCTCGGTACACTGAGCTGAGGACCGTCATGACGCAGCTGCCCGACATCAACATGGAAGCTCTGGAACAGTACGACCAAAAACTGCTCGACCCCAAAGCCCAAAAACCCGGAGAGAAGAAGAGGAAAGACCAGTTCAAGAAGCTCATTGCCGGAACCATTGGGGTAATTATTTAATTATTAATTATTTCAAATAGGGGAAGGAATATAAGTCTATGGGGAAATCAGTGTTTAAAGAGCCCATATTTTCTAATCTGTTTAACACACAAACCCTCCATATGCCATACAGGAAGTGCTCCACTGTGTTTTTAAACTCCACACACCTTCACTAGAATCATTTGAATAATTTCGGCCCTGGAATTGCCCATCTCTACTGAAAAAACTATGAAAGGTAGTTGTTAACTTGCATCTACAGAAAGAATTATTATATTTTTGAGCAACAGAAACATCTGTAATGTATAAATGCTGGATGGATATGATTAAAGTCATACTAAGGAACATTCAGAATTATTATATTTTTGAGCAACAGAAACATCTGTAATGTATAAATGCTGGATGGATATGATTAAAGTCATACTAAGGAACATTCAGACAAAGCAATAACATCTACATAGAGACACCCTCCACTGGAACAGTTATGAAACCAAAATTAGGTACAATTTATATAATTATGTTCGCTACATTCATTTTATTTATTTCAACTGCTCTGTCATCACTGAACCCAACCTTTAGAGGGCAGTATTTCACCTTTAATTTAACTTCTACAGCTCAGACTCATGTTTCACGGTGGTCGGATCCGGACTTTGTTTTTGGCCGTAACTTTAACACGTTTTCTTCTGTCTTTATTTTGTCAACAGAAAGCTCTATGCCAACAATTCAGGAAGGAAGTCCATATTAGGAATCTCCCGACTCTGTTTAAAAAGCCAAAGGAGGAGAAGGACATAGTGCTGCAGAGCGAGGTGCTCGGCCTGGAAGCTCTTTTCGCTCCATCCGCAGACGGAGCCATGTAAACGGAACTAAAGGGACATCTCAGACTGAAAAAAAACAACAGTAGATTTATTCATGTTATTTTAATTTCCTTCCGTTCAAAGTCTGTATATGTTAACGTTCGTATCTCGACGTTGCAAAGCTTTAGTCCTGCTGAGCTATGCTGTCATTTTTCTTTTTTTTTTTTCCTTTTTTTTGCAACTACATTCTGATGTTAGGAATGTAACTGCAGCTGATGCGTAGTAAAATAAATTTGATAGTAAATATCGATGGACACAGTATTGCAAATATACAAAAAAATGTAAATTACAATTCTAATTTTGCGCAAGAAAATTTCAGAATTTGAAAACAGATTCACACAACCAAAACTAGTTATAAGAACGCAGAACAAAACAAAACAAAACAAATTACAGGGACATTTTTAAATAGTAATGAGAAAAGAAATTACAGATTTTTTTTATTTTAATTTTTTTTTATAAATTTAATTTTTGTATTTGTAAGTGATGAATTTCCTAATTACTTACTTAAAGAGTGTCATGTCCATGAAGGTTAAAACAGTAACAGTGTCTGTTATCGAAATTAGAGTTGTTACAAGCTTGTATTGTACGGTGTAGCGGCATAAGCTAACCAAGCTGCACTAACCCAAGTATTTCCCATCCACTTTGTCTCATACTAATATTACGGCCTCTTTTTGTGCCAAGTTTCTGTAAACATTAACACAGCAATTCAATCTCTCCGAACACAGTAGTAGTAGTGAAGCAGATAAGCACTACATTCCTTCTAGTTGTACATTTTTTGGAAGCGTCACAAAATCAAGGTTCTTTATACTGTATGTTGCCATGCTAATCTTACTGCTAACCGGCTGATTGAAATGTCATAATCATTTCAGAAATGTATTTGAGCTGAAGTGTACTCACAGTCCTAAAAGTTGTCCACAAGTGACTGATGGATTTTAAATAATGTTCAACACTAAAATGTCTGTACACAAATATAGAAGTGGGTTTCTTTAAGACTTATTTTGGAAGTTTAACAATTTCTATTTCGTTTTTAAATAAAAAATTGGAAATGTTTCTGTGGGTCATCTTTTGTGTTCTGTCTGTTTTCTCAATCATTCTCAGATTATCTTACATTATTTAAAAAATTCTAAGTAATCCTGAGTTTTGAGCTCCAAATGTGTTGGTGTAGACATATATGTGCGTTACTGAAGTAAACGAAGAGTAATGAGAAGACTCGTTGCTGAACACGCCGGTAGGGGGGGCTAAAGGAGGTTCGTTTGTAGGAGGCACCTCGCCCATCTGCCTGACCGACACTTTCAACAATCACAGATATACATCGAAAATAAAACTAGTATTTGTGCAAACATACGGAGATCCTCATTCAGGCCTGCATGAAGCATTAGACACCAATCCCTAAACTTATTCTGTCTCTTCTCTTGTCTGTCACAGACCAGTTAGGCCTTTTATAGTCTGGAGAAGCAGCTCTACCTCAGGCCCTGCGTGTTTGGAGGCGACAGGTTTGCTGTGTTCTAATTTACCGCTCATTTCTGTTTGGCTAAGCTTTTCTGGGGAAAAAAAAGATTTGTCATTTCATGAGTGAGTCACGCTCTGACCCAGGCCCGCTGTTTGGCAGGAGATTGGCAGGTGATTGACAGGTCATTGGCAGGTGATTGACAGGTGAATTTAGCGCGTGTTATTGTAATGAGCGCGAGCACACAGCTGCGCACGCACGCTGCGGCGCTGCGTCAGTGTCCAGTGTGAAACACGTGCAGGTGCTGTTGTCTGGAGGGAGACATGTTGGTCCTGTTTGTCACTCTGTGTGTCTCGGTGTGTTTCGCGGTGTGTTCCGCCGGTCAGATAATGACCGGACAGCCACGGGACATCTCCACCCGGAGCTCCAAGGTCTGGAGCGCGGCGCAGTTCGCCGTCCGTGACTTGAACCATGCGCACAGCCAGCAGCCTTTTTCATACAAGATCCTGAGCGTCACCTCGGCCAAGGTTCAGGTGAAAGAGCTGACTCAGTCATGGTTGGGCAGCTCATTAAACACAATAAAAAGTGAGTCAATTTGTGCAGGTGGTGGCGGGGATAAATTACATCATGGAGGTGCAGCTCAGACGTGTGTGCAGGAGCAGACACCCTGACAAGTGCAGGTCCAACCCTGAGGTAGGACCCTGTCATACAGCCTGTGGGCTTGGCCCGCACTCACAGGTGGGGTAGGCTCAGTGCAGGCACCAAACAGCCTCATGTGCTGTGAGCCTCTTGCAGATTTGAAGTTCAGTATAAAATTGACTCATTTAATCTGTTTTTTTTTTTTCAGGAGCTCCACTGCAGTTTCACTGTCACAGAAATCCCTTGGCAACGCAAACGTTTTGTTTATCGCAAAAGCTGCAAACCCCAAAAACATTTCTAATAAACTGTACTGGTATGTATGCCAAGTGAAGCGCCATTATTGTCTTATTGTGTCCAGCATGGATTACTGAGGCTTTTCAAAAGTGCTTTATTCTGTCTTTTGTGTTCATAAGAGTGCAAGTCCTTGTCCTTTATTGTTCTAACACTGGGCTGAATATGTCCGGTGACCTGCACTCATCATTGTATTGTATCAGAATTCCAGAATATTCCACAGTCTCCCCTCCCCTGAGCGTCCGGGCTGCTCCAGACACGTGCTCCCACTCCCCCCACACCCTCGTACAGTAGAGGGGCACTGGCACATTTCCACTGTAGGAGGATTTGTACGTTTTTTGCATTCACTTCATGTGCAAAACTTAAACCTCGACGAATATTTACAGCCATGTTTAGCAAATTTCTGCCTCTCCTTCAAAAATAAGATCTAGACACTCCTCAAATCTATACCCCCTCTCTCTGTCTCTGTACTCTGCTCACTCCACGTGGGTTGCGTGTCTGGGATTACAGTATTTTCAGATTACTGTCTGCTGCTCTGACCCCCTTTTTTGTGGGGAACGCAGCCGGCCATAGCCCTACTGTGCATTATCAGAATAATATTGAGTAAAATGTGGTTTTCAACACGTACCTATATTAGTGTTATCATGATGCTAACATTTTAAGTTTGATTTTGATACTAAGGAAAAGATGATTTAAAAAAAACCTCTTTATTCTGAATGTAACTTTTGATCATATCTTTTAACTTGTATACTTTTCCAAACCCCAAAATATATAGAAAGATTATGAAAATACATTGTGTGTTTGAAAGCAATAATATAAAATAAGACATTTCAAATTTCTTTTCTGGTATTTAAAATCACACATGAATTAATCTGCCGTTCTAATTAAATCATATTAGTTTAATCTGTTTTAATACGTGCAAAAGTAGGCACAAAGCAAAATGGCGGGACAGTGCGGCGTGTTTACAGTAAATAAGCATGTTGGCGAGTGGTTGACACCCGCCCTCGCCCACAATGCCCCGTCGCACAGATCTTAATCAGAACTGAGGGGACTGGGCAGAACTGGCTGGCACGGGGGGGGATTAGAAGTTTGGGCGTTTGGTTTGGTCGTTGGGGGAAGGGACGATGACGAACGTGGAAGTGCCAGGACGGTGCCCCCTCCATCTGCCACGCCGCGCCCTACCACCTACCACCTTCCACCCTCAGACCCACTCCCAGGTGCCTGTACGTGAGTGTGTGTGCGTGTGTGTGTGCGCGCCTGCTCTCTGCCCTGTCCTCACTTAGCCTGGGCAGCAGATGGCGAGGGGTAAGGCTCCTGCTGCACCCTCCTCTGATGCCCCCTCCTCTCCTGCACTCTGCCCCACGCCACCAGCCCCTCAGCCCCTCTCCCCAGTACCCAGCCCGGTCCTCTTTGTGCCGTGGGTGCTGAAAGGAGAGCCCCGGCCTGCCCTCCTTCCCTCCCACCCTCCTCCTCCAAATCCCTGGCCGGCTGCCATTGGCGGGGCTCAGTCAGGTGTCCTAATGCTTCAGTTAGGGGAGGAAACGCTGCTTAATCTGCCCATCGCGTGCCACTGGGCCTGGCCCTGGCCTCTTTGTGTCTGGCACCCCTCTGATCATCTCCACCCTTCATCTGCCCGGCCCCCCATCCCCCCCTCACCCCCCGGAGCCTGTGCCGACCGGTCTGTGCCCCAACATGCTGGTGTCATCTCCTCTGGCCCTACCTGCAGTTTGCCTACTCGCGCTGGGAATCACAGGGTCCTTCACGATTCAATACGATACTCGATACACGGCTCACGATACAATATTATCATGATATGGCTATACATGTGATAATCAGTATATTCCACATGGTTTGCTGTTTTTTATAGAACCAAATATGTTTTAGCAGCAGTATTTCTTCGTTAAACCACTACCACTGCAAAGTTAATATAAAATAAATCTATTTTAATCATAAAACTGTGGAAAAAATTGCTAAAATATACCAAAATATAGTCATGGTGATACATCAATACAACAGTCCAGATAACAGTGGTGTATCATCAAATTTAGTATCACGATATATCGATATTTCAGTATTTTAGCACACCCCTTGTAGGCACTGGTATGTTTTAGTAAATTATTTTGTGACTAGTGCTAGAATTTTGATGTGTGTTCGGAGAAAGAACACTTGCTTATGCAATACACTTGACATGTTCCTGTTTTAATTGTTACAACTGGTTTATTGGCGATGTGATAATCGGTATATTTCACATGATTTGCTGTTTTTTAAGAACTAAATATGTTTTAGGAACAGTAACATGTATTTGTTAAATCACTACTAATGCAAAATGAATATGAAATCCATCTATTTTAATCATAAAAACTGTGAAAAAATAGCTAAAATATACTCATGGTGATACATCAATACAACAGTCCACGCTAATGACACTGTAGCATCAAATTTATTATCATGATATATCAATATTTCAGTATTTTAGCACACCCCTTGTAGGCACTGGTATATTTTAATAAATTATTTTGTGATTAGTGCTAGAATTCTGATGTGTTCAAAGAAAGGACATTTGTTTATGCAGTACACTTGACATGTTCACTGTTTTAATGGTTACAACTGGTTTATTCCATATTGACTTTGCACAGGTAGTGGTTTATAGCAAAGAAATTCTATTGTTAGTGCATTTGGGTTTTAAAAATAGTGATATATACTATGCAATAAATATCGATTACTGTATGTATTGCTATATGGTGGTAATATCGTATCGTGAGCCATGTGTCGTTTGGAATCATGAGGGACCCTGTGATTCCCAGCCCTAGTGCCTGCACTCATGGCTAGTTCTATTCCATATGTAGCTGATTTGTGGGTGGTTCATTGGTCACAAAGAATAAACAGGGTAGATTTCCCCTTTCCAAACATCTGAGCAGGCCTCAGGTGTGTGCAGATGAGAAGGTTCTGCTCATGTGTTCTGTGGATTCTTCATGATACACAGCCCCTGTGTTCTGTCCACTTTGTGTTGATGCGAGGCCTTTAATACCAATTGAATGAATGGAGAAAAAAAAATGTTGGGGTCGGTAAATATTTATTGTGTGCACATTTTCTGGAAAATTTGTGGTTATTTTTTTGTCTATATGATATACTTTTTTTGGCTTGTAAAAGGTCAAATTAACTTTTATGACTCATTGCAGAAACAGTTTCATTTTGACTATTGCAATTTGTGTTTGTTCCACATTTTTGTAGATGTATAATAATTTTTGTGGTTTAAATGTAGGGTTTTTGTGTCAGTGGCATAAATTTGTTTCAGTATTCTAACTTCTTGAGTTCATTTTAAAAAACAATACAGTAAAGTGTTTTCCCTTGTTGACATGTTCCATGCATGTGACATGTCTGCAGGAAGTAATAACAGCTGATAGACGACCGTCACCAGCAGCACAGTTCTGCTGACAGTTCTGAAGATGACAGCAGTCGAAACGTGTCAAGGTAAATCCACTTTACTGTATTGTGTTTAAAAAAGAACCCAAGAAGTTCGAGTGCATAAGAAGACAAAATGAACATCTTTGGCATTGTTTCAGTTATATATTATTATTATTAGGCCCGAGCGCCCAGGCGGCGTAGGGCCTATTGTGATTATTATTATTATTATTATTATTTTCTATCATTTCTTAAGCAGTGTATCATGCTTCAAAATGTGCGCAGGCCGAGCTGGTGCATAGAGCAGGTTTTGTGCCAGTTGCTCACTTTGGGCTGAGTCATTATTGGCCCCATGCTGTGCAAATGTAGATTACAGAGAGGTGGCTACAGCAGCACACACACATCTGTTAAAGGGGGTCCACTGTTTATTTACAGCCCCTCTTGTACCTGATGGGCAGAACTGGAAGAGTCTGGTGTTCTGTTAAGACAATAACAGAGAAATTAAAGCACCTCTGCAGTCACCAGCAAATCACACTGACAGCTGCCTTCATTTATTCAGCAGGAAATGGCACTTTGGCTTAATTTGAAGGACCCATATTACGCTATTTTCTGATCTATGTTATAATGTTTCCTCGTCACAAATAGTTTTTTTGTTTCATTCACACATTTTTAACACACACACCCTGCATATTTAGGCTCAGTTCTTTTCTCAAATAAAAAAAACACTGTTCTACCTTATGTTACATATGATGTTATGTGGTAATACAGGAAGTGCTCCACTTGTGTTTTGCATAAAGGGTAACTTTTAACATGAAAACTGCTGCTTCATGACATCACAAGGAAGAACAGAGCAGTTTGAGCTTTGCAGATGTGGACAGACTAAAAATAAAGGATGACTAAAACATGTGTGAATGAAACCAAACACAACTCCAGGTATGTTTTTGAGGAGGTAACAACATTCTAACATAACTGCAAGCTTTGTGTAAAACACGACCTTTAAATACATTTGTGTGTGTGTGTGTGTGTGTGTGTGTGTGTGTGTGTGTGTGTGTGTGTCTGTGTGTGTCTGTGTCTGTGTGTGTGTGTGTGTGTGTGTGTCTGTGTGTGTGTGTGTGTGTGTGTGTGTCTGTGTGTGTGTGTGTGTGTCTGTGTGTGTGTGTGTCTGTGTGTGTGTGTCTGTGTCTGTGTCTGTGTCTGTGTGTGTGTCTGTGTGTGTGTGTGTGTGTGTGTGTGTCTGTGTGTCTGTGTGTCTGTGTGTCTGTGTGTCTGTGTGTCTGTGTGTCTGTGTGTCTGTGTGTCTGTGTGTCTGTGTCTGTGTGTGTGTGTGTGTCTGTGTGTGTGTCTGTGTGTGTGTCTGTGTGTGTCTGTGTGTGTATGATGCCTTCATTCTGATAAATACACGTCTAGAATTTTTTTTGTTTTGTGAATGAAAAAAAAAGCTGCAGTTTTTCCACATAAATTTGTTAAAATCCTAAAACTCCACTTGTTCTGGTAGCTTGTTTTGATAGGGTTGTTTTGGTAGTGACCTTGTGTGCGTGCGTGTGTGTTGTGCGTGTGTGTGTGGGGGGAGCTCTTCTCATTTGTTTGAATTATATTTGTGATCTTCTGCAGGCTCCTGATAGGCCGCTGTTACATAACCAGAGCAGAGGTCATTACCATCTGACCCCTCCTCACCCCTCCGTTTGATTGACCCTCGGTTTGGTCCCCTCTTAAGGGCAAAGGTCAGAGTTCAAAGTGTCCTCAGCTGTGCTACCATGGAAACGGCAGCAGTCGCTCTTCCGATGGTCAGTTTGGATGTGAGGACCGTGGGTCATGGGTAGTATGGGGTTTCACTTTCTTAATTAACTATTTGAATCGTTTTGTTTATTAAGTCCAATAATACCACCGTAATGTAAAGTTAGTAGATGACTTGACAGCTACTACAGTTTCCAACACTGATTTGCAATGTTCTAGCAGTGTTTATTACATTAAAAAACTCAAAGTGTGCTATATAAAGTTGGAAAAAATCCTACTTGTAACTAAAAGTGATTTCACTGAATTTTGCCATGCCAGAAACCCAGCTGTGGTGAGTTTGTCCACTTCCTGTTTGTGATGGGTATCCTCACATTCAGCGCTGTGATGGGGGTGGGACGAGGAACCAAGGAAATCAATATTTTCAATGTAACGTCCGGCCAATGGAATAACAGGGTGATTTATGTAGAGCTGGTGGCTTCTCCCAATCAGTGGGGGTTTGTGCTCTGGTTCTGCTCTTTGTGTTTTATGTGTTTGCGTCTTATATTTTTGTAGTTCCCTGGTCTTGGTCAGGTCTCCAGCGCTGTGCCTGTACAGCCTCATGTGAGCTGTGCACTGTCCCACTCCAGAGGGAACTGAGCGAGGGAGACCACCAGCCCGGGCAGCATATGTGCCTCTGCTGTGAGACGACGGGGCACAGAGCAGGAGAGGAGCGGGCACAGGGCACCAGAGTTTGAACCACAGACTCTGGAGTGAAGAGCAAAAACGTGGACAAGTGAGGAGGCGGGAAAGGCAGCAGAGAACAGAACAGCAGCGTACAAAAGTGTGCTGTGTGTGTCTGTATGCGTGTGTGTGCGTGTTCTTTATTGCAGTGGCCCCACCTACCCTCCATCCCGTGGAGGAGCAGAGTCCCGCGGAGGAGGGGTGGGATCCCCTCCCTCTGACACACACCCACTCTGATGAGGCTCATACACGCGCTGCTCTGAGGCAGCAGTCTGAGGAGCGCTGGATAGACACGTCCCACCCTTCTGCTCAGGGATGCTCCACAAGGTACCTCAGCTGCCTCCGCTACTGTCTCTGCTCCTGCCTCTCCTGCCGCTCCTGTCTCTGCTCCTGTCTCGGCTCCTGTCCGCTCTGGTCTCTGCTCCTGTCTGTGCTCCTGTCTCTGCTCCGTTTACGGTGTTTATCAGTCCTGTGGGGCTCCCTGTAACCCAGTAGCCTCTGTGCTAATGTGTGTTAGAGGGCTGCATGTGCGCTGAGCAGGCTGGTTGTAAACAAGCTCCTTGGGCTGGTGCTGTAGAACTTGAGCTGAGAGCTTCTGTAGCAGGTACATGTGCTTTTACTATTCTGTGTTTGAGTCCAAACTAGTTCCTTAGCATCCCAGGCTTCAGCTGCTTGTTGCTTGACTGTAACTGTAGCTGTGCGTGGCTAAAGTATTCTGAGAGGATGGAGTAAAGTACATTATCTATGCTGTAAAGCGTCCTACATGTCGAACCTGTGTGCTGTAAGCTGCTGCTTGTTGTTATAATGTAAAGTGGTGAAGTAGTTCCCCTATTGCTGTGCTCAAGTTGTAGTATTGTTTTTGTGGTTCATGTTCCTGTCCGTCTTTAGTCCTATAGTGTTGGACGTGCTGATGAGATGAGTGTGAGACGGAGGCTGCTCTGTGGGTGAGTGTCAGAGCACATGTCTTGCATGTAACATGCTGTACTGGCAACCACCCACACCCACCACAGCACCAGGGCACAGTGTGCCACTCTGCTCCATGGGCCTGTTCTACAGCACACACTGCTTTACTCAGATCTGTCGCAGTATTTAACCTTCTGTTTCAGTCATGTTCTCCATCCACTAAATCATTTCACCATCAAAATAATATCAGATGCATCTGTTTAACATTTCATACATACACACGTAATGTGTGTTAACTATGTAGAGGAAAATGTTATTTTATTTCTCTATAATATTCGGTTTACCTAAACTGAGTGTGGAGCTGAAATTCTGGAGCATTTTTTTTAAATAGACCTGATGCATAAGTGTCCCGTCTCCATCTCGGCATCTCGTGCCCTCGTCTCTGCTGCCTGTGTACAAGCAGGCGTCCCTCTGTGTTGGACCTGGCCCTCTCTGTGCTGGGGCAGTTGTTTTCTCTGTGCTGGGGCAGTTGTTCTCTCTGTGCTGGGGCAGTTGTGCTCTCTGTGCTGGGGCAGTTGTTCTCTCTGTGCTGGGGCAGTTGTGCTCTCTGTGCTGGGGCCTGTGCCTCTCTATATTTGGCCCCTGAGCTGTTGTCCTCCCTGTCCTGGGGCCTGTATTGGGGCCTGTATTGACCTGTTAATAGTATTATCCACAGAGCGTGTGGCAGGGCCGGGGTCACATCCCTCCAGGCTTGGATGGTCAGCCCTTTGGCCACAGTTTGGTCAGTGTCCAATCGGATGGAGCTGTGGTCATCCTTCACTCTCCTCCTTTCACAGAGCAGGTCACAGGGGTCAAAGGGTAATAAGTTTAACCCCTGCAGGGGTGAGGGGTCACAGGTCACACACAAGGCCATAGGGAGAAGGCTTGCATCATCAATCAGTGGCACTGCTGCTTAAAGCTGCATATCGATGACACACTCCCAATGCCAATCTCATTAGCATGCTATGCTAAGCACAAAGGGCGGCCATTACAATCACATGGAAGTGACTCAAAGTAATGAGGAATGCCCCAAATGAAGTCGTGCAGTTTCATCTCCACCCCAGTCTCCCCCTTCTCCACTAGCTTTATTCTGTTAGCTTCTCTGTAGCTCAGACCTCCTCAGTCTGTGGATGCCACGTGCAGCGGCCTTCACCTCCAAATGATTTCAGTCGCTCTGAAATGGCGGTGGCGCCGCACACTTTAGATTTGCTTGACGCAAAACACAAGTTGTATTTTAGCGTTTTTAAGACGTTCTGTAACTGGAAACATAAACCAAATACTGAAGGAATGTCACTGAAGGAGTGACTGGAGATGGGTGCATATAATAAATGGCGCAGGACAAACAGAGGCTCAGAGGTGTGGCCTGTTCATGGTCCAGCCTCAGTGATGCTTCTTATACAGAATACAGAGACTGTTGTGGACCCCAGTGTCCCCTCCTCACACTGTATAAATGCATGTATGTGTGAACAGTGCAGTGGTGCTGTGGCGATGCTCCTGCATCTTCCTGAGGTCTCCTCTCCTGGGCCTGGCTGATGTTAGTGATGTGTCAGCACTCTGCAGCCTGTCTGCTGGCTGCTCTGGCTCAGGCTCGGGGCTGTGGGCTGTGGGGAGGCCTGGCCTGGTGCCAGTGCGCACATGTCTAGGACCAGACTCAGAGACGGGATCAGGGTCCACTGGAGGCATCGCTCTAACTGTACTAGTAATATACATGTGTATATGTATCAAACAGTTGAATCATGTGTGTTTTCTGATCTGCAGGGCTCCACAGAGGAGGACGGGGTGGTGTGAGAGGGGACCCCTGCTGGCCCATGGTATGCTGCACCCAAACACACTGCACACGTCACAAGAGCTCTTAGATTGGTGCATGCCATTAAGTGTTTGAATAGCGCACATGTACATGCTCGGTCAGCTCCTGCGCAGACACAGCCCATCAATCACAGACGCTCCAGCGCCGCATTGCTCTCTCCTGGTCTCCTGTCCTTTTCCCAGGGCCAGAATTACACAGCATTTTACCTGCAACACTGCATTTTCTGCACTTTGTTTACTCCCTCATTCACATCCACCGCTGTTTACGGCTGCGTCTTAAATCAGGACTCGCTCGTTGTAACTCCGCACAGATCCTCAGACTGGGGCAGAGGTGTGTTTTAGCTCCAGTTCTGTGCACTGTTCTCAGGGTGAGCAGGAGAGAGCAGAAGAATGCCACGCTGGAGGTCCCCATCACTGTAACTGCTGTCAGCTTTTATTAGCATCACATGGAGGCTACTGTACTTCATCTGTGATCCCTCTGCTCTGCCCCACGCTCGTGCACTAGGGCTGGGAATCACACGGCCCCTCACGATTCGATACGATACTTGATACATGGCTCACAATACCATATTATCATAATACATATAATAATTCATATATTGCACATGATATTCTCATATATATATATATATATATATGTATATATATATATTTTTTTTTTTTTTTTTTTTACTTTTACTGTGCACAGAGCCTATTTAGTATCAAGATATATTGATATTTTAGCACTCTGCTTGTACGTAACACTATTTGACGCAGTAGGCATTTTGATCAACTTTTTTTGTTTACCTCACAACTTTGAACTGGATAGATTTGAGACTTTTGTTCAAGTGTCAAATGTCAAGTGTTTCTCTGAACAAACATCCAAATTGTAGCATTGTTATAAAATAATTTAGTAAAATATACCAAAAAAATACTCAATATATCGATACAGCAGCCCATGATAACGATTCTGCATCACCAAATTTAGTATGACAGTATAAGGATGTTTTGATATTTGAGCACACCCCTACCTTACACAACACTATTTGATGCACTCGTGGCCGTTTTGATCAGCCTTTTTTGTTTACTTCACAACTTTGAAGTGAGAAGCAGATAGCGGAGTAGAGACCTTGGCCTTTCGGATAAGAGTCGGGGAGGAGGCGGAGGCGTGGGAGCTGACACAGGTGAAGCGATAGACGCAGCGAGAGATCGATGCTTTTGGTCAAGGTCCCGCTCGGTCTGTGTGATCAGCTGACGGCTTCTCTTCAGATTATCGGGGCTATCGCACGGCAAACAATCGGCGGACGGTGCATATTAGAGCTCCTATGTTACGCAAAATTGCCTCTTGTGAACTTTCAGCCATGTTAGAATGTGGTTACCTCATCAAAAATGTGCCTGGAGTTGGAGTTTTGACTCTAAACTCTTTATTTTTCGTCTGTCAGCATCTCCAAAGCTCAAAATTCTCAGTTTGAAGCATTACTTTTCAAGTTAACAGCCGCCATTTGCCTTTTTGCTCAGTCGAAATCAGCTGAAATGATCCAAATGATTCTAGTGAAGCTGTATGGAGTTTAAAAACACAATGGAACAATGGAGTGTTTTCTGTTTGAGAGAAGAACCCAGCCTAAACATGCAGGATTTGTGTGTTAAACGTGTGAATGAAGCAAAACACAACTCCAGTTTTGTGACGTTTGCGATGAGAAAGTCTTCTTCACCGCGCTGAGAATATGAGATAGTTACGGCGCTCTTCAGAGATCCAAAGCGGGAAGATAAACTAGATGAAAGAAGAGACGTGTGCCAATATGCTTAGTCATTTTTCAGATTTATTTATTTGCTTCGACTCCAGGCCACGCGCTCTTCACCGTGCGACGCAGTGAGGGCGCGGAGATGATACACAATTTGCTCGTCCACAAATGGGCTCCGGAAAGGTCAGGCGCTGCCCAAGTCGATGTTGCGCTACGGCCAATAAAGCCACCAATGACTGTCCTGCTCCGATACACAGTAATTGTCAGGAGTTTATCACAGGGACGGGGCTTTGTCACCACCAATGAGAACTACAACAGCTTTATACGTGGAGCTGTCAAACACGGGAGCAGGTCTGTCACGGAAATTAAGCTACTCTATCTACTTATCGTTCAGTTTCTATGTAGATGAAAGCTGGAATATTTTTTTAGAGCTCGGTTTTTATCACGTGTATAATTTCTTTGCAAGAATTTAGGGTATTTTTGTTGAAATATAATATGATTTGAGCTGTAGGGGGTTGAAAATGTGACTTCAGTCTCTTATTTATTTCTGATACTGCCTGTTTAAAAATGGTTTACCGGAATAATCTTGCTTTGCTATTGTGTTAGTGCCATAAAGTAAAGTAAATTTTAATATTATCATTTATATTTGTTATATATCTCTGTAGCGATAGATCGTGCTTCAAAAATTCTTATCGTGACTATTAAAACGAAGAGATAACCACACAAAACATGACTACACTAATCTCGTAAAGGTTCATGGAGTTGTGGGTGAGTTTGTAGTAAATTTAAATAATGAATTTGGGGAAAATAATACAAATCGACCCTATACTATATATTAATCCAAGAATATCAGCCATCAGTTGCTCCATATTGGTTGATCTTCACAAATAAGCTTTAATTATTCTATCGCAGAGAGTTTAGGAAATTTCGCTAGGTCCTGAGCTTTGTGACTGTGTGTGTTCTGTGTGTGTGTGTGTGTGTGCAGACCTTAAAACGAGCAGGCCCCTATAGCACGGGGCAGGCTCCTTGTAAAAAGGCCACTCCGCGATGGGCCCAAATGGAGCTCCTCATTTGCATCAGACATAAATCCACTTTTAAATGGCAGAAAATAGCTCGAGAGACACACACACTGAAGCGTGCAGGATTAGAGCGCTAGTCAATTGTGTGTAAGACATTGAAGACGTGTGGAGGTAATATGCGCGGCCTTTAACGCGTATTTACTTATTGTATCAGCACGATTTACTATTTTTATTTTATTTTATTAAGGCAATGTTATAAGCTTGGACAATGCGCTTTGAACTCTGACATATGTTAATATTTTAGCTCCTTAAGCTCTCTAACTTGTTTATTTCAGTGTCAGTATGTCGTCTGTAATGATTTTCTATTGTTTCTTTGTGTTTTTTTAATGTCTTGTGGTGCACCTTGAGCTTTTTGCACATATTTAGCATAAAAATCAACAGTTTTACAACCTATTTCCATTTGTAATCCGTCGGGGGAGGGGTCATAGTGCAATATATGTACACTGTAATGAGAAGAATGCTTTATAAAATGTATTTAGGTACAGAATACCGAATACCTGAATTAAAATCCATTTTGTAACATATTCTGATGGACCAGTCAGCGAACTGTATTCTGAATACTTGGAATACTTTAACACAGAGTTGCATTATATTATAGTGAAAAAACATGATATACAATTACAAACAGCTTGATTTTTTTTCTACGTAATTAGAGAAGTAAAAATCACACACACACATTGTAAGAGCGTTTTTCTCATTGATTCAGCGTAGTTCAAAGCCACAGTTGCGAGCTGAAGTACTGTCATGTATTCCTTTGATTTTGATTTGAAGTATCTGTACTTTGAAATGAAAAATGAAGACGTAACAGTACCAGAATGCAGTATTTCCAGGACGTGTATTCAGTTACTTCCCAACACTGTATACAAACGTAGATATCTGTAGTTTTTCAGCATAATCAGACATGCTTTAAACTCATTTTAGCTTCACTCTGGCCACATATATTGAGAATACATATGTGAATACAAATTTTGAGTAACTGTTTTCCAGTACAGTTCATTTTCTAAAATCAAAAGAACACATTACGGTATTTGATCATGTAATTTCGACTTTAACTTGACAGAATCAGTGACAACTCTGCTCTGGTGGTGTACGCAAGTATGATTTTTTTTCCCATTTCGAAATACTGATAAATAAATGCAAAACAGCTGAAAGAAATATGAAACAGTTTTTAATCTTATGTTGTATTTTTAGGCTATAATTTAAACACGACTCAATGTAAAAGTAGTTTAAGTATTCAGAATACAGTACTCTGATTGGCTCATGTATCAGAATAGGTAAAAAAAATCTGTTTTACTTCAAGTTTTCAGTATTCTGTAACTAAATACGTTTTCAACATATTCTTCCCACCTCCGCCGATATAAGGAGGGACTATTTTCTTTGCCGGTTATGTAAATCTGGTGCGACAGTGTGCTGTGACTGCAGTGCAGGCTTCACTATGGGGGGATCAAACGCACAAACTTATGTACGTCCTGGTGATGGAGCTGCATTCACACTTTGAAGAAACAGAAACATCTTTACGCAAATTCCAAGTTATATATAATAAGACTGGGTGAAACTGCAAGAAAGGAATCTTTTTTATCACAATAATTACTATATTGACTTTTTGTTCTATATATGAACGCTAGAACAGTATTTTTTGTCGTCGTTTTTCTTACTTCTGGGGAATTTTTTGTTATTTTTTGGTTATATGATCAGATTTAAGTCATAAAAGGTTGAATTTCTTATGTATTTATTAATAGCTGCTCATGATTTTTACACTTTGAATAGTTTTTGTGTCTTAGCTCTGCTTTTGTGTGGCCTATATCAGTTTATTATTTACTTGAGCAAAATATCGCACTTCAAAATGTGTTATTGTGACAGGCGTAATCACAATTTTATTTGTATTTCATTTTATAGAAATAGCGTTTTTAAGAACAGTAACAAGACAGACTTTTATACTTTTACACAATTACAATTTAACACAAAAAATATTCAAATTTCGTAAGTCTGAACTCTCCAAACCTCTAGACTTCTCCATTAAAACCTTAAAACTCATTGACAGTTTGAAATGAATACATCTTTATTTCATTAATTTCACAGTAATAACGGTAAGTAACATTTATTATGTGAATCTCCACTTAACCCCTCCCAACTTCCTCCTTTTTAAAAATTAATCTACACTTATACTCCTTGAATCCAAAGAAAAGACACTTCAGCTCACACAAATATAAAAACTGGGTAAGAATCGTCATATTTTTGCGCTTAAATATTGATCAAGTGTCCATTTTCTTTGCACTAATGGGGTTTTTTTGGCTACACGATCAGATTTAAGCCGTAAAAGGTTGAATTCTTAACTTGTACGCCTCATTACAGATGCAAAGTACTAAAGCGTTTCATTTTTCTGTTTATTTATTGCAAATTAAGAGTAGTTTTTGTGGTTATTTATCGCAATATATTAAAATTTCGCATAAGCTTTCATCATTCTGTCTTGGAATCTCCACTCTAACCCCTCCCGACTTCCTCCTTTTTTCCTCAGTCTACAGTTAAGACTCCCTGAATCCAACGGAAAGGCCCCGCTATTGCCCCAGTCACTTCGGCTCACACAGATCCCAATTGTTTTTAGCCACTGTCCCGTCTCCGCGCTCACCGGGCACACACGCACCCACCCAAGCACCCGCCAACCCCGTGACCCCGCACCCCCGCCCGCACATCTGCAGCCCGGCCGCGCATTCTCACGACGCAACGTTCTCTCACCCACCACCCCACCGTCAACAAAAACTACAATATGGCCGCTCCGGGTGGCCATTCCCGCAGCCCCGATTCATAATTCGACCAGCTCTCCCCATTGTCTCCTCCCTTTGATCATTTTACCTCTGACTGGTACAATGCATCAGTCTTTTTGTCAATTAGTGGTACAGTTAAAGCCCCTAACGAAGTCCAGAGGCGTCCACAGTGGCTAAAGGGCACGAGGTCAGGCCCTCCGTGCTTCTGACGCCCAGTGACAGCGAGCCGAGCGGACAGGCCTGTGAACGAGCGGTGATATCATTATTGGAGCGGCGGGGCTTTTGTACGCGCGAGTCAGCAAAGCGTAAAAAAAAAGGGGCCCGTTTGAAAAGCGAAAGTAAAATTGGGTTTGATGAGTCACAGTGAGAGACCAACGGACGAGGACAATGGCGGCGGTTTGAATGGGGCTGTGTCACTGTAAGGGCAGGGGGGCAGCGGGGCTGGTGTTAGCACGAGGAGACAGGCGGGTGGGTGTGGTCCAGCCGGTTTAACTGGGAATTACATATTTGGATCATTTTAATTACATAATGGGTGCGTTGACTGTAATATGGTCCCAAAAATCCACATTGCACCAGACCTGTTGAATAGAACTAGTTTAGCTAAATTGTGGCTAATAGTATAGAGGAAATACTGGGGTTTTTAGCTTTAACGTAAAGGTTTCAAGATTCAAGATTGTTTATTTGTCATATGCAGGTTCAACACAAGGTCGACAGTGCAATGAAATGCTGAGGATGAGAAGAACCGTGGACTCGCTAAGATAGTCAAGAAGTACTAATAGCTGCAATAAATAGTACTGTTAAAAAGTGTTTGCAAATACAAGGGAAAATAAGTAAACAATATAGTAAAAAATATATATAATAAAATACAGATATAATAAAAATTTAATAAAATATAGCAATATACAAAGGTGCAGGTAGGATTAAAAAATAAGGTGTAGGTTCATTTTGGTCTAACTTTGGGAGTCATTCTTATATTTTTGATATTTAAAAAAAAAACTAAAATACATAAGCTCTTTCTACCAGCTGCAAGTGTTGGTCTTTTTTATGCAATGTAATTTAAACTGCAGATATAAATCTATAGTAGTCTGGGTTTTATGTGATAAAACAGTATCACATTATTGCAAGACAAGTTTTGTGTTTGCGATATTTGTGCTGTTGGTGCGTCACATTTTCATTGGCGTAAGAAAAAAATAAAATTTTAAATTGCAACAATTATTTTTAAATGATTTTTTCTGGTAACTTTGTGATAAACTGGTTGTGGAAATTTACAACACAAAATATCAACATTTCAAAAAAACCTGTAAAAATGGAAACGTGACTTTTCTTGTATCCATGTGATAGAGGAAACAGTATTTACTCAGCTGGCAGCGGCACGTTTCTGTAAGAGACCAAGCAGCGAGTGAGACCCGTGATATAGTGGCGACATATTTTTCTTGTTTCTCCTTGTGGGACCTGTGCATATGAATTTGAGTTATACGTCTGTGCCTTGAGAGCAGTAGCACGTCTCTGCTGCCCCAGTCTTTCTTGCTCCTGTACCGGGGGAGAACTGGAATAGTTTTCCTCCTCTAGTCTCTCCTGCTCCAGTCTTTCCTGCTCCTGTACCGGGGGAGAACTGGTATAGTTTTCCTCCTCCAGTCTCTCCTCCTATAGCCTCTTCTCCAGTCTTTCCTGCACCTGTGTCTCCTGTCCCAGTCTCTCCTCCTCTATCCTTTCACTTCTCATCTCTCCTCCTCCTCTCTCGCCTGCCCCAGTCTCTCCTCCTCTCTTTCCTCTTCTTGTCTCTCCTCCGCTATTCATTCCTCCTCTAGTCTTTCCTCTTCTTGTCTCTCCTCCTCCTGTCTCTCCTCCTCTAGTCTTTCACTTCTTGTCTCTCATCTTCTAGTCTTTCCTCCACCTGTCTCTCTTCCTCTGTTCTTTCCTCCTCTATTCTTTCACTGCTCGTCTCTCCTCCTCCTGTCTCTCCTCCTCTAGTCTTTCTTCCTTCTGTCTCTCCTCCTCTAGTCTTTCCTCCTTCTGTCTCTCCTCCTCTAGTCTCTCCTCCTCCTGTCTCTCCTCCTCTAGTCTCTCCTCTTCTTGTCTTTCCTCTTCTTGTCTCTCCTTCCCTACTCTCTCCTCCTCCTCTCGTCTTTCCTCTTCTTATCTCTCCTCCTTCTGTCTCTCCTCCTCTAGTCTTTCCTCTTCTTGTCTCTCCTCTGCTATTCGTTCCTCCTCTAGTCTTTCCTCTTCTTGTCTCTCCTCCTCCTGTCTCTCCTCCTCTAGTCTTTCCTCTTCTTGTCTCTCCTTCCCTACTCTCTCCTCCTCCTCTCGTCTTTCCTCTTCTTATCTCTCCTCCTGTCTCTCCTCCTCTAGTCTTTCCTCTTCTTGTCTCTCCTCCTCTATTCTTTCCTCCTCTAGTCTTTTCTCTTCTTGTCTCTCCTCCTCCTGTCTCTCCTCCTCTAGTCTTTCCTCTTCTTGTCTCTCCTCCTCATGTCTCTCCTCCTCTAGTCTTTCCTCTTCTTGTCTCTCCTCCTCTAGTCTCTCCTCCTCTATCTAGTTTTTCCTCTTCTGGAGGAGGAGACTCCTCCTCCTCTCCTCCTCTAGTCTTTCCTCCACTCGTCTTTCCTCTTCTTGTCTCTCCTTCTCTTCTCTCTCCTCCTCTAGTCTCCCCTCCTCTAGTCTCTCCTCTATCTAGTCTTTCCTCTTCTGGTCTCTCCTTCTCTACTCTCTCCTCATCTTGTCTCTCCAGCTCCAGTCTTTCCTCCTCTTGTATCCGGGGAGAGCTGTGCAGTACTTCTCTCCTCCTCTTGTCTCTCCTGCCCCAATCTCTCCTTCCCCAGTCTTTCCTCCTCTTCCATCGAGGGAGCGCTGTGCGGTACGTCTCTCCTCCTCCTGTATCGGGGGAGTGGTCGGGGGGCCTCATGATGTTAGGACAGATGGCGTTTAGCTCTAGCTGTGCCATGCTCAGTGGGACCCAAAGCTTTAGAGGTTAGGCCTGTCAAAACCACTCTGTTCATTCACTGCCTAACAAAGTGTGGACTGTCAGCCTGTTCCATTTAATAAACTTAAGATTTTTTCTTTTGTCACCGCCCAAGCAACACTTTGCAATTCAGTGACCTGAATATCGCAACAAGCCGCTCTCCTCAATAGAAAACACCGCACCTCTGGCAAAGGACTTCCCCAGAACGGTCCAACTGTAGGTGGAATTAGTTTGTTTCTAAAAGGACGGCGCTTTTGGGTCAGCAAACTTTAAGCTTTAACTATTCATGATTACAAGTGCTAAGACTTTGTACGCTTTCTTCTGCGGCTAGAGCTGTTTAAATACGACTTCAGCGGCCAAAAGCTGATCTTAAACGTGTATAACTTTTTGGTTAAGGGTGCGTCACCTGCTTGTTTCTATGGATACGCCGTTTTGCTGCCTGGATTGTACCACATTATGACTTTAAAAAGCTCTACCTTACATTTATTAAATTACATGTGGTTTTAGAGCTCAAAACACCTAGAAAAACACTGACTGAGCGGGGTCGCCTCTCCACAGATCAGACCTGTACCTTGGTTTTGTTTGGTCTCCGTGAAGATAGAAAGGTTTAACGCCACACTGTGAAACATTCCTGACAAAGCAATAACATCCCCACGGAGACAAACATTTGACAGACCCTCCACCAGAAAAGTTACACAGTGCACCTTTAATGCATTAGTTTATTAAGCGCTATTATTATTTATTGCGCTTTAAACACTTTTCTGTTCATATTTTTTGTCTAATCTTCACCACCAGAGGGAGACACAGATTTGACTGTAGAAAGATTTCATACTGTACTCATTTCCTGGTACAGTGGGATCCAATTGGTCTGGGTCTAGGAACACATTTCAGTATAAATGATTTGTATTTTAGCTTTTTTTTCTTTCATTTAAAACAAAATTGACTCTTGTGAGCTTTTAGTGACCTTAGAATATTGTTACCTCCTCAAAAACATACATGGAGTTGTGTTTTGTTTCATTCACACATGTTTGAGTGACCTTTTATTATTACTTTTCTGCATCGCCAAAGCTCCAAATGCGCTGTTCCACCTTGTGATGTCATGACGTGGTAGTTTTCAAGTTAACGGATACAATTTACCTTTAGTTCAGGCAATTCCAGGGCTGAAAATATCCAAATGATTCTAGTGAAGGTGAATGGAGTTTAGAAACACAGTGGAGCACATGACATCACAAGGTGGAACAGAGCGTTTTCGGATGAAACACGCGTGAATAAAAACAAACCACAACTCCAGGTCTGTTTGCGATGAGGAAATATTACAAAACAGATCAGAAAATAGCGTATTATAGGCCCTTTAAACTAATCCACCAATCACGTTATTTCCATTTATAACGTTGCTCTGCAGATCAATACATTATGCAGATTGATCGTGACATTCTCGTTTTCTATTTCCTCACTTTCCCCATTTCCCAATTTCTCTCAGGGGTCAAAGCGAGCGGCGACCTCGGCGAATGACCAGCGCGACATTTGACCCGCGCGGCCGACCCAGGAGGATACGCATCGACAAAGGGAGGCACGTGCCCCGGTGGAGTCGCCATGGTAACCGGAGACCTTTTGGGACCGGGGGGGGGGGGTCGAGGGGGTGAGGGGTCGCGGCCGGTGCTTTTATCCAGATCTGTGTCAACCATCTGCTGTCCATCGACCCTGGCGGAACACGGACTCTCTGCAGACCCGTGCGCCACTGCCTAATCTCTGCAGGCAACTGTGATGTGCTCCTCTCTCTCACAATCACCTGGAGAGATTCTGCAGTCGCTCTCATGGAAACGACGCACAAACACGCGCACACACACACACACACAGACACAAGCACACACGCACACACACAAACACACACACACAGACACAAGCACACACACACACACACACAGACACAGACACAAGCACACACGCACACACACAAACACACACACAGACACAAACACACACACAGACACAAACACACACACACATACACGCAAACACACACTGAAGGGTTTGTTGTTTTGAATCTGTATGTAGTCCCCCCAGCTTTTTCTGTTCAGATACCGACTCCAGTACTACAGCTTTAAGTATCTGCTGAAATTTGCATTTATTTACAATATTTTCTCTTATTTACAATATTTTCTTCTTCTTCTACTTCTACTTCTACTTCTTCTACTTCTTCTTCTACTTCTTCTTCTTCTTCTTCTTCTTCTACTACTTCTACTTCTTCTTCTTCTTCTACTTCTTCTTCTACTTCTACTACTTCTACTACCCTCTTCTACTTCTTCTACTACTTCTTCTACTTCTTCTTCTTCTTCTTCTTCTACTTCTTCTTCTTCTTCTACTACTTCTACTTCTACTTCTTCTACTTCTTCTTCTTCTACTTCTTCTACTACTTCTACTACCCTCTTCTACTTCTTCTACTTCTACTTCTTCTACTTCTTCTTCTACTTCTTCTACTACTTCTACTTCTTCTACCTTCTGCCTTCTTTTTTCTTCTTTTTCCTTTTTTTTTTCCTTCTTCTTCTTCTTCTACTTCTACTTTTACTTCTACTTCTATCGTCTTCGTATTAGTATTCGTAGTATTAGTAGTATTAGTATTATTATTATTAGTATTAGGGTTAGGGTTAGTATTATTACGAACTTTTTCCAAATCCACTTTATTTCTATAGCACATTTTACAAAAACAAAAAGGTAAATTGCTCAAATTTGGTCATACTTGTCCTAAAACAAAAAAAATCAGTAAAAGCGAATAAAAGCCAAAGCATAAAAATAATAAAATAGCCTTAAAATAAGTTAAATAAATAAGACGCAGAGACTCACACGGTCCCTCCTGTGGGCTCACCACCTGCAGAGGGGTTCATAGGGGGGGTCAGGTGCTATGAGTATTGGGCAGCAAGCTGCCCCCGCGACCCAGCCGGATTAAGCGGGAGAAGATGGATGGATGGATGGACTCACACGGTGTTGAAAGTCAAATTATTACTTTATTTATTTACAAAAAATCTATAAAAGAAGATAAAAACATAGCCCAGAACTGACCAAACGTGTTATGTGGCCTTTATCTACCCCGCCAGTATCTACAGAGCTACTTTGTACGAATAAAAGTGCAAACATGAGACTTTCTGAGCACAACTCCCAAGCAGTAAATGGGTTTATTACATCTGTTTGTACTCTCAACCACGATATCAACTTTACCATTATTTGGAAGCCGATATATCTTATTCAACTCATTTTTCAGGCTCGTGCCGATATCTGATACCTGTATTGCATCAGTGCATCCCTAGCCTCTGTCTTGCCTTGCTGTAGTAAAATGGATAAAGGCTAAGAATCAAAATTGCGTAGAATTGTTTGAAACAGAATTCACACGATTTTCCAGACTTCAAATTTGTCAAGATTCATCCCTTACCTTCTTGCTAATAGAAAGACAGATGTAAATAAAGAAATATCGGTTATACAGTCCCATTAGAGGCGCATCCTATCAGAGAAATTTGCAGGTATCGGATATCTACAATTCCAATATCGATTCGATCTTGGTTGGATGCATGAATTGATGTAATAAGACAATTTACTGGTCATAGTCGGCCCAGAAAATCTCATAATATTTGATAATAATAATAAGTTGTTCTATAGTTTCTTGAGTTAAATAACAGTTACGTAACACATTTGAGGAAATAAATGCTGTTTTCATAGTATCGAAATTGGTATTGGACCTGAAAAAGCTGGATCTGTGCATCCCTAAGTCTTGTGCAGCCTGAGTTTGTACATCAGAGAAAGCGCCCTGTGTTCGTACCACAGTTTCTAGCCTTCGTTGAGATTCTAAAATCAGATCAGATCAAATAGCGGAGGTGAAAACGCGCAGGGAACAGTGTAAAACCTCCCTTTGTTGGGCCCAGCCTCGGTCACAGCCCACAGGTTTTGGATTGAAGTTGAGCGTTTTTAAAAAAGTGCTCCTAGAAACCACCTGCTCCTGAACCACAAAAGGATTTCACACTTAAATACTGTTCTTTTCACAAAGGCATATCTGTGTGGATCTGCGCGCCGCGTGCAGCAGAGTTCGGCTGCGGCTGCTCCTGTGTTTCTAAAGGGTTCTAGAGGTCTGAATGAGCCAACAGGTGCCGTCCACCTGGTCAAAACCTGCTCGAAAAATGCTTCTCGCTGCAGACCAGGGCACTTTGAAGTGCTCCGGGCCTGTCACGATAAATCCTATCTCGATTTCAATAGCCTATATGTTCAATATAATCATAATTTCTAAGGGTTAGTAGTTATCATGGGTTCTTTTCATTTGTACTAATGGGGAACCTTTTGTTAGATTTCTGCAGCATCATGATATTTGAGCTGTAGAAGGTTAAAAAAATAACTTCTATGAATCATTATGAAGACAAACTCAGATATTTTGTAACTATATCATACTTTTAGAATAGTTTTTTTGGGATAATTCTGCTGTTTTTTAAGTTAACTTAAATGGCCCATATTACGCTATTTTCTGATCTGTGTTATAATGTTTCATCATCAAAAATGTTGAGTTGTTTTGTTTCATTCTCACATGTTTAACACACAAACCCTGCATATTTAAGTTGAGTTCTTCTCTCAAACTCTCTGTTCCACCTTGTGATGTCACATGGTAAGCCAGGAAGTGCTCCAATGTGTTTTTAAACTCCATGCACCTTCACTAGAATCATTTGGATCATTTCAGTCCTAGAAATGCAAGTCTACTGAACAAAATAAAAGGTAACTTAACTTGAAAACTACCACTTAATGACATCACAGGGTGAAAAAGGGCATTTTGAGCTTTGGAGATGTAGACGGACTAATAAAGCAGATTGTTTTTGAGGAGGTAACAACACTAACATGATTTCAAAGATCACAAGAGTCAGTTTTGCGTCATATCTGACCCTTTAAATATTATTGTTTATCATCTATATTTTCTTGCACAATATATCTTCCAAATTTCTTCCCATGCCAGGCTTATGCGCTCCCACTGAACCCCGCAGGCTAAGCACTAACTACCTCCATGTACAACTGCGCCCACCGCTAATGACTCAACAGAGGGAAGTGTCGATATATCTGCTCCATACACTATTTATGCTCCTTCAGTGTTTTCCCCCTTCATTACTTGGTTAGCTTCACATTCCTGCCCCCTCCTCTCTTCTCCTCACACATCCGCTCATATTCTGCTGTGTTTTGGTGAAATCTCAGCTGGCAACTGTGAGTGGTTCACTAGCTGCTCTCACAATGGCCTCTGGGATTATGCTAAACACAGCCCGGGCCTCTCCCCGTCCACCCAGCGGAGACTCCCCTTCGGATCGCACAGGAAAGAGACGGAGCTCCCTCAATGAAGACGTCAATGCAATTAGATCAGTTCATCTCAGCGTGCCGCGGTGTCTGCTCCAGCTCTGGTCCAACTCCTGGTTCTCCGGAGTTTCACCAGCGTCTTTTCAGAACTCCGCCTCCTCTCTCTCAAGCCCTTCATAATGCATGCCCTCTCGCAATTTGCATGAATTCACTTTCCAGATGCTTCTGCTGCCATCTTGACTTAAAGTGAAGCGCTTGGTTACAGTAGGGGCCATTGTGTTCCTGTCACATGAAAAGAATGGTATTGGATGTTTTACTATGGACTGGGTCATCACCTATCTCACAGTAAAGGTCCTATATTACTCCAAAGTGACTCTTATGAGCTTTAAGTCGTGTTAGAATGTTGTTACCTTCTCAAAAACATACATGGAGTTAGTAACACTTTATTCACTAGCAAGGACCACGCCAACAACACATGTACGAAGCGAAAAACGTTTATTATATTGAGACGAGGCAGATCGGCTGGGTTGAGACTCAGGGGGAGGGTTACAGTCTCAATCTTCACATGGCCCAGCAGGAACTGGATCCCCTTCATAGGCGTCTTATGTCTGGAAGAGAAACGATCAGGGTTGGGAGGCTGGGGTCAAGTTATTCGGGACAAACTGGGTTTCCGGGATAGGCTGCTGCAAATAGGCTTCTGGGAAATTGAGGTGTGGTAGAAGTGAGCTGTGATTCGCTGGAGAGGAGGCGAGGGCGGTTGAGGCGCAGTCCTGCTCCTGAACCTAAGTTTATCCTATTAACTACATTTATTAGTCTGTCTATATCTCTAAGCTCAAAATGGTTCCACCTAGTGATGTCATGAAGTTTTCAAGTTAACAGCTACCTTTTTGTTTAGAAGAGACTGGCAATTCCAGGTCTGAAATCATCCAAATTCTAGTAAAGGTGCATGGACTTCAAAAACACACTGGAGCACTTCCTGTATTGGCACATGACAATACAAGGTGGAACACGGTGTTTTCAGTTTGAGAGAAGAACTCAGCCTAAATATGCAGCATTTCTGTGTGAAATATATGTAAATAAAAAACACAACTCCAAGCATGTTTTTGATGAGGAAACTACATTATAACCGATCAGAATAAAGTGTAATCTGGGCCTTTAAAACTTTTATGTTACATTTGTGTAGCATTGGTCTTTGCCGCTGGGACCTGGAGCTTTCTGATGGGGATGATACTGCATCAGGAACTGATTGGCTGATGCTGACTTGCCAACAGTGCCTGATGCATTACCTTCAGCATCGAAAGAATCGTCACGACAATGACAGCTACAGCTACAGCTACAACTGAGATGAAATCATGTTCTGTGTCTCTTTCTCTTTGACAATAAACAAGTCCTCTGCTCTTTAACTATGTGTCTGCGCCTGTGTTATTTCACCATTGTGGGCTTGAGGTTTGGTTATAATCATAGTCTGCATAAAGAAGTGGCCTAAGAGTGTGACGTCGCCCGTAACGTTCGGCTCCAGTCAAATGAAGCTCGACTACCACAGCTGTCATTACTACTACAGAGACGGTTTTTATATAAGAAATCTGATCATAACCGGATTTCTGGAGTTCTCAGATTAATGAAATGTCCACTTCAGTTACAGTTGATGTGCGTAATCTAATTTATTTAAAATAAAATATGCAAAAAAGAGCAATTAAAGACAAAGACTTCATTGTACTTTATCTTACAATAACAGTTAAGCTTAAAATCCACTGGCTGGGGTTACATGCTCATGCAAAATATCAGATTTTTGAAGTTATAAGATTATTAGAATTAAATGTAAACAACAAAATTATTTTTCTTATGTACCCTGTGATTACTCAAATTTAAATTGTGCAGTTTTCATGTCCTTTCACTCATTTTTAAGGTCTAGAAAGGGGATATTTATCCGATTTTGAAGAGGTTGTAACTACAGCTGTTGACGTATTATCAGATTTCTCTTGCACATGTTAGAGCTGCTCTATGTAACTTCTAAGGCAGAGGGTCCATTACTTGCTTATTTCTTTGTCTAGAATGTTCCACAGTAGGGCATTAAACATATCTGACTTGTGCTTGCTCAATTACAGGTGTTTTAAAGCTCAAAAATGTATTGGTACCACGTGCAGACTTGCTTTTTCATAGATCTGACCATTAACCTGTCTCTACAATTTTATTACTGTGGAATAATCAAAAAGTGCAAAACAGTAATATCTCCATGGCAACAAGCAGGTGGCGGCCTTCTTTCAGAAAAGTTACACCGTGCACATTTAACACATAAAATTAGATGTATTTATTGGGACATATGATTAGTCTAGTTTTTATTTTTTATTAACTTATTAACTTTTATTAACTTACTTACACCATATTAAAACCTGGACTAGTTTAGGTCTAACCCAGGACTAGAACAGACCCAAACCTGTTTCATTTGGATCACCATAGAAACCATCTCTTTTTAAATCAACTTAATTCAGTCTCAGTGGATTAGTTACACTTAATTGATGCTTTCTTACTGTGGGAAAGCCTGTGTCTAATGACTTGTAACCTTGGGAGAGTGAGCAGCTTAGCAAAAAGAGGGGTCAAAAGGTCAAAATTCTCAGAACGATCGTGCCAAGTTCACGCCCCCCTTGTAACTGCGCTGTTGGCACGTGCTCTTACCCACGTGTTGGGCTCTTCACCTTGGGGAAATCCACAGAACCACGCCAATTCTAGCAGATGTTACAAATCGGAGGCGTCTTGTAAACACAGAAATATATTATAGGCTAATGTGTGGCGCGTATTAAGGTAGGCATCTGACGGAATCCACCTGCTGCTTACCCGGACCTCTATTGCACCTACTGAAAATACCTCTCCACGTGTCCAAGAATGCTAAAAATATGTCTATAAAATGACTGGAAATGAATAAAGGAGAAAAATGACGAAAATGCACTCAGAAATTTAAGTTTTTTGTGACTTCTCTGACGCCATACTTTGACTATCACATCTGATAGTGTAACAGTACCTGCTAAACTAAAGAACAAAAGATTTATTAACTGCTGACAGTATTAAACTATTTTTAAATTTGTGCTTTTTGCCTTTTTATTTTTTTATTTTTTATTTTTTACTTCTTGTGATCCATACTTAGAAAATACCAGTCAAGAACCTTCTGTGCATGATGTAGCCTGATGTTTTTTCCTTCAAATTACACCGGACCAGACAGTCACTATTCTTTGATAGTAGTTTCCCCAAATTATAGTTTTCCACTTACTTGAACCACTACTTTATACTCCAACTTGAGTAATATTATTTTGAAGTCATTTTGGGGATACTTTTGGCTGCTCTACCACTTCTGCATGGTAGGAACTGGAGTGGAGAGCTGAAGCAATTGCTTAAGTAGGATAATAGCAAAGCTGACACGACACGTTTGAAATCCTTAAATAATAATAATTTGAACACGCATGAGGAAAAATGACATCTTTGGTCGTCAGTCTATAGAGGGAGCCAGTGTAGCCTGATGCGAGCTTCATCGGAGCGGACCAGAGAACAACCTGCCCCGGTACACCGCCCCCAGGCAGCATGTCATATTTTACACACCGCATGTTCATCCCAAGAGCTGCCTCCTGCTCCGCTCCGGCAACATCTGACCAACATCCACCGCACAGACAGCAGCGAAGCCCGGCTAAAGTCTTCCCTCGCCGCCTCCAGGGACACGGAGATCCGCAGGTATTCCAGGTACGCCTCAGATCAGACCTGACACGGCTTCTTGCGTTTTTGCGTCAATTAACGGCCTTATAAAGATGAATCTGATAACATTCTTGTTAGGAGTTCATGCTGCTAAAAAGATACGCATAAATTATAACAATGGCATGCAACAAATTTGGCTCAACATAAGCCCGACGCTGACTGGCACACGGGGACATGTTTACGCACGACTTTTACGCGTGTTGCGCACTAATCCTTTTGGAGAAAAACAGCAGAAAAACACTTCACTCAGTTGAAGTCGCAGATTTAGCTGGAGCTGCGCCAACATAAACATCACGCCAGCAGCGGGAGATGTTGGGACTCGTTAAGCAATGCCATCAGTGATGTAATAACGGGTATTAAAACGTGTCAGCTTGTCAGGCCGAAAATGATCTTGCGCTCCTCTCAGTCCGTTTGGTTCTTGTGTCTCTCGTCTTCAGAGTGATCAGAGCTTGGTTCAACATGCTTGGCATCTGCGTGTGCCTCTGTGCGCTTTTCTCACACGTCCTGTCCCAAGAGGCTGAGGAGCCCATCTCCTACACAGTGAGTACTGCTGTATTTAATGTGACTGTATGTTTGTAGATGTTGTAGCTCCTTTTATAATCTCATGTTTGTGTCATCCACAGTGCACTGAGGGCTATGAATATGACAGTGCCCGAGAACAGTGCATAGGTAAGACATGCCTATTTCATATTATCTACTAGTACTTTTACTTTGCTAATCTATGAAGCATTTCACAAACTTTTGAAATAGAATGCAAGATGACAATAAGGATTACACAGGCAATGCTTCTCTCTATGCAATTTCTCTCATGGAGGGTCTACCACCTGCATCTTTCCATGATGTTGTTTTGACTGGAATGTTCTTATCAATCTTATATTTATCTAAAAGTTTTCACATTCTCCTTCTGAGCAGGGTCACCTCTTCATTGATCTAATGTGACCGGGTAGTGCCACCTGCTTCTCTCCATGGAGATATTTATTTATTCTGGATTGCTCCTTGAAATGCATCTTTTCTTTTTCACGGTGGTCCTTAGATAGATGAGCTTATGCCATATTGTGGAACATTCCCAGTGAAGCGATATCTCCAGATGGACAAACAAATGGTGGAGCTTCTTCCAAAAACATGACATACTGCATTTTTGAAAACATACAAAGACTTACTTTAAAGCAAAGCTTTCTCTTTAAGCACTTAATTTTAATTGTATCATCATTTTTGAGCTATTGAGAAAGTCACTACATGTAATCCCTTAATAATACATACAATAATATGCTTTGTTTAACGTCCTACATTACGCAAAATTAACTCTTGTGAGCTTTAAACCATAATGCCATTGCCTCCTCCAAAACGGACCAGGAATTGTGTTTTGTTTCATTCACACATGTTTGAGTCATCCGTTATTATTAGTCTGTTTACATCTCCAAAGCTCAAAATGCTCTGTTCCACCTTGTGATGTCATGAAGTCGTAGTCTTTTACCTTTTGTTTAATAGAGATTGACAGTTCCCAGTCTGAAATCATCCAAATGATTCTAGTGAAGGTGTATGGAGTTTAAAAGCACAGTGGAGCACTTCCTGTGTTACCACATGACATCGGAAGGTGGAACAGAGTGTTTTCAGTTTGAGAGAAGAGCTCAGCCTAAATATGGAGTTGTGTTTGTGTGTTAAACATGTGTGAATGAAACAAAACACAACTCTAGGTATGTTTTTGACAAGGATATGATATTATAATATAGATCAGAAAATAGTGTAATAAAGGCCCTTTAGGATCAATTGTTTATTCTTAACTATGGATTATGTAATAAACTGACCATCCTGAAGGCCACAGTTTGCTTCCCCTGTTTTCTTGTTTCAGACATCGATGAGTGCGCCCTGCTGGATGACGCCTGTAAAGGAGGGATGCAGTGCATTAACCACTTTGGCGGGTATCTGTGCCTTCCCAAGAATGCAGTGATCTACATCAGTAAAGAAGGCACAGATGTGGTGTCAGATGTGCCCCCTGTGGCTCCTGTGGCCCCTGTGCAGCCTCAGCCCCCCCGGGTGTTTCCTGGAGGGAGGGGGGCCTCTCAGGTGACCCACACTGTGCACTGTTCCCCTGGATTCATCCCAGACGACCAGAACCTGTGCAGAGGTAAGAGCCCAGTCTGGAGGCAGCATCGGGGGGGAGATGCTCTGTTTTTTATGAGCTTCTCTTCAAATAAAGACAAAACTAATCTATCAGGAGAGTGGAGACCAGTGGTGTATCAACAGGGTGCTGCTCATATGTCCTAATATGGTAAAGGTCCTGTATGACACAAAATTTACTTTTGTGAGCTTTGGGCCACATTAGAATGGTTTTACCTGTTCAAAAACAGACTTGGAGTTGTGTTTTGTTTCATTCGCACATGTTTGAGCAACCATTTGTTTTTAGTCTGTCTACATCTCCAAAGCTCAAAGTGCTCTGTTCCACCTTGTGATGTCATGTAGTGGTAGTTTTTAAGGTAACAGCTACATTTCCATTTTTGTTCAGTAGAGATGGGCAATTCCAGGCTTGAGGTGTATGGAAAAAACACAAGGGAACACTTCCGGTATTAACAACATAATAACATAGATCTGAAAATAGCGTAATATAGGCCCTTTAAATTAATTATATAGCAGTTCTTACAGTTGCTTTTATTTCTATGTCTGTTGCATGTTTTGTGGAGTTTTCTGCAGGAGCTCATCGCTTTATAGGATGCATACATTATCTTACATGAACAAAAAAGTACAATCTGCCAATCAGGAATGAGCCTCTGATCACAGGCTAAAGTATTCCCAACATGGCCATTTTCGGGGACCCTTACACCCCCTTTATGCAGTCTAATCACCGACCCGACCCCAGCTGAACACGGGGTATGCCTCTGGAAGCTAAGCGTGGTATTGTAAATGTTTCTATTGGACTCACAAGTGGAAAGCGGCTCTTATCAGTGCAGTTGATGACGGGTTTCTTAGTGCAGTAATGGGAGCATGTCAACAACAGAAGACTAAAAGTATAAAAGGATTTCAGCAGCACAAATAAAACATGACCATTGTTCATACTTTGCAGCTGATGTTATCAACATTCCCTGGGGATGCGATGCTAACCGTAAGCACTGCCTTATCTAGCTTTATCTCACAGTTTTGTTGAAAATCAAACATCTAAACAGGACCATGAACGCTCGTTGGATTCTAGGATTATTTGAGTTTTCAGACTTAAAACTTGTTTGGCAGAGTTTGCTAATGTGTACATTGCGTCTCCATGGTAACTAGTGAACATTCCGCTAATACACATACATGTAGAACACCCCCAGCGTGTCGTGATGTCGCTGCAAAGTTTTAATAACCGCACAGAAGCACCTCTCAGAATCAAACCTGTACCACCTTTCCCATCTCTTAGTACCGTATTTTCTGGACTATAAGTCGCTCTGGAGTATAAGTCGCACCAGACAAAAAATGCGTAATGAAGAAGAAAAAAACATACAAGTTGCATTTTTTGGAGAGTGAAATAAAATATAAAATCAGAGCCCAAGAACAGACATTTCAACACTTCAAACTGTTGGTGTGGAAGCCTGCAGCAGTTTTTGGGCCATCGTTGTTCGTGCTCTGATAGAGGTGGTTGCGTTGCATGAAGCAGTAACAGCTTTTTTGTTTTCTTCGTTGCAGTTTGAGTTTCCTCCGCTTTTAAGTAGTCTCTTACAAGTTTCTCGCTCACTCCAAACTTTCTTTCTGCTGCTCGATCACCGTTTTCAGCTGCAGATTTCACCACTTGCAGTTTGTAATCTACAGAATATGATTTTCTTTTTGGAGGCATTTGTGTTCAGTCTTTCTCAGTCGTCTTTATAAGTTGATGTTTAAACTTTAAATTCTCAGTGGTGCAGGAGTAACAGGAGGAGCAGATACTGGCACACAAGCCTAGAGCGCCCCCTCATGGCTGTCAGTGTGAAAATAATAAACATGTGAAACTATATATTTTAATATTTAAATCGCACCTGAGTATAAGTCGCAGGAAACACCCAAACCATGAAAAAAAAGGCGATTTATAGTCAGAAAAATACTGTAATAACTTAAAGCTGCACTATGTAGCTTTTTTGTTGGGGGTCCGTCACCTGCTTGTTTCTATGGAGATGTCATTGCTTTGCCTGGAATGTACCACAGTGTGACATTAAGCAGCTCTACTTTACGTTTATTCAACTACAGGTGGTTTTATAGCTCAAAAAATACCTAGGAAAACAAACAGATTTGACCTGCAACTTGGTCTGGTTCGGTCTCCATGAAGATAGAAAGGTTTAAGCAATAACATCTATATGGAGAAAAGCATTTGACGGACCCTGCTCTAGAAAAAAGTGACAGAATGCACCTTTAAAGACCTGTTCTAAGGTTTGAAGTGCTCCCCATCTGCTCCACAGCCATCAGCAGCTCACCCATGCAGCGCTGCCAGATGTTTTGCAAGCTTCTCCTTCTCTCTCGCTGTGATGTCATGTTCTCTAACCTCTTTGGTGTGATGTTTTTGGAGCCCGTTCAAAATTCTTTAAAAAGTTCGTGTTTTGGGTGATGAAATATTCCGCTTTGGGGATAACAAACAGGGGTCTCACAACAAAGCGCTGTCGGTAGTGTTGTGTGTTGAGGTGTAGATCTGTATCGCTTTGATTTTGAAATGCTGGACGTTTCAGAGTGGAGTTAAGATTTTGCATAGAGATAAAAGTGTAGGAAATTCCACACGCTGAACTGAGACATTTTTAACAGAAATAATCAACGCTAATATCACCATTTCGAAAAAAATTAAAAGTTGGAAGTATGTTTTGATTGCAGCAAGGAGAATTGAGCAACTAATAAGTATATGTGAAAATCTCAGACCAGCCCCCATAATTTAACAATGGAACTTTAGATAATAGACAGTTGAATATTGAAATTAAGACTGGATCAGTAAAACTAAAACTATTATTCGTTGTAATGCATTCATTTTAGCAAGGTTTACACTGCAAATTTCTCTGATCTGGACAAGATTTTAATACTTCTTCATCTTGTTTTCAGGTTTATTATCTACTTACCAGACCAGAGACAGCTTAATTCTAGTCTAGAAGTAGTTTATTTAAGATAAAATGATCTTGCTGTATGGACAGATCATTTCACTACTTTTTTTTGCATATTTCCTTGTAGATTCATTATAATATTTCCAATTTTATATATTTTTTATGATATGCAGTGTCAAAAGTATCACAAATCATTAAAGAAACTCACAGCAGGCCTAAAAGTTACAGGGCCGAATAACTTCCCCCATTAGCAATATTAATCTTATTTAATGTAAGGTTAAATCTTGACTCTTGTTAGAATGTTGTTACCTCCTCAGTTGTGTTTTAATAATAATACATCTTTATTTCTAAAGCACTTTAAAAAACAATGTTTACAAAGTGCTGTACAAGCAGCAATGAACAGTACAAAAAGCAGAAAAATAGCACACAGAAGACACACATAAACAGTTGATGATGCAAACAAATCATACAATAAATATATAATAAAATAAAAAGAAATAGGGGATAAAATCAAGCTAAAACCAAGAAGGTTTAAAAGATGATACTGATGGTGCAAACCTTATTTTGTTTTGTGTCTAGTTTTCTTTCATTCACACATGTTCCCCTGCATCTCTACAACTCTGAAACTCAAAATGCTCTGTTCCACCTTGTGATGTCATGAAGAGGTCATTTTCAAGTTAACACCTTTTACCCTTTGCTCAGAGATTGACAGTTCCGGGGCTGAAATCATCCAAATGATTCAAGTGAAGGGATATGGAGTACAAAAACACACTAGAACACTTCTTGTATTACAACATGACATCACAAGCTGGAACAGAGTGTTTTCTGTTTAAGAGAAGGACATAGCCTAAAATATGAAGGATTTACGTGTTAAACATGTGTGAATGAAACAAAACACAACTCCAGGTATGTTTTTGATGAAGAAATATTATAAAGCAAATAAAAAAAATAGCAGACGTCCCTATTTACCCTCTCAGTTGTCTCAGTTTTGAGCCCTGTGTCTTCTGTCCCAGCAGATTTATCCAAAACCAGTGATTTGTCCCAGTTTTATACAAGAAATATCCCAGGTGTCTCTATTTTTGACCCATTTGATACCTGCCAACAGTAAAGAGAAGCATAAATCATCACTTCTTTAGGTAAAATACAAAAAATCTGCTTAAAAACGACCAAAACACAAAGAAAATGTGACTATACTGACTCACATGTTCATCGTGAATGGCATGACATTTTTATTATTTTTCAGTCTATATTTCCAGAAAGTCTCAAAGCAGCAAACAGTACTGTATCAGCTAAAATAACTAAGCCTACACAAATACTCCATTGGCTAACAACAATGACATCAATCTGCTACCACTGTCCTCTGAGTAGCTCCTTGTTTTTATCCCGGACCAGATTTGGACCAGATTTCGCTCACTAAAGGAATTCCCATTAACTGTCAATAGGGGAAACCTCAGTGTATCAAATAGCGCTTGCATCAGTGCTAGCTCACCACTCTGCGCAGGAAACCTCGAACGCCGCGTCAGGTCGAGGAAAAAAGCGAGGCACCAAAGGCCAACAAAGGGCTCAAGCAAAGGGGAGCTGTGGCACGCTGAGTTGTTTTGGCTAAAATGCTGAACAAGTTTGGCTCCACGCTACTGCCAATTTTCCAAAAGCACAAACTATTAAACCGGATCCAAACTCCACTGTTCTGTATTCCGTTAAAGGGCCAAACAAGCCTCAAATTATAAAATGGACTTTGCATGACTCTGTGAAGATTTGTTCCATTTTGATTAGTGAGTAAGCCATAAAATCCAGGGGTGGTGCCAGGGGGGGCTTTAGAGGACACTAGAAAGGCCAAGTAATTACATTTGACGGTGCATTGTGTAACTTTTCTAGGTCCGCAACCTGTTTGTCTCCGTGGAAATACTAATGTTTAGGTTTACATAGTCCACAGCGCGGTATTAAACTAATCTGTCTTGCGTTTTTTCAACTACAGATGTTTTTTATTGCTCAAAAATATCTTCAAAAATTCTCTATAAATCTAACCTGTACCTTTGGCTTGCAAGTCTTCATGGAGATTTGTGGTGGCCATGCTGTGGAACATTCTAGGCACATTTCCATGCAACAAGCAGGCGACAGACCCCCCCACCAAACAAATTCCATTGTGCATCTTTAAACTTTTTCTGATCTATGTTATAATAATGCTATAATGCTATAATGGTGTTTCCTCATCAAAAACATCCCTGGAGTTGTGTTTTGTTTCATTCACATAAGTTTAACACACAAATCCTGCATATTTAGGATGAGTTTGCATTGAAAACACCCTGGTCCACCTTGTGATGTCATGTGGTAATACAAAACGCTCTGCTGTGTTTTCAAACTCCATACACCTTCATTGGAATCATTTGGATGATTTCAGTCCTGGAATTGTCGATCTCTACTGAAGAAAAGATAAAAGGTAAGTGTTGAACTTGAAAACTACCACTTCACAAAGTGGAACAGAACAATTTGAGCTTGGGAGATGTAGACAAAGTGATCCATGAAAAAGTCTGACCTCATAATCGCTTGGTACTATTTTCTCTCTGTTCATATCACTCCCCGCTGCCTCCAGTCTGTGCCTCCAGGTGAAGCCGCGCACGAATCCAACACTTTTTTCAGTAGTTTTGCAGTGTTTATGTGCTCAGCTTGTATAAGCTATATAAGAATATATATATAAAATGGTGCAGACTTGTGATGATCCAGGCTGGAACAACAAAATCCAGCTTCAGCTTGTCCCACTCTGTCCCTCCTCTCTCTCTCTGTCCATTCTGACTCCATCTGGTGAATTTGGGCATCAGTATATTCGGGTTCATACAGATCTCCCCTTGGCTCTGTGCTAAAGGTGACGTCTTCATTGTCGGTGTCGTAGTCACACATGTTGTCGTGAACTTTCTGAGCAGGAAACACAGTGAAAGAGGTGCGGCACCACCTGGAGGCAGCGCAGTGATAGTACCAAGCGATTCATGTTTTGTGACGCAAATGTATCACACATTTTGTTTTGAAAAGAAAAACGCTTTATTTTCATGACCCCAGCCAACTTGCCAGACTATTTTCATCAGTACCAAAACTGGGCAAGAACTTGGCTCACCGGACGCTGTTGGGAGGTAAGTCAGTGTTGATGCACGATGGGGATGCCATGCAGATTCATGTCAAAAAACTTGAACTATCCCTTTAAGGCAGGATTACTCAAACATGTGTGAATGAAACAAAAACTCCAGGTCTGTTTTAAAGAAGGTAACAACATTATAACGTTGCTTAAAGCTCACAAGAGTCAATTTTGCGTAATACAGGACCTTTAAAATAGCAAAGCAAACATGGTCGAGATTGTGGGGGGAGGGTCGGCCATCAGCTTGTCTCCATGGAGATGCTATTGCTTTGCCTGGTATGTTCCACAGACATTAAGCATAAGCATATATTTTCCATGGTAACAGGTAAGTAACGCCACCAGGCCAAATTACAGGTCAGATCTTTGGAGATCTTACCCTGTTTACATCATGTTTTTCGTTGAAATGTATCACTAATAAAAACACTTGCAGTTCTATTACATATAAGATTTAAGCTTAACGTCATACTATGGAACATTCAAGGAAAAGCAATATAATCTCCATGGAGACAAGCCTAAACAAAAAAAAAAAAAACCAAAAAAACAACAACAGTGCATCTCCTGTTAGTGTATATTGTGCACTGTCTCTGTCATAAATAACTAAATAAATAAATGAAAATAAATAAACCCTCCACTACAAAAGCTCAGTGCACCCCCATTGAAGAACTTGGCCCCCCATACTTCCCCAAACCAAAAGTGCCCGGCACCGCCCCTGGTAAAACCCCTTTCTGTGAACTTTGAGGCGAGCGTGTTGTTTTAGTGACACATCGGGGAAGTTGGCGGGTAACTCGAGCGTAGAGAGAAACTATGAAGCTTTACTGTACTGGTGTATGTGTGACAGTTTAATGACGCCGTGCATTTCCATGACCTCCCCCACATTTCCAATATACACATCGAGCTACTTAAGGTGTTTACTGCCCAAATCTACAAGCGCCTTGTTGTAGTCTTGTGCGCCTATGACAAGTTTTTTCTCTTTCGTATGAGGTCATTTCCTGATAGAAATTAGGATCATTCTTCAAAAGCAGTGAGATTAGCTGTTGAAGTGTGTGTGTGTGTGTGTGTTGAGTCACATTAAAGGAGTTTGGCTAATTATAGTTTAAGGAACTTTTAAGCAGTTTGCGATTTACAAAATCCTTATCGGACTAAAGGAAACATTTAGCGGTGGTGGTATGGCCAGACCGCTACTCGGCAAGAAGGTTCTGGGTTCTATCCCTACGTCGTCACGTCAACTTCTTCTGGGCGGTCCGCTTTACCCCATCAACCCAAAACACTGCACAAAGTTAAATCATGTAGTTCAAGTAGTCCAAACTAGGGATTCTGCTTTTTCAGTTCCAATATATATATATATATATATATATATATATATATATATATATATATATATATATATATATATATATATATATATATATAGCTTCAAGTTTCCAATATTAACCATTACCAGTTTAGGGATTAAAAATTGCATTTTTTTTTCTCTCAAAACACAGTTAATTTATTACAAAATGAACACAAATGTGTTATGTAACTGTTATGTATCCTGCAAGTAACAACACAACAGCTTTGTATGAATTAAAGTTCAAACATCATGAGACGTCCTGGGCCTACGTGAGTCAGTATCATGCAACCAATACCAAATTATACAAAATTTACTGGATTAGCACCAATATTCGATGGCACTATCGGTATCAGTGCATCCCTAGTTCTGGCCAGGGAAGTTTGGGGCTTTTTTGGTTGATTATGTAAAAATTCACACAATTTCTTAGTCCTTTATGTTAAGATTTGTTTTTGACGCAAATGGATGTGTTTCTCCGATCGGTTCATCCGCTTGTTGGTCATGCCTTCTGAAATTAGGGAGGCAGGATATGGCTCCAGATCCACTCGTCTCAGTGGAGTTAAAGGGGAACTCTGGCACGTTTAAAGCTAAAGCCCATTGCTAGAGGTGGTCGAATACTGTCAGAAGCCAAAAAAATGGCACAGATCAGTGTTGCCTCGGTGGAGATCTCACTGTGGCAGTGAGTCTGTCAAGGCAACAAGATAGTGTAGTGATGGGGCAAGCTCTTAGCTTCCACATAAAATGGCAATTTGCACAGAAGAGGCTTAACACCACTGTCTAAGCCATCTTACAACAGCCATGAGTCTAACAAACAAAACACTCTGCCTGTCTCACTCTGGAAACAACTTTATAAGCAGCCTTAGCCTCACCTTTGTTGATTTCCCACTGCGCATGTGAAAGACCAAAAAACTCGATCGCCAATGTCGTTTCTAATCCCATTTATTTACGAGTGAATATTTTTTGAAAATACTAACGCTGGGCTTTCACATGTTCAGTGGGAAATCGACAAGGGTAAGGCTAAGGCTGCTTATAGAGTTGTTTTATAACATTTCCAGACACTAATGAGTGAGCCAGACAGAGCGTTTTGTTTGTTAGACTTGTGGCTGTTGTAAGATGGGTTAAAGTGGTGTTAAGCCTCTTCTGTGCAAATTGCCGTTTTACGTGGAAACTAAGAACTTGCCCCCATCACTATGCTAGCTTGTTGCCTTGACAGATTCACTACCACAGCGAGATCTCCACCGAGGCAACACTGATCTGTGCTGTTTTTTGGCTTCTGACAGTATTCAACCACCTCTAACAATGGACTTTAGCTTCAAACGTGCTGGAGTTCCCCTTTAAAGGATGGGTCAAATGAGGGAGGACAAATTTCCCTGCAGGGACAATAAAGTGCACCTTCACCTTATAGAGCCTACAGGTTTGTACTCAAAGAACAGCACTGCCAGAGGATACAGTGTGACTCCATTATGTCATACTACATCAACATTAAAATAACAAAATAAAAATAATGAAAAGTATATTTTGCTTCTATAATAACAGTAAATTCAATCTGGAAGAATGTATATCTATGTCCTGTAACCTAGTTCACATTTTCCTCTTTTAGCCCTCAGCCTCAGTCACTTTTATGAAATTATTTCGATATATTTGTATAAATTCTTAAAGATGGAATATGTAACTTTTTGGTTGGTGTTCAGCCAGTTGCTTGTTTCTACGGAAATGTCACTGCTCTGCCTGGAATGTTCTGCACTATGACTTTAAACAGCTCTACCTTACATTTAGTCAGATGTATTTATTTAGGTGATTTTATAGCTCAAAAATACCTAAAAACCAGGCATTCTGATTGTGGACAGGGTCGCCTCTCCACAGATCTGACCTGTAACTTGGTCTGGTTTGCGCTCCATGAAGATAGAAAGGTAAGACAGACAAAGCAATAACATGTCCATGAAGAAAAGCATTTGAAGGATGCACCACCTCCACCAGAAAAGTTTGTAATTTAAATTTTTTGTTTTAAATATGCGCCACAACCTCCAATCCATCTCTACCGCAGCACCACAACCATGATCTTCCTCAGCCTCTCTTGAAATGTCACTCACTTCCTTGCATTTATCTGTTTATCTCTCCTGGTTGACATATCGTTGACACAAAATAATTACAATGTTCTGACTTCCTAATTTGGCTTTATGTAGCTCTTGTGCAGCCTACAGTTTATATTTCATCTCCAAATTAGATCGTCTGCAGTTTGGGGCGTGAAAGAACTTGTCGTTGCGTTTACCTGTCTGGTGTACTGAGGTCATGCAGGCCACGCTCCCACCTACACGTCTGGATTAATGGAAGTTCATCTAGATGCTCCTAAATCTTTCATCATAGTCCCATTAAAGGGGCCGTATTATGATATTTTCTGATGTCATAATGCAGTTTCTTCATCAAAATACATACCTGGAGTTGTGTTTTGTTTCATTCACACGTTTAACCCACAAATCCTGCTTATTTAGAGTTATTCTCAAACAGAAAAAACAGAAAAAAAGTGCTTAACTGTGTTTTTAAACTCCATACACCTTCACTGGAACAATCTGCATGCTTTAAGACCTGGAATTGCCCATCTCTACTGAACAAAACGTAAAAGTTAACTGTTAACTTGAAAACTATTAGTACATTTTGAACTTTGGAGGTGTAGACCGACTAATAAACCAGGAAACATACAAAATGTGGAACAAAAAAGAAGTAAATCTTTCCGAATAGTCCCAAAAAGGGCCTAAAAAGTAGTTTATGTAAAGCTAAAAACAAACCCAAAACACTGTTCCACATTGTGATGTTATGCGGTGATACAGGAAGTGCTCCACTGTGTTTTTAAACTCCATACACCTTCACTGGGATAATTTGGATGATTGAAGACCTGAAATTACCAATCTCTACTGAACAAAATATAAAAGTTAACTGTTAACTTGAAAACTATTAGAACATTTTGAACTTTGGAGATGTAGACAGACTAATAAACCAAGATTACTCAAACATACAAAAGGTGGAACAAAGCATTTTGAGCTAAATCTTTCCCAAAAAAGGACCTTAAAAAGTTGTTTGTGTAAAGCTAAAAACAAACCCAAAACACTGTACCACCTTGTGATGTTATGTGGTGATACAGGAAGTGCTCCACTGTGTTTTTAAACTCCATACATCTTCACATACAAAAGGTGGAACAAAGCATTTTGAGCTAAATCTTTCCGAATAGTCCCAAAAAAGGGCCTAAAAGTAGTTTGTGTAAAGCTAAAAACAAACCCAAAACACTGTTCCACCTTGTGATATTATGTGGTGATACAGGAAGTGCTCCACTGTGTTTTTAACCTCCATACACCTTCACTGGGATAATTTGGATGATTTAAGACCTGAAATTACCAATCTCTACAGAACAAAATGTAAAAGTTAGGTCTTAACTTGAAAACTATGAGAACATTTTGAATTTTGGAGGTGTAGACAGTCTAATAAACCAGGAAACATACAAAATGTGGAACAAAAAAGAGCTAAATCTTTCCGAATAGTCGCAAAAAGGGCCTAAAAAGCAGTTTGTGTAAAGCTAAAAGATGACTTCAGACTGGGAATTGCACATCACTGTTGAACTAAAGGAAAACGGTAGCTGTTGACTTGAAAACTACTGCTTCATGACATCACAAGGTGGAACGGAGCAGTTGGAGGATGTTTTTGACGAGGTTACAGCATTCTAACATGACTTCAAGCTCTCGAGAGTCACTTTTGTGTAATATAGTCCCATTAAGAGCCGTTAAGCCTGCTGCGACAGAGGAGCTTGTGTACTTTTCCGAACAAGGCGGTGTGCGTGCAATCACATTCTTCCACAAAGATGCAATCCACTGGGGAGGAATATCTCAGGAATGTCAGCGGCGCTTGTTTTTTTTCCTTTTGTGATGGTAAGAATTACTCACCACCTTGACAGATAAGCATCGGATCGATCCATGAGGAGCAGGAATGCACAGAGGGAGATGCTGCCAGAGGCTTCTTCTTTCGACCTTTGGAAATTTCTTTGTTGTCTTAATCTGGAGTTCCACCAGCTGACAAAATTGAGAGGAAAAATGTTCTCTTGCATCAAAAACTTGAAGTGGAAATTCTTGTCATTTTTAGGAATTAAGATGGAGATAAAATGAACTCTTCTGTCTTCTGCATTTGAGCATGTTTTAGGGTCATGGGAGAACAGGGAACAGGAAGAGCATGCAAACTCCGAGAAAACAGGTAGCACGATGGGTCTGGGAATTGAATCTGGAATCTTTTGTTGTGAATCGGGAATGCTTGTGTTGGCCTGAAGCTGCGTTGTGTAACTTTTTTGACTCTGCCACCTGCTTGCCTCTGTGGAGATGTTATTGCTTGCTTGGAATGTTCCAGAGTAGGACATTAAAACAAATCGATCTTGTATTTATCTCATTACAGGTATTTATTGCTCAACAGTTCCTTGAAAAACAAGCCTTCTTACTCTGGGTGAGCTTACCTCACCGCAGAGCTGACTTGGCCTATTGGCTTGTCTCAATGTAGATAGATGATTTCTCATGCAATTTTAGTACATTTCTCCTCGCCTGGATTTTTTTTCTTAATTTTGCTTTTAAAACTGCCCCTTTTACCCTATAAATGTTATATATCCTTTTGTTCAGTACAACCTGTTATTTCACAATCTGCTGCTGTAGTTGTGTCATGTGGCTGTGATAAAAGCTACAGGACCAGAAAAAAAAAAACAGAATAAATGCACACAGCAAACAAACACAGCAAACATGTATAAACAACTTTTGGACATAAAAAATGTTTAATTTAGGGCCTTAGCTGCAAAAATGCAAAATATCAAGTATGTAAACTAAAAACTAAAAATCTCCTTATTGCCCTAAAAACAAAAAAAGTGCAATCGCCCCATTACTTTTCTGGTGTCAGTCATGGAAACAGCTCCTGTCAGGTCCAAGGCCAGAGCCACAGCACTTCTGCATTTCCATGGTGTTTATTACATTTGTATTTGTTCATTTTGAGTAAAATAAACCTTTCAAATAAAAATAACAAGGGATGCGCAATTTCACAGACCAAGATGCGTAATTTGCCATTTATTTGAACAAAAAACTGCACTTAGAGCTGCTTTTTCAGTTGTTATAAACACACACCGTCAAGAGGAGTCGACCATCTTGACTCACTTCATTCTTTGGCAAAGTTTTGGCCAATCAAAATAGATTAGAGCGCATGTGTTTGGCAGAAAACAAAGTTTCTATTGGACAATCATTTTGCGCACGTTATCACGCAACGCGTGTGACGTAGGATAATGCTGCAGAAATGTACGGAAACCGCTATGTCTGCACTTTTAGAGGGAAAAAATAAGTTTCTTTCTTTTACGGTCAAAAAGTTATCCGCGGTTATATAAAAGATATTCCTCGGAATTGTATATGATGTCATAGGTCTTCAAGTGTCCCATACTTCTAGGTAAAGCAATAACCTTTTAGATTTAGAAAAGTGACATTATGCACTGTTAAAGGGTCTCTATAGGCTCTATTCCCGCTTACGTCACAAACCAGGAAGGGAAAAGGAAAGGAAAGATGGGATGGCAACTTCTGGCGGGTTCTGTTCGTGGTAGCAAGTCTGACAATATCTAGGAAAAATTTGAAAATGGCCCAGTTTTCTTCATCTCCATGTCATTGTAGCATTCCGTTATGTTGAGCGAATCAACAATTCCAACCATACCTCAGTTTTCATCATTTCCCCACTGACGCACAACTCTGAGCGCACTGGGTACATGTGATTAGAAGAGACGAGGGCGTCAAATTCAAGACGATTCCAAACAGCACATACGTATGCAGTCTTTATTTTACCAACGATCAAATTTACTTCAGCGGGTTTGATCACAGTCGGTCAAGCCCAGTGTTGGGAACTACACCTGAAGTCGTCATCGTATGTTTCCAAACATCTTCCTGGTTTGTGATGTAAGCATGAATACAGCCTATTATGTTATTTTCTGATCTATCTGTATTGTTTCCTCATCATGAACATACCTGGAGTTGTGTTTTGTTTCATTCACAAATGAATATTTAGGCTGAGTTCTTCTTTTAAACGGAAAACACTCTGTTCCACCTTGTGATGTCATGTGGAAGTGCTCCATTGTGTTCTTGAACTTCACACACCTAGAATCAACTGGATCATTTTAGCTCTGGAATTGCCACTCTCTGCTGAACTAAAGATTAAAGGTAGCTGTTACCTTGAAAACTACCGCTTCATGACATCACAAGGTGGAACAGAGCATTTTGAGTTTTGGAAATATAGACAGACTAACAAACCTGGATTACTCAACCACGCATGAATGAAACAAAATGCAACTCCAGGTCTGTTTTTGAGGACGTAACAACATTGGAAAATGCCTTAAGGTTCACAAAAGTCAATTTTGCATAATATAGAACCTTTAATGTCAAAATTATGGCGATGGAGATGGAGTGGAGTGGACGTTGATGTAGAACTCGGATGATCAGATTTTCAGAAAACTGGGGACATCCCTGCTTTGGGTGGTTGGTAATAATAAAATTGTAAAACAAATGCATAATTAAGGAATATTGTTCTGCACTTGGCACTAATGTGAGTCAGTATAGTCACATTTTCTTTGTGTTTTGGTCATTTTTTTGTATTTTACCTAAAAAAAGTGACAATTTATGCATCTCTTTACTATTGGCAGGTAACAGATTGGTGAAAAATTGGGTCATTTCTTGTATAAAACTGGTAAAACTGGGACAGATCACTGGTTTTGGATAAATCTGGTGGGACAGGGGACACGGGGCTCCAAACTGGGTCTGTCCCGGGTGAATAGGGACGTCTGGTCACCCTATGTAGAACTTACAGGATGTGAAATAAAACATGCTGGAGCTTGGAGGTGGGATCAAGAGCAGGGAGTGTGTTTGATGAGAACTGAGAATCACTTTGTTGAGGTTAAAGGCTCAAAGAAAAAGCCACCCGAGGCATACCTTTGTGTCTGGGTAACCTCCCCATTAGCCTGTCTTCCACCTGCACTCAGACACATGTATTTAACTCATCCACAATAGCATTCAAATTTTACAGCGTGTCAAAAGCTGTTGTTGGTGCTAGTTTTGCCAGCTTTGCACCTGTTTTATTTGCGTTGGAGGTTATGTTTACAGGCAAATTGTCTGAGCTAGAATGCCATCTGTAATTGCTTTTGTTTTGTTTTTTGTGAGCATTATTTAACTTTCATCTAACCTAGATTTAATTTTTGTCCGAGTTGACACTAGCATGTTTAAAGAGGGTCCACCACTTGCTTGACTTGTTGCTTTTTCCTGAAATGTTCCACAGTCTGGCATTTAATTGAGCTATCACCATGGAGACAAGCAAATCACATCGGGCCAAGTTACAGGTTAGATCTGCAGAGAAGTGAACCTGCTCACAGTAATACCTGCTCATGTTTTTGCGGTTTTGAGAAATAAAAACATGTAACTGAATAAATACAAGATATATTTATTTAATGCCATACTGTGAAACATCCCAAGCAAAGTCACTATAGAGACGAGCAGATGCGGCCCCATGTGTTTGAGCAAAACTGGTCTGGGCCCCTGTACAGATGTATTGTATAAGCAGCTCTTGAATTCGAGATAAGTCTGCTGTGTGCTGTCTGTATTGTCCGGTAAACAGGAAGTGCACATTAGCATGCTAGTTGTTGTGAGCTTTGCCGTGACCTGCACTGGTTTTTTGAGAGCTGTGAAAAGTGATTGTGTTGAATAATTATGTTGCTTGGAATGCCTAAGGTAAATGAGGAATAACTTTGGATCACTGTGAATTCTTTAAAATGAAGTTCTGTTTTTCACGTTTTTAAGACAATAAAAATAGTGTTGTTTTGTAGTTTTGCCTCCAGATTGCATGCATTTCAGCCCTGGATTTACCCATCTCTGAGAACTAAAGGTAAAACATAACTGTTAACTTGAAAACTACCACGTTACTGCCGAAAACAACACCCTGTGCTTTTCACCGACAACATTAGTTTATTTTACAGCATCACTTAAGGCTAAGTACTTAACTGTATCAAATGCCAACACGCTAATGGACTATATTTCATGAGCTTCACGATCTTTCCGATGAGACATTTGCGTTGGTCTCATCTAAACACTTAGGAGCTTGTTAATGAAATCTAGGGCTCCTCCTCTCAATCTCACAAAAACATATTGGTTGCATCAGCACCGTGGAGCATGGGGGAGAGACCACAGACTTATGAAGAAGGGGACTGTGTCTGATGTCATCCATAGTTTTCAGATCCAGTCCAGTGAAGCTCACCGAGGCCTGTGGTTAAAAGGACAAATTTGGAACTGGGTTCCATACAGAGACTGTATAGACTGTATAGCTGCCACATTCCAAATAGGAAGTCTTCATGGATCATTGACATTACACTGAGAAACTGTCACCCTTCTCTCTGTAAATGCTGCTATGAGCCTTCTCATTTTGGTCTTTAAATGTTCGTATTCAAATTTCAAATTAAAATTAAAAATTTCAAATTCAAAAAGTTTATTGTCAAATTTCCATATGAACATATGAAAAATTTAAATTATGTTCTCACTCTCAATCTTCTAAATTCTAAAGTTCTTTGAAGTCTAAAGTTCTTCTTTAGGAAGGCAGCCTGGTGGGTAGAGAGGGTAGAGAGTTCATCATCCTAACAGCCTGGTGGATGAAGCTGTTGGTGAGGTTGGTGGTGCGGGAACGGAGGCTCTTGTACCTCCTCCCGGTGCGCAGGAGGCTCTTATACCTCCTCCCGGAGAGCAGAAGGAGCCCGTACCTCCTCCCAGGGGGCAGGAGGCTCCCGAACCTCCTCCTGGAGGGCAGGAGGCTCCCGTACCGCCTCCCGGAGGGCAGAAGGAGCTTGTACCTCCTCCCGGAGGGCAGAAGGAGCTTGTACCTCCTCCCGGAGGGCAGGAGGCTGAACAGATAGTGTGCGGGATGACTTGCATCACTCATATTTGTGATGGCTTTGGGGTGAGGCGGGTGGTGTATATGTTTTGCCGGGAGGGGAGTGGTGCATCAGTGATCTTTCTGGCCATGTTCACTGTGCGCTGCAGGGCTCTCCTGTCATGGTCAGTGCAGCTTCTGCCCCACACAGTGATGCAGCTGGAAAGGATGTTCTCAATGGTTCCTCTGTAGAATGTGGCCATGATGGTGGTGAGGCACTTGCCCGCTCGAGCCTGCTTGAATTAACCCAATCTACATTATCCTGGTGTTTTTATTTCATTATTTTGCCCGTAGATCACTTCCTATTCCTAATATGGAACTCAGCTCACAAATTTTCCATTATAACTGCTAGCCTAGCGATCTTTATTTGACTGGAGCCGAACGCTATGAGTGACGTCACACTCCCTTAGCCTATACAGTCTCAGGTTCCATATTAGGAATAGGAATTTGTTTACTGACAAAATAAAACAAAGTGAAATAAAAACATCAGGATCATGTAGAGCGGGTTAATACGAACATTTTAAAACCAAAATGACGAGGCCACAGCAGCAGTTACAGAAAGAGGAGTGCAAATTTCTCAGTGTAAAGTTAACTGCAGCCAGAGTCAATGAAGCCGGAAGCGCCCTCATGCTCACTTCCTATTTGGATCGGGTTAGCAATAGCGTGTTAGCCATGTCCATTTATATAAACACCCAGTGGAAGCTACTAATCATGCAACAGGCTATGCTAACCCTGTCCAGCTGCCTGCTCCTCTGGTCTTTCCGCTTACCTCATGATGCACAGGGACACGAGCAGTTATAAATCAGCTAAGTCACACTCACATGGGATTATCACGGAGCTTTTGTTCCTTCTTGTTGATTCTTGTTGTCCGGGGGAATGTTGTGTTTAAAGGATTTTTTCCGCTCTAACCGATAGTTCACTCGCCAAGATGTGCCTGACTCCATGCAATAATGAATAAATGTGTGGTATGAAATCATCGGATCACACATGGATAGAGATAAGAGAAGAAAAATTAGCTCAATACATCAGTTATGATGTTGTTTCCTCATCAAAAATATACTTGGGGTGTGTTTTGTTGCGTTCACACATGTTTAACACACAAATTATGCAGAGTTTTTTGTGTAGAAGTTCCTCACTATAAAGATTTGGATGATTTCAGCCCTGGAATTGCCGATCTTTTCTGAACTAATGGTAAAAGGTAGCTGTTGATGAAAACTACTGCTTTATGACATTATAAGGTTGAACAGAGCATTTTGAGTGTAGGAGATGTACGCAAATATGTGTGAGCGAAACAAAACACAACTCTGGGTATGTTTTTCATGAGGTAACGTTATACCATGGCTTAAAGCTCGTAAGAATCTGTTTTGTGTAATATAAGACCTTTAATGGGATGGAAATGGAAGTAGGCTATAGTAAAACTCAAAGATCTGTAATGATAACACATTTTTAAACAGGGGCGGACTGGAAATCTGTGCGTTCTGGAAAAGCCCAGGACAGCCGTCCGGTGTACCAGCCCTTGAGCCTCCCCCCGATCCACAGTTTCATTGCCGCTTTGCCATTTTTCCATTTCCGTTGCCGTTTTTTGGTCCCACTCCGTCCCTGTTTTGAACTGTTTCTATGTTTCTATATCACGCGATCACTGTAATTTTTGAACTGCTCAAATCTTTGCGTGTCAGTTAAAGTTCAGCACCAATGCCACTGTACGTCAAGGCCCATAAAAATGCAGTAATAATAAAGACTAGCTTTGATTGCTAATTGTCCGAGGTTGCATGCCGTGTGATGACGATCTGATCTAGCATTTGTGTGAGCTTCTGCGTATTTTTATATTGAGTTAACCTTGATCTAACTTTGCAGGTAGCGTTTTTAGACCTATATCTATCAGCGAACAACTATACATGCTCTGATATGTTAAAAAAAAACGTGTTTCTTTGTTTTAATTATTATGAAATGACTCATTATTGTATTTGTATTGTATGGACAACAGCAGAAAGCAGATGGAATGGAGTTTTGAGTTTAATCTGCTTCTTCTCTTAAAGCTGCTCTATGTAACCTTTCGGTTGGGGGTTCGTCACCTACTTGTTTCTATGGAGGTGTCATTGCTCTGCCTGAAATGTTCCTCAGTATGACATTAAACATCTCTACCTTACATTTACTCAATTACAAAAGTACAAAAATACCTAGAGAACCAGGCATTTTGACTCTAAGTGGGGTTATCTCTCCACAGATGTGACCTGTAACTTGGTCCGGTTTGGTCTCCATGGAGATAGAAAGGTTTAATACCATACCGTGAAATAGGGCTGGGCGGTATACCGTTTGAACCGGTATACCGGTAATTTTTATTTTTATGATATGAATTTTTTATTTACCGCCATACCGTGTGTGCGCGCATATGTCGGCAACACAGAGCGGCGGAACGTCGCTGTGTAGATTGAGCGGGGGCTGTTTTTCAGTGTTACACCAAACAAGCCAACAAGCCAGGTAAGGATAGCGAGTTGAGTAGAAAGTAAAATCTGCATCTTCTCCCCAATCTCTGCGTAACGTTGGCACTGCAGCACAAAACACTACACAGACGTCCCTGGTAGGCGCGTTTGCTAAAGGGACCGTCTGTGTAGTGTTAGGCGCGTTGCTAAAAGGGACCGTCTGTGTAGTGTTAGGCGCGTTTGCTAAAAGGGACCGTCTGTGTAGTGTTAGCGCGTTTGCTAAAAGGGACCGTCTGTGTAGTGTTAAGGCGCGTTTGCTAAAGGGACCGTCTGTGTAGTGTTTTGTGACACGGCGAGAGCGCTGCGTGAGCCGCGCACTCCGTCTAAAGGGACCGTCTATGACAAGAAAAGCAAACGTTGGAATGATATTACCAACTCTATCACACTCCACTTAGCCAAAGACAAAAATACCGTTAAATACCGTGATACCGTGATAATTTTAAAAAATACCGTGATAACAATTTTTGGTCATACCGCCCAGCTCTACCGTGAAATATTCCTTAGAGAAAAGCATTTGACAGACCCTCCACCAGAAAAGTTACACGATGCACAACGCTTTTTTACCAGGCTACTTCTAACACTACCACTATTATATTAGTACTTCTCTTTATAGTAATTATTCCTCAAGATCCTAATAATTAAAAGATCTTTTGCTAGTCCATTTTTAGCTGTTTCACAGCTGCACCAAACATGTCAACCAAGAATTCCTTTAGTCAGCTACAACCCAACTTCTTTGTGTAGTAAGCATCTTGGTTTTACTTTTTGTATCTTGCTTTAGGAAATGACTCATACTCGTAGGGCAATAATCGACTTAAGACTTCTTTGTTAACGAAAGACATCTCCTGCCGACGAATGAGTCAGCTAAAAGTGGTTGTGTTAAAAGCTCTGGATGCATCTTTGTGTATCTGACCCTCACTGCCCTCACAAAACTACACGTGCAAGGGGAAAACAGCTATTTATGCAGAAAAAATACTAGAAAACTGTATTGAAAATGTACAGTCCTGATGTAATGACAGATAAAACTTGTGAATCATCAGTTTAAAGCCATTTATGTTATAATGTTGTATGTAGAAAAGGTAAATTAACATATGTTGAACCTGGTATTTTCAGTTACTGACTAAACCTTCGAACTCACTGTTTTTCAGCATAATTAATTAAACATTCTATATTGGCCTATAGAATGCTGTGATGTCACCTGAAACCCAGAAATTTAGGCTGAGTTCTGCTCTCAAACAGCTCAACATTCTCTGCTCCACTGTGTTTTTAAACTTCACACACCTTCACTAGAATCATTTGGATGATTTCAGCTCTGAAACTGTCGATCTCTACTGAACATAAAGTAAAAGGTAGATGTTAAAAGGATAGTTCAGGTTTTCTGACATGAATCTGTATTTCCCCATCAGCAGTGTTGTGCATCAACACTGACTTACCTCCCGACAGCGTCTGGTGAGCCGAGTTCTTCCTCGATTTTGGTGTTGACAAAAGTGTCCTGCAAGTTGACTGGGGTCACGAAAATAAAGCGTTTTTTTTTTTTTTTAACCTTTATTTACCCAGGAAAGTCTTTTCTTCTCAAAACAATATGTGTTCAAAAGAGTGACACATTTGCCTCACAAAACGTAAATGGAAAAAAGTCAGACCTTGGTACTATTTTCTTTCTGGTCATATCACTGCGCGCTGTTGCCAAGTGACAGTCACGCGAGAGAGGAGGGACAGAGTGGGACAAGTTGTTCCGTCGCGGCAGTCAATAGTCTGAGCAGGTAAACATTGCCAAACTACTGAAAAAAGTGTTGGATTCGTGCGCGGCTTGACGATTATGAGGTTTGACTTTTTTTCTGTTCACGTTTTGTGATGCAAATGTATCACTCTTTTGAACACATTACGCTTTATTTTCGTAACCCCAGCCAACTTGCTGGACATTTTCATCAGCACCAAAACTGGGGAAGAACTCGGCTCACCGGACGCAGTCGGGAGGTAAGTCAGTGTTGATGCACGACACTGCTGATGGGGACGTACAGATTCATGTAAAAAAAACTTAAACTATCCCTTTAACTGGAAAATTACCTCTTTGTGAGAGGTGGAACAGACTATTTTGGGCTTTGGAGACGTAGACAGACTGATAATAAAGGATTCCTCAAACGTTTGAATGAAACAAAACACAACTCTATGTTTTTGAAGATCAAACAACATTCTAACATGGCTAAAAGCTCACAAGAGTCAATTTTGTGTAATGTAGAAATAAACTTTTGTGCATGTATGTACAAAAAATACCAGATCTTCCACGAGCTAAGTCACTCACCAACTTCTCCTTTCTGCTGTTGTCCTATATCAGTTCTTATAATCTAAATAATACCATGGACCAGTCCTACTTCTTTGTCCTGCGGTTGGTGTTGCAGCCACATCTCTCACTGTATTTCCTGGAGTAGCTCTCAAATGAAGCAGCATGGCCCATTTCTTTTGCAGCAGCAGATCTGGGAGGTGTTTGGGGTTAGGCAGAGCGCTCGGGGGCCGCTGTAGGACACGCTGATAAATCTGACGTTGTGAAATTTTATGGGCTATTAACATGACACATCTTGAATTATCCGATGATCAGAAGGAAACGGAGATCGGGTCCAAACGCGGGACAGCTCCAACTGGCTGCTGAAATCGTGGCTCATGCTTTCCATCGCCACGGTTCAGTGAAAACAAGGCTAAATGCTCTCAAGTGATAATTACAGCAAGTTCTGTCATGTCAGAATAAATGGGAGCTAAACGCGGCAGGGAAAGCACATTTTACACTTGGGGTCGAGTGGAAGATTCTCACAAAGCAAGAAAAAGTGACTGAATATGGTTATGCAGCTAATTTCTTTCAAATCTGTAACTCTGTGAATGTTTACAGAGAAAAGTCTAAAAGGTGATCATATAAAATAGCAAATGTTATTTTTTGTGAGCAGTATTTTATTATAAGTACAATGTTTTATTATAAGTACACATAAATGCAGGTATATACAACATTTCAGAGGCATTGCACCCTTATCACCCACTACCCCCACCCCGAACTTGATTGAACTCATGTTATTGGCTCCATTTTGAGGACTTTTTACCATTTAAAAGATGTAATACTGTGTTTTGAATTGTAGGGATGGGACAAAATCTCGTGAGACGAAATGGTGCTGGAAATATCTTGTGAGATTAGTTTTTTCCCTTGTTTTTACGTTCGGATTGGATTAAAAAATGGAGTTAAGTATTAGTGAGTTAACTTTTTTGAGAAGCTGTAGTCCCAAAAAGTAGTGCTGTAGTCAAGACCATGCTAATCGAGACCAAGACCAGTCAATGTTTTTATAAATCGATCTCTATTTTATCACTCGAGACCAAGACAAGGCCGAATCCAAGCACCTTCAAGACCGAGACAAGACCGAGTCCAAACGAGGTCAAGTCCGAGATGAGACCAAGGCCGCAAAAAAACTCTTGAAGCCAAGACTCGAGTACTACGACACTACCAACTGTTACTATGACAGGAAAAATATGAAATAAAGTCAGTCAAAAATGGTGAGGCCAAAATTAGGAAGTGGATTGCATAATTTATTTATTATAAAAAATGTCAAAATCTCGTCTTGCCTCGTTCCTGTAGTTCCAATCTTGTGTCTCGGCTCATACTGTGGAACAACCATCCTAATTCTTCGTCTTTCTCATGGATAGAATGTACAATGAGTGAAAGATAACATTGGGGGCCTAGTGGTGCAGGGGTTCGCACTCTCACTTCACAGCAAGAATGTCCCAGGTTTGATTCTAGGGCTGCCAAAGATTTTCCTTTCTTTTCCCAGTTTGGCAACTTTGGCAGTTTTTTGGGTTTAAAATTTTACTTCCTGGTTGGAAATCATGACATCACTCTATGGAATCCCATAACAAATTATTTGATGAATAAAAATATAAAATAACACATTTATTTTGTTGAAATAAAGAAAAAAACATGTTTTGTAAGTATAAATTAGGCCAAACATTTTCCACAGAATTCTCCTTAGCTTGATGTCATCAATTTGGGACTGTCTAAACTAGAACTCTCCCCTTCCTGTAATTTTCAACATATTTTTTAACTTTTCTATGCAAATTGCTTCTTGGTTGGTGTAAAACTCTGACTTATATTTACAACAGGTATTTTTCACCAAATTAAGTTGAAAGTTGAGAATCATCTGACCCTGTTATATGCACTTTAATCTCAGTGGGATTATTTTGGTTACTAATTTAGTTGAAGGGTTATGAATTCAGACAATTAAACCCATTCTGCCATCACCCCAGATGCTTCCCCCAGTTTTACAGTGGATAGATTTTCCACTGGCAACAGCAAAACATATTTGCTCTCTCAGGCCTGCTGCTCACAGGAAGTTTAATTTTACAAACCATTCTTTTGGTTATTGTTAAAGAACAAGTGGCATTTCATCAAGAAGCAGCAGATTTTCACTTGCATATTTTTAATAATGAAAATGGTTGTGTAACACTTTTTAACCCTACATGTGTGACACAGGATCTGAAATCTTGGAATAATCACAAGTTTATTCAAGAAAGTGGGCGGGGATTGTTCAAAAAATACATTTTCTGAGCACTCCTTAAAGGTGTACTGCGTAACATTTCTAGTGGTACCTGTTTGTCTCCATGGAAATGTTATTGCTTTGTCTAGAATGTTCCACAGTATAGATTAAACCTATTTATCACAAGGGAGACCAGCATGTTACAGCACTACACGTCATTACAGTTCAGATCTGTGGAGAGTCGCCTCAATTCACAGAAGGAATTATTGTGTTTTTGAACAATACCCGTAATGAATAACTGCAAGATGGGTATGTTTAATGTCATACTATGGAACAATCCAGGCAAAGCAATAACATCTCCATGGAGATAAGCAGGTGAAGATTCACAATACTGGACAGTACAGGATTACTTAGGTCTTCATTAAAGTAATTTTTACATAATATGTCCTCTTAAATGTTTGAAAAAAGTTTATCATAATAATTGACTGATTGTTTAAAGATCCATTATCTCACCATTATCACCCTTACTCCCTGCTCAAAAAGGCTTACAGTGCTCTAAATAAAAGCACATGTGGTAAAGGAAGCCAAGAGTTCATTCACGGCAATATCGTACACTGTCACAAAACCTTTTAGACTTTGCCAGTTCCCCACAAATTTAATATTCGCGTGTCTTTTCGAGTGTACTGGAAGGGCATCCCGAATGGCACCGTCTTGGGGCCAATAAACTTCTCTGAACTCACCACATCAGGAGTAATCCATATAGTTCACACAGGAAAGCTAATTTTACAAGATGAAAATGTGTAAAATTAGTGTAAAATCTGTCAAATTAGGGAGTGTGACAAGACATACAAAAGAATCCAATTTCAATTCTTTTGTATGTCGTGTACATATGAAGAAACTGACAAATAAAGGTACTCATATTCATCCAAACATACCAAATAAAATAACTAAACTCACTTAAACAATAGTGACTCCAGTACTAGAATTTCACATGATTATGAAAGTTTTAAGTTGCCTTTAGATAATTTACAACTGTATACTTGGACCATGGGACAGGTGTGTCTAATAAAATGGCCAACTATAGAGTATATTTACGCGTCCCTTTTCACACTTCATCACCCTATTCTATAAAACACTGTGGCCTCTGTAAAAAGTCCATTTACTGCTCAAGCACCCACCCTCTCCTCCACACACACACACACACACACACACACACACACACACACGCGCACACACACACACACACACTCACCTCCCCATACTCCCACCACGCACTTAGTATTAATCTCCGTAAAAAGCCATGAGTTTCTGCACCCTGACATCACAGACGCACTCCTGGCCGTAAATCTCGCTTCAAATCTCAAAAAGTTCCTTTGCTGTTCAGAAAAAACAACAAGGACCCTCCGCCCTTTTGATAATTCTTTCCTTTCACATCTCTGTGATGTTCAAATGAAAAATGTTAAAGGTGCATGGTGTAACTTTTCCTGTGGAGGGTCCGCCAAATGCTTTTCTTCATCGAGATGTCATCGTTTTGTCTGGAATGTCTCACAGTGCGGTATTAAACCTTTCTATCTTCGTGGAATCCAAACCAGACCAAGTTACAGTTCAGATCTGTGGAGAGGCGACACCGCTCACAGTCAGAATGCTTGTTTTTGTAAGTATTTTTGAGCTATAAAACCATCTGTAATTGAATAAATGTAAAGTAGAGCTGTTTAATATGATACTGTGGAGCATTCCAGGCAGAGCAATGACGTATCCATGGAAACAAGCAACTAAAAAGTTACATAGTGCACCTTTATAGTTTTACAGCTCAAAAACACCTAGAAAAATAAGCATTCTGATTGTGAGCATCCGTCGCCTCTCCACAGACCTGTAAATTGGTCTGGTTTGGTCTCCACAAAGATAAAACGGTTTAATATCACACTGTCAATCCTTCCAGACAAAGCAATAACACATTTGACAGATCCTCCACCAGAAAAATTACACAATGCACCTTTAAGCCAAGCTGATTAAAACAAATCTGACCTCGGAGAGAACGGCTCACTTCAAAACACACGCAACACATCATCATTTTGGTCCTGTAAAATTAGCTTTCCTGTGTGAACTATACGGATTACTCCTGATGTGGTGAGTTCAGAGAAGTTTATTGGCCCCAAGACGGTGCCATGCGGGATGCCCTTCCAGTACACTCGAAAAGACACGCGAATATTAAATTTGTGGGGAACCTAAACTGGCAAAGTCTTAAAGGTTTTGTGACAGAGTATGATATTGCCGTGAATGAACTCTTGGCTTCCTTTACCACACATGTGCTTTTATTTAGAGCACTGTAAGCTTTTTCGAGAAGGGAGTAAGGGTGACTTTGACTTTCCGTACACAAACTTCTTAGGAAGCATTACGGAATGGTTGGAGTTTTGGATGACAACCTTAATCTTTCTCTTTATATAAGCTTTTAGTTTCTCGGCTTCGTGTAACTCAATCCATCCAGCGGGACTCCCTGCTAAACCACATCAGGCGCAGAATCCAGAAGCTGTTCGCTGCTCCAAAAACATGGCTGCCCGGCATTACACCTCGCACTAAAATCCTTGTACACTTTCATGTGGTGACAAAAAACAGTCCAAGCGAGTGTCAGTCTACGTATATCTGGATATAAGCCACACACACCATATCTATACACACACACTATATACAAAATATTTTCTATGAAGTATTACATTTTATACACAATCATTTTACAGCCCTGTAAAGACTCGTACAAATAGTTTACATTTCCTTTTTGGCCTCCCATCATTGTTAAAGCAACAGTATGTCGCTTTTTAGCCCAAATTATACCTATATAAATGCATGTTAGATGTTTTTATTGCTGTGGAAAACATGTGTTCTTACTAAGAGTGTAGGAAGACCAGATTTTCAAAATAAAAAACTGGGACATCACTGGTTTGTGGTGGTTGATCATAATAAAATTGTGAAACGAGTGCGTAATTAAGGAAAACTGTTCTGCACTCAGCACTAATGTGAGTCAGGATAGTCACATTTCTTTGTGTTTTGGTCATTTTTAAGCAGCTTTTCTGTATTTTACTTAAACTAATGACCTTTCTTTACTGTTGGCAGGGGTCATATTGGTCAAAAATAGGGACTCCTGGGAAATTTCCTGTATAAAACTGGGACAAATCAGTGGTTTTGGATAAATTTGTTGGAACAGGGGACACAGGGCTCAAAACTGGGACTGTCCAGGGTAAATAGGGACGTCTGGTCACCCTGTGTTTGGGCTGGGCTTGCATCTCCACAAACCTGACTCTCCATTCCATGTTCCTTTGGCTGTAATCTTCCACAGTATGGCCTAATCCATATCTGTCTCCAAGGAGAATGTTCCAGAGTATGGTTTCAAAAATTACAATTAACAAAAAATCTGTTATATTTCCTCATCAAAAACATTTGTTGTTTCTTTCATTCACAGAAGTTTAACACACATATATATATATATTTAGTTCTTCATTCAAATAGAAAACACTCTGTACCACCTTGTGATGTCATGTGGTGATACAGGAAGTGCTCCACTGTGTTTTTAAACTTCATACAGCTTCACTAGAATCATTTGGATCAATTCAGCCCTGGAATTGCTGATCTCTACTGTGTTAAAGATAAAAGGTAGCTGTTGAAAACTTGAAACTACCACTTCATGACATCACAAGGTGGAACAGAGCATTTTGAGCTTTGGAGATGTAGACACACTAATAATAAAAGATTACTCAAACATGTGAATGAAGCAAACACAACTCTGGGTATGTTTTTGAGGAGGCAACATTACAACATGGCCAATTTTGCATAATATAAGACCTTTAACTTTCTATTTCCACGGACTTAGCTGCCATACCATCTCCAGAAAGTTACGTAATATACCTTTAACACAACGAAGCTGGCTCTTGGATGAGGTGTCGTAGATGTCGTAGAGTCTGAAGTTACTGTAAATGAGCTTTGAGTTGCACGCCTCCACCGTCTGCATTTTGTGCCTGGGGGTAAGGCTTTTGAGTCACTTACTACCAGTAATGTTAAGCAATCAGATGGAGCCCTTCCAGCTTAACGTTGTTGTGTCCTGTTGAATGGAGTTATCTAGTTGTATAACAGGAGGCACTTGCTTGTCTGGACACATGTGAAGTATTTTGCACCTTGTCTTTACAGAGAAGGAAAAAAAATCTGTGTTGGCGAATCTGGTGAATTGCACTAAACAATGCAGAATAAATTGTGTTTTTATTGCTTTTGAAAACTTGTTTTTACAGCTGCTCCATTAATATATTGACTGTTTATGATTTTGATGATTTTTTAAAGTAGAAAACAAAGCAAATCCAGCACTGCACACAATTTCTGACATGCTATTTGGACAATTTTAAATACAGATTAACTATACTAGATTGGCCATGCTTTTTATTCCTTAATCCACTCGGGCTTTCCCATGTCTCTTCCAGATGACTTCAGAAAATATGGGCGTGCTAATGGTTTGATTTAAAGGTCCTATATTAAAACGGTCTCTCGTGAGCTTTGAGCCATGTTAGAATGTTGTTACCTCCTCAAAAACACACCCAGAGTTGTGTTTTCTCATTCACACATGTTAGAGTAACCCTGCATTATTAGTCTGTCTACATCTCCAAAGGTCAAAATGTTCCACCTTGTGATGTCATGTAGTGATAGTTTTCAAGTGAACAGCTACTTTTACCTTTTGTTCAGTAGATATTGGCAGTTCCAGAGCTGAAATTACAATGACGATATCACAAAGATACATTGCAAAAAGCTTGGCCAAAGATAAGATTGAAGATATAAACACTTAAATCTAAAAGAACATAAAACATAAAAAGCGAGACAAATCCTGCACACTTAGTCCTAAACTGCCTTTAATAAATGACAATGTTGTAATGTAATGTTGCTTCCTCAAAAACATCCCTGGAGTTGTGTTTTGTTTTGCCTGACCAGAATTTCAAAATAAAAAACTGGGACATCCACATTTTTTGGTGGTTGATAACAATAAAATGTGTGTAATTAAGGAAAATTGTTATGCAGAGACCATTCATGACTAACATGTGATCCAGTACAGTCACATTTTCTTTGTGTTTTGGTCATTTGTAAGAAGATTTTTTGGGATTTTACCTAAACAAATGACAATTTATGCTTCTCTTTACTGTTGGCAAGGGTCAGATTGGTCAAAAACAGGGACCCCTGGGATATTTCTTGTATAAAACTGGGACAAATCACTGGTTTTGGATAAATCTGCTGGGTCAGGGGACACAGGGCTCAAAACTGGGACTGTCCCAGGTAACTAGGGATGTCTAGTTTTATTTCATTCACACATGTTTGAGTGACCTTAGTCTGTCTACATCTCCAAGTAGAGACTGACAATTCCAGAGATGAAACCATCCAAAGTTCATCCAGAATTTAAAAACACAGTGAAGCACTTCCTGTATTATCGCATGACATCCAGGATTTGGGTGTTAAACGTGTGAATGAAACTGACTAAAACTCCAAGTTACATTCTAGTCTAGAGGTAGTTTATTTTAAAATAAACTACCTCTAGACTAGAATGAAGCAGTTTCAGCACTAGTAAGTCGATAATAAATCTGAAAACAAGATGAATAATCTGATATAAGTTTTAAAAATGTGGCCAGATCAGCGAAATTTGCAGTGTAACTTGGAGTTTTAGTCAGTTTCATTCACACGTTTAACACCCAAATCCTGGATGTCATGCGATAATACAGGAAGTGCTTCACTGTGTTTTTAAATTCTGGATGAACTTTGGATGGTTTCATCTCTGGAATTGTCAGTCTCTACTTGGAGATGTAGACAGACTAAGGTCACTCAAACATGTGTGAATGAAATAAAACTAGACATCCCTAGTTACCTGGGACAGTCCCAGTTTTGAGCCCTGTGTCCCCTGACCCAGCAGATTTATCCAAAACCAGTGATTTGTCCCAGTTTTATACAAGAAATATCCCAGGGGTCCCTGTTTTTGACCAATCTGACCCTTGCCAACAGTAAAGAGAAGCATAAATTGTCATTTGTTTAGGTAAAATCCCAAAAAATCTTCTTACAAATGACCAAAACACAAAGAAAATGTGACTGTACTGGATCACATGTTAGTCATGAATGGTCTCTGCATAACAATTTTCCTTAATTACACACATTTTATTGTTATCAACCACCAAAAAATGTGGATGTCCCAGTTTTTTATTTTGAAATTCTGGTCAGGCAAAACAAAACACAACTCCAGGGATGTTTTTGAGGAAGCAACATTACAACATGGCCAATTTTGCACAATATAGAACCTTTAACTTTCTAACAACAACATTATAACATGACTTAAAGACCACAAGAGTCAATTCTGTGTAATATAGGACCTTAAACACCTCTCCAGCTATTGCAAAGCCTGTTTCACATCACAATAAACTGTAGGTAGCTGTTCTGTGCTGTGTGTGGTATTGGGAGGAACTGTCAGTATTTCTCCTAAACTGAAGATGCCCAGTGGCTGTGTGCACATGAGGGCTTGTGTCAGACCACCCAGGATCACTGCTGGTGGGCCCATAGGGATCAGTGTATATGTGGATATTAGTTATGCGTGCACACGGTTCTGAAAAGCACCACACGACTCTTAATCACGTGCAACTGACAGAGAAGACAGCGTGGCTCAAACAAACCCAAAATTGCGAGAATGTTTATGAGATTAACGTGAAATGATGCGTTTCCATCCACCGCTGTAATTTCATCACAGATAAGTCATTATTATCAAGTCTTAACTCAATATTTATCCGTTCGATTGATTTGTAACATGCGTCTAGTATCAACACAAAGCTTTGGGGGTCCTGGGTTTGCTCATTCCACTTAATGATGTACGTTTTTCAGAATGCAAGATAAGCGTTTTCCAATTTTTCTACTGTGTAATTTAACTATTATGAGGCTTGCTGGAAAAATATAGCCTACTACAGATCTGCTAGCTCACCATGGTGATTAATACAACTGTTGTGGATTTGCAAATTAGATTAAAGTCATTATAATATAAAATATGACAGATTCTTCTTAAAATGCTTCAGTTTCTGACGTCTTTTAAAAAATATTTTGACAAGATTGGACTTGAGTGACAATCGATATTTGTTTTTCTGGTATTTTTACTGTAGTTTTGTGGACTGTGAAGAGAGGGGTGTGGTTTATTTATTTATGTATTTATTTATTTATGTATTTATTTATTTATTTATTTATTTATTTATTTATTTACTTGTTTATTTTATTTTTTCTTGTTATGTAAAATTTCAAAATGGGAAAAAACAATCAAAATTTCTAAAAAAAACTATTTTAAATACATTATCTACTCTTACACTAGTTTAGAGACCGCACAATTAGATTAAAGTCATTATAATACTAAATATGACATATACGTCTTAAAATGCTTCAATTTCTGACGTTTTAAAAAAAATATTTTGACAAGATTGGACTTGAGTGACAATCGATATTTGTTTTTCTGATGTTTTTACTGTAGTTTTGTGGAGTGTGAAGAGAGGGGTGAGGTGTGGGAGTTTTTATTTATTTATTTATTTGTTTATTTTATTTTATTTTTCCTGTTATGCAAAATTTCAAATTGGAAAAAAAACATCTTAAATTTCTAAAAACTATTTTAAATAAATGATTTACTCTTACACTAGTTTAGATACTGCACAAACAAATGGTAAAAGTTAATTAATTTATAAATTACTAGTTGCTTTTTGTATTCTGATTGAAATTTTGTATTTACACTAGAATTTTAAAGGCACAGACACAATTTGCGGAGGTCCCAAGTTATGTTACCATGATTCATTTATTTACAACTTTCAGAGACCAGTGCAGAGTTTTGCCATACAACAACTAGCATACGAACCTCCACTTCCTGATTTTGGGATAATAAAAGGCTTTAAAATTAGACGCAAACAGCAGATTTATTTTGACCTGAAGACTTGCTTAATACAATATATTTGTAGTGGGAAAAGACAGGTACAAGGTCTTTATTACACTTTGTTGTAGATTTCTAAATCTGAGAAGAATAAAAACTGGAGAAAATTTGTCTTAAATCAAAGATTCTGGATTTATTAACAGTTCTCTAAACCCATAAAATACATTCTTTAGCTTAAATAGACCACAACAGAAAACAAAGTCAAAGATTCCCACCACAATATGTCATTTTTATTCTTGTTTCAGTTACTTTTTAATATTGGAGTTTGAATTCATGGAGTTGAATCATTAATCTTTTTTTTTTTTTTTTCAAATTCAAAATCCAATTCAATCTCCAATAAAACACAAATCGTCTGTACTTACGTAAATTAACGCAACGTCCCAACAGCTGTTTTACGATGTCTCTAATGTAAACTTTCAACCTACTGATTTCACTTTGATTTGTCATCTTGTAATTTTGGCTGTTTTTGAACTTTTTGGGCCTAAAGACATTTCAGTGAGATGACGAGAGCGCACCTGTCTGTGAGATGAAAGCCTTTAAGTTATATCAAAGAGATTCCTGCTCTTAATGTCAGTATAGGGGAAGGCCACAGAGGGGGCAGTGTGTAAAAACAACTTCTGCCAGATTCTCACAAGTCACTCTTTAAACTTTTCACCTGTGGAAATTAAAGGACACGAAGGAAAAAAGGTTTATAAAAGTGGACATTTGTTTATTTTTGTTTGATGAGTATCTGTTAGAAGTCAGTTTTATCTCGCTCTGGCCTTCGATCAGTGTCAGAACAGCTGAATCGCAGTGAAAAGCCATGCACATGTGCTAGGTTTGGGTCAATGAACTGAAACCACAATTTTAAAGGTGCTGTATCTGATTTTTACTGTCTTAAAAATGTGAAAAACAGAACTAGTTGCAGTGGTCCAAAGTTAAAGTCCTTACCTTATGCATTCTAATGAACAGCAATGAGTTTACAAGTGCTTTTCACGACTTTCAAACACTAGTTTTGTAGTGGCGGTAACAACTAGCATGCTAACACACACTGCCTGATTATCAGACAATAAAATGCTTTATAATTAGTTACAGACAACAAGCAGCGGACATATTTTGGCCTCTTATACAGAATATTTGTACTGGAGCAAGACATACATGGAAAAAATGGGTACAGGACCTTTTAAAAAAAAAAAAAAAATCAGCTATTCTGAGCAGATTTAAAAGTGCAAAACTTTCTGGGAGGTTTCTTTGCCTTTTTTGTCTGTTTTTGCTTTGTCTGAAATGCTCCACAATATAAAAATACTATATCTGTCTCAGACTGTATAAGTGGACTAAAGGAGAGTGACATCACCCATCGTTCGTTCGTTCATCATTAAGGCTAGCAGTCCATATTAGAAATAGGAACTGAATTATGGACAAAATAATGAAATAAAAACACCAGGATCATATAGATCGAGTGACTGAATTCATTGTACTTGATAATATTGTAGCTGACTTCTGCAGACATTATTATTATTTAATTATTATTCAACTTTTAGGTTTTTCGCTAAGTTCATATTCATCATATCATGGAAAAGAAAGTGCAGCATGGACAGGACACAAGTAAGGGACTGTTGGATTTTGTGAAATGAGCTGTTTGTTTTTCCCGTATCCATGGAGACCGTGCAAGAGGCTAGGTAAGGAGCTAGCTATGGACATTTGAGGTGCTACAGGTTTTTTACACAGTATGTGGCAGTAAATGTGGCAGACCTTCCAGAGGAAACACTTTGATGGATTGGGCCATTACATCACTGACCGAAACACCAGTGGAGTAAGAACAAGGCCATTCCTGTTGTGTTCACCTGGCGCCCCCTGGAGGCTGCTGTGATGCTGCGGGACACAGAGAAGGGACACTTTGGGCTCATCCTCTCCTCAAACTGCCCTGACACAGAGCTGCAGATCCTCCCTGACCAGTCCTTCTGTTAAACTGCACTGAGACCTTTGACTGAGACACAGATGACTGAAATGTGCAGTTGAAATGTTTTAGCAACATCAACCTCAACATTTTTCTGCAGCAAAACTTGAATTCTCTCTCTCATAAGCATACAATACCATGTGTTAGATCAGCATGTATGTAATCAGTCATTCTTCTCTGAAATGTTTGTTTTCTTGGATGTAAACACTGAGATGCTGCACATCACACACCCTTTAACCATGTGTTGTTCAGTTCTATACTCTGACTCTTCATGCAGTATTTTGTTTTCTGTTTGCAGATTTAGACGAGTGTGCGACTGCGAGGCACACATGTGGTCCAGAGCAGTCATGTATAAACACCAGAGGCTCCTTCATCTGCCAGTGTCCCCAGGGCTACCAGAGGAGTGGGGAGCACTGCGTGGGTGAGACATTTCTATATATTTTATTTTCTCTAATACATATACATTTGTATAACTATGCTGTATAACTATGCTGCTACTTATTTTGAATTTATTATTAACATTTGTATTTTTACTCTTTGTAATTATATTATATTGTGATGTGTGAGCTACTGTTTCCAAATAATTTCCCTTGCGGATCAATAAAGTTTGTCTAAGTCTATATACAGGCAGGGGGCAGGGTGGTGGGCAGAGACTAGAGAATAGTCATACAAGTGTACAAAGCTGCTTGCTTGACCAGCCAGTCTCTTCTACATTCTTTTTGAATCCAGAAGGGACTGTAACTGGACAATAGAGAGAGAAAATCTTCTGTTCTGACCATAGACTGTGTATATATATATATATATATATATATATATATATATATATAAATGGATGTAGTTATTCTGCTGGCCAGCGTGTACTGAATAGGAAGTGAGCATGGGGACGCTTCTAGCTCCATCGACTCTGACTCTAATTGACTTTATATGGAAAAACTGTCACCTTCTCTCTGTAACTGCTGCTATCAGGCTTCTCATTTTGGTCTTAAAATATTTGTATTAACCCACTGTTTTTATTTTGTTAGTTTGTCCATAAATGAATTCCTTTTCCTAACATGGAACCTAGCCCCAAATTCGCTCCTATAACTGCTAGCCTCTGTGAGCTTCATTTGTCTGGAACCAATGGATAACATCATACTCCCTTACAGTTTACAGACTATGGCACAGTCCTTTTAAAGATCTAAATGATATAGAATGAATAACTTACAATACCTGAGCAAATGTAACTTATTTTTACTTCAGCGTGTGGTTGGCTGAAGTTGTGACTGATGTGTTTGTATTGTGTAGATAAAGACGAGTGCTCTCTCACACATTACTGTATGCACCGCTGTGTGAACACTCCAGGCTCCTACTACTGCGAGTGCAACCTGGGCTACAAACTGGCCAGCAACAATCACAGCTGTGTGGGTAAGTCACATGACACAGGCTGGATTTACAGGTTTGTGCGATGGAGCTCAACAGTGACCACACACTCCGGTTCCAGAAGTACATTTTCCATTGTCTTTTCACATTGATATTTTGAAAAATTCAATTTGAATAACCTGCATTATTAGTCTGTCTCCATCCCCAAAGCTCAAAATGCTCTGTTCCACCTTGTGAGTGCTAAATTTCAAGTTAACAGCTACTTTTTTCCTTTTGGTCAACAGAGATTGGCAATTCCAGGGCTCAAATCATCCAAATGATTCTAACGAAGGTGTTTGGAATCTAAGAACACAGTGGAGCTTTTCCTATATTATCACATGACATCAAAAGGTAGAACAGAGAGAAGAACTCAGCCTAAATATACAGGGTTTATGTGTTAAACATGTGTGAATGAAACAAACACAACTCCAGATATATTTGTGATGAGGAAACAAGATTATATCAGATCAAAAGCGCAAAACCAGGGTTCAAAGCAAAGGGTGTCTATGTTTTTTTCATATTTTAAAATCTAAAACAAGTTGAGTTTGAGTTATTTTGAGTTGATTTTTTGTTTGCAACATTCTATATGTGTCCATTCATAGTTCTGTTGCTTTACAGAACTCACATTACACTGAGTACACTGAGTTCTTCTCTCACACTGAAAATACTTTGTTCCACCTTGTCCTTGATGTCCTATTAAAACACAGACCAGCATGAGGGCCATTGATGGTCATAGACTGGTGGTCAGAACAGTGAGTAACTCAAATCTGTGCATTTATAACAGGTTTGAATGACCCTCCAGACCTTTGTTCATGTTTAGACCCTCAAAAGGACACACTAAATCTGCTTGATTAAGGTAGATTTAAAAAAAAAAAATGCAGCAAAAAGTCGTACTCGCGGTAGTTTGGGCCAATTCACCTGGAAGTCTGAGGGCCAAAACAGTTGGTCTGAGGGCCACATTTGGCCCCTGAACCATAGTTTGGACATGCCTGCCATACACTCTCAATAGAATAAGTATTGGCAATCTTTACTAAACAAAAGGTAAAAATTAGCTGTTGAAAACTTGAAAACTACTACTTCATGACATCACAAGGTGGAACAGAGCATTTTGAGCTTTGGAGATGTAAACAGACTAATTATAAAGGATTATTCAATGTATGTTTGCGATGAATTAACAACTTTATAACATGCCTTAGAGTGCACAATAGACACTTTTGCATAATATAGGACCTGTAAGTGAAAATCTCTCATGGAAATAAACTTTTGACTGTCAGTAATAATCACCACTGTCTGTATTTGTATCAGATGTGAATGAGTGCGACGTGCAGAGTCCCTGTCAGCATCACTGTTATAACATGCTGGGCTCCTTCATGTGCCAGTGTGAGCAGGGCTTTGAGCTGGCCCACGACTCCGTCTCCTGTCAAGGCAAGTCCCCCTCACCTGGGCTCTCAACTCATGTAATGTGTGAACGCTGGTGCCAAGTATGTGCTCCACGGCCTCGGTTAGTTTGTACAGACAGCGGAGGTGAGAGAGAGTGTGTGTGTATGTGTGTGTGTGCGAGAGTGTGCAGGTCTGTATTCAAACATACTCTTCTTGTTAATGAGTGTGTATGTCTATGTATGTGGGTGTGTGTGCGTGTGCGTGTGTGTATGTGCGCATGTGTTGTGTATGTATGTGTTGTGTATGCATGTGTGTGTATGTGTGTGTGTGCGCCCATGTGTGTTTTGTGTGCATGTGTGTGTTGTGTATGATTGTGTGTGTGTATGGGCATATGTGTGCATGTGTTCATGCGTGCGTGTGTATGCATGCGTGTGTGCAGATTCAAACATACTCCTCTTGTTAACGTGTGTGTGGGTGTGTGTTTGTGTGTCTGTATGTGTGTGTGTATGTATATACAAGTGTGTGTGTGTGTGCGCGTGCTTGTGTTGTGTATGGATGTGTCTGTGTGTGTGTATGTGTGCATGTGTGTCTGTGTGTTTGTGTATGTGTATTTGTATGTATGTATGTGTGTGTGTGTGTGTGTGTGTGCAGATCTGTATTCAAACCCACTCCTCTTGTTAACGTGTGCGTTTCTTTTCTGTATTTTCCTGAACAGACATTGACGAGTGCAGTTTCTCCAGCTACATGTGCCAGTTCCAGTGCATCAACACAGCGGGGAGCTACTCCTGTGAGTGTCCGGAGGGATACCAGCTCCAAGGAAACCGCCTCTGCCAAGGTAGGACACACTCTGCACTGAAGGATGGTCCAGATCTTTACAAGTAATAATCCTTAAATGTGCTGTATGTTTGGGTCATGTTCCTCAGTTTTGGCATGAAAAGTATGTAATCTTACATTTATTCCATTTGTATTGCTCAACACTGATACTGATACTGGTACTGAATATATCAGTATTGGAACTGAAAGAGCTGGATCAGTACAGCCCTACAAAATATTGTGAAAAACATGCATTCTTACTGTAAGGGTGCCTCTCCACCTGTATTTTTCATACAGACTGATGTTCGTCAAACTTCATCGTCCAATCAGATTTGTGTTTTCAGTGATACATGTGAAACAAAGGAGCTCATTGGTCACCTGTGATTTACAAATAAAATCAGCTTTATGTCACCTCAAATTATGTTTAGTACTCTTGATTCTGCAGAAATGCGCGCTGTTTTTCAGTTCTCTGTGATATTTTTTAGTTGAATGGACCATGCCTGTTCCTGATTGGCTAATCCACCTGTCAATCATCACCAAACTCACATCTTTGCAAAGAATTGAAGAAGTGTGTATTTGATATCCATGCAAACTCTCCACAGATCTGACCTTTAACTAGGCAGTGCCACCTCCTTGTCTCCATGGAGAAAAATGTTTAATGCCATAGTGTTGAATGTTCCAGGAAACACAATAATATCTCCACTGGCGCCTCCAACATAAATGTTAATTAGTGCACATTTAAACATGCATGAAACAAAAATATTTATGAAGAACCAACATTATATAATGATTCCAATATTTGCACAGTCTGTCATTTTTAATTTGTTTCTCCTAAGTTCCCACTCCCTCCTCTCCCCTCCGCTTTGAACACGACTGAGATCAGCTTCATCACTCGCTTTAAAGTTCTAATAAAAGCACTTCTAACAGAGACACACCGCCAAGGCCAGGCAGCTCAGGCCCAGTGCACTCCTTTTACCCCCTCTGTGAATCCACACGCACTGCTGCCTTCTCCTCAACTGGATTTATTTGAACCCTTTGAAGCTTGATGTTATTTTTCCCCCTCCCCACTCAGGTGCAGTTTTTATAAGGGCCACTCATGAATCCAGCAGGTTGTGTCACTGCAGTCTTTGGGGATGAATCTGGGCTGCTGTGCCAGAAATAGCCCGTGTGCTTGGGTTTGTGTTTGATGGGGCTATTTTGGAGCGGGGAGGCCAGAGGCAGGGGTAGATGTGGACTCTATGGGGCTTCCCTCTTCTCCAAAACATGCTCCCAAGTGTTTAGACCACAACTCAGGGCTCTTATCTGCTTATTGTAATCCACTTAAACCAGTATTGTGTGTGTCTCTCCTTAGGGTGGCCTGAGCTTTGATAAATCCTTCCTGCTTACTTACTGTCTACAATCTGTCACATACTGTAGATTCATTCTAGTGTAATGATGGTATTTTGCTTGTGATCCAATGTACAACCATACATGCTTAAAGGTCCGATATTACTCAGAATGGACTCTTATGAGCTTTAAGAGCCATGTGAGCCATGTTAGAAAGTTGTTACCTCATCAAAAACATACCTGCAGTTGTGTTTTGCTTCATTCACACATGTTTGAGTACTTTATGCATCATCTCTCTATCAACTCTGCATCATCTCCAAAGCTCAAAATGCTCTGTTCCACCTTGTGATGTAATGAAGCAGTAGTTTTCCTGTTAACAGCTCTTTTTACCTTTGTAGAGACTGGCAATTATTAAGCCAATATGGTGCTCCTGGTCACTATAACTCATGGGTTTGTAGTTACAATTGTAGTTCTATTGTTGTTGTTTTTTTTTTGTTTTTTTTTTATCTGAAGTATAGAGTTCCTAGTTACAATTGTAGTTCTAGTGGAGTTTGTTTTGTTTTGAAGTGTAGAGTTCCTAGTTACAATTGTAGTTCTAGTGGGGTTTGTTTTGTTTTGAAGTGTAGAGTTCCTAGTTACAATTGTAGTTCTAATTGTAGTTGTTTTGTTTTGAAGTGTAGAGTTCCCAGTTACAATTGTAGTTCTAGCAGGATTTGTTTTGTTTTGAAGTGTAGAGTTCATAGTTCCAATTGTAGTTCTATTGTTTTTTTTGTTTTGATTTGAAGTGTAGAGTTCCTAGTTACATTTGTAGTTCTAGTGTGGTTTGTTTTGATTTAAAGTGTAGAGTTTGTAGTTCCAATCAGGGCCGTATAAGGTTAAACGCTGTCATTCCGACACACTGCCACTCCGACATTGCCGTCTAATTGTCGGAGTGGTGGTGTGTCCATTTGTTATCAAATGTCCTGCACTCCGACATTTTCTTCCCTGTGGTCGGAGTGGCGGCACATTAGTTTTTTTTTTGACACCCCACCATTCCGACATGTAATTATTGGCGGCATGGTTTAATCCTGGTTAAATCCTGTTGTAGTCCTGTTATAGACCTAGTTTTAGTCCTGTTATAGACCTGTTTTAGTCCTGGTTTAGTCTTGGTTTAGATCTGTTTTAGACCTGGTTTAGTCCCGGTTTAGACCTGGTTTAGACCTGGTTTGAGTCCTGACTTTAGTCCTGGTTTAGTTTTAGACCTGGTTTCGTCCTTGTTTTAGTCCTGGTTTAGACCTGGTTTAGTCCTGGTTTAAAAGCAGATCTATACCAGGACTAAAACCAGGTCTAAAGCAGAACTAAACAAGGTCTAAACCAGGTCTAAACTAGGACTAAAACCAGGTCTAAAACAAGGTCTAAATCAGGACTAAAAACAGGTCTAAACCAGGTCTTAACCAGGACTAAACCAGGACTAAAACCAGGACTAAAACCATGCCGCGTGCAACGCACCTCCTCCGGCCGCCCTCAATGTGCCTCCTCATGCCGTGCGCAAACCGCCTCCTCTCAAGGCGCCTCCTCTCAACACGCCTCCTCTCAAGGCGTCTCCTCTCAAGGCGTCTCCTCTCAAGGCGCCTCCTCTCAAGGCGCCTCCTCTCACGGCGCCTCCTCTCAAGGCGCCTCGTCTCAAGGCGTCTCCTCTCAAGGCGCCTCCTCTCAAGGCGCCTCCTCTCAAGGCGCCTCGTCTCAAGGCGCCTCGTCTCAAGGCGCCTCCTCTCAAGGCGTCTCCTCTCAAGGCGCCTCCTCTCAAGGCGCCTCCTCTCAAGGTGTCTCCTCTCAAGGCGCCTCCTCTCAAGGCGCCTCCTCTCAAGGCGCCTCCTCTCAAGGCGTCTCCTCTCAAGGCGCCTCCTCTCAAGGCGCCTCCTCTCAAGGCGTCTCCTCTCAAGGCGCCTCCCCTCAAGGCGCCTCCTCCCGCCGCGCTCAGGGCGCCGCTACCTCATGAGTAAATTGTCGGAATAGCAATATAAATGGCAACATAAAAGGTGTCAGAATGACGGTGTCAAAAAGTGTCTGAATGGAGGGATGTCGGAATGGTGGGTGGTATAACCCCATATAGTGCCCACACACACACACACACACACACACACACGCACACACACACACACACACACATAAACAAGGGCATTTCTCATATGTAATTTACTGATGGGGAGGGGGATTATTATTTAACTCAAATTTGCCACCTGAAAGTGGTGTAGGCGATGAGGATTAACCACCGTATGGTGTTCGTGTTGGGGACAATGGTAATGGCAAGACGGTAGGATAGTAATGATGGTAACAATAGTACTACAGCAAACACCTCCGCACACACACACATACACACCCACACACATGCATCACACAATTTCCCTCCTTGATCAGTATTATTATTTTTTAGCTTGTTTTTTTTGTCTTTCCTCTACCTTTTTTGTCTGCTGTCTGTTGTCGTGTGCTGCTGTTGTTGTTGTTGTATAGTTTTGTATGTATTTGTCTTTTTCACAATTAAAAAAAAAAAAATACTAACTACATCAGCCCAGCAAATAAGATGAAAATAATTAACAGCATCCAACTATATACATTTTTTTATTTCTCCCATGCTTTTTAAAAAATGGTACAAATTTATGAAAAAAATGTTAAAGTTTGTGTCCTGTGGTGCCCCCTCACTGGGTGTGAATGGTTGGTATGGGTAATCCGGCCTTGGTGTATGGAGTTTGAAAACACAGTGGAGCACATCCTGTATTATCATACATCAGTATTAACAGTGTGAATGAAGAACTCTAAATATGCAGGGCTTGTGTGTTAAAAATGTGTGAACAACAAAACACAATTCCTGGTCTGTTTGCGATGAGGAAACAACATTATAACATAAAACAGTCAGATTTAATATGGGTTGAGTAAGTCGTGCATACATGCTACTTACAAATACTCCTCTGTAGATTGTATTGTTTTATTGAATGATGTGAGGCTGCAACTAACAATTATGTTTGTTTACAGTCAATAAACAACAGAGTGGCCTGTAACACTGGTTATCTGTGTAACACATGAGCAGAGCTTGATAAATGAGGCTCTTATTTCATTACTCATTGCCATATATTTTTATGCATAGCCGTACACATTATTCATAATTGCCTTGTGATTCCAAAGCCATTCTTCGTGCCCTTTACATAGTGACAGCTCCTGGTGGTGACAAAGTGAGCTGGCAGACGCCCAAACACCACGAACAGGTTCTGTGATTCAATAACTCATAATCGTGAAGTAATTGGGATCGGACTGGGGCAACAGGACCCAGTGATCACAGCTCTCATCCACCACCAACAGCAGGAAAATCAATTCCAAGTTCTGTTGTTGTCTGAGGCAAGACACCCACATTACCTGGTATGACTGTGTGTGGGGGGGGTGAGTTGCTGGTGGTGGTCAGAGAAGCCTATGATGTAGACTGGCAGCCTCACGTCTGTCAGTCTGCCCCAGGGCAGCTGTGGCTAGAATATTAACACCACTAAAGTGCAGAGTAACTGAATAATGACAACAGTCTTTACACAAGTCTGTAAAGCACATTACAAGTGTAAGCCCTTATTATTATTATTCTAACAGCTTTTCTACAGACATCTGGTCCTGGCTTATGGTGTTAGTGAATTTACTCATGTCACATGACTTCATTTAAAAACATTTCAATTACAAATAAACTCTAATTAATTTTAAGTCTGTTTACAAGTGTAACTGTAACAACAGCACACATGAGCTGTGTCAGAGCTGCAGCTGTTGCACAAATCTCAGATGTTTTTCATAAAGACTGAAGAGAAGACACTGTTTAATGTGCACTCGTCTAATCAACAGCTCGATTTGTCTTTGCCAATCCTCAGATATTAACGAGTGTGATATGGGCACTCACAACTGCCAAGAGGACGAGATGTGCTGGAACTATTATGGGGGCTTTCGCTGTTACCCCAGAAACCCCTGTGAGCCACCGTACACCAAGAGCTCAGAGAAGTGGGTGTTTTTTTGCTTGTGTATAGTGTTTGTATAGTGTGTGTTTGGTGTGTGTGTGTAGTGCAGTTTCCATAGCCACAGTTTAGGTCTTTAGCAGTAATTGTTGCTCTGTTGCAGTCGCTGTATCTGCCGCTCACCCACGGAGTGCCAGAACCTCCCTCCCTCCATCGTTTACAAATACATGAGTATCCAGGCGGACCGCTCCGTCCCCGCAGACATCTTTCAGATTCAGGCCACCAACATGTACGCCAACACTCACAACACCTTCAGGATCAAAGCGGGCAACGAGGGAGGAGAGTTCTTCCTCAGGGTGAGTGGAGCCGGGCACTGGCATCACACTGATGTCGCTGGATTTTAAGATATGTAACCTCTCACACTGTCCCTTCCACTCATAGTCAAACTCATATTTAATGAGTGATACTTGTGCATGAGAACATAATCACAGGGCAAACACTGTTGCCTTGTGTATCAAGATGAATTCTTGTGATATTAGTATAGAATCCATCTCAAACCACTGCTGCTGCATTTGGGCTCAAATCCACCAGTCGACTGGACTGATCTAAACAATCACAGGGCTGTGTTGTGGTTCAGGGCAGAGGTCAGAAGATGAATCACCCTAAACAGCCAAGATAAACAATGCTAAAAGATGTAAATTGGAGCATAGCAAGTCTATTTTAGTTTTGATAAAAAGAGCTGAAGAAATGACTTAAATGTGTTATTTATCGTTACATACAAGTGCTACCACTAAACTCTGAGCTTGTAAGGTATTCCTCACATCTGATGAGAAAATAATAAATTAGAATTCATACAAGTATCGTGGGTAAAATGACCCACCCATATACTATACATACATTTTAAACAGGTGTTTAAAAGTGGCACTTTGTAATACATGACTATACTGTATATAGCGACAAGGACAGTGCAGCTTCATGGACATATGGTGTGGGCCAGACTGTTATTACAGTTAAAAATCAATTACAGTCACTTAATTATTATGTCATGGCAAAAATCTATACTCCATTGATTTTTTCTGCATTCATAAATGCATCTGGCCAGTGTTATTAGTGCAGCTTAGTTTATTTTTCATCATCATTGGTACATTTGAGATTAGAGATGGACTGATATGTGTTTTTTCATGGCTGATGCTGATAGTGATTATTTAGACTCCACGCTGCCGATGGCCAGTAACCTCTGCCGATATTTTTGGGCCAATATGTTGGGCCAGTTTTGGTCATTTTCCCCAAATGATCCATCTTGAATTTTTGTATTACCGACTTTATATTAAAGTGTTCAGCTTTATGCAAATATTTGTCATTTTCATTTAGGCAGCAGTTTGAGCCAAACAAAATATCAGCCTCTGATGGAGATTTAGGGCCAACATGCTAAAAAGGGCAAACATAGACCTACTGATATATCAGCCAACCAATATAGCTCTATTTAAGATTTTTGTTATCTAATTCTGTAAAACTCCAAATGAACATATTTATGAATGCGTCATATGTATCAAACAAATTTTGTATAAATGAATGACTGTCACAGCTAGACGACAAAATGATATTCTATAGCCTGCTTATTATTTTGGCCTAAAATACGCTCACCCAAAACCACATGTAGAGAAACCGTAACTGTAGTTCTCTGAGTGCAATCATGCTTTCATTCATATGTTCATCTTTTATTTGTTTGCAGAGGTCCAGTAACGTGAGCGCCATGTTAGTGATGACCAAGCCCCTGTCCGGTCCCAGGGAGTGTGTGGTGGACCTGGAGATGGTCACGCATCACATGACCATGAACTACAAGGCCAGCTCCCTGCTCCGGCTCACTATTATCGTGGGCCCCTACTCCTTCTGAGCTCTTCTACAACAGAAAAAGCGTGTAACGAAGCCAGAGCTAACTTACTGTACATATGTTTACATTGTGGGCAACAGTGATGTCATGTGTTCATAAGATTCCTTTTCCTGACAGTCAGAAGCTTAAAGCACTATGTAACTTTTTTGGTTTGGGGGGTCTGTCACCTGCTTGTTTCTATGGAAATGTCATTGCTTTGCCTGGATTGTTCCACAGTATGACATTAAACAGCTCTACCTTACATTTATTCAATTACACATGGTTTTATATCTCAAAAATACCTAGAAAAACAGGCATTCTGACTGTGAGCGGGGTCGCCTCTCCACAGATCTGACCTGCTTGGTCTCCATAAAGATAGAAAGGTTTAATGCCATACTGTGAAACATTCCAGACAAAGCAATAGCAATAAACATCCTCATGAAGAAAAGCATTTGTCAGACCCTTCGCCAGAAAAGTTATGCTATGATGCTAACTATAGGCACTGCTCTGTCTGGCTTTGAGACTTAATTTGACCTTTATTTTATGTAATCACACCAAAAAGAACCTTCTTCTTAGAATTCCAACAATTCCAACAGGTGAGAAGGTAGCATTAACCAACAGTTTTTCATTTATTCACTTTCACCTTTTTGCTGAAAATCAAACACCTAAACAGGACCATGAACACTCGTATTGATCACAGACTCTTGAAAATATGCTCTTTAAATCCAGTTTGTATTTTTTCCTGAGTTTTCAGATGATCCTAACATTTATTTGGCTGTAAAATTTAGCAAACATAATGTGTGCGTTGTGTCTCCATGGCAACTGTTCAACATTCACACTATAGAGATACACGTAGAACTCCACCAGCATGATGTCACTGCAAAGTATCATTCGAAAATCATGGGTGCGTTCACACTTCACACTAATCCTGGTTTAAGACCAGTTTGTCCCCTTCTAGTCCTGGATTAGTACTGGTTTAGTCCTGGTTTAGTCCATATTCAGTCCAGATTCAGTCCAGATTAAATTCTGGGTTCAGTCTCAGTTTAGTCCTAATGCAGACTTGCCTGGTCCTCTACAAGTCCTGTTTTAGTCCTGGTTTAGTCCTAATTAAGTCCTGATTAAGTCCTGGTTTAATCCTGGTTTAGTCCTGGTTTAGTCCTGGTTTAGTCCAGATTCTGTCCAGATTCAATTCTGGGTTCAGTCAGTTTAGTCCTAATGCAGATTTGACTGGTCCTCTTCAAGTCCTGGTTTAGTCCTGGTTTAGTCATAATTAAGTCCTGGTTTAGTGCAGATTCAGTCCAGATTCAATTCCGCTTTCAGTCGCAGTTTAGTCCTAATGTAAACTTGGGTGGTCCTCTTCAAGTCCTGGTTTAGTCCTGGTTATATCCTGGTTAAATCCTGGTTTGATCCTGGTTTAGGCCTGGTTTAGTCCAGATTCAGTCCAGATTCCATTCCGGGTTCAGTCCCAGTTTTGTCCTAATGTAAACTTGGGTGGTCCTCTTCAAGACCTGGTTTAGTCCTGGTTTAATCCTGGTTTAGTCCTGATTTAGTCAAGATTCAATTCCGGGTTCAGTCCCAGTTTAGTTCTAATGTAGACTTGGTGGTCTTCTTCAAGCCCTGGTTTAGTCCTAGTTTAGTCCTAACTCAGTTCTGGTTCAGTCCCTGTTTATTCCTTATGTAGACTTGGGTGGTCCTCTTCAAATCCTGGTTTAGTCTTGGTTAGATCCTGGTTTAGTTCTGGTTACGTGCTGGTTAAGTCCTGGTTAAGTCCTGGTTTAGTCTAGATTCAATCTAGATTCAATTCCGGGTTCAGAAAGAAAGAGAAAGTGTGAACCCGCCCAAACCCAAGAAGTGTATAAACCTACTACAACATGAGCACTTTAACCTGACATTTTGAAACTCTATTCCAGTAGAAGCACAAAGCAGTGGTCCAAGACATTTCTCAAGTAGGAGTTATCTCTAAATAAGCATTTGGAAAACACATCTCATGAACACAGACAGGGTTTAAACGTATTGCCCCAAAACGATCCCGCTGACATTCATTAGAAATCCTAAGTGCTCCTTCATTTCTTTGAGCAGTACATCCATTATTCAAGAGCTCTTTTATTTCAGCCTGACAACGCCGTTTGAGTGGCATATGTTACCGGTATATACCTGCTTCAGTTGATTGAGGTTCTGAACTTTATTGTGCAAAAATGTACATAGATATATTCTTCATATTTACGTGGAAAGTATTTGAGGAGTGGTTTCACTAGTGTACTTAGTGAACACCAAGGAGTTTAAATGTACATAGTTTATTACAGTATATGTGTGTGTAGTATGTCTGATCAGAATACTTTAAAGGTGCACTATAGGATTTAGTTTAAGTCTGCATTGTGTAACTTTTCTACTGGAGTGTTTGTCAAAAGCTTTTTCCATGCAGATGTTCTTGCGTTGTCTGGAATATTTCGTGGTATGGAATTAAACTTTTCTAGCTTCACGGAGACCAAACCAGACCAGGTTACAGGTCAGATCTGTGGAGAGGTGACCCCGCTCACAGTCAGACCGCCTGTTTTTCTAGATATTTTTGAGGTACAGCATAAAACTGCCTGCATACATGCTCATGAAGAAAAGCATTTGACGCACCCTTCACCAGAAAAGTTAGACAATGCAGGTTGCACGGCGCAACATTTCTGGGGAAGGGTTTGTCAGCTGCTTGTCTCCATGGAAGTTATTGCTTTACCGCGTGCCAAACAGGAAGTGCTCCAGGAGGCTCTTCCAGCTCCTTCTCTCCCTTTTTCCCATTGACTTACATTGGGATCTTATCGCTCTTCATAACTGCTTTTGGTCTTAAATTGTTCGTATGAACCAGCGACACATGATCTGTTCCTGAATTTTTCATTTCACTATCTTGTTTCTAAATCAAGATATGAACATAAATAATGGACCAATCAGGCACCTTTATTCCCCGAGGTCGCTGCCGCCTAGCGTTAGCAACAGGTTTGATTGACAGCTCGTGCATTTTGCTGCTAAGTAAGTTCCTTCCCGCTTTCCTGCCCCGACTGACTATTTTTTAAAATAAAATGACAAAATAAATCAAACAATTACAAGACATCTTAACTAGCATAATTTAACTAGCATAAAATAAAGTGAATTTTGTTAAATTGTCAACTCTATAGAACACATAGAACATAAATCAATGACTTAAACTTAGTATTTAAAGTTTGATGATAAAAGCTAAAAGTTTCCTTATTATTCTCAAGAATCACCGTAATCCAGCGGCCCGTGCAGATGCAGAGTATCGCAGCTCTGCCATGAGGAGGGCGGCACATTTAACAACCTCAATCATGATTGGCTCTTGTGGTTGCTATGATACTCGCGGTTGGATTTCCAAATATGGAGCCTGGCTTCAAATTTGCTTCTGTAACCGTGGCATCAGGTGCCTCATTTGAACAGCACTGAACGCTGTGGTGACGTCACACTCACTTAGTCCACTCATATATACGCTCTATGGTTTGAACATTCCAGGAAAAGCAATAACATCTCCATGGAGAAAAGCATTTGACGGACCCTCCACCAGACAATGCACCTTTAAAGTACAGGTTAAAATCCTTGAAAAACACAGATCTAACCTGTAACTTGTGACATCACCTGTTTATTAAACCTATACTGTGGAACAACCGATAGCGTCTCTAAATAACAGTACCATAGTGCACCTTTAATCTGTGTGTGTGTTGCCTGAGTGACTGTGTGAGGGAAAGAGTGAGTGAGTGGGCTTTCGGTGGATGCAGTCTGTTTGTGTATGCCCACTGTGCCAGCCTAACAACCAGCGGGCAGCAGCGCAATAACACTGAGGGGCAAAACACGCAGAGGAAATAAGGCTTGGGTAGCACTTGGCACTCACCTTGGCATTGGGCACCTCGGTTCTGGGCATGCTGGGTGCCAGGCCGGGGCCGCTGGATGGGGCCATGGGGGTTTGCATGATCCAGAACGTTACAGAGCTGTGCCTGCTGGTTTGTATAAGTGGTAACACGGTGCCACCACAAGTTTGCCAAACGGAGAGATTTCGCACTATCTTCTTTTGCCTTTTATTACTCCACATCACTAAAATATGGACTCTGATAAATGTAACGCAAATGTAAGCACTTATTTGTGTTTGTAAAGAACTCTTGTTTCAACTATGAGTGGAAAAAGTGCCTTCAAATTCATGTCATTTTTAGTATGACTTTTTAATGGAATACATGTAACTGTGTCTTACAATAGGCTATTGCAAAATACTTTAAACGTTTTATGATGGTACATGTATATGGAGTTATTTCCTCATCACAAACATACCTGGAGTTGTGTGTTGTCTCATTCACACATGTTTAACACACATATGCATGTTTAGGTTGAGTTCATTTGGAACATTTCAGTCGTGGAATTTCCGATTTATACTGAAAAAACAGCATTTTCAGCTTTTGGAAATGTAAACCGATTATTAATGTGTGGATGAAACAAAACACAGCTCCAGGTATGTTTTGCAAGAGGAAACAACATTATAACATGGCTTAAAGCTCACAAGAATCCATTTTGCGTATTATAGGACCTTTACTAAGAATCTCCTTTCTGTTGACAATCCTTCTACATGTATAGTTACTACATAATTGGCACATTTGAGAACAACACATCTGTTTGCTTTGTTTTTAGTCATGATTCACAGCAAAGTTTTATGTGTTCACTTTTACAAAAAACTAATTTTCTATTGAAACAAAGTGTATATTTTTTACCTGTATCTTCAAATGATTGTAAGCTGAAGACTAAAAATTGTAATGTCAAATAAACTTCCATGAACACAATCGTCCAAATGCATTCAACTTATTTTCTAGATTTCCTTGCAGCTTTACATGAGGGAAGTTGTGGCTTAGTGGTTAGTGTTCGCCTACAAACATAAAGGCTGGAAGTTCACTTCTTGCTCCATTATACGTTTTTTAATGCTAATAAAATACCGCATTTTCCGGACTATAGAGCGCACCTGCATATAAGCTGCATCCACTCTCTTTTAAATAAAAAAAAAGTATATACAAGCCGCAACCAGGCTATAAGCCGCTGATATTCATGTTTTTGTACTGTAAATGTACATTTATGTACCCGAACAGATTCTTTCCGAACAGTGCCTTTTAACATGGCAGCAACTGTGCTGAGTAAAACGAGGTCAAAAACAGAAAAGAACCGGCAATTGATTACCTTCATTTCTCCTGCGCAGTGAAACCACAAGTCACTTTAATCATCTTCGCTGAAACCAATGACGCCAAGCTTACATGCAGCAGCACTGTAGAGGTCTGCGCGGGACAGAATTTTCAGTCCCGCTCCCACATTCTTCAGTACCGCTCCCGCCTGCGCCCGCAATAAGATTTCAGAATATGTCCAGCGCTGCACTGTTTTGTGTTGGGTCCCGCGGGTGCAGGGCTCTACAGCGGTTTCCTTCCTGGAGCAAGATTGATGCCTTCAACTTAAAACTTGCATCATACAAACTCCTTCATGTGCTTTTCATGATGAAGAGGCAAGGATTTGAAAATAATTACCAGTTAGTAATTTGTCGTGTGTGTTATATCTGCTAAATAAAAAGTAGCATATTCTTCTTTGTATTAATTTTCTGTCTATCTTGTTTTTGAAATTCCGGTTAGAGCGCCCCTAGCGGTGGAAGAAAAATCCACATTAGCCGCTCCTTTGTAAAAGCCGCATGGTTCAAAGCCTGGGGAAAAAGTAGCGGCTTATAGTCCAGAAAATACGGTACCTTGAAAATGCATTCTAAAGTCCGCCACACATTACAGGAGAATTCGCCCGATTTTGGCTGCGATTTCTTCTTCTTGAGTTCAGGGAGGCGTGACCCGACTTTTTGTCTCCATGTGCGATTTTGAAGTCGCTGCTCCTCGTGTTTGTGGAGTCAGTGTCAGATCAGAACCACCAAACATCAACAACACGACGGAAACAGGCGATAAAACAGAGCGTCAGGGGCAGAGGAGAGACGGACACAGAGACGCAACATACAAACTTAGGATATAGCGAAAATAAAGACTTTATTAAGTGGTCATTTAAAGTGCAGGATCTGATCCACATTATCCATAGAAATTGTCCTCCGCAAATAATGACATCCAGTCCACAAAACTGCACTATTAATCCAGTTTGAAGCGTTCTTTGAAAGTAAAAAGGCAAAAGTTGTTCCTCGCATGTGTTTGTTTACGTCCACAGAGCCTAAAGCTGCAGATTAGCGACAGTGACTCTACTTCCTGTGGACTTTATTGCCTCTTTTATGCTTTAAAAATCCTGTATCTGAAGTATTGCACCACATTTCACAAATAATAGTAACACAGTTTTGTCTTGAAGTGCAGAGCTCTGATCTTTGAACACTTAGGACTCTCAGTGTGAGTAGTTTTACTGTAGACAGGAAACAGTTGACATGATCGCGCTCACAGCTTTGCAGCCTGTTTTACGCAGATAGATCCCACTGTAGTCTGTGAGATCAGAGATTTTCTCATAAGTTTCTCCTCATGTCTGTGGTCTGCGCTTTTTGTCGCATGTTTAAAAATCACTTAAGACCGAAAAATCCTCTAGTGTGTAGTGGCCTTTAAAGTGAGTGGACTCTCCTCTTCTGATCTGACCTGTAACTTGACATGGTGCTGTCACCTGCTTGTCTCTTTAATACTACACTGTGGAACTTTCCAGGCAAAATGATAACATTGCCATGGAGACAAGAAGATACTCTCACCTTTATTACTTACCTTTAAAACGCCTATATTTGTAATGGATGTTGTTTCCTCATCAAAAACAGACCTGGAGTTGGGCTTTGTTTTATTCGCACATGTTTAACACACAAATCCTGCATATTTAGGTTCTGTTGAGTTCTTCTCTCAAACAGAAAACACTCCTGGCACCTTGTGATGTCATGCGAGAATACAGAGAAACTGCATATACCTTCTGTAATCTGTATTATATCCACCCTGCCGGTCTCTACAGAACAAAAGCTAAAAGGTAGCTATTATCTTGAAAACTACCACTTCATGTCATGACATCACAAGGAGGAAACATTTTGAGCTTTGGAGATGTAAACAGACTTATAAAGCAGGACTATTCAAACATGTGAATGAAGAAAACACAACTCAGGGTATAATATTGAGGAGGTAGCAACATTATAACATGTCTTAAAGCTCACAAACGTACAATATCGGCCCCTTTAAGCTTGTGAAAAGTTGCTCCACAGCTCCGACCTGTACTTCGGGGACGAACTGAGTGATTTCATCTGAATGTAACCATGACAAATGCAATGTACAAGATGCCCTGGCCTATCTATCATATTAAAGGGCTCTGCGGGGGATACAGTAATACACTAGTGTTGAGGCAATGCAGGCTTAGGGACAGGCGTGTGAAGGCAGGACACACTGAAATTGGAGGGGAGTGGTGTTATGGTAAATTGTTACTCAATCTTGCTCCTGCTCCTGTCTATAGAGCTTTAGTCAGAGTGGTAAAATGATCCATGATGTGTCATTGTTCCCCTAACCCCATCCCCCATTTTGGCTCAGTGGGCCCTGTTTTGCTGTCCATGCATGATCCAGTACTGCTTACTCACCACAACGTCCCAACAGTGTCCCCCCTGTTCTTGCGAGGAATATTCCGATCATTATAATCTCCTTCCCATTAATCAGAATTATGTTTATTCTTCAGATGAGAGCGTATGTTGCTGGCTGAAGATCTTACACGAGTTAAAAATGAAGTACAGTAAGTTGTGTAACCTAATGATGCAATATGGGACATCTGTTTTTCATTGTTGGTTTCAGATTGTTTTGGACGCGGGTGTTGCAGGGTCAGCTTGTAGAACATGGTTTGTGAGGACAGTTAAATGCAAAACGTAGGTCCAAAAATGATGAATGGAGTTATCTGAGGAGAGGAAACCAGCTACTACAGTTAGTCTATAATAATCTTAGGGAAGACACTTGGAAACACAACCGTTTTCCATTGGGGTTGATATCTGTCAACAGACTCTTCAGACTCAGTTCTATATGCTTGAATTTTTAACATATATTTTTGTGATTTGGCTGTATTGACAAGACAGCATAAGGGAGCAGGGACTAAAATTCTAGACTTCATCCCATGCTTTTGTTGGTTTCCGTCTCAAGTTTAGTTTAGGCTACGTTTACACAGAAACAATCTGAAGCAAAAACACGAAAGTGTGTTTTCATTCTCACTCTTCTGCGTTTACATGAGCATTTTGGGTGAGGAATTCTGCTGCACATGGAGACGCAAAACTTGCTGTTTGCCGAGGTAGTTTGCGTAGGTGGCAGCACCACCAAGACCAAATGCCTGCGTATCACCCTTCTGCTTCTCTACTACCTCTTCTCCGATGCATCAATTCACAACATGACGAAGCGTAATAACTCCACCAATTTCATGTGGACGGACAAGGAGGTTCATCCTTATGTTAAATGATAAAACCAACAAAGCACTTGACAATGCTCCGGTATGTTTGTTTCCTGAACTGACTCATGCTCGTGGTGTTATTTCTATGCCACGGCCAAGTGGAGTGTTCTCAAGATTTCCACTCTGGAGGGCGTTTGCATTTTTCTGTTTTCAACCCCCCAAAACGCCCTTGCTGTCTAAACAATATGGACATGGTGCGTTTTACACCTGTTACTGTTATTGTATAAATGGCCCCTCAGTCTTTATTTGAAGGGACAATGTACAGCAACCAAACAAAACATTTTGATGCCTAACTTATGCACTAATAAATAGATAATTGAATATGTTTTTATAAGGATCTAACTGAACCCTTTTATACTTTTTCAAATTCTTGCAACTGCTAAAATTAGTTTCTCTATGGCATTTTTGTTTTGTATAGGAGCTCACTGGAGCCTGGAGACTGGCAGGAGACACCTAATCTACTGAGACGTTAAGCTCATAAAAAACAGAGCTGTAGCTAGTTTCCATCTGCAGTCCCTGATTTACAAAAATAAATCAAAACAGTTGCTGGAACACTCCATTTATATTCCTTATCCTCTTCTAATTTCTCAGGTATTTGCCAGATCTTCTAAAATCTTTCCTAGACCATTTACTTATAAGGCACAGGATCTCCACAAGGCTGTGTTTTTCTCCTCAGTTCTTCTCCCTTTACACTAACTTCTGCACCATCAGCCTTTTAAAATAAGTTTGCGATGCACCCTTTTGCACGACTGCTTCAACATTCATCAGTGTCTACAAACAGAGTCTTTTTCCATAACAGTAGGCCAGGACCACTGCGAGGAACAGACCCAGACTGCAGCTGCTGAGAAGGTGACCGTCTCTCCAAGACCTGTATGTCTCCAGAACTCGGGGGCGAGCAGGTCGGATCGCAACTGTGATTCAGCAATGGGGAAATGCTCTCAAATTAACTCCTGAACTCGACTCATTGAACTCAACTTCACCTCATACACACATACATAGTTTAACATGGAGGAACAGCAGCTCTACGCCAAGCTCCTCCTGAGTGACCATGCAAACTCCCTTCTCTTTCGCTTAATGCAACACATTTTATGAAGTGACATAAAATAAAACTGAACACAGCTCCTACTAATTCAACCTTTGTCCAGTTCTTGCTTCTCACGCTGTCCATTTCCAATCTCATTAAAGTGAACATATTACAGTTTATACGTGCTCTTAACCATAAAATATAGGCCCACATATTCCAAACTATGACTCCTCAGGATTTACTACTCTGCTTAATTCTCTTTGAAGCCGGCGACGGGGCTCTCCCTCTGCGCTGTGCTGTAGGTGCGTGTCCGAACCGGGTGAAGTCACTTGTTAGCACTGGCAGTGGGACCCAAAGGTGGCGCAGAGGGCACGGAGGGTGACACACACCCCCGTAGCCACACCGGTGCTGTAATTGCTTTGTGGTTAGTTCACATGGGGTGCGCTGGTGCCACTGAAAAGAGTTTGTGAGCGTATGCCAGGCAGTAAACAGTCCCCCACCACCGAAGCTGTCAGTCAGGGTGAAAAATGAGGCCTGGAGCTCCATACCTGTGTGATTACATTGGCTAATTACAGTGTGGAGCAGGGGTGGTTGAGCGAGACAGGCCCGCGGGGGCAGCGTAATTATATCTTCACAATTAATAGTTGGCTGTGACAGAGGAGGGTGCTGTTCTCTGACACCGCTAACTGTTTTAGTACGGCGGAAAGCCTTTGAATGTGACATAATTACAAAGGCAAACATGATATACACAGATCATCATTATGTGTGCGCGGCTGAACTGTAAACCACACTTACTCCAGTTTGACAAGTTCATCTGGCACGTTAAGCTGTCTCTCAGAGCGCGGGGCTAATCAGCACTAACATGACTCATCAGATTTTCTATCAGGCGTTCTGGAGTGTGCGACCTTATTGTATATTATGCAATTATTTATATAACAATGATGTATGGCTCGCTTTAAGTGCTTCAGAACATAATGGTTTACAGCGAGTATTTGTAAAGCCACCTACACAAGCCTTTAAGAAACTATTGTTCATAATGAAACGTCAGCTTTAAAAAAAACTAGTAAATCCGGTTGTTTTTTTTTAAACTCGTTTACATCATCATATTCTTGGATATCTCAAAGTTTGCACTTCACTTGTGAGGGCAAAGGCTGATTTTAAGCACATTATTTTACATTTACGTTTGTGGTTTTAGGCAGCTCGTCTTGTAGCTGGTCTCAAGTGGCTCCAGTCTTGTGAACAGTATCTATAGGTGTGTGCGCTGATCAGACGCACCCTTCTACTGTTGGGTATTACCTGTGTAGGAGGGCGGTGGTTTACAGCTTGTATTTGTAAAGCCATTTGGACTTAGATCTGCGTTACCCAACTTCTCAGTCTAAGCTGTTGTAAACTTGTGCTCGCCTGGTGGCACAATGAGAACGTGCCATGGAGAGCAGGACTATCAGAGAAGTGAGAAATTCAGGACCCAAGGCGCCTGTTCTCTCACACAACATAATAGAAGTGTTTGGTGTTTTCTGACCAGTCTCTATGGCGACTGCTAATGTTCTCGGGATAACTTGGACAGGATTCAGAGTGAGAGCTTGAATTTTGGGAATTGTCTTGAAATCTTGCCAGGGATCCAGAAAACACACTGATTCATTACTTTACAAAGATGTAATCTGGTGCATTCTTGTTTTCAAATGGATTGACAGATAGATTAGCCAATCAGGGACATGCATTATCCATCTGCATCAAAAAAAAAAAAAAAGGAAAAACATTCTACATTCTACAGAATCAATGAGCAAAGCACTAAACTAAATCATATTTTATTTGTAAATGATCTCCAGTGAGCTCCGTCATTTGTGTCACAACAAATGTGATTGCCCAATCAGGTTTGACCAGACTTGAGACATGATGGAGGTTGTAGGGAACAGACAGATATCAGTCTGTATCAAAAATATAGAGTTATATCATTCTGGATTTGCCACGCAAGAACATTTTCAGGACTTCTTTCACTCTAGCCATAGAGTTAATAAGAGCTAGGAACAAGCTACAGTAGATAGGCCTATACCTACCCCAGCTTTACCTGCTGAAGATCAGATCAGGTTTTAGAAAATTTACTGGTAAATGACACATATTCTATTTATTTTATTTACATGTTTTTTATGCTTTCAATATGTCAGTTATTCCAACAAAGTTTTGTGAGTGTATTTTAGTACCTTTGGTGGCTACAGACCTCTTTACCTCCTCTTGTTTTCTGCCTGTGGGACATATACTGGACAGTGGTCACCTAATAGACAAATACATATATGTAAGGGATATTGCATAGAGACACACCCAGCAGTCCAATCTCCCGATGATTTACTGAATAAAAAGCACAAATATAACCGCTGCTTATTCCTGTTTATTCTATTTTAAGGACTTCCAGCCCTTATGCAACACAACATGTTCTTGCATCTCCACATGTACGTCCTCTGTCCTGTCAGCTCACATCTGCCCCGCATTTCCAAAGCTCCTTCATATTTTCCACTTCCACTCTTCCAACCCTCCCTCTCTCCTCTCCTCTGCTCCGAGAAGCTCCCAGGTCACGCTCGTGGTGTTTATGTAGTGTGCTGCGTGCATGTGTGACAGCCGAACAGACAGGTGAAGGCCATCTCCGAGGTGGGTACCATTGTAAACCGCTCAGGACCGTAATGCTTTCCCCCGTGAAGGAGGAGGAGGAGTGTGAAATAAGTGAAATCAAATTCCTCCAGCGCCTCATATCTCTGCCCTCCACAAATGAGATCCACATACCAGAGGCTTTTATTGACTTGTCAGAGCAGCCCGCTACAGAGCAAGCTCCAATCTGTACGCCGCCAGAGCTTTTAGGCAGCGGTGGAAGTGCTCAATTTTGAAGCTTAATGTTGCTTGCAGTGTTCCACAATATGTATTTATTCAATTATCGATGCTTTTATTGCTCAAAAACGCCTTTCAAAACTTTGAGTGGGGGTCGCCTCTTCACAGATTTCACCTCTAAATTGGCCTGGTGGCATCTCCTGCTTGTCTCTATGGAGATTGATCAGTTTAGTGCCATAACACTGGAGGCGAAGCAATAACATCTCCATGGACACAATCAGGTAATGGGCCCTCCACCAGGAAAGTTACACAATGCACCTTTAAGTAACTAAAGAACACTTGGACTTTTCCATTTATTATTATTATTATTTATTTATTTATTTATTTATTTATTTATTTTTTAATTTTTTTATTTATTTATTTATTTATTTTTTCTCAGTCAAAAACTCTTTTCAAAAACTCTTTTAATGGGTTATCTTTCTAGAATTATTGAAGCTATAGAAACAGAAACATAGTGTGAATTTCGGTGTCTTACTTGTCAGTCAAAGGTTCACCATGTCACTTTTCTTACAGAAAGTTTGCCATCAGAAGACTTTTTTACTGTGCCTGGGATGTCCCACAGCGTGGTACCAAATTTATTTTTCTTGCATTTATTCAGTTACAGGTGTTTGTATTGCTCATTTGTCAAATAAAACAGAAAACACACACCAAAATTCTTGTAGAGGTGAAAATAATAACATTACCATAGTAGCTCAGTTGGTGTTTATCCACTGATTTGAAGATTAGGGGCTCTTAGTTTGAAGATGGGGGGCTCTTGGTTTGAAGATGGGGGGCTCTTGACATCATCGGTTGAGCGGTCAGATCCATTGACCCACAGGTTGCACTTCATTGCCCCCAGTGTCTGCGTACACTGGTGTATGAATGTGTGTGTGAATGGGTGAGTGGTTCCCTGATGTAAAGAGCTTTGAGGAGAAACACAAACTTTATATGTTTTTCATATGAAGAATTGACAGTAAACTTTTTGGAGCATTCAGCTTTGAACTAAGTAAGAACAGATACCAGAGCAATGAAATACTCAAGGAAAAGTATCACATGAAAAAATCGACTTAAGTATTAAAGCTGAAATTTTCCTCGCTGTTTTTATTTGGATATTTTTGTTTAGTAAAAAGTAGCTGTTAACTTGAAAACTACCACTTCGTGACATCACAAGACGGAAGAGAGCGTTTTGAGTTGAAAAAAAAAAAAGTTAATAGTCCGCCACCTGCTTGTCACTGTGGAAATTTTCTGCTTTGCCCTGAATGTTCCCCAGTCTAAGACCAAGGGTTAGGCCAAGTTACACGGCAAATTTCTCTGATCAGGCACAGATTTTAAAACTTAAATCAGGTTATTCATCTTGTTTTCAGATTTATTACCTACTTACTAGTTCTGAAACCGCTTCATTCTAGTCTAAAGGTCATTTATTTTAAGATAACCTGTCATGTAAAATGATCTTGCTGCATGAACAGATAATTTTATTACTTTTAAGTCGTTTTCTGATAGATTTATAGATTTATATCTTCAGTTTTGGCCAAACGTTTTGCTTTTATTCAAGCTCAAAGTACTGTACTGTCTGAAACCTGCAAAAATACAAGAACAAGAACTTTAGGAGGTATATGTAAGCGTTGCTCATATTGAAAAAACAAAACAAGAATTCCATTTGTTAACCACTGGATTAGAAAGCTACAGATCATCCTTACCTTTTTATTTCTTTCTTTTTTTTGTCACTTTCTTTTTATTGGTTATACTCAATTTATAATCATCAGAAAAATAAAGATAAAAATAAAAACATGAACAGGAGCCTAGGTGACACCAGGATAGTCGACTTTTGCATATATAATGTCCCTTTTTCCCATTTCTTCATCATTTGTGCCTCTTGCAATCTCAGTCTATGTGTTATTTTTTCCATTAGATAAATGTGTTTTACTGTAGATGTCCACTGATCCTTTGAGCACACAGTAGTTGTGCCCTAGTTCTTAGTTATAGATTTTTGGCAGCTAATGACACTTTGAACAGATATATATCACTTTGGTGAATAATGTCTGCTGAAAAGTTGTATAGATAGACCAGTTCAGGTGACAAGGGGACAGAATATCCCAGCACCTGCCCCAGTACATCACAAACCATTTCCCAAAATACAGTAAGATTTGGACATTTCCACAATATATGAGAACAGTTCACATTGATTTCTTCACATTTCCTCCAACAAATCTGATGCATCTTTAACTGTTTACTCTTTAGTTTAGCTGTAATAAAAAATCAAATTAGGTTTTTCCAGACAAACTCCCTCCATGTACGAGAGCAAGTGGTTTTATGATGATGCTGCCACATTTTAACCAATCTTTCAATTTCTTACCTTTTTATTTCAGTGTTATCTTTGTAATGAAATAACATGCACATATAGACTGAAGTGGACTGTAAAAATGAGCCTTGAGGTCTTCCCCGTGTAGGCGTGCTCTGCCCCCCGCCCGTGCACCGGGAGGGGGGTGGTGGTACTGTACCCGCTATGGCCGTAACAGATGCTACTGTTCTCCATGTCTCATAATGAGTTTAGCCCACTGGCACAAATACAGTTAGCTGCAGGACCGTTGGGGGTGAGCAGCTGCCTGGAGTTTTGATGCTAGCTCATATAAAAGCCTCTAATTACGTTTGGCCCGTGCATTAAACGTGTGTGCATAGGTGTTACATTCCAAAGGAGAGAGGTGAAAAATAAAAGATGTGAAATCAGAAGAAAAAATATGACATTTTAAAGAGTGTAATTCATGAAGTAATAAAATACTAGTAAAATACATGCTAATTCTTAAAAAATATAGGTCTACTGTGTCACCTTTTCCCATTTAAAGTTTTAAAAATATGAAAAACTAAAGTTATTCCTCATTTACCTTATGTATTTCAAACATCTTTATCCACTGATATGAGTTTATAAGCGGATTACATGGAGAAAAAATCAAGTACAGGGCCTTAAATTATTTTATGCTGATCCAATGTAAATGTTTTTAGACTTTACATTTAGATATAAAGTGTGTTTAACATAAAATACTTTGATGAAATAAGTGACATATTTCTAGCGTCAACATTTTTGGAGTATAAAAGTGGAAATGCTACAAAAGACCTGCTAATAATTTGGAAATGATGCGTGCAAAATGTATTTTTCTCGGGCCTAATACGCATATACTGTATTTTTTGGACTATACGTTTTTTCAGGGTATGGGTGGTCCTGCGACTTATACTCAAGTGCGACTTAGAGATTACATTTTCACAGTCCACAGACCAAATATATGAATACTATACATGAATAAAAAATGAAAAAACGTTATCTGTTTTTACATTTTGGTTTTAGAGACAAATAATAAATAATCAATTTTTTTGTTTTCTTACTTTTGGTTCTGTATTAAAAAACAAATGAACAAATGATACACAGATTGTTCTCTGTTGGGTTGTTTTTATTACTATAACTTCTATAACTCGCCTTTCAAAGATGATTGTCAGGCCTGGTTAGTACTTAGATGGGAGAAATGTTGGTTCTTGATCTCTGATTTTATAAAATAAATTTCCCCCAACTTATAGTGCGACTTATTGTCCGGTGCGACTTAAAAAATACGGTAAAAATACAAAAAAATATGGTAAACATGATAATGCCCTTTGTTGTGTATGTACTGACTTTGGTGATCTACAAAGGAAATTAGGAGACACAGCTCACAAGTAACAAATGAATTAATGAATGTAACTAGAAAAGACTAATTTGAGTCCACTTTGTGCCAAATCAACCAGCAAACTTTTTCCTATTTTGTCTTTGGTGGTTCCAGAACTGAGTCATCACGATACAGATGATAGTTTCTTAGGGTTGTTAATTAAAAGTCCTATATTACGCAAAATGGACTCTTGTGAGCATTAAGCCATGTTATAATGTCGTTACCGTGTCAAAAACATACCTGGAGTTGTGTTTTTTTTCACTCACACATGTTTGCGTAATCCCAGTTTGCCTCTAAAGCTCAAAATGCTCTGTTCCACCTTGTAATGTCACGTATCGGTAGTTTTCAAGTTCTCAGCTCCGTTTTACCTTTTGTTTAGTAGCAACTGGCAATTCCACAGCTAAAATCATCGAAATTAGTCTAATAAAGGTGTATTCAACACAGTGGAGCACTTCCTGTATTACCACATGACATCACAAGGTGGAACAGGTGGAGTGTTTTCTGTTTGGGGAAAAATATGCTGGATTTGTGTGAATGAAACAAAACTCACCTCCAGTTATGTTTTTGATGAGGAAACAACATTATAACATCGATCAGAAAACAGCAAAATACGAGCCATTTAAATTACGTACAAATTCAAAATAAATACTTAGAAAATAGAAAATAAACAAAGAATTCTTGCGATATTCTAAAAAGTCTAAAAAAAAAACCCACACACAAGCAAAATCAGCAACATAATCCGGGGAAATGTCAGTACCTGTGATAATCCGATGTATTCCAGGTTAAATGGACTGGGATCACAGGCATCGTTAAAGGAAATATGTGAAATTCCAGATTTTTGGCTTCCGCGGATACGGTCTGCACCAGGATCACAGTAGAATTCCAAATATGCCCCAGACTCCACCGCCAACCTGTGCTACTGATCTGTCTTATCTCTTTGCATATTGTCTCTCCCTCTCCAAAGAATAAGAATTTGGAAAGAAATATTGATAAGACTTCAGGTGGAATTCAAGCCCTTGTGGAATTTTGAGGTAAATTTGGCGAAAAATAAGCTGCAGATTCTCCAATGGCTGCTGTTTAAAGTTCAAATATTCATGCCATGTTTGAGAAAGTGACGCAGTGATGTCGTAAAATAATATAAATCCACTTATTTAAAATCTATTGAGGGTCTGTCACCTTCTCGTTTCTATGGATATGTCATTGCTCTGCTTGGGATGTCCCACAGTATGACATTAAACAGCTCTACTTTACATTCATTCAATCACAGATGGTTCAAAAATACCTAGAAAAACAGGCATTCTGACTGTGAGCGGGGTCGCCTCTGCGCAGATCTGACCTGTCACTTGGTCTGGTTTGATCTCCATGACGATAGAAAGTTTTAATGCCATACTGTGAAACATTTCAGACAAAGCAATGACATCCTTGACCAGAAAAGTTACACAATGGAAGCAAATGAGTGAAGTACAATACTGAATACCTGAATTATATAACATATTTGGCTACATGGACCAATCAGAGTACTGTGTCTGAATACTTTGAATACTTTTACACCAAGTTGAATCAAATTATAGTGTAAAAAACGTGACATGGAATTAGAAACAGCTTTAATTTTATTGTTATGCTTTGATGTATGTCTAATTAGAGATGAAAAATCACACATAAACACACTACAAGAGCTGTTTTCTTTTTTTTTTCTAATACCATGCAGTTCAAGGCTAAATTTGCAGAAGTATTGTCTTGTATTCCTTTGATTTCAGAAAAGTGATATTCTGTGTAATGAAATGTATTGTAATAAAAATACAATAATTAGTACAAAGAATGCATATTTGCAGTACATGTATTCAGTTATTTCCCAAAAGGATATCATAAAATGTGAAAAATCAGTTACCATATCTATGATTTTGATTCAGTTTTTTTTTCTTTTTACTAGGCAACAACATCCACAAATGTTAACCCTATGATTTCTTTCTTTTTTTGACAGGAAAGTACTATTTTTTTAACCCTTTAAAATAGAGAAGCAAACGAACTAAACTTTGTTGACCCACAAGGGAAATTATTTGGACACAGTAGCTCACACATCACAACATAATATAACAAAGAGAAAAATATATAAATGGTCATAATCAATTCTAAATTAGTGTCAAATAAGGCATAATTGTTGAATATGTCCAAGAAAAGAAAGAAAAATTCGAAATAGGCTATAGTAATTATATCTCGGCTGTATACAAGAGGTCATAAGGATAGGGTGACCAGATTTTCAAAAACTGGGATTGGTGGTTGGTAACAATAAAATTATTAATAATAAAACAAATGCGTAACTAAGGAAAACTGTTCTGCACTCGACCCATTCATGACTAATATGTGAGTTAGTATAGTCACATTTTCTTTGTGTTTTGGTCATTTTTAAGCAGCTTTTCTGTATTTTACCTCAACAAATCACAATTTATGTCTCTCTTTACTGTTAGCAGGGATCAAATTGGCCAAAAATAGGGACATCTGGGATCTTGTATAAAACTGAGACAAATTAATGGCTTTGGATAAATCTGCTGAGACAGGGAACACAGGGCTTCAAACTGGGATTGTCCTGGGTAAATAGGGATGTCTGGTCACCCTATACAAGGAGAAACATTGCAAAGATGAAACAGTGAACATGTCTTGATATGGCTAAACTGGGGGGAAAAAACTTGGGAAAATGTAGGCTATTACAGTCTATGGTCAAATCTTGGTCTCTATTCAGGAATATAGAACATTCTGATAACATAACTTTTCAAAGTTATCATTTATCTGGAATATTAGTAAAGCCAATTCAAAATATTAAATACAGTAAGCCTACTCTTTGCATTTTACCCTTATTCTATACCTATTTTGTCACACTATTCTCTGATTATATGAATGTTTTAAACGTGTTTACTGTACTTGAATAGACTATCATAAGACATCACTGGTTTGGCCCCACCTTTTCGCCTATAGAATCTGCTTCAGCTAAAGCCTGACATCTAGCGGACGAAAGGTGTAAGCGCAATTCTATTATTGACCAAAAGCCACACCCAGAAATGTCATGAATATTTTATGTATTGGAAATCTGAGAATTTCCCTTCATATGCATGTAATGTGCCATGTTTTATATTTTATTAGAAACGTGTTTTTGCATATGCTGAAAATTCCACCATATTATAAACAGTACGATAATGGTCAGCCTTATTATTAGGCTTTAACAGAATAAAATATGGTTCTGCAAATATAGATTATTATATATTGTAGCTAGGACAGAGCAGCATACATGTGAAATCAGATCTCTTTAATATGCTGTTTTGTATGGGAAGACTCAATGGGGAAGGGAGGGGCAGGAGCCAGGCTGCTGAAAACTGTGTCAAATACAGCCCCCTTTTTGTTAGCAGGTCTGAAAGAGGGGTGGGGGCAGGAAAGCAACTAACACATGTACAATTCAACGCAGAAACACTGCTTTTATGCTCTAAATCTGCCACACACTATAACCTTATATTTTAGTGAGACAATATTGACTACAAATAATGAGTAGGCTTATGAGGACTGGTTGATAGAAGAGAATTGAAAGGTTATTGGTGGCAATGGGGGCAAATTATAGAAAATAATACAGTTTTTAAGCTCTAAATCTGCTATGATAATAAAAATCTTAAATGTTAGTAAGACAATATGAATTACAAGTAATGAGTAGACTTGTAATGATCTATATATAAAATAAGGACTGGGTGATTTAAGAGAAATTAAAGATTATAGGTGGAAATGGGGGCAAATTAGAGAAAATATTAAATCATTCACCCAATAGCCATAGAAACTAAGGCGTAAGACGTAATACAATGTAGGGACATAATACTATTGGAATAACACAATAGAGCACTTTTATTCTTAAAATTTGAAAATAAATAATTAAATAAAATACAAAAAAATTAAAAATACAAGTAAAATACAAAAATTATAGGCCATGTTTTAATATTGTTACTTACTCAAAAAACATACACACACGTTGTGTTTTGTTTCATTCACACACGTTTGATCATCTTGGTTTATTAGTCTGTCTGCATCTCCAAAGATCAAAATGCTCTGATCCACCTGTTCCAAATAAATAAATAAATAAAATGACTCGTGTTATGGATCGTTTTCACTAAGTATGACCTTTACATATAAATAGTATGTAGTTTACACGTTGCCGATAAGACTGGTGTGTATGCCTGCAAAGACAAAGCGTGCGCACCACATGTAGAGGCTCTCGCGTGTTCCTTGTGAATGAGCCTTGTCCTCATTTGTGCTGAACTGTTGCTAATAGTAACGTGAGTCATACTGCTCAGGAAATGAATGAATAACCCCGTGCTGTAATACTGCTTTAGTCCGACAGGTGGCGTAGTCTTCACGTCAATCCCAGACCTGTCGGGTACCCTGCCCTTGAACTAGGCCTCTTTTGGAAAGTGTTTACACAACTGTTTATAACGCTCTTCATTATGTCAAGTGTCAAAAGTGTTATTGTCAAAGTGTGTTCACTTAAGCGAATAAAAAGTTACAACACAGTTCGTAAATGTGCCGTAAACAGCGTGACAGCGGTGCGGAAAGACTGTGGCGCAAATGTAAGCAGCAGATCCCTGGTGTGTGAGCTTAAGTGTTTTCTGGTGACTTGAATAATAAGCCATGGAGCAGACAAAGGCTCCAGTGTGAGCGGCGGGACACAGCTCCATCCTTCCTGTGGGAGGTTTGAGATGCGCTGCGCACAGCCGTCCGCTAGCGACGCATCTTCCTGGTCTGCCCCCTCTCTCCCTCTCTCCCTCTCCTCTCTCCCTCAGCTTCTGTCCTCCTCTGTCTGCGGCTAGCCTACCTGCGAGGAAGTGCCACAAGCCCGGGCGAAGCAGCGGTGTGTCGGCGGGCCTCGGGCGCTGATATGCGGCGGTAGAAGGCCGCTGTTCTGCGCTGTTTACAGGGGATGTAGACAGGGACACAGGCACCACTCGCCCCGACGGACCGCGCCGTGTCTGCTCTGCTTTGCCCAGCACGCTGCATCGCTGAGCGGCCTGCGAAGCACACAAGATGTCCACCAGAACGCCATTGCCCACGGTGAACGAGCGGGACACCGAGAATGTGAGTAGTGTTCGGATGACACCGGCGTGTCCGGGCCGAGGGGAGGGACGTGGATGTGCTGTAGCTAGTCTGTCTGTGGGAGCAGGTTTATGGGGCTTTGGGCTCTGTGCTGCAGTGCTAGTCACCCATGAGCCCGGCCTTATCTCCAACCCGGCTCAGACAGAGCATGGAGCCCGGTCACTCCGTACACGGGCACGGCCCGGTGCGGTTCGGCCGCGCTGTCCCACTTTGTGCACAACACGGCTCCGCGCGTTAACAACGCATTGCGTCACTGTGCTGCCTTTAATGACACGCTAGGACTGATTGTGCATTTAGAGGAAGAAAGCCGCCTCATGTTCGGCTCCAGAACACGGTGCAGCCGCGTATGGATCTGTGAACGTGTTTTCTGGTCCGCAGTCAATATTCGGAGGGTGGGGGATGTTGTCCTACTTTCAATGGCAAAGTTGGTAGCATCGCAATGTGACATCCATCACCTATAGGGCCCTGTGGAAACTGCACTGGTCTGTTGTTCAGCGGGAGGAGGAGGTGTTGTTCTCCTCCGCTCTCATGAATACTGCTCACGTTATTTACGCGGCCACGAATAGCCCCAAACGGCCCGGTCCTTCACCGTGCAGAGGAATGTGTCCGTGAGAGAGAGAGGACACAGCCCCGCTCCTGTCCTCCTCCTCCGGGCTCCAGCCCCGGGCTCCAGCCCCGGGCTCCGGGCGCACGGTGCACTGACAGGCTCTGACAGATCTAGGTTTCCCTTGTTTTCCTGGAAACAAGACGAGGCACAGTCTGTGCGCCGCTCACGGTTAGATTGTGTTACACGCACTGCGAAGCCGTGAGCTTTAATCAGACAGAGATTTGTACAATACACCTATGAAGCAGTGTTATTACAAGAACTCCTCTGTAATTAGGCTGTACCTGTGAACAGGGGTTTTGTCAGCAGCAACATGATAGATCTAAAGTCCACTCATCCTAAATAGAACAGGCCTGTGACTAGAGCCGTGTTAGTGCAGGCCTGATGTGAGTGTAAAACCCTGTAGTCTGTAGTGTTCCTCAGAGAGACACACTACAGGTAAGTACAAAGCTGTGCTCAGCACATGGCTCTATCCTGCTGCCTATATTTGACTGCTCAGGCCCCAGGGCCCATAGGCAGTGCTTCATTGCATAATGAGGTATTACTCAGAAAGACAGGCTTTTATTGCACTTTCTCCTGTTCCATAGATGTTACTCTGGTGAAGGGCAAATCTGTGTGGACATGTTTATGGCACATACGGTCCTCTTTCATTGTAAAGCTCAGATTTAAACCTTTCTTTTTCACAGCCCCATCAGTAATCACTTTAGATCAGGTGACCACATAATGAGTCAGTTACATGTAGGTGCAGACAGGACCTGCTTAATCAGGAGGAACAGACAGATGAGGGAGGGGAATGAACAGCGGACTCTGGATAAACTTGAGTTGGACTCCAGCAGGTAGATGCCTTCATAGATTTATAAGGGAAAATATTCTCTCTCTCTCTGGCTCTCTGTCTCCCTCTCCTTCTCTCCCTCTCTTGCCCTCCCTTCTTCTCTCCTCCTCTCCCTCTCTCCCTCCTCACTGGTGTACAGGTTAGCGGCGGTGATGCTAGCCCTGCAGGGTGTAGCGTTTCCCCAGTGAAATGAGAGCACGCTGGCCTGGGTAACTAGACCAAGGCTTTATTCTGAGAGTGGGTGTGGTGCAGCTGCAAAGGATCATGGGATGTCTGACCCCCAAGTACACTAGAGATATGTGCAACCCAGCCATGTTTTTAACACTGGATTAGACCTGGGTAGACCAAGACTGAGATTAAACCCAGATAATTGATGGTTTAGTTTTAGTTTAGTTTAGGCCACTCAGTCCTATAAATTGTAGAGTGTAGGTTTGGCTTAATCCTGCTTCAGGGGAGGGATGGGCAATGACACAGCTCCAGTATCTGTATCGGGATATCGGTTTCAGAGTTCCTAGGTATCAGTATCGAAATCTTGTTGTCAATTTAGCCGATATGTGGCACCAATATATATTATCTGTGTTCCTATGTGTAGTGCTAAGGAGTAGAGTCATTTCTGTCCCGTGAATGTGACTTTTTTAGTATCGATATCTGCTCAAATGAGTTTCAGTGCTAGTTAAAAGGTGCACTGCCTAACTGTTCTGGTGGAAGGTCATTGTCACCATGGAGATATTATTTGTTATTATTTTTGTCTGAAATGTCCCGAAATGACATTAAAAGTATCCACCTTGCATTTACTCAATAACATGGGTGACTTGCATTTTTACTGTGAGTGGGCTCGCCTCTCCAGAGATCTGATTGGCCCTTTGGTGTCAACTGCTGTCTCCATAGAAATAAACAAGGGTAATGCCATACTGTGGAATATTTCAAGCAGTATATCCATGGAGAGAAGCAAAAGGTGAAACTTTCCTGCAGGAGGGTTTGTCATCTGTTTCTCTCCATGCAGATGTTATTGCTTTTGTCTAGAATGTTTCACAGTACAGCATTAAACCTTTTGTATCTTCATGGAGACCAAACCAAACCAAGTTACGGGTCAGATCTGTGGAGAGGTGACCCTGCTCAGTCAGAATACCTGTTAATCCAAGTATTTTTGAGCTCTAAAACCACCTGTAATTGAATAAATAAATGTAAGGTAGAGCTGTTTAAAGTCATACTGTGGAACATTCCGTGCAAAGCGATGATGTATCCATAGAAACAAGCAGGTGACGGACCCACAAACCAAAAAGTTACACAGTATACACCTTTAAACATCATAGTGTCTGATTTTCAACACTTTTGCAAACCCTACTCTTCCTTATGTAGTGCTTTTGTTCCAAACCTGGTTGACCTCTGCAGTTAGCCTCACGTAGCCTATGCTAGCTCCCCGTGCCCCCTCCCACCTTCTCCATAAGAGCTATTTTATTCTCCGGTGACGTAGGCTGCACTTCTGAAGCTACAACAAGTGCCCTCTGCTCATCGTCACCTTCCCCCCAGGCCACATAAATAAAGAGCACTTACTTTCTTTTGTTATCTAATCTAGTCTTGGGGCCATACGGTCTATGCTCGGGGCAGATAAGGTCTCTGGGTTAGGAGGTAGGAGAGGGAGGGAGTTCGCTCTTAAATATGTCATTGTTTTGTCCATAGTTCTGACAGTGCGTCTTTGACCATGATGCGTTCTAATGTGGAAAGTCCCAAGTGAATTTAAAACCAGAGTCATGGCCCTGAGCTGGTGATTCAGAAATGTTTCTCACCAAAACCAAAGACTAACATTTTGACAATGTTATGTAAAAAGGTCAAAGGAGGACTACCGGTAAACACACTGAAATGAATAGAAGAAAGTCACATTTCAGAACAAAACTGATAAACCAGGACTAAAGCCAGACAGTAACCAAGTCTAAATGAGGTTAATCAAATTTGTGTTTTTAATAAATGAGATGCTGAAAAATTGTTGTAAAATTGGCTGAATGAGATTACATATACAAATGTAATTGAAGGCAGTTTGCAAAATATGACATGGAGCCTCCCTTATTTGAAAGACTAGCTCCTGCTCTGACTTTAATTAAAATGGATTAAAATCGTGATTGTCCAGAGAGTGCAAAAAAAAAACAACAACAAAAAAACAATTGAGATCTCTTTTGACCATTTTGTCCAGTACGTTTAAAGGGAAACTCCGGCACGTTTGAAGCTAAAGTTCATTGCTAGAGGTGGTTGAATACTGTCAGAAGCCAAAAAACAGCACAGATCAGTATTGCCTCGGCGGAGATCTCACTGTGGTAGTGAGTCTGTCAAGGCAACAAACTAGTGTAGTGATGGGGGCAAGTGCTTAGCTTCCACGTAAAACGCCAATTTGCACAGAAGAGGCTTAACACCACTTTCTAACCCATCTTACAACAGCCTAACAAACAAACAGTCTAACAAACAAAACGCTCTGCCTGACTCACTCATTAGTGTCTGGAAACGTTATAAAACAACTTTATGAGCAGCCTTAGCATTAGCTTGTTAATTTCTCACTGCACATGTGAAAGCCCAAAAGACTCAACTGTTGACTCCAGCGGCGGCGAGAGGATCGAGCCGCCAGAAGCGACAAGTGAAGATCGACTACTGACCATAGACCATAGAAACTGAAAGTTGTTGAAAGAAAATGGTTCGGGATTGTATTTTTTTGAGCGTTTTCCAAAAATATTATTCACTCGTAAATAAATGACATTAGAAACCACATCGGTGATCGAGTCTTTTGGGCTTTCGCATGTGCAGTGGGAAATCAACAAGCTAATGCTAAGGTGATGCTAAGGCTGCTTGTAAAGTTGTTTTGTAACATTTCCAGACACTAATGAATGAACCAGGCAGAGCGTTTTATATGTTAGACTCGTGGCTGTTGTCAGAAGGGTTAAAGTGGTGTTCTGCCTCTTCTGCGCAAATTGACATTTTATGTGAAAGCTAAGAACGTGCTCCTTCACTGCGCTAGTTTGTTGCCTTGACAGACTTAATACCACAGCAAGATCTCGGCCAAGGCAACACTGATCTGTGCTGTTTTTTGGCTTCTGACAGTATTCGACCACCTCTAGCAATGGACTTTAGCTTCAAACATGCCGGAGTTCCCCTTTAACCATGGGAATGTCAGAAGTGTGTATGCTAAAAATTGTAATAAGGCATAAAAACAGGACTGAAACAGCAATTTATCAAGTGAAAGCAAGAACTAAACCAAGTCTATGCTCGGTCATAAAACGGTCTAAACCAGGTCTAAACCAGGACTAAACCATGGCACATTTACATGGCCAGTATAAATCAGGTAACTGCCAGTAGAATAATCAGATAACCCAACCCGATTAGATCAGACTTTTGGTGTCCACAAAATCCTGATCAACAAAAGCACAAGTTAATCAGCAAAGTTTAGAGTATGTGATGTATTTGGAAAACAAAGTAGAATTAATTGTAACTCTTTCCGTCTTTGGCATTTTCATTTGTTTTTACCACCTTAGTTTGCCCTTGGTTACATCATTTCCTTGTAAATCTTGCACAGACGTGAACGATCAGAAACAAATCAGATTACGCACATCAGATGTAACTGTTCGCATGACATTTCATTAATTCTACGACTCCAGAAATCAGATCATGATCAGATTATGGTGCGCATGGAATTGTAAACATAGCCACTGAGTCAAAATCAGAATCAAAGTAGATCTAAACCAGGCCTAAAACAGGTCCACCAATCCAAGTCTAAACACGCAGGATTAAAGTAGGTCTATGTATGGCCTAAAGACAGAACTATATAAGCTCTTAATACTAGATCTGAACAGTACTAAACCATACTTGGCCTTATGAAAGCAGTATCTAGCTGACTAAACTAAACAAAGTGGTAATTATACTGGAGTCGCACCAGAAGAGGTACCAGCAGTGGGGTCGGACCACACTTTGAGAAGCAGTCGTGTATAAGCTTTATTTTATGTCTGTCTCCTTGTCTTCTTGGCACATCCGCTCCACTGCACCACTCTGCTGCACTGGTGGTAAATGCAGTGAAAAGTGAATTTACAGCTAACGTCAGAAGACATAAGAATAGCACTGCTTGATAAAATGTTAATTTATCATAAACACGCGCCTACGGTGTGAAAAAGAAAGCCTGAGTTGCTTCTAGGGGCAGATATTACAAGTCTATAGTTCTTTCTGCACCTTTTCATTCACATTGATGTATGAAACATTTTGTATACATCTTTCATGAATGAAACAAATAAAAAAATGAAAAATTCTGTTAATTCATCATTTAGTTAAAACCAGTTTCTATTCCTTTATGAAATAGTATGTGTTATTATATTATTGAAGATTATAATATTGAAGAAAAAAACATATAAGTTGCATTTTTTGGTGAGGGAAATTTAGTTTATAAAATCAGAGACCAAGAACAGGCATTTCAACACTTCAAACTGTCGTCCTTGGTGCACAATTCTGCTGCAGTTTTTGGGATATTGTTGCTCTGATAGAGGCGGTTGCGTTACATGAAGCAGTCACAGCTCTTTTTGTTTTCTTTGTTGCATTTCGAGTGTCCTCTGCTTTTAACTCATCTCTTACAAGTTTCTCGCTCACTCCAAACTTTCTTTCTGCTGCTTGATTATCGTTTTCAGCTGCAGATATCACTTCTTGCAGCTTGTAATCTGCAGAATATGATTTTCTTTTTGGAGACATTTGTGTTCAGTCTTTCTCAGTCATCTTTATAAGTTGATGTTTAAACTAAATTTTCAGTGGTGCAGGAGTAACAGGAGGAGCAGATACTGGCACACAAACCTAGAGCGCCCCCTCATGGCTGTCAGGGTGAAAATAACAAACATATGAAACTAGATATTTTAATATATAAGTCGTACCTGAGTATAAGTAGAGGTAAGATCTTAAGCCCGAGCCCGAGCCCGACCCGACCCGACCCGAAATTCGGGTCGGGTCGGGCATAAAATGTCAATCATTGCTTTGGGTCGGGTCGGGCTTCTCTCTCGCTGACTTTTTAAAAATAAATAAACAGTTAAATTCGTGCGCAGAGCATGAGCCAGAGCCAGAGCGGCTCCTGTAACAGGAGCCGCAGAGCCAGCGCATGCTCTGCGCACGTGAACGACGCCCTCTTAATAATCTTCCCCTCCGCAGGTCCGCATGAAATTTCGGGTTTGCTTCGGGCTCGGGCCTGCAAATCAAGTTAATTGGTCGGGCTCGGGTCGGGTCGGGCTTTAATACCCGCGGGTCGGGTTGGGTCGGGCTGGATTTTTTAGGCCCGATCTTACCTCTAAGTATAAGTCACAGGAAACACCGCTACTTATAAGGAAAAAAGCGCTACTTATAATGAGAAAAATATGGTATATATACAAAATATATATATACTTTTGCAATGCTTTCTGGAAGAGCCACTTCTCAAAATCTGAATCACCCAAAATTGCACAATCTTGCAACCTTTACAACTTTTTCTCATCCATTTTTAGCATAATTTACAATGTATGCAAAATTTAAAAATATAAATAATAAGAAAAAAGAAAGTACTGAAAGTAACGCAAACTTAGACTTAAACTTCATTGATCCATAAGGGCAATTATTTGGACACAGAAGCTCACACATCACAATATATTATAATAACAAAAAGCAAAAATATAAGTGGAAATTAGGGCTGGGCGATATGGACCAAAAAATATATCTCGATATATTTTTGCTATATCTCGATATACGATATATATCTCGATATCTTTACAGGAAAAATAACCCCCTCCCACACTACTGCAAAAACAACAGACACATTTTATCTGATTAATATTCATTTAGTACTGCACTTAAACACTCTGCACCCCTTTTTGGACCCTCACCCACAGTTTAAAAACCTCTTCTTTAAGAGAACTTCTACTGGCACTTTAAAGAAAACTGCTTCAAAGTGAAAAAAGTGGCTAGGATTTTTAAACCTGTATTTTGACATTCCTAACTGGTGTTACATTCTCTTGTTTTAAAGTGATGTTTAGTCTCTGCACGTTCACCAAACCAAACGCACATTGTGACAAATATGATCGCACTCAGTATTCAGACTTTGAGTCCGTGACAAGACCGAGTCCAAATGCGCTCGAGTCCGAGACAAGACCAAGACAATGCTCTCGCTTTAGAGAGGGAAGTCCAGCGGCGTGGGGCTGTTTAATGAGAGGTGGGGCAGGTGTGGGTCCTGCTGCAGGGCGCTCCTCGGTTAAGGGGGCGTGGGTGTGTTTTGAAGCGGAGTTTGTTCGTATGAGTGATATCGGCCACACGTGGAGCTCGTATGCTGGAGTCGTGCGCGGTCGGAGGTGTCATGTGGTTGCGCTCGCGCTGGGCAGGTGCATTTAGAAAGTTTAACTCGTCGCGTTACGTCTGTGCGCAGCTCCTTATTGTGGCTGCAGAAGCACTCGCACAGAGGCGCCTGTTTTGATTTCCACGTTCGCACAATGAAATATTTGCTCTCAAATGCGAGTGAAATGGGCGCACTGGAGAGCCCTGGTCCTAGTCCTGGTTTAGTCCGCGGCCAGCTCCGGGCTCCGGGGGAGGCGGAGGCGGAGGCGACCGCGGCACAGAGAAGGCAAAACAAGCGAAGCGGCGAAACCAGAAGTAAACGTAAGCATTATAGCGATATATCGATATGTCAGAATTCATATCGAGTTTAAAAAATATCTCGATATATTTTAAATATCGAGATATCGCCCAGCAAAAATAGCAAGAAACAAGGCATAAACTTAATAACCCCAAAAGCCAGCAGTGTGATCGTGTACTGAATCCTGTTTTTGTCCTGTCACAATAATAAACATGCTCTCTCTCTTCAGCATTCGTCGGTGGATGGCTTTGCGGAGCCCCCGGCCCCGCCCTCTAAGTCTGCGAGTCGCCACAGCCTCCCACGCTGTCGTAACTCCTTCACCTCCACCGAGGAGCACCCCCACATCGGAAACTACCGCCTCCTCAAGACCATCGGCAAAGGAAACTTCGCCAAAGTCAAGCTGGCCAGGCATGTCCTCACCGGGAGAGAGGTGAGAAGGATTTCTTTTTGTTATGTTTTTGTGAAGGTTTTAATAGAAAACAATGGATTTTTTAAAAAACCGCATAAAACTTTGGCTTATTCTATTCAAGTTAAAGGTACATTATAGCTTCTTTTCCATTGGCGGGTTCGCTTAGGGTCATTGAGGTGATTTCTTAATTAATAAATCAGTTCTAAATCGTATCTCAAGTCACAAAAAGATGTAAATTCCAAGTTTGTGGTGCTGTGAGACACGGCTAAAGCATAAACACAAACAACTTCCAGCTTTTTATGCTTTTATTTCACTTTTCTGAGCCTTTATACCACATTTGAACCTCTATTTATGGGAAATATTGTGGTTTATCATGAGATCAAGTCAGCATTTAGTGTTTTTTCGTTTTAACCACGTCTGGAGCTATACCATACGGCATCAAAACATACTGTATTGGGAGTATAAATATTTCCTGTGATTGAATAAATGCAGCATATAGATTTTAACTCCATACTATGAAACAATAATGCAGCTTTAAAAGAAGTATTAGCTCTGTTAGCCATTTAGCATCCTCAGTATATTCGATCTTGTGAAAATCAGACTGGTATTTCTGCATTGCTTCACTCATTTCCTCCTGCACTTTCTCTTTGCTGAATTTTTTTGTCAATATCTGAAACTACTTCCTCTGTATTGCTGGGTTTCAGATGACATCACAACATTCTATAGGCTCACATTATTTAATACAGTTGGGCAGATAAAATGAATTGATTTTTGTTTGTTTGTTTATTTGTTTATTTGGGTGGGACGATGCATATTCATGAACATACAATTTGTATGAAATCACACATATTGATGTAAATACGCCGGATTTAGCACAGGTGCTAATTTCCGTCCGTAGTCCCATATATAATAAAATACACATAAAATAGACATTTGACAGACTCGACAAATATAACTAACAATATGCATAATACACAGTATAGTACAGTACAATAAACATAGCTATCATGACCTAAAGTGCTGTTAAAGGTGCTTTTTATAGAGTGCATTATAAGGTGCCTACAGTATTACAGTACTATTTCTAAAGTGCTAGTGTCTACGTGTGTGTGTTTGTTGTAAATATCTCTACTTTTTCCTCTTAAAATGCCTTGACAAGACTTAATCCAAAGAACTATGACTTAAAAGTGCTTAGAACAGTTATTTCTTCACATAGTCTGCACTGAACTGGAGCAAAGGATCATGGTCTATGTAGCTCTCTCTCTCTCTTTTTTTTAGCTATTTCTGCATCAGAACTATTAATTAAGGGGAAACCCCGGCACCTTTGAAGCTAAAGTCCATTACTAGAGGTGGTGGAATACAGTCAGAAGACAAAAAACGGCACAGATCAGTGTTTTCTAGGCAGAAATCTCGCTGTGGTAGTGAGTCTGTCAAGGCAACAAACATGTAAAACACCATTTGGCACTGAAGAGGCTTAACACCACTTTCTAACCACTTACAAACAACAAACAAAACACTCTGCCTGTCTCACTCATTAGTGTCTGGAAATATTATAAAATAACTTCATAAGCAGCCTTAGCATTAGCTTGTTGATTTTCCACTGCACATGTGAAAGCCCAAAAGACTCGATTGTCGACTCCAGCGGCGGCGAGCGGCTCGAGCCACCAGAAACAACAAGTGAGGATCGACTACTGACGGTGAAGAAGAAGAGAAACTGAAAGTTGTTGAAAGATAATAGTTCGGGAATGTTTTTTTTTGCGTATTCCAAGAAAATAATTCACTCGTAAATAAATGGGATTAGAAACGACATCAGCGATCGAGTCTTTTGGGCTTTCAGATGTGCAGTGGAAAATCGACAAAGGTAATGCTAAGACTGCTTATAAAGTTGTTTTATAACATTTCCAGACACTAATGAGTGAACCAGGCAGAGTGTTTTGGCTCGTGGCTGTTGTAAGATGGGTTAAAGTGGTGTTAAGCCTCTTCTGTGCAAATTGCTGTTTTATGTGGAAGTTAAGAACATGCCTAATTCACTACACTAGTTTTTGCCTTGACAGACTCACTGCCACAGCAAGATCTTCGCCGAGGCAACACTGATCTGTGCTGTTTTTTGGCTTCTGACAGTATTTGATAACCTCTAGTAAAGGACTTTAGCTTCAAACGTGCCCCCTTTTCCCCTTTAAGCAAAGAGACTTGTAAATTGATATATTGAAATGGCCCACGATACTATTGTGAGACTTTTGACAATATGATACCACAATATTTCAGTTATTGTTACATCGCTACTGGTGAGGGGGAGCCACCATATTGCACTGTGAGATGTTTATCGTGAGAATATCTTAAGGAGAAATGTGGATATTGTTGCATCCCTAGTTGACAGTCAGTTTGCTCTGGTCCTGTCCTCTTGGTTGGCTGTGGTGATGGACGTGCAGCTCCTGGTGTGACTGTAATTAAAGCCAGTGTCCCTCAAGAGGAGACAGAGCTGTGATCTGCTCTGCGTCTGCACCAGGCCTCCTGCTGCTCCCTGACAGCCTGCACCACTCACATCAGCTGAGTCTGAAAGTCTAGGCTTTTACACGGCTATGTGTAATCGTGAAAGAAGCGATTCCAGACCAGGTGGAGAGTTGCTGAGAGTTATCTGATATCATAATTGCTGAGTTTCACATGACATCACAACATTCAATAGGGTAATATTATTTAATACAGATGGGAGGCTACTATAATCAGGATTTTTGTTGTAATACAGCACGGTCTTGGGTCTGGTCAATAATATAAATGATCTGGTTCCATATTTGTGTATTTATCTTTCCGATATTTCGTGGCAAAGTACAATATAATCAATAGGGAAATCTAGCCCTTGCCCCGCTCTGAAATATGGCATAACCAACGTCTTAAATCTCCAGCAGTGGCCGATATTTTGTTTGCTCCAACTCGCTGCCTAAAGATTAAGAATGAAACGAGACACAATGTCCACAAGATGAGACAAAATACGAGACTGGGTCCACGAGAACAAGACAAAACGAGATTTTAACATAATTCCTAATATATACATTTCACGATTCGATTTCTATTTTGGCCTCACAATTTTTTTATTTAATATTTTTGTGTCCAATCTAGTATTAGTATTTTTGTTTCCATTCTAACTCATCAGCATGTGACCCTTTTTTGTCCAATCCAAATGTGAACAAGATTATTTTTCTCATATTTTTCTCTTCTTGTGACAGTTTTGTCTCATGCAATCTTGTGGCACGAGGTCTTGTACCAACCCTACTAAACATGAAGAATATTTGCATAAAACTTAGCGTATTTTCCAGAGAATAAGTTGCACCAGCCAAAAAATGCATAATAAAGAAGAAAAAAATGTCAGTCGTACTGGACTTTAAGTTGTATTTTTTGGGGAAATAAATTTTTTTAAATCAGACACCTACTTAGAGACATAACATAAGTTTATTCTCCATCTCACTCCAAATCACTAAATCCATCGAATTCTTCATCCTCGGTGTCACTTCTGAGCAACTCCGCCCACTCCAGCTAAATCCAGTTTTTAGCCCGCGATTAGCTTTTTTTGTTTTCTTCATTGCAGTTAGAGTATCCTCCACTTTTTGTCAGTCCCTCCCTTTTTTTCTTCGGCTCGATTACCGTTTTCGACTGCATATTTCACTACATGCAGCTTGTAATCTGCAGAATACGATTAACAGTTTATCGGCTGGTGATTAAATAAGTTATGATGCTAAATGGGGGGACACATCTGACGAGAAGAAATGTCTCAAACTTTAGGAGCCGGACATCCACTCATACCTCACAGGACCACCCAAACCATGAAAACCTTGCGACTTATAGTCCGGAAAATATGGTAATTTGAACACTTTTGCTCAAAGATGGACTGCAACACCACTCTCGTATCCAGTTTGTACCGTATTTTCCGGACTATTGAGTGCACCAGTATATAAGCCTCATCCATCTATTTTTTTAAAAATTAAGAAAAAAGTTATACAAGCCGCAACCGGGCTATAAGCCGCTGATATCTATGTTGAAAAATGAGATATTTCCTGCATATACAGAACGATTTTGTACTGTAAATGTACATTTATGTACCTGAACAGATTCTTTCTGAACAGTGCCTTTTAACATGGCAGCAACTGTGCTGATTGAAACGAGGTCAAAAACAGAAAAGAACCGGTAATTGATTACCTTCATTTCTCCTGTGCAGTGAAACCACAAGTCACTCTAATCATCTCCGCTGACGCCAAGCTTACGTGGTAGAGGTCTGCGCGGGACAGAATTTTCAGTCCCGTTCCCGCCCGTTCCCGCAGTCTTCAGTCCCGCTACCGCCCGCTCCCGTGTCGTGCGGTCGCGCTCCTGCCCGCAATAAGCTTTCAGAATGTTCTTTCAGAATGCTCTTATTATACAGCCATGGTCGCACTGTTTTGTGTTGGGTCCCGCGGGTCCCGCGGGTGCAGGTCCAGGGTTTCCTTCCTGGAGCAAGATCGATGCCTTCAACTTAAAACTTGCATCATACAAACTCCTTCATGTGCTTTTCATGAAGGGGCGAGGATTTGAAAATAATTTACCAGTTAGTAATTTGTCGTGCGTGTTATATCTGCTAAATAAAAAGTAGCATATTCTTCTTTGTATTAATTTTCCGTCTATCTTGTTTTTGAAATTCCGGTTAGAGCGCCCCTAGTGGTGGAAGAAAAATCCACAGATTAGCTGCTCCGTTCTAAAAGCCGCATGGTTCAAAGCCTGGGAAAAAAGTAGCGGCTTATAGTCCGGAAAATACGGTAGTTAAAGAAGGTCGGGGTTGAGTATTTATGAAATTCAGTAAAAACAATCATGTAATCAACCGCAAAAGGACCACGTGTCCCTTTACGTCAAGATTTTAAGTTTTCAGAATGCGTTGCCGCCTAATGCCGCCTCTTTTTCTGAACAATACACAAACCCCAAACATACCAGAAATATAAAATATACCCTGTAAAGACATTCTCACAGTGTCTCTTTAGCTTCATCTGGATTAGATTTCGTAAAACCGTCATATACACTGGCCTTTTGCAATCTAAACTGCTCATCTATTAATAATAAGACCGCTATGAATCTGTATTAAGCATGTTATAGTTTGCGAACCAGGAAGTGCACTGTTAGCATTGATTTAACTTCACACGTCATGTTGTTATGGATTCAAAATGATGTATTATTCTGTTCTTTTTTGCGCCCCTTGAGACAGCCCCTGTCCTGGGCTACAGTCTCTCTGCTCCTGTCCTCTGCCCCTGTCCTTGGCTACTGTCTCTCTGCTCCTGTCCTCTGCCCTTGTCTCTCTGCTCCTGTCTCTCTGCTCCTGTCCTCGCTATTCGTTTGTTTCTGCCCCTGTCTTTCTGCTCCTGCCTCTCTACACTTGTCTCTGCTCCTTTTCTCTACTCCTGTCCTCTGCCTCTGCTCCTGTCTCTACCCCTGTCTCTCTGCTTCTATCTCTCTGTTCCTGTCTCTCTACCCCGTCTCTCTACTCCTGTCTCTACCCGTCTCTCTGCTTCTGTGTCTCTATCCCTGTCTCTCAGCCCGTCTCTCTGCTCCTGTCTCTCTGCTCTTGTCTCTCTATCCCTGTCTCTGCTGCTGCTGTCCTCTCCTGTCTTTTCCCTTGTCCTCTGCTCCTGTCTTTCTCTGCACCCACAGTATCTCTGCTCTTGTCTATCTTCCCCTGTCTCTCTGCTTCTGTCTCTCTGCCCCTGAGTCTGCTCCTGTCTTTCTCTACACCTACATTATCTCTGCACCTGTCCTTCGCCTCTGCTCCTGCCTCTACCCCTGTCTCTGCTCCTGTCCTCCACTCGTGTATTCCGCTCCTGTCCTCTCAGCCTCCGCTCCTGTCGCAAGTATATAGATATAATACATACATATACATTATAGTGTGCGCTTGGTTCGGTGTGCGTAGAAGGTCAGGCTGTGCTTTGTGTGGGGCTGCTGGCTCATCAGAATGCACAGACGCGAGCCAAGTGAGCAGTCACAGAACAGGTGGAAAGAACACAACCTACTAAACATCCCAGCGGTATTCCCAGCATCAGCTTATACTCCGGACTCGGAAAACTAGAGCTGATGTGAAGAGAGAGGCTGGAATTATGTAGAAAAACACATTTAGTCCACTGCACACGTGCATTGTGCTAACTCAAGCTTGGAAGCAGCAAATCTGGTTGTAGATATTGAGTTCAAAAGGCCATTTTATGCTATTTTCTGGTCTACGTTATTATAATGTTGTTTTCTCTTCACAACATAACTGGAGTTGTGTTTTGTTTCATTCACAGAGGTTTAACAAACTTAATCGTATATATTTAGAAACACTCAGGGCATGTGGTAATACAGGAAGTGCTCCACTGGGTTTTTAAACTCCTCACACCTTCACTAGAATCATTTGGATAGTTTCACACTGCAAAAAACAAAATCTAGTCAAGCTAAAATGACTTGGATTAAGAAAGTTTTACCAGGATTTAAGTAAATTTCACTTGACAAGTAAAATGATTTGCCAATGGAATAAGATTTTTGTACTTAAAATATGAAAATACATCTTGCAGCACTTAAAATAAGAAAAACAACAAATTTTGCACTTAAAATAAGAAATAAAATCAAATGTTGTTTGAATTAAGAAAAAAAAAACACTTATTCCACTGGCAGATAACTTCACTTGTCAAGATGAATCTACTCAAATAAAGTAAAATGTTCTCAATTTAAGTAATTTTAACTTACCTAGATATTGTTTTTCTTCCAGTGCAGCTGTAGAATTGACAATCTCTATTGAACTAAAGGTACCTGTTAACTTTAAAACTGAGACTTAATGACATCACAAGGTGGAACAGAGCATTTTGGGAATGGGGAGATGTGTGGATGTGGACAGACAAATAATAAAGGTTTACTCAGACATGTGTGAATGAAACAAAAAAACTCAAGGTGTGTTTTTGAAGAAGTAACAATATTCTAACATGGTTTAAAGCATAAAAGAGTTTTTAAGCAAGAAAAAAAGAAAAAAACGGAATAGAAACACAAACGATTCTTAAAATGTCACAAAAGATTCTTAAAATGTTACAATGGGCTGTACCTGATTTTTACTGACTTAAAAACATGAAAAAACAGAACTAGTTTCAAACAGTTTGCAATGGTCCAAACTTATTCATCACTTTCCTGACTCATAACTAACATTTTATAAGTGCTTTTTTCAACTTTCAGAGACCAACTACCAACAAATAAAGGTACCAACAAACTAGCATGCTAACATTTGGACAATATAAGGTTTTATTGTCCAAAAAAAACATATCCAGACAGGGCACAGTGGGCATATTTGCACCCACAGAGCTTCTTTTATAACACATCTGTACTGTACTTTGCTCAAATACACACAAGAAACGAATTACCCCTATGTTATTGCAGAAATGTTCTTATGTCAAATGCACTCTGCTGTGTCAAATGCAGTGTTTTCTTCCAGTGTACAAGATGTTCAGGTACACCCATATTTGATTAATGGTTAGATATTGGTGTAGAGGTAATCATTAAGCCAAACATCAGTGAAGTCAGGCTGGGTCACATGATGCATTTGCATACTGTGTACCCTGGAGGCACGGTGCTATTGTTCACTGGTCAGAAGCATTTCCACTTTGCTTCAGGTTAAATAATCAAATGTGGTCACAGTAAGAGTTGGAATCTCAAGAGAATCAAAATTATGACTTCATTTTTATTTTCATAAACTGGACCTAACCCCAAACACAAAAACATGTTCAAACCAAATAAAGCTTTAACTGATAACAATTGTAATGCTGATTTATTCTTAATCACAAAAATATTGGACATAATGGGCAAGATTATAATTTAGTGTTTTGGTTCTCAAGATGATTATCCAGAAAGCAGAATGAGCCTCACATGAGTCTCATCCAGTTTGTTGAAACCAAAAAGGATTCTCTCTGATCTGAATGGACTTTTCACCTGCGGCCAGGCATTTACCAGTGCTAATGCAGCCTCTGCAGCTCCGTGAGTGAATTCTGGAGGTTCTGAGCTTTCACATGAGGCCTGTCCATACACTAAGAACGAGAAAAACCTGTATGTGTCCTGCTTATAGACAGAATAAAGAGGTGAACTAAGCGAGTGGGATGTCACCGATAGCATTCTGCTGAAGCTTGCGATTCTAGCAGTTATAGGAGCAAATTTGGAACCACAATACTGAAATAAAAACATCAGGATCATGTAGAGTGGGTTAAAAGTTTAAGACCAAAGTGATGAGGCTCACAGCAGCAGTTACAGAGAGAGGGGCGATAATTTTTCAATAGAAAGTGAATTAGAGCCAGAGTTGATAGAGCTCGAAAAGCATCCATGCTCACTTCCTATTTGGAACATGGCGGCTAGTGAGTTAGCTATGTCCATTTATGTACAGTACTGTGCAAAAGTTATAGGCAGGTGTGGAAAAAATACTGTAAACTAGGAATGCTTCAAAAATGGAAGTGTAAAGTCATTGCAGTGAATGAACAAAAGAGAAATCTGAATCAGATTGATATTTGATATTATATCTGTTTTTCTCATACGCCACAGGGCTCTACACTAACTTTTTTTTTTCAGGAGCACATGTGCCCCTAAGTTAAAAATTTTAGGAGCACAGAAAAAAAATGGGGGCACAAATAGGTTTTCGTGTGAACGATTATTACAGTGCAGAACTTACGCACCAACCCTGAATAAATTTAATACAAAAAACAAAAGAATTATGACTGTACTTTTCCTGCATGATCGCAATGTTTTTATAAATATCTCTTCATTTTATCTGATTAATATTTAGACTTAAAATAAGCCAAACAAACTGTCCTGCACTGAAACACTCTGTGGCCCTTTTTGGACCCTCACCCACAGTTTAAGAACCTCTTCTTTAAGAGAACTTCCACTGGCACATTACACAAAACTGTTTCAAAGTGTAAAAAGTGGGTAGGATTTTTAAACCTGTATTTTCAAATTCCTAACTGGAGTTATATTCTCTTAGTGGTTTTACAGTGGTTATTAACCTCTGCACATTTACCAAACTAAACGCACATTGTGACAAACAGATTTATTTGGCAAACTTCAGCCCACCTGCTCTGTGCCGTAGGTCTGCTCTGTGCGGACACGGACATAAAATTAGTATTGGCGTATGTGACGTGAGGCGGATGGACAGGTGAGATGTTTAACCTGCCCTGTGATGCAGGCTGAGGGTGGCGCGCTGGCGGTGCTGCGCAGTGTCCGCGGGCTCCAGCGGTACAAGTTTATTGCCCGCAGTAGCGGCCGTAATGAAATATGACCGCACTCAGTATTCAGACCCCGAGTCCGTGACGAGACCAAGTCCAAATGCGCTCGAGTCCGAGACACGACCAAGACAAAACTCTCGCTTTGTTGGAGGAGGAAGTCCAGTGGCACGGGGGTGTCTACTGAGTGATGGGACAGGTGTGGGTCCTGCTGCGGTGCCGCTCCTCGTTTAAGGGGGTGTGGGTGTGTTTTTCAGCGGAGTTTGTTCGTATGAGTGATATCGCCGCACACGCAGAGCTCATATGCTGGGGTTGTGAGTGGTCGGAGGTGTCGTGCCTGGGCTCGGTTCGGTTGCGCTCGCGCTGGGCATGTGTGCCGCGCTTTAGGGGCGATCCAGGCTTGGGCACGATTCTAAAGTGTGAGTGCGCCCCTAATGTTTGGTACATTTAGAACGTTTAGCTCGTCAGTTACGTCTGTGCGCAGCTCCTTATTGTGGCTGCAGAAGCACTCGCACTGGTGCGACTGTTTTGTTTTCCTCGTTCGCACGGCAAAATATTTACTCGCAAATGCGAGTGAAATGGGCGCACTGTAGAGCCTTGCGCCACCACGTCCCTCTAGTCTAAAAGGCAAAGCATGCTGAACCTACCCTTTAATGCTTCTTCCACATTTTTTTTTTTGCCATATGACCTTTTAGTGCTTGAATAGTCCCCCCGTGTCTGTGTGTCTTCTACCCACAGAGAAAGCCAATCTCTTCAGCTCACATCTTCTAACATAGCACCAGTATGAAGCTTTAACACTTGAAGACCTACGACATCGTATACGATTCCGAGGAATATGTTTTATAAAACCGCGCATAACTTTCTAACCGATAAGATAGAAACTTACGTTTTTCCCTCTGAAAGTGCAGACATAGAGGTTTCCGTACATTTCTGCTGCTTTATCCTACGTCACACTCACGCTGCCTGATGACGTGCGCAAAACAAGTGTCCAATAAGAACTTTGTTTTCTGTCAAACTCATGCGCTCCATCCATTTTGATTGGCCAAAACTTTGCCAAAGAGTGAAGTGAGTCAAGATGGTCACTCCTCTGAAGCGTTTATGTTTATAACAACTGAAGAAGCCGCTCTGAGTGAAGTTTATTCTCAAATAAATGGCAAATAACACATCTTGGTGTGTGTAATTGCGCATCCCTTGCTATTTTTATTTAAAGGTTTATTTCACTCAAAATGAACAAATACAAATGTAATAAACACCATGGAAATGCAGAAGTGCTGTGTCTCTGGCCCTGGACCTGACAGGAGCTGTTTCCATGACTGGACCAGAAAAGTAATGGGGTGAATGCACTTTTTTTTCGTTTTTAGGGCAATAAGGATATTTTTAGTTTACTTACAGACTTGATATGTTGCATTTTTGTAGCTAAGGCCCTAAATTAAGCAAAAGAACAGGTTGTACTGAACAAAATGATGTAGAACACTTCATTATAGGGTAAAAGGGGCAGTTTTAAAAGCAAAATTAAGAAAAAATTCCATGCGAGAAGAAATGTACTAAAATTGCCCTTCGTTGTTTTTCTCCATGAAAATGTTATTATGTTGTCTGAAATTATTATTAAACCTAAAAGTATTAAACCTTTCTATCTTCATGGAGACCAAACCAGACCAAGTTAAAGATCAGGTCTGTGGAGAGGCGACCTCACTCTGTCAGAATCCCTGTTTTTCTAGGTATTTTTGAGCTATAACACCACTGTAATTGAATAAATGTAAGGTAGAGCTATGACATCTCCACAGAAACAAGCAGGTGATGGACCCCCTACCAGAAAAATTACACAATACACTTTTAATACCAGCGTTGAATGTGTTCTTTGTTGCTATTTTTGATCAGAAGGGGTTTAGCCTGGGCCCTGTGCACGTTGGGGGAGCATATGGGCCATGTGTTACAAATGCAGTGAATAATTAAGAGTGATGCGTTGGCCTTCTGTTGCTGCAAAGCTGCATAATTCACTCTTAAATCCATCAGAGAGATAAACAAGCATGACTTTTGGACGCAGAGGGTGAGAATCAGACAGGACTAACTGCCCTATAGGAAATGCTGATTCAGGGCTAGTCTTACATTGTCGATATAACTGTCATGATGGAGTAGGAAGATTGTGTAAATGGTGCGATTGGAGAGAGATCAGATAAAAATTAGGTTAGATAAAATGTTATAAGGAAAAAACAAAGTTGATCATTGAATATTATAAATGACTGAACCTCTATTTTGATAACACATTTTAAGTTCCTATATAGGGCTGCAGCTATCGATTATTGCAGTAATCGATTATTCTGTCAATTATTTTGTTTGAATAATCGAGTAATCATTTATTAATGTTGCGTCTACTTTGCACACATTAAGTACACACCACGTGCATTGATAGATACACGTGTTTTGGACATGAAAAACGTAATTATCACTAGGCTATGGTTGACTTACCTCACGGTTTCTTTTCCACTTGATGTAATGTACGGGTGCTTTCTGTTTACATGTTGTAGCATCAGTGTTGAGAAGGTGACTTTTTGAAATGCAATCCCCTACAGATTACAGATTACATACCCCAAAATGTAGTTTGTAACGTAATCCATTAAATGACTTAAAGTGAGTAACGTAATCTGAATACTTTGGATTACTTGATATTGTCATGATTTTTAAAACTACATGAATGTAGCAACCAACTCCTGCAAATTCTTCTTTGGTTTTAGACCTGGATTAGACCTGGTTTAGACCTGGTTTTGGTCCTGGTGTTAGTTCTGGTTTAGAGGTGCACAGGAGGAAGCGCGGTCCATATAGCGTACGCGACAAGACACGGTCCACGCGTGGTGTGCGTGGCGTACGGGAGGAGATGAGGTGTGTGTGGCGTACGGGAGGAGATGAGGTGTGTGTGGCGTACGGGACGAGATGAGGTGTGTGTGGCGTACGGGAGGAGATGAGGTGTGCGCGGTGTACGGGAGGAGATGAGGTGTGTGTGGCGTACGGGAGGAGATGAGGTGTGCGTGTGCACGGCGTACAGGAGGAGATGAGGTGTGCGCGGCGTACGGGAGGAGATGAGGTGTGCGCGGCGTACGGGAGGAGATGAGGTGTGCGCGGCGTACGGGAGGAGATGAGGTGTGCGCTCTTATTATACATACATGGGCGCTGCGCTGTTGTGTGTACAGTGAAGTGCAGTGGTCGTGCGGAAACTTTACCTCTACCACAGAAAGTTCCGGCTGGGCCATGGCTGAGCTTATGAAAATAAAACGAAGCATCGAGGCAAAAAAAAAATTGATGCATTTTTCTAATCGATTTACTCGTCCTATATTACACAAAAGTCATGTTATAATGTTGTTACCTCATCAAAAACATACCTAACTTCCTGTATTACCACATGACATCACAAGGTGGAACAGAGTGTTTTCTATTTGAGAGACGAATTCTAAACCCTAAATATGCTGCGTTTGTGTGTTAATAAGTGCTTTTTATTATCATTGCGGTGTTGAGTTTTGAGTCTATTCATAGGTATAGAAATCAAGTTTGAAATTGTAGTATCATGATGACAATAGTGCTAGACCAGGGGTGTCCAAACTTTTTCATCGAGAGCCACATATTAAAACACAGACCAGATTAGTGCTCAAAACAGTGAATAATTCAAATCTGTGCATTTATAACAGGTTTGAATGACCCTCTAGACCTTTGTTCATGCTTAGACCCTCAAAAGGACACACTACATTTGCTTGATCAAGGTAGATTTCAAAAACATGCAGCAAAAAGTACTACTTGTGGTAGTATGGGCCAATTCACCTGGAAGCCTGAGGGCCAAAACAATAGATCTGAGGGCCACATTTGGCCAGTACAGTATGGAACGTTTCAGGTGGAGGGTCTGATACCTAATTGTTACCATGGAGATAACTTACTTATTTTATTGCTCAAAAATAACTTCAAAACATGCAATATCATCGTCAGTGTAGTCGCCTCTCCACAGATCTGACCTATAACTTGTCCTTCTAGCGTCAGGTGCTTGTTTCTGGAAATGGGTACCTTTAATGCAGAGCCACAGAAAATTCCAGGAAAAACAAAGACCTCTCCATGAAAACAGGCAGTTGTCAGACCCTCCACCAGAAAAGTTACACATGCACCTTTACATTTAACGCTCTGTAACTTCTTCAGTAAGTACATCCAAGCTGGTACTCCGTTCCTTCTTCAGTACTTGGTGAAATCCTGCAGCCTGTTATAGAGCTGGGGTAGCCCTGCTCACAGCGCCCTGTTTGAGTCAGCACTTCTTTAACACACTGATAGAGACTGAGCCTCTCAACACTGTGAACGCTCAGGCTTATCAGAGGGACTGTTCTATCACACCATGGAGCATACAGCGCTTATGAACTCTTTAGAATGGACTTCGACGGATGATAATGGCTATTTTGAAACTCAGCCCCTGGTGATGGAACAGTATTTGTGATATCTTAAATAGCAGGTTTAGAGCTACGTCTCACATTGGATGTTTACATAAAATCAAATAGCCGAACCTCCACAATGTTTTGCCAGTGGGGTGCAGCGGAAAACAGGGAACTACGAACTACAAAGACCATGATCCTCTGCTCTAATTATGTTTGTGTAAAAATGTGTGCTGTCAAATTATTATTATTTTTAAATCAGATTAATCACACTTTAGAATTTTGATTAATCCCGGTTAATTATTCTTCAAAAAAAGACCAAAATATTTTGACAAAAATGCAATTTATTATCAAAAAGTTATTTATTGACATTTTTCTATCACTGGTAGTTTTGTTGACAACATTGCTGCGGGTGCACTTCACCAACGTTGTTTGTTGTGCTCGGTTTGTTGTTGGTACAAGTAGCGTCATTGCTGCCATTGAATCAAACCCGTGTTTTGCTTTGAGATGGTATTTTAAACTTGTGCTTCTGTGGAAAGAGAGTTCATCGCTGCAATATCTGCAAACTACCTTAGTTTTATCTAAAGTCACGTATGGACAGACCTGATCACTGACCTAATAACCTGCGCCACCTTTCAGGTCACCATCTGCACTTTCCATAGAGGAGCATGTGCGTTCAAAATAAACTGTGTGATTAATCAGCATAAAAAAAACAGTGCTATTTTTTTTGTGATTAATCGCATGCGTTAACGCGTTAACATTGACAGCCCTAGTAAAAATCCATACATGCTTTTCTATTTCCATTTAAAAAAAAAATTCTGTTCATTTTTATCTATATATGACAACACCGATACTGATACCGCTATATATATATATATCTATCCCCGGGTCGCCCGGGCCTTTCTGTGTGGAGTTTGCATGTTTCTCCCCGTGTCTGGATGGGTTTCCTCCGGGTACTCCGGTTTCCCCCATCAACCTAAAACATGCAGCACCCCTATGAACTAACATCAAGGACCATGACGTCCACCCTCCTGTGGGCTCACCACCTAAATCTACATTGCAAACCGATTAAAAAGATTCTAGTGAAGGTTTATAGAGTTTAAAAACAGAGTGGAGTGCTTCATATATTCCACTACAAGAGAGATGATGAGAGAAAACAACTCAGCCTAAATGTGCAGGGTTTGTGTGTTAAACATGTGTGAATGAAACAAAACACAACTCCAGATATGTTCGTGATGAGGAAACAACATGATAACATAGATCAGAAAACAGCGTAATATTTAATATAGTATAGTAGTGACAACAAACCTTGACTTATAGCAGTGCAGCTTTTCTGACTCAGAAATTTGCATATCTTTACATATATATTCCTCGAAATTTAAATTCTTATTGTTTACCATGCTCCTCTGCCACGTTGTATCAGTGTCTGAAATGTGAAACTAAACAAACGCACATACTTTCTGTCAGGCCTGTAGCGCTGAAACCTAGTGCTAATGCTACTTCCCGCTTTTCTCTGTGGCATTTGTGAATTTCAGATTAGGAACACCACTGGATCAACAGCAGTGCCTCTAACCTCAGTTCATCAGAGCCAGTTTAAATCCACTTATGCTCCACTTGATACTGGGACATCATTGCAGTGCAGCGTGTTTAGTAAACCAGGGGGTACGTTGTTGGGAAATGGCCTATTCTAGTTTGAAATAATTATAATTTGCAGGAGTTATTGGAGAAATTGGATGAATATACAATAGTTTGGTACATAGACGAGAGCCCGACCGATATGATTCCGATATAATGCCGCCAGGCCGATAGCCGATATAATCCGATATTTCTTAAAAATAAAAAAATTGCTGCTTTGGTATACAAGTTTAATAATCCTGTAAACTTTCACCTTTTTCCAGAAAGTTTTATTAGTAACAATCAGGTGCAATGTTTTACTTTTTAGTATATTGAACCAACTTTAACCAGAACATAATAATTAAATACTGATAAAATATGTATGTATCCTTGGTGTAGTAGTCCCAAGCCAGACTATAGCCTTCCTTTTCCTGTAAAACACACACACACATACACACACTCACACACGCACACACACACACACACACACACAAATAATAATAAATATTTAAAATGCATATTCTCATTATGATGTTGAGAGACTAAGTCACTTTTCATGTTAAAGCTAATGATTTTAACTTCTTAGGTTCCTTTCTAAGACAATGTAGCCAAGTGTATTTGTACCTTGTTGACATGTTTCGGCTGCGAGCTGTGAGCCATCTTCAGAACTGTCACCGCTGTTGGTGGTGACGTGTCATATATCAGCAGTTGTTACTTCCTGTAGGCGTGGTCAGCCTGATGGGACCTGCAGGTCGCCCAGACTGACCACGCCTCCTGTCGCCCGGTGGTCTCTGGAGGAGGGTGTCCCAGGTGTGTGAAAGGAGGAACGCGCCGTATTTTTGGCGTAAAGCTAATGATTATTCTTCTACACTGTCTAAAATTGAAGCTATATTTTTGCCTTAGTATCATTATTATGTATTACGCTCCTCCTCCTGTTCACCTGAACACGCTGAACATGCCCCTTACAGCACTTGTATCCATGCCTCGCTATTAAATACTGCACCTACGCACCGTTTTTTAAAAACTGTCACGCAGTGTCACAGTCACTGTGCCGACAGGTTGGAGGTGGTCTTTTATAAATGTTTTTACGCGATCTTGAATAGGACATTTTATCCCAAGCAGACTTGGAAACCATCGTTCTTTATGTTAAATGACACTGTTTATGTGTGCGGCTGTTCAAGCGATTAGCCATTTAAATTATCTGGTCATTTCGACATATTTGGAGAAGGATTCTAAACCATGCAGTTACCTGAGCCGTATATTTCACTGAACATATCAATATAATTGTTATGCGCAATTGCATGTATTGCAACCTTGGCAAGAGAAAGTTTTGTCAAGGTGACCTAATTATGCTAGGTACTGTAACTTTAGCTCAATAACTTACAACACAGCATGACCACGACGCACTCAATAATGCGCAATTCAAGAATGAAAACGTTGTTGTGATTGTTTATTTCATAGACCAAACTTACCATTGACAAACAACAAATGCACTTTACGGAGCTCTGCTCTTCTGCTGTCCCCAGCTGCGCTTCAGTGTTGGGGTGCGCACTTGAATCGTGCATGCGCATTCAATAATGGTGACACCCAGAAAACACGTGCTACATGACAACAAATAGTGCGCCATCTGCTGGACAAGTAACACAAGTGCTTCATTAGCAGAGTTCGTTACGTGGCTGTGATAGCGGAGGGAAAAAAGCGAAAAATATCAGCGCTGATCGGCGGAATTTTGGCTGATAGCCGATATAATCCCAGACCCTGAAAACGGCTGATTATATCAGCCAGCCAATATATTGGTCGGGCTCTAACACAGATCTAAGCAGATTGTTTTTGAATGGTGAAAAGAGGGGGAGAGAGAGTGTATTTATTGCTAAGAGGCATACACTACCAGTCAAAAGTTTGGGCACACCATCTCATTCTATGTTTTTCCCTTATTTTTTAATACTTTCTACTAGGCCCCGACCAAAATGCTGCCAATATGATACCGATAAAATGGGAGTTGGAGCTGCCGATAGCAGATTTAATCGCCGCTATATTTATGACATTTATTGTTATTCTGCCTCTTTACATCATATTTAAAGACAGTGTGGCCGGGTGGCGGGTGGCCTCATGGCGTTTTTGTATGATATTCTAGCCAGTAAAGAAAGTACTGTAAGCAAACTAACGCTATTAGCTTTTAGTGGTAAATGCGTACGCGCCACGGTAATTAATGATATACGGCCACTATAGTCACTTTACCGTCGCTAATAGAAGAGAAAACAGCCTGTTTATGTGTGCGAGCTACAGCAGCTAATTGCTAACCAATGAGAAAGAACCAAAACGAGCTTCAAAATGACATATTTCCAACACTCAGCCTCACACAGGCTCCTCTCAGATCACAAGTCTTCACTAAGAACTGTCCTTTTAATCCAGACTCAAGATAATCATCCATAAAAAGAATAGAATCCCAGTGTTGCGCACATGGATCTGTGGCTGGCACGGCTGTAAACATACGGTCTATGACTGTAAACAAGGGCATGTGGCGATGTGTTCAGGGACAGGATGGACACAGACAAATGACTCCTCAGATAAATACTGATGCGGAGCCACAGATCAGGGCATTTATCTGTCTGTAAATTGATTAAATAGACATAATATAGAGTCTAAGCTTTATAACAAGGTAATACATGTCCACGTGGAATATCGGCCCATATCGGCAAGATTTAGGTCAATAGCTAATATGTTTCCAAGAGCCCATATTGGCCGATAATATTGGCCAACCAATATATCGGTCTGGCCCTACTTTCTACATTTCGTAAACATACAGAAGACATATGGGATTATATTCAAGTCCTTTGCTTTGTAAAATAAATAAATACATAAATTAAATAAAATGTCTTACATACATAATTCCATATATCTTGATTCATATAAAATATAAAAATATATAAAATATATAAACTTTTGAATGACGATTTTTATTGTTGTTTTTTTTTTTTTTTTTTTTTTTTTTTTTTTACTATTTTCTACATTTTGTATACACACAGAAGAATCAGAATCAGAAAATTTTATTTCCATATGAATGAACAGGTTCACAACATTAAATTGCTGCAGTACTTGGAGCGGAATGAAAACAAACACTAAACATGCAATAAATAAAATAGAATAAAATAAAGTAGAAAACAATAAACTATAATATAACACAAAAATTTACAAATTATTACAAATTACAAAATATGAAGCAAGATATATGGATTCATGTAATTATGTAGATTTTTTTTTTTTAATATATTTTTCAACAAAGGAAAGGTTGAGTTTAAGATTATTATTTGTTATTTACATTTTTCCTTTAACTACATAATTCCATACATCTTACTTCATACATTTGAGGTTTTCTGTGTGTATAAAATGTAGAAAGTAAACATGTAATTAATAACTAATAAAAAACAACAACAATGTGTCTAAACTTTTGACCGGTAGTGTCGGTGTGAACAGTTATGAAAATATGTGTTTTTTGGATTGCATGTAAAACACTGGTAGGTGACTAGTGAAAGGAGGTAGACAAAAAGAGGAAATACCCTCTTATGTTGAAAACCCTATTGTTATATTAGTTCCTTTTTTGTGACTAATCTCTGCCAGTCTGACCTAGTTTCATTTTCAAAGCAGTACTCATCGTGCTCAGCCATTGGTTTACAAAGTTTACCATTTAAAAGACCATTTAAAAGTGGAAGATATTTTCTCATTGTTTATCCGTGACTTCAACTCCACTGCACTCTTCTTGGACTGTGCAAAGTCGTCAGATTTTAATTAAAACTGAGATCTATTCATGTCGAATTGTCAGTGATCTAGAGAGGTCTGTAGAAAATGTTCTGTTTGTAAAAGCTTGTGGTTTGGAGCAGAGTTCAGGCTTTGGAGGAATAAAATGTACTATTTCTTGTGTTAAAGATCTCATATTGCGTTATTTTCCATGTTGTGATGTCATGTGGTAATACGTGCTCCACTGTGTTTTTACACTTCATACAACATCACTAGAGTCATTAGGATAATTTCAGTCCTGGAATTGCCCATTTCTATTCAAACATGTGTGAATGAAACAAACACATACACTCCAGGTATGTTTTTGATGAGGTAACAGTATTATAACAGTGCTTAAACCTCACAAGAGTTAATTTTGCGCAGTTATAGGACCTTTAAAAAGAAAAAAGTTGGTTATTTTTTCACCATATCACACTCCCTACCTCGTCCTTCTCTGATTAAGTGTTAAACTTAATCACCTGTTGATTTTTGTTCCTTGATTTGTGCAAGATTTCTTATTTAAAAGTCAAAATCACAGACAAAAACACCCACAAATCTCAAAATTTGCAAATAAATGTTTCTAACTGAGACTTAGAAAAACTTTATTGATCCACAAAGGAAATTATTTGGAGACAGTAGCTCACGCATCACAATAAAATATAATAACAAAGAGCAAAAATATAAGTGGTTATAATAAATTCTAAATAAGTAGCAAAAAAATCAAGAGACTGGCATCAAGTAAAGTATAAATGTATAAGTCAAAATAAAATAGACCACTTTCTTGACCCACTGATAATTTTTTTTGTAACTTTATGTATGTAATTTCAAAATTTCATAATCGATTGTAATTTGGAATATCTGTAATTTTCTTTTTAAAATTTTTGGGAGCGATTACACAAGCTAAATCAAGTTACATTTCTGAACAGATTTGGACAGGTCTACAGTACAGTTTGTAGAACTGCTAACAAGATCACCATGGAGACCGGGTATTATTGTCCTGGGTGGCCACGTATGAGATTTCCAAATTTACAGCCATTCAAATAGAAATTTCACTTCAATTTTCATTCATCTTCCTTTATCACTATGTCATATAATATTTTAAAGATCCTATATTACACAAAATTGACTCTTGACTCCACCTTATGATGTCATGAAGCGGTAGTTTTCAAGTTAACAGCTCCTTTTACCTTTATCTCAGTAAAAAAATGGCAATTCCAAGGCTGAAAATGATTCTAATAACAGCGTATGGAGTTTTAAAACACAGTGGAGCACTTCCTGTATCACCACACAACATCACAAGGTGGAACATGCGTTTTCAGTTTGAGAGAAGACGTCAGCCTAAATATGCACTTTTCATAGCCGCTAATAAGACCCCGTGGAGTCCGGGTATTATTGGCCTGGATAGCCACTTATGAGATTTCCAAATTACAGCCATTCAAATCGCAATTTCACTTCTCTTTTCATTCATCTTTCATTCCTAATCAATCTTTATTACTGTGTCATATCAGAACCTCTTATAAAACTGCATTAGTCAATCAATGCAGCAATCTCCACCATAGTGTAAACAGTAAAACCCATATTACGATGAGATCTGTAAAAAGCCCTGTACTCTTCTATGCTGTAAACTAAGTGGTCTTACCAACGCAACGCCGTAATGATAGCTCAGGTTTGAGCACAAATCTTCAATAAACTCCAACCTTCACGTCCACATCTGCATGTCTTTTACCAAACGGACCACTTTACGCGTCCGGCCGGAGTGCTTTTCTCTGCTTTTGGTGCAATCGCGTTATAATGCTTGTGTCAGTCACTTTATGTATAATTTAAAAGGTTATCTGGTGAGTCGGCAGTATGGATCGGACTGGAAGTTGCTGATGCGCTAGTTGTAGTCGTGCACTTTGGGCGATGGACAGAACAGAACGCTGCCGATTGGATGAGAGCGCATGAGGCCATCAGTTTGAACACCAGTCTGCTGTATATAGACTGTATATAGAATTGACATCATGCTGAGGCCTGGGGGGTGTTCTACATGTACCTCTAATGGTGCAATATTTAGGAGTTACCATAGCGACGGCTTGCATACAGGCAAATCTACTCAAATAAAAGTATTAAGTCCTTGTTTAAAAATGTACTTGAGGAGTAAAAATAAAAGTATTTTACGCAGATTTTGGGAGCTAATAAAGTGAAACATACCTGGAAATGTGTTTTACTTCATTCACACATGTTTGAGTAATAATTTTATAATAAGTCTGTCTACAGCTCCAAAGCTCAAAATGCTCTGTTCCACCTTGTGATATCATGAGGTGGTAGTTTTCAAGTTAGCAGCTACTTTTTAGCTTTAGTTCAGTAAAGATAAGCAATTCCAGGGATGTATGCAGTTTAAAAACACAGTGGAGCACTTCCTGTATTACCACATGACATCACACATGGTTTGAGAAAACAACTCAGCCTAAATGTGCAGGGTTTGTGTTTTAAACATGTGTGAATGAATAAAACAGAACTCCAGATATGTTTGTGATGAGGAAAACAATATTATAACAGAGATAAGAAATTTGCGTAATATGGGCCTATTAAATAGAAGTCAATTGTAACCATACTCAGCGCACTTCCTGTTTGGGACACAACAGCCAGCAGGTCAGCTATGTTACTCTATATATACAGTCTATAGTTTACAGACATTGTAAACATACCCTCTGTTCTGGTATAGGGGCAAATAAGAGGTTTACTCAAGAGTCCATTAGTATCAGATAGACGGCTTTTGAATGTACGGTGATGGCCTCCAGCTTGATTTATACAGTAGGCTATGACACCTGTTGACAAAAGTGAAATCTAACTTCAGAATGGAAACATTATAAGCCATTTAAAGCAACACTTTCCTGAAATTGTAGTCTGCCACACCTCATATAAGTACATAGCAACTTGAGATTTTTTCCCCTGGAAGACTTAGGCTATATGTGAGGTGAAATTAATCGTTTATTTTAAATGCAAAAATGCCATTAGGCCGACCTACTGTCTTTAAATATGACGTAAAGAGGCAGAATAACAATACATGTCGCCAAAACAAACCCAATTAAAAATCCAAGCTAATCCGACCCAAACCCAAGCTTTATAATCAACTGAAGATTTACAGTGAATTTTTACATCACTAAATATATCGGAGATTATATCGGCTATCGGCAGTTCCAACTCCCATTTTATCGGTATCATATTGGCTGCAACAAAATCCATATCAATTGGGCCCTACTTAGAATATTCCATATTATGGCATTAAACTTGTCTGTCTGGCATAATAATACACCAGTTTTATATAGCAACTTTTTCCATAACTATATGCTTTACATTTATCCAGTTATGTGTTTTTACATGTGCTGTGTGAAGCGGCATCACCTTTTCATAGATCTGACCTGTAACTGGGCATAGTATAGTCACCTGCTCGTCTCCAAGGAGATAGACTTCAATGCCATTCTGAAAGAAAAGTTGCATAGTGACTCAGGTACTTCTCTGTATTACAAATCAGAATCCTGATAAGAAACTGACTAGAGGTACTCCTACAGTATAACATTAGAAAAGCCCTTTTACAATCAGCACTGCCAACACTGATTTGTATTTGCATGTGATTCCTTATATGGTCGTATCTGGCTTAGTATATGCGTAATTTTAAATGTGAAAATATGGAGTGTGGTGTTTTGAAATGATAGAATAGGAGAATACATGGTCTGATTGTAAAAGGATGGATACTTGGATGTCTTTTAATTGTTAACCTGCCCACAGACTGCAGACGGGAACCAACTTTAGCTACATCGAGTATAAAAAGCATTTCTTTTTTTATGTGTTTGCACAAGGTGTTAAACCCTGTTAAAACAAACTAATAAAACTAAACTAAACTAGGCTAATGTTGTCCAAGCTTTTCCAGTTTGGCCACATCTTGAAACATAGATATACATACTGTAGATAACACAAGATTTTAGCTCTGTCTCTCAGTGTAATGTGATGTTTTTGAGGTTTTAGTGGTAAAATTATTTAAATTTGCTGTTAAAATGAATGCCTATGATCAGGGCCGTTGACAGAAATTTGGGGCCCCGGGGCAAGAAGCCTTACATGGGCCCCCCCTAATATAAATTAATAGGAAGAGGGTCCAATTCTGGGCCCCTAAAACAGAAAACAGACTCCTCCCGTCTAGTAACCTTAAAAAAATGCAATAATAATACTCTGATGCTTTATTTTTTCAAGTTTTATTAAAATTATGTGCATCTTCCTACTTTGTCATTCCAGGTGGCCGTGAAGATCATAGACAAAACCCAGCTAAACCCCACCAGTCTACAGAAGGTAAGCCCCCTTCATCCATAAAACCCTTGTTATCGCGCGCCGTCCATCTCCTAATCTAGTTGGCGCTCTTTGAACCATGTCTTCTGCCTTTTATATAATATGATTCAGATGAAGTCAACAGAGCCTGGTTTAATCTCTGCTACTCCCCTCTCCACCTGTCACCGTCCCCTCTGCGTTAGGACGGCATTGGGGCTAAAAATACCCACGCCTGCCCCCCTTGTTTGTCAGTTAGCCTAGCCTAGCCATCACGTCCAATTAACGTGAAGACCTAGAGGACAGTTTCACGATTACCGCACCCAAATCCATCTCCGTCCGCTGATTACATTACGTACACACTAAACATACGTACACACACACGAGCTAACATTAAGGATTATGTGGGCGAGAGGGTATTAGCCTGTGCTAGCGTTATGTCAGGTGTCAGTGTATGATACAATAGGGGAGACGGTATAACAACATTAGCTTAACATTAGCGAGTAGCTTGTACTAACTGAGGATCTTGATCTTGCCAGTTTTTGTGCGTAGATTTCCACAGTCAAAGTTAGCACAAAATTTTGCATATTTTCTCAAAAGAAAAAATCATGCTGAAGTGTCTTTTAAAAGCTTTAACCTGTTCATTGGAAAATTGTAGGCTATGAAGCTCAGCAGTGACAGCCTGATTTTTGTGCATAGTTTTTAGCATATTTCCTGAAGAGCTAAAAAATATGCAAAAGTTTGAGGAGTTTTAACCTGGTGTTTTCTTATGATTGAAAAATTGTGGGCTATGGAGCTCAACAGCGACAGCCCATTCCGGTTACTGAAATCAATTTTTATTCTTAATTTAATTTCTTTTTCTCAGACTTTTCAAAAATGTCAGCTATTAAGAGACATCGTGGAGGCTAACCAGCTACGTGCCAACTCATATCCACAAAGCAGTTTGTCCAGAAAGCACATTTAAAATGAAAGATTTGGCAAAATGCTTTAATAACTTAGCGGTTTATGAAGTTTCAAACTAATTTTAAATTAAAATGATAAGTCTTGCGGTCATTAATAACTGCATATCTGATTTGCCCTGAGAAACCTTGTAAACATTTGATTTTTTTTCAGAAATTGGAACTGTTACTGTTGATCTCCATTTGAAGTTGTATTTTGAGTAATTATTGCATTTTGGTTTCTCTTGTATTTGATGCGAGTGCTCAGAAAATTTTGGCTTGCACTTTTCTCATTCTATAATATTAAAACTGAATTGAAAGACTAATGCTAATGTAACTATCTTTAACATACATTAGCACGGTACACAGTCACAATGAGTAGAGCTTCCATGTCATATCTTTTGTAGTTCAGCTCTTCATGCTATTTCTGTATTCGGCAGCAGCAGCATTCTTTTGTGAATCAAATATTGGTGTAGATGTGAGCCGTGTGGGTGTAGCCTGCTTCAGTTCACAACATCTCTCTGACATTTCGCCTATTTTGGAAACAGAAATGTAAACTAGGATTGAGTGGAAGATGCTGCTTCCTGTTGATTTGTACCAGACTTGTAGTGCTGGAAAACAACTTTAAAGCTCCTATATTACACAGAATTGACTCCTGTAATGTTGTTACCTCCTCAAAAACATACCAGGAGTTGTGTTTTGTTTCATTCACACATGTTTGAATGACCCTTTATTATTAGTTTATTAACAGCTTCTTATTACCTTTAGTTGAGTAGAGATCGTCATTTCCAGGGTGGAAATTATCCAAATGATTCTAGTAAAGCTGTAGGCAGTTTAAAAACACAATGAAGCACATCTTGCATCACCACATGACATCACAAGGTGGAACAGAACACCTCAATATGCAGGATGTGTGTGTTAAACATGTGTGAATGAAACTAAACACAACTCTGGGTATGTTTGAGAGGCATTTGTTTCCGTAAGGTCCTTATTCAACAATGCTTCTGGCTGGATAAAATTGTACGTCCATGGCAGTTGTTTCTTTATTGTTTTCATCCATCAACGTGTATTGGTAATATCATTGAGCCTTTCACTGTTTTTTTCCAGAAATAGCTGCTGTTTCCTCATCAAAAACAAACCTGGAGTTGTGTTTTGTTTCATTCACTGCAGAAAAGCTTGGCCAAAATTTAAAATATAAACACTTAAATTTATCAGAAAATGAAAACTTAAACTTAAAAGTAGTGAAATGATCTGTCCATGCAGCAAGATCATTTTACTTGACAAGTTATCTTAAAATAAACTTCCTCTAGACTAGAATGAAGCAGTTTCAGCACTAGTAGGTAGATAATAAATCTGAAAACAAGATGAATAACCTGATATAAATTGATAATAATCTTGGCTAGATTACAGCCAAATTTGCAATGAACACACAAACCCTGTGTATAAATGCTCAATTCTTCTCTCAAAACACTCTGTTCCACCTTGTGATGTCATGTAACAATACCTTAAATGCTCCACTGTGTTTTTAAACACCGTACATCTTTCGCTAGAATAATTTGGGTAATTTCAGCTCTGGAATTGCCCATTTCTATTTGACAAAAGGTAAAAGGTAGCTGTTAACTTGAAAATTACTGCTTCATGACATCACAAGGTGGAATAGAGCATTTTGAGCTTTGGAGATGTAGACAGAATGAAACAAAACACAACTCCAGGTATATTTTTGATGAGATAACATTAATATAACATGATTTGAAGTTCACAAGAATCAATTTTGCGTACTACAATAAGACCTATAATCAAACATAAGTCTTTAAGGGTGAAATAATCCTCTTTCATCAGTACCAACAAGTCTCCTTCCTAAAATGTCTGCGTTCTCACAGTGAAAGCCTGAACAGCTCTAATCAAATGAGCTAATTGTGTTGCAGTAATGTAACCCAAAGAGACAGATGAGTTTGGAGCTAGACTGCTGGTGCCTGCGTCTGAATCTTTATCATTCTTAGCACAATACGTCGTCTGCTATTGTTTTACACTCACAATCTGCGCGCTGTAATTGACTTGGAACCTAATATGATTCGGAATGGCCGTTCCGTCGTGAGGCAATTTTGCGTAATTAACCCGATCTGTTTTCAGTTTTTGCTCGTGAATTGTGGTGTTTTGAGGAAATTGTACCAGAATTAGGAGATTTTGCGCCACATGTTTTTACTTGGGTTATAATTTGAAGTAATTACTCTAACATGGGTCAAATATGTGGTTGCAGTTTCCCATTATGAATAAGCATGTAAGTGACTGATACTTAAACCTGCATTGTCTTTTTCTTTAGGGGAGATTACTTTGCTTGGTATGTTCATTAAAAGTGATTTTATTGTTAAGAAATACCTCTAAGAAAACTGATTTGTCCCTTGGCCTGCTTGTCTCCATGGGGATAGATAAGTTTAAAGCCTTACTGTGAAACATTCCAGGCTGAACAGTTAAGTAGTAAGTTGAAATTTGAAATTTACCTGATTTTTGTCTGTGTTGTCTTGCTCCAAATTTATTATAAAAGCAGCTCTTAGGGTCAAAATAAGACAGATGTGAACTCTATGTATTCAATAATAAAGTATTTGACTGTCCATGAACCAGGAAATGCGCTGTTAGCATGGTAGTTGTTGTCAGTTTTACCATGGTGGCAAAAATCCACTCCGATCTCTGAAAGTTGCGAAAAGCTCTTATAAACTCATCATGGTGAATCATTAGGATGCTCAAAATGAATGAGGTTAAGTGGGATGCACCGATACTGGTACTGGTATCAAATATTGGCACCAAAACTTGACTGGGTATTGGTTCCATGATATATTGGTTCAGTCGATAGCCTGGTTGGGCATTTAATTTGATGTAATAAGACTATTTACAGGCTGATTTTGACCTAGAATGGTCTATGTTTATGCTTTTATTCATACGAAGCAGATCTGTAATTGTTTGAAAGATAAATGAATGATATAGTGTTCATTGTCTCCCACAGAAAACTGGTTACCATATTTTTTGGGCTATAAGTCAAAAAATGCACAATGAAGAAGAAAAAAACATGTATAAGTCGCACCGGACAATAACAGGGAAATTTATTTTTTATAAAATCAGAGACCAAGAACCAAGATTGCATCTTGAAAGGCAAGTTATAGAAGTTATAGTAATAAAAACAACCCAATAGTGAACAATCCATGTATCATTTGTTCATTCGTCTTTCAATATAAAACCAAAAAATAAAAAAATGAAAAAACCACTCTTTTCTTTATTATTTGTCTCTAAAACCAAAATGAAAAAATGGATAACCATTTGTTTTTTCATTTTTGATTCATATATAGGATTAATATATTTGGTCTATGGACTGTCAATGTGAAAAATGAAATATATAAGTCGCACCTGAGTATAAGTCGCAGGACCACCCAAACTCTGAAAAAAGCAGTAGTTGTGAGGACCGGGGGGGGGGGGTCACCGTGCTGGCAAAGGCAAAAGTGAGGACGGGGGGGTCACTGTGCTGGCAAAGGCAAAAGTGAGGACGGGGGGGTCACCGTGCTGGCAAAGGCAAAAGTGAGGACGTAACAAAGGTGTGAGGCAAATGTTGTCAAGGTCAAGGCGGCCGTCCTAACTATAAAACGCTATGAGAAACAAAGGTGTTTTAAGGAAATAACTGTCATTTTCTGTCCCTACACTGGTAAAAGTTAGTATGGAGTATCGGCAGATTCTCAGGGTCAAAGTATTGATATCAGTATCGGAACTTAAAAAGGTGCATTCTCCCTTTGGACCACTGCAAACGGTTTAAAATAAAAAAAATTCACATTTAAGACAGTAGTAAAAATCCATGCTTTTGTGGTATTAAGTGGTCCTCTATAATTAATGTAGCTAAATATCACACTATAAATTATATGATGAGGCCTTTGTCATACATTTTAACAACATTTTCAAAATAAAGCACTTATTTGCTGTACATTTTTAGACATTCCTCTTCAAAAAGTCCTTGGTGTGCTCTTTTTCCCTATGAACAGCGCTGGTAGTTTGTCTGTGTTACATATCAGACAGGACGTAGCACCTCTGACAGATCATGTGATCCAGCCGACCAATCACGGACCAGTGTTTAATTATTCAGCGCAGCCTTCAGATACAGGAAAGAGTGGACTTAGAGGTCATCTGGCTCAGGCCTACATTCTACCCAGTCAATTCTCTTTTATTTTATTTCCAGGCCTTGGTCAGTTACAGGCGTGCCCTTCTGATCGATTAGGAGCTGTGATAAAAACTATGAAGTATGTGCATGTATCTGACCCAAACTGCACTCTAGAATACACAGGAGTTACACTATTTACACAGAAAAAAGTACTACGAAACAATATATAGACAGATTAAGCTTGTGAATCATGAGTTTAAGCTGCATTTTTACATTTATAACCAAAAAAAATCCAAATCTTTAGCTACAGCTGCAGCTAAAGATCCGATGAGGATCCTATGAATGCTTGGTATATTTATCTACAGCCCGACTATTTACAAAGTGTAGCATGTGTAATGAGCAAACATGGCGACGCGTGTATGTTTGCGTGTCTATGCTAGCCTCTATAGATCGTGGTAATGCTATCCTCGCACACAATCTGCATTGCAGGAGCAGGTCTAGTGGTGCAGTTGTCTCCAGAGTGGATCGATGGTGATATTGACTTCAAGAAAGCCTCCTGTGCTGCTACCCTTCAGACAAATCAGCTCTTACTAAAATGCATGCTGCTCTATGTTATGGAGGTATTCATAATTCATCTGATTGTTTCTGGTGGAGTGGAGTCGTTTAATGTACCAGCTCCCAAAAGTCCCTGATTTACACTTTTTACACTTGGGCTCGGACTTAGACTTTTTTCCGGTCTGTTATAATGTTTCCTCATCACAAACATACCAGGAGTTGCGTTTTGTTCCCTCTGTTCCTCCTTGTGATGTCATGTTGTAATACAAGACATTTCCTACTGCGTTTTTAACCTCTATACACCTTTACTAGAATCATTTGGATCATTTCAGACCCGGAATTGTCAATCTCTACTGAACTAAAGGTAAAAAGGAGCTGTTAACATGCAAACTTCTGCTTCGTGACATCATAAGGTGGAACAGAACATTTTGAGCTCTGGAAATGTAGACAGATTAATAATAAAGGGCTTCTCAAACATGTGTGAAACAAAACACAGCTCCAGGTATGTTTTTAGTGAGATACCAACATTCTAATCTAATTAAAAGTTCACAATTTGCATAATATAGGATCTTTAATAAACATGTTTGTCATGGTTTGAGTGTGGTTGAGGACCCCAAAGCAGAGACATAGGCGCACGTAGATGTTAAACAGGTTTATTGCCGGGATAGAAGGATGTGGTGATGGAAACTGGCTGGAGACATAGACGGAGGGAAGACACTGGGTTAGACTCACGGGTAGACAGACTGGACAACAAGGGCAGGCAGGACGACGACGTGGACAAGCAGGACAAGGACGTGGACGTGGACAAGCAGGACGAGGACATAGACAAGGGATTGAGGAGGAATGAACTGACACAGAACAAGGACAAAACTAAGTTGAGGAGCTGATTAGCCAATGAGCTGCAGGTGAACCACCGAGCAGGTGATCCACACTGCAGCATTAGCCCAGCCACGCCCCCGAGAGGAGCAGACAGACGCAGAAGGGAGGGGGAACACATAAACACCAAACCCTGACAGTACTACCCCCCCTCAAGGGACGGCTCCCAGACTTCCCAAACAACACCACAAACACAGGAGGGTGGAGGGGGTCTGGACGGAGGGACACAGGGAAACTGGCACCCAGGATGGAGAGGAGCAACCAGCAGCAGCCCAGGAAGGGACACAGCCTCCCCGGACGGAAACGAGTGTCCAGCAGTGGCCGAAGAAGGGATACGGCCACCCCAGACGGAGACAAGTGTCCAGCGGCGGCCCAGGAAGGGGGTTGACCACCCCAGACGGAGAACAGTGTCCAGCGATGGTCCAAGAAGGGAATCTACCACCCTGGACGGAGAACAGTGTCCAGCGATGGTCCAGGAAGGGAATCTACCACCCTGGACGGAGAACAATGTCCAGCGGTGGTCCAAGAAGGGAATCTACCACCCCAGACGGAGAACAGTGTCCAGCGGTGGTCCAAGAAGGGAGTTGACCACCCCAGACGGAGAACAATGTCCAGCGGTGGTCCACAAAGTTCAAGGGACATGGAGGCAGAGAAAACAGGAACTGGGACAGGAGTAGGGTTAGTGGCAGTGGCAGAACGCTCCAGAGGAACAGGTGAGGACAAACGAGGCAGCTGGGGATAGGAGCCTGCCGATGCTCTACACTCTGCGGGGTCCAAGTGGTCAGTTCATTCTGTCATGGTTTGAGTGTGGTTGAGGACCCCAAAGCAGAGACATAGGCGCAGGTAGATGTTAAACAGGTTTATTGCCGGGATAGAAGGATGTGGTGATGGAAGACACTGGAGTAGACTCACGGGTAGACAGACTGGACAACAAGGGCAGGCAGGACGAGGACGTGGACGTGGACAAGGAGGACGAGGATGTAGACAAGGGATAGAGGAGGAATGAACTGACACAGAACAAAGGACAAGGACAGAACTAAGTTGAGGAGCTGATTAGCCAATGAGCTGCAGGTGAACCACCGAGCAGGTGATCCACACTGCAGCATTAGCCCAGCCACGCCCCTGAGAGGAGCAGACAGACGCAGAAGGGAGGGGGAACACATAAACACCAAACCCTGACAATGTTTTTACTATCATGGCTTTTATTCCCTTTTAAACGTGCTTTTGGTTACCTTGAGATATTTCGCACAGCTTCTTCTGTACCTGCTTGGAGTATTTATTGTGATGTAAAAATAAAATGTGCATGGAGATGTTTACCATGGCCGTTGTGAGTCATGTCATTGCAGTGTGAATAAGATGTTGTGTTTGTCACTCTTGAGGAATGGTTGGTGTCACAAGGCATTAGATAATATTAAGTAGTGAAACAATGTAGAGAGGAAGGGCATTTAGAATGAGTGAATACAATTTCACACGTTCTGTATGTATGTCAGGTGCTATGAGTATTGGGCAGCAAGCTGCCCCCGCGACCCAGCCGGATTAAGCGGGAGAAGATGGATGGATGGATGGATGGACGTTCTGTATGTGTCCTCAGATAAGAGGGAAACATGTTGAAACCAAATATATATTTTACTGATAACTATTGTAATGCTGATTTATTCTTAATTAAAAAAACATTGGACTTAATGGACAAGTTTGTGATGTTGTAATTTGGTGCTTTGGGCTCTCATTTGTGTTGCCAATTCCAGTGCTGAAATCAGTTGTTTTAGGCTCTATTTATGAATAGGATTTTTTTAACAGAAACAGACAAAATAGCAGGAGTAAAATACCAGGATCATGTAGCGCGGGTTAATACAAACATTTTCAGACAGGAGTGCCCAACACATCGATTGTGATCTACCAGTTGATCGCCAAGGTAGTATGGCTAGATTGCAGTGTAGTCGTAGTACTCAAGACCACTCCTGACCTCAAGACTGTTTTTTACAGTCTTGGTCTTGTGTCAGACTCGACCACATTTGGACTCAGTCTTGAAGGCACTTGGACTTGGTCTTATCACGGACTCGAGTTCTGACACTCGACAAGTGCGATCATATTTCATTAGGGCCACTGCTGTCGGCAATAAACTTGTAGCAGTGTGTGGGAGCGCGCCGGGCGTCTCTCTGCAGCCTGTGCGCTCGTCTGGGGCCTGTGGACACTGTGTGGCACATCACAAACACACACACCCCCAGTGCATGCAGCTTGTCCGCAACAGTGTACTGTGTGCCCTTGTGTACCAGCATGTATCACAGAGCAGGTTAAAATTAAAACATCCTAGGCAAAGGAGAGAATTCAAATTTGTCAGTGGGACAAAGTTTATCTACCTGGAAGACAGGGATTTTACACACTTAAAACATCTTACCTGTCCATCTGCCTCACGTCAGTGCACCGCTCCTCCCTTTTTCGCTCTCACTCTTCCCCTGTAGTGCACACAGGCTCCCTCCACAATGCACCCTGATTAGAAAAGCAAGATGAAGCAAAAACTAATCTAAATTTATGTTACAAATAGGCCTACAGCACAGAGCGGGTCTACAGCACAAAGCAGGCCTACAGCACAGAGCAAACCTACAGCACAGAGCGGGTCTACAGCACAGAGCAGGTCTACAGCACAGAGCGGGTCTACAGCACAGAGCAGACCTACAGCACAGAGCGGGTCTACAGCACAGAGCGGGTCTACAGCACAGAGCGGGTCTACAGCACAGAGCAGACCTACAGCACAGAGCAGACCTACAGCACAGAGCGGGTCTACAGCACAGAGCGGGTCTACAGCACAGAGCGGGTCTACAGCACAGAGCGGGTCTACAGCACAGAGCGGGTCTACAGCACAGAGCAGGTCTACAGCACAGAGCAGACCTACAGCACAGAGCAGACCTACAGCACAGAGCGGGTCTACAGCACAGAGCGGGTCTACAGCACAGAGCAGGCCTACAGCACAGAGCAGGTCTACAGCACTGAGCAGGCCTACAGCACAGAGCAGGCCTACCATGACATGTGGTTGACGTTTGCCTAATAAAAGTGCACAAATGCATCTGTATTTGTCACGATGTTCGTTTGGTAAATGCAGAGGCTGGTAAATACCACTTCAAAACCACCATGACTGATTCTCAACATATTAATACATAAATAAATGATTTGCATTTTTACAGTAGGTTGATAATTTTGACTCTGTCATTTCATAAGTTGCTCACATGCTGAAAAAGTGTGAGGACCCTTGTTTTTAGACAAAAATGACGAGACTCAGCCACAGTTACAGAGAGAGGAACAACAATATTCCAATGTAAGTCATAAATGGGAGCCAGGGTCAGAAGGAGCTGGAAGCACCCACATGTGAACTTCATATTTGGAACACAGGGGCCAGCCTGTTAGCTATGCCCCCTTACAGTCTGTGGTTAAGGAACTAACAACCCAGGTTCATTTTTTGTACAGTATGTTTACATGCAGTTCCTGTAGCTGTTGTGTGTGTGTGTGTTTTTGAAGTAGGATATATTGTTAAAGAAAATATATAGTAGTAGTATTGAAGTATTGAATGTAGTATTGAAACTAAAAAGTAGAATTATCCTCAAAAACAGTTCTAAATGCATCATAACACAGTAAATACACTGTTTAATAAAATATTTTAATAGTTTGCATCTGTTATGAGTCATAGAAGTGATTTATTCAACCCTCCACAGCTCAAATGTCATCACAGTGCACAAAAATAACACAAGGTTCCCCACTAGCACAAAGAAAAAGTACCCACAATTAATACTAACCCCCCAAAATGATTATTCCATCTAACATATATTGAACGATAAGTCTGTATAGTAATAATCATGACAGCCGTTCAAAGATATATTTTTTCTCACATCATTTGCTCATCTTTCTTAAGCCTTTATCACCATGACTCAACAGAGCGCACTTGTTAAAACCTCCCTATTCCCATAAATGAGTTGAAATAGCCCGTCTGCCCTGTGGACCGCCCTCCTGTATCCTGGTTTCCATTTCTCTGGTTTGAAAGCCACACTGTAAATAGCTGAGATCACTATTTTCAGACACAACGCAAAGAGAGCCGGCGTGATCATTCATTCAACGATTCAGGCTTTCTCCACACGTGAAAAGGTCACAGCTCTCCTAGGCCTGTCACAGTACCACATTTTGAAGGATGATGTATGGCTCGCGACAGAGAAATACTCCGATATGCGATAATATTGAAACACAAAGCAAAATAATCCCAGTAAACCTATTTTTAAATATACCGTGTCAATAAAGGCCATGAGGTGCAACAAATAAATAGCAGAATGAAGCTATAATGAGCTGTAGAAGTTACTTATTCAACCCTGTACACAGTAACGTGACAAAGTAAAAGTACTGAAGTTAAGTACTGACTTAAGTATAAATCTGTTTTTCCTTAAGTAGACTTTAAAATTGATACTTTTGACTTTTACTTCACTACATTTCACTACATTTGAGAGCAGGTATTTGTACTTTCTACTCCACATCATTCTTGAACTGGACTGAAAAGTAAAAGTATTTTTCATTATAATTTGAGACCTGCTGAAAAATGTGAGGGTTTATTTTAACACATTTGTAGTTTGAGCAAACAAAAATATGCAAATAAAAACATGTAAATATGGGATTAAACCTTTCTATCATTATGGAGACCAAACCAGACCAAGTTACAGGTCAGATCTGTGGAGAGGTGACCCCACAGAATGCCTGTTTTTGTAGGTATTTTTGAGCTATAAAACTACTTGAATAAATGTAGGGTAAATCTGTTTAAAGTAATAAAATATGCAAATAAAACAGCTAAAAAAATTATCAATTCAGCTGTTTCTGCTGAACAAATTCAACACAAATGGTTATCAAGATCACCATTATAGCTCTCAAAATCTGTGCAAAATACGTTCCCTTTTGACTTCCTTTAAGTACAATTTTAAACAGGGACTTTAATACTTTTACTTAATTTGATTTCTTCATGTGAAACTTACTTTAACTTGAATATTTTTTTGCTCCAGTATCTGAACTTGCACATAAAGATGCACCGTCTAACTTTACGGTTGAGGGTCTGTCACCTGCTTATTTCTATGGATATCTCATTGCTCTTTCTGGAATGTTCCGCAGTGTGACATAAAACTATTCTTTTTTACATTTATTCAATTACAGGTGGTTTTATAACTCAGAAATGCTTAGAAAAACAGGCGTTCTGACTGTGAGCGGGGCTCACCTCTCCACAGATCTGACCTGTAACTTAGTCTGGTTTGGCTCCATGAAGGTTTAATGCCATACTGTGAAACATACCAGACAAAGCAAACATCTCCATGTAGAAGAGTAACACAACTGAATACTTCACTGCCTCTACAGCACAAATCTTAACGTATTACAACAAAAAATAACAAAATTCTCCACATTATTGCAAAGAAAAAGTCCCCATGATAAATACTGAGCCCAAAAATATATTGTTCCAGCTATAACACTATAATAATTACCAAGACCTAAAACCGAAGCTTTCTAAAACCTAACCTTGCACTTATGTTTTGAGCCCATGAAGGACAAATGAATTTTCTTCTCCTTGTTTGGATTCTGAATGAGGTGAAGTGTGAGTCATATTTGGGCCGGTTTTCAATTTTAGCTCATCAAAATGCCACTTGTGTGTTTTACCATGTCAGAGGAGAGGCTGTTGGCACCATCTGGGCACGTGGGCACAGCCAGTGGATTCTAACCAAATACATGACAGCGAGGTTTTTCAGTTCATTGACTGAGTCACTGTGGTGCATATGAATCTGAACACGACCGTCACAGATTTAAAGGGCCCATATTACACAATTTTCTCATCTGTTATAATGTTTCCTCATCACAAACAGACCTGGAGTTGTGTTTTGCTTTATTCACGCGTGTTTAACACACAAAGCCTGCATTTTTAGGCTGAGTTCTTTTCTCAAAAACTGAAAACACCCTGTTCCACCTTGTGATGTCATGTGGTAATACAGGAAGTCCTCCACTGTGTTTTTAAACACCATACACCTTCAAAAGAATTATTTAGATTAGGGGTGTGCAATCTGACGTTTTAATTATTATTAAATCATGAAGAATGATGTAGACCAGGGGTGCCCACACTTTTTCAGCATGCGAGCTACTTATAAAATGACCAAGTTAAAATGATCTACCTACTACAAAAATGCAAATAATTTCTTTATTTATAAATATATTGAAAATCAGTCATGGTGGAACAGTACTTGGACTTAATGATCTTCATGTGGGAAAAGGCTGACTCACATAAATACGTTTTATAGATTTATCTACATTTTATCTGATAAATGTTAATTTAAGCTTAAAATAAGACAAACTGTATTGAACACTCTCTGCCCCTATTTGGACCTTCAACCACAGTTTGACAACCCTTCTTTAAGAGAACTTCCACTGGCACTTTACAGAAAACTGACAAAAGTGAAGAAAGTGTGTAGGATTTTTAAACCTGGAGTTACATTATCTTACTGGTTTTGCAGTGATATTGAGCAGCCTCTGCACATTGACCAAATGCACAAGTACAGATGCATTTGTGGCATTTCGTCAAACTCCACCCGTCGCGGTAGGTCTGCTTTGTGCTGTAGGCCTGCTCTGTGCCAACACTGTAACATACATTTTGATTAGTTTTTGCGTCGCGTTTCGTCGCCCTTCGAATCAGCGCGCATTGAGGAGGGAGCCTGTGTGCGCTCTACTTGGGGAGGAGCGAGAGCGCGAAAAGGTGAGGCAAATGGACAGGTAGGATGTTTTAAGAAGTTTAACCTCCCCTGTGATGCGCACTGTTACGCGAGGCCACACACATGTTGTAGACACGCTGCGCTGGAAGTCCGTGTGGTGACGCACCGCGCAGTGTCCGCGGGCTCCGGACGAGCGCACAGGCTGCAGAGAGACGGCCCGCGCACTCCTGCACTCCGGTACGAGTTTATTGCAGCGGCTGTAATGATGGTGCGATCACTCGACGAGTGTCATATCTCGAGTCCGAGACAAGACCGAGTCCAAACGCCTTCAAGACCGAGTCCAAACGCGGTCCAAGACCTTAAAGAAACGGTCTCGAGTCCTACATTACGATCTACCTTGGTGATCTACCGACACTACCTTGGCGATAGACTGGTCGATCGCGATCGACGTATTGGGCACCCCTGATGTAGACGATCTTGGGGGAACGATCTTTATCACGATTTAAGATCGTGATAAAATCGAAATTTTTTATTTTTATTTTTTAAAAATCGTGATATGATATTTTTGCCATATTGCCCACCCCTAATTTACATAATTTCAGCCCTGGTATTTCTAATCGCTACTGAACAAAAGGTAAAAGGTGGCTGTTAACTTGAAAAATATCACTGCATGACATCATAAGGTGGAACAAACCATTTTGAGCTTTGGAGATGTAGACTAATAATAAAGAGTTAGGTAAACATGTGTGAATGAAACAAAACACAGCTTCAGAGCCATGTCCCATTTTGAGGGCCCTCGATGTAGCCTCTGTGGATCACAAAGGCCGTGCTGAAATGAGACAGGTTTAGCTCGTGGAGTCGCTCCCGTTGCCCAGCAACCGAGACATGCTGCTAATGCTAATACTAACAACACGCATCACGCAAATCACACAAACAGATCAACAACAAAGATTACACATGGGTAATCAAACCTCAATCAGATTCTGGGACCAAGTTATTCTAATAATTTTCATCCAAATCTTATGGCTAAAAACAAAAACTTATGTTTAACTTTTGCAAAACCAAATGGTTATATTTGTGAATTTAAGAAGGTAACAAGATTCTAACATGACTAAAAGCTCACAAGATAGGACCTTTAATGTATAATAAAGTTAGAGTAAAGTCAAGCAAAAATTGGGCAGTAAACAAAATACGACAAGTACAATATTTAGGCTACAGTAACGCACACATAGACACAAGGGTAGACCAATAATAGGCTACTAAACTGCTAAGAAAAATAATAAAGAGTATAATATGGGCCCTTTAACAAAGACCCTGGCACTTTATCTTAAATCCTGACACCAGCTCTGTCATACAAACTCTCTGTTGCACTTCATTAGCCAATACAAGTCATTTGTTAACATAGTTTACAAATTAAAGGTGCATTATGTAACTTTTTGCTGTTAAATGCTTTTCCTCATGGAGATTGCTTTGCCTAGAATGTTTCACAATATGGTATTAAACCTTTCTATCTTTATGGAGACCAAGCCAGACCAAGTTACAGGTCAGATCTGTGGAAAGGCGACTTCACTCAGTCAGAATGCCTGTTTTTCTAGGTATTTTTGAGCTGTAAAAGCACTTGCATTGAATAAATGTGAGGTAGAGCTATTTAAAGTCATACTGTGGAACATTCCAAGCAGGGCAATGACATATCAATTGAAACAAGCAAGTGGCGGACCCTCAAATAAAGTTACATAATGCACCTTTATACTAACAAAGCTTTGTTGTACCACTCAGGCTACTCCCTTTATTCTTGTGTGTACAATTAAAAACTGGACAAGTGCCTTTGTACACAGAGATTTAAAGTGAACAGTGATTTTATTGTTAGATTTCATCACTTTTTTTTTGTTATATCATCAGATCTAATTTTAAAGCTGAAGTGCTGACAGTAATCGAGAGGCACTTTGTGTGTGAGATGGACAGGGACACTCGATTGGTCAGTGCAAATGTGTTAATAACGCCTGGATGAGGCTTTCACAGTTTATTCTGGTTACAGTATGCTACAGGCTAATCAGAGCATCTCCTCAAATCACTGACTATAGCAAGGTGTCCAAGTGATTACACTAGGATTAAGATGCATGGTTATAGGGAAAATCACACATATTACCAGTGTTTCCCTCAGGTTTTTACAAGACTGTGATGACCCAGCGAATCCTTATTTGGAAAAAAACAATTTAACTTTTTCATAATTCCTGAAAATCAAGATTCAAGAAGTTTATTTGCCATTTGTACACATGAAAGTCCATATACATTGGAATTCCTGTGTAGGGCTCTCGGATGTTCAAGTAAGAACAGTTAAAAAGAGGGAAAAAAAGAAACTCATACATTAGATAAAAAAATAACATTAAATACATCATTTGAATAGAAGTGATATTTAAAAGCAGCAGTGAGGCAGACCCATGGATGTATAATAAGAGCTGGATAAGACACGCCCCCTCACGCCCCCTGTGACCGTAGATTGAGTTGTGGCCGAGCGAGGTCTTGCAGCCCAAGAAAAATTCTTCCATAGAAGCACAATGTATTTTTTGAGAAATCAAACTGCCTGTGTTTGGCTGACAGGGCATCCACATCTTTCATGAAGGTCGGATTTTGTAGGGATTCTTTTATAATATGAACTTGATGTGTTAAATGTTTTAATCGCCAAAGCGCCTAAAAATCTACTTTGTAAAAGTTAGCCTAGCTCCACTCTAGCAGCTCGTGCTCTGATTGGTCAGAACTGTGTTTCTGACGTCACAGCCCAACAGTTTTGGGCTGCCCGACGTCACACGTTGGGCTGCATTGGGCTGCAAGGAAACAAGGAAGTAAATCTGAAGTTAAAAAAAAAATTGCGGTCATGCGCCAGTGAGCACAGGCCATTGAAAACAATAGGGTGCCATCTTGGATTCATCTAACAGATTTTATTATAGTTCTATGGGCAGACCCCTGTTAATAATAAATATTTTAGCATTTTAGCTTTAACAGCATATAATTTGCTTCTTCTATATGTAAACATCACTGTAATTGGTCAAATCCACCTGTCACTCTGCTGGCTGACCAATAGGAGGAGAGGGAAGTCTCTAGTAGAGCATTTGTCCACTGATCTGAAGGATGGTGGTTCAAATCCTGCTCTCGACATAATCATTATTGTCTAGAGAGATCAGCTCCACTAATGGACAGGTTGTGATTCCTAATCACTAATTAATGACTAATCTATTAATCTCTATTTTCCTGATTTAGTTTGAATACCTCCAGCTCCAGCTTGACTCCCATATTAGTCACCTGATAAAGCTCTTTGTTTTAATGGCTCCCTGTTTTTTGTAATTTTTTCTAACAGGAAATGACATAATCCGAGCTCCCAAAAGCATCCACTCTGCTCGGCACAGGAAGTACAACTGTGGTCAGGGAATGTCACCGTCGTCATGGTTTTTCTGTATTTTAGCCCCAGAATAGGCCTCCCCTTTAATCCCCTTGTGAGCTTCCCGCCACTAATCTGTAACCAAGAGTTTTTACTGCCCTGCACAAACAATGTGAATACAGGACTGTGAAGGTCTGGAGAGGAGGGGCTGACTGGAAAAAAGAAATAAAACTTAGATGTAACTTTTAGGTTGGGGGTCCAGCACCTGCCTGTTTCTATAGATATGTCATTGCTCTGCCTGGAATGTTCCACAGTATGACATTAAACAGCTCTGCTTTACGTTTATTAATTTACAGGTGGTTTTATAGCTCAAAAATACCTAGAAAAACAGGCATTCTGACTGTGAGCGGGGTCGCCTCTCCACAGATCCTACTTGTAATTTGGTCTGATCTCCGTGAATATAAAAAGGTTTAAAGCCATACTGTATAACATTCCAGACAAAACAATAGCATGATGGAACGTCTACTGGAAAAGTTACAGAATGCAACTTTAAACTTTAGGGTGACAGTAGCTCAGTAGTGTATTTGTCCACTAATCTAAAGGTTGGCGGTTCGAATCCCACTCTCGACATAAACAACACTGGTAGGTCAGATCCAGCGACCCACAGGTTAGCGGTGTGATTCTAGCTCCCACAGATGAATACTGTTTTGTCATTGAGCAAGACACTTCATCCGCCTCGCCCCCTGTGACTGTGTACACTGATGTATGAGTGTGTGAATGCGTAAATGGTTCTTTGATGTAAAGCTCCTTGAAGGTGGAAAAGTGACCATTTGGTAACAGCAGTATTTTATTCTAGGAACTGTAACTGTTAAATTGAGGTGTGAAAATGATGTTTTACTTGAAATTATGGGTGACCAATGAACTCCTGCGTTTCACATGCGTCATGGAAATAAACAAAAAACAAATGTTGAGGAGGCATGTGGAGACCAGACTTTGATCCGTCTGTATAAAAACTACAGGAGGGTCTGCTACTTGTCTCCATGGAGATGTTGTTGCTTTGCCTGGAATGATTCATGGTATAACATTAAATGGTCACATTTTTATATTGCGCTTTTCTACCTTCAAGGCAACTCAAAGCCCTTTATAACAAAGAACCACTCACCCATTCACATACACACTCATACACCAGTGTACACAGACTCTGGGGGGGAGGTGGGTTAAGTGTCTTGCCCAAGGACACAACAACACCATTCATCTGTGGGAGCTGGAATCACACCATCAACCTGTGGGCCAGTGGATCTGACCGCTCAGACAATGATGTTTAATGTGTATAGGGGCAATTCTCCACAGAACTGAACTGTAATGTAGCGTAGTGCTGTAACCTGCTTTTCTCCTTTGATAGATAGGTTTAATCTATACTGTGGAACATTCTAGACGAAGCAATAACATTTCCATGGAGACAAACGAGTGGCAGTGCACCTGTATATAATTGCACTCTTCAAATTACGATACAGTTTGCAGCTATAATTTGTAGCTTTCTCCAAAGAACCCAAATCTCCTGTCACATCCTCTCACATGTTGGTTTTAATGGAGGGGAATGCCTGATACACAGCTCCTATTGTCCACATGAAGACACATCCATCGCTCTGTGTCTGATCAGGACGAGTCTGTGCCAGTGACCTACTTCCACTCACCCAGGGGCACCCACAGTAATCACCACAGAAGGGTCCCCCCACCCAACCCAACGCAGAACCCAGGAAAACAGAAGGGAGGAGGAGAGGGAGATGGGGAGAAGAGGGGGAGAGCGGAGGGAGGAGATGGAGAGAGGAGAGGGTGCAACCGTGCTTTACCGGAACACTATTTCAGGAACACAGCTGCATGGCCAACACGGAGCTTATTATTGATGGGATGAGACGGAGCCGCCGTGCTTTCCTCCACTAATAAGAGAGTGTGTGTGTGTGCATGTGTGCATGCGTGTGTGTGTATGCATGCATATAAGAGTGTATGTATGTATAAATGTGCATGTGTGTGTATGTGTGCATATAAGAGTGTATGTATGTATAAATGTGCATGTGTGTGTTTGTGTATGTGTGCATATAAGAGTGTATGTGTTTGTCTGTGTGTGATGTGTATGTATAAATGTGTATGTGTGTGTGTGTGTGTGTGTGTGTGTGTGTGTATGCATGCATATAAGAGTGTATGTATGTATAAATGTGCATGTGTGTGTATGTGTGCATATAAGAGTGTATGTGTTTGTCTGTGTGTGATGTGTATGTATAAATGTGTATGTGTGTGTGTGTGTGTGTGTGTGTGCGTGTGTGTATGTGTGCATATAAGAGTGTATGTATGTATAAATGTGTATGTGTGTGTTTGTGTATGTGTGCATATAAGAGTGTATGTGTGTGTCTGTGTATGTGTATGTATAAATGTGTATGTGTGTGTGTGCGTGCATATAAGAGTGTATATATGTATAAATGTGTGTGTGTTTGTGTTTGTGTGTGTGTATGTGTGCATCTAAGAGTGTATGTGTATGTATAAATGTGCATGTGTGCGTGTGTGAAAGTTTGATTAATTGGTTGATTGAATGTTAAGGTGTAATAAATATTAAAACATCACAAACTGAAATAGTCCACATTTAAAAACAATCGGGCAGTGTTTACTTTGATTAATTTGAATAGGCTGTTTATTTTTCATTTTGTGATTTTGCTGCTGCGCCCGTGAGCCGATTAGAATATTGTTGATAAAAGGAATTTCATTTTAGAATAATCATTGTGTTAGAACTTCAATGGTGCCATAACGCTTTGAGCTTCGGCGAGTCCCTGGCCTTTCCTGCGAGGCCATCACACAGATCAGTATTCAGTTAGTTTTTGGAGAAGAAACCCAAAGAGCTACACAGCAGAAGGTAGACGGAGAATATGCTAAAACTACTTTACAAAGACAGTTTACTCATTTAACCATTTTAAGACAAGCAGAAATGGAAACGAAGAGCGTGACGTTGGGCAGCAAAATGAAGGAGGATGAAATGTCTCTTCATGAAATTCTCACCAACCTCCAGAAGTTTAAGAGAAGCTTTCAAGACCTGTATGCGCCTAGTTTGTGCACTATGGATGATGGATGATGGTTGCTCGCTCAGAACTGGAGTTGGCTTTGAGAAACGAAGCAGACGCCAAGAAATGAGTATCTGAGCTGGAGAAATCTGAAGGAACAACTAAAAGAGCAGATGGAGTCCAATCTATAGCTCCAGCAGGTCCAGAAACATCTAGAACAAGATCTTTACCCGTTTACTGTGAGGAGCAAGTTAAAGCTAAGAACCTCCTCCATGAACAAAAGACTGCTCAGAAGCTTCAAGCCATGGATGTTCTAGCAGCTCAACACCAGAAGTTCATATTTAAACATGAGAAGAAGGAGGTGAACCAGCTCACTAACTACGTAAAGGAGTTGGAGATGGATCTGAAGAAATGTAAAGTCAAATTCGAGCAGTCCGGACAAGCTTTTGAGGAGGAAATGGACACTCTCTTCAGAAAGAATCAAGAGATGGTGAACTAGCTTACCTCAGAGACAACCAAGATATTGAGGGAGAAGTGGAGAAAATGGCTGACCCCGATCTTCTGTAGTTAAGGAGGGAGCAAAAACAACAGGAAAACTACTTGGCTGAAATACACAGGTTCAAAAAGCTCGCCAATGAAAAAAACCTGTCAAAAATGAGCTGAAAGGTTATATTATGAAAGAGAAAGAAGAAACCCAAAGATTGAGGGAGTTTATGGGAGTTCAGAAGGCCATCAGTTACATCAGCTGACCAATCCAGCTTCCAGTCAGGGCTCTACACCAACTTTTTTTTTCAGGAGCACAGAAAAACAAATGGGGGCACAAATAGGTTTTTGTTTTGAACGTTTATTACAGTGCAGAACTTGCGCACACCAACTTATTTGAATGAATTTTATACAAAAGAATTATGACTGTACTTTTCCTGCACAATCACTGTGTTTTTAATCAGTCTATCTCCATTTTATCTGATTAATATTCATTTAGACTTAAAATAAGCCAAACAGACTGTACTGCACTGATACACTCTGCGCCCCTTTTTGGACCTAAGCTAACATACAAGAACATTCACACAGACAGTGGCTCCCTCTTTTCTGCATCATTCGAGGAAAAACAAAAACTAAAACACAACACTACTCACAGTTTGAGAACCTCTTCTTTAAGAGAACTTCCACTGGCACTTTACACAAAACTGCTTAGATGTGAATAAAGTGGGTAGAATTTTAAACCTGTATTTTCAAATTCCTGGAGTTGTGACAAACAGATTAATTTGGCATTTTCTTTGGCAAACTTCAGCCCACATATCGCCTGCTCTGTGCCGTAGCTCTGCTCTGTGCGGACACTGACATAAAATTAGTTTTTTTCACAGGGCAGATGTTTAACCTGCCCTGTGACGCACGCTGAGGGTGCGCGCTGTGGACGAGCCGCGCACTGGCGGTGCAGTGTCCACGGGCTCCAGCACACAGGTCCCGCACACTGGTACAAGTTTATTGGCGACAGCAGCAGCCGTAATGAAACATGATGCACTCAGTATTCAGACATCGAGTCCGTGACATGACCGAGTCCAAATACGCTCGAGTCCTAATCTACTGAGTGGTGGGACAGGTGTGGGTCCTGCTGCGGTGCCGCTCCTTGTTTAAGGGGGCATGGGTGTGTTTTGAAGCAGAGTTTGTTCGTATGAGTGATATCGCCGCACACCTGGAGCTCGTATGCTGGGGTCGTGCCCGGGCACGGTTTGGTTGCGCTCGCGCTGGGTGTGTCGCGCTTTAGGGGCGTTCCAGGCTTGGGCACGATTCTGAAGTCCTAGTGTGAGTGCGCTCCAAATGTTTGATACATGTAGAACGTTTAACTCGTCACGTTGCGTCTGTGCGCAGCTCCTTATTGTGCTGCAGAAGCACTCGCACAGGTGCAACTGTTTTATTTTCCTCGTTCGCACGACGAAATATTTGCTCGCAAATACGAGTGAAATGGGCGCACTGTAGAGCCCTGCTTCCAGTATTCAGCAGCAAAGGTCCAGTGCTGAAAAAGACAGGCTGATAAAAGGACTGCAAGATGATCAAGGAATTAAAAGACAGTTTGCAGGTTCAAGAGCAAACAAAACACAACCCTAGATATGTTTGTGATGAGGAAACATGATAACAGATCAGAAAACAGCTGATATGGCCATAACAATGAAGTATTTAGTATTTTCGTTTAATTCATCTCGTTATTTTCCACGGGGATGACATGATATTCCGACATCTTTTCTTCCCGCTTGGCTTTTATTTGTTATTTGTTTCTGCTTTAGTTGGACAGCTTGTCTCGCCCGTCACACCCCACACCCCTTTGCTCTGCCCGTCTGTGAGCCTCTGTGTGCCTCTGCTCTCATCCAAACACCACTTACTCACACATGCCTTTAATGCACTGTTTGTCACACACACACACACACACACACACACACACACACGTAGACGCAGACACAAATAAATACACACATATACACATTCTCACATGTTTAATACACAAATCCTGCATATTTAGGCTGAGTTCTTGCCTAAAATGGAAAACACTCCACACTGTTCCACCGTATGATGTCATATGGTCATACAGGAAGTGCTCCACAGTGGTTTTTAAACCCCACACACCTTCACTCGAAATAATTGGACAATTTCAGCCCTAGAATTGTCCATCTCTACTGAACAAAAGGTAAAAAAGTAGCTGTTAATTTCAAAACCAGAGCAGAGCATTTTGAGTTTTAGAGACATAGACAGCTAAAACATGTGAACAAAACAAAACACAATTCCAGGTATGTTTTTGATGAAGTAACACATGACATGACTTAAAGTTCACATGATTCAATTTTGCGTAGTATTTTAAGTATAAAGTACCAGGTTAAAAGGCCAGAAATCCCAAAGGTTGCAGTTTTTAACATATAATTTACAAACAAAATATATTTTTCTGCATAAAAACAGCTAACTCTGACAGCTTTTGTATTTGTTTGTCAGCTCATATTTCAGTCTTTTTGTCAATTCTTCTGGATATGTTTAAATAATGTATAACAAATAAAGGTTAACATATTAATGTTAACCTTTATTTGTTATACATTATTTAAACATAATAACGTAGCAAATTGTAATCACAACGCCTGTCAGAAAAATTGCAGTTTGATATTTAACAAGCCTGTGTTAACAGAGGAAACTGTACAAACAAAGCTCCATATTTAAATACAGTACTTGCCATCTACTTTCCCCGCCCTCTCCTCCTTGTGATCGATTTCTATATGTGGATATCTGTACACGCATATAGGCTCTAGCCACGCTTACGTCACAAACCAGGAAGACGTTTGGAAACATGTGATGACGACTTCCGGCGGGTTCTGTTCACAGTAGTAAGTCTGAAAAAAACTAGGAAAATGAGAAAATGGCCCACTTTTCTTCATCTCCATGTCATTGTAGCATTCTGTTATGTTCGGCTAATCAACAATTCCAACCTTTCCTCAGTTTTCATCATTTCCCCACTGACGCACAACTCCGAGCGCACTGGGTACATGCAATTAGAATAGATGAGGGCGCCAAATTCCAGATGATTCCAAACAGCACATACATATGCAGTCTTCATTTTACCAATGATCACATTTACTTCAGTGGGTTTTTATTACTGTTGGTAACTACATCAACAGTAATAAGTTGTCATCGTATGTTTCCAAATGTCTTCCTGGTTTGTGATGTAAGCGTGAATAGAGCCTGTTAAGGTGTAAAAGGTACCGTATTTTTCGGCCTATAAGTCACACTTTTTTCATGGTTTGGGTGGTTCTGCGGCTTATGCTGAGGTGCGACTTATATATGAAATATCAGTTCACATCTAAACATAAATGTAAACATGGGCAAGGTACAAACTCGAGGCACCGACTGAATTTATCCGAGTTGCTCAGAAGTGACACAGAGGATGAAGAATTCAGTGTATTTAGTGATTTGGAGTGAGATGGAGAATTTGGTAAACTTGTTCTGTTTTTTCTGCTCTAGTTTTGTGAATAACTGTTCACATGTGATGTGAACACACCAGACACATGTTCAGCCTGTTGTTCTCTGTTCTGTTGTTTTTACTGTAACTCGTCTTTCAAGATGAACTATTGGTTCTTGGTCTCTGATTTTATAAAATAAATTTCCCCCAAAAGTCCAGTGTGACTTATATATGTTTTTATTTCTTCATTATGCATTTTATGGCTGGTCCGGAAAATATGGTATTCACTATTCTGTATATTAATACTTCAGTGCAGTGACATCATACTGGGGGTGTTCAGCATGTATGTATATGCAGGAATGTTCAGAAGTTTCCATGGTGACACAAATTTACGCATTAGCAAATACTGCCTAAAAAGTTTGAAGATAAAAAAAAAGAAAAAAAGAAAATGGATTTAAACAACATATTTTCTGGAGTCTGTGATTGGTACAAACGTTCATGTTCCTGTTTTGGTGTTTGATTTTCAACTAAAATGTGAGAGTCACTAATAAAAAAACTGTGTAATAGACAGCACATATTAGTTCACCTGTTGTAGATCCAACTATAAACCAGCTCTTTCTGGTCAGATTGTGTTAAAATAAAGCTCAGATTAAAGTCTAAAGTGAGTAACAGTACTTCAGACAGAGCAGTGCTTACAGGTAGCATCACACACCCAGGGAACATTGATAACGTCAGCTGAAGAATCACTTCTACAGCGTTACAAACATCCATTTTACTTCTACATACAACAGTAGACTCTGAATATGCTAAAGAGCGTGTAAATACATGCAGCTCAGCCATATTTGATTCGTTTCATGATTCATTTGCGTCTGTCTCATCCCATTGGCTCATCTGAGGGCCCCTGCACCCCGGGGCCACTGGACGCCAGGCCCCTGGGCTGAGTGGACCTTCACGGGCTAATGCAGAGTGACAGGAGCAAGAGACACACACAAACAAGAGGAGTTTAGGGAGCCCGCCCCCTCACGGCCTCTTTATTGATAAATGATGACAGCGTGTGATGTTTGTCTAAGGGAGAAGCCAGTCAAAGGGTGGGAGACACATTTGAGTGATTAATTTAGGCGCAGTTTAAATCAAGCACTGAGACAAATGAAACTATGGTGTAATCATGTGTAGCCAGTTCATTTTTGCTCTCTAAACATATAATTCAAGCCATTATTTAAGTGATTGTTGAGATTTTTTTTAGATACACATAAACCGGCTGTCATTAAACTAACCCGAACTAGATTACTGTATTTTTCGGACTATAAATTGCACTTTTTTCAGGGTTTGGGTGGCCCGGTGACTTATACTCAGGTGCGACTTATTAAATATTTATATTGAATTTTTCACACTGACAGTCCATAAACCAAATATATGAATGCTATGAATCAAAAATGAAAAAAACAAATCGTTATCCGTTTTTTCATTTTGGTTTTAGAGACAAATAGTAAAGAAAAGGTTCTATATTGAAAAACAAATGATACGCAGATTGTTCTCTATTGGGTTGTTTTTATTACTATAACTTCTATAACTTGCCTTTCAAGATGAAATGTCGGTTCTTGGTCTTTGATTTTATAAAATAAATTTCCCCCGAAAAGTGCGACTTATACATGTTTTTTTCTTGTTCATTACACATTTTTTGACTGGTGCGATTTATAGTCTGAAAAATACTTATATAGTACCCAAATGGGCTCTTGTGAAGTTTAAGCCATGTTATAATTGTGTTGTGTTTTGTTTCATTCACACGTTTGAGTAACCCTTTATTATTAAGCCCTATTTGCACAGGATTAGTTTTTTTTTATTTATATATATATATATATTTGCGGAGGACGTCTAAGATCTTAATCCCATGCCAATGCTCCATGCCTGTACTTTGAAAAGTAAAAATTCCGCCGCATGATAATACTAGTCCCAATTGCGAATCTGCATCTCAGTGTTGATGTAATGATGATGTGTGTTGATGATGTAATGGTTAGTATAGTAAATAAGTGTAAATGTCTTTATCTGTAGACATTGTAAATCCAAGTTGTACAGGATGTAAAACCAGATAAATGTGACGAAGATGGTTCAGAGGAAACTGGACGTCAATAATAATGCTTAAGTATAGGTAAGGGGCGGGATTCAAAAAGTGGACACTTCTTCCCATGACCCTTTGAGATATGTTTAGATATGTAAAGGAAATTATATTATCATGTCTACACGTACATGCACACGTGTAAGGTATTATGTACTGTATACTGACTCTGTGACATACTCAATAAATTCACTTTGTTTTTGTTGTTGTATTTGTTGCTGTATTTGCACGTCTTTTCCATCTCTTTCTTTTATTTTTTGCCTTCTTTTCTCTTTCGATGTCAGTAAAATAGATTCATTTACGGACTTTACGTATCTGGCCGCAAATAACACAGAGGTGGAGCGGAATTTGCAAATGACCAGATGTCCCCAGGTTGTACTTATCCCATGCGAGTACGGCTTTAGTCTGTCTACATCTTCAAAGCTCTTTTATTGTCCGATATTCAGGAAGTGCAAGTTAGCATGCTAGTTGTCAGACCAAAACTCACTGGTCTCTTGAGAGTTGTGAAAAGCGCTTATAAACTCATCATAGTGACTCATGGAATCATATATCACAAATCTAATTGCAACACTTGTCTGGATGATTGCAATGAGATATTTTGTCATTCGTTTTGTTTAACCCTAGTAAAAATGTTCCTTTTAAATGTCTCTGAATGTTGGTGTACTTTGCCGATCTCGGGTTATTTGTGGTGCATTTGACCCATCTTCAGTGGCAGGATCAGATCTCAGTGCAGTCTCTGGGGGCGCCTTCTTCTCATCTTGAGCCAGGATCCTTTGTCGGGTTTTACCTGGAGGATTAGCCCATTGTGCATGTTTTAGACTGAAGGGAAAAACCCACCCAGACACAGGAGAGCGTGTGCAAGAAGGGCCCGCTCAAACACCGGCTTTGAGACTTTGAGAAGGATTTATCCTGGTGACTTCACGCTATCCCGATGTTCCATGTCCACTATTGATACTTTGCAGTGGTTCAACATGTGCCTCTATGGGCGGAATGTTCAGCTGTTACCATGGTGACACTGCACACTTAGACTTACACAAATTTTATTGGGAAATTATTTGGACACAGCGACTCACAGGAACTCAAGAAAAAAAATACAAAACATTTTTGGAGTCTGTGATCAATACGAGTGTTTATGGTCCTGGTTTAGAGTTTGATTTTCAACAAAAATGCAGAGCGAAACTGTTGGCTAATGCTAACTAACCTGAAACTTCTTTGACAGCATAAATTATCCCTCTTTCTAATCTGATCATGTTAAAATAAAGGTCAGTCTAACTTTAGTAACAGAATTTCAGATGGAGTAGTGCGTTTAGTTGTCATTCCTTGGGGATGTGGAGCTATCAGCTGCAAAGTCAAACAGGATGGGCATCTGAATATAACTTTAATTGTAAGTGGGGACTAAAGGAGTTAAAGTACATCTGATCAGTTATAGCTGTGTAAAATTGGACATCTTGCAATCTGTTTATATGGTACTTTTAAAGATTTTTTTATTATATAATGAGTGGCTCAATTTTGGCGGCATCACAGCAAGAAGGTTGTGGGTTCGATCCCTGAGTCGCCCGGGCCTTTCTGTGTGGAGTTTGCATGTTCTCCCCAGGTCTGGATGGGTTTCCTCCGGGCACTCTGGTTTCCTCCAGCACCCCTATGAACTAACATCAAGGACCATGATGTCCACCCTCCTGTGGGCTCACCACATGTAGAGGGGTTCATGGGGGGGGGTCAGGTGCTATGAGGATTGGGCAGCACAGCTGCCCCCACGACCCAGCTGGATTAAGCAGGAGAAGATGGATGGATGGCTCAATTTACTTAGTACATCTGGCCAGACAAATCCATACAAATGTTGTGCTCTTGGGCAAGACACTCCATCCACTGTCCCTGTCGGCGCAGATTGGCAGCCTCACTTCCATCTACTTCAGGGCAGCTGATTGAATAATGCAAAAAATTGTACAGCAACTTTATATGACTAATGCATTATTTTTTCTACCTTCACTGCTCATTCTGTTTCGTCAAACAGTGTATGTATTACGCCGTATTGACAACCGTGCTGCTAATAAATCACTGTATAAACTAGATATGGGCAGTATATCGATACAGAATCATCAATACCAGCATTTTTGCACTGCCCCATCCTCTCAGCGCCCTTTTGAACGGACTAATGCGTAAAAATGGAAATAGAACAGCGTTATATGGATGTATTTTTACACAAACATGAAAAATGATTTTGTATTGCAGATAAATATACATTTCCTTATTATTTTTTTTACAGAAGTGAAAAGTTAATTAATGATCCCTACTTCAACTTAAGATCCATTTGTAGGCCCAGCTCTGGATTTTAACAGCTCGTAATCAGCTTCGGCAAATATTGATATTTGCCAGAGCAGCATGTCCCAGTATCGCATATATTATCAGCTCAAAAAACAAATAATAAAATAAATCCATATCAGCCCATCCCTATAAACCTTTAGTCTCCACTTTTACCAGTTAACTCTCATAGACCGACAGGAGCTCCCGTGCTCGCAGTTTCCATGCGCAAATTCTCATTACCGTATCTCCAGAACCACAGGAACTATCGGAAAAATTTCAACACCTCCTGAAAGTGGAAAAGTTGCGCTTTCTATCCACATAGGGTTATTATTAGGGCTATCAAACTATTATTTTTTAAATCTTGATTAAGATCAGAAATTCCACAGTTAATCATAATTAATCGCATTGTGAATTGCATGTTTAAAATTGTGTTATTTTGCAATTCAAGCCATTTTAAAGCCATAATGTAAAGCAATTCTTACCCATATAGCAATCGCTGTAGTTATTTTCTTTACCGTGTGATTATCCACAGGTCTGTGGCAACTCTGCCAAGTGGTAGTTTGTCAGATCTGAGGCTCTTGGCTGGGACGCTCCAGTCGCTGCACCCGGGGGTTTAGCTCGGAGGTGCTAATTTAGACTAGACTTACTTCGGTGGTACTGAAACTCTGCTTGACACTGGCTGCATTTAACTCTTGACTTGTAAACTATAGCGTCTGGAAGTTTTTTAAAAGTCCAGGAGCCTGTTTGAAAGTGAAACAGCCAGAGGAGCTGCCTACGGATTAGCGAGTAAAAAAAAAAAAATCATCACATTTTTAGAAGGGACAAAAGGCTCATGAACTTTAATCGCGATTTAAAAAAAATATTGCGTTATGGATTTCATTAATCTAGTCACAATTAACACATTAACATTGACAGCCCTAGTTATTATGGTAAATTTCTGCAGCACCACCACGGAGCCTGTAGTATCGAGTACAGAGTGGTGGAGATTTGGAGACAGCGGTGGTAGTTTACAAGTGTTTTTTTTTTTTGTATGTGTGTGTTTTTGTAATTTTGTATCGAACAACTGCCAGATATCGAAAGCTGAACTCCTGGTAAAACGGGGCAACAGCACTTCCTCCTGGGACATTTTCGGACATTTTTAAAGTCAAAGGAACACAAAAAATCCAGGCGGGATTTTGATGCATTGAAATAATAGGGCTAAAAGTGTTAAGGGTGTTTAAAAGGAAAGCGAAAGCAAATTGAGAGACTGCAAATTTAGGCACTCAAAAATATAAAAAAACAACAACAAAATAACAGAAAAACGAGTCCACCCCGCCCTGCTAGTCAAGTGTTGTCATATTACTCAGTGTTGTCCTCATTCGCTTGTCATTTTGTGTTACCTGATTTGTATCCAGCTTGAGTGGGCTGTTATTACTGGCGCGGATCAGGCTAGCCAAAATCATTAGCCCCGTTAGCCCCGTCCACGGCCGCTGCGCTATCGAGCCTCTATCGACTGTCTGCACGTTTGTGCTTTTTGGCTCCGCCCCGCTCTGATTTGTTCTCATTTTTGTTTCCAAGTGGCTGCACGCCTGGCTCCATGTGAGGGGCTTCAGGGCAGTGACGCAGAAAAGAGGGAGGGAAGGAGGGAGGGAGGAGAGGAGGAGAGAATGGGAGAAGCAACAAGAGGTAAAAAGATAAAGATAGGATTCTACGCTTCCGTCTGGATAATTGAAGAGAGGGAGAAAGGGAGAGAGCGAGAGGAAGAGAGAGGAGGGGGAGAGACAGATGGGGAAGGAGAGAGGAAGAGAGAGTGGAAGGGAGGAAGAGAGGAAATGGGAGAGAAAGAGGGAGGATAGAGGAAGAGAGAATGAGAGGGAGAGAAAAAAGAAGAGAAGTTTGGGAGAGCGAAGGGGAGGAAAAGAGAGAGAGAAAGAGGTGGTAAAAGAGAGATAGAGGAAGGAGAGAGAAGGAGGGAGGGAGGAGAGGGAGAGGATGGCAGAAGCAACACGAGATAAAAAGATAAAGATTGATTAATTGAAGAGGGAGAGAAGAGAGAGAGGAAGGGATAGAGAGAGAGAAAGGATGAGAGGGAAGTAGGGAGAGAGAAGGGGTGGAAGGGAGGGGGGAGAGGGGAAGAGAGGGAAACAGAGAGGGAGGGATAGAGGGAGGTAGGAAGAGAGGGAGGGAGCGAGAGAATGAGAGGGAGAGAAAATAGAAGAGAAGGTAGGGAGAAGGGGAGGAAGAAAGTGAGAAAGAGAGGGGACGGAAGAGAGAGAGGAAGGAGAGAGAAGGAGGGATGGAGAGAGAGAGAGACAGATCAGGGAGAGAGAGGGAGAGAGGAAAAGAGGGAGAGAGAAAGGGAGGAAGAAATGGGGAGAGAGGGAAGAGAGAGAGGGAGGGTGAGAGGGAGGTAGGAAGAGAGGGATGGAGGGACAGAGGAAGAGAGGGAGGGTGCGAGACAATGAGAGTGGGAGAAAAGAGAAGTTTAAGAGAGGGAAGGGGAGGACGAGAGAAAGAGGGGAAGGAAGAGAGAGAGGAGGAAGGAGGAGGGAGGGAGAGAGAGAGAAAGGGAGAGAGAGAGAGAGCCAGATGGGGAGGGAGAGAGAGTAAAAGGGAGAGAGAAAGGGAGGAAGAGATGGAGAGAGAGAGGAAGAGAGGGAAACAGAGAGAGGGAGGGAGGAAGAGAGGGAGAGAGACAGAGAAAGGGAGAAAGTGAGAGGAAGAAGGAGAGAGAGGAAGAGAGAAGGAGATAGTTAGAGAGAAAGGGAGAGAGAGACAGATGGGGAGAGAGAGAACAAGAAGGAGAGAGGGAAAGGGAGGAAGAGATGGGGATGGAAAGGAAGAGAGGGAAACATAGAGAGGGAGGGTGAGAGGGAGGGAGGAAGAGAGGAAAAGAGAGAGAGGGAGGGAGGAAGAGTGGAAAAGGGAGAGAGGGAGGAAGAGAGGAAAAGGGAGAGAGGGAGGGAGGAAGAGAGGAAAATGGAGAGAGGAAGAGAGGAAAAGGAAGAGAGGGAGGGAGGAAGAGAGGAAAAGAAAGAGAGGGAGGGAGGAAGAGAGGAAAAGAGAGAGGGAGGGAGGAAGAGAGGAAAAGGGAGAGAGGGAGGGAGGAAGAGAGGAAAAGGGAGAGAGGAAGAGAGGAAAAGGGTGAGAGGGAGGGAGGAAGAGAGGAAAAGAAAGAGAGGGAGGGAGGAAGAGAGGAAAAGGGAGAGAGAGGGAGGGAGGAAGAGAGGAAAAGGGAGAGAGAGGGAGGGAGAGAGAGAATGTGAGAGGAAGAAGGAGGGAGGAAGAGAGAAGGAGAGAGGGCGAGAGAGAGAAAGTGTGAGAGAGACAGATGGGAGGGAGAAAGAGGGAGAGAAGGAGACAGAAAGGGAGGAAGACATTGGGGAGTAAGAGGAAGAGAGGGAAACAGAGAGAGAGAGAGGAAGACCATGGAAATACTCAACTTATACAAGCCCTACTTATTCAATTCTGGGTGTTTTTATTGCTGGAAAATACCTTTGAAAACACAGGCTCTTACTGTGAGTGGGGTCGCCTCTTCACAGAACTCACCTGCAAATTGCCCTTGGTGGCATCTCGTACTTGTTTCTATAGCGATTGATGAGTTTAATTGCCATACTTTGGAATATTGGCAGTAAAGCAATAACATCTCCATGGAGACAACTCGAAAAATTACACGGTGCACCTTTAAGAACCCAGAGAACTTGATATGAAAAAAAAAAAGAAAAGAAGTGAAAGTCATAATTTAAGGGAGATCTGCCCGCTAATTTGACCCATCCGCTAATTTGACTTAATTTGTCTGTAATCTGTGTAATCCCTCAGTGGTCCATGGACATATACTGGTCTATGTGCTTTTATACTTCTGACACAGCTCAAGACACAAACAAACATGCACATTATTATTACGTAGGCACAAAAAATAGTGGAACCTTAACACTGTAATAATTAACCAGCCAATTTGTATGTTAGCAGCCCGTCGGTCTAATGATTAACCATTTTAATAAGACTTCAAATGAGAGATTAGACCGTGCATCCCTTCATTACATATTTTAATACTACTGGATTACTGAATGACATTTCCACAGCTTAGTGCATGTTTCCGATTACTAGAAGAGACTACAGTGCCTCCCATAGTCTAAAATTCTCCCTCATTAGTCTAAAAAGAACATAGAAGAGACTTTTGGCATGGTAAAATCTTACGTTTTTGCTCTATCCATAGCATAAAAAGTTAATACAGGTGCATCGTGTGACCTTTCTATGTATTTTGGAGCTATAAACTCACCTGTAATGTAATACATATAAGCTCTTTAAGGTCATACTGTGGGACATTCCAAGCAGAGCAATGACATATCCATAAAAACAGGTGATGGAACCCCAAAAAGTTAGCATCTTTACACCGCACAAATCGTACAAAAGAAAATGAGGAATATAGACGGTATTTCAGGCACCATAATCTGAACTCTGAGCCAAATCTAAGGGAAAAAACTGATTCTCACTATGAAAACCAGCCCAGCAGAAAAGAGTGAGCGTGTTTAGACAGATAGAGACTGAAGAGCTGAAAGATCTGTGGGCCTGTTCTGAGACGATGACCCAGAAACCTGCTCCAAACGCTGCTCCTGCACTTACGCAAGGAAAGCAATGTCATTGACAAAGTTACACAAACAACTGGGACAATGGGTGTTCTCAGTGAGCTCTCCAAATGGTAGAGATTAGGGAGGCAACAGTATGGTATTCCCACGAAAAAAAAAACTCTTCATGAGTATAATATAATAACACTATGATGTCAATAAAACATTACATATTCCACATATTAATTTCAGTAAAACTCCTGTACAGGTTCAGTGATTCACGACTTAGATACTATAGCTTTAAAGGTGCATTGTGTAACTTTTCTAGAGGAGTATGACATTGCACAGCTCTATGTTACACTTATTCAGTAACAGGTGATTTTATAGCTCCAAAATACCCAGAGAAACAGGCACTCTGACTGTGAGCGGGGTCGCCTCTCCACAGATCTGACCTGTAATTTGGTCCGGCTTGGTCTCCATGAATAGTGAAAGGTTTAATGCTATACTGTGGAATATTCCAGACAAAGCAATAACATCTCCACAGAGAAAAGCATTTGACAGACCCTCCACCAGAAAAGTTACACAGTGCACCTTTAAGTATCTGCAGATTACCGATCAACCAAAACCAGGGCAGGCACTTAAATTGCAATTATTTTCTATAAACAAACAAACAAAAAGAAAAGACAAAACTGATTCAAATGTGTTCTATAACTTATTTATTATTAAGTAACTAGAACAACCTTGTCTATATTAAAGTTCAAACAGGAGACTTTGGGGTCCACCTGCTTGTTTCTATGGATATGCCATTGTTCTGCCTGGAAATTGTGTAACTTTTCTGATGGAGGGTCTGTCAAATGCTTTTCTCCATGGAGATGTTATTGCTTTTATTTGGAATGTTTCGCAGTATGGCATTAAACATTTTTATCTCTTTAAGAGGTGATCCTTATGTTCCTCTGAGGGGGAAATGCATTTTCAGAAAATGATCTTCTAAATGGACTTATATTGTCCCATATAACTCTGGAGAAAAGTTGATTAAATATTAAAATATTAAAACATGTTTCAGTGCAGAGTGGACAGTTTTGTTGTTTTGTTGTTTCCACATGACAGTTTGTTGCTAAGAGACCAAACCAACAAACAAAAAAAGAAAAAGAAAAAAGACTTTTGCCTGTAGCGTCTCTTCTTTATGGTGCACTGCACAGAACTTTTCTGGTAGAGGGTCATCTACCTCTTCATGGAGATGTTTCCCTGGAATGTTCCATGATATGACATTGAACATATCCATGTATTATTTATTCATTACAAGTGTTTCTATTCCTTAAAAGGAAAGTAAATTGAATTGTGTGGTGCCTAGGTTGTTTGGCTTTTGTGCCTGATGCCCTCCCTTCCTAAATCTTTCTTTGACCTGACTTAATTAGCAATGCGCTCTTGCAAGGTTTAAACCGGTTTGTGGTTTTACAATTCAATGAAATCTGTTCAAGTATTATATTCTCCCTTTATTCATGGATCTGTTAGGAATCTTTGTTAAAGAGCCAATATTATGCAGAATTTACCCTTGTGACCTCATTCACACACGTTTGAATAATCCTGCATTATTCACCTGTCTTTGTCTCCAAAGCTCAAAATGAACCGTTCCACCTTGTGATGTCATGTAGTTAACAGCTACCTTTGACTTGTTCTTCAGTAGAGATGGGTTATTCCAGAGCTGAAATGATCCAAATGATTCAAGTGAAGGTGTGTGGAGTTTAAAAACACAGTGGAGCCACCATAGAGATGCTACTGCTTTGCCTGTAATGCTCCACAATATGGTGTTACACTTATATAAGAGGCATTTAGTCAGTTTTGGGTGTTTTTATTGCTCACAAATAGCTTTAAAAACATACACTCTTATTGTGAGTGAGTGAGTGGGGTCGCCTCTTCACAGAGCTCACCTGTAAACTGGCCTGGTGGCGTCTCCTGCTCGTCTCTGTATAGATTTATGGAGAAATGTAATGTCATACTTTGAAACACTGCAGGCAAAACAATAATATATATCTCTAAACAAGCAACTGTCTCGGCCTCTACCAGAAAATGTACATAATACAGATTTAAACATGTGTGAATGAAAAAACACAACTCCAGGTATGTTTGTGATGAGAAAACAACATTATAACATTGGACGTCATTCATGAAACATTCTTACAAACAAATTTGTACTTAAGGCCTTCTTACAAACATTTTTGGCATTCACAAAACTCTTAACTAAAAATGTTCTTTTGGAAAAAAAAATTCTACTGTTTTAGAATATTACTCTGATAATGCAACAGAAAATTCATTTTCCTCCATGATTCTAAGTTATATATTTTCATAAAATATTTCCTATAAACATTACTATGTGATCCAGTAACATTCATGAGTGGTTTTATGGAGCAGTGTAGTCTGTTGGGTCAAACAGACTATACAGGCTGCTTAAGAATGCTTTGTGAATGTGGGTCAGAGTTCTTTCTTCTTTAAGTGGAAGTTATGAAATTACAAAAGAAAAGATTCATGAATAAGGCCCGTAGCTCAGAAAATAGTATAATATGAGCCCTTTAAACTCAGATCATTTTCTTTCTTTATTGTTTTGTTTTCCTATTATAATGTAAGCCGTTTCCAAATTTGCCTCTGATGCCCTCCCACAGTGCACCTGTAATCACTCATCACCTCCTCCGCCGCCGTCATTAGCGCCGCTGTTTTTGTTTTGGTCTGCGTCTCATAACATTGTCATCTAGTACTGCTGCCGGGGTCACGTCCTGTGGTGGCAAATTATACAACTGCTAAATCTCCTGTTCTCTCTTAAAGTACTACAGTATACTGGCTCCTATGATGACATCGTGTACTTTCTGACCCCAACAAGCTACTCATTTGTGGAGTTTGCTACGAATGACTCATGGTGCTTTTTGGGGCACTGCAGCGATCCTCCTGACACTGCACTGGGCTGAGATAGACACAGATATATACAGAATACGTAGGTTCTATTCCAGGTTAAGTGCAATGAAATATCTGAGGAAAATCAAGGCTGTGAACTGTGAACATATGGCCAGCTATTTTGGTCATTTGTTGAAAAGTCCCAGGATTCATTGCTGACATAGGAATGAGTTTGAATTTGAAGTTGAAAAAAAGGATTCCGTTTTTAAAGGTCCTGTATGACGCAAAATTGACTCTTGTGAGATTTTAGCCATGTTAGAATGTTGTGACCTCCTCAAAAACAGACCTGGAGTTGTGTTTTGTTTCATTCACATTAGGAATGGGCATTCGATTAAATTTTCTTAATCGATCGTCGGGAAAATTAACGATTGATTTTCGATTAATCATTAACATTTTATATTAAAATTATCATCATCATTATTACTAATCTGCATAAATAAACTCAACTTTACAACATATAAACCATAACCACTATAGAGCCACATCAACTTGTGTGAGATTAGAATGTGTTTAATGCAGCTTTGGTACATTTGTTTACATCTTACAAAAACAAAATTTAAAACCGCATGGCTCATTTGCATAAACAGTAAGTGAAAGCAGCTCTTTCCTTGGGCTGATGTGTTCAGCTTCTGTCGGACTAAAGAACACGACTCAGTGGAATATGAGTGTTCTTTCTGTGACAGAGGATGTGATGAAGCTGGTGAGTCTGTTCTGTGCGTATGTCGTGTTGGAGATACATGTAAAACCAGGATACTCAAAAAAAAAGAACAAAATCATAACTGGACACTGATGAGCAAGTAAACACACTCTGAGGGATATAGTGATCTCCAAGGAGCCAGAGCCGAGATGTGGGACTGTGAGGCCACAGCTCCAGTGTTTGTGCTGTGAGACGCAGCCTCGACTCCTTACGCTACGTTACGCACAGACACCTACATTCGGTTTGTCGATTAAAATGAACGTGATCGATGAAATTCTTAATGATCAATTATCGATTAGTCGACTAATCATGCCCATCCCTAATTCACATGTTGAATAATGCTTTATTATTAATTTGTCTACATCTCCAAAGCTCAAAATGCTCTGTTCCACCTAATGATGTCATGAAGCTACCTTTTACCTTTTGTTCAGTGGAGATTGGCAATTCTAGGGCTGAAAATATCCAAATGATTCTAGTGAAAGTGTGTGGAGTAGTGCTGCCGCGATTATTCGACGCTGTCGACGTAATCGAATGTGAAAATGAGTCGAATAAAATTTTTTTGGTCGAATATTCGCCTTTATTTATTTTTGGTCTCAAACGGCTCGTCCAGAGACCTTTTGCTTGCCTGAGATCAGGTATTTCCCCTCCACACCACTAGTAGTACTACACTCGAGGCGGACACCGGTGCGGCAGGCAGCGGCTACATCCGAGGCGGACACCGGTGCGGCTAACAGTGGCTACACCCGAGGCGGACACCGGTGCGGCTAACAGCGGCTACACTCAAGGCGGACACCGGTGCGGCAGGCAGCGGCTACATCCGAGGCGGACACCGGTGCGGCGGGCAGCGGCTGCGCCCGAGGCGGACACCGGCGCGGCGGGCAGCGGCTGCGCCCGAGGCGTACACCGGCGCAGCTAACAGCGGCTACACCCGAGGCGGACACCGGTGCGGCTAACAGCGGCTGCACTCGAGGCGGACACCGGTGCGGCGGCAGCGGCTGCGCCTTCAGGCGGACACCGGTGCTGCTGACAGCGGCTACATCCGGGTTGACGCCGGCGTGGCTAACCTCGGCTTCACCAAAGGCTAACAGCAGTGGTAAATAATGGCACCGCCAAAGAAAACAAACTTGACGGGCATTTGCTGTGAGCACTCTGATGGCTGGTCTCTCTTTCTCTCTTCCCCCTTCCCCCGATTTGAGCATTTGAGAGCGGTATGAAAATGGCAGCGGCCGGTGGGTCAGAGTCGGATCCAAGAACAGTGGCGACTTCTTCTAGACCAAGACCTAAAGCCTCGAAAGTCTGGGAATACTTTCGGACAGATGGTGATAGAGTGGTTTGTACACTCTGTAAGACTTCTTTGGCTTATCACGGGAGCACGACCACGATGCATGAGGTATTGAGAATACCGTTGCAATATGCTGCTCGTGCATACTCGTTAAATTGTGTGTGCATATCGTTGTTCAACATTGTCGAATGAGCACACACAACAGACATAACAGCAATAACCTTTGCAACTCGAAAATCTAACACACACACTTGTGTGTGTTAGAACCGCTTTTTTTTTTTTTTTTAATTAGTCGTTTAGATTAGTCGACTAATCGAAAAAATAGTCGAGAGATTAATCGTTAGAAAATTAGTCGTTAGTGGCAGCACTAGTGTGGAGTTTAAAAACACTGTGGAGCACTTCCTGTATTACCACGTGACATCAGAAGGTGGAACAGAAGATTATTAGATTACTTTAAGTGCGATGACTTTATAAGCGCTTTTCACAACTCTCAAGAGACCAGAGCTTTACCAGAGTTTTGCCATGCTTACGTGCACTTCCTGATCATCGGACAATAAAATGCATTCTAATTAGATGCAGACAGTACAGTTACAGACTTATTTGACCTCAAGAGCGGCTTCTATAATATATCTGTACTGGAGCAAGACAGATTTAGCTCAAATACATGGAAAAAGTGGGTACTGCTCTCTTGATGCTGTATCTTTATAGTATTGTCAATCTTTAGACTATTTTATGTCTTTGTGCCCACTGATGGTCCAACGGAAGCCAGGAAGCCAGTCTCACTCCTAACCAATGACTATAGCTTTTCCTGTAAATAGATGCCGCATGTGTCCTATAAAATGTATAAACTTAGACTTAAACTTTATTGATCCGCAAGGGAAATTATTTGGACACAGCAGCTCACGCCTCACAGTATAATGTAATAACAAAGAGCAAAAAAATATAAATGGAAAATCAATTCTAAATAAGTAAAAATAGCAAGGGACTGCTGTCAAATAAAGCATAGTTATTAAGGGTGGGACTTGATTCCAAAAAGTTTATCTTCGCTTTGTAATTAATTAATCTCAGTTAATCACATAACAATATTTGTCCCAAAAGCAACATGTATTTTATGTAAATGAATTTTAATGTCTTGAAAAAGTAAGTTGCATTTCATTTCAAAATAATAGACAAAGGTATGGTCTCTGTCCAAAATTGAAGAGACTAAAGATAAAGTGCCATGTTACTTTGTTGTGACCTTCTGAATGTAGTTGGTTCTGTTTCTGTTTTTTTTAGCTGTGACACATTTTGCGTTTAAATGGTATTGTAGGGTAGAAGTGCTTTGTTGATATGCAAACTCGCGCAGTTTGCAATAAACAACGCCTTTGTCAATACTTAAATTGGGTCGTTTTTGAACAGAAATTTACCATCCAGCAAACCCAGAGCACTTTCATGCTCCATTGTTGTAGTCGTAAAGTAAATGGCGTATCACGACGTGGTGCACTAACACAGTGGTCCCCAACCCACGAAATAATTAATTATTTCTGTTGTATTTATTATCCAATTCTGAACAATCTTTTATTTTGAAAAATCTTTTCAAAACCCATCACACGCCCTAAAAAGGCTGTACTGTTAGGAAAACTACACGATCTGGTTGTAAAGAGGAAGGAAAACAGTTTGTACGAAACAGAGAAGTCCCGTTTGGAGGAGCTGGGCCAAAGCACGACACATCTGCACCGATGCCCCCACACGAGGAAAACACTAAACAAAGACCGCTTCAAAACACATGGAGAATCCCACAACTTCTCCCCCCTGCGCCGCCACCACATCCACAAACACACTGTGGAGCACCGCAGCAGGACCCACACCCGCCCCACCACGCAACAGACACCCCCTGCAGATGGACCCACCCTCTCCGACAAAACCGCACCTCCACCCTGGGACCTGCAAACAGCACCATGCAGTGACGCCCTGTCTGCAACCTGACAGGTGCGAACGCAGAACTTCAGAACTTCAGGCAACCGCGTCCGAGCACGACATGGCCCAAAAGTCCCAGCACGAGTGCCCCATGTACAGCAGGAGTTGGGGTGACAAACACAGACTAACTGCAGATCACTGGACGTCCCTCAGTAATGAGAAACACCTCAGGTCACAGCACATTATTTCACCTGTTATGTGATTGTTCTGTCCCCAGTTATTGTCTTGAAAACCCTGGTCCTTGACAAGTGCACTGGCTGCGTGTCGACAGCTAACATTTATTCACTCGTTTGCTCACATTGTAATACACAACTTTGCATAGGCTTCTGTAGGGGTGGGTATTGCCAACAACCTTGCGATACGATACGATTCGCGATACAGGGGTCTCGATACGATACGATTCGCGATACAGGAGTATCCCGATACATGGTCTTCAAGGCGATACGTATCCCGATATTTTACATTACGTAACCTATAATTAAAAAAAAAAAGACAGATGTTTACTCAAATATTATTTTTATTTTGGTGTAGCGCATCAGTTACAATGTAACAGAAGAAGGCTGTAAGGCAGAAACTGCCCTTGATTAACCTGTTAACACCCGCACTCAGCACAAGTTCAAATATGTACCAGATGTTCCAAACTGTAATAAGATGTAATGTATAATAAATAAACCATCTTCTGAAATTTAGGCATGTTTTCTTAAGATAAATAACTAAAACAAGCCAAAAAATTTCGCTCCATATGTCTCGTGTGCCTCCACCTGTGAGTGTGCGTAAAAGGAGGAGAGAGAGAGTCTCGATACACAGAGCGCATGGAGCTAGCCTATCACTACAGCACCTCTGCCCCACATGGGGCCCACCGCTGAAATCGTCTTTTCATAGGCTACTCAGATCTGTCAGTCATTTCCTGAAAGAACCAATGACTGAAGAGCCTTTGCCGTGGAACTGTCCCTCGGTCATGCGTAATACGCCGCTAACTGGACGCGCTTGTTTTGTTCCCCAAGCTGTAGCGCGGCGCCCTGTAGCCGGACCGAAGCCTGGATACGCTTGTTTTGTAGCTAAGAGTGTGGAGAAAACAAACATACCCCACACCGCTAACAGGAGCTAAGCGTTTAGCTATGCTAAGGACCAAGAGCGAGAGTAGTAGAGAGATGCGTCGCTCATCCATTCAGACAAACTCGGACTTTCTGGATTATTTCTCCACATCGAATTATTTTATGAAAAAAGCAACTGGATATTCTTTTTCTGTGGACTGTTACGGACTAATTGAGCACAGCTATTCCTGGATTGGAACCGTTTCGGACCGACAGAACCGGCTCAAAGGTAAGAAATGCACAAATATGTTTAGAATATTTTCGGGAATTATAAGTTATGGCTCTTTGGGCTCGCTGTGTGGCATAAAATGAATGATATGGTTGTTTTACTGAGGAATTAAACTTTCAAACGATGTATAGCATGTCAATATTGGAAAAATAAGTACGGTGAATATCTGGCTTGACTTTTTAATGTTGTGTAATCTCCCGCCGGCGGGCGGGTGGGTGTTAATGTAAACATGGCTTAACAAGGCTGTATGCTGACATGCAGCTACCTTTGATGAAAGTAAACTTAAGATATGGCCTTAACAAGGCTGTAGTGCAGAAGGAATGCTGCCTCTGACAATACGAAATGCGCATTGCAAGCAAGGATCACTTATCAGACGCAGTTTGTTGAAGCTTGATAAATAATGTTTGTTGCATGTAAAATATCGATACTGATGCCTCCGTATCGATACGTGTATCGCCAAGAGGCCCACGACGATGTATCCCCGTATCGAATTTTTGAACACACCCCTAGGCTTCTGCATATTGAAAATGTAGATCTTTATTGCTCAACAATTCGGAGATGAGGGCCCCCAAATACTGACGGGTATTTTGCACACTGGTTATGTTGTTGGCGCAATGTTACAAGGAAAGCCTCCTGCTGGTGCGGGTCAGAAGCCTTCAGCAGAGTTCTGAACCATCTGCAGCCGGTAAGTTCCTTCTTGCTCAGGCAGGTAAACAGACTGTTACAATAGTTTAGTCTGGAGGACACAAATGCACAGATTATCAGCTCTAACTCAGCTTTAGAAATCATCTTGCGAAGTTTAGATATATTTTGCAGCTGAAAAAAGCAGTTTTTGGTGAGTTGCTTGGCCTGATATTCTAAATCCATCGCATCATCAAAAAATACTCCTAGATTTCTTAAGTTGTTTTTAGCTAAATTTCCCAGGGCGCCTAAGTGTTGTTTAATATTGGGGACAGCGCTTTCTGGAGCAACAATAAGAGTCTTGGTTTTATCTGGGTTTAACTGAAGGCTGTTATCACTGACCCACTGTTTTTAATATTAATATTTTTAATGCAGTATTTTAATATTTTAATAATATGAATATTTTAATGCATTATTTTCTTTGTAATTAATTTAACTTACTTATCACGTTAATGTCCCACCCCTAATAATTGTGCAGCATTTTTTCACACCTGCCTAAAACTTTTGCACAGAACTGTATATATATAAGTAAAAAAAAAATTGAAAAATATAGTAATACAAATATATCTCAATTTCAGATATATAAGTTGTAAGGAGAATACCGTGGCCATACCGGCTTGTCAAAGCCTGATCCCGTCAGAGCTCAGAAGCTCAGCAGGGCCGGGCCTGGGTAGTACTTGGATGGGAGACCACTGGGAATTCCAGGTGCCACAGGGGGGTGCCAGTGGCAAAAAACTGTCGTAGTGTCCATAGGCAAGACACATCACCCACATTACCTAGTATGAAAGTGATGTGCGCATGGCAGGACTCCCTTGAAAAAGAGATTAGTAATAGTAAACTATATATATATATATATATATATATATATATATATATATATATATATATATATATATATAGTAAAAATAAAATAGAAAAATATAGTAATACAAATATATCTCAATTTCAGATATATGCATATACAAGAAGTCGTAAGGAGAAAGCAGTGCAAAGATGAAATAATAGGACATATAATATATATATATATATATATATATATATATATAATATATATATATATATATATATATATATATATATAATATGACAGGACATATAGAATACAGATTTTTACTTTTTTGTCTTTTTTTTTCAATTTGTAATGAGAAAGCTAGTCCAGTTATTTAGCAAATAGTCTCGCTACATATTTATTTCAATTTGTATGAGAAACTGAAAAGCTCACGTTAGGCATTTTTTCATGTGGCAAAGTCAGCACTAGCCAAATCTGAGCGGATCAGGTAGCAGTAGCAGTAGCAGTAGCACAGAAGCTAAATCCCAGTAGCATTGTAACCCAACACGGTGCACGATGTTAGCTTAGCATTAGCGAGTGGGAAAATACAGTGTAAATGATTCAACAGCACCTCGAAGCGGCACCAGCACTAGCCTTCTGAGAGGAGTGTACTGTAATGGAATTTACTTTTTATAAATGAGAAAATAACTTTAAAGGTCCTATAGTATGTGAAAGTGACTCTTGTGAGTTTTAGGACACATAAGAATGTTGTTTTGTTTCATTCACATGTTTGAGTAACTTTATTATTAGTCTGTTTACATCTCCAAAGCTCAAAATGCTCTGTTCCACCTTGAGATGTCATGAAGTTTTTGAGTTAACAGCTACTTTTTACCCTGTATGTAGTAGAGATTGGCAAGTCCAGGCCTGAAATTATCCAAATGATTCTAGTGAAGGTGTACGGAGTTTAAAAACACAGTGGAGCACTTCCTGTATTACCGCATAACATCAGAAGGTGGAACAGTGTTTCCTGTTCAAAACAATTATGTTTTCGATGAGGAAACATTATAGCATAGTTCAGAAAATAGTGTAATATGGGCCCTTTAAACAATTCTCAGTTTCTTGATGACAGTGTGTCATATTAGCTGCTCTGCTAGTTTGTTGTTACAGCCCCAGGCCTCCAGTTCCTTGATTTGTGTTGTGTGTGTTTTAATTTCCTTTTTTTTGTCATATGGATTCTTGCTGTTTGAGTCCTGCTCCCTGATTGGTGGAGCACCAGGCCCCTCCCCCCTCACCTCCAGCCCCTCCCCCTGTTTAAGGAGATCAGCTTCACCTGTTCAGGTGCTGTTCTGTGTGGACACTGCCATTTTGGGTTTGTGTCTTTGTCAAGTTTGTTCTTGACTTTGAAAAAAGGCACTAGTTTTGGTATTTCATGTTAGTGTAGTTTTGTGTCTCTTGTTTCTGTCACATTGTGACTCTGTGTTTCATGAGACACTCGTTTTGTCAGTCTGACTTTGTTTAGTTCTTTGTTGTATGTTTAGTTGCCTTGTTTACTTTGCCCTTTGTTACCCTTTTTGTTTAAACCGTGTACATATTGTTTGCTGTGTATATTTTAGACCCCTTTTTGTTAATTTACCTTGTACATCCCTATTAAACTACCTTATTTATTTCATTTTCCATCTTGTGTTTTTACTTCCCCTGCCCCTAGCAGAGCTGGGTCGTAACATTGTGTACACTGACCTTGTGTCCTCGGGCAAAACACTGAACTTGTGTTGATAAAATGTCTCAACAAAGTTTACATTATACTAGATGTTAGTTTGCTGGTAGTGTGTGTTAAATTCATGTTTGCTAATCTTTTAAAACGGAACATGGTGATCTAACTATGTAGTGTTTGTTGATTCCCCACAGAAGTAATAAACTTCTAACATATAACTCTAAATAAGTTAAACCCAGATGCCCTTCCTGTTCAGACCAGTAGCAGCTCATAAATGGCAGGTAGAGTGGGCAGTGTGAGTAAAGTGTTTCGTGCACAGACACAACTTAAGTTTGAAGTATTTTAGTTTTTATTAAACTAAATGTGTACTTTTTATCTTTTAGTTATTGCATGTTAAGGTGCAATGTAGCTACCAGCTAATCCACTGCAAAGGCCTAAAACCTTAAGCTAACCTTTAAAACATTAATAAACTCTCCTGTACTTACCTGCACTGGAGTGTGGGAGTGCCCAGTTCAGGGAGGTGCTCTATAACAGGAGCCAACCTCAGTCTGCTCAAAGCTGAGGTGCTGTGGACAGGCTGTTGCTGCTGCCATGCTGTGCTATGCCATTTTAAACTTTTCCCTTATTTTTTTTGTAAATGTTTTTCTTTTTGTGATGCTTATTACACAAGACATGGAAAGGAGCAGTGTGTCTATTGTAGTGTCACTGGTCTCTCATGATGATATTATGTCATACAAAAATCTGCTGGTTGAGACATTCACCCATATTTGCCCAGGTTTGTCGGTTTTATCCTCGCTCTTGTGTGTATTGATACTTTTCAGCAGATGTTATTAGCATTCCCTGGATGGTGACACTAACTGTAAGCACTGCTCTCTCTGAAGCGAACTCAATTTAGACTTTTAATCTGAGTTTTAATCTGACCAGAAAGAGTTGGTGTAGTTGGAACTACAACAACAGGATTTGTGCTGTTAAACTAGTCTCTCTCATTGCAATCACAAGCTAGCTACTATTAGCCTAGGCCCTAGGGTGACCAGATATTCAAAGTCAAAAACTAGGACACACCCGGCTTGGGATGGTCAGTAAAATAGTGGTTGGTAAAAAGAAATCTTACATTGTCCTTACTTGACTTGTTTAATGTGAGGGACTTTTTTGCCCTATTTTCAAGCCTGTTCTTTATTATTAAGAAAATGTATTGGCCTCTTTACTGTTTGTGGTTAACAAATTGGTCAAAAATAGGGACAATGGGACCCTTCTTGTATTAAACTGGAACAGATCAGTGGTTTTGGAGAAATCTGCTGGGACAAGGGGCAAAGGGCTCAAAACTGGGACTGTTTTTCCTCCTTTTCCTCCTTTTTGTTGAAAATCAAACACATAAACAGGACCTTGAACACTTGTATTGATCACAGGCTTCTGAAAATGAGCTGTTTAAATCCATTTTGTTGAGTTTCTTGGTAATATGTGCAAAATGATATCACTGCAGAGTATCAGTACTGTTATTGTGTCCTTGGGCAAGACACCTAGAGTCAGACGTGTCCTCTGGCGGTGGTGCCAGGCTGGTTGTAAACAGGATTGCCTTACACTTGTGCAGACAGTGGCCTTGTGGTTCTCCTCTCCTTGTATCAGCTCAGTGGTAAATTTGCTGTAGAAAATGTGACAGAAGACGCCCCTACATGTTTTGGTGAATGTTTATTGAGTAATGTTTAAGGTGCACTGTGTAGCTGGCCTGGTGTAGGGTCCGTCACCTGCTTATCTCCATGAACATGTGTCTAGAATGTTCCACAGTATGACTATAAACTTACGAATCTCCATGGAGACTTGGAAAACAAATTACAGGTTAGATTTGTGGAGAGGCGTCCCCAATCGTAGTAAGAATGAATGTTTTTTAAGATATTTTCAAGCACTTAAACATCTGTAGTTACTGTAAAGTAAAGCATTAACTTCTCCATGGAGACAAACAGGTTGCGGACTGTCTTCAGAAATTTTTTTGTATAGATTTGTTGTATAATTTCACATTTTAATCAGACATAGGCCACGCTTACATGATGTTTTTTAATTATGAATGACTTGTTCTGAATTGAATAGTTCAGAATTAAAATATTTGCCTTTGAGTTTACATGGAAATAATAATAAACACGTTAAATTGCCTTAATTCCACTCAACGTCTGGGGTTTGGGGAAGGGTTCTGATTGGACAGCAACAAACTTATTTACATTGACTGGAAGAAAACACACACTTCAGCTGCTACTGGCTTTTCTGTCATCTCGGTTTGTCGTTACGCCACGGACACAAACATGATCCAAACTTTTCTGATGATAATTAAGCAGCAGCTTGAGAATTCTATCATCACGGGAAGGGAGGAAGCCTGCTCTTCCTCAGCCCAGTCCCGCATCATTTCATTATTTGTAGTTCTTCCAGCACATATTAAAAAAAAAAGTTTCAGCCCAAGACCAACCTTTGCTCGGGGTCGCCATTTTACAGTGCGTCATCTCGTCAAAAGGATGGACATGAATAACTGGATTATTTTTAAGAAGAATAATTGTTTAAATGATCGAGAACTAAATGAATTCAGCTTTAAAATCGGAATAAACCACCCACTTACACTGGAAATAAGTTTAATTCTTAAGTGTTGACCTGTTCTTTTTAAAGCGGGATTAATTTTTATTCTGAATTAAATTATTTTGATTCAGAATTCGAGCTCTCAATGGTTGTATGTACCAACAACTAATGCTATAGGGAATACTTATTCATTATAAAGCTTATTAGATGACTCACAAGGCTGTCTAGTTTATTTGTAACAGTAAAAATGTTCAGATTTCTCTTAGAAATATTATGATTGACAGTTAAATAATTGCATCCTTTGTATATTTCTAATTGCCATGATTCAAACAGCAATTTCAGTTCATTTGCTTCTATCCTATTAGCATTACCACCCATACTAACATGTCCCGGCTGGACTTTAGTACATTGATGACTAATAGACTTTTGCATTACAAAACTACCCACTGTTTTTTATGCAGAATTGATTGTTTGTATGGGATCTCGCCAGTTTAGTAACGCACTGTTCCTTTTTTGTCTCCGCAGCTCTTCAGGGAAGTCAGAATAATGAAGATACTGAATCATCCAAATATAGGTGAGTTCACTGCACAAAGACCTACACAATACACACATCTTAAACTATAATCTCACCCGCACCACCCAGCGCTGAGCCACACCTGTAAAACGTGCTGCTCACAAGTGCGCAGGGTAATGGAGTACTGTGCAAAAGAGTACTGCTACTTTAAAGGGCCTATAATGCACACAGTTGACTCTCAAGCTGTTAGAATCTTGCTGTCCCATCAAAAACACAGCTAAAGTTGTGTTTTGTTTCATTCACACATGTTTGAGTATTTTATTATTCGTTTGTGTACATCTGCAAAGCTCAAAATGCTCTGTTCCACCTTGTGATGTCACGAAGCGGCTCCTTTTACCTTTAGTTTAGTAGAGATGGGCTGAAATGATCCAAATGATACTAATCAAAGTGTATTGTGCACAGTGGAGCACTTCCTGTATGACCACATGACATCACAAGGTGGAACAGAGCAATTTTGAGGTTGTTTTCTGTTTGAGGGAGAAGAACTCATCCTAAATATGCAGGATTTGCGTGTTAAATATGTGTGAAGGAAACAAAACTCAGCTCTAGGTATATGTTTGTGACGAGGTATTAAAATTAAAAATGTATTTGGAGAAGCTACAACTTGAGTACTAAGTAACAGTTTGGACAAAGAACAGAAGTGAATAGAGTTGGCTACTCAAATAAGAGTACTGTTACTTCAAAATAATATTAACAGTGGGCAGTGAAGGAACCTAGCAAAGCAAAAGTAGTAAAGTAGTAAGTAGTAAGTAGTAGTAGTAAAGTACTATATTTAAGTAACAATTTTAGTGTCTTTACTTAAGTGGATAATTTTTACTTTTACTTCACTACATCTGAGAGCAGGTATCTGTACTTTCTAGTATTATGTGTAAGTATTTTTTATGATAGTTTGAGACCTGCTGAAAAGGCTGAGGAGTTCATTTTAACATGTTCCTGCTTTGAGCAAACTAAAATACATGAAGAAAAAGAGCTGGAAAATTGATAGTTTCAGCACAAATCTTTAGCAAAATCACTACATTTGAAGCTGTTAGACCTCAAAATCAGTGCAGAATTCTTTTACTTTTTACTCTTTAAGTACATTTTAAATGGGTAGCCTAGTTTAATACTGTTACTTAAGTAGATATGTGATTATATATTTATTTTGAGTATTTTTTTGCTCTGTTGTCTGTACTTTTAATAGTAACAAAATTAAGTACTTCTTCCACCACTAGTGCACCAAGAAAAATAAGTGTACAGTAATGAAGTATTTGGTGAAACTACTATTCAAGTAAGAGTTGAACATACAATCCGTGTATAATAATAAGTAAGGGTATTATTACACTGTAAATATGTTACTTAAGTAGTAGTAAAAGTATGGAGTCTGAAAACTAAATGAGAATTATGATTTTATTAAAGTTACTCCATACTCTCTTCATAAACATGTTTTTACAATCTGATATGATGTCACTGGACAGACATAGGATTATATATTAGTAGTGGGCCAAGAAAAGTAAGAGTAATGAAGTATTTGGGGAAACTACTCAAATAAGGGTTGAACACACATCAGTGTTTAAGTGTATAATAATAAGCAAAAGTACTGTGAAACTGTAAAATGTTACTCAAGTTAGTAGTAATAAATGTATAGAGCCTAAAAACTCCATGAGAAGTATGATTTTTTTCAAGTTACTCCAAAGTACTCCACACCTCTCCATAAACATGTTTTTAAATGTGGATCTGTGATGTAAAGGATTATATAAGTCACATACTTGACAAAGAATAGACTTGGCAAATCCTTTTCCAAAGAGAGATTTAAGAAACGCAATGGATCAAATCATTTTATTCTGTGGCAAGTCTGTAGGCTTACTCACCGTAACGCTAACTTTTACTCGAGTAGGAGTACTGTTACTTCAAACGAAATATTATTCAAGTAAAATTCAAGGTTCTATATTACACTAAATTGGCCTTTGTGTGGTTTAAGTGTTAGAATCTTGTTTGCTCATCAAAAACATACCTAGAGTTGTGTTTTGTTTCATTCACACATGTTCAGTAATCTTTTATTATAAGTCTGTCTACATTTCCAAAGCTCAAAATGCTCTGTTCCACCTTGTGATGTCATAAAGTGCTAGTTTTCAAGTTAACAGCTACTTTTTAGATTTTGTTCAGTAGAGATCGGCAATTCCAGGACTGAAATTATCCAAATGATTCTATTGAAGGTGTGTGGAGTTTAAACACACAGTGGAGCACTTCCTGTATCACCACATGACATCACAAGGTGGAACAGAGTGTTTTCTGTCTGAGAGAAGAACTCTGTTTGCGTGTTAAACATGAGTGAATGAAACAAAACACAACTCCAGGTATGTTTTGATGAGGAAACATTATAACAGATCGGAAAAAAGCGTAATATGGGCCCTTTAATGGTGTCAGAAAACGACTCTTAAAAGTGTAATTTATTCAGTGCTGAAATCCCCTATCAACACTATTACATAAACTATATATTTCTATGGACAGTCAGGTTTTTCTGCTAGTTTAAATGTATGTGCAGTCTCCCATTCACCCTCACAGCTCAAAGCCACAAGCTGAGGCATGATCGAGCATCTGAGACTCGATTTAGATCAGTTTTTTCCTGTCTGGCAACGCTACTCTCGGACTTATCAAACACATTAATCATGAAATAAGATGGAAACTGGCACTTTTGCAGGTAGCGTAAAAAGGCTCAGAGGAAACCACATGCTAAATCACACGGGCTGTATGCGAGGAACAGAGGTGGCTATTCACACCAGCGTAAAACCATCATAAAGCGCTCAAGGTTAGACCGTTCATCTGAAGACTGTCATTTATGGCCAGCGCATTCTATGAACAGCGTGTCCTTGAAATACCAACTGATACTCTGCAACATTCCCCGCACCGTGTGAAGCTAACTGAAAGCACTCGGAATGTTCTACAGTATGATATTAAACAGCTTTGCGTTACGTTTACTAAATTACATGTGGTTTTATAACTAAAAAATACCTAGAAAAACAGGTATTCGGACTGCGCAGGGTCGCCTCTCCACAGATCTGACCTGTATCTTGGTCTAGTTCGGTCTCCATAAAGATAGAAAGGTTTAATATCATACTGTGAAACATTCCAAACAAAGCAATAACATCTCCATGGAGAAAAGGAGACACAGTGCACCTTTAGTCTGATCTTTATTTGAACACAATGTGACTATAAAGAACTGACTTAGCTGGAACTCCAACAGGTGAGCTCTTTTGTGTTCTTAAACAGTCTCTCACACATAATTACAGGAACAAGTTAGCTAACCTGAGCCATCAGTTTTTCATTTAGTCACTCTCACCTTTTTTGTTCAAAATCAAACTCCCAAACAGGACCATGAACGCTTGTATCGATCACAGGCTCTGGAGTACGAAAGCTTTCAGAATTATTCATGTGCCAAGGATAGAAATCTGTGCATATTTGGGAAATCTGTGCATGTTTAGCTGTAGTTGAGCGTAAAATAAATATTTATAAACTCTTGAATGGGTCCAGTTGTACAGAAAATGTGTTAGAATGTGAATCGAAAAGTTACGACATCAAGAATTACAATCAGGAAATGAAAATATATGATTATGCTTTCTTCAGTACGAATACAGATTCACAGACTTGACTCCACTGTCAAAAATACATCATCACTTCACAGGAGTTATTTATGCAGCAGAAGAAACATCGACCGAGATGTTGGACGTTTGCACCGCATACGGACTGAACCAGGACTGAACCAGGACTGAACCAGGACTGAGCCAGGACTGAACCAGGACTGAACCAGGACTGAACCAGGACTGAGGCAGGACTGAACCAGGACTGAGCCAGGACTGAACCAGGACTGAGCCAGGACTGATCCCAGGACTGAACCTGGAGGACTAAACCAGGACTAAACCAGAACTGGTCTCAGGACTGATCCCAGGACTGAACCAGGACTAAACCAGGACTAAACCATGACTGAACCAGGACTGAACCAGGACTGATCCCAGGACTGAACCAGGAGGACTAAACCAGGACTAAACCAGGACTAAACCAGGACTGGTCCCAGGACTGATCCCAGGACTGAACCAGGACTAAACCAGGACTGGTCCCAGGACTGATCCCAGGACTGAACCAGGAGGATTAAACCAGGACTAAACCAGGACTAAGCCAGGACTGGTCCCAGGACTTAACCAGGACTGAACCAGGAGTACTAAACCAGGACTGAACCAGGAGGACTAAACCAGGACTGAACCAGGAGGACTTAACCAGGACTGAACCAGGAGGACTAAACCAGGACTGAACCAGGCCGTATTCTGATGGATAAAATAGACACAACATATTTTATGTATAACTGGACACATTCGAGAGTTTACAAATATTTATTTTATGCTCAACGTAGCCAAATGCAGGGATTTCCCAAATATACCCAGATTTTTATGCTATGCACACAAATATTTCTGAAACCTTTTGTATTCCATACTCCTGAAAATGTGGTATTTAAATCCATTTTGCATTTTTTATGAGTTTTCAGTCTATCCAACTTTTTATTTGGTTTGCTAATGTGTCACCATGGTAACTAATAAACATTCCTCCAATAAACATAATTGATTAATTAATTATTGTATTTATATAGCGCCTTTCATGACACCCAAAGCGCTTTACAGTTCATTATTCATTCACTCCAGACCTGGTGGTGGTAAGCTACTATAATAGCCACAGCTGCCCTGGGGCAGACTGATGGAAGTGAGGCTGCCAATCTGCGCCATCGGCCCCTCCGACCACCACCAACACTCACGCACACACCACTTTCATACTAGGCAATGTGGGTGAAGTGTCTTGCCTAAGGACACAACGTGTCTGGCGCCCCACTGTGGCACCTGGAATTCCCAGTGGTCTCCCATCCAAGTACTAACCAGGCCCGGCCCTGTTGAGCTTCTGAGATCTGACGGGATCAGGCTTTGACAAGCCGGTATGGCCAAGATAGCCAACATGTATGTAGAACACCCCTAGCGTTATGTCCTTGTAAAGGATGTACAGCGCTGTAGCTGTGAAGTGGCTTTGACATCATGGATAGAGAGAGTAAAAATGTACAAATAAAAAAAGAAATTTCATGGGATTTTTCTTGTTTTGTTTTTTTGTGTAGTGAAATTGTTTGAAGTGATAGAGACGGAGAAGACACTTTACCTGGTGATGGAGTACGCCAGTGGCGGTAAGTTACAAATTACAATGGATTCTTAAGCAGTGCACAATTTTTACAGTATATTCCCACATACATCATTAGGCATTAGTGTATATATAAAAAGATATACATATAAAAGAAAATACTATGATTTAATGTTGAAAATCACATTCTATTGTCTAAAGAAAAAGTGTTTGAAAGTTTACATGTATTACACAAACGACTAACTAGTAACTTTACCTGACCCAAGTACTTCACATAAAAGTATATAGCACAGAAATATCGTATAATGCAGTATAAAGTAACACTGTATAGGAGTAGACAGAAGAGCATAAAATGAAATACCAAGATATTCTGTCTAGTTAGTATTAAATATCAGGGAGAAGAGGTTATGATATTGAAAAAATGTGGTATATTTGTTATTAACTTAGAATTTCTGTACCTTTTTCTGTGCGCAGGTGAAGTATTCGACTACTTGGTGGCTCACGGCAGAATGAAGGAGAAGGAGGCCCGGGCCAAGTTCAGACAAGTGAGTGGAGACCAGCGCTGTAGACTGTAAGAGATCTATAGCTGCTTTGTATATGTAAACTGCTATAGACTGTAGAGACTATATGATGAGTGTAGACCAGGGGAAGCCAAACTTTTCTCCTCAAGGGCCACACATCGAAATACAAATGAAGTAGAGGACCAATCAAGGGTCAAACTGTAAATAGTCCAAATATGTGCATTAATAACAGGTTAGTTTAAGTCACCAGGCCGTTACTTTAGCTTTGATCGTCAATGGGACACACTCAGTATTTGAAAATGACTTTATTAAAGGGGAACTCCAGTACGTTTGAAGCTAAAGTCCGTTGCTAGAGGTGGTCGAATACTGTCAGCAGCCAAAAAAACAGCACAGATCAGTGTTTCCTCGGCAGTGATCTCACTGTGATATTAAGTCTGTCAAGACAACAAACTAGTGTAGTGATGGGGGCAAGTTAAAACGCCAATTTGCACAGAAGAGGCTTAACACCACTTTAACCCATCTTACAACAGCCACGAGTCTAACAAACAAAACGCTCTGTCTGGCTCACTCATTAGTGTCTGGAAATGTTATAAAACAACTTTATAAGCAGCTTTGACCTTACCTTTGTTGATTTCCCACTGCGCATGTGAAAGCCCAAAAGACTCGATCGCCAGTGTTGTTTCTAATACCATTTATTTATGAGTCAGTTATATTTTTTGAAAATGCTAAAAAAAAATACATTCGCAAACCATTTCCTTTCAACAACTTTCAGTTTCTATTGTTCTTCACCGTCAGTAGTCCATTCTCACTTGTTTCTTCTGGCGACTCAAGCTGCTCGTCACCGCTGGAGTCGACAGTCGAGTCTTTTGGGCTTTCACATGCGCAGTGGGAAATCAACAAAGGTAATGCTAAGGCTGCTTATAAAGTTGTTTTATAATGTTTCCAGACACTAATGTGTGAACTAGGCAGAGCGTTTTGTTTGTTAGACTCGTGGCTGTTGTAAGATGGGTTAAAGTGGTGTTAAGCTTCTTCTGTGCAAATTGGAGTTTTACATGGAAGTTAACAACTTGCCCCTTCGCTACACTAGTTTGTTGCCTTGACAGACTCACTGCCACAGCGAGATCTCCACCTAGAAAACACTGATCTGTGCCGTTTTTTTGCTTCTGACAGTATTCAACCACCCCTAGCAACAGACTTTAGCTTCATGCCGGAGTTCCCCTTTAAGGGTTAAGATTTTCAAATTACCTGCAGTAAAAAGTACTTCTTAAAGTAATATGGGCCAATATACCTGGAGGTCCAAGGAAAATAGTCTGAGGGCTGCATTTAGACCCCAGGCCATGTAGACTGTAACTAGGCTGTGGACTGTAGACTGTGGACTGTGGGCTGTCAATAGGTCTGTCACTATAATTACTATATTGACTTATCATTCAGTATATGAAAGCTGGAACAGTAGATTTTGGGGCTCAGTGCTTATTATGAGTACATTTTCTTTGCAATAACAGGGATATTTTTGTTGTAATATGATAAGATTTGAGCTGTACAATTGAAGGAATTGAATAAGCGTCTTCCATGACTTACTTTCAGTTCCTTCTTCTATGTATTTGCTGCAGCTCAGGTCCTTCAATTATACGGTATATTTACAAAATGTTTTACTGTTATTGTTATTGTCAGTGGCATAAAGTAGTTTCAGTTTTATTTGTAATTGCAATATTTCTCTGTAGCAATATATCACGCTTCAAAACGTATATGTGACAGGCCTAGCTATAGACTGTAGACTGTAGGCTGTGTCCTCACTCCATACTGTTCTATATAAGGCTTCAGACTGCACCAGCATCAGACTGGCTGTGTCACTGACTGCAGAGGAGATGGAGCAAAAGATACAATGGTCAGACACTTCCAAAAGCTGCTCTGACACCTAGTGGTAGTTATACACCCGTGCACTGACCAATCGAGTCAGGATTTTTATATAAATACTTGAAAGAATGCTTAGTAATGTAGTGTCCTTGCTCTCATACTCTGGTGTAACGTTTCCTGGCGAGGCTTTTCTCCGTGGAGATGTTATTGCTTCGTCTGGAATGGAATAAATTTGTCTGGAATTAAATTAAACCTTTGCTATCTTCATGGAGACTAAGCCAGATCAAGTTACAGTTCAGATCTGTGAAGAGGCGACCCGCTCACAGTCAGAATCCCTGTTTTTCTAAGTGTTTTTGAGCAATAGCGCCACCTGTAATTTAATAAATGTAAGGCAGAGCTGTTTAATGTCATACTGTGGGACATTCCAGTGACATATGTTACGGACCTCCAACCAAAAAGTTACACAGTGCACCTTCAAATATGAAATCTGAATTAAATTATCACCATTTCTGACATCTCATAGTACCACATTTTTGCCTAATCAAGCCAGAATGCGTGTCAAAATAGTGCTGTTCATTTGACATTCTCGGTATTGAAAATTCATATTCTCCCTTCCTGGAAATATGAGTCATTTTCGACGCTGTAGTTGTACAGGTGGGTGGCGTCTGTCATGGCAGAGCGTATGAAAGCTTCTGGTGCCATATGCTGTAAAAGATATCACTGTGCCAGGTAAAAGAAAAATAAATAACACCGGATGCCTCTCCAAGGACCAGAGAAAAAATGAGCCCAGAAAAGAGCAGCTCGTCTTTAGCTCCGAAAGGTCATAGACAACAATGAAGGACGTGTTATAAAGGGAGAGGTGTAGGGTAAGAGTTACATCAGATTTCAGCTGGACCACACAGGTTTCAGAGAGGTGAGAAATTGGCACTGTTGTCATAGCGATTAGGAATGAAAGATAACAAATATTGCGTCTTTCGAATGGTCAGAAAGCGGCCGAATTGGTGCCTATATACAGGAAACTGGAACCTAAACTGTTTCAAGGTCCTATATTACACAAAATTACTCTTGTGAGCTTTAAGATAATTATGTTATAATGTTGTTATCTCATCAAAACATGCCTGAAGTTGTGTTTTGTGTCATTCACACGTTTGAGTAACCCTTTATTATTAGTCTGTCTACTAGGATCCGACCAATATATCAGTTGGCTGATATTATCACTTGGAAACATATCAGCTATCGGCCTAACTCTTGCCGATATCGGGCGATATTCCACGAGAACATGTTTTACCTTGTTATAAAGCTTAGACTCTCTATATTATGTCCATTTAATCCCATTTACAGACAGATAAATGTCCTAATATGTGGCGCCGCATCAGGATTTATCTGGGGAATAATTCGTCTATGTCCATTCCGCCCCTGAACGCATCGCCATGTGCGCTTGTTTACAGCCGCAGCCATAGATCCATGTGCGCACATATACGGTCTATGTATTCTTTTTATGGATGACCATTTTGATTCCGGATTAAAAGGACAGTTCTTAGTGCAGACTTGTGATCTGAGAGGAGCCTGTGTGAGGCTGAGTGTTGGAAATGTGTTGGTTTGAAGCTCGTTTTGGTTTTTTCTCATTGGTTAACGATTAGCTGCTGTAGCTCGCACACATAAACAGGCTGTTTTCTCTTCTATTAGCGACTGTAAAGTGACTATAGTGGCCTTATACATGTTACTGGACACGCACTGATATGTAAATGAGGTGTGAATTATCAGCATTTAGCATATCATTAATTACTGCGGCGCACACACATTTATTGCTAAAAGCTAATAGCAGTAGTTTACTTACAGCACTGGCTAGAATGTCATACAAAAATGCCATTAGGCCGACCTACTGTCTTTAAATATGACATAAAGAGGCAGAAGAACAATAAAAATATCTTAAACAAACCTAATTGAAAATCCAAGCTAATCCGAGCCAAACCTAAGTTTTATAATCAACTAAAGATTTACAGTGAATTTTTATATTGCTAAACATATCAGCAACAAAATCCACATCAGTTGGGCCCTTCTGTCTAAATCTCCAAAGTGGAACAGAGTGGTATGTTTTCAATGAGGAAACATTATAACATAGCTTAGAAAATAGCGAAATATGTTTTTTTTTTCCAACTCAGACTTGCAACTGAATCCAACATCCTTTCCAAGTTGCTCCAAAGATAAAAAAGTGTAAAAGTATAAATTATTTCTTCATATTGACTGCAGCGAAACATCAAAAAGAATCTTGAAAACTGATTTTGTCTTGAACATGGCAGCAACTCTACATATATATAATGCTGAGAGTACACACACTATGGCATTAAACTTATCTCCATGGAGACAAGCAGTATATATTATGAAAATCAGACATTGATATTTGCTTTTTTGCTCTTTTGATGTAATGTCTTTGTCTTTGTCTCTATCTTTGTTATTCTGTATTGTCCAGATAACAATAAATGAAAATGTAATATTAATATTGGCAACAGTTATTTTAATTGTCATGATAATTCCGATTAATTGTAACCATAGTAAGAATGCACAATTTTCAAGGTATTTTTTTATACCTTATATATTTATATGCATCTATTTATACAAACAGCTGTAATTGGATAATGCCATACTGTGGGACATTCGAGGTAAAGCATCATTCCATATAGTCAATTTACATAGATCAAGGCTTCTCAAAAGTATTGAAAATCAGATACTAATCAATACTGAAACTGATATTGAAGCTTGAAAATTGATACTGCAAAAAATTCACTTTAACAAGACAAAATTTGAGCTTCCCTGAACAGTTTTAGTGCGAGTTGTAGTTTGAGTGTGAGGGTCTGTTTAGCTGTGCACATTCTCTTCTCTGTTCGTTTTAATTTTACGACAATTATTTATATTTTTGACTTGTTTCTGTTGTGATTTTAATGTCTTCTTATTCTGTAAAGCTCTTTGAATTACAAATTGTGCTATACAAATAAACTTGTCTTGTCTTTATCAGAGCTAGTATAAGATCTCATGCTAAGATGAAGAAAGTACTATTATTTTGCATATGAAAATTACATTTGATTACTACATTTTTGAGGCATTGCAATCTGTAATGAATATTCAGTGAATGCCTAAGTATCATAAAAACAAATCAAGCTGGAAACTTTAGTAGCGTGACAACACTACATAGCTCTATAAGGTTATCTAATACTTTCTTGCTTTCAGCCACAGCCGACATGTACTCACTTGCCTCACTCCTACAACTAAAAATACAAGAGTTTAAACAGAGGTCACACACACAGAGCAGATCAAATAAATCTGGGATACTCTTCCTAACACGCCACTATCTTGCTCCTCGCCCTCCCTTCCTTTGTGCCCTTGACCCTAACACCTCCCCCTCCCTCCTTCCCAAACAAAGCCTCACATCTCTCTCTCTCTCTCTGTTCCAGATTGTCTCCGCAGTGCAGTATTGCCACCAGAGGAGGATAGTACATCGTGACCTGAAGGTGAGGATCTCCAATGTTTCACGTTTTGATAAATGTGATATCAGATTTCCCCTGGACCAGTTCTCGGATCATGTTACATCCAACTGCGGGGCCTTATCCCAGCGTAATACATCATAGCTCTGGGAGAATTGACATAGAAATTGGAGATGGTCTTTTTTTTAGTCTATGCCGAAATCTGACATTTGTTTTGCTGCTGTGCAATACCAATATTTACCGATTTTAATCGCTGATGTTAAAGGTTACATTCTTACTGTGAGTGGGCTTGCCTCCCCACAGATCATACATGAAACTGTGGAACTTTCCAGGCTTTATCTCCATGGAGAGAACCTACTTATTCCTCACTTACCATATGCATTCCAGGAAACATATATTTTAAAAAATTTATAAGCCCTTTTTGATTCCCGGATAGTAAAACTATTAGTGATACGGATATTTGAACTAATTGCCCATCTATGGTAGTAATATCACTGTTTTACCCCACAGGCGGAGAATCTGCTCTTAGACGCAGACATGAACATAAAGATTGCAGATTTTGGCTTCAGTAACGAGTTCACGGTGGGCAGTAAACTGGACACGTTCTGTGGCTCTCCTCCGTACGCTGCTCCAGAGCTGTTCCAGGGAAAGAAGTACGACGGGCCTGAGGTGGACGTGTGGAGTCTGGGGGTCATCCTCTACACACTGGTCAGCGGCTCTCTACCCTTCGACGGACAGAACCTCAAGGTGGGGCTTCATATGGGGTTTGTAATGTGGTCTCTGAAGTGGGTTGGGGTCATAGTCTTTGTTTAAAATAAAGATGGAGGGAGTCGAAGTTTAGCTTTTGTTTGTAGTTATGTTTTTAAAGGGCCTGATATTAATATATTGTTGTTAAGGCATAAAGGTCAAAGGTGATAAATATGATCTGTTAGTTTTCAATAGCTTTTTCTCAACTAATAAGACAAAAGTTATTAGGGGTGTAAGAAAAAAATCAATTCAGTGATATATTGTGATACTTCATTGGACAATTATTGAATCGATTCAAAATGCGTCTGAATACTACAATTCATTAGTTGCAGTCACTGTTCTCATGATTTAAAAAAGGCAATAAATTTGATTTTTCATACAATTTGGTTCTCATGAAGGTGTAGTTGACAATATATAGAAGTAATTATTGATAAATTGCGATATCGCATCCATTGTTTTAGTATTGGGATATATCGTGATATATCGAATCATGCATACAGTTGTGCTCATAAGTTTACATATCCTGACATAATTTGATTGATTTCTTGTCCATCTTTCAGAGAATATGAATGAAAACACAAAAACTTTTCTTTCACTCATGGTTAGTGTTTGGGTGAAGCCATTTATTAACAAACAACTGTGTTTCCTCTTTTTAAATCATAATGACAACAGAAACTACACAAATGACCCAGTGACAGTTTGGAGTGTTTTGTGATAGATGTGGATGTTATTTTCTCTGATGGTAAATCTGCCCATTCTTCTTGGCAAAAGGCTCCAGTTCCTGTAAATTCTTGGGCTCTTGTCTGAACTGCAGCTTGAGATCTGCCCAGAGGCTCAGTGATACTGAGGTCAGAAGAGACAAACACTCCAGAACCTTCACTTTATTCTGCTGGAGCCAGTGACAGGTCCACTTGCCTTTGTGTTTTGGATCATTATCATGTTGGAATATCCAAGTACGTCCCATGTGCAGCTTCTGGACCAAGAAATCATAAACTCTGCCAGGGGATGTAAACTTATGAGCACCACTGTATCATGCTATGTATCGTATCGTCAGACCCCTAGATATTATTGACAGGTCACCTTTTTCATCCAATCAGGAGTATTGTTACTAAGAATCATGGGAAACCCTATCTCAGACTCTCTGTCATGGTACATTTGCACAAACGACAAAAGCACAAATATAACCTGGCTCACACCAGACTGATGTGTGTATCACTCATTATCAGTCTGGGATGGATTTCGCTGAAAACAATCGGAAAATGCAAAACATCATGACAACTGTTGGAATCTGACTGATTAAAGCAACACAATCAGGAGAACAAGCTGTAAAATCTAAATTTGACTATATCCAGTTGAGAAAAAAGCACAGGCATCTTCCCTGTCCACACATGGTCTGTACTGATGCTAAAATAGGCTGCAGTACTTTAGCTGGTGAGGCCATGTTTGTTTTTGTTAAACTACTGCCTGACACTATCCCACACAGCTGTTTCTGTGTCATGGTGCATTTTCAAGCATAATTGGTGATTTAATTTATAACAAGCAATTAGCGCTAAATGCTACATGGTAATAAATGTATGCTAGCTAATTGAGTATGTTTATCACAATCCTATAATGTAACCAGTGTGTCTGTATTTAGCACAGTGAATTAGTAACAAAACAAAACAACACAACAAAACATTTGGCTGATTATAATGAGCTGGGCTAAATAGCATATATTATATTTATTGTAGATCAGGGGTCTCCAGCCTGTAGCCGTGGTCTACTAGTACTTAATAACTATACATACTAGTATTACACTGAATAATTAATGAAAGGAGTATGTAGGTGGGGCTAAATAAAGTACAAAATAAACTAAAACATGTTTCTTACTCATAGTTTGAAATAAAGTGCAGGCCCTTTAATACAGTATCTACAGTATTACCAAGTCTACCAAATGGACACAAAGAAATGATGTATTGACAAAAATGTGAGCATATTTGAATGATAAAGACAGAATTTTAGCTACGACTGCTTCACTAGGCACTTTTACACTCTCCAGCTGCCCATAAATGCCTGTACGTCTGAGAGTATCCAGTGTCAGGCAGCATGGGATTGGCCTAAACCTGCTAAGTGTCATATCAGACCACACAGATAGACTAAAATTCCAATTAAACCAAACAATATCAAGGTCTTGTTATTTCTAAGACTGCTTTTTTCACATTTGGAGCCACATTAAGCATCGGATTAGTGGTTAGTCAGATAATCAGTTCATGTTTGAGTTGATATCAGGGAATTATGACCTGATCTTGATTGCATGTTGTTTCTGTTTTGAGTGGCTTAACTCAAAATACTCAATTTGCAACTACAATTGGACACACATAAAAACTACAGTAGTACGGTATTAAACTTCTGTCTTACATTTATTGAATTTTGGTGTTGAAACAGACATGCATTCTTACTGTGATTGGGTCCACTTCTCCACAAACTAACCTGATGACATGTCCTGCTTGTCTTCTTCGTGCTGGATAAGTTTAATGCCGTACTGTGGAACATTTCAGCCAAGGCAATATCGCCACTATGAAGATAACAATATATTTTGAGGCTCAGAATTTATCGTGTGTAGAATTTGCTTGCCATAGTGGGGAGATTTGGGGCATTTTTATGTAATACACTGAGATTTGAGGTGTACTTGCATCACCTTGCTAAAATAATTGCGAAATAATAAAGTCATTTTTTACCAGAATTTACTTTTTTGCCTTAATTCCAAGTTTTGGATACATTTTTCATTAAAAGCAACGAGATGCAACAAATAAATAGAAGTTGACATCCTAAGAAAATTCATAATTTTGACACATTCCTAAAATAATCGCATAAGTAAATTTTTCAAGTTTTTCAGGATGATAGAGTTAAAAATAGGTTTACTGACGTTATTTTGTTTTGTGTCAGTGGCTTAAAGTAATTTCAGTATTATCATTTATCCCAATATTTCTCTGTAACAAAATTTTATCCTTCAAAATTAGTTATCGTGACTACTGTGTTCCTTAAAAGTGCTGTTGGAAGGTCCGTCAAAGCTTTTCTGTTATTGCTTTGTCTAGAATGTTTCACAGTATGGCATTAAAGCTTTCTATCTTCACGGAGACCAAATCAGACCAAGTTAAACATCAGATCTGTGGAGAGGCGACCCCCGCTCACAGTCAGAATCCTTGTTTTTCTAGGTATTTTGGAGCTATAAAACCACCTGTAACTGAGTAAATGTAAAGTAGAGCTGTTTAATGTCATACTGTGTAACATTCCAGGCAGAGCAATGACATCTCCATAGAAACAAACAGGCAACAGAGAGAGAAAAACTCCATGAGAAAAGTTACACAAGTAGCTTCAATATTATCGTTTATCATACTATTTCTCTGGAGCGATATATCACGCTTCAGAATTTGTTATCGTGACAGGCCTATATGCTCCAGAAATTGTAAATAATTCTACTTAAAACCACTTTTTTTTACGCGTAGTGTCCCAAAAACACACTTTTCACTGCTTTGGCTGCCCACAGGGATGACCTCGAAGAGAGCCACTTGAAATGAATAAATTAAGTGTGGAATTTCCTGCTTTTGTCACTGGGACTGACCCACTTGGCCTGATTCATGAGTTTCAATATAAGGCTGGAATGCGGGGGGGTCAGATCAGGGCACCCTCGCCGCTATATTTCATTGTCCGTTTGATTGTTTTTGTGTGCAGGAGCTGAGGGAGAGGGTGCTGAGGGGCAAATATCGCATCCCCTTCTATATGTCTACAGACTGTGAAAACCTGCTCAAGAAGCTGCTAGTGCTCAACCCGGTCAAACGAGGCAGCCTAGAGGTAGAACGTTTTAAAGGCTTCTTCTTCTACTTCTTCCTTTCTTCTTCTTCTTCTTCTTCTTCTTCTTCCTTTCTTCTTCCTTTCTTCTTCATCGTCTTTGTCGTCTTCATCTTTGTCATTGTGGTCTTCTTCTGGTCTTCTTCGTCTTCTTCTTCTGGTCTTCTTCTTCCTTTCTTCTTCTTCCTTTCTTCTTCTTCTTCCTTTCTTCTCCCTTTCTTCTTCATCATCTTTGTCATCTTCATCTTTGTCGTCGTCGTCTTCTTCTGGTCTTCTTCTTCTTCTTCTGGTCTTCTTTGTCTTCTTCTTCTGGTCTTCTTCTTCTTCCTTTCTTCTTCTTCTTCTTCCTTTCTTCTTCTTTTTCATCGTTGTCTTCATCGTCTTTGTCGTCTTCATCATCTTTGTCGTCTTCATCTTCGTCGTCGTCGTCGTCTTCGCCGTCTTCTTCTTCGTCTTCTTGTGGTCTTCTTCTGGTCTTCTTCATCTTCTTCTTCTGGTCTTCGTCTTCTTTTTCTGGTCTTCTTCGTCTTCTTCTTCTTCTGGTCTTCTTCATCTTCTTCTTCTGGTCTTCTTCGTCTTCTTTTTCTGGTCTTCTTTGTCTTCTTCTTCTTCTTCTGGTCTTCTTCGTCTTCTTCTTCTGGTCTTCTTCGTCTTCTTTTTCTGGTCTTCTTTGTCTTCTTCTGGTCTTCTTCGTCTTCTTCTGGTCTTCTTTGTCTTCTGGTATTCTTCTTCTGTTATTCTTCTTCTTCTGGTCTTCTTCGTCTTCTGTTATTCTTCTTCTGGTATTCTTCAATTTTAATTATTTTTTTAATGTGTGTTAGTCTTATCTTTTGTTATGTCTTGATATGTTTATTTGGTTATTAATGTGCCTCACAATGACTAAAATTATATTAAAATAATAATAAAATTAAAAGGTCCCATATTATGCTATTTTCTGATCTATGTTCTAATGTTGTTTCCTCATAAGGGGGGGGTCAGGTGCTATGAGTATTGGGCAGCAAGCTGCCCCCGCGACCCAGCCGGATTAAGCGGGAGAAGATGGATGGATGGATGTTTCCTCATCAGAAACATACCTGGAGTTGTGTTGTTGAGTTGTTTCATTCACACGTTTAACACACTAAGTCTAAATCTAAATCCTGCATATTTAGGCTGAGTTTTTCTCTCAAACTGAAAACACTCTGTTCCACCTTGTGATGTCATGTGGTAACACAGGAAGTCCTCCATTGTTTTTAAAATCCATGCACCTTCACTAGAATCATCTGAATTTGCCAAACTCTACTGAATTAAAGGTAAAAGGGTAGCTGCTAATTTAAAAACAAGGTGAAATAGAGCATTTTGAGCTTGGGAGATATAGACAGACTAATAAACCAGGGTTACTCAAATATGTGTGAATGAAACAAAACACGACTCCATGTATGTTTTTAACGAGGCAGTGGCATTATAACATGGTTTAAAGCTCTCAAGAGTCGAGTTTGCGTAATACGGGGCCTTTAATGATTTAGACACTGCACAATTTACAGAAAGACTGAAATGGCTTGATGTTCATTAGCATAAGCATACAGAAATATAAATTGATGTCAATGCTCGGGTATTAACATCATGACATAATTGGCTATTTAATTTATATCAAGCAATTAGCTCTAAATGCTACATGATGATAGACGCTTGGTTGCTGATTGAGTATGTTTATCACAGGCCGATAATGTAACCACTGAATTATTAATTGGCTTTACAAAACAAAATTAACATTTGGTTGATTCTAATAAGCTGGGCTATTATATTTATTGTAGATCAGGGGTCTCCAGCCTGGAGCCATGAGCCACCAGTAGCTCTCCTCCTTCTTCAAGTAGCTCGCCGAGGGGTTTAGGAATTATACATATTACACTGTATAATTCAAATCTGATTCGTCACATGCCTGTTAGCAGAGGTGGGGACTTACAAGTCGTGACATGGACTCAAGTCAGACTTGAGTCACTATTTTTAGGACTTGAGACTTGACTTGATAAAATGGACTAAGACTTGGGATTCGACTTGGACTTGAAGGTCAGTGACTTGGGACTTGACTTGGACTTAAGACTTGAGAAGACTTGATGCTTTTCCTAAAAAAAATACATGTTTGTAGAAAATACTTTTCTCTTTTCAGTTGATACATGCAGTGCTCCATTTTACAGGAACAAACTGGAACATGTCCCCCACTTCTCGGTTTGTTACTTTAGATGTAACTGAAGTACTGTGATATACTATCCTCAAATGTACTACAGTAATATACAGTACAATACACTAAAACAGAGGGAACTACATAGAACATGACCCTTCTATTTCAGTGCAGACTACATGACAAAATAACTGCATTTTTAAATCTTAATTCGTTCTATTTTGACCGTAATGATTCACATTAAGATCTTGTCATGACATTTTAAAAGGAAAAAGTAGCATTTCTACAACTTTTTATATAAATATTTCCTCAGATATACATAAGCATGACTTTTTAAATACAATTTAGGTTAAAAATCACATAAATTGTTAAAATGTAAGCTATGTTTGACACTTTGGTTTAAAGTCTTGAAATGACTTGAAGCTCAAAGCAGACAACTTGGACTTGACTTGACTCGAGAATCGAATAGGACTTTCCTCTTTGACTGTCTTTGACTTTGGACTTGACTCAGACTTGAGGTCAAAGACTTGAGACTTACTTGAGACTTGGAAAACAACGACTTGGTCCCACCTTTGCCTGTTAGTATTACTTTTGTCAATGTGTGCTTTATTAAATGCCTAATAATGTGCAGTAAGAAATGGATAGGTGTAGAACTGTACCCCATCTCAGACTAACTGTTCATTATATTAACTACTTTTCTTGTGATCTACAGGAGTTGTTCGGTAAAAGTAGCTCTCTGTGGGGAAAAAAGTTCAAGATCCCTGTTGTAGATTTCCATGAGCATTAGCTTGTAGCCTGTAGTTTCTGTTATGCTAATTGCTAACCTAACTAGTAGCTGTCAATGCTTTCTACCAAAACATTGTAATAATAAAATTGTGAAATGAGTAATTAAGGAAAATAGTTATACACTCAGCCCATTCATATAGTCACATTTTCTTTATGTTTTTGTAATTTTTAAGCAGCTTTTCTGTTTCTTTTTACTGTTAACTGGGATCAGATTGGTCAAAAATAGGGACACCTGGGATATTTCTTGTATAAAACTGAGACAAATCAATGGTTTTGGATAAATCTGCTGGGCTCAAAACTGGGACTATCCTTGGTAAATAGAGACGTCTGGTCACCCTATTCTGTATATTCCCTTAAGTTTTAGCTTGTATAGGGTGACCAGACGTCCCTATTTACCCGGGACAGTCCCAGTTTTGAGCCCTGTGTCCCCTGTCCCAGCAGATTTATCCAAAACCAGTGATTAGTCCCAGTTTTATTCAAGAAATATTCTAGGTGTCCCTATTTTTGACCAATTTGATCCCTGCCAACAGTAAAAAGAGGCATACATTGTCATTTGTTTAGGTAAAATAGAGAAAAGCAAACACAATTTTAACATTTGTCATGCTAATTGCTGTTCTGAATCGCTAAATGAACAGGTTGTTAATGCTTTGTGATGTTGATCAAGATTTGTGCTGAAGTTTGTTCAACAGAAACAAACGATTGACAGTTTTTTCGCAGCTGTTTTCATCTGTTTGCTCAGTCTATAAACGCGTTAAAAGACAGACTCAGACAATAATAAAAAAATACTTTTACTTTTCAGTCCTGTTCAAAAATGTCATGGAATAGTAAGTACAGATACCCGCTCTCAAATGTACTGAAGTAAAAGTAAAAACTACCTAACGCTAACACTAAAATCTACTTAAGTAAAGTACAGATACCTCAGTTTTTTTTTACTCAAATATAGTCCTTTACTACTTTTACTTCATTACATTCCACCGCTGTAAATCTGAAAGCTTTGCAGTCACATTTTAGCAGTGTAAATGAACGTCCATTTCTTTGCTGTGCTTATAATACTCTGTCATTAAATTGCTTTATGCCACGTCAATATTTCCCTGCATTTACGAGAGCTCGATACTAAAGATTTCTCCACCTAAGATAAAAATTGATCTTGCTTTTTGTTGTTCCTGACGATTAGGCTCTCTCATTTACTGCACTGGTGTGATCTCAGGAGGGCATTCTAGGTCCTGGTTTAATTACACATGATTAGATATACATTGTGTGTGTGTTAGCGTTTCGACACGCAGCTAACATTAATGATGCCTAATTATGTGTGCGTTTGTGTTGTGTTTTCCCATCAGCAAATTATGAAAGACCATTGGATGAATGTGGGTCACGAGGAGGAGGAACTAAAGCCTTACATCGAGCCGGAGGCGGACTTTGGCGATACATCCAGGATAGGTGTGTACTGCTGCCACTGCTGGGAGTGTTCTACACGTATCTCTATTGTCAGAATGTTAGTTACCATGGTGACAATACACATTTGCAAACACAGACAAAAACAGTCCGGAAATTCAAGAAAAATAAAAAATTTTCAGGAGTGTGTATGAGCGTTCATGGTTGTGTTTAGGTGTTTGATTTTCAACAAAAAAGGGGAGAGCGAAACAGGAATATTCAAATTATTGGATATTTTCAACCTGCAAACGCAAATTTATTATGAAATGTAGTTGCTATAGAAACAAGGGTGTGCAATTAAGGATATTTAGGGATTCAGTCACTTATGATCTTTTTGATAGAGCAGTCCACAGCCAATCCTCTGTCGGTAAAAGCATGTGGTTTGGAGCTCAGACTTTGAAAGACAAAATTTAAAGGGGCCAAATTGCGCTATTTTCTGATCTGTTATAATGTTTCCTCATCACAAACATTCGCATATGTTTAACACACAAACCCTGCATATTTAGGCTGAGTTCTTGTCCCAAACGGAAAACTCTGTTCCACCTTGTGATGTCATGTGGTAATACAGGAAGTGCTCCACTGTGTGTTTAAACAGCTGCAGAATTATTTGGATAATTTCAGCCCTGTAATAGAGAACAGAGCTAGGGGTGTAACTATATCCAAGTCTCATGATACAATATCGTCACAGTATGAACCTCACAGTACAATATTTATTGCAATATCAGGGGAAAGCTCATGATATGGTAGGAAGGCTCACGATATTACGATATTCTACATAATAACAAGACTGATTTTAAAATGCTTTGACCAGTCATTTGGTTCAACATTTATTGTCATTAGGGATGGAGCAATATCCAAATCTCTGTACAATATGTTCACCATATACATCTCACTGTACCAGATTTATTTTGTGGAGGCAAAAACAAAACTGTGAATCTGCTCCTTTTTCCTCTAAAAATGCCTTCACAAGACTTAATCCAAAGAATGAAGATTTCAAAGTGCTTAGAACAGTTATTTCTTCATGTCATCTGCACTGAAACAGAGCAAAGGATCATGGTCTATGTAGTCCCCTCCTTTTTTGAGTTATTTCTGCATCAGAACTATTCATTTAAGCAAAGAGACTTGGGATGGTCCATGATATTATTGTGAGACCTTTGACAATACGATATTGCGATATTTCAGTTATTGTTACATCCCTAAACGGAGCATTTGAGCTTTGGAGATGTAGACGGACTAAGAATAAAGAGTTAGTCAAACATGTGTGACAATTTTGTGTAATATAGAAAGAATTTAAACATTGAGTCAAACCTAGTCTGTTTCTTATCCGTGTAGACTAGTGGTTCTTAACCTTGTTGGAGGTACTGAACCCCACTAGTTTCATATGCGCATTCACTGAACCCTTCTGGGGTTCGATCATACCCTGGTTAAGAACCACTGGTCTAGAACCTCCTTACAATTTTTTTTTTTTTTTTTGTATTCATTTATTTTTTATACCTTATGCACATCATTTATAAATGTTGAGTCTCCTCCTGAGAGGTTGGTGAACATTGTACTGGCCTTGGTTGAACTACGCAATTATTAAAATGAGAAGTGTGGTACACCAGACCTCTGTAAGAGCGTCTCATTATTTTAATGGCCAAGTGAGCTAAGTGCCTCTATAAATAACAGCTAACACAGCTAATATTCTCAGTCAGCTTCTACAGTCAGTGTACAGTGCGACCATAATATTTGAATTATAATGTTTGATTAAAGGCGCACGGTTATGTCACTTTTGGGCTTCCACCACCTGCTTGTCATCTCCATGGAGATACATTGCTTTGCCTGGAATGTTCCGCAGTATGGCATTATACTCACCTCTCTTGTATTTATTCAGTTACAGGTGTATTGTTAAAATGACCTTGAAAAACATGTATTGTTACTGTTAGCTCTCCACAGATCTGACCTATAACTTGGCCTGGTTGCATCACCTGCTAGTCTCCATGGAGACAGATAAGTTTAATATCATACTTTACTTTATGGAGACTAGCTGGTGATGGACCCTCCAACAGAAAGGGTACATAGAGGATCTGTAAGTATTTAAGCATGGATCAGGCTATATAAATATACAAAAAACAATTTGTAAATATTGTAAAAACGCTCCCTAAACTTTATTTGCCTCAAATTCTTCAAAATGTAGTTTGTAAGGGGCCCATATTACACTATTGTCTGATCTCTTATAATGTTGTTTCCTCATCACAAACATACCTGAAGTTGTGTTTTGTTTTAGTTCACACATGTTAAACACACACCTTGCATAGTTATTCTCTCATACAGAAACATCATGTTTCATTTGTGATGCCAGGGACTACAGATGGAAACTAGCCTGTGGCTAAAATCTGGCATATTTACATATGTCTCATGTGTTCATTAATATGCACTGTCCCTTATAAATAAATAAATAAATAAATGTGGTGATACAGGAAGTGCTCCACTGTGTTTTTAAACTTTATACACCACTAGAATCATTTGGATAAATTCAGGCTTGGAATTGCTCATCTCAATTGAACAAAAGGTAAAAAGTAGCTGTTAACTTGAAAACTACCACTACATGACATCACAAGGTGAACCTTGAAGATGTAAACAGACTAATAATAAGGGATTACTCAGACATGTGTGAATGAAACAAAATACAAGATTCAATTTGGCGTAATATCGGACATTTCTTATAACTTTTAACTTCTTTGTATTTGGTCATCAGCATTAGTTCATGCTGATCTCATTATTGATGCTCTGCCTCTGATGTCATCAATGTTCCCTGGAGGCCTGATGCTAATTGAAGGCACTGCTCTGTCAGAAGCTCTGTTAGACTTTAATCTGATCTTTATTCTAACACAATCTGACCAGAAAGACCTGATTTAGTTGGAACAGCAACAGGTGAGTTGATGTGTGCTGTTAAACAAGTCTCTCACACATGAAATTACACTCACAAGCTCGCTACTTAGACACTGTCACCTTTTTCCTGAAAATCAAACTCCTAAACTGGACCATGAATGGTTGTATTGATCACAGGCTCTTGAAAATGTGCTGTTTAAATCCATTTTGCATTTTTGATTTTTTTCTATCTATTTAAGTTTTTTATTCATGTTTGGTGATGTGTGCATTGTGTCACCATTGTAACAGCTGAACATTCCACCAATAAAGGTGCATGGAGATCTCTATGAAGCATCAGTTGTGTGTTCTTGACTGTGTTTTCGCTGTGCCTGAACCCAGAGCTGATGGTGACCATGGGCTTCCCTAAAGATGAGATCACAGACTCGCTCCAGAACCAGAAATACGATGATGTCATGGCAACGTACCTGCTGCTGGGAAGGAAAGCTCCAGAGGTCAGTCAGTCTGCTCCTGTCATTATGGTGTCACCATAATCCCACCAAAGAACAAGAGACCGTTTTTAGGTTGGGTTCATGTGACGTCATTCGAAACTGTTCATTCTTTGTAGGATTAAATTACCCACATTACGCTGTTTTCTGATCTACGTTATAATGTTGTGTTTTTAAACTCCATACACCTTCACTAGAATAATTTGGATTATTTCAGACATGGAATTGTCATTCTCTAATGAACAAAAGGTAACTAATAACTTGAAAACTCGCTTCATAACATCACAAGATGGAACAGAGCGTTTTGATCTTTGGAGATGTAGACAGGATAATAATAAAAAGTTACTCAAACATGTGCAAATGAAACAAAATACAACTCCCTGCATGTTTTTGAGGAAGTAGCAGCATTCTAACAAGGCTTATAGGACCTTGTAGCCCTCCTTCTGTGCTACATGCCCGAGGCGTAATGGGCATTATTTAAGTCAGTTAACTTGTGATGTCTGAAAAGCAGTAATTAAGTCTGCAGTCACTCTTTCCCTGTCACGTGACAAAATTACCCATCCACCACCGATAATTAATCACGCCAAAGTAAATAAATGTCAAACTCCAAATAAAAAAGGTATTAGCTGCTCCACAACTTTCCCAACTTACTGTTCGGCTTTTGTGATTGCTTTAGTACATTTACCTTTATGATACACACTGCCAGTCAAAAGTTTGGACTCAGCTTTTCATTTTTAAATTATTTAAATTGTAGATTCTCACTGAAGGCAAAACTATGAATGGACACGGAATGTAATAAATAAAAGATCAACTCAAAATAACTCAAACTCAGCTTGTTTTAGATAAAAACCCTGGTTCTCTGATACAAACACTGTTCTCTGCATTGCACAAATACACAGGAACAATGAGGTCATTCTTAGTTTGCTAATGGAGCGATCATGTCTATCACTGATGTAAACAATTTTAGATTTTATATTGGGGCGCTAGTGGAACAAATCGTTTTAATAATAATAATAATGCATCAGTATTATATAGCGCTTTTCAAGACACTCAAAGACGCTTTACAGAGCATTATTCATTCACTCCAGACCTGGTGGTGGTAAACTACTATTGTAGCCACAGCTGCCCTGGGGCAGACTGACGGAAGCGAGGCTGCCAATCTGCGCCATCGGCCCCTCCGACCACCATTCACGCACACACCACTTTCATACTAGGCAATGTGGGTGCTGTGTCTTGCCTAAGGACACTACGACAGTTTTTGCCACTGGCGCCCCACTGTGGCACCTGGAATTCCCAGTGGTCTCCCATCCAAGTACTAACCAGGCCCGACCCTGCTTAGCTTCTGAGATCTGACGGGATCAGGCTTTGACGAGCCGGTATGGCCATGTTTTAGTGTCCTTAGGCAAGACACTTCACCCACATTTGCCCAGTAAGAAAGTAGTGTAAGTGTGAGTGATGGTGGTCGAAGGGGCCGATGGTGCAGATTGGCAGCCTCACTTTTGTCAGTCTGCTTCAGAGAAGCTGTGGGTACAGTAGTATTTTACCGCCATCGAGTGTGGCGTGAATGAACAATGCTGTGAAAAGCTTTGGGTGTTTTGAAAGCTGCTGTATAAATCCAATGATTCATTCATCAATTATTATTTGTAAGCTTCTTGTTATTACAAAGATTATTAAAATAAACACAAAAACGTTTCTTAATCTTCCAGGCAGCATTCATAGCAAGAAATTCAATTCTGTCAACTGGTTTTCTGATCAAATACATTTTGCAGCTCATCCAAGCTCCTTCTTCAGTTCTGAAACTTTTGTCCACTTGACAGAATTGAATTTCTCTTCGCTATAAAAAAAAAACAAGCACATTTTTTGAAACCCTTTTATCCACCAGTAGCCACGACAGACTTACTGGATACTGTTAATGCTCGTATGTGGCGAACAGCAGGGCTCGTATTGCTTTGTTCTGCAGTGCTTGAAGTTGAAAAGTGTGAAAAGCCTTCAGGTAGATTCAAGTAAAACTGCTCTCCCCATGACTCTTCTGTATATCTCTCCTTCAGTTTGAGGGCAGTGAGCCTCTGACCAACAGCGTCCTGGGACAGAGACAAAGACCGACCAGTGACATCAACAACAGCTCCAGCATCTCTCCCGCCCACCCCAAAGTCACACGCAGCATCTCAGCCAATCAGAAGCAGCGCCGCTACAGTGATCATGGTGGGGATGAGGAGGGAGGAGGAGGAGGAGGAGGGGGTGGTGTCGTAGAGAAGCCAAGTAAAGTAACCCGGCGTCCCCCAGCTCTGAGCGTGCTGCTGCCTGCGTCTCCTACAGGGGGAAGCTGCACTAGACAAAAAACTATATTTATACTATAGGAGCAATGTTTCTCACTTGGAATTCCAAACAGTTTAAAGTACGGTGCAAAAGTTTTGATGAGGATTTCAACTATTAAAGGTGCTAAAACACAACAATTACAAAGAAACATTTCAGGGTATCAGAGTTTACTGAGTGTACAATTGTAAAATGTTACACATAGTCATTCTAATAACAGTTTTAGAAGTTGATTTGTAATTTAAAAGCAGCAGTAGCTAGTTAAAAATATATATATTCCCAAAAATGTGAATATGAATTACAGTTAGGACACTTAACGATATTAAAGCCACAGTATGTAACTTTTTTGGCCAAAAAATAGACTAAAATCAAAGCATGTTTTTATTAGTGTTTTTGTTGAACTCAAAAACAGCAAAAAACATGCGTCCTTACTCGGAGTGGGCTTGCATCTCCACAAACCTGACTCGTTATTTGGCTTGAAGGAGAGGCTGCTGCTTGTTTCCATGGAAATATTGCTCTTTTGGCTATAATATTCCACAGTATGATGTAAAACTTGAGAATGCTCTGAAGTATGGTTTTTACTTTCTGTTTTCATGGAATTGTACCTCCTCCAGAAAATTACATACTGTATCTTTATGTATGCAAATGTAAACAAGATTTATCTATTTCAATACAAAGGCCACATGAAGAATAACACTAGTTAATGTTCTCATTGTTTCTCACTGTAAAACTGATGTCAATTTCCGCTTCCATAAAAACGCACCATTAAACATTTTAATAACACAAATTTGAATAAACCACTGAAGCCATTTTCATACCTCACATGAATCTTTTGCACTGTCCTGTACCATAAATATCTGCTCACAAAAGCATATAATACAGAGTTTATTGTTGGGCTCAATAGCAGCTTCCTCCTAATTTATGTGGGGCCATTGTGTGTGGCGCCATCTGCTGGCTGCTGTCCTGCAGCACCTCAAAGCATGAGGAGGGAACATCTTTACTTCAGACCTTGGCCCTGTACCACAAAGCTTAGGAAAACATCTTCAAATGTCCCTCTTTCTCTTATTTAGACAAATATTTAAACAAAATCAGTGATATCAGGTTTTATTACTGCAGAGAAAAGGGAAAGTTTCTTTTTTTTTTTCTTTTTTTTTTTCTAGCTAGTTTTGGCCAACAATATTTCAGTTAGTCACTCTCACCTCATATTGAAAATTTGTTGTTTAAATCCATTTTGTATATATATTTTAGTTTATGTGTCTTTTTTTTTTTTTTTACTTTATTCTTTTTTGATAGTGTTTGCTAATATGTGCATTGTCTCTCCATGGTAACTGCTAAACATTCCATCATAGACATACATGTAGAATGATGTTGATGTTACTGCAAAACATCTATCGTGGTTTATTTATTTCATCAGCATGTAACTTTGCAGTACAGGGCCCTGCGTACTTGGCCTGTATTTTGAAGTGTGGTGAAGTGGAGTGGTACATATATTTGGTTATTGCTTGCTGTTTGCCTTTTTATTGAGTTGTGTTTTTTTCCCAACATACTAGACGTACATCCTTAGTGTTAATACCACCTATCATGACTTCTTTCTGTGTTGTTTACATTGCAGTGGGTCCGTCGGTGCCCCCTGCTGTCTCGTACACCAAACGTGGCCAGGCTCTGAGCGTGGAGAGTGACCACAGGGAGGAGTGGGACGGAGCGCGCAGACTGGAGCTCAGCACGTCCAAAGGAGACGTGCCCGCCTCGCCACTAGGGGTGCAAGAGAGGAAGAAGACCACAAGTGCTGTAGGGGTAACCGTTGCTACGCTGTACGGTGTCTGTGGTGGAGTTGAAATTCGTGTAGAGCTACAGCTGTCTTTTGATATTTTCACAAAGTTTTAATCGAAAAAACACTTCACACTTGGTCCAAAGACACGAAACCCACATCTGTTTAAAGGTGCATTGTGTAACTTTTCTGGTGGAGGGTCTGTCACATGCCTGGAATGTTCCACAGTGTGACATTAAACAGCTCTACCGTACATTAGGGTAGGGTTGGGTGGTATCCAAATTTTGATACCGTTAAACCTCAGCATTTTACCGGGTTATACGGTATTACCGTGACTAATTAAGAATTATTCTGTAGCATTCAGAAACAGAAGAGCAGCATTATATTTGAAGATGAAGCACAAGTTCTGATCAAACCAAACTTTGCAACGCGTTCAAACACATCAGCGTCAGTACACAAGCTGTTTTTATCAGTGCTTATACTCTCTGCAAATAAGCCAGTCAGGTTTTTTGCTTCTTCCTCGCTGCGTGTGGATGGAAATCTCCGAGCGTAACGACGTTTAAAGAGGAGAGAGAGCGGAGGGGAGAAAGTTCGTGCTGTGGTTTTATGGCCTTATGCACACTTTTTTTTAATGACAGTAATGAAACTGATACCGTTGCTACTTTTTGATTCCTCGGGATATCAGATTACCATATTACCTTATTACCACTCAGCCCTACCTTACATTTATTCACTTTCAGGTGGTTTCATATATCAAAAACACCTATAAAACAGGCATTCTGACTGTGAGTGGGGGTGCCTCTCCACAGATCTGACCTGTAACTTGGTCTGGTTTGATCTCCATGAGGACAGAACGGTTTAATGCCATACTGTGGAATATTCCAGACAAAGCAATAACATCCCCCTCAAGAAAGGCATGTGACAGACCCTCTACCAGAAAAGTTACACACACAAAAAAAATCGATCTTTCTCAAACTTTGTTGAATTTAAGCAGACCCAATGAAACATAAAATCGAGGCAGGATCTTCACCTTTAAAGGTCCTATAATACGCTAAACTGACTCTTGTGAGCTTTAAGCCATGTTATAACGCTGTTACCTCATCACACATGTTTGAGGAACCCTTTATTATTATTCTGTCTACATCCCCCAACCTCCTAATACTCTCTCTACTCAACCTTGTGATGTTATGAAGCTATAATTTTAAAGTTAACATCTACCTTTTACCTTTAGTTCAGTAGAGATGGGCAATTTCAGAGCTGAAATAATCCATCTGATTCTAGTGAAGGTGTATGGAGTTTAAAAAAACAGTGGCACATTTTCTGTATTACCACATGATATCACAAGGTGGAACAGAGGGTTTTCTCAGCCTAAATATGCAGGATTTGTGTGTAAAACATGTGAATGAAACAAAACACAACTTCTGATGAGGAAACAACATTATAACATAGGCAAATCAGAAAATAGTGTAATATAGTTTATAGTCAAAAATAATAATATGGTTAGAATAATTTTTCGTGTTTCTTTTTGTCCTTTTCACAACCAGACCAACGGATCCATGACTCGTAGAAATACTTATGTTTGTGAGCGTTCTTCAGACAGATACTCGGCTATTCCCAACGGCAAAGACAGCAGGTAAGAACACTGCCTACGCAACATACGGCTTCAGGGACACGAACACCAGGAGAGCACAGCTGAAGTGTTGTCGCTGCCCTACACAAACCGACTGTACAAATACTGTGGGAAGTTTTTTGTACTTAAATGTAAATAATAAAAAACTGTAAAAGTTCTAGTACAAGACTAAAGCGTAGTTAAACAGTTAAAGGACCTGTATAGCCTATGTTACAGGTACCGCAGTTTGAAAACTACTGCACTAAACACATGGCATGAGACACAGTGGTGGAAGAAGTACTGTTGTGTTACTTAAGTTGAAGTACAGATACCAGAGCAAAGAAATACCCAAGTAGATTTTTTCATGTGATACTTTAACTCTTACTTAAGTAAAAGTATTAAAGTAAAAAATTTACTTGAAGAGTAAAAACTCATAGTGATTTTGAGATCTATTAAAACTTCAAATGTACTACTTTTGATAAGATTTGTGCTGACGTTTGTGCAACAGAAACTACTGAATCAATGTATTTTCCTAGCAGTATATTAGTATAGTATAGTATATATTAGTATATTTTTGATGCTCAAACTATGAATGTATAAAAAAAACCCTCAGCCTTTTCAGCAGGTCTCAAACAATCATCAAAAATACTTTTCAGTCCAGTTAAAAAATGTAGTAATGTAGAAAGTACAGATAGCAAATGTAGTAAAGTAAAGTAAAAACAATACAGTCTGAACCAGGTCTAAACCAGGACGGAATCTCATCTAAACCAGGACTGAACCAAGTCTAAACCAGAAGTAAACCAGGTCTAAACCAGAACTGAACCAGGTGGCTCTCTGCTGTCTAATTCAAAGCACTTAACTTATTATTATTGCATTTATTTAATTTTTCTGTTTGTATAATGTTAAAACACACTGTTGATTTAATAAACACACAAATGAACAACAAGTGAATGGTTTTGCTTTCATTCCCATACTGTACCGAAAATGAACCGAACTGTGACCTCAAAACTGAGGGACGTACCGAACCGTGATTTTTGTGTTCCGTTACACCCCTACCTCCAATGTATACCTACAACTTATACTAGAGTACAGAGCCTTACTACTTTTACTTCATTACGTTCCACCACTGATGACTATTCTAAACCTTTCCTTCAGATACCTAAAATTCATACCTAATATTTATACTTGAGTACACTACTTTACTGCTTTTACTTCATTCTGCTCCATCCCTAAAGACACAGTTCTAAAAGTCCTTTTGTTCTGCCTGTCGTCCGTGTGCAGTTTGACTGAAGTCTCTGGCAGTACCCCGTCTACAGCCCTGAGCTCCACGCGACCTCGGCACACCAAGTCCATGTCCTCATCAGGGCACCCCTCCAAGAGCACACTGCCCCCTATTGACGACAACTCAGAGCTCAAAGCCAGGTCAGACTCACCCAAACACCAAGAGGGGGGAAAGATCACTGTGATTTTTCCATTGTTTTTATAGATTTTTTAAAGTTTTAAGACAACATATAGTGACGAAAACATAGACATGCACATGAAGGAGGAACATAAGTAAATACACACATACAGTATATATGATCTATAGTGCTATCAGGAAATTGATCCCCACATGACCAACAATACCAAAACTAGTATCACCAAGAAAATAGGCTATAGAAATAGAAAAGATAAATAGAAAAAGAGGAGAGAGGAGAAACTTGGCACTGACGGTGTTAAGGACTCTGCTCTGTTCTGTGTACTGTCAACACATCTCTCGATGTTCCGAAGTATGGGTTTAAAGGGCTTATATTACTATTTTCTGACGTTATAATGTTGTTTTCTCATCAAAAGACATCTGGAGTTGTGTTTTGTTTCATTCACACATATTTAACACATAAATCTAGCATATTTAGGCAGAGTTCTTCTCTCAAACAGAAAACACCCTATTCCATTTTTTATGTCATAATAGAGGAAGTGCTCCACTGTGTTTTTAAACTACATACAGCTTCATTAGAATCATTTGGATGATTTGGACTTGCCAGTTGTTTTTAAAACTTTGAATGGACTGGCCCCACAGTACATCTCGGACCTTATCCAAATTTACACCCCGACTCTTGCTCTGAGGTCCGAGGGCTCCAGCTCCAGCTCGTGGTACCTAAGACGAGACTTAAAACCAGGAGGGACAGGGCCGTCTCTGGATGCCATGCCCCCACAGAGGAGTGTTTTAAGTCTCATCTTAAAACCCACTTTTATTCTCTGGCTTTTAACCGTGTGAGTTGTGTGGTCCTCTATGTCTTTTATTTATTTGATTTGATTTAACTTATTTACTGCTATTTTATTATTTTTATGGTTTTGCTTTTATTTTACTAGTTTTATTGTTTTAAGACTGGTATGACCAAATTTCAGCAATTTACCTTTTTGTTGTCTTCATTTTATGATCTCTGTGCAGCACTTTAGAAACTGTTTTGTTTGTAAAATGTACTATATACATAAAGTCGATTTGGATTTGAATCGCTACAGAACTAATGCTAAAATGTAACTGTTAACTTGAAAACTACCAGTACATGGGAAAAATGATAGATACCTTTTTAAGATTATGACATTGGCAGCAAAAAAAGCAATAATGAGAAGCTGGTTTAAAGAGGACCCACCATCTGCGAATCACTGGCTAGACATTATGGAAGAAATATTTTCAATTGAATAAATGACCTTTTTTTCAACTAAAAGGACATTTCTTCATTAAACGCTGGACTAAATGGTTTAATTATAAGAAAAAAGAGACGTGATCCACCCTTTTACATCCTTACTCCAGTGGAACAGTGCCCCAAGCTTTTCTATTTATTTGTTTTTTTATATTTTGTTTTTTTAAACTTGAAAAAACCTGAATAAATAAAAAGTATTAAAAATAAAACACCAGTACATGACATCACAAGGTGGAACAGAGTATTTGGAGCTTTGGAGATGTAGACAGACTAATAATAAAAGATTAGTGTGAATGAAACAAACCACAACTCCAGGTCTGTTTTCAAGGACGTAACAACATTCTAACACATCACAAGTGAATTCTGCATAATATAGGACCTTTAAAACTTGTTCTTTTTGCTTGTGTCTCCTCAGCTCCTCCCCCCGGGGCCCCTCCACCTCCCCCTCCGCCCACAGCATCAGTACCCCAGAGAAGAATCGTTTCCCTCGGGGCACCACCAGCCGCAGCACCTTCCACGGCGCCCAGCTCAGAGACAGACGCAGCGCCACCTACAACGGGCCGCCCGCCTCGCCCACCCTGTCCCACGACACGGGGGCCCTGGCGCAGCAGCGCAGGGGCACGTCCACGGGCATCATCAGCAAGATCACCTCCAAGTTTGTGCGCAGGTACGGGGGCAGGGCGGGGACAAAAGTAATACAGGGGGCAAAACACAGGAAGGGTTGGATGTAATTTCGGATTTTGGAAACAAATGAGGGATGCACTGATCCAGCTTTTTCAGTTCTGATACCGATTTTGATACTATAGCTTTAAGTATCTGCTGATATCTGATATTAAGTGATACCAGTGCAGAGACTAAACACAGCATTTATTTCCTTTAAGCAAGAATAAAATAAAACAAAACTAAAGTGTCATGTAGCCGTTTTTTATCTCTCACGTATAGAACAACTTTTTATTAATAAAAATTCAAACATGAGACTTTCTGAGCAACTACGACCAGTAAATTTCAGTTTATTTTCTCAAACAGGAAATCGGCAGAGCCAGTATTCGGAAGCCAGCTCATTTTTCAGCATTAGTGCCAATATCGGATATCAGTATTGGATCGGTGCATCCCAACAACAATATCTATTGTGATTTTTTGACAAGCTTTGCGATTACATTTGCAATTTATGTTTTAATAAAAGAATTTAGTTTGAAGTTCACATTTTAAACACAGGGGAATTGACAGAAAGACCAAATCAGAGTTATGAGCTGACAAATTAATACATGAATCACATTTTAGAACATGTTTGAACAGAACTAATCTTATACAGCTTTTATGCAGAATAAGACAGGTCTTATATTATGCAAAACTGACTCGCATGGGCTTTTTGTCATTTTATGAAGCTGTTACCTCATTCAAGACATACCTGCAGTTGTGTTTTGTTTCGTTTACACATGCTTGAGTACTGTCTATATCCCCAAAGCTCAAAATGCTCCGTTCCACCTTGTGATGTCATGAAGCAATAGTTTTCATGTTGTCATAGTAGAGATTTGAAATAGGACATTCCTGGGCTGAAATTATCCAAATAATTCTAGTGAAGGTGTACGGAGTTTAAAAACACAGTGAGGCACTTCCTGTATTACCCATAGATCGTATATATGAGTGGACATAGCTAAAGTGTTATCCGGCGCGTGCCAAACAGGAAGTGCTCCAGGAGGCTCTTCCGGCTCCTTCTCTCCCTTTTTCCCAGTGACTTACATTGTGATCTTATCGTCCCTCTCTCTGTACCTGCTGCTGGGGCCTCATCATTTTGGTCTTAAATTGTTTGTCTGAACCCGCAACACAAGATCCTGAATTTTTCATTTCACTATCTTGTTCCTAAATCAAGATATGAACATAAATAACAGACCAATCAGACGCCTTCATTCCCCGAGGTCACTGCCGACTAGCGTTAGCAACAGGTTTGATTGACAGCTCGTGCGTTTTGCTGCTAAGTAAGTTCCCTTCCCACTTTCTTGCCCCGATCGACTATTTTTGAAATAAAATGACATAAATATAATAAAATATCTCAAACAATTACAATAGCTAACGTTACTAGAATCTTAACTAGCATAATTTAACTAGCATAAAGTAAAGTGAATTTCGTTAAATTGCGACTCTGTTGTTGTTCGCACGTAACAGAACATAGAACATAAACCAATGACTTAAACTTACGATTTAAAGTTTGATGATAAAAGCTAAAAGTTTCCTTATTATTCTCAAGAATCACTGAAATCCAGCGGTCTGTGCAGAATGGTGCAGAGTATCGCTGCTCTGCCATGAGGAGGGCGGCACCTTTAAGAACCTCAATCATGATTGGCTCTTGTGGTTGCTATGATACTCCCGATGGGATTTCCAAATATGTAGACCGGTTCCAGATTTGCTCCTGTAACTGTGGCATCGGGAGCCTCATTTGAGTGATGCTGACGCTGTGGTGACGTCACACTCACTTAGTCCACTCATACATACGTCTATGGTATTACCACATGACAAGGTGGAACTGAATGTTTTCTGTTTGAGAGAAAAACTGAGCCTAAAAATACAGGATTTGTGTGTTAAACATGTGTGAATGAAACAAAACGCAGCTCCATTTCTGTCTGTGATGAGGAAACTACATTATAACATAGCTCAGAAAATAGTTAAATATAAACCCGTTCATTGTTACAAATTAATTCCTGTGGCTTGCCGAGGGATTTCTATTTTTTCATTTAGTTTGAACTTACTATTTGAATTCTAAAAATATTTCCACATTGCTCCATCGTGCTTCTTGCTGTTTACAATCCTATTACTTCCACAGTGCTTTTAGCTTGCTACTACATTACATCTAGTGCCCCCTGCTGCCAGTGTAACAGCAGAGCCCCCTTAGATACTGTAGCCGCTCACTGCTCACCGCTGTCTCTCCTCTCTCTCCCGCTCAGAGCTCTGTCTTTCAGGTCGGCGAGGAGGTGAGACCACACTACGCTTGCTGCACCACAACCTCCTCACCTTTGACGTTTGACCTCCTTAACCTCCCGTACACTACATCCTTGCCTAAACTCGCACCTTTGTGTTGCAGTGTTTTCTTTTTGTCTCTTCACTTAAACTTTTTGCTAGCATTCCCTCTCCTTACTCTCCCCGTAAAGATTAGATTGGAGAATAATCGCGGAGACTAGGGTTGCCAAAAATATCGCAAATCACATACTAATAGATACTAAAATGATACTAATTTGAGAAAATGTCAATACTGAAAGAGTTCACAGAGAAATGAATGTTTCCTGAAGCTTTAGAATGATCTTAAAATGTATCAGAATAAGTATAAGAGCACATAGAACTTGGAACTTACCTGGACCACTGAGGAATTACACAGAAATTACTACGCTTTAATGTTGAAAATCACATTCTATTATCTAAAGAGATTGTTTTTAATTCTCATTGTGGCATCAGAATTTCTATTGAGTATCAAATTCCTTAGTATCGAAATTGCGTTTTAAATTTTAGTATCGTAACACTAGAGGAGATTAAGGAAAGGCGACACTTTTAAAGCAAGGATGCAGGCCAAAAAGAGGTCACCCGGTGTGTGTTGGTCCCAGACGTGTGGGTTCTTTCCTGGCATGAAGCCCCCACAGCTCCCCTCTCTTTTGTCCAGTGATGGTGGTGGGGTGGAGGGTGGGAAAGTGAGTGGGAGTGGGTGGAGCATATATTACAGCTCTAGTTAACTGTGTTTTTGTTCTTTTCAGGGTGCCTAGTGAGGGAGAGGCCAGTGCCAGGACAGACACCCCAAGGTGAGATACTGAATATAACTACGGTATTACTGGACCAAGTTTGCCTGACCAGCCAGTCCCTTCTACATTTTATTACATCCAAAAGAGACTAGAATCGGACCATAGGGCATGAAAAATCTCCGTCCAAACTTGACGTCTCCTCTTGACAATTCTCTTTACATTCAGAACAAAATATATAATTTGTTTAACTTGAGATAAGTCATAGTTAAGTCACACTCAAAACATGCAGCACCCCTATGAACTAACATCAAGGACCATGACGTCCACCCTCCTGTGGGCTCACCACTCACAGAGGGGTTCATAGGGGCCGTCAGGTGCTATGAGGATTGAGCAGCAAGATGCCCCCCACAACCCAGCTGGATTAAGCGGAAGATGGATGAATGGATAAATCATAGTTTGGTGCTTAGTTTTGTTGATTCTGAGAAAATCCATGCTGTTTCTCAGTTCTTTACCGTATTTTTCGGGCTATAAGGGTTTGGGTGGGACTTATACTCGGGTGCGACTTATATATTACATTTTTCACACTGACAGCCCATAGACCACATATATGAATCGTATATATATGAATTAAAAATGAAAAAAAAAAAAACGAATTGTTATCCGTTTTTTCATTTTGGTTTAGAGACAAATAATAAAGAAAAGAGTTGTTTTATCATTTTCTTATTTTTGGTTCTAGATTGAAAAACAAATGAACAAATGATACACGGATTCTTCTCTATTGGGTTGTTTTTATTACTATAACTTCTAGAACTTGCTTTTTAAGATGAAATGTTGGTTCTTGGTCTCTGATTTTATAAAATAAATTTCCCCCAAAAAGTGCGACTTATACATGTTTTTTTTTTCTTCATTGTGCATTTTTTGGCTGATGCGACTTATACTCCAGAGCGACTTTTAGTTCGAAAAATATGGTATATAGATTTTTCCTTTTTTTACATGTAAGCAGCCGTGTTTGTTTTTGACGAGAACAGAGCATGCATCTCTGGCTGGTTAATCTGCCTGTCAATCACGCCCTCTGAAATCATAGGATCAGATCTACTCATCTTTGTTAAAGTCTTTTCGGAGTGTGTGGGTCTGGCTGGTCAGGTAAGGACAAAGTAGGGCTACAGTCGACTAAAGAAATTCTTGTTTCGATCACAGACATGTCCTGCTGGTTGATTATTCGACTAATAAGGGGGAAAAACCTCTCATAATTAATCTATGTACATGACCAGTCAAAAGTTTGAACACACTTTTGTGTGTTCTTTCTTTATTTTCATGATTATTTACATTTTATATTCTCACTGAAGGCATCGAAACTATGAATAGACACAGGGAATGTAGTAAACAAAAAGCAAACTCCAATAACTAAAATAACTTCAATAGATTTAAATGTAAAAATACTCCTGTCAAGGCCTAGGATTTGTAGCACTGTTGACAAAGCAAAGGGTGAATACTTTGAGGATTTGAATGTAAAATATTTTAAAAGTTTAGTAGTTTTTTGTTTTTTTAAATCCTTGTAGATTTCTTCATATATTTGATGTCTTCTGTAAGTAGAAAGTGGTAAACATAAAGATAAAAACACTGAAAGGACACACACACTGTTGGTTATTAGTGTATGTGAACCAAACTGTCCTCACAAGGCGACACCTGCAGGGGGAGTTCATGCAAAAACAGCTATTTATGCAGAAAAAAGTACTGGGAACCAATGTTTTTGCATAAAGACACCAGATAAGATACAAAACAGTGTATATTAGACTACTACACAATATTTCTGGAATCATTTTACATTTTATTTTGATAGACTTCACTGTATTTTTTGTGTAACTCATGTTTGATCAAACTGTGTCTGAAATGCAAAGACTAAAGCAGGACCAAAAATATGACATTTACTGAGAAGATAATGACTAAAATCTGAACATTTAAAGGTGCTCCATATTAGTTTTATGGTGGCAGTGGGGGGCCAGGAGGTCATGTAATCAAAGCACATGTACTCAATTAAATGCAATAAAGTTCCATGCCATGCTGTGGAACATTCACAGCAAGAAAGCATAAAAACACATGTGAATGAATAAATGCAAGGCCGGTACACGTAATGCCAGAAATTCAGGCAAAGCAACATTATCTCTATGAGTATTGACGTACCTTTAACACTCGACCTGCAACATCGTATATGATACTGAGGAATATGTTTTATATAACTGCGCATAACTTTCTAATCGTAAAAGAAAGAAACTTACTTTTTCCCCCTCTGAAAGCGCAGACATAGAGGTTTCCGTACATATCTGCAGCTTTATCCTACGTCACACTCATGCTGTGTGATGATGTGCACAAAATAAGTGTCCAAAAAGAACTTTGTTTTCTGCCAAACTCATGCGCTCCGTCCATTTTAATCGACCAAAACTTTGCCAAAGAGTGAAGTGAGTCAAGATGGTCGACTCCTCTCGAGCGGGTGTGTTTATAACTACTGAAAAAGCCACTCTAAGTGGAGTTTATTCCATTATTATTTATAAAGTGAAGAGTTTATTCTCAAATAAATGGCAAATTATGCATCTTGGTGTGTGTAATTGTGCATCCCTTGGTATTTTTATTTGAAAGGTTTATTTCACTGAAAATGAACAAATACAAATGTAATAAACACCATGGAAATGTAGAAGTGCTGTGGCTCTGTTCTATGCTCTGGCCCTGGACTTTACAGGAGCTGTTTCCATGACTGACACCAGGAAAGTAATGAGGCGATTGCACTTTTTTTGTTTTTAGGGCAATAAGGAGATTTTTAGTTTACTTAAAGACTTGATATTTTGCATTTTTGTAGCTAAGACCCAAAATGAAGCATTTTTTATGTCCAAAAAGTTGTTTATACATGTTTGCCGTGTGTTTTGTATTAAAGAGTGTGAATTTTATTTTCTGTTTTTTTTTTTTCATTTATAGCTTTTATTACAGCCATATGACACAACTGCAGCAGCAGATTGTGAAATAACAGGTTGTACTGAACAAAAGGATGTAGAACACTTCATTATAGGGTAAAAGGGGCAGTTTTAAAAGCAAAATTAAGAAAAAAATCACGGCGAGGAGTAATGTACTAAAATTGCCCTTAGGTCTTAGATGGGATAGAATAATTAGCTCATATTTCACTACTTTTGATGGCTACAAATAGGCTCAGATTCCGTTACCTGTACTGGTACTACAATTTGTATTAATGAAACGAGAGAAATACTTCTAGCTTCTAAATGAAACCACACACAACTCCAGGTATGTTTTTGATGAGGAAACAACATTATAACATAAATCAGATAACAGCGTAATATGGGCTAGTTGAAAGGTCTTCTCCCTTTAAAATGCTACAGTACCACCTGCAGTTCCAGAATGAAGTACATGCTAAATACTTCTCCACCTTTAACAGTTCTTGTAATGATGTGTCAGCACTGGTTTAAGTACAAGGCAGCCATGTTTCTGTGACTAATGTAAACAGTACAGCCTGCTGCAGTAATAAAACTTCTTATGTGTGTATATCCTGTCAGGTGGTTCAAATAATCACCCAAAGTACTGCATAGGACCATGGTAAAAGTACTCTGTAAAGGTCAATATAGGAGAATGTCACATCTGGATTCAATCAGGTTAAACCAAAACTCTTTGTAGGATTTTTACATTCTATATTCTTTTTTTAAGGTCCTATATTACACAAACTTGACTCGTGTGAGCTTTAAGCCATGTTACAATGTCGTACCTCATCATAAACATACCTGGAGTTGTGTTTTGTTTTACATGTTTGAGTAACCCTTTAATATTAGTCTGTCTCCAAAGCTCAAAATGCTCTCTTCCACCTGGTGATGTCATGTGGTGGTATTTTTCAAGTTAATTACTAGCTACCTTTTACCATTTGCTCAGTTGAAATGATCTATTTCAGGTCTGAAATCATCCAAATGATTCTAATGAAGGTGTACAGAGTTTAAAACAAGTAGAGCACTTCCTGTATTACCACATGACATCACAACCGCCACCTTAACATGGTGGAGGGGTCTGAGTGCCCAAATGATCCCGGGAGCTATGTTGTCGGAGGCTTTATGCCCCTGTAGGGTCCCCCAAGGCAAATAGGTCCAGGGGGACAGGTCAGAAGCCCCATATGAAGCACAAGACAACAAGGCCAGTGACGTTTACCTTGGCCCCACCCTGGAGGCCTGGCTCCTCCTGGCTGTTGCGGGGCTGTCTTGGCTGACACGTCTCTGCAACATCTCGTGACGGTCAGGGAGAGTGCCTCTGGACTGGCAGACCGGGGTGGTGGTCCCTCTGTATAAGAAGAGGCACTGGAGGGTGTGTTCCAACTACAGGGGAATCACACTCCTCAGCTTTCCCGGTAAAGTCTATGCCAGGGTACTGGAGAGGAGAATCCGGCTGATAGTCGAACCTCAGATTCAAGAGGAGCAGTGTGGTTTTCGGCCTGGTCGTGGAACACTGGACCAGCTCTACACCCTCCATCGGGTGCTCGAGGGTTCATGGGAGTTTGCCCTAAATCCACGTGTTTTGTGGACCTGGAGAAGGCATTTGACTGTGTCCCTCGTGGTGCCCTGTGGGGGATGCTCCGGGAGTATGGGGTCCGTATATGTGAATGGACATAGCTAAAGCGTTTGCAGTCACATGCCAAACAGGAAGTGCTCCAGGAGGCTCTTTCTGCTCCTTCCCTCCATTTCTCCCTTTCACTTGCATTGAGATCTTATCGCCCCTCTCTCTGTAACTGCTCCTCCGGAGCAGGAGCTGTGTTCGCATTGCCGGCAGGAAGTCAGACCTGTTCCCGGGGCATGTTGGACTCCACCAGGGCTGCCCTTTGTCACCGGTTCTGTTCATTGTATTTATGGACAGAATTTCTAGGCACAGCCAGGGGCCGGAGAGGGTGCTGTTCGGGGACCACAGGATCTCATCGCTGCTTTTTGCGGACGATGTTGTCCTGTTGGCTTCATCGAACCAGGACCTGCAGTACTGGGACAGTTTGCAGCCGAGTGTGAAGCGGCTGGGATGACGATCAGCTGTTCCAAATCTGAGGCCATGAGTCTCGACCGGAAAAAGGTGGAACAGAGTGTTTTCTATTTTAGAGAAGAACTAAATATGCAGGGTTTGTGTATTAAACGTGTGAATGAAACAAAACACAACTGGAAACAACATTATAGCATAGATCACAAAACAGCGTAATGAGGGCCCTTTAAATTGATCAGTGTGGTCCATAATTTAAAATGGATGTACACACAGGCTAAATGAGGATGGTAAAATTTCCCATGTAAGTAATGAAATGCAGATGTTCCGTGGTGGTTTATGGCTGTTAACTGCAATTATTGGACCTATCCACATGAAACAAACACTAGAGACTAGACTCTAATTCTGTGCCAACAGTAATTAACCCCAGTTGAACATTTTTCACGATGGTATTAAAAGTTTGTGGTATTCAGACACACGCTTGATTGCAGTGACCAGAAAAAAGCGTTAGACAGATATAGAACATTAAGGGGATGTTGTACTGCTTTCAAGGGCCCGTGAAATAGTACCATAATAAAAAGGTTAATTTAACAGTCTGACCTCCTAATTAGAAATGAGATTTAAGGATATCAACAGTTTTATAGACTCATACAGCAAAAATAGGGACTTAAATTTAAAGACTTATCAAGGTGTGTTCCTATTTTTAAACTAAATGAATTGTTTTGGTATTTTTATGCTCAAGTCTAGATTTATTATGGGAATATTAAAGATGCATTTTTAATGGTGGGCACCTGCTGTGGAAAGACATATTTTATACCACACTGTGGAACATTTCAAGCAAAGCTGTAACATCTCCATGTCTATATACTATACTATATACATATACATATATAAATGGTCACACTAGCACACTAGCTGCAGTGTTCCAAATAGTGAGCATGGGGGAGCTTCTGGCTCCATCGACTCTGGCTTCAAATCACTTTATATTGAAAAATTGTCCCTCTTTCTGTAACTGCTGCAGGAAGCCTCGTCATTTTGGTCTCAAAATGGCCATATTAACCCACTCTACATGATTCTTTTGGTGTTTTGTCCATAATTTGATTTCTGTTCCTAATATAGAACTTCAAATTCTCCCTTATAACTGCTAACCTCATTTAGCTTTGTTTGACTGGAGCCGAACACTACGGGTGACGTCACACTCCCTTTTCCACTTCTTTATACAGTCTATAGGTGGACTCCCTACCAAAAACATTACATAGTGCACTTTTAATTGAATGTGCGGAAATCATGTATATAGTAAAAGCAGAAATGTGTTCATTGTGTGCTCATGTGTTCACACTGGAGACATGACAGTGTTAAAGTGAACAGCAGAAGAATAGCAAACATGCAGTCAAAATCAGGGAATTTAACTCTAAAAAGACTTAACAATAAACATAAAATAACAGGAGGGTAAGTGTGTACTAGTACTGTGACTCTGGTAAGTACTGCAGCATATGGACAGAATAAACCGCAGGTCAAGTGTCTTTGGTCGTACCAATAATGATTCATAATATAGTGTAGTGCTTATGACCTAATCTCTACTGAACCTGGGAGTCATAATCATCCCATACTCATTATTATGAGTATGGGCCATTATTATGTCATACTGGCCCTGCACTTGATTTGAGAGCCAAATTAAGCATCCACTGACCTCAGCTCTAAGCACTAATGAATTGAATGAAGTCTTATTTAAAAAAATAAATAAAAAACAGAAAGCTACAATTTAGAATTTCCATGGTAGAAAAGTCAGTTTCCTTCTCTGTTACAAAGGATGGAATAAATATAAAATTCTAGTCTAAAATTTGTGGTGTCATATATCTGTAGTTATAATGAAAAACATTTTTTTTTTTTTTACCATGTTCTAATGTTCCCTCATAGTTTTGTGAAAGCGCTCTGAAGGGGGAGTCACATAACTTGGGGAGCAAAGAGAGGGGAGACTAAATATGAGACTGAAACTCAGCAAATGTAGCATTTTTCAAACAATAAAAGGTAACATGTGATCTAAATATGTAATGTGTTAGCAGTTAAAACCCTATAGAAGTCATTCAAAGCTAAACACACTTTTAAAGGGTCTGTACTGGCTCTGGAAGTAGAGTTATAACTAATGCCTCCTCATTATAGTGTGGTATTGACCCCTGCCCTTCAATCTGTATCATTCTCTCCTCTGACCCTCTGTCTCTTCTCTCACCCTCAGGAGTGTGTCTGGCGACACCAAAGAGGAGGGCAATGGGCGTGACTCCAAACCCCGCTCTCTGCGCTTTACCTGGAGCATGAAGACCACCTCGTCCATGGAGCCCGCCGACATGATGAGGGAGATCCGCAAGGTCCTGGATGCCAACAGCTGTGACTACGAGCAACGCGAACGCTTCCTGCTCTTCTGTGTCCACGGCGACGCGCGCCAAGACAACCTGGTGCAGTGGGAGATGGAGGTGTGCAAGCTCCCGCGGCTCTCCCTCAATGGGGTCAGGTTCAAGCGGATATCGGGCACGTCCATCGCCTTCAAGAACATCGCCTGTAAGATCGCCAACGAGCTCAAGCTGTGATGGGCTGAGGCGGCGGGCGCGGGGTGGCAGGTGACGGCAGCAGGTGATGGCAGCAGGTGATGGCAGGTGCGTGCGGGGGACTAGCTCTACATCACTGGATTTAGCGTTACAAGGAGAAGGAAAAGAAGTAGTGCTTGCCGGGTGCTTTGTGAGGTGAGGAGAGTCTGCTTGTGGTTTACAAAAGGAGGGAGAAGGAGCTGGATAGATAAATATCCAAATAAACTTTCTTGGCTTTTGTTCTTTGTAAACTCAAGAAATTTGTAAGTAATTGGTCGCTTAAATCCATCCAAATTTATATATTAAAGGGCCCATTGACACTATTTTCTTATCAAAAACAGTTTTAGCCACACATGTTTAACACACAAACCCTGCATATTTAGGCTGAGCTCTTCTCTCAAACAGAAAACATACCATTCCACCTTATGATGTCATGTGGTAATACAGGAAGTGCTTTACTATGTTTTTAACAGCAGACACCTTCACTAGAATAATTTGAATAATTTCAGACCAGGAATTGCCCATCTTTACTGAACTAAAGGTAAAGGGTAGCTGTTAACTTGATAACTACCTCTTTAAAGTTAAAACTCCAGAGGTAGCTGACAGCCACCGTTTACCTTTAGTTCAGTGGAGATTTGAAATTACAAGTCTGAAATTATCCAAATGATTCTAGTGAAAGTGTATGAGTTGGTGGAACAGAACATTTTGAGCTTTGAAGATGTAGACTGAATAAAAACAAGACACAACTCCAGGTATGTTTTTGAAGACTTAAAGGGGAACTCCGGCACGTTTGAATCTAAAGTCCGTTACTAGAGGTGGCCGAATACTGTCAGATGCCAAAAAACAGCACAGATCAGTGTTGCCTCAGCAGAGATCTCACTGTGGCAGTGAGTCTGTCAAGGCAACAAACTAGTGTAGTGATGGGGGCAAGTTCTTAACTTCCATATAAAACGCCAATTTGCACAATTTATAACCAGTCTTAGTCTTACTTCTGTTGATTTCCCACTGCGCATGTTCAAGCCCAAAAGACTCGATCGCCGATGTCATTTCTAATCCCATTTATTTACGAGTGATATATACAATACATTCCTGAACCATTTTCTTTCAACAACTTTCAGTTTCTATTCTTCACCGTCAGTAGTCGATCCTCACTTGTTGCTTCTCGCAGCTACTAGCCGCTCGCTATAAAGTTGTTTTATAACGTTTCCAGACACTAATGAGTGAACCAGGCAGAGCGTTTTGTTTGTTAGACTTGTGGCTGTTGTAAGATGGGTTAAAGTGGTGTTCAGCTTCTTCAGTGTGAAGCAAATTTGCATTTTACATGGAAGCTAAGAACTTACCCAATTCACTACACTAGCTTGTTGCCTAGACTCACTGCCACAGCGAGATCTCCACTTAGGCAACACTGATCTGTTCGGGTTTTTTGGCTTCTGACAGTATTCGACCACCTCTAGCAGTGGACTTTAGCTTCAAACGTGCTTCTAACATGGCTTAAAACTCACAATTTTGCGTAATAATATAGCCCCTCGAAGCTACCATACGATTTGACCACACAACCCACACACTTAAAAACCACCACCGCAGACGTGCCAAACAAAGCGCCCGGCGAGCTCGTCTCAGCACTGAAGCTCCTCCATGCACACGCAGACTTCAGCTCGTGCAATACCGGCCACGAATGTACTGTAAAGAGGACGGTAACTCTGTGTGAGAGGGCCCAACCACTCCCCCCCTCCTCCTCCTCCTCGTCCTCTTCCTCCACCGCCAACCACACGACAACCACCCCCTCCTCTTCCTCCTCCTCATCTCCACATGCAGTATGCAACTCCAACTCCACGGCCCATTCCGCAATAAGGATTTCAGTCGGACATTTTATTTTCTTTTTTTCAGAAAAGCGCTCTATCTCCTCGCTGAGTAACCATTAAAAGTACTAAATTAGCCGCTTTTTTCACAGTCTGTGGTAAGTATATAGATCAGGCTGGAGCCCCCATACTAAAACTATGTAAAAAGAGAAGTGTACTGTATGCATTAACATCTGCAGGTACTGTAATTGTATATTGGTTTGCGTTATGTACAGAAATCATTGTCAATATTTGTTAATGTTTTTTTCCTAATATTGTTGATGTCTCTTATCCTTTTTGGTCTGTGAGTTTTTTAATTATTTTTTTTAAAAGAGCCACCACATGGAAATAGTGTTTTCAATTTTATTTAAAGAGCACTAAGTTATTTTGTGAAAGATGAAGCCTTTTCGTTGACTTTGTTTGCCTATAGAAAAACACTACATTGCACCGTGTAAACTCATCAGTGGGTTGGGTTGAGTGGTCACTTTATGTTGTTGTGGGCGGGGCATCCGGGGCCCGCTGGAATTGCACAAGTTTTCCAGGTGAAGCGCACGGACGTGAGGAGGCGACCATGTTTTCATGTTTAATTGAATCCTCGATGACACTGAGAAAAAGGGCCAATCCGGTCTGTTTTATAAGGACTTCCTGCTCAAACTACAGTTAAAGACAGGTTTAAATTTTTTTATTATTATTATTATTAGGGGCCTAGAATTGGACCCTGTTCCTATTAATTTATATTAGAGGGGGGCTCATTATGAGATTTCTTGCCCCAGAGCCCCATATTTCTGTTGACGGGCCTGGATAGTATCTTAGACTGTACATATAAACCCGCTAGCCGCCACTTTCCGAATAGGAAGTGAACATGGGTGCGCTTCTGGCTCCATCATTTCTGTTTCCGATTGATTTTACATTAAAAATAGTCGCCCCTCTCTCTGTAACTGCTGCTGTGCGCCTCATCATTTTAGTCTTAAAATGTTCGTATTAACCCGCTGTACATTTGTCTGTAAATAAATTCCGATTCCTAGTAAGGAACTGGGTCCAATGAGCTTCATTTGACTGGAGCCGAGCGCTATGGGTGACGTTACACACCTCCGTTATGTTGGCCCCCATCAAACTCAAACCTACACGAAAACTCTGTCAGTTGTCTGTGCTGTTTTGTGATGCAAAAAGTTTTGTTTGTGCTTCTTTAGTTTTTGAGAAATTAATGATTTTTTATTGGTCAAATTGGGGTCAGTCCCACAGGAAGCTTCAAAATGCTCTAAAACATCCAAAATGGAATCAGTTGCTGTTTTGTGCTGCACAAAGTTCCATTTGTGTGATTCTGGTTCTTAAGATATTTGCAGTTTTATTTTGGGCCGATGACTTCATCCAGCCCCTCAAAATGTGAAACAGCCTCAAAACAGGCAGAAAATGATAGAAAATGTTTGTATTTCGTTACAAACGTTCGTTGTTTTGTGCTGTGATAATTTTCATTTGTACGAATTTATTTCTAAAATTATTCATTATTATTTCTAAGGTAAGGGAGTTTTGCTAAAGTTGCCGCCGTCAGCGGAGCAGAAATGACGTCATATAATATCGCAGAAATAATCATGAATAATTTTAGAAATTGAAAATTGTCACAGCACAAAATAGCGCAAACGAAATACAAATGTTTTCTATAATTTTCTGCCTGTTTTGAGCTCTATTTAACATTTTGAGGGGCTGGATGATGCCATCGGCCAAAAATAAAACTGCAAATATCTTAAGAACTAGAACAGCACAAACAAAACTTTTTACAGCACAAACGATTGACATAGTTTTGTGTAGGTTTGAGTTTGATGGGGCGACTTCACAGAGGTCCGTTACACTCCTTTAGTCCACTTCTTTACACAGTTTATGAGTTTAAAAGGACGTCTTGAAAATGCACCATGACAGAGAATCACGTGTCTGAGATAGTGTCAGGCAGTTGGTTTTTCATGGCTCTTAGTAACAGTGTTTCTGATTGGTCGAAAAAGGTGACCCTGCCAGTTGCTTCAAGTAAGCGCTCTGTAAAATGAATAGATTCTATTTCACATTCTACATTTGTTTCTTATTTAGCCCCTTTTACTACACAATGCGTGATGTAAAGAGCGTTTATTTTGACAAGCATAAAATCATATAAAATACATACATAAAATCCAGTGAAGGCCTTTTTCAGTTATCAGCTGAGTGTGGAGTTGTTGGGGAGCTTGGCTGGAGTCCTTCATAAACAGATCGGCTTGGCCCTGGCCCATGCAGCGTGACTGTGCAGGTACTGGTGTATCCTCACTCGTGTTCATTCTATAATTTCAGACAGTTTTCTTGTATTTATTCCATGACATTGTAACGTGCTGCTTTGTAGAACTGAGGCGTGCACTTTGTCCGAGAAAATAAAATGATTTTATTTGTTTGTATTTATTTCAGCTCTTTTCACATTACAGGTTTTCTTATGTTGCCGCTGATGAGAATAATGTTATTAGGTACGGTGTGTTACTTTCTGCAGGAGGCACGTCTGTATGAAACAAAATGAAAGCCATACTCCCAAACATTCTCCATATTATAGCCAAAGAAACATTTCTGTGGAAACAAGCAAAATGAGGCCCTCCTCCAGGCTAAATAAGAAACAGGTTCGTGGAAATGCAAGCCCCTCTTTCAGTGCAACAACCACATCCAAAACAAAATGAAATCAGCAAACAAAAGGTTTTATTTTTGTTACATACTCTGAATCTGTTAAGATTCTTGTGACCTAAATCTTCATTATTCTCACTGAACTGTTTAATCTTGACTATAATCTGTAGTTCAAACTAAATAAACAGTACTTTTCTTTGTTAAGCCACAGAACAAGAAGCAGAAATCACAAATGGGATCCCACAAGACTTCCATGTTGTGCCTGAAGGGGGAGCTGTGAGGTCAGATGACTCATGATAACTTCTGTTTCTACATCCTTAAACTGACACACTGGTGATCTGTTTTACTGCTTCTTTTGATTCCTTTTTATATCGAACATGTAGATGTATATTCCATATCAGTGGTTCCTAAAGTGGGGTCCAGGGCAGTGCACAGGGCCCCCCAAAGATTGTTAAAGATGTTAAAATCAGCTTTACATAATATATTTAGTTAGTATTTACCGTATTTTTCGGACTATAAGTCAGATGCGTAATGAAGAAGAAAAAAACATGTATAAGTTGCAAATTTATTTCATAAAATCAGAGACCAAGAACCAGCATTTCATCTTGAAAGGCGAGTTACAGAATTTATAGTAATAAAAAACAACCCAATAGAGAAGAATCCATGTATCATTCGTTCATTCGATTTTTAATATAGAACCAAAAAATAAGAAAACAAAAAACAACTCTTTTCTTTTCTTTTATTATTTGTCTCTAAAACTAAAAGGAAAAAACGGATGATTTGTTTTTTCATTTTTGATTCATATATACTATATTCATATCTGAAAAATGTAATATATAATTATATTTACCCCCAAACCCTGAAAAATGGTGCGACTTATTGTCCGAAAAATACGGTATATTAGCATTAAACCTACATGCACTAGTATAACTGATTTATTGCTATATTGCTTTAGTATTTCTACGGAAAAAAACATGACATTTTCTATTAAATGTTGTGTAAATTATTATTGGGGGGCCCTGCATCGAGAGGAGGGGGTCTTAGCACTGCAGACTTTGGGAATGGCTCTTACAAAACCCAGACCAGAAAAAAGACCATAGAATCCATGATGTAAACCTTTATTGACTTGAACAGTGTAATATTAATAACTTAACGTTTTAACATGACATAATGGCTTGTTAGTTAAGATAACATTCTCTTAAGTGTCTAAAAATAGTTGGTACGGTGCTCTGAAGTTTGTCCATACATTCTTTGTAAAACCACTGTTCAATACTTTATACACATACAAACCATTCACAATAAGCATTTAAAGGTGTATTGTGGAACTTTCTGGTGGACGGTCTGTCACCTGCTTGTTTCTATGGATACGTCTTTCCTCTGCACAGTATAACATTAAATAACTCTACCTTTTTATTCAATTACAGGTGTTTTTATATCTTAAAAACACCTAGAAAAACCATCATTCTGGCTGTGAGCGGAGCTGCCTCTCCACAGATCTGACCTGTAACTTGGCCTGATTTTGTTTCCATAATAGAGAAAAGCATGTGATGGACCCTCCTCCAGAGAAGTTACACAATGCACCTTTAAGTTCCAAGAATATCCAAATACAAGTCAACATTCTTTCAGCCTACAAATATGGCCTTAGTCGTGGTCCCATTATAACTTACAAAAAAGATCATTTAAACATGATTAAGACAGGAAAATGTAAACATCTCATTTTGGCAGGTCTCCTCGAGGGGTTAAAAAGTCCGTTCTCAACCTCAGTACAGAAATACGAGATTACAAATGTAGAACTCTTGAGTCTTTGCGATAGTAGTGGTTAAACGGAACTAAATGGCTGACTACTGGCCAATGCTAACGAATCAAAATCTGTACTATGTCATGCATGGTCCAGCTCTATTGGAAAATGAAAGGCGCACTATGGAACTTTTCTATTCTGTGTAACTTAGAATGTTCCGCGGTATGGCATTAAAATGATCTATCTTGCTTTTTTTTAGGTATGTTTATAGTGAAAAAGAACATTAAACATTCTGTACATTGTTATTATGAGTGGGGTAACTTGGCTTGTCTCCATGGAGATTTCTAAGCTTAATGCCATACTGTGGAACATTTCAACGAAGCGATAACATCAGAAAAGTTACATATTGCACCTTTAAAGAGTAACTCACCTTAAAACATGTCCATTTCTAATAATAGTTCTGTAGAAAGACATATTACTGTATATGATGCATATGAAGTTACACAGTGAAATATTATAAGCACTTTTCACTTGGGATGATTATGACTTTTAGGTTAAATGGAAATTAAAATACATTTTCACGTAACATAAATATTAAATACAGCGCATTACACAATCCTTCTCCAAAATAACAAAAATGCTTGCAACATTTCACTGTGTGCACTAAAAGAATTCCTGTATAACGTTTCAAGATAATATATGTGCACTATGTAACTTTGGTTGAGGGTCCGTCATTGCTCTGCCTGGAATGTTCCACAGTATGACATTAAACAGCTCTACTTTACATTTATTCCAGACAAAGCAATAACATCTCCACAGAGAAAAGCATTTGACGGACCCTCCACCAGGAAAGTTCCATAATGCACCTTTAGCCTGATGTTTGCTGACAGTGCGTGAGCTCCTCCTCAGCGGGTCTGTGCTCTGGGCCCAGTCCTGTGTGGATTAGAGTGGAATGATACTGTACACTGTCGGCAGTTTGTCCTCTTCCTGTTTATCTTAATGTTCTGGGGCCACTGTTCCAGGACTGTGAAGCTTTGGTCGCATCAGAGGAGGGTGTGAGCCTGTGGTGAGTTACTCTTTAAAGTGCATATGACAAGTTTTTCTGTAGTTCTAAAAAGGAATGTCTCTGTGCTGTGTCTATGTCAGCACAAAGTTCTATTCAAAATAACAGGGAACTACATCTCTCCTAAAAGTCGGATTTTGTGGCAATTTTTGTCTGTTTTCGATGTTCAGCTTTGGCTTGTTCTGCTCTAGCTACTCTTGCTCTGATTGGTCCAAGCATCGTCATGTGATATGCTGCACGTTTCTGACATCACACATCTGCTTTTGAGGTCGGCCCGATCACTTAAAGTAAATAAGATCTGGAAGATGAACCCAAGATGGCGTTGTGTTGTTGTGAGTGGCCTGTGCTTTTTGGCGCAAAGAGCCAAAATAGTGTTTTTTTTCCACATTACTTCCTGAGTACTGGCCTTATGTCGCCCAATGTGTGATGTCAGAAACGTACAGTTCTGACCTGTCAGAGTGCTAGCTGCTAGAGTGGAGCTAGCACGGGCTCAGAGCGGGGCTTTTATTTTTTACAAATTCTAAAAAGCTGTTGACGCCCTTTCAGCCGAACACGTGCTGAAGCTCTGGGAGCTGCAGTACCTAGAGCGGCCACTAGTCTGTCTTGCACAGGGACAGAGGGGGAGTGTCTTATCCACTTCTAATTAAAGAGCCATGGTCACATCTGCTGCCTGTGTCCAACCAGGAAGTCAAATTATAACATCACAAAAAATGTCTAACAGGGAACAACTAGGTACATTCTTTTAGCAACATATGAACTATATGAACTATGTTTTAGTAAAATTAGTCTAACGTGTCTCGTTGGCTGCAAAAGTTTAGTGAGTCCAGTTGCTTTGATTTAGTTTTGTGATAATATCTTACTCCTGGACGCCTCAAGAACTGCTTCAGTTAACCTGCCATATGCACTTCAACATCTCTGTGGCCGCTTCAGGTGTTAACATGGACAATATGGATCATGCACTGATATGAACTGATTTCAGTCTTTCAAGCTAAACCCTCTCCCGTTCACATGTCCTCACACTCCTCACACTCCTTCAGTTGCTCAAATCGATCACCAGATGCTCGTAGATCTGAGTTTTCCCTTTAAAACTGGAGGCCAGGAGGAACTGCCTGTTGTCTATGGAGACAGGGTAAAACGCTCGGGGCGCTTGGATATTCACCTCCTGGAAGTGAACAAACTCTCCCTTCTTTGGGTCCCAGCGATACACCTGCGTAAAGGAGTAGTCACTGCCCAGGATTGCGTACTGCCAGGTGCCCACAGAGAAGGGCTGGAACACCATGGAGCCTCTGGATGGCATCGTCTGGAGCTCTCGGAACAGTGCCCCGTCCCACCGCATCACCTTGGAGTCACCTGTGCACAAGAAGATCAAAAGTTAGTCTTAAAAATACACTCCATGGGAATGTTATGGCTTTGTCTGGAACGTTTCACAGTATGGGATTAAACCTTTCTATCTCCATGGAGACCAAACCAGATCTGTGGAGAGGCGACCCCGCTCACAGTCAGAATGTCTGTTTTTCTAGGTATTATTGAGCTATAAAACCATAAAAGTAAATGAAAGGTAGTGTGATATTTAATGTCATACTGTGGAACATTTCAGGCAGAGCAATGACGTATCCATAGAAACAAGCAGTTGATGGCCCCTCTAACAGAAAAGTTGCACCATGCACCTTTAAAGACACAATTTTCTGATATGTTATAATGTTTAACACACAAACCCTGCATATTTAGATGAGTTCTTCTGGAATTACCAATCTCCACTGAACTAAAGGTAAAAGGTAGCTTTAAAATCACCGCTTCATGACATCACAAGGTAGAACACAGTGGTTTAATTTTTGGAGATGTATACAGATGAATAATAAAGGGTTATTCAAACGTGTGAATGAAACAAAACGAGGTAACAGCATTATAATATGCCTTAAAGATCACATTTTTGCATAATATATGGACTTCTTAAATTCTTATGATTATACTGTGACCTGAATAATCCCAATTACAGATTAACAGATAATCCTACACGTACCTATGAACCTGGTCAGGCAGATGTAGAGGTCGGAGTTCACTTTAAAATGCTTCACCGCGTACACGTCCTCCATCTCTGGTATGTCTGTGCGCCTGTCAAACAGCTTGGTGCCTTTGTTCCACTGGTAGATCACGGGTCTTTGGGAGCTACTGGACAGTATCAGGTGAGGCTTCGAAGAGATCTCCATGAATTCCACATCTGTATCTCTGTACCACGGATGGAGGGACTGGTGAGAGTAGAAACCATTGCCGTTCCACCTGTAGATGGTGGTGGAACCGGCTTTGGAGCTGTCCGCAACCACGAAGAAGGATTCCCCGTCAATCCTGAAGGTCTCCACGTCATTGGGTTTGCGGATCTTCAGAATATCGATGCCCTGGAGTTTGATGAACTTGTTGGCAGAGGTGTCACGTTTGTAAATGTGAGAACCGCCGAACAGCTGAGCTACGATGATGAAGAGCTGGTTGTCGATGATGAGTGGCTTGCAGATGACAGTGGAGGTGCCTGGTGCAAAACAAAAAAAATATATTTGTTATTTTGTGTCAGTGAAAAGGACACAAAGATCTGTTGCCATACAGGCACCTAATACCAGTGGCTGTACCTATTTTTCCAACAGAATCTATACTTTTTATTGATATACATTGGTATATATTACGTTTAAAAGTATTTGAGAATTTATGTGTGAAAATCCTTAGATTACAGAAACTACACTTTTATCACACTCTCAGTGCAGTCAAACAAGGCCATCCACATTGAGGTCGTCTTTTTCTGCCCTTGCACCATGGGCTTCTTGTCAAAAAATGTAATTTATGGAAAGTAAACAGCCCTTTTTGGACTGTTTTTGAGTAAAACATCTGATTTAATAAATGGTCCAAACACTGCATGTGTTTCCTTGGAATGCGTCAGTGCGTCATGCCCATGTGACCATCAACATAAAATAAAAACTACAGGGATTCTCACATCTGTTTAGTCCAGATGCTCGTGCCCAGCCCATGGACAATAGATTTGTTTAGATTTAAGTAAGACTCATTTTATTGTGCTGCTATTTTTGGACCGCAGGGCAGTGGTTTGGTCAGACTGGGGAGTTGATCACATAAAACTGCTGTTACTGTAGAGTGGATACTGTGGTCATAAAGTGTTAAAGAAGATCAATCAGCTCATCTCTTTAGTGAGTCATCTTACACAATCCGTTAAAATGCAGCAAAACACAGTTAATAGTCCTGGGGGAGAACCCCAGACCCCTCTGTATTTCACAGGACACATGTAGCTCTTTAACTTAACTATGTTCTATTCTGCTGAACACTGTTAGTGACTTTTCACAGTAAAACGACTGGCAGCTGCTGCTTAAATCTGGTAGAATCTCAAATTTTACCAGAAAAACTGTGTACATCCACTAACAGTCCTAAAGAAATAGGCTTAACTGGAACTGGGACAAGCCAAAATCTCACTCTGAGCTCTGGTGATAAGTTGCCCCGATAAGCTTTGAGACGCAGTGCTAGTACGCTGCTGTGCACAGAGCCTATTGTTAAGTTACGAATCCACTTAACAGTTTCAGAGGCGTCACATCCAAAGACAGAATATTTTGTGTTGAATCACTATGGCGACCCATTCCTTCAAGATTCCATCACTCCAAAACCCATGGCTCTTCCTGTGATAAACAGAGTACCACTATTGTCTGTTCTGACTCACTGTTGATGTCATCGTAGTTTCTGAAGACCATCTCCACGTGGTCCCACTCTAAGAAGGTGCACTTCCCGATGAAGGGCTGAGCAAACACCACGTACTGGTCCTGTCCAAAGCTGAAGGCCTCCACAGAGATGGACTCAAACTTCAGACTCTGGTACGACGCAAACTCTGCAACAAAAGATCTTTAGAGTCTATGGATAAACTCCACTAAAAACAAAATTAGATCTACTATTAAAGCGGCGTGAGTACAAAATAACACCTGCATTAACCAAAACAATAAGAAGAATAATGCAGATGCTCAGTTTCATGCTTTGTTCATTCACTTCACACTAAGTGGTTTATCTGTCCAGCCAGAACCACTCACTTTGAAAAAACTTTACAAAAACGAGTGGATCTGAAGGTGTATCCTGTCTCCCTGATTTCAGAGGCTGTGATTGACAGATGGATTAACCAATCAGAGAGACGCATGCTCTGTCAAAAGCAAACATACTGCTAACATATAAAAAGTAGGAAAAAAGTCGTCTCCCATCCAAGTACTAACCAGGCCCAACCCTGCTTAGATCAGACGGGCATTAACAAGATAAATAAATACAAAAAATAGTGTGGAAACATTAGACTAGACTGGACGTGCATTTCCCACAGACTTTGCATTCCAAAGGAAACCATCACCATCATCCAAAGGAAACCCCCCTTAACACTGGGAGAACATGCAAAAGCCCGAGCTCAGGAATCCCACCGGGGACCCTCTAGCTGTGAGTGGAGTGGTTGTGACAGTGGTACCTGTGGTGATGCAGTCGAAGGATTGAGGCAGCAGGTCGTTGATCTTCTTGTCCACCTGAGAGGCTGGTCCTTTGCAGTAGATCTGGTCCACTGTGGCGTTGGTGCTGTAGATCCACTCCACCAGCCACTTGAGCTTACAGTCACACGTGAACTGGTTTCCACGGAGATCTCTGCAACGCCAGGGGAAGGCAATATTATTTAAATGTCTATATTTTAGGATGCAGCTGATAGTGATGATCAGACAGTGGGCTGAGAAAGGACTGAGTAGGTTGTGTTCGCTTCACTATTCAAGAAAGACCATAGTTCAAATGGAGCTGGAGGTCAGGACAGAATTCTGTGCTGGAATTCGCGTTAGATTGCAGACTTGTTGAACTGGTTTATGGTTAATATCGCTGAAATTAAGGGGCCTATTCACATGAAACAAAACTGGCACAAAGTTCAACGTGTTCTCTTCTATAAATAGAATTAAATTATGTTGTGAAAAATAGCTTCAGATAGTTACTCATTAGTCAAACTTGGCTCACACCAGATTGAAATGTGTATCACTCTGACTGAGTTCTACATTATCCATTTGGGATGGTCCATTATCCATTTGGGATGGTCCTCGCTGAAAGTGTTCAGAAAACGCAGAATGAAACTGACGACTATTTGAATCTGACTGGTTGAAGCGTCTCACCAGCAGAACAAACTTTAGTTAAATCCAGTTGAAAGAAAAGCACAGATCTTCCCTGTCCACAGATGCACAGAGCGCTCACCTCCTGAATGTTTTACAAAATATTATGTATTGATGCTAAATTAAGATGAAGTAGATTTACTGGCGTTGCCATGTTTGTTTGGCTTCATTTGGGCATCTCCCCTGTGGCCCCGCCCAACCCTTGCTGCTCTGTGATTGGTTCACTAACTTAATTAGTCTTACAGCTGATGCGCTCCAAGATGGATTCTGGTGAGTTTGTGAACTCACAAATATCAGAATCCACCTTCCCGTGCAGAGTTACCATTATTCAACTTTGGGACATAAGATTAATATGACAAATGTGTGGAACCTGTCCACACGAATAATGATCAAATTCAACACTGAATGTCCAACAGAATTACACAGGCCCCTGGCCTCAGTCATCAGATAATGAATCTGAACCTATTCCTTCAAAACAGTTCTTTCTACATGATCTTGTAGACGTGTATTCCGCTCTCTACAATGACGTCACTTCACCTCGTAGAAAAGACACAGGCCCTAATGGAACCTCCACATTTCATTATTAAACCTCATCTGACCGCAGCCCTGACGCACACCACACTCATGAATGTGAACAGGCTTTAAGCAGGAGAGAACATTTTTCAAGGGTGACAGATTACAGTCCTCTTCCTCCTCTTCCTCCTTTCTCTTCTTCCTCCTGTCCCTCCTCCTTTTTTCTTCTTCCTCCTACTCCTTTTCCTCAATCTCCTTCTTTTCTTCCACCTCCTCTTCTTCTTCCTCCTCCTCCACCTCTTCCTCCCCTTCACCATCTCATGCAAATTTAACAACTTTATTCTGAATGCTGAGGCTGCCCACACACTTTATCAGGGCTGAGTTCCAGTGAAATAATGATCCAGTCTTCTATAAATATCCTGGTGTGAAGACGGAGCCGCAGTGTCCATGTTCATTACAGCTTTCAGCGCGCTCGGTTTGATCACAGATACAGAGATGTTACAAAAGCAGGTTCACACTTACACTTTGGTGAGCGCGTCCAGACCTTTGAACAAATCTTTGGGCAGAGACTCCAGGTTGTTATAGGCCAGGCTCCTAGAAAACAAACAGATATGGCAAATCCTTGTAAATACTGTTTTTAAGGGTGAAATACTGATTTGCTCGTTGTTGCTTTGCCTGGAATGCGTCATATTAAAGAATTAAACATAAACATATTTTGTTTTTTAAATAAGTGTGAGAAGGCTTGCCTCTCCTCTGATCTGACACTTGGCCTGGTTACGTCACCTGCTGGTCTCCATGGAAATAGAGAAAGTAAATTTATTGCTGAACTGTGGTGCAACATCTCCATGGAGACAATCAAGTGATCTTTCAGTAGAAAAATGACATAGGGCGCCTTTATTTTTCTTAAAAAACCAACAATCCAGGTCAACTAAGGTATATACAAGTACAAATACTGATACTTTGCAGCTGTTGGTGGTGTGATGCTAACTGAGGCACTGCTCTGTCTGAATCTGATCTCTGTTTTAACATAATCTCAATCTGTTGGAACAGTGGTTCTTAATCTGGGTTCGATCGAACTCCAGGGGTTCGGTGAGTCAATTTTAGGGGTTCAGGGTCAGACTCACATCCAACTCATATGATTCATGAGGACACGCCCCGTTTGGCCGTTATTGGCTGCAGGAAATATTGTGTGTGCAATAGTCTTGTGACTGTCGTGATGGTGTTGTGTAATTTCTTTTTTAATATTTTCCCTTCATACTAACTATGTCAAGCAAAAAAAGAAAGTGGTTGGACGAATATGTGCAATATGAATTCACATGTGCACCAATAAAATATATATACCTATGTTTTGAATTTTCCAATTAAGAAGAGTTTGGTGAATGTGCATATGAAACTAGTGGGGTTCAGTACCTCCAACAAGGTGTGTTGGAAGAACAAGTGATCGGATTTGTGCAAGTCCCCACAAGCTAGTATTAGCCAGCAGGTTTTCAGTTAGTCACTCTCATATTTTTGTTGAAAATCAAACCCCTAAACAGAACCGTGAATGCTCGTATTGATCCCAGGTGTCTGAAAATGTGCAGTTTAAATCCATTTGGCATTTTTTTCTTCTTATTTTCAGACTACTTAACTTGCTTGTCATTGTGTGTCAGTATTGTATTTGACATGTGAAAAGCCTTTTCCTTGGACGTATTTGTAGGACGTGTTTGTGAGGATGTTCCTATTTACCCGGAACAGTCCCAGTTTTGAACCCGGTGTCCAGCAGATTTATCCAAAAACACTGGTTTGTCCCAGTTTTATACAAAAAAAGTCCCTGCTGTCCCTATTTTTGACCAATCTGATACCAGCCAACACTAAAGAGAGGCAAAAATGTGTCTTTTATCTTTGTTTTTGTCATATGGATTCCTGCTGTTTGAGTCCTGCTCCCTGATTGGTGGAGCACTTCAACCCTCGGCCACTCCCACCTCACCTCCAGCCTCCTCCCCCTGTTTAAGAAGATTCCCCTCACCTGTCCGGGGCTGCTTTTCACTGTGGCCAGTCTGCCATTTTGTCTGTGTCTCTTTCGTGTCAGTCACTTTGTTTGTACTAGTACTAAGGTGACCAGATTTTAAAAATAATAAACTGGGACATCCCGGGTTTGAGTTGGTTGTGAAACGAGTGCGTAATTAAGGAAAACTGTTATGCACTCGGCACTAATGTGAGTCAGTATAATCACATTTTCCATGTGTTTTGGTCATTTTTAAGCAGCTTTTCTGTATTTTATCTAAACAAAGGACAATTTACACCTCTCTTTACTGTGAGCAGGGATCAGATTGGTCAAAAATAGGGACACTTCTTGTATAAAACTGGGACAAATCACTGGTTTTGGGTAAATCTGCTGGGACAGGGGACTCTGGGCTCAAAACTGGGACTGTCCCGGGTAAATAGGGACGTCTGGTCACCCTAACTCGTACGTGTCTGATTTGGTTTGTTGAGACGCTCGGTTAGTTTAGTTCTGTTTTGTGCCTTTTTCTTTTGTCACTTGATTCTGTTTGTGGGTTTATGTGATTTTACTTTGAAACACTTGTGATTTAGTTTTGCTTGCGTCCCTTAGTTTAGTCTAGTTTTTTTTGTGTAAACCCATGTGACTTTTTTTTGGCACAACTTGTTAACTTGTTAGTCCTGTTATTTTGTGCACATATTTTAGAATGTTTTGTTTTGTTACCTTGTACATTCCTTAATTAAATTACCTTATTTATTCCGTTTTCCTGCTTGTTTTTTTTTTGTTACTTCCTCTGCCCCTAACAGAAGTGGGTTGTAACAGTAAAATACAGAAAAGCTGACAAAAACACAAAGAAAATGTGACTACACCGACTCATGTTTAGTCATGAATGGGCCGAGCGAAGAACAATTTTCCTTAATTATGCACTTATGTCAAAATTTTATCCCAACCCAGTTTTTTATTTTGAAAATCTGGTCGCCCTATGTATTTGGCAAGAACTCGCAGTATACTCAGTGAAATCCAGTCGTATTAAAGAGGATTCCCGTGCTTCTGTTGCACAGTGACCACAAAACAAAATGAGTGCGAACCACAGCCTCGCCAGTATTAAAGGTTTAGTATGTAATTCCCCATGTCTCAGGCTATTTTTAGCAATAAAAACATCTGTAACTCTGAAAAGGTACATACTTTTAAAGAGGGGGCATCATGTTATAATGTTGTTCCCTCATCAACAACATCCCAAAAGGTTTTAGGTTTGTTAATATGTTGTTTTTGGTGCATTTTCATTTTCAAAACAATAAAATGTAACATGGTGGTCTAAATATGTTATGTTAGCCGTTAATACCCCACAGAAGTAAAATACCCCCTGTTAAACCACTGGGTACTTCAACTTGCCCACAGACCAATTAAATATGACCCGTGGACAGTTATATCCCTGCACAAATATAATATTTCTACCTCAAATGCAGTCTTACTTACATGTGCACTAGAGTCTTGAGGCCTCGAAAAGCAAACGGCGATATCGATTTGATTTGGTTGTTCTCGATGAATCTGAAAAAGGATCATATGAATGGGTGTTTTTGCTGTTTGATGTATGAAGAAAATGAGTAAACTGTGTTATGCTCACAGATACTCGAGGTGTGGCAGGCCGAAGAAGGCGTCCTCGTCTATGGACTCCAGCTCGTTGGCCGTGAAGAGCCTGTGAACAGAGGGACGTGAAGTCAATGATGAGGAGTAACTAAACTCACAAGTTCAGAATACAGTTACTTTGCTAATATATACTGTATATTTCTGATACTTGTGTGTCCGCGATGGGCCTTAAATCTCCAGCACAGACTGATATTTTGTTTTGGCTTAGTAGGCACACACATAGGTTTATTTTAACACTTTAATGTGTGACCCTGTGCTGTATTTTTTGCACCTGTCTGTTTTGCACTGATCATTACCTGCACTGTTCTATTCTTATATTCTTGTAAATTAGTAAAGTTTTGTGTTATAGTATAGTTTATTGTTTTCTACTTTATTTTATTCTATTTTATTTGTTGCTTGTTTAGTGTTTGTCTACATTCCGCTCCAAGCACTGCAGCAATTTCCTAACGTTGTGATCCTGTTCACTCATATGGCAATAAAACCTGATTCTAATTCTGAAGAAATAACTGCTCTAAATGTGGCTGCACAGCTCTCTTAGGCTAGGGCTCTCGGGTTTATAGTAAAAAGTTCTGTAACTGTGATTGAAATGAATAATTTAGGGAAAATAATCCAAATCAGTGCTACATATCAGCTTCAAAATAGCGGCAGAACTTATCAACCATCAGATTCTCTGGATTCTAAACAGCAGTGGCCATGAAAAAAACATAGTATAATGTGTTTTACAGGCTTGTCATTGCCTCTCACGTGCTACAACATTAGTCATTATTTGTTCACCCCATACTTGTGGAGGTAAAATACAATTGCAACCACAGCAGCCCTAGGACAGACTGACAGAAGTGGGGTTAAATTCCATTCTGTGCCCTCAGCCCTTCCAATCACACATTTATATAGACAAGTGCCACTAACCACTGACTGTAGGGTAGAGCTGTGAGGTGCCTATCCCCTGTAGAACACAGAAAAGAGTGGTACTTGCACCCCAGAAAGCAGAACTCTGTAACTCAATACATTTTCAAGCTATAGTGAAAATCACCATCCTGTTGTACTATTCTGCTTTCCATCTGCGGCTCATAAATAACGCAGCATGAACTCCACTCTCTGCCTCTCAACACTCCTCTCACAGGAGAACAGAGCAGAGAACAGGGGGCCGGTGGGACCCCTCTGCCTTCACCCCCCGAGTCTGCACCCCGGGAGACCGCGTGGGGCAGAGGAATCCCCGGCACAGACCCAGGGCTCCCCGCACCAAGGAACCCCTCTGGAATGCACCTATCCTTACAGTGCAGCTTGGGTGTTTAAAGGCGACAAATATGGCGTTTGTGTGCACAGAAAAACTAGCACAGCATGCACCAAAGTGTGACAGGAGAGAAACACAGGGAAATACTCACAGGAGGTGCAGGGCAGGCGTGTGGATAAAGCTTTCCTTCGGGATTTCTGTGAATTTGGACTTGACGAATGATCTGTAAAATCGAAACAGAACGCAGGGTTGTAAATGCGGCAAAATACGCAAAGAATGATGGTATTTTTTGCAGACTTACAGTGAAATAACATCTGGAGGGAAGCTGCGAGGTATCAGCCCCGCACTCTCACACAGAGCGTTATCTTTGGTACACGTACACGAGTGGTGACAGCGCTGTTGCCTGGCTTTCTTTGCGCTCACACAGCTAACTCCGAGCAGTAAAAGTAGCAACCCGAGCCTCGTCAACAACACCGGCGCTTCTTTACGGCTCCTTTCCATCCTTGCACGCCGAACATGAACCGACAACGTCCCCGGAATCTTGCGCTCCTTCCCGGGGTAGTTTAATCCGAGCAACCGCGGCACCGCTCGCTTATTTCTCCGTGCGTAATAGCGGCAATAATCACAGCTACGAGGTTTCTTGCACAACACCGCAGTGGGATGGCAAAGAAAAAAATAAAAACCGATGACAAAAATGCTATTTAATCACCCCCAGCGGTTTGGTCGGTTGCAGCCCCGGGAAAATGTGAAAATAGAGGCAGACCTGGTGCGTCGGAGCCAGTGGCCAAGGCGGTGCGAGGCGGGGAGAGGGCGCGTACGAAAGCGGGTAGGAGAGCGAGGGAGATCGGCAGAGGGGCAGGTGGGGATCCCAGCGGGAGCAGACGGAGCAGCATCCCCATCCAAAAACCACGCCCATATGATTTCACCATCTCCACCGTGTCACAACGAGCTCGCGCAATGAGAGTCACCCATGGGCGCGAGTCAGTGGGGTCGATTTGGAGCGAATTGTGGACATCTTGGCACAGGTGACGCACTGATGTTGCACGCGCATGGGGGAAGCCTCGTGCACGTAGGGGGAGTGGGGATCGCTACATGTGTGTGTCGGGATCCAATTCGCGCCCCCGCTCACACGTTGGTTTCCTCGCGGTTGCCATGGCGATCGTCTAGAGCCCGTAATAAACGTGATTGCGTCGTGATGGTGGGGGTGTGGGGGTGTGCTCCTGTCATATGGACAGAGGCAGAGGCTGTTAAGTGGACCCCATCCCCCAGCACCCTGAGGCTGAGGAAGAAACATTAAGTTGTTGTTTTTCATGATATCCATAAAATCATGATGCACATTTGTAATATTTTCAGTCTAAAAATCAGTGATGGGACTGGTTGTCACTGGACAGCCACATTTCTGTTACTAGAGAGGGGGAGGTGCCTTGCTTGAGGATACAAAGTCAGTATGTGGTTAGGCAGGGGTCGAATTGGCAGCCTTCCAGTTCCCAGATGGATGCTGAAATTATTGCACCACATGTTGCCCATGATGGTTCCAATGAGGAGAATATTCCTAATAACAGGAGGAATTGGCACGCTTACGGCATTGTGCAACTGAAATAGGTCCTAGTTCAGTTGCACAATGTGTGGTCCTGACTAGACTTTTTACCGTTATGTACTTGGACTAAGCTTGATTTGCTGAAGTTACGTTATGTTGTCTGTGTTCTTAAAAAACAAAGATAATACGATCACAACAGAACCTGCGATGCCAGTGCTTTAACCTGAAGATAGAGACACATACAACTTTTTCTCATTTTCATTCTCAGAACCTCCAGAATTCCCTCCCTGAGCTGCAGAGGCTGCACTAGCACTGATTCATGATTGACCGTTCAGATCAGAGAGGCATTTTAGGTTTAAACACACTGGATTTCTGAAGTGAAACTGACAACACAAATGAGAGACTCACATGAGACTTCTTCTGATCCTTGATTTCCTCATATCTTAGAAAGTAGGTAAAGTTTATGAAATTTAAAATCAAACCTTAACATACATTTCCTTTACGACAGGGGTGGCCAACCATTTTTCATCAAGGGCCACATATTAAAACACATATCAGCATAAGGGCCGATCGAGGGTCATAAAGTGGTGGTCAAAACAGTGAGTAATTCAAATCTGTGCATTTATAACAGGTTTGAATGACCCTCCAGACCTTTGTTCAGGCTTAGAGCCTCAAAAAGACACACTAAATTTGCTTGATCAAGGTAGATTTCAAAAGTAAAAAGTACTACTGTAGTATGTGGTAGTATGGGCCAATTCACTTGGAAGCCCGAGGGCCAAAATAATTGGTCTGAGGGCCGCATTTGGCCCCGGGGCCATAGTTTGGACATGCCTGCTTTAAGACATGATTGCAGTGAATTAAAAAGACTTTAACCATAAGATTAATATGACGTTTGTTTAAGTTTGTGGTGTTAATCCATCACAAATAATAAGAATCAACATTTTTAGATCATAACTTTTACATTTCTTCCAAAAACAATACATCTCCCATAGAGTTATATAGATATTAATCGGAAATTAAAACCTAAATATAGGAACGTAATCTCTAGAATCCCACTGGTATCTATATATCTCACAACAACCAGATTTTCCTTCCAGTCCAGACCTCCTCCTCAGTGACTCGTACAGCCCATCTAAAAGCTCCTCTGATCAGATTACGCCTTCAATACCAGCATCTGTTTGGGTCCTAATTCAATTGAACCTCAAAAATAAAAGGCTGCGGGGGTATCTATTACTTCATCCAGAGTGTAAAGACATGGATGTGCCTAACTCCATTCCCACTAGGGCTGCACAGTGTATCACAAACATATCAATACTGCAATACTGGCTATTGGTAATATAGGTATAATGTTTCCTCTGGAGTTGTGTTTGGTTTCATACACACATGTTTAACACACAAACCCTGCATATTTAGCCCTGGAATAGCCAATCTCTACTGAACTAAAAACTACCACTACATGACATCACAAGGTGGAACAGAGGATTTTGAGATGTACACAGACTAATACTGCAGGATTACTCAAGCATGTGTGAAAGAAACAAAACACATCTCCAGGTCTGTTCACTGGCTCACTGGCCTCTCCAAACGAGCTGTGAGAGCTGCAGAACATCCAGAATATCCAGAATATCCAGAACACTGCAGCTCAGATCCTGACTCCCACCAGGAAGTCCGAGCACATGTATTCTGTGCTCGGAGACTTTAAAGCGGCTCTGCTTGTGCACAAGTCTGTCCATGGCCGAGCACCAAAGTCCATCTGTGTCCTGCTGGTCCCAGAGTCAGGACTAAACTTGGGCAGTCAAAATTTCAGATTCATGCAGATAAAATCTGAAACAGTCTGAACATGTGAGACAGACTCTACTGTGACTCTGTTTAAATCCAGGCTCAGAACAGTTCTGTTTAGCTGCGTATGACTGAAAGCTTTTCATTCCACACACTTCTCTCTCTGTCTCTCTCTTTTTTAATTGTATGATGTTGTGATTTATTTGTATTGTGATTTTAATGTATTTCTTATTCTGTAAACCACTTTGTGTCTTAGACCTAACAATAGTCAATTTGGTATAACATGGGCCCTTATTTTCCACCAGTAGATGACAGATGTCAAATTAAGCAATTTCAGAGCTGCAAATTTTCTAATGAGTCTAGTGAAAGTGCAATTTAAAAACCCAGATGAGCACTTTCTGCCCTTGACAACACAAGGTGGAACTTTTTAGTTTGAGAGAAGAACACAGCAGACCAGGTTTGGGTATTAAACATGTGTGAATGAAACAAACCCAAACTCCAGGTATGTTTTTTAGGAGAAAACAACATAATAACATAGAACAAAATATGCTTAATATACCATCGGTCCTTAAAATATTGCAATAATACTGTTATCATAATAATAAACACAGTTATCAAATATTGCATCTCTTTCTCGTATTGTGCAGGCCTGATTTCCGCCAGACCCTTCATGGCAAGGGACCAGCAGAGGAACACTGGTGCAGATTGTTGTGTGAATAGCATGAGTAGTTTTGGTGCTTGATATAAAAGACGTCATTCATAAGAGGACAGAGCAGAGGCCTGAAGCTGTTTGGCTGGAGGAGCGGGCATGTTGAGTGGTATTCACAGATTTGGGTAGTCTCCGTGTGGGGGCGGGGTCACTGTTATTCTGACTCATGGGAGCAAGTACATTGGGATTCTTCTAGTGATGGGAGTTTCTTGGTATTTGGGGTTTTGTTTGTGGGGATCTGAGTCATTGTAGAGACTATAGACAATGTCAGACATGTGCAAAAACAATGGAAAGGTTATTCAGGCTTCAGAGCACTTTTGGACTTCGGTTTTGGACAAGATCGGCTTTTATTATCCCAAAATGGAGAAATTTGTCTTGTGGTGTAATAAACAATAGAACAATAGACAACAACACAAGTTGATACAAAATAAAGGACTCAACACATTCAACTGACCGAGAGCTACAGAGTTCACAGCAAAGAAAAAACAGTTCCACATTGTACCCAAACTATTACACAATCCCCTTATGGCATTTTTTTTTCAATTTAATTTATACATTTCAATAACAGATTACAAATTATGTGCACCAAACATCATATTTGTGCATTTTTCTCCCCAACAGATAACCCCATAAAAAAAACATGAATAAATGAAGTAAAAATGGATAAATAAAAATAAAATTAACACTAAAATTAAAATTTAGAAAAGTAAAAAAAAAAAACTATTAATAAAAATAAATGAAAAAACAGCAGATGATTCAAAAACATGTGTGCATGTAATTCAAAAATGGCTGCCATGTTTGTTCGAATTTTGTGGTTGAACCTGAAAGTGTAAACCTCATCTTCCCCCTTAAGACATTTTGGAATGCATGTCACAGTATGTCATTAAACCTTTCTATCTTCATGGAGACCAAATCAGGCCAGTTACAGGTCAGATCTGTGGAGATGCGACCCCGCTCACAGTCAGATTGCATGTTTTTCTATGTATTCTAGAGCTGTAAAACCACCTGTAATTGAATAAATGTAAAGTAGAGCTGTTTAATGTCATACTGTAGAACATTCCAGGCAGAGCAATGACATTCATAGAAACTCTCCACCAGAAAAGTTACACAATGCACCTTTAAAGAACAGCTCCTCCTCGCACAAGGCATAAAAGTACAGATAAAAATAGCACTGCTCCTTATATGACCTCCAGTAAAGTCTGTTCTGTTCTGGAGATTCTTGCGTTTCCCATTTAGCTAAAAGTGCAGTTAAGATTGCACTGGGCATTCATAGAATTGTCAATAAATAAATAAAACACGGAGCAGTGCTGTAATGGCATCACAAAGTGGATCGAGCACTGAGGAGGGAGACAAAATAGAACGAATATGCATACTAAAATATGTATACATGCAATCTTTTAAAGCCCCACTGCGTAACCTTTTAGCCAAATAATGAAATAAAAGCTTTTTTGCATCTCCACAAACCTGACACTACTTGTGTACCTGTAGGAAATCCTCTTCTTGCTTGTTTCCATGGAAATGTTGTTCCTTTTGCTATAGTCTTACATTGTATAAAACGTATCTATCTTCATGGAGGATGTTCCGAAGTATGGTTTTAACTTTGTATTTTTATACAATCATACAGGTGACGTGCCACCTCCAGATAATTGTTATGAAAAGTGAAATACAGGCTTTGACCACTCGAGGGCGCCAAATAGCCCAGAGTCCTGCTCAATTTGTTCACGTTAGTGTAAGAGCAAAAACATTGGAAGTTGGAGTGTTAATATTTCAGCTGTCATTAAAAAAATAAATAAATAAATAAACGTCAAATACATAGAAGTAGTGTCACGTACTAAAATTTCAAACTAAGGAATTCACTCAATACTGTTTATGACACCACAATGAAGATCATTTCCATATACACCATATACTTCCTCCCACTGCTTTTCGGACATTAGTAAAATCTGCGTGACACTTATTTTTGTTTATTGTTATAGTTAAGAAGCATTTGTTTTTTGTACCGTATGTATTTACATTATAATTATGCATGCATTGCTCTCCGAATAAACTTTCATTAATTAATTAATTAATTAATTCATTCATTCATTCATACAAAATAATAGTACTTTCTTTGTCTTAGCATCAGTTCTTATATTCGTTCTAATTAAGCTCACAGTCGTACTAAAACTTTTCAGAAAATCTTTTTTTTTTTTCCAGTATCGATGCTTGCTCAAATGAGTATCTAGTTTACATATTAATTTAATAAGTTCTTCATACGTATTTAGCGTCTGATTTTCGGTATTTTTGACAACCTATTCTTGAAGTGTGCCTATGATCACAATTCAAAAGTAGGCGTATAGATCTGTCTATTTTCGAGGCAAAATAGGGGTTTAGGAGATGCGGCGTGTTTTTGTACACTGAAAAAGCACATGCAAGAAGAAGCTGGGCCGATTTACGACACACACAGAATACATAGGCCTACAACGTGCACGTGAGAGGAGCAGAGCGCAGCACTGACGCCCTGCACGACCCCGCACATGTCGCGACGTCTTATGGCCCCTGCGCGCACAAAGCTGGCTTACACCTCTGACGCCACCCATCTGCAGACCCTCCTTACCTGACGTCCTGACGTATGTATAAAACTATGAAGAGACCCGTCAGCTCATCCAATCATATTAACGGATAAGCCCTCGTGTGACCTGTCTCGAGCGCACGACCATCAGAGCAGACTGTGCGTAAAAGCTGACTCTGCGCATTGACTTTTTGCGTTTTGATGATGCAGAGTTTTTTATGAAACCACTTTGGTCCACAGTGAATACAGATATGGCCTAATGTCTTTGCAATGCAGGTGGAAAACTACAAAAAAGATTTATAGAACTCAAAATGTTACGTGAGGGAACGTACTGGTAGCATATTTAAGGTCCTATATTACACAAAATGGACTCTTAAGCCATGTTATAATGTTACTCCCTCAAAAACATACTTGGAGTTGTCACATGTTTGAGTAATAGTGCATTATTAGTCATGCCGTTTTCAATTTAACATCTACCTTTTCACCTTTGTTCAGAAGAGATTGGCAATTCTCGATCTAAAATCATCCAAATGATCTTAGTAAAGTGTGGAGCACTTGTATTAGCACATAACATCACAAAGTGGATGGTGTTTTCAGCTTGAGAGAAGAGCTCAGCCTAAATATGCAGACTGTTTAGCATCGTCACCTTATCAAAGATGCCGTGGTCGCAGATGAGCTCCTGGCCTTGGTTTTGATGGTGGATGAGCATCTTAAAGGGGAACTCTGGCACATTTGAAGCTAAAGTCCGTTGCTAGAGGTGGTTGAATACTGTCAGAAGCCAAAAAATAGCACAGATAAGTGTTGCGTCAGCGGAGATCTCACTGGTCTGATCTGATAGTGAGTTTGTCAAGGTAACATACTAGCATAGTGAATTGGGCAAGTTGTTAGCTTCCACGTTTTTTAGAGGCTTAACACCACTTTAACCCATCTTACAACAGCCACGAATCTAACAAACACAACGCTCTGCCTGGCTCACTCATTAGTGTCTGAAACATTATAAAATAACTTTATAAACAGCCTTAGCATTAGCTTGTTGATTTCCCACTGCACATGTGAAAGCCCAAAAGACTCGATCGCAATGTCATTTCTAATCCCATTTATTTATGAGTGAATTATATTTTTTGAAAAACGTTCCCGAACTATTTTCTTTCAGCAACTTTCAGTTTCTATTGTCTACTGTCAGTAGTCGATCTTCACTTGTTGCTTCTGGTGGCTTTTGGGCTTTCACATGATCAGTGGGAAATCAACAAAGGTAAGGTCAAAGCTGCTTATAAAGTTGTTTTATAACATTTCCAGACACTAATGAGTGAACCAGGCAGAGCGTTTTGTTTGTTAGACTCATGGCTGTTGTAAGATGGGTTAAAGTGGTGTTAAACTTCTTCAGTGTGAAGCAAATTGGTGTTTTACGTGGAAGTTAAGAACTTGCCCCATCACTACACTAGTTTGTTGCCTTGACAGACTCAATACCACAGTGAGATCTCTGCTGAGGCAACACTGATCTGTGCTGTTTTTTGGCTTCTGACAGTATTCAACCACCTCTAGAAATGGACTTTAGCTTCAAATGTGCCGGAAGAGAAACCAAACCAGATAAAACCAATGTACCTCAGGCTGAACCATTTAGGAAACATATCTAACTGTGATCTTGGTGACAAGTGATCAGCAAATAATCTTTTAATAGGCTTCACATATTGAACATATCCAGAAGAATTGACAAAAAACTGAAATATGATCTGACAAATACAAGAATCACATTTCAGAACATGTTTGTACAGACCTAAATGACAGGGTTAGCTGTTTTTATGCAGAAAAAGACAGGAGATTTTGTATTCATACTCTGCAGCTGATGTCATCAACATGAGGGTGTGATGCTAACTGTAGGCACTGCTCTGTCTTATTTTTGAGCTGATTTGTGCTGTTAAACAAGTCTCTCTCACATAAGATTAGTCACAAGCTAGCATGAGTTCACTTTTTCAGTCAGTCACTCACCTTTTTGCTGAAAATCAAACCTAAACAGGATGATGAAGGCTTGTATTGATCACATGTGTTTGCATTGTGTCACCATAGAAACTGCTGAACATTCTGCCATACACATACATGCAGAACACCTCCAGCGTGATGTCACTGCAAAGGATAATGTGGAGGAAATTATGGAAGTTCAACAAATGCAGTCTTTTAATTCAAATTCAAATTCCGATTTCATTTTGATTTCAGTTCATCTCACAGCTCTAAATGTGCCCAAAATCTACCCCACCGCCCCGACCTGTACCAGCTGCCTGTAGAGGATGATCCCGGACACCTCAGTCACCAGGTTCTTGTGCAGGAGGTCGGTGATCGTCGCGGGTGAAGTCCGTGGAGAGCACCCCGATCTTAACCAGGGGCCAGTCGTACTTGGAGTCTGTGGGGAGAAAGATGGGGTGGTCGTCTCCTGGGGTCTGTCTGAGTTGGATGAGACAAGAGGAAGGTGAGATGGTTGACTGTTGACTATTGACTGTATTTATGAGTGGACTAAGTGAGTGTGACGTCACCCATAGCATTTAGCACCGCTCAAATGAGACTCCCGATGCCACAGTTACAGGGGCGAATCTGGAGCCAGGCTCTATGTTATGAATAGGATTTTTTTGATGGACAAAATAGCAGAAAAAAAATTCAGGATCATGTAGAGCGGGTTCATACGGACATTTTAAGACCATAATGACGAGGCCACTGCAGCAGTTACAGAGAGAGGGACGATAAGTGATAATGTGTGTTGTGTAATGTGAAACAATGGGAAAAAGGGAGAGAAGGAGCCTCCTGGAGCACTTCCTGTTTGGCACCTGGCAGCGAACGGGTTAGCTTAGTCCACTTATATATCCGCTCTATGGGCTGGTATTGTGTTTTTATTGAGACTGGACACTGTTATAGCTCAGAATGTTGCTAATGTCAAATACATCATGACATTCACTATAACTCTGTTCTGATCAAATCCATGTGTCTAAATGCAATAACCAACTCTGCCTGATCATTATTTGAACAAAAAAACTGCAAAAACAACAAAATATTAAACTAATAAATAAAAACATATGATAGTGTTGTTTTTTAAATGGCCCCGGCGTTCCATCGCTAATATGCTAATTTTAGAATGTGTGTTGTCACGGTTGCATAGAATTGTTGGTAGGTACGTTGGGATGTTCCGTTCCGTTCGTACTAAACCTCACTTCTGATCTGGTCAGCGTACAGCGAGCCACATCACAGCGTCTCTCCTCAGTTTTTCACAATCAACACGATTTAAAGCCTCCAAAGGTTTAAATCCAACTGTTTCTTCTGAGTCCCACAGGTAAGTGATGTTTTAAGCACTGGTCAGTCTTTTGGAACCACACAAACATCTTCAGTTTCTTCAGAGTTGAGGTTTTGGTTGTGTTCAGTTGTTTCTGGCAGTACTTTTAATTTGTACTTTAATTTACAGCTATGAACAGAATAACTATGATATTACCGCATATTTTAACACAATTTTATGCATAAATATTGATGAAATTATGTAAACTAACGTAAGACAGTTGTTTGAAGCTTTGCGAGGTGGAATCATCAGTGTTTAGTTAGACTGGGAAAAAGAGTAGTCCCAAAGTAAAATAAAATATTATATTGGGAAAAAAAACTATATTTGTAGAGGTTATATTAACTAAAATGTTAATTTTTGTGGCCACACAACGACTTACAGGACTTAAATAGTTCAGAAATGAATGCAATTTTCCCATAGACCTTTGACAGGACACATTACAAAACATATTACTGATTAACATAAGGTGATGGTCAGACTTATTCGGGATACAAACAGTTCATACTTGGTGTTGAAATGAAACTCATATGAATCAGATTTTTATAGAACGAACTGTGCTAAAGGAGAGATGTAAGGTTTAAATATAACATTATCAGAAGTGCCTAAAATGTTGAATACAAGTAAAAATATTGAAAAAAGTAAACTATTTACATGTATTTCAAGTCAAACGCAATAAACAAACATGGATATGATTAATACAAATATCAGATTTAGATCATTTGAGATTTCTGACAGTGATTTGTTCCATAACTCAGTAAGTAATCCTCTTTTTTGATTTTACAGTTCATAGATCTCAACTATGGTGTTTCCGTGGAATCTTGACCCAGAGGACTTCACGAGTGGTTGGGAGGGTGAGCAGGAGTTTACAGACCCTGAACATGGCCTTCAGTTTCGGCCTGTGCCTCCTCCTCCACCTGTGGAGCGTCCTACAACCCCGTTACCCAGCGCCGCTCAGGACCAGCTAACACAGGCCGACTTCATGGACATGTTGGACGCCACAGATCAAGAAACAACGGATGTCCCATCACTAGACTATCTGGACATGTCTCTTTTTGAAGGAGACGTTCTCTCCGACGCTCCAGGGGGCATGAAGTTCATGGACACTTTACATTGGAAAAAAAGGGCAGCTTCTGATGCTGTACTTTTTGAAGACCAAAGTGAGTGCTCCAATCCAAAAAAGAAGAGGAGAGTGTCTCATCACCAGACGACAGCCAATAAAAACACGGCTGCTGTTTCCTGTGCAGTACTGGCCTCCTCTGATACCTCTGCTTCGTCAAGGTAAAGAACAGAGCAAAACACTTTGACATCCACTTTCCACATGTAAAACTATAATCTATAAAACCTCATTTGGATGGAAGAACCCAAACGTACATTTACATTACACAAATTTATATTTCACAGCAATAACTGCCCTGTATGTCCATGTAACATAGAGTCTTGTGTTTGTATCAGGAGGCAGCAGGAGGACAAACCCTACATAAAGAAGCCTCCCAAGGTGGTGCAGGAGCTCCAAATCACCGACTGTGCTAAAGTCAATGTGGTGCTGGGACAGAGGGTGAGTGAACACCAGTCTACAGGAGCATTTATGAAACGCACACACGGGCTTGGGTTCAGTGATGGACCGATAGTTATTATACAGTTCATAAATGTAAAGTGTGTGCGGTGAAGAGCAGAAGGCAGAATCCTGTTGAACATGTGTCTTGTTCCTCTGCAGTGGAGAATGCTGTCTGAACAGGAGCAGGCCCCGTACTTCGAACAGGCCCACAGAGAGAGAAGGGCTCACGAGGCCAAGTATCCTGGATGGTCCACCAAGGACAACTTTGTAAGAGCATCACACAACACACATCTTATACAGGAGAATCAAAGAGATGTGTGATACTGTACACACACATCTGGGTCATTTCAGTACTTAGAATACACTCACTACTATGTCTCCACCTGTTTGCACCATGTTCACAATACTCATGCCTCTATGTATTCACAGTGAATGGAAATTGAATGCTCCCAACATTATTAATGAAACCTTTATGTCATTTCAGGCCAGAAAGAGGAAGATGAAAAATGACGACCTTCCAAATCTCACAAACTATCAGCAGTTGCCTGTTCCTGTAGCCTCCTCCTCTCAGCAGCCTGTGTTGTGGTCCAGATTAATCAACCAGGCCCACGGCAACCAGGCCCTGCCCAACCAGGCCCTGGAGAACTAGGCCTATGACAATCAGACCCACGGCAACAACGTCAGGAACAACCAGGCCCTGTATATTCAGGATACTGAGAAATAGAATCCTATAACAACTGTTCCTGTCCAGACCTTTCCCAACCTGGGAATTACCCGTTAAATACAGAATTGATTTTAAAATTGTATTATCTGTTTTTAAAGCTCTTAATGGACTCGCCCCACAATACATTTCGGATCTCCTCCAAATGTACATCCCCACACGTGCTTTGAGGTCTGAGGCCCAGCTCCAGCTCCTAGTGCCCAAAACGAGACTTAAAACCAGGGGAAATAGAGCCTTCTCTGTGGCTGGCCTCAAACTCGCTCGCCGAACACGCTTCCCACCCACACAATTTTCAGTCCCGCTCCCGCCCGCTGCCGCAGTCTTCAGTACCGCTACCGCCCGCTCCACTCCGATCAAGCCCGCCGCCCCTTGCAAACCAGAAGTCGAGAGAGCCGCAGTTGGACTTGTGGGTGCGCTTCTTTTCAGCACCGTCACTGCCAGCATATGAAACGCTGCACCGTACCGAGTAACAGCAATATCTTTGATGTTTTAAAACGCATACTTGGAGCAGTGACAAACTAAAAGTCAATAAAAAAGATTGTACTAATGTACTGTGTCTTTAGTTTTTCATGTCATCACATCACATTACATTCCAATATTTATAATAACCAAAAAATATTTACAGTCATTCTGAAACTTATGCTATGTGGAATGGCAGACAGAACACAGTATCACTGAGCTACTCGCAGTTACATGATGAAACCTACATGTCTATTACATTATAATTGTAATTATAAGTCCTTGCTTGTACTCAACATATTTAATTTTGGTACCAACCTTGTATTCATTTCTTACGTCAAATTAGTTTTGGATGTTAATTGTATAATGGCTGCCTTTTGGGCTCACACTGACACTTATGTTGTAATAACAAAGACATTACATTCTGATGTAATGTGATTCTGTCCTCATTGGAATACACAGCCAGGGCTGCCCTGATTGTACTTTAAAGAAACAAACAATAGCTGAAAGGTAATGGTTTGGGGCAATGGTGAAACAGGCACATTTAGACGGCTCTAACCATGAAATGTCTTGTTTGCACGCACTAATTAGCAGTTGGATACGTACAAGGACATGTGAATGCATTTAAGAGAAATCAAACATATCTGATTTGGATTTTCACAATAAATGCCCGTTTCATAAGGCCTGTCTGGAGCTGTCACATAGGCACATTCTGATTTGCTAGAAAACCCAATTTCTTGTTTGCAATGGATAATTATCGGTTGGCCACACAGCCAGTGTTGCCCTGAATGTAGGTTAGAGAAATAAAAAACATCTGATTAGGATTTTCACAATAAATGCCCATTTCATTAGGCCGGTCTGGACCTGTCACATAGGCACTTTATGACACGTGTTCTAAACATGGCCCTTTTTGCATGTGTGAAAGTCCACAAGTTCTCACGAGTTTGTACAAATTATACAGTAACAATTACACCTATATTAACTGAGTAATGACTGCAGATTTTTCTATTGAAATGATCTGATATGCATGCTTCGGTCCAACTATGAAAGGAAATGTAAATATATGATGAATCAAATCTTAAGTATAACTTTTGCTTTGACTCATTGTAAACGTAGATTTTATTGTTAAGATTCTAAATTGATTTCTGCTTCTCTTCATACATACGTATACTATACATTAAATGTTAACACAAAAATCCTAATCAAATGTTTTTGATCACTCTGTCAAATACATTCATGGTTTTATGCAGGTCCTGTTTGGACCTGCACAAAGACCAAAAAAAAAAACATTTTGAAAAAACTTTTAATCTTATTGCTCTCTATATTGCACTTCAAAATGTGTTATGACAGGCCTACCGTATAGTACTACAGGCCACACCAATCTTTTTATGCAGAGCTCACTCATGTCAGAGGATTGAGTAACCTGAGAGCAGGTCTTGCTATCCCTACTCAGGCTCTGATGTCAGTCAGATGGGCAAATGTCTTTGACCAACTTCAGCACTGGACAGTTCAATTGATTATTCAGGCACATAGCAGTAACTTTCCCTACACACACAGAGCCTCTCGCTGGACTGGTTTAGACAAACTGAGAACTGCAAATAAGACTTCCACACTTTCTCAAATTTAAAGATTTAATTAGTCATCCAAGTGCAACAGCTTACAATGTCAAACCCATACTCTGGATACTCTGGTGGGGTACTGGTATGGGCTTGGTGGGCTTTTCAGGTTGATGTTGGTCACTGGCTTACTCGTTGCAAAATGGACACATCCAGTGTTGTCCTATGATTTGCGCCACATCATCTGATGACATGGCATCTCTGGTGATACCACCGCTCGCATGTATTGCAGCCAACCTTTCTCCCAACAATTCTCCCAGACTGGTTGAGGCTGTGTATGTTCCACGCACAAAAAGCACAAATAAAACTCATTTGTGTCACAAATAAACAAAATGATAAGTCTGTAAAAAGCACAAATAAAACTCAACTAAACTCGGACAAGAAAGGCGTCAGACCTCATAACTTAATAAAAATAAATACATGTGTCGCAAATAAACAAAATGATAAGTGTGTAAAATGTGGACTGCTAAACATCAGGTCCCTCTCCTCCAAATCTCTTTTAATAAATGAATTAATTGACGACTTTAATATTGATCTTCTAGCTTTGACTGAAACATGGCTTCAGGAAAATGATTATGTTAGATTAAACGAATCTACCCCTCCAAGTCATGTGAACTTTCAAAGTGCCAGGAGCACAGGTCGAGGTGGCGGTGTGGCCGTCATTTCTCACTCCAGCCTAATTCTCAGCCTCAAATCTAATTATACATTCCGCTCCTTTGAAAGCCTCGCACTATCTATTACGTGCACCAACTGGAAAAACTAAAAAGCTGTTATATTCATAACAATCTACCGACCTCCTGGTCCATATGCCGAGTTTCTGACAGACTTTATTTCAAGTTTAGTTTTGGAATAGGAAAGGATTGTTATGGTTGGAGATTTCAACATCCATGTTGATAACAGCAGTGAGTGCCTCAGCAGTGCTTTTGGTGCTCTCCTGGATGGGGTCGGTTTTACCCAGAGTGTGAACAAGCCGACTCACTGTCACAATCACACTCTTGATCTTCTTAATAGAAGTAAACAAAAGCAACCCCAGATTTCTGTTCAGCACTGTAGCCAGGCTGACAAACTCGCACACTGCCCCTAAGTCTCTTTTCCCTTCAAAGTGCAGTTGTGATGACGTTCTTGAATTCTTTGATTACAAAATTACAACCATTAGAGACAAGATCAACGAAGCTACTCCAAAAATCAGCACCGAGCAAATCCAGCAAATCCAGTCCGTAACACCAATATCCCACATGAATCCTCTAACAGCATTAGACAAATTTACTCCTGTCAATGAGGTGGAGATTACCTCAGTCATTATGTTGTCCAAACCATCATCTTGTTTGCTCGACCCTATTCCAGTCAGACTCCTCAAAGAAGCTCTTCACCTAATAATAGGTTCCATCCATAACATAATAAATATGTCGTTAGAAAATGGCTATGTTCCTCAGTCCTTTAAATATGCTGTAACTATTTTTGAAAAAACCTAGCTTGAATCCTGATGAACTAGCCAACTACAGACCTTTCTCTCAAAGATTCTGGAACGAATTGTGGTGAAACAGCTTTGTCACCATCTGCAGGGCGATAATTTATTTGAAAAATTTCAGTCTGGTTTCAGAGCTCACCACAGCACAGAAACTGCTCTGCTTAAAGTGACAAATGATTTGCTACTAGCTGCTGATAACGGGCTGGCTTCAGTCCTGGTCCTACTGGACCTCAGTGCAGCGTTTGACACCATTGATCACAACATTCTACTGCAGAGGTTAGAATGTGACATAGGTGTCAGAGGGACCGCCCTCAAATGGTTTAAATCCTATCTATCAGATAGGTACCAGTTTGTTAGTGTAAACCAGTGCACCTCTCCCTGCTCTAAAGTAGCTTGCGGTGTTCCACAAGGATCTGTGCTTGGTCCAATCCTGTTTACTCTGTATATGTTGCCATTATGTGACATTATCAGAAAACATGGCATTAATTTCCACTGCTATGCTGATGACACTCAGCTGTACTTATCAATGAAACCAAATCAGACCAATCAAATCAATAAGCTCAGTGCTTGTGTGAAGGACATCAAAACCTGGATGACCCTGAATTACCTGCTCTTAAACTCTGAAAAAACAGAGGTCATTGTTGTCGGTCCTAAAGGTCAGAGAGATTCTCTGTCCGACCAGATAATCTCACTTGACAATGTGAGTATAGCCTCTAGCTCTACTGTAAAAAAATCTTGGAGTCATATTTGACCGAAATCTCTCATTCACAGTTCATATAAACCAAGCTTGTAAAACTGCATATTTTCATCTGCGAAACATAACTAAAATCAGAAATATTTTGCCTAAAAATGATGCTGAAAAACTTATCCATGCATTTGTTACATCCAGACTAGATTACTGTAATTCTCTGCTCACCGTCTGTGCTAAAGGTACTTTAAGAAGTTTCCAGTTGGTCCAAAATGCAGCGGCCAGAGTCCTAACAGGAACTAAAAGAAGAGATCACATCAGTCCTGTGTTAAGATCACTTCACTGGCTTCCTGTCGAGTTTAGAATTAAATTCAAAGTTCTCCTCCTGACATGCAAAGCCTTAAACAATATGGCCCCATCATATCTTCAGGATGCCATTGTCCCCTATCAGCCAAATAGAGCACTTCGCTCTCAGAATGCAGGATTATTAGTGGTTCCTAGAGTGTCTAAAAGTACAGTGGGGGGAAGAGCCTTCAGTTACCAAGCTCCTGTGTTATGGAATCAACTCCCTGTTGATGTTAAACAGGCACCCGCAGTCTCTTTATTTAAGACCAGGCTTAAAACCTTCCTCTTCGGAATAGCTTATGACCAGGTTACTTACAGTAGTTTGATGTTACTCCTAACTAACTATGACCAGGTTGGATGGGAGTGACATTAAAATCCCAGGTTAAGATAAGCTGCTACAGGAGATAACAAGCTGGGGGAAGTGTGGCAACCTGAGCACTGTCCTCTGTTTCCTCCTATTTTCTCATCAGCATCACTTACTATGTTCTCATCTGTAGCTCGTTCATTGCTATTCACATGTTGTCCCCTGTCCCACTCCCCCTTTGGAGTGTAACTCTTTCAGATGCCTGATGACAGCTGGACCCCTCTCCTCTTCCTCGCCTGACTCTCCTCCTCCTTGCCTGGCCCACTTCCTCCCCACCTGGCCCTCCTCCACCCGCTGCCCGGCCCTCCTCCCTGCCTGGCCCTCCTCCTCCTCCTCGCCTGGCTCTCCTCCTCCTCGCCTGGCTCTCCTCCTCCTCGCCCGGCCTCCTCCTCCTCGCCCGGCTCCTCCCCGGCTCCTTCCCCACCTGGGTAGATGTGGCCATACCGAACTGGCCCACGGGTCTGGACATCTATAGCCTGTCCGTCCATGGGAGTGGATCCCTCCTTCACTGTAGTTCTCCCTCTGAGGTTTCTTCTTTTTCCCAGAACCCTGTTCCTTGCTGAGAAGGAGGGTCTAAGGACAGGGGATGACTGGACGATGTTTCATTTGCCGCTTTACATGAATGTTGTTTATTCCTGTTTTGATATGTCTGTGTGTATGTTTTACTCATCAAAATCTTGGAACGGCCTTAGAGGCAACTGTTGTTGTGATTTTGGGCACTACAAAAATAAATTGAATTGAATTGAATAAAAACAATACTTCAGTTCGGCCATTATTGTTGGAATATAATGGGGGAATAAGGGGAATATTATGAAATGTAATTGTCAGATGCAAAGATAGGCCTAGGCCTAGTAAATGTTGGCCCATGATGTTCAGTGAAAGGTAACAAACTGTATCCACATGTGTTAGATTAATCTCAACAATGCACCAACCAACAAACCTAACTCCTTCTGAATGTGAGATTAATCACGATTAAATATATTGCTCAACAAATTGGAGATGGGGACCCCCGAATACTGACAGGTATTTCGCACACTGGTTACAAGTTTGTTTTTGTCTAATGTCTCCTTTACACAAAAATACGTTGTTTTGTTCAGGCTGAGGTGTGAAGAGATTAAATGTGCGTCTCTCTGGCCTTTAACACACTGTTGGCTTAAGCTCATTAGCAGTTTATTAAGAGGTGAGGCTGGTCGTAAACCTTCTTAACCCGCACACTGCAAAGAGCGCACACTGTCCACTCTCTCACTGTCACCATGTCAATGAGATTGGCCCACACCTTTAGGATTATTCTTATTTGCTATACACCCAAATTACAAAAGCTTCAGGCAATTTATACAGTCTGCCCTTGCTTTAGCATGAAACTAAAGATGCATTCTTTAACTTTTTGGTTGGGAGCCTGTCACCTGCTTGTTTCTTTGGATATGTCATTGCCCTGGAATGCTCCACAGTATGACTTTAAACAGCTCTACCTTACATTTATTCAACTTTATAGCTCAAAAATACCTTGAAAAACAGACATTCTGACTGTGAGCGGGGTCGCCTCTCCACAGATCTGACCTGTAATTTGGTCTGGTTTGTTCTGCATGAAGATAGAAAAGTTTAATCCCACACGGTGAAACATTCCAAAGCAATAACACCTCCTCCGAGAAAAGGATTTGACAGGCCTTCCACCAAAAAAGTTCCACAATGCAGCTTTAATAAAAAATAAACAAAAAAAGCCTTGAAAATAAATTTTATTTACACTGACATAACGTACACTGCTTTACTGTTTTACTATTGCACAAATACATCCCAGAATAAAACAGAAGAGTGTAAAACAGGTTATGATCCAGAGGTAGAGTATTCAAAAATTGTACTCAAGTAACACTAATGTTACTTCAAAATAATAACTCAAGTACAAGTACAAAGAAGTGGTCCAAGAAATGACTCAAATGAGCGTAAAAAAGTTACAACTGATTTTTTAAAGGACAAAATATTGGATAATGCACAAAATCTGGGATTTTCAATGGACAGATACACAAAACTCACAAATGTTTAAATCATTTCATTTGTCAACATAAAGATTTTGTCACTTTTAGACTTACCCACAGCGGGAAAAGTACAGTTACTTCAATAAGTATGCAGTACGCAGCTAGAAAAGTACTCTGAAAACTTTACACGCACCTGTCACGATCACTGTCAGAAAACCTTATATTTACTCAATAATATCTCACTGTAGTTACGTAATATTTGCAGAAATATCAGTAGACGGTTCACGAGTACCTCCTGTCCCTTTATTTTTACTTTATGTAAGCAGAGGACTTAAAAAGGAAATCAGGGAGCTCCCACTGGATTATAACTAAATCCAATATACAGCAGGTCAAATCTTCTTACATCTCACTCTTCTGCCTGGGACATATGCTGGAAATTATAACCTCGAAACAAACATGAGTGATCAGTGCTGGGAAGTAACTGAATACATGTACCAAGAATACGCAGTCTGAATGTTAGTTTTGAGTTTTCTGGTAGTTACTTTTTATTTGGTGGTACTAAATAAAGCTATTTTTTGTGCATGTTTAAACTATAATTTACATGTAACCCTGTGTGTCTGAGTCTTCAAAGTATTCAGAATACAGTACTCTGATTGGTCCATGTTACAAAATACATTTTAATGCAGGTATTCAGTATTATGTAACTAAATACATTTTTAAAGTATTCTTATTCACAACACTGGTATTAGCTACTGTACGTGTTACGCCAGATACAAACATTGGCAAAGATATTCATTCATTCATTCCATTACATGGTTGATAATTTTGGTTAATTTATATAAAAATACAATTCAGCCTGCAAAAATGAATGGATTTCAATCATTAAAGGCGCTGTACCTGATTTTTACCATCTTAAAAACATGAAAAACAGAAGCATTTAATATTTTTGCACTGGTCCAAAGTTATTCCTTTCAGTTCATCAAGGTGCACGTTGTAACTTTTTAGTTGGAAAAAAGACAGATACAGCTGATTATTATGACCTTAAAAGCTGCTTATACAATATATCTGTACTGGGGCGAGACATGTTTTGCTCAAATACACGGAAAACATCAGGTACAGGGCCTTTAACTGCAGAATCCACTTATGAACTTCTGATAGACAGTCGTATCTATTGGGAGTGCTGCAAAATCCAATATGCAAAGCTACGTTCAAAAGCATGGAAAAAAGTAGGATTTTATAACGAGCAGCACTGTTGGTTCTGGCGTTGGACTCCACTTTGATGGGTTTAGCAGATAACACATGTCTTTGCTTTGCCATTGTCTGAAAAAAGAGAAACAAGAGACACAAGAAGTAAAGTCAGTGAAGTCTGAAGGTGACACTAAATATTACAGGGGTCAGGATCTTGAAATATGCAACTGACACTGTAATTTAAAAATACTCTGTGTAACTTTTCTGGTAAAAACACTACTCAAAATCTAGTCATTTACAAAAAAACAAACGTTAGCCTCAAACAAAAGCATGTTTGAGGCTAAAGTCCATTGCTAGAGGTGGTTGAATTCAGTCAGAAGCCAAAAAAAACAACAAACTAGTGTAGTGATAGAGCAAGTTCTTAACTTCCACGAAAAATGCCAATTTGCACAGAAGAGGCTTAACACCACTTTAACCCATCTTACAACAGCCATGAGTCTAACAAACACAACGCTAAAAATGCCTGGCTCACTCATTAGTGTCTGGAAACGTTATAAAATAACTTTATAAGCAGTTTGTTGATTTTCCACTGCTCATGCGAAAGCCCAAAAGACTTGATCGCCGATGTAGTTTCTAATCCCATTTATTTACAAGTGAATTATACTTTTTGAAAATACATTCTCGAACCATTTTCTTTCAACAACTTTCAGTTTCTATTGTTCTTCACCGTCAGTAGTCGATCCTCACTTGTTACTTCTGGCGGCTAATAGTTGCTTGAGTCGAGTCAACTCTTTTGGGCTTTCACATGGGCAGTGGGAAATCGAAGCGAATGCTAAAGCTGCTTATAAAGTTGTTTTATAACGTTTCCAGACACTAATGAGTGAGACAGGCATTTTTAGTGTTTTGTTTGTTAGACTCGTGGCTGTTGTAAGATGGGTTAAAGTGGTGTTAAGCTTCTTCGGTGTAAAGCAAACTGGCATTTTACATGGAAGTTAAGAACTTGCCCCCATCACTACACTAGTTTGTTGCCTTCACAGATTCACTACCACAGTGAGATCTCCACCGAGGCAACACTGATCTGTGCTGTTTTTTGGCTTCTGACAGTATTCAACCACCTCTTTAGCTTCAAATGAGTTCCTCTTTAAGTAGTTGCTGAGCCTGAATCATTCATAATACACTATTTGCTCATTATGAATTTAAGGTCCTATATTACACAGAATAGATTCTTGTGAGCTTTAAGCCATGTTATAATGTTGTTATATCATCAAAAACATACCCAGAGTTACATTTTGTTTCATTCACACGTCTGAGTAAACATGGTTTATTAGTCTGTCTACAGCTCCAAAGCTCAAAATGCTCTGTTCAACCTTGTGATGTCATGTAGTGGTAGTTTTCAAGTTAACAGTTACGTTTTACCTTTACTTTCGTATAGATTGTATAGACAATTTACGATATGCAATTCCAAGGTTGAAATCATCCAACTGATTCTACTGAAGCTGTATGGAGACAAAAAGACATTGGAGCACTTCCTATATTACAACATGACATCATAAGGTGGAACAGAGTGTTTTCAGTTTGAGAGAAGAGCTCAGCCTAAATATGCAGAATGTGTGTGTTAAACGTGTGAATAAAACAAAGCACAACTCCAGGTATGTTTGTGATGAGTAAACATTATAACATAGATGAGAAAACAGCGCCATACGGGCCCTTTAAGCCTTTGTTCGCGCTTTATCGAGACTGTCAAAAGTGTTAGTGTATTATAAAAAGGAACCAACAAACCTCATCTCAATTGTTATGTTTCAGAAACACATAAATAAAAATATACAAACAGTAAAGTTCCACTCTCACCTCCGTCTCCCCCTCCCTCCAGCCTCCTCTTCTCGTCTTCTATGGCCTTCATCTTGGCCTCGTGAACGTCTGCCAGAGCCTTCCACTCTCCTCTGTTGTTGTTCAGACCGTCGAACATGGGCGTGATCTCTGTGTGGAAGCGCGCAAACTCCTACACCATACAAACATAAGCAAAATAAGAACGTAAAGGCTTCTGAAATGTATTTATTGGGCGATTCTTAGTCCTCAGAGCTCTTCTTTGTTCAGAATTGCTCCATGTGTTGAATTAATCCTTTACCTTGTAGACAAATGAGCAGACGAAATCGATGAAACCGCACTGCATCTTGGGTAGCTCGTCGGCGTGATTTCTGTCCATCATGGGCTATAATAAAAAATAACAATAAGTAACGTCATAGTTAACGCATAGTTATTAAATGAATTTAGAATAAAAGTATCTTTGCTGGGTTATTACAATAGGCTGCTGCTCCAGCACTGTTCTCTCCAGGTCTCCTTGCTCCCAGAACTCTGCAGCCACCATCAGAGCGACCTAAAACACAACATGTGAACAATATTGCCATGGGAACAGAGTATAATGCCATAATTTTGCATGTCTTTAATAAAAAGCACCTGCCCCCCCCCCCGTTTTTGACTTTGAAAAAAGGTTAGTTTAGTTTTCCTTATGAGACACTCGTTTGTCAGTACTGTTAGTTCTCTGTATGTTTAGTTTGCTTGGTTCTTAGGCCTTTGTTACCTTTTTGTTTAAACCGTGTACATATTTGTTTTAAATATGTTGAATCCCCTTTGTTTTGTTTAATTTACCTTGTGCATTCCTTTTAATTAAATTACCTTATTTATTCCATTTTCCATCTTGTTTTTTTTGTTACTTGCCCTCCCCCTAGCAGAGCTGGGCCATTTTGTGTAATAACAGTAAAGGACCTTTACTGTTACTCCTGTTACTTAAAAATAAGCTTCATCACGTTGAATAACAGAGCTGACCTGACATTCTGTTCTGTTTAACCTGTATATATGTACCTTGCTCTGAACCTCCCATGGTTTGGTAATGGCCGACAAGTCACAAGCAGTCATCATCATAGCCCTGGAATAAACAGAAATCGGTTTTAAAAACAAAATAAATAAAAAATTAATTTATTATGTAATATAGAGTCAATTTCCTCACATGACGATTTCCTTTCTTGTTGGGTTATTGGAGATGAAGTTGATTGCTTCCTTCTCATCCTTCATTTCTTGAACTTGGTCCACAATTTTCTGAAACATTGTTCTCTTCCTAAAACAAAAATATAAAAAATTGGTTTGATCCTGGTTTGGGGCTGGTTTAGTCTTGGTTAAGCCCTGGTTTTGTCCTGGTTTAATTCTGAATTGGCTCTGGTTTAGTCCTGGTTGGGTCTTGGTTTAGTTCTGCTTTGGACATTATTTATTCATTCTTGGGTCCTGGTTTAGTCTTGTTTGGCCTGGTTTAGTTTTGATTTAGTTCTGGTTTAGTTCTGAATTGACCGTGGTTTAGTCCAAGTTTAGTTCTGAATTTGTTCTAGTTAGTCCTGGCTTATTCCTTCTTTGACCCTGGTTTAGTCCTGGTTTAGTCCTTCTTTGACCCTGGTTTAGTCCTGGTTTGGTCCTAGTTTAGTCCTGATTTAGTTCTGGTTTAATCCTGGTTTGGTCCTAGTTTAGTCCTGGTTTAGTCCCAGTTTAGTCCCAGTTCTGACGTATTGTTAGGATTCAGTTTATAGATGGATAATATTGATTACTTGAAATAAAGAGCCAGATCTGTGGCAATAATGCAAACTTCAAACAGATGCTGCACGGTCTCAAACTGGCGCTTCTGCAGGTTTTGGAAGATGTTCAGATGCTGATGGAAAGAAAAGATAAAAAATGTATTATTTTATTACAATTGCTGTGAATAGTACATAAATAGTGAAACATTTGAGTAATAACTACATTCAAAGGCACTGAATTTTACTTTTAAAAGCCAAAGAGGAGTTTTACCATTACAGTAATACTAACAACAATTATTATTTGGACCTCAAGAGCTGCTTATACAATATGTCTGTACTGGAGTAAGACAAATTTTAGACTATATATAAATGGGCAAAGCTAGCCACTGCGTTCCAAGTGGGAAGTGTTCATGGGGGTGTTTCCGGCTCCATCAGCTGTGGCTCTACTTGACTTTACACTGAAGAACTGGAAAAGTGTTGCCCCTTTCTCTGTAACTGCTGCAGTGAGCAATGTTATTTTGGTCTTAAAATGTCTGTACTAACACAATCCTGGTGTTTTTATTTCACCATTTTGCCTGTAAATAAATCCCTATTCCTTAGGGCTGTGTTGAAAAAAATTTATATTCTGGATGGATTTGCATATTAATTCCTTAAGATCGATTTAATTTTTAATACATTTTCCCCCGGTGAAATTAACCCCACTGAATTCGCTCAGGCACTCGCGGTCTGACTATATCAAAACAATGAACACGGCGTCGGACACTAGTGGCAACTTTAGTCAAGTCCCGAATTTAAAGACGCCAGAAACACTCAAAGCTCCGTCTGGCACCGTTTTTGGTTCAGAAACGATAAAGACAAAGATGCGCTTGACAGAGGCGATTTGCAAGACAAAAGCCAAATGGAGGTGAAGTGTAGCGGAAATACAACCAACCTCAGGAACCACTTGTATAACAGCTCAGGTAACAGCTCAAAAATGGTTCTAATAACACTAACCCGAATCCAGATCGGATCAAATCGTGATAATCGATTCTGAATCTCGGGAATCGTAGTTGAATCGACTGTTGGAATTTGAACTCTACCCAACTCTACTATTCCTGATATGGAACTGACTCCAAATTCACTCCTATAACTGCAAGCCTTGCTGAGCTTCATTTGACTGGAGCCAAATGCTATGGGCGACGTCACACTCCTTTAGTCAACCTCTTTGTCAAATTCATGGAAGTAAATCGGGTACAGGGCCTTTAAATCTGTGAGTGAACTAGAATGACCTCCTCACCTCATTCTCCATCAGGGTTTTGCTGTATTCAAGATGGTGCCTCTCCATGACTGAAGTACTGTGGAGTTTGGCCAGAGGGGACGCGCTCCTTTGAGAGGAAAACACAAAACAGATTGAATATCACTTTTCCACATTTAACACAAGAGATTTTTCCATTCACTTTGATTACATCCATTCACTCTGCACCACAAATCTGTCACTCAGACACAACCCGGCCAGTACTAGCAGTACTCGGTTACATTTACTCAGTTAGGTGCATTGTGTAACTTTTCGGGTAGAGGGTCCGTCACCTGCTTGTTTCTATGAATATGTCATTGCTCTGCCTGGAATGTTCCACAGTATGACATTAAACAGCTCTACTTCACATTTATTCATTTACAGGTGGTTTTATAGCTCAAAAATACCTAGAAAAACAGGTGTTCTGACTGTGAGCGGGGTCGCCTCTCCACAGATCTGACCTGTAACTTGGTCTGGTTTGGTCTCCATGAAGATAGAAAAAGGTTTAATGCCATACTGTGGAACATTCCAGACAAACCAATAACATTTCAACTGAGAAAAGCCTCTACCTGAAAAGTTACACAGTGCAGTTTTAAGTAACTTTTTAAGGAATTGTACTTTTCAGAGTACTTTTCTAACAGAATACTTGTACTCCTACATGAGTATTTTTTAAATTAAAGTAACAATAGTCTTAGTAATCTTGATTAAAAGTTTTGTGTTGACAGTATGAGTTTTTTCTTGCACTGCTACTTCAGTTTTTCCTATTTTTCTGTTTATTTTGAGCGTGACTTCTTTTGTCTTCTATTTACAGTAACTTTAAACCATAAATCAGATGTTACTTCCTGAAGTTACTCTATAAAGATGCACTGCGTAACTTTTCTACTGGAGGGTTTGTCAGCTGCTTGTCTCTGTGGAAATATTATTGTTTTGTCTACAATGTTCCACGGTAGAGATTAAACCTGCCCTTAATCTATCATGAGGGAGATAACTAGGCTACTTTACAGGTCAGATCTGTGGAGGGGCGACCCTATTCACAGAGAGGATTCTTGTATTTTTGAGGAAAGCAAACACCCGTAATTAATCACTGCTGAATAGATGTGTTTAATTGTTATAACATGGAACATTCTAGGCCAGCAACGTAGAAACTTTTTCATCAAGGGCCACATATTAAAACACAGACCAGCGTGAGGGCAGATTGGGGGTCATAGCCTGGTGGTCAAAACAGTGAGTAATTCAAATCTGTGCATCAAGGTAGATTTCAAAAACATGCAGTAAAAAGTACTACTTGTGGTAATATGGGCCAATTCACCTAGAAGCCTGAGGGGTAAAACAACTGATCTGAGGGCCACATTTGGGCCAGGCCATAGTTTGGACATGCCTGTTCTAGGCAAAGCAATAACATTTCCATGGAGACAAGCATTCGACAGACCCTCCACCAGAAAAGTTACACAATGCAACTTTAAGTTACTCTTACTTGAGTAGTCATATTCCCGAATACGTTTTTACTCTTACTCTTCTTTGACCCTGGTTTAGTCCTGTTTAGTCCTAGTTTAGTCCTTCTTTGACCCTGGTGTAGTCCTGTTTAGTCCTAGTTTAGTCCTTCTTTGACCCTAGTGTAGTCCTGTTTAGTCCTAGTTTAGTCCTTCTTTGACCCTGGTTTAGTCCTGTTTAGTCCTAGTTTAGTCCTTCTTTGACCCTGGTTTAGTCCTGTTTAGTCCTAGTTTAGTCCTTCTTTGACCCTGGTGTAGTCCTGTTTAGTCCTAGTTTAGTCCTTCTTTGACCCTGGTTTAGTCCTGTTTAGTCCTAGTTTAGTCCTTCTTTGACCCTGGTTTAGTCCTTCTTTGACCCTGGTGTAGTCCTGTTTAGTCCTAGTTTAGTCCTTCTTTGACCCTGGTTTAGTCCCGTTTAGTCCTAGTTTAGTCCTTCTTTGACCCTGGTTTATTCCTGTTTAGTCCTAGTTTAGTCCTTCTTTGACCCTGGTTTAGTCCTTCTTTGACCCTGGTTTAGTCTTGTTTAGTCCTAGTTTAGTCCTTCTTTGACCCTGGTTTAGTCTTGTTTAGTCCTAGTTTAGTCCTTCTTTGACCCTGGTTTAGTCCTGTTTAGTCCTAGTTTAGTCCTTCTTTGACCCTAGTTTAGTCCTTCTTTGACCCTGGTTTAGTCTTGTTTAGTCCTAGTTTAGTCCTTCTTTGACCCTGGTTTAGTCCTGTTTAGTCCTTCTTTGACCCTGGTTGTATCATTCCTTGAACCACTACTTTGTACTTGTACTAGAGGAATATAATTTATAGATATATTATAAAGTAACGTTACACTGCAAAAAAGCTTAAAATATAAACACAAATCTATCAGAAAATGACTTAAAAGTAGTGAAATGATCTTGTTGCATGCATTTTACTTGAAGGTATCTTGAAATAAACTGCCTCTAGACTAGAATGAAACAGTCTCAGAACTAGTAAGTCGATAATAAACTTGAAAACAAGATGAATAACCTGATATAAGTTTTAAAATCTTGCCCAGATCGGAGAAACTTGCAGTGTACTCTGACTTGAATACAGATTTTGGCTACTCTACCCTCTGCGCTCAGGCTCACTTGGTCTGGTAGAGATTGTTGGTTCCTCTGTGGTCGATATCGTGGCAGAACCCGGCGGCCACCATGGCGAAGGCCTCGAGATCAGAGTAATACTTCTTCAGTTTGCCTGTCTGTGGATGGAAAAGGATTTGATTAAAGACACAGAACGTGGAAAAGCTTAAATGTGTAAAGCAGATGTGGACTCACTAGGAGCAGAGTGAACATGGTCTGGCCCACGTTGAAGCCGTGTCTCCAGTTGTGGTAGGTGATGTCGCGGTAGCCTTTACGAACAGTGTACATCCATCTGGTCAAGGTCTGAAAAAATTAGTTCATATATGTATTTTTTCTATAATACAGTGGACATATGTTAGTGAGTAAAAGGAGAACAGCTGGACCTACTTTTTGAGTTTTTGAGGCCAATGTTTTGCTACCAACTAAATTCATCAGGGCTTTCTATCTGGTTGGTAGCAAAACATTGGCTCCAAAAAAAGTGCATCCAGTTGTTTTTGTTTTCGGTGATACTATCTTAGATTTGGATGTCTCAAAATTTGCATCAGTTAAAGGAGAACCCCGGCACGTTTGAAGCTAAAGTCCATTGCTAGAGGTGGTTGAATACTGTAAGAAGCCAAAAAACAGCACAGATCAGTGTTGCCTCGGCAGAGATCTCACTGTGGCAGTGAGTTTGTCAAGACAACAAACTCACTGTGGCAGTGAGTTTGTCAAGACAACAAACAAGTGTAGTGATGGGGGCAAGTTCTTAACTTCCATGTAAAACGCCAATTTGCACAATTTATAAACAGCCTTAGTCTTACTTCTGTTGATTTCCCACTGCGCATGTTCAAGCCCAAAAGACTCGATCGCCGATGTCGTTTCTAATCCCATTTATTTACGAGTGATATATACAATACAATATAACCCTTCCTACAACAGCCATGAGTCTAACAAACAAAATGCTATAACGCTATGTTATAAAACAATTTTATACGCAGCCTTAGACTTACCTTTGTTGCCACTGCGCATGTGAAAGCCCAAAAGACTCGATCGCCAATGTTGTTTCTAATCTCATTTATTTAAGAGTGAATTATATTTTTTGAAAAATGCTTAAAAAATACATTCCCAAACCAATTTCTTCCAACAAATTTCAATTTCTATTCTTTCATCAGTAGTTGATTCTCACTTGTTGCTTCTGGTGGCTTGAGCCTCTCACTGCCGCTGGAGTTGGCGATAAAATCTTTTGGGCTTTCACATGCGCAGTGGAAAAGCGAGAAAGGTAAGGCTAAAGCTGTTTATAAAGTTGTTTTCTAATGTTTCCAGACACTATTGAGTGAGCCAGGCAGAGTGTTTTGTTTGTTAGACTTGTGGCTGTTGTAAGATGGGTTAAAGTGGTGTTAAGCTTCTTCAGTGTGAAAGAAATTGGCGTTTTACGTGGAAGCTAAGAACTTGCCCCCAACACTACACTAGCTTGTTGCCTTGACAGACTCACTGCTACAGTGAGATCTCCACCGAGGAAACACTGATCTGTGCCGTTTTTTGACTTCTGACAGTTTTCCACCACCTCTAGCAAAGGACTTTAGCTTCAAATGTGTCGGAGTTCCACTTTAAAGTGGACATATGTGTTTTCTTGTCAGTTGCATTGATGTTTCCTGTTTTACAACATAATAAACGAAATGTATGTATGAATGAATGCATTAGGTGCGTTCTGAAAACAGTGGTTCAAAGGCAGCTCCAGTGTATTCTGTCTGTCTTTTTTCTTCACTTTCTGTGGTGTTAAAGTGTGAGGGGCCGAAGGAGCAGATTGACTTTGGTTACAGTCTACCCCAGGGCACCTGTAGCTACAGAAGTAACCACCACAGTGCAGCTACTGGTGAATGAAGATTGCCTGAAATTGTGTAGCAGCTTTTACCCCTTTAAAAAGTGCAGTAAGACTCCTGTGCTCTAATGATTTCATAAGCATTTCATAAAAGATTAGCAAATGTCAACATAGCAGATGGATAAATGATAGCTACGGATAAAAAACAGCCTTCCTGTCTATTTCTGGCATGTTCACAGAGATGTTTATGAATGTTTATGAGTGTGGTAAGTTGTTTTTGTATACAGTAAGAAGTATTTAAACACATATGATTTTTACCTCTGCTGGGACTTTAAACTTTTCTACGACCCCCAGCTCAAAGAAGCAGCGAATGCCACACTTAATGAGCTCAAACTCAGACAGGGGGAAGTCACTGAAGCGAAACTCCTGGAGCTCCACCTTCTTGGGGTCAGGGATGTTGGCACGCTGAAGATTGGAAATGTTAAGATGAGACGAGGAAAATGAGACCACAAAATCAAATTCAAATGTTATTTTTGAGAAGTGGACGTACCAGCAGTTTGTACATCTCCTTCTGGTCACAGTCTTCTGGTTCTGAGTCGAACTTCTCTTTAGTGTTCTATAAAATGTAAAAACAATACAGATGTTAATAAGTTGTTTTAATGTTGTTTCCTCGTCAAAAACATATCTGAAGTTTTGTTTCATTCATGTTTAACACACAAATCCTGTATATTTAAGATGAGTTCTTCTCTCAAATCTAAACTCCACACACCTTCACTAGAATCATTTGGATGATTTGAGCTCTGGAATTGTCAGTTTCTACAGAACAAAATGTAAAAGGAGCTGTTAACTTGAAAACAACCACTTCATGACATCACAGAGCATTTTGAGCTTTGGAGATTACTCAAACATAACATGAATGAAACAAAACACAACTTTGGGTCTGTTTTTGAGGAGGTAACAGCATTATAACGTGGATAAAAGCTCCCAGGAGTAAATTTTGTATGATATAGCACCTTTAAATTGCCATTCTAGTTTGTACATATTCACTTCTTACCAGAATCTGCTGCACTTCGTCTGGATTGGCCTTGCTCTGGTACATGAGCATCTCCTGAGCCACGTCCCGTTTCCATTCGGTTCTGTTGAGTTTGTCGTAAGTGTCGCTGCACAGTGTGGACCAGCCCAGGAACTGTGTCAGAGCCTAGGGAACAATACAAAAAAGGTACGGTAAATACAAGAGAAATGAAATAGCATGATTCATTTCTTGTAAACAACCAAGATATATTTTGTATGTCTATACTTCTATATTTTTTGTTTAACTTGTACATATATATTTTAACATATGCAAAACAAAAACACACACACACACAAAAAAAACAGTGCAGCTACAGACAAAAGGAGAGTTTGTGCCGATTACTTGTCTCACTTGAAGCTTTGGATATCAGGACAGATTTATAAAGTAGAGGAGCGAGTTTCACATGTGAAACGAACAAACACAAGAGAATATCTGCACATCAGAAATCTGTCCTGAGTCAAAAGTGTTTGGTGTCTCTGTCCTCCATGTGACTGCGAGACAAATAATAACAAATAATCATTAGGATCACGTCTTATGTCTGTGGCCCGTTTTTTAACATGCCTCAAAATTACATTTAAAATCCTGTAGTGTGTTCTGGCCTTTAGACAAATGTTATTAATCCACATGGGAAATTACTTGGACACAGTAGCTCACGCATCACAATATATTATAATGACAAAGAGCAGAAATATAAATGGTAATAATACATTCAAAATAATAGACTGGTGTCAAATATGGCATTATTATATAAACGTACCATGCCCGCACCCCTATGAACTAACATCAAGGACCATAATGTCCACCCTCCTGTGGGCTCACCACCTGCAGAGGGGTTCATAGGGGGGGTCAGGTGCTATGAGGATTGGGCAGCACGCTGCCCCCGCGACCCAGCCGGATTAAGCGGGAGAAGATGGATGGATGGATATATAAACGTATATGTACACATAAAAAATTAAACATATAGAAATATAGTAATGAAAAATATATCTCTCAGCTATAAACAAGATGTTTTAAGAAGAAAAATTTATGGCATGAAAGTAGACCTGTATCTCTCACTGTTGCACTTATTTTGAATTTATTATTAACTTTTATATTGTTGTTCTTTGTTATCATATTATATTTTGATGCGTGAGCTGTGTCCAAATAATTTCCCATGTGGATCAATAAAGTTTAAGTCTAATTTTTAAGCGTACTTCTGTAATTTGTTCATCGTTCTCATCGAAGGGTTTTCCGTCTTTGCGGTTGTAAAAAGTAGCCACGCCCACAATTTCTTCCTTTTTGTTGACGATCGGGAGAGAGAGGACATTTTTGATCTTCCACCCGGTTTCATCCACTGCTTCTTTCTATTTAATACAAAAAAAAAACATGTGTCAAAAGTGTCAAAAGTACTAAAAACTGGAAAAATAAATGAAATACCTGAAATGTAAAGTACTCATCTGCACAGGCGTTCATCATGTTGCAAATCTGTGAATGACAAACGGGAATGTGAGTTACTGCTCTTCTTTAAAGGTGCACTGTGTAACTTTTCTGGTGAAGGCTCTGCCCATTTGCGTGTTTCCATGGTGATGTTCCACAGTTCCAAATATATCTTGCGTTTATTCCATTACAGGTGTTTTAATTTCTCAAAACGTGTATTACTGTGAGCAAGCCTGTTTCTTTACAGATCTGACCTGTAACTTGCCCCACGGAGATGTTGTGGAAAAAACAACATCTACATAGAGTCAAGCAGATATATTATAAGGCCTAGATAAAATACGGGTCCTGTTGCCGTGGCAAATGCGGCGGCCATCTTGTGAGTGGAACAAGAGCGAAATTCTGACTGAAAATAGTGTAGAGCTAGAAAAATTTATTGATTTAAGTATTAAAAATGACATATAATGGTATATTTTTTGTCCTAATAATGCAAGAAATCCCACCTATCTCTGTCAGGACATGTTTTCTCAGAATTATGAAAATGAATATCCACCCTAAAACACTGCACTGGTCTAGATTTTGCAGAATAAATAAAAAAAATGTTTAAATATCATAGGCACAAAACTATTAATTATTAATTTAAAAGAAGAATTTATTACCCCCTTATTAACCCTAAACTCACAACATGCTGGAATTGGACCTTCTTTACTGTACGTTACCATAGCTACGATCTCTTTAGTTCCTTATTTATATCTTATTGGCAAACCCTCTAACCAGAAACATTACTTACTGCACCTTTAAATAAAATACATAACAGTTTTAATATATATTTTAGTGGAACTTACAAATCCATTCTCGGCCACATATGTTGGGAGTCCACTGACCAAAGCCCAGTGATCAGCAGGAGGGCCACTACACAAGAAAAAGTTTACATTAATAACATAAAATTTACAATGACTTTTTCCAAACTGTATGCAACCTACGGGATGACTTTAATCTCCTCCTTATCCTCCAGCAAATAATCGATAATTTTGTAGAAGGCGATTTCCTGGACAAGATAAAATGCATTAGTACAAGAAATGTTTTTTGCATAGACTGTATATAAATGGTCATAGCTAATACGCCTATAACCGTGAGCCTCAGTGAGCTTCATTTGACTGGAACTGAATGTTATGGGTGATGTCACATTCTCTTAGTCCTCTTCTTTATACAGTCTATGGTTTGTTAAATAAAATTGTCCAAAACTTACTCTGCCATCTGGAGTCTTTGGACCTTTGTACGCCTCCTGTTCTCCTAGTTTGATTGCCCATTCATCGAAGAACTCCTAGAATGAAAATAAAAAAAAAATAAAAAATTATAAGCTGTTTCAAATGATGTTAAAGTGCATGTGATAGGTTAGACTACACAGTTTCTTTAAGATTTTATTCAGAATCTTGCCTCTTTTTTTCTAGTTTTGTAATTTTGGTGACATTTATAATTTTATTTCCTGGTTGAACATAGATATGAGGTAATTCCATAACTGTTACCTAGCAACCACAATGTTAACAATGGCCAGACCTCAACTGCAAAATAGTTACGATTGGATTAACAAAATACATGGGAACACCTTTATTTTAAAAGTGAAGATTTAAACTGCCAGAAAAATGGTTCTTTGAGCGTAAAATGTCTCTGCATTGGGGATGGAGTATAGATAGAGTTTTCAGAACTAAGCGCTACTTCCTGTATTTTATTTTTTACTTTTTTTGAAACTTTTCTTTTCATTTTTTTGTCACAAACTGATACTTATCTAATATAAAACTACTAGTCCATCTCCCACAAGGCCACAAATTAAAACGTTAATATTTTATGTTACGCATGCGTCATGCGTCAAACCCTGTAGTAATGTAATAACTTCCTATAATGTATGTACATTACTGGCTGGTTTAAAAACTGCTGTCAATAATGTAATAATTTCTTAATATCATTTAAAGGAAGAGTATGTAAGAAATAACTGTAAATCAATAACTAGCTGATATTGTAATAACTTACTACATTATTAATAACAGGTTATTACATTATTGTTTGTAGGTTATCACATTATTGACCATTATTACATTATTGGCTGCTCCAAACCCATATATTACAAAAATCCATAACACATATCAGACTTTTTCATGGTATTCTAATTTTTTAACTATTTACAGCTGTCCAACCAAACCAAGTCATAATTCTAAAAACATGAAAGCCTGTCACATGCACTTTAATGTATAAACATATTTCCAGTGGTGTTCCATTGAAACAGTTGGGGCTAACCTTATCTTTTGTCATGTCCAGCAGGCCCACGGAGTACCTCTCACACTTAATGTATGTTCTCACTGTGTACAGGGCTTTGTGAAACTGCCTCTCAATATCTGTCAACTCTTCAAACACCTTACTGGCAGACCACAGCAAAACCTGAAAAGAAAAAAGAATATTGGAAAATAGTAAAAAAAAAAGTGTGTGTGTGTGTTTTTTTTTTTTTTTTAATATTAAATTTGTATTCATATTTGTATTACCTGACTCCTCCTGGACTCAACATCCCACATGTAAGCAGTGTGCGCTTGCAGACAAACCAGTGTGGCAAAGTTTGCATATTTGGTGAAGAGCTGTAAGAAATAATAAAATAAATACATGAATACATAAATGAACAGGTACTGATACTTTGCAGCTGATATCATCAACATTCACTGGGGGTGTGAAGCTAACTGGAAGCACTACTCTGTCTGAAGCTTTGTTACTCGGTTGGAAAACAGTTTTTCAGTTTGTCACTCTCGCCTTTTTGTTGAAAATCCACACCTAAACAGGACCATGAACACTCACGCATTGATCCCAGGCTTTTCAAAATGTGCTGTTTGAATCCATTTTGTAATTATTTTGAGTTTTAAGACAATCTTAAAAGTTTCTTGTATGTTTTCTGATGTGTGCATTGGGTCACCATGGTAACAACTGAACATTCTTCCCATAGAAATACACGCAGAACATCCCCACCGTGATGTCACTGCAACGTATCAATATTCAATTTTATTATCATCTATTTTTTCTCATGTGGTACAATAAATGGAGATGCCATTACACTTCTATGGAGTATTAACTGCTAATACATTACATAATTAGATCACAAATGTTAATGTTTGTTCAAATACTCCATTCACTGAAAACAACGTATTAATGTGTTTAAAAGTTTCAGTTTCAGAGTCCCTTTCCACTTCACTCCCTGCTCCCCCATCACTCCCCCATCACAGTGCTATCACAGTACAATCAGAGTGTATTTTGCTATGAACTATTGCACATCGCATCCAATTTGTGAAGTTGCAGTGTATTGTTTTCATCATGTTTTTGTATATTATGGAAAATACGTTACATAACAGCTTTGGACTGGATTGTGCAGTTAACCATAAGACGGGTTCAAATAGGGCCTGGGAGAGATCACTAAATTACTCAAACATGCACGGATAACATCTAAAACCTCTTCAGACATGTTTTGGTTGAAGGAACAATATTATAACATGGTAGAAAAGTGTAAGAAGTAAATTTTGTAGTAGAAGTAATGTCCTCTCTTTAGAATTCAGTGTCAGAAGATTGAAAATGTCTGAGCCTTTTCATAACTGGATTATAGCATCAAGATTACGCATATTCAGGTCAAAGACAGGAAGGTGGCTATATTTGGATATTCTATTATAAGTCATGCGACCTTTCCACCCTTTTCTGAAAATGCATATTGATACTTTGCAGCTAATGCCATTAACATTCCCTGGGGTGTGAGGCTAACTCTGTCTGAAGCTCTGTTACTTCTCTGTTACTATATTAGACTGTAATCTTCATTTTAACACAATCTGACTACAAAGAACTGACTGCAATAGGTGAGCTGATTGAGGCTCCTGAAAATGAGCTGTTTAAATCCATTTTGTATTTAATTAATTTTTTTTAGGCTGTGTTTGCTGATGTGTGCGTTGTGTCACCATGGTAACTGCTGCTTAAACTGTTTTGAACTTTTTAGTGAAGAGAAAAGCCCAACCAGAGACAGGAGTTGAGAATTAGCTCCGGCTACACAATCTATATGCGTCACATCAGCTGCATATTCAGTGTGTGACTGTGTACAACTGCATTGTCCCCATCGTATAAATCAATAAATAAAATAAAATGGACATCATTCCACTTTAGACTTTTTTTTCATCTTCTTCATCAAGCAGTTTTGATTGTCTGGGTTGCTAAGCGCCCGCTCCAAAGCATCCAACATTTATATATGTTCAATCCAACTACAATTTTAACTTAATCTGTGTTGTAGTAAGAGCTATTTATTGTGTCCAATTAAAATATATCTGAAAACTTATAGTAAATAAAAAAGAAGATTCCACCCCAGCGTGATTCCATGTCACTGCACAGTGTCAATAGTCACATCTCATGGACATTTATTGCAATATCTTGTGGAGGCTCACAAAACTGTGAATACACCACTTTTTCCCTTTAAGATGCCTTGACAACTTAAACTTGGACTTTTCTTTTAATTATTCATTTTTTTATGTGTGCATGTATGTACATGTGCAGATGTATGTGTATATTCTATTCTATATACTATATACATGTATATTGTATATGTATGTATATTCTGTATATGTGTATTATATATGTATGTATGTCTTCAGCATATGTATTTGTGTGTGTATATTTGCTCTGTATTTGCCCATGGGGGAATGTTTAGGGTTTAAAATGAAGAAAAATGTTAAGTTTACTGCAAACTGTATAATTGAAAATAACACTTGAATACAAATGTGATCACAAAAAGATGCCTTGACAAAACTTAACCCAAAGAACTATGATTTCAGAGTGCTTAGAACAGTTATTTCTTCATGTAGTCTGCACTGAAATGGAACAAAGGATCATGGTCTATGTCATTCCCTCTTTTTTTTAACTATTGCTGCAGCATAACTATTCATTTAAGCAAAGAAACTTGTGATTTGATATATTGTGATGGTCCACGATATTATTGAGACCTTGGACGATACGATACCGTTGTTACATCCCTAGTCGTGTGTATAATACATAGGACACAATACTTACCTCAATGTCACTTTTGGAGAACTCGTTTGCTCCCTGTTTATTGAGCGCTGCGATCACTCCGATGGGCTCTTTTCCGTTCATGATGGGGGCGGTGATCATGCATTTGGTGGTGTACTTGGTCTGCTTGTCCACAAAGTCACTGAAGTGAGAGTCCTAAGGATTAAACAGGAACATTAATTAGTACAGAAGTCAAATTGATTTCAATACTAAAGAATAGACTTGATACTCAATACAGATTCCAAAACCACAATAATAAAAACACTTTTTCCAAACAATCAAAATTAAATCATGGTACTTTCTTTTATATTACTGTGTGGTCTTATATCTGTGTAATCCCTCAATGGTTCATGTGTGTAAACTAGTCTATGTGCTCTTATACTACTGATACAGCTCAAGATCATTCTAAAAATATTCAGGAAAGGTTCATTTCTGTCCTGTGAATGTGATTTTTTCAGTATTGATACCTGCTCAAATGAGTATCTAGTTTCGATTCTAGTTTTAGTATCAAATGGTATCTGATTTTCGATGCCTTTGACAATCCTAAAGCAAATTATTAAAAGATATTTCATACAATAGTTTAGCTGTATCTATTAGGCAACACACTAACCTTGACTAGTTTGGTTTATTGCATATTTGTCCTTTATTTTAGTATCTGTTATGTATTATGTATGAGGAATTTATCCAGTATCAGCTCAACAAAGGTAGATTTTCTTGCATTATTTAGCATATTGTCCATATTTATAGCCTTAAATTAATAGTTTTCAGCTTCCTATTAACAACATTTTCACCATTTCATATCATTCTGAAACCCATGGATAGTTTGTAGACTTTTACTCAACTAACTTATTTATTTTCTATTTCTATACCTCTTGTATCTTAATATTTTAAACTGTTAAATTTAAAGTTGATTTTTCCCTGTTTCTCAAGCATGTTTTACTCTATAGCTGTTTGATACTATGCTATTGCAACACTAAAATCTCTCCATTGTGGAACAAATACATCTATATTTGAATACTGTTTAGTTATTTATAGCATAAAATAGCCACAATAAAAGTGATACTTCTTTTAAAACATTTTCAGGAATTTCTATTAAAAGACATTTAAGCTACTTGACCATCTATTTTAGGGCTACAATAGGGCTCACAAAGTTTTTTATGTAACAGGAGTCATGAATAGGTTTAAAATGAAGGTACAATTTAAGGTGCACTTAATTGTCCCGGAGAAAAATTATTTTCTATTTTAGCCCAGTTTGAATTTTGGTACAGCCTTTTAGTTTTGAAGTTTGACTAGCCAGACATTTTTTATATTTTCATCCATCCATCCATCCATCTTCTCCCGCTTACTCCAGCTGGGTCGCGGGGGCAGCTTGCTGCCCAATCCTCATAGCACCTGACCCCCCCATGAACCCCTCTGTGAGTGGTGAGCCCACAGGATGATTTTTTGTATTTTATTTTGACATATTATATTATTTTGACATAAAAAATAAAATTAAATATATGAACCCATTTTTAAATTTTTATTCTGACATTTTTATTTTTTTTGTTGATTTTATTCTGATGATTCTGACATATTTATTTTATTTTATTTTCCTTTTTTTTTTTTTTTTTTAACTTTTTAAAAAAAATATATTTTATTTTTCCAAACATATTGTGTCGTATTGTGCCTAAAATATTAAAATATTGCATGTCTATTATAATAGGCCTACAGCAATACAAGTCATAATTACTGAATATCTTTATCTCATTTTGTGCAGTCCTAATTTACAAATATGACTATATCTTTATCTCACCTTCTTCACATCCGCTACATTCTGGGGCTTCTTCGAGTGCACCGTGTACCCCACGATCCCCATATCAGTCGGGTAGACGATCTCCACATTGGGGTTGACTAGATTCTTGTCAAATGATGAATTGTGGGTAACATCGAACAGGACCGTCGCCAGCTCGGGCACACCGTTCCTGCTCCGAAACACGAAGTAGCTGCACCTGTCCGCCTGGATGAGCAGCGCGATCCTCTGGAGAACTTTTTGCAGGGTCTTCTCCATATGGCTGTTGTCCTGCATCTCCTTCACCAGCTCGAATATGAACTGCGATTCCTGGATAGAGGTGACATCTTTGTACGAGGACGGCTCTTTCACTTGGACTTTGTTATTGAACGCCGCTGTGATAACGTCTGGTTTGATTTTCTTCTCGAAATACTCCGTGGCGAATTGCGGATTGTTGTCCAAAAACTTCTCGACGGTATCTTTGTCTCCCATCTTGACTCCGATCTACAAATATCCCAACAGAATATCCAAGGAAAGAGTTTAAACCATAAATTTCCAAGGATGACTACAGTAGCATCCCTCTTTCCCTGCTTATTGAAGTAGAAGAAGCTACCTCGTCCCCCAGCAGAAGGTAAAGAGTAGCTTACAGTTTCCTAAGGGGATCCCAGGGGCCTCTAATGACTGTGACGCAAAAGTCATAATGCCACCTGAGCTTTCTTAACCACTAAATCCATGCAGACTTGTCATTTCAGTGCGCTATAATCCATACAAACTAATCCCTTCAGCAGATATATGATGGTCCGTTATGCCATCTCTGACCTGTGCTGCTGGGACAAAGACCACATGGACAACATTCACCAAGTTCTTCTTAACAAATGTTCAAAGATGCATTGACAATATTCCCTTAAACTGTAAGAATTACTAGTATATTGTTGAATTGCAGCTATATTTTTCATATAGTGTATGTGATATGATTTCTAAGGATAAGGATAATAGCAAAAGAATATTACCAGTTAAAGAGGGTCACGTGAGGGTCAGACATGATAAAAGATGCGTTTAGGTGACTTAGGTAGGTGGGCTTTGAGAGGCTTTCTATGAACGTGAGACACATACAGACATAATGGAAAGGTTTCTATGAACGTGACAAACATGCAGACAAAATGCGAAGGTTTTAAGACAGTGGTGTATCAACTTTTTTCATCAAGGGTCAGATATTAAAACACAGAGCAGTGTGAGGGTCGACTGAGGGTCATAGACTGGTGGTCAAAACAGTGACTAATTCAAATCTGTGCATTTATAACAGGTTTGAATGACCCTCCAGACCTTTGTTCATGCTTAGACCCTCAAAAGGACACACTACATTTGCTTGATTAAGGTAAATTTCAAAAACATGCAGGAAAAAGTACTTCTTGGGTAGTATGGACCAATTCACCTGGAAGTCTGAGGGCCAAAATAATTAGTCTGAGGGCCACATTTGGGCCCCGGCCCATAGTTTGGACATGCCTGCAATAGAGTAATTATAATAAGACAATGGGTGACAAAGTTCTGCCACTGTGTCCTTAGGCAAGACACTTCAGTCACATTGTCTTGTGTGAATGTGGTGTGTGTGTGAGTGATGGTGGTGGTCGGAGGGGCCAATGGCGCAGACAGGCAGCCTCGCTTCCATCAGTCTGCGCCAGGGCAGCTGTGGCTACAGAAGTATCTTACCACCACTGAGTGGGGAGTGAATGAGTAATGACTGCGGTGTACTGCTTTGAGAGGCTTTGGCAAGTCTGTACAGACAGTTACAAGTGTAAAGCATTATTATTATTATTATTAAAATAGGATTAGGGTATTAATAGGGTATTAAGAAGACATGATGCACTTACCTTTATATGATATACGAGATTCTAATAGGCATCTATTAGAGTCTCTGAAATCACATAAAGACAGCTCTGGAGCTCTGCGTGTACTGTAATGGGTAAAGCAGGATAATCCCAGTAAACCTTTTCCTAATTGAACTGTATAGTAAATGAACCTAAGGTGCAGTAAATACAAGGCACAATGAACATCTCAGGGCTAAAAAGTACCAACAATTCCCCACTAACTTTATTTTAACACTTATGTGCGATGATGGTATTCACAAAAAGAGGTAATATCTAATTTCTTAATGTAGTTTAATTATACAGAGCAGTGAGAAGTATAGACAATATTTATCCATTTTGAGCCCCCAAAATATTGTTATAGTAATATCAAACACGCCTAGTCATAAGAAAGACCACAAAATCACGACTAAAGCAGTTCTAAAAGAGAACAAATTGATTTAAGAAAGATAGAAACTAATATAATTTATTATGAAAGTATAAATGCAACAATATTAGAACCAAGTTTCTTAAGGTAAATTGCTCTTATATTTATAAATACAGATTCTGTCCTCTACTCATCAACAACACAGCCAACAAATCAATTTATCTATTTACAAAAAACTCAACGATTGGAAAAAATGCTTAAATACAAACTGAATGTAAGTATGTCAGATCTTTCACAGTGGCCACAATTACATTATCATTGTCCAACTACCACCAAGCCGACAAGTCTACAGCTTCTCACCACACACACACACACACACACACACACACACCACTTACCCCTGCTGGGTAATCCCTCCGTGCCAGGGCAGTTAATTGAGCGTAATCACGAGTTATCTGTCGTTATCTAATCAGATACACACCTACTGCTGCAAATCAGATTACTTTGTTTACTTTGTTAGCTAAGGCTTTAACTAATAGTGTTTTCCCTCAGGTAGTTGTCTTACATTAGAGTAACTAATTCAGTCACTGTGGTCATTTATTCATTGACCAGTTGAAAGGAGGGGGTGATTATGATACAAGTAAATACTGAAATTGGAGTTTTGAAGAAATTTGAACTATTGAATATACTATCTATAGCAATTAAATGGTCAAAAATGCAACACAAAGCATACCAAAAACAAATCAAATAAAAACAGTATAGAACTAGCAGTAAAATCTTAAATGGTGTTAAGTAAAAGGGGATATTTTGCAGCATTATTCACTTGCTGTACAGTATTTTAACCCAACAAAAGCATAAATAGGCACTTTGGAACATTCTGATGAAATGCAATAATTAGTTCACATTTTTAGTGTCTGTTTAGATGCACAAACGTAATCTGTTCGACGTGGCAGTGGATTTTTAGAATAAGTGAAGTATTAGGAAGACAAAATACAATTAATTTTCAATCTTTAACTTTATGTAGTTTGCCCTTTGTGCACTATTTTCCTTGTGAAAACCTGCACAGGTATGAATCATCAGAAACAAATCAGATTACTAACATCATAATCTGATAACTCCAGAAATCAGATAATCAGATTTTCAAAAGAGTTTTAAAAAAAAAGATAATACAGTTCTATATTGTAATACTTCTTTGTGTCAATATCGCCCCCTAAAGGCTGACTGAGGACCTACTTTGCTTCTTGGTCTCAGACAGGCTAATCTCCTATAATAACTTTCCCTGAGACATTATTTGAAAAGATCCTGAAAGAGCTGAGCATGCTTTAAACCCAGAGCACAGGTCACAGGTTCTCTTTCGTCTCTCTCTGTATTGTATTGCCAGCATACTAATCTGTCTTTAAATAGTCCAGGAAAAGGCTTAACTTACACAACCTGTGAACATAATGGAATCAAAATCACAATTGAAGTTGCTGCAATTATCAAATCGCATAATAAAATGTCCACTCCTTTAACACGACTAAACATGTAAACTCTGCCCACAATCACATTTTAAATAGAGCTGCTAAACTGGGAAGTACCTGGAGGACTTAAGGTGAGAGTGAGGAGCGGGGTCAGGAAGTATACGGACAGTGTGATTGGTCAAACAAGTATCCACAGTTCAAACTCCACCCCTGCAGTCAGGTCAGTCAGTTAGAAGTGATGTCACCAACTACTTGAACTGCAGAGGCCACTGAAGGCAGCACAAATTTTATTATATAGAACAGTAGATAATGCGATTAAAGCCCCATATTCACAATTTAGTAGCAAGAAGGTGGATTTTGTGTTCACTTTGATCACAAAATGGATCGCAATCACAGTACCTGTCAGTACCTTTGCAGTGACTTCATGCTCAGGGAGTGTGCCACATGTATGTCTACTGGCGGAAACATCATCAGTTACCATGGCGACACAATGCACACATTCACAAACAGACAAATCGTTTTTAGATCATCTCAAATCTCAAGAAAATTGATTTAAATAACACATTTTCAAGAGCCTGTGATGAATACGGGCGTTCATGGTCCTGTTTAGGTGTTTCAACAAAAAAGGTGGTGAGAAATGCTAGCTTGTGACTTATTTAACAGCACAAATCAACTCATCAGGTTAAGTCTAACTTGTGTAACAGCGCTTCGAACAGAATAGTGCTTTCATTTAGCCTCACACTCCATCAGCTGCAAAATATCAATAGATTTTTTTTGTCTAATTCTTTAAAAATGTTACATGTAAAACAATTCCAAGCTACTTTTTTTTCATTCAAATCTGCATGTTTTAATGTAGCTCAAATGGGAGCTGTCCGTGGTCTTAGCTCAGATCTGGCAGTAGTCCAGGTGTTGGATGAGCTCGTTGTATTGACTGGCGGGATAGGCGATGTGGCACATGGGACACTCCATGAAGCTCTCATCCAGCACACTCTTATAGGGGGAGTGAGGAGGGTGGGTCTTTGGAGGGAGAGGGGGGAGGTCTGAGGGGAGAGCTGAGTTTGGGGCCGCAGAGTCAGCCTACAAAAAACAACAATAGAATAAAACAAATACTGTGTGTGGACCCAATCTGTTATGCTGAAATTGTCTAGAGTAAAAAAAATGTCAATTACATGTAAACAAACCCATCAAAAACAAAAAAAAAACAATCAAATTCACATGACATCTTTGTGGACGTTCTGCAAAAACTGCCACTTGACTGGTGTAAAAATACAGACTAATGTTTAGACATAATAACACAATAAATAATAATTAGAAAAACACAGTCATATGAACTGTTCACTTCACTTGCTCAGACCTTTTTAGTGGCCTCTTTCTCCTTGGGTTGAGTTTTAACAACTTCCAACTGCTGCTTCAAATATGAACAGTTTTCCCTTTCGTCGTGAAGATCTTGATTCAAAGTCTTGATCTGAAAACCAAAATGTTACATGGACTATATGGAGTAACTGGACAGTTCAGCGGTCAAACAGTTAATTTGCTGTAGCCATGTATTACCTATTGTATAAGTATTTTCTATTTTATTTTATTACTGTCCTGTTACCACCAGTGTTTTGGGGATTTGTACTTTACTATGGGGCTACTATTTATTCATTTATTTGCTAGGATGAAGTAATTTCCCTTGTACTAAAAGAAAAAAACCTCTAAGTAGCTTCATAATAATGATTTTTCCTGCTTCAATGCTGCTGGGTTGCCTGGCAAATCCAGAATCAGCCTGGTCACCACTCCCTCTGTTGTGTCTCCAGCTGGAACCAAATTTGTTTGTGAAATCAAATTCATCATTGCTCATATATAATTTACAAACAAAATCAAATTTCTCTCAGTGCTTCGCTCATTCATTATGCAGAAATGTGATATTTTTAATTTCTTTTTTCCCTCACTAGCAGCCATATTTGTTTTGGTACAGCTAGACCGTGCCTGTCCCTGATAGGCTAATCCATCTGTCAATCATGCCCATCTGAACTCAGAAAGATTCATTGTACTGAAGAAGTGTGGAGTATCTAGCTATGGATATTATAGTCTCCAGCCCCAACAACAGTGACTTAAGTAAAACTTAAATTTTAAAACTTAAATCTTAAATTTTTACTTAAAATAAAAGTAAAAACATTTATTTTTACCTTGCGTTTAAACTTGGCCATCTGCTTCTGAGCCTTGTGATAGCCATTGAGGAAGTACTTCTGCACTTGTCCTGACTGAAAGATAATTCAATCTAACCATCACTTTCACACATTCAAACATACACAACATATCTGGTTTCATAGTCTGTGCACCTGTAGCTCTAGGGTAGTTGACTTGCGTTTCTCCTTGTTCAGCCTCACCTGGAGATCTTCAGCCTCTGTGGTCAGATACTCCTCATCATCCCTCCTGAAGTCTGCAAGACTCTGTGTGTCCCTGTCTCTCTGTAACTGCTGCCGGAGTTCATCCAGTTCACACTGCTTTTCTCTGCACCTGCACATCAGAATATTCAAAAATCCTATATTACACTAAATCCACTTTTGTGAGCTTTAAGAATCGTTATAATGTTGTTACCTCATCATCACCACTTGCTTCAATCACATGTTTGAGTCATGCCTTATTATTAGGCTTTCTACCTCGTCAAAGCTCAAAATGCTGTGTTCCACCTTGTGAAGTCATGAAGCTGTACTTTTCAACTTAACAGCTACCTTTTACCTTTTGTTTAGAGGAGATTGAAAATTCCTTGGTTAAAATGATCCAAATAATTCTAGTGAGGATGTATGGAGTTTAAAAACACAGTGAGGCACTTCCTGTATTATCACATGACATCACAAGGTGGAACAGAGTGTTTGAGAGAAGAACTCTAAGCCTAAATATACAGGGTTTGTGTGCTAAATGTGAATAAAACAAAACACAACTCCAGATCAGAAAATAGCGTAATATGGGCCCTTGATCAAAATGAGGAAAACATTTTTATACATTTCTGACATGTTAGTACTATTATTATTTCAACTAATTTAGTGCTTGGAAACATGATTAAGATTCTATTGATTTCACAGTCCAAGGTGAGATGACCTCAAACTACACTTACTCTCTCTGGGCCTCAGTCAGGGCGCTCTGGATGAGACACACGTGTTCTCTGAGTACGTCTAACTCCTTGCTGGCTTTCTGCATAAGGCCTTCGTAGTACTGCTCCACCTTTTTAAGTTTCTTCTTTTCTGTAAAGGAAGAATCAGAAGAGTTTAAGTATTTCAACTCATTTTGGTTTGGTCCTGGTATATATGTTGTGTAGACAAACTGAGAAGGAAAGAGAATATTTAAATTGCCCTTATTATGTTTTTTCTATATTATAATGTTGTTTCCTCATCAAAAATGTACCTGGAGTTGTTTTTGCTTCATTCACACGTTTAACACACAAACCATGTATATTTAGGCTGAATTCATCTCTCAAATAGAAAGCACTGTGTTCCACCTAGTGATGTCATGCTCTATTGTGTTTTTAAACTCCCTTTCACTAGAATAAGTTGTACAATTTCTACTGAAATAAAAGGTAAAAGGTAGCTGTTAACATCAAAACTACAGCTTCATGACATCACAAGGTGGAATAGAGCATTTTGAGCTTTAGAGATGTAGATGTGTGAATGAAACAAAACACAGGTTGTTTTTGAGGAGGTAACAACATTATAACATGGGTTAAATCTCAAAAGAGACGATTTTACGTAATACAGGACCTTCAACATACCGTAATTGCATACATTTTTCATTTCATCAGAAGACATCCTGAAATCATTTTGTGACTCCCAAGAAGCTCTGATTCCCAGGTTTAGAACCACTGCTCTTACATGTAACTTTTTCTGGTGATTATCTCTATGGAGTTATCGTTCTACCTGGAATGTTCCACAGTACTGCATTATTTATTTATTTACATCATTTCAGAGACAAGGCTGCAAGTTACAGATCAGATCTATGGATACATGGCTACGCTCACTATAAGAATAAACCATTTCAGGGTATTTTTGAACCTGCAATTGAATGAAAGACAGATACGTTTAATTCTTTACTGTGAAACATCTCAGGCTGAGCAATAACATCTCCATGGAGACGAGCAGGTGACGAACCCCCCACCTGAAAAGTTACACAGTGCACCTCTAACAGGATCTCACCATCTGACTGAAACTCTTTACGCTCAGTGACCCGGGCCTCAGAGACTTCATGCAGATGTTTCTCCAGCCACAACATTCTGGTTATGATGGACTTCACGTAGTGCTCCCTCTGCTGGTCATACTCTAACCACTGCTTATTCTTCTCAATGGCCTCGAAGGGTTAGGGAGAGACAGTGGGTGTTTACGTGGACATTTTACAAATAAATAAATACATTAAAATAAAATACTTACATCACTGAGGCTGATTTGAAGCTCCTTTTTCATGGCATTTTCACCCTGCTCATCAGTGGTTCTTTCCTGCACAAAATACGACACATGTGACTTTCATATAAATATACTGTCACCATAGCTCATAATATAATCGAATTGTGGTTATTATTATGTAATTATAATGTTGTTTTTTCTGAATTTGATGTCTATGAAGTAAGCAGACAGTTCAGTGGTCAAACAGTTAATTTGCTGTAGCAATGTATTACGTATTGTATAATAAGTACTTTCTATTTTCTATTCTATTTTATTACTGTCCTGTTACCAGCAGTGTTTTGGGGATTTGTACTTTACTATAAGGCTATTATTTATTCATTTATTTACTAGGTTGAAGTAATTTTCCTTATACTAAAAGAAAAAAAACCTCTGCCTAAGTAGCTTTATGATTTTTTCCTGCTTCAATGCTGCTGGGTTGCCTGGCAAATCCAGAATCAGCCTGGTCACCACTCCCTCTGTTGTGTTTCCAGCTGGAACCAAATTTGTTTGTGAAATCAAATTTGTCATTGTATATAATTTACAAACTAAATCAAATTTCTCTCAGATTATGCAGAAATCTGTGATGTTTTCCAGTCCCTTGTGATATTTTAAATTTCTTTTTCCCCCCATTAGCAGCCATATTTGTTTTGGTAGTTAGACCATGCCTGTTCCTGATTGGCTAATCAACCTGTCAATCATGCCCATCTTAACTCAGCAGTGACCAGACTCATATTTTTGTAAAGTACTGAAGAAGTGTGGAGTATCTAGCTGTTGGACTGGTCTATTGTGCATGATTAAGGATGGCAGCAAATTATCTGTACACAACATAGAGTATGACCACAACTCTATCCACTGTTTATTTTTCTCAACGGCCTAGAAGGGTTAGGCAAAGACAGTATAGACAATATATGTGGACATTTTACAAATAAATACATACGGTACATTAAAATAAAATACTTACATCATTGCTGATATGAAGCTCCTTTATCATGGCATTTTCATCCTGCACATCAGTGGTACTTTCCTGCACAAAATACAACACGTGACTTTCATATAGATATACTGTCATCATAGCTCATAATATAATTGAACTGTGGTTATTATCATGTAATTATAATGTTGGTTGCTTATTCTAAATTTGAAATCCATCTCTATAGCAGCTGACTCCTGCCCTCTAGTGGTGAAGAAGTAAAACAGAATAGAGTAGCAGAGGTGTCTTGTAAATAGCAAATTATTATACTGTGGGCAAGACACATCTAAAATATGTAAAAGTATTGAGATGGTGTCAATAAATGTACAGTACAGAGCAAGTCATTACTGTCTGATTGCTTATAACATGAATAGTAAGGGATTGATAAAACACTATAAATACAGTAGGTAAAATACTAAATAAGTACAGAAAGTAGATATGAAGTAAATATTGCAAAAAATATGAACTTTTGTTTTTTCACCCAAAACAAAACTACTACTACTACTCATTACTACTTTACCTGTTCCTGTACCTGTTATAATGTTCAGTAAGGAAATGATAAAACACAATAAAATGCAATGAGTACAATAATGAACTATAAATAAAAAGTAAATATTGTGTGTGAAAAAAAAAAAAAAATTGACTTCTGGATATTTCTTTTCCAAAACAAATACCGTACTTCTACTACTACTACCATCACCACTACCTCTACTACTACTACTGCTACTTTACCTGTTCCTTTGCAGTGTTAGGGTTAGGGTTCTCCAGATACTGACACCTGGCTGAGATGTTTACAAGCTGGTCCTTGATCTCTTCAATATCATTGGCATAACAAGTCAGTCTCCTCACGTTAACCTCATTGCACTGGTGTTCTTCATGGCCCCTCTGGTCCTCTGGCATCAGCGCTGACACAAAGTTTGAACGCTCTTCTTTAAACTCTTGGGATGATAGACGGTAGGGTACTAGGGCAAGACATTTCTGCACAGAGATAATAATAAATATGCAATAGATGCTCTGGGATGGTTATGGCACTGCTAATTACATATTCTACGCAATTCTAGGCTTAATCTGTAGTAAAAGTGGGAGATGATGATGGGAAATGGGACTACGCGATTAAGGGAAAATATGTACCGTAATTGAAATTTTTCCCATTGTAGTAGACAAGCATTGTGGTTGCAATGAGATTTGCAAGTATTTGTGGTGTATGTTTTAAAAAAAAATACAATTTTGTTAAAAGTTTTAAATTTGTCCATTTGTTTTTATGCACAATAAGACAGGAGGTTTTGTTGTTTGTGGAAGTAATAATTAAAAAAAAATTCCAGCCTCTGCAATTTGCTTTGCAATTCGGTAATTGCATCCATTCAAATGTGTCAGAACCTTTTACCTTCAGTGGCTAAAAATATTGTTTTAATATTTTAACAGTATTACAGTGAATTATTATCATTCACTGATTCTAGTTTGGATCTTTGGAATTTTATAAACTCCCAGGTGGAAGGGGGTAGCACTCATTCACTTGAGAACACTTGTAAAATTGTACTTCTCTTTGTAGTTTACAGACACATGCTTAATGTTACTCCCTCCAATTGTAGTTAACATGAGTGATATATTTGACAGTCACAATATTTTTATAGAGCCATGGCTACTGACAAAACAAATAAAACCAAATGTCTCTTAAATGATGAAAAATCTTCAAAATGTTGCCTCATCTGAAACCCATATAAAATGCATATAATATTCTAAAATCGATTAAACTCAAAGTCAAAGCAGTTGCACCATGTTTACCTTTTTAACTCACCTCTATGATCCTATTGTGGTCATTGTGATGCCGAGCCAACTCATTTAAAGTCTTCAACAAAAATGCGTTTTCTCTCTTCAGATTTCTGATTATAATACTAGCCCGGGGAGCTGCCTTTACTTTGCAGGTTTTTTTGCGGTTAGTAGACAATCGCGGCATCTTCACGGTAAAGTAAGTTGCTGCAAGGCTGGACGTAAAAAAATAAAGTTGTTAAATTTCAAGAAAAAACATCACGAGAAACCTGAAATGTATTAGGTAACGTTAATTCATTTATTACTGCGAAATGGTCAAATAAAGTAAATTAATGCTACTATAAAAGCAACAATCGTTCTTACATGATAGACTACTGTACAGTAATAAAAAATAAAAAAAGACATAAATTGTTATATCAGTACCTTTATTCTTCAGCAAATTAATTCGAAAGCTAGCTGTGGCTAAAAAGAAACGCCGTGTTATTTCTATGGAGAAAAGTTAGCATAATTAGCTAATTTAGCATATCATTTAGCAAATTTAACATGGTTGAATTTTGTTTTGCTGATTAAGTACCGGTACCTAAAATGTTTAAAAGCAAATTTCGTATCGTTTTAATAAATCTAAATAGGATAACTTGATATAAATATCATATTACAGGTGGTTTACCATTAAAATGAAGGTCCAAGTTAACTGGCTCAGTCCGCTTACAGTCTATCCTATCAGCTATGCTTGCCGAGTTATAGTTCTAAATTATTAAACGTGAAATGATTAAGGTAAGGTTTCTGAAAATTATTTCAAAAGACAACAGTGTATTTATAATTAAATTAAGTACGCACAATAATAATTCAAATAGACGGGGAAAATTCAAAGACCATATAAAATTTTACCACCAGATGTCGCTGTTTTATAAACTACATTAGTGAGGATAACAGGAAATGTTACTAGACTTTTAAAATAATGAATATTTATTTTAATTTAAATTTAAATTTTGGAAATGTGTAAATTAATCATGTGTTTATTTTTTTGCAGACAATGCTAAGCTCCCAGTCCCATCCACAACACCTTCAATACCACTCACTCAATGGGCTGTGCTGTTGTTCCTCCTCACATCTGCTCTCCTCCTCCTCCTCCTCCTCTACAGTTCCCCCTAACTGTATGTATGTGTGGCTGTCTGACTGGCTGCATTCTCTCCGTGGAATATGCTTCATCAGTGAAAAAGAAAACCAAACTTTTTCATAATGCTACGGGTCACTGTGGAGTCTGCCAGTGGAATACCTAAAAAGAAACTTGGTATTCCTGATCCGATTGTTGGAATTTTATTCAGAGGTAAGAAATCTCTTTCTGTTTCTTTCAGTTCATCTGTAATTCTTCCTGTCTTTTATTCTTTCTTTTTAAACATGTCTAATTCTTCTATTTAATTTCCTGTGACCTAACTTAAACAATCTCTATAAACTTTACTGAGAACATATTTTGTTAGTCATTCATTTGACAACATGTCCTTAAAAGGTCAGGAATCAGCTTTACAGTGTTCCTAGCCAGCGCTATTGTAACAGCTGCCTTAAGTTTAGTCTAAGATAAGCACCATTCATTCTAAGAAACTAAAAGTTACCTTTAGGCTATGCTTTGTTACAACAGTTGTCTTTGTGGTTCCAGGTGAAAAGAAGAAAACCACAGCTATTGACAGAGAGCTGAATCCAGTTTGGAATGAGGTAAAAAGTGCAAATATAGTACAGTACTATTTTTTATTGTTAAAGGTCCTGTATTATGCAAAAATGACTTTTAGCCATGTTAAAACCTCATCAAAATCATATCTGGAGTTGTTGTATGTTTTGTTTCATTCACAAATATTTGAGTAACCCTTTGTTAGCTCAGAATCCTCCGTTACACTTTGTGATGTCATGAATTGGTAGTTTTAATGTTAACAGCTTTAGTTTAGTTGATATTGGCAATTGAATGAAGTGAAATTATCCAAATTATTCTAGTGAAGGTGTATGGCATTTAAGAACAGCCTAAATATGCTGGATTTGTGTGTTAAATAGATGTGAATGGGACAAAACACGATTCTGGGTATGTTTTTGATGAGGAAACAGAGGGAAAATGGCATTAAAAATGTTTTTTTTGTGAACAGGTGCTGGAGTTTGACCTAAAAAACTGTCCGCTGGATGCTTCTTCATTTTTTGATGTTATTGTGAAAGACTATGAAACAATTGGAAAGGACAAGTAAGTACTAAAAATCTCTAAACTATAAGCACAGGCTGCAGTAGGGATGTGGTAACTGCTAAGGCAAGTGAAACCACCATTACCTAAATTATATGTTAGAGGAAGGACATTGTGTTAACCTGCAGTATTATTAGTTTGTGTGAAAAGCTGTTTAAGTTCACTAGAAATGAATGTAAAAAAATATGTAGTAAGATTTTGGCAAATTTTCAAAGTTGTTGTCAAAAGTAGCTGTAGGAGCTAAATACCTAATCATGGCTAAAGGTCCTATATTACACAAAATTGACTCTTGTGAGCTTTAAGTCATTGTAATGCTGTTACCTCCACAAAAAAAAAACACCTATAGTTGTGTTTTGCATCATTCAGACATGCTTGAGTAATCCCTTATTATTAATCTGTCTGTCTACATCTCCAAACCACAAACCTTTATTTCCACATGACATTACAAGGTGGAACAACATGTTTGAGAAAAGAACTCAGCCTAAATATGTAGGGTTTGTGTGTTAGAACATCTTTTTTCCTTGAAATAGTGCTACTGGTACCTTGTTCAGACTTGCGCTAACACGATACACTAATCTTACACACAAAAGAGCTCCTGCACTGTTTACACTATGAAAGAATGTCCCATATAGTGGTTTAAGCAACTTCACCAGTTCAGTGTGGCTGAAGTTGCTTAAATCTTTGGCGTTATGTCTTATTATAGGCACAGCATTTCCTTTTTTCATATACAGTCATAACTTTTTGAAGGAAGGCTCTAGGGAATGTGCGGTGAATGGTGGTGGGTGTTTCATCAAGCATGATCTGTTCTATTTTGTGTTATTGCCAGTAAGAGAGGACTCAGGCACAAAGCTTGCGTAGGCTTGTCATCACTAGCAATCCGCACTTTATGAGAAACAACAGTCTATTAAGGAGTTCACATGGGCCCAGAATGCAGTTGGAAATGTCATGTTTAAAGGACTAATATTACACTATTTTCTAACATTCTAACTATTTTCTGATCTATGTGATAATGTTGTTTGCTCATCAAAAACATACTCACATAACACACAAACGCTTCATTTTTAGGCTGAGTTCTTCTCTCAGACAGAAAACAGTCTATTCCTCCTTGTGATGTAATGTGGTAAAAGTCTATTTGAGTCTATTTTGCATAATATAGGACGAAGAAGGTGAGGGAAGGTGAATGGTGCTTGAAAATACTGTGGCGCACTTCCTGTATTACCACGTGACATCACAAGGTAGAACAAAGTGTTTTCAGTTTGAGAGAAGAACTAAATATGCAGGTTTGTGTACAAAATTCATTAATTAAACAAAACACAAAACTAGGTATGTTTGAGATGAGCAAACAACATTGAAACATAGACCAAAAAAAGGAACTGTATGTAGAATGTGCTGTGACTGTTTTAATAAAGGTTCTACAATCACAACTGAACAGACCCTAGGGAACAAATACAAGTTTTTCTCAGTATATGGACAGGAAATTCCTCATGTGAATGCTCAGAAGCTCCAGAATTCACTCACTGAGCTGCAGAGGCTGGACTAGCACTGATTCATGATGATTCATGGCTACAGGTGCTGGGGTTTAAGTAGTGAGGATTCATGTAATTCTTAGGTTTGAATCAACTGAATTTCAGTACTGAAACTGGCAACCCAAATAAGAGACTCGTGAGGTTCAGATTTACAATTTTTTTATCAGTAAAACGTATATTTGACATGATCTTCTTATCTGGGGACACAAATAGGTTGAGTGTATAGATCTAAAATTTAAATCTTACATACAGTTTCTTTAACTGCTTTGGCAATATTTCATCACCATGACTTGTAAATTTTCTTGTTTAAAGCTCCTATGATGTCATATTTTACAATCTAATAAAACAATTAACTTAGCAAGTATTCGGAATTCTTGAAGTGGTAGTTTCCAAGTTAACAGCTACCTTTTATTCCAGGGCTGCCATTGTCAGAATTATTTTAGTGAAGATTTATGGAGTTTAAAAACACATTGGAGCACTTCCTTTATTACCACATGACATCATGAGGAGGAATAGACTGTTTTCTGTTTGAGAGGAAAGAACTCAGCCGAAATATACAGGCTTTGTGGGTTAAACTTTTGTGAATAAAACAAAACACAACTTTGGATATGTTTGTGATGAGGAAACAACATTATAACATAGATCCGAAAATAACAATATGGGTCCTTCAAACTTGGCATTTTAAAGTAATACTATTTAGTCAGAATGTTTTCTTACAGTTTTCTTGCTCATTTTGTCCAAGTGAGAAGACTGATGCTGCCTTTTGCCATTTATTTACATTCCAGGGCTTAAAATAGCCTCCTGTTTTGAGGCACTCAGCATGATGGTGCCTTGTAGTTAAAGTGTCTGTAGACCAAATTTGTAACTAAAATGAATGGAACTTTGTGGTCTCGTCATTCTGTTTATACTGGGCACAGAACGCCGAGTGCATAGCTTTGGCAAATGCTGATTGTTACCATCTGTGCATAGTTACAGCTAGTTCAACCAAGTATTGTAGGGTATCTTTAGTTCATCTCAGTCTTATATTTTGTATTATTTACTCTTTTATACCATGTTTAAAGCTCCTATGTTACATACACAAAAAGGGGTTATTGTGAGCTTTTAGTCATGTTAAAATGTTGTCAACTCATCAAAAACATACCTGGGGTTGTGTTTTGTTTCATTCACACATGTCCTAGTTTATTACTCTGTCTACATCCCCAAAGATCAAAATGCTTTGTTCTACCTTGTGATGTCATGTAGTCGTAGTTTTCAAGTTAACAGCTACTTTTTACCTTTAGTTCAGTAGAGATGGGCAATTCCGGGGCTGAAATTATCCAAATGATTTTAGTGAAGGTGTATGGGGAGGAGCACTTCATGTATTACCACATGACATCACAAGGTGGAACAAGGGTTTGAGTGTTATACATATGTGAATGAATGGTATATTTGTCTATGTGGAAATGATAACAGAAATTATAAACATTATAAGAGAGCAGAAATAAGCCTTATATGGGACCTTTAAATTACCCATTGTCATTGGTGATTTATTATGAACAACTATTACACTCATTCTTTCCTTTACCACTAACACCAGATCACAAGACTGGTGGTTTCCATTGTCTGGCAACATACATAGAAATAATACAGTGCCCACAATATTTATTAAGGTAATACACAAAAAACGAAGTGAAAATGGGAAGTGAGAAACTGTTGCAGGCATCTCTACCTACACCAAACACACGAGTGATGAGAGGTTGTGATTACTTAAAGCGCATATGATGGTGACTATGGTTTTGATTCATAATTTTACACCATCAAGAGGTATTTTTAGAAGAAACGTTAGCAAAAAAAGTTATAACAAGAAGTAGGTCTGGGTTCTAAAAGGGACTCCCTCTATTTATGTCATCAACACGCATCAACACTAACTTAACAAAATAGACATATATTTAGTCAAGTAAGGCCCTAAATTAGAAATTAGAAATTAGAAATTCTCTTGTGAGCTTTAAGTCATGTTATAATGTCATTACCTCATCAAAAACATACCTGGAATTGTGTTTTGTTTCATTCACAGATGTTTGAGTAATCCTAGTTTATTAGTCTGTCTTCATTTCCAAAGCTCAAAATGCTCTGTTCCACCTTGTGATGTCATGAAGCATTAGTCTTGAAGTTAGCAATTAACATGTATGTTTAGTTCAGTAAAGATTGGCAATTCTAGTGAAGATGTATGGAGTTTAAAAACACAGTGGCTCACTTCCTCTATCACCACATGACATCACAAGGTGGAACAGAGACAGAAGAAGAGGAACTCAGCCTAAATATGCAAGATTTGTATCAACCATATACGTGAATGAGACAAAACTAAACTCCAGGTATCATTTTAGTGAGGAAACAACCTTATAACAGATCAGAAAATAGTATAATATGGGCCCTTTAGATAAATATTTGTTTTAGAGAAATCTTTAATGTCTCTGTATGAACTTTCCTTTTTTTCCTCTTTTTTTTCCCTCTTTTAAGGTTTATTGGTTCTGCAAAGATTTATCTGAGAGAACTGGCCAGTGGTCAAGTGAAGGCTCTTCCATACAGGAAGGTACCACTGATCAATGAAAAGCAACAGGCTATTGGGGTAAATATTGTAAAGTACTGAAAACCTTAACTGCAAATGTGATTATTACAGTATAACATAATAACAGTCATTTTTATTTTTTCATCAATTTTGTAGACAACCATAAATTTGCTAGTTGCATATGAGCCACCCTCCCACGGCGCTCCAAATATGAACGATAATGTAGACGGAGCCATGTCTGTAACTGATGGAGGTACGTGGGATTATTTGTCATTAAAAAAAAAAAAAAACGTGGGGGTGACAGTAGCTCAGGTGGTAGAGTATTTGTCCACTGATCCATGGGTTGGTGTGTGATTCCAGCCCCCACAGATGAATGCTGCCATTGTGTCCTTGGGCAAGACACTTAACTCACCTTTCCCCCACCTTGCCCCAAGTCTCTGTCTGTACTGGTGTGTGAATGTGTGTGTGAATGTGTGTGTGAGTGGATGAGTGGTTCCTTGATGTAAATCCCTTGAAGGTGGAAAAGGGCTATATAAAAATGTGACATTTGCAACCTTTTAACCCAGTCTGATTTATTGTAAAAGTTCTGAACAAATTCTGATTTATTTTGATTTCATTTTTTAAATTTTATATAAAAAAAAAAAAAAAAATATATATATATATATATATATATATATATATATATATATATATATATATATATATATATATATATTTTGTGTTATTTAAATGTTTGTATTGTATTGTATTGTATTGTATTGTATTTATTTTATTTATTTATTTTTTGGTTTGTCTTGTCACGATTTGGTAAAATGTGACCATTTACAAATTCAATTACAACCCAAGTTCTAAAATTTCTAAAAAATATATATATTTAATTTATTTTTTTTTATTTTTTGTGTGTTTTATTTTATGTATTTATTCACATTAAAAACATGTATTATTCATTTTTTTTGTTTGTATTGTCATCAGTAGACCACACTGTGGATGAAGATGAAGAGGCCACAGATGCAGATGGGCAGGTTGGGGGTACGACTCCAGGTGTGACCTCCTCATTGCACCAGCCTGGGAAATCTGGCCACAAACCAGTGTGTCTCAGCAGAAAGAGACACAGGGCCTTGGCCAATAAGCCCCAAGACTTCCAGGTATTATTTTTCTTTTAATAGTACAAGTAACACATATTATTTACAGTACTGTATGATCAGTACATCAGCAACAACAACATCAAAGAATATTGGAAAACAAAAAAAGAATGCAGATTAAAGGTGCACTGTGTAACTTTCTGGTGGAGACTCCACTATCTGCTTGTATCCATAGAAATGTTATTGCTTTGTCTTGAATGCTCCACAGTATAGACTGAACACAAGCAGTCTCCCCTATTCACTAAAGGAATTATTGTTTGAGGAATAAAAACACCTGTAAAGTATGAATTCTCTGTGTAAATGTTTACTGTCATACTATGGACATTCCAGTAAAAGCAGTAACATCTCCATGGAGACAAATAGGTAACGGGCTTTACATCAGAAAAGTTGCACAGTACACCTTTAATTTAGTTTTCACCTTTATTTAAACCTGTCTGGTACATCTACGCTTGTGTTTGCTCAGCTGACCTTCTGTCACTGCTGTGTGCTGTTATAACCAGATTCGTGTTCGGATAATTGAGGCACGACAGCTTCCTGGTAACAACATAAAGCCGGTGGTGAAAGCCAATGTTTGCGGACAGACCCACAGGACCAGAATCAGAAGAGGAAATAACCCTTTCTTTGATGAGGTTTGAATCATTAAAGTGTATTTTAGTGGTTTTCATGTTTTCTTAATTATGACTCTGTTTGGTGGGATAGTACCATGTGGTAAATATTCATCGTAGTTTTGCATGAACGACAATAAGTGCCAGTCTGTGGACAAAATACAGGAAGTAGCAGTCAGTCCTGGCAGTTCAACACAAAACAAAGGTGTAACTATTGTGCAAATTAGACAAGCTATGGCTCTTGTTTACCGCATTGTTGCTAGGTAACAGAACTGAAGTTACCTCTACTTATACCGTGGTCAGTGAGAACTCTTAACAAAATACTAAAGCTAAATTACTTTTGTATGACCGCACAGATAGTTCTGGAAACAATTAATCACTGTACTATAGGCACATTCTACTGTGCTCGGGACTCGGGAAAACCAATCTCCACCTGAAGAAAGTGCAACGGCCAATCAATTCGGTGTTCCGAACACAAACTCGGGCTAGCTCAGTGCAGACCGAGTCGGTTGGAGATTAAACTTTCTCAGGCATCCATATTTTCCCCTACTGTTGCAACATTTACAGTGTAGGAAGAACTGACTGGATTTAGTGACTGCCGACATTCAGTAGAATGTGGCATATATCACTACGCTGTGAGCATCACCGTAGCAATGGGTAAACAAATTAACTAACTACTAGCTAGATGGACTAGCTTCAACTAATAATTAATAAATAATGAATACCTTGCACATCCACAGACACCCAAAAGGATTTCAGACTTTAAAGTGAACTATTTTCAGTTGGTGAGACTAGGCCTGCAAACAATAATATTGAAACCAAAACATAAAGCAGAATAATTCATAAAAATCAAAAAATCTAAATGTGCAATATTGTTAAACATATCAGCTGTAATAAATAAATAGCACAATACAACACTTGCGTAGTCTGTATCTACAATAGGTCATAGAAGTTCATAATTCAAACTTCTACAGTTTAAATCTCATTATAGAACAGAAAAATAATCATGGCAGATGTAAAACCTGCCTCCTTCCCTCTCCTGGCCTTTGTTCAGGCTCTGTCAGGTCAAAGCTGGCTCATTATCAGACTGCAGTAACATAGATAGTGTCTAGTGTTGATATGTGAGGATACAAAAGGCCAGGGTCAGCCATTTTAATTACAAATGATAGATTTAAGCAAGTCAGTAATTAAGTAAAGATAATAAAATGATGTCACTTTTTTTTACAGATGTTTTTCTACAACGTGAACATGCTTCCCTCAGAGCTGTTTGATGAGAGCGTCATTCTCAGGGTTTGGACTAAAATACATTATTGTTACTTTGCAGCTGACATTCCCTGGGGGTGTGACGCTAACTGTATGCACTGCTCTGTCTGAGACTTCTTAGAGTTTAATCAGATCTTTATTTTAACACAATCTGACCATAAAGAGCTGGTTTAGTTGGTACTACAGTACCAAGAGGTGAGATGCATGCACTAGCCTAGCACCAGCAACCTGTCCAAATACAAGGACTGGATGGAATATTTTAAAAAGTGTCTTCACACGTCTCCAACACTCTGGCTCACAAGGAAATGAGATCTCTAATTCTGAACGGTCCCTTTAGAAAACCTTTTTTGACATTGATCGCTAATGTGTGCATTGTGCCGCTATGGTAATTAAAGAAACAGTCCACCATAGAAATACATGTAGAACACCCCTAGTGTGACGTCACTGCAAAGTATCAACATTAAAACTAAACATAGTCATTATAATGATAACCATGACATAAACTACACCATAAACTATATGTTTGACAGGTTTACGACTCCTACTCCCTCAGAACGGACAGTCTCTTGGGAGAATTCAAGGTGTGTCTTTGTCATTCCAACAGCATTTTAGAGCATTTTTCCAAGCACTACTCATATCACGATTAAAACGCATTACTGTACTTAAGAACACATTTTAGGTATCTGTATTACTAACTTCTTCCACTGATAGACTGTTAATTGCTTATCTTTTCTTATCTAGTTGGATGTCGGCTACATTTATGATGAACCTGGTAAGTGTGTTTCTATAAAAAGATTGGTTTGTGTGCAATTTGTAAAGAATAGTTTGTGATGAGCAATTAATCAAAACAAAAAACCCAAGAAAACAAAACCATTTTCTAAAAGTATCATCACAATTATTACAAACAAGTTAGGGTCTAGGTTACCGTCTTTATATACATTGTTTAAGGGCCCATGTTATGCTATTTTCTGATCTATGTTATAATGTTTCCTCATAAAAACATATCTGGAGTTGTGTTTTGTTTCATTCACACATGTTTAACACACAAATCTCCTATATTTAAGTTTTTAAACTCCATACACCTGGATAATTTCAGCTCTGGAATTGTTTATTTCCACTGAACAAAAGGTAAAAGACAACTGTTAACTTGAAAACTACCACTACATTACATCACAAGGCAGAAAAGAGCATATTGAGTTTTAGAGATGTAGACAAACTGACAAACCAGTTTTACTCTAACATGTGTTAATGAAACAACTCCAGGTATGTTTTTGAAAAGGTAACAACATTCATAAAACAGCAATTAAGAATTTAAAATGGAACATTATATCTTTTGAATGGGTAAAAGTCAATTTATCACCATAATTGTAACAGTAGATTTCATTCAATTCAATTCAATTCAATTCAATTTATTTTGTAGCGCCCAAAATCGCAACAACAGTAGCCTCTAAGGGCGTTCCAAGATATGGATGAGTAAAACATACACACAGACATATCAAAACAGGAATAAACAACATTCATGTAAAGCAGCAAATGAAACATTGTCCAGTCATCCCCTGTCCTTAGACCCTCCTTCTCAGCAAGGAAAAACTCCAAAAAACCCAGGGTCCTGGGAAAAAGAAGAAACCTCGGGGAGAACTACAGTGAAGGAGGGATCCACTCCCATGGACGGACAGGCTATAGATGTCCAGGCCCGTGGGCCAGTTCAGTATGACCACAGCTACCCAGGTGGGGAAGAGCCGGGCGAGGAGGAGGAGAAGAGGGGCGAGGAGGAGGAGCCGGGCGAGGAGGAGGAGCCAGGCGAGGAGGAGGAGCCAGGCGAAGAGGAGGAGCCAGGCGAGGAGGAGGAGAGAGGTCCAGCTGCCATCAGGCGTCTGAAAGAGTTCCACTCCACGGGGGAGTGGGACAGGGGACAACATGTGAATAGCAATGAACAAACTACAGATGAGAACATAGTGAGTGATGCTGGTGAGAAAAAAGGAGGAAACAGAGGACAGTGCTCAGGTTGCCACACTTCCCCCAGCTTGTTATCTCCTGCGGCAGCTTATCTTAGTGACATCAACTAAGTAACCTGGTCATAAGCTATTCCGAAGAGGAAGGTTTTAAGCCTGGTCTTAAATAAAGAGACTGTGGGTGCCTGTTTAACATCAACAGGGAGTTGATTCCATAACACAGGAGCTTGGAAACTGAAGGCTCTCCCCCCCACTGTACTTTTAGACACTCTAGGAACCACTAATAATCCTGCATTCTGAGAGCGAAGTGCTCTATTTGGCTGATAGGGGACAATGGCATCCTGAAGATATGATGGGGCCATATTGTTTAAGGCTTTGTATGTCAGAAGGAGAACTTTGAATTTAATTCTAAACTCGACAGGAAGCCAGTGAAGTGATTTTAACACAGGACTGATGTGATCACGTCTTTTAGTTCCTGTTAGGACCCTGGCCGCTGCATTTTGGACCAACTGGAAGCTTCTTAAAGTACCTTTAGTGCAGACGGTGAGCAGAGAATTACAGTAATCTAGTCTGGATGTAACAAATGCATGGATAAGTTTTTCAGCATCATTTTTAGGCAAAATTTTTCTGATTTTAGTTATGTTTCGCAGGTGAAAATATGCAGTTTTACAAGCTTGGTTTATATGAGCTGTGAATGAGAGATTTTGGTCAAATACGACTCCAAGGTTTTTTACAGTAGAGCTAGAGGCTATACTCACATTGTCAAGTGAGATTATCTGGTCTGACAGAGAATCTCTCTGACCTTTAGGACCGACAACAATGACCTCTGTTTTTTCAGGGTTTAAGAGGAGGTAATTCAGGGTCATCCAGGTTTTGATGCTGATTTCATGCTGGAAGATTAACATACTGTATATTTAACAGTATGAAATTTCACTGTCACTGTGTAGGTCATGCTGTGATGAGAAAATGGCTGCTTTTGAGTGATCCGGATGACGCCACATCTGGGGCCAAAGGTTACCTCAAAGTCACCCTGATCGTAGTGGCCACTGGAGACGACCCCCCGGTATTACAGTAACACACAGTACAGATCTATAATCAACTATTATAATCAAGCTAAATTAGACTTAGAGTTAGACAAACTTTATAGATCCACAAGGGAATTTACTTGGACACAGAGCCATAATCTTTGTAACTGGTTGCTATAGTAATGCATGAGGGCCAAGGGTCACGTGGGCAAGGGTGATGTGCTGGTAATTTTCACTGATCGCTTCATTTTGCTTGTACTATTGTAGGCCTTTGTAAAAATAAAATAGAAAATAAGGAGTAAAGATTAGGGCCCGACTGATATATTGGTTAGCTGATATTATCGGCCGATATGGGCTATCGGCCTAAATCTTGTCGATATGGGCCGATACTCCATGTGGACATGTTTTACCTTGTTATAAAGCTCAGACTCTCTATATTCTGCCCATTTAACCCAATTTACAGACAGATAAATGTCCTGATATGCGGCGCCGCATCAATATTTATCTGAGGAGTCATTTGTCTGTGTCCATCCCGCCCCTGAACGCATCGCCTTGTGCACTTGTTTACAGCCACAGCCATAGATCCATGTGCGCAACACTGAGATTATATTCTTTTTATGGATGATTATCTTGAGTCTGGATTAAAAGGACAGTTCTTAGTGCAGACTTGTGATCTGACAGGAGCCTGTGTGAGGCTGAGTGTTGGAAATGTGTTGGTTTTGAAGCTCGTTTTGGTTCTTTCTCATTGGTTAGCAATTAGCTGCTGTAGCTCGCACACATAAACAGGCTGTTTTCTCTTCTATTAGCGGCTGTAAAGTGACTATAGTGGCCATATATATGTTACTGGACACACACTGATATGTAAATGAGCTGTAAATAGAAGTGTGAATTATTGGCATTTAGCATATCACTAATTACCGCGGCGGGCCCATATTTACCGCTATAAGATCATCGCGGTAGTTTACTTACAGTACTTTCTTTACTGGTTAGAATATCATACAAAAACACCATTAGGCCGATCTGCTGTCTTTAAATATGACGTAAAGAGGCCGAATAACAATAAATGTCGCCTAAATAAACCCAATTGAAAATCCAATAGAGCCAAACCTAAATTTTATAAACAGTTGAAGATTTACAGTGAATTTTTATATCATAAACATATTGGTGATTATATCAGCTATCGGCAGCTCCAACTCAAACAGTTTTATCAGTATCATATCGGCTGCAAAATCAATATCGGTCGGTCCCTAGTAAAGATATCTATATAGTATAATAGTTGTTGCACATTTGTAGAGAGTATTATATTGCATAGGGTGAGTTGTTGTACAGTTGTATGGAGTATGGTATGAATGCAGTTCAGGATCTCTCACTGTTTGAGCTGTCAGGAGCCTGTTTGTAGAATGAGCTTAATGGAGATGATGAACATGAGAGAGAGCAGTTAAAAATGATCTTATATTTTTAGTCTGAGAAGAAAGATTCAAATGAGGAACAGGACGACGTAGAGAGCAATCTGCTGGTTCCACCTGGACTGACAATGAGATGGGCCACGCTTGCTTTAAAAGTGTACCGCGCTGAAGATATGCCTCAAAGTAAGCAAAAAAAAAAAATATATATATATATATATATATATATATATATAAATATTTTTGATCCACAAATTCTAACATCTCTCCTTCTACAGTGGATGACGCCTTCCTTCAGAGTATGAAAGAGGTTTTGGGGAGAGAGGGGGACAGGAAAAACCTCGTGGATCCATATATAGAAGTTAGTTTTGCTGGAAAGAAGGTAAGAGAAGTACAAAATTCAAATGCTTGAGCTTGATATGTAATGTTGCTAAATGGATTCATTTATTTTCAAGCTGCGCACCAAAATAATAGAAAGAAATGCAAACCCAGAGTGGAATCAGCTTATAAATCTACAAGTAAAGGTATGGAAAATATAAACTACAACATCCCACTTGTTTTGTTTTTACATAAAAAATATTTAAAGGTGCACAATGTAACCTTTTCCATTAAGTTTGTTTCCATGGAGATGTTATTGTTTTGCCTGGTATGTTCCTCATATGACTCTGCTCATCATAGAAATTGTCTATTTGAACTATAGACTGTATATATAAATGGACATCGCTAACATTCAAGTTCAAAACAGGCATTTTAAACAGGAAGTGAGCATGGGCGCACTTATGGCTCCACTGGCTCTTTATTGACTTTTTAAAAAACTTTTTATTCAGAAACCACTGTCCCTCTGTGACTGCTCTGGTCAGACTGAAACAGAAATCACTCTGTTTTGCCTTGTGAGGTCATGTGGTAATATAGGTGCTCCACTGTGTTTTTAAACTCCACACACCTCCACTAGAATCATGTTGATCATTCTACTGAACAAAAGGTAAAAGGTAGCTGTTAACTTGAAAACTCCTGGTCCATGACATCACAAGGTGGAACAGAGCATTTTGAGGTTTGAAGATGTAGACAGACTAATAATTAAGGGTTACTCCAACATGTTTGAATGAAACAAAACAGAACTTCAGGTAGGGTGTGCAAAAATATTGAGATATTGATATACAGTATTGATATCGTGGGCCACTATATCGATATATATCGCCAAGAGCATTGTTTAGTATATTTTACAAAATGATTTTGTCACAGTGCTACTGTTTTGTTGTTTGTTTAGAGGAAGGAAACTCATTCATGCAACACATTTGACATTTTCACTGTTTTGATGATTAAAATGGGTGTCTTTGGTTGTGTGGGTTTAACAAAGACTTTTAGTATCACAGCCATGATGTTTTAGCCTTTATTTTTTATTGAACTGTATCAAATCGAGCTGAAATATATCATACTGAATCATATTGAATCGTAAGCTCACTGTATTGAGATATCGTATTGTGGCCTATGTATCGAGGTATGTATCGTATCGTCAACTTCTGAATGATACCCAAACCTAACTCCACGTAGGTTTTTTGAGGCACTAACAACATTTTAACAAGGCTTAAAACTCACGTGAGTCAGTTTTGCATAATATAGGACTTTTAGAGCCATACTGGGATATTCCAGGCAAAGCAATAACAAGTAGATGGTGGACCAGAAAATTTACATAATGTCCCTTTAATTTTCAGCAAGGTGATTTATTAAACTGTTTTTTACCTCTTTCAACCAATAATTAAGTTTGTCTTCTTTTAGTTTCCCTCTATGTGTGAACGCATCAAACTCACGGTGTATGACTGGTAAGTGGCTCCTATTATATATCTGATAAATACATGATTTCAGGTACATCCCATAATATTTGGGGAATACTTTTTTGTTGCCAGGGACCGTGCAACCAAAGATGATGCTGTTGGAACTACATTTTTAAATCTGAGCAAAATATCTTCATCTGGAGAAGAAGTCGAAGGTTCTTGTCTACTTCATGTTTAATTTTGTTTTACTTGTTTAGCCAGTATTGATACTTTGCAGTGACACGCTGGGGGTGTTCTACAAGCATCTCTATCGGTGGAATGTTCACCAGTTTTCATGGTGCACGCATTAGGAAACATGGCCACATTTTTTTTACATTGTTTGAAAACTTAAGGAAAATACAAAATGGATTTAAACAACACATTTTCAGGAGTCTGTGATCAGTACGATTGTGCATGGTCCTGTTTAGGTGTTTGATTTTCAACAAAAAGGTGAACGAAAAACTGCTAGATCGCGAGAGACAGTAATTTTATGTGTAAGAGACTTCGTTAAAGGTGCGCTTGGGGGTCCATCACCTGCTTGTTTCTATGGATATGTCATTGCTCTACCTCATATTTATTAAATTATATGGTTTTATTGCTCAAAAATACCTAGAAAAACAGAGATTCTGACTGCGAGTGGAGTTGCCTCTCCACAGATCTGACCTGTAAATACCATACTGTGAAACATTTCAACCAAAGCAGTAACATCTCCATGGAAAAAAGCAATTGATGGGCCCTCCACCAGAAAAGCGTTCAAATAATCTCTTTCTAATCCCATTGTGGTCAGATAAAACCCAGATTAAGTCTAGCTCGGGTAACAGAGCTTCTAACAGAGCAGTGCTTCCAGTTAGCATCACACCCCCAAGGAATATTGATGGCATCAGCTGCAGAGTATCAATAATAGTGAACATAGCTGAAATTCTGGTTTTGTTGTTGCAGACTCAAACAGCACCACCATGTCTGAATGTAAGTATAACATGTTCTACTGGACTGTTTTTATAAAGTGAAACAGGAAATGATATCCTGTTTGCCACATTTTTTTGCTTTGTACAGCTCAATCAAAGGTTGGGTTTCTTCCGGCATTTGGCCCCTGCTACGTCAACCTTTATGGGAGCCCCCGGGAGTTCAGTGCTTTTGGTGACCCGTACGAGGAGCTGAACGTTGGCAAGGTAACAAGCACGTTTCTCCTATCCAAATATGGAAAATAAGATGCAGATATTTAAAGGGGTATTATGTAACTTTTCTGGTCTGTCAGATGCTTTTCTTCACAGGGAGGTTATTGCTTTGTCTGGAATATTTTATAGGATAGAGCTGTTTATTGTCATGTGGAACATTCCAGGCAGAGCAACTACATATCCATAGAAACAAGCATGTGACGGACCCCAAACCAAAAAGTTACATAGTGCACCTTTAAACTAGTATTCACTAGATACTGATTTGAACAGGTATTGATACTAAAAAAGTCACACTCATAGGACAGAAATGAACATTTAATGAATAGCTTTAGAATGATCTTGAGCTGTATGAGAACAAGTATAAGAGCATGTAGACTAGTATACGCCCATGGACACTACGGAACCTACCTGAAGAAAGTGCTAAGATTTAATGTTGAAAATGATATTCTATTGAGTGTTTTTTAAATTATTTTTAAAACTTGAGTAGTACTTTTCCCAAATTCTTTTTCACTATTTTTTTCTTGAACCAGTACTTTGTGCTTGTACTTGAGTAATATTGTGTTGAAGTAATGTTACTCATACTTGAGTACAATATTTAGAGTATTTTCTTTCCTGGGTTTAATATTTTAATGATAATTTTTAGTCTTTATATTTTAAATTAAGGACACCCTTGATTTTTTGATACTTTGTCCACCTCTGCTCAGTGAATTACTATGTGTATTAGAGTTTATTGTGATTCTGTTGCAGGGAGAAGGTGTGGCCTACAGAGGCAGAGTCCTGGTGGAGTTGTCCACACAGCTGGATTCAAAGGTGGAGAAGGCTGTGGAGGACATCTGCAGTGATGACATTCTGATCGCTCAGGTAAGCACTGTTTTCAGTGAAAAGGTTCACCAAATTATATAATAAGATAATAGGTCAAACTAAAAGCACTGGCATAATTTGATTCATTTTGGTTGATATGAAGAAGGGTTGTTGACCAGAAAGCTGATCTGGCAGATAGAATGAAGGTAGAGTCACCATTAGAATATGGTGTCTATATCATTTCATAGTTATGTTGTGCAAATTCCAGAGAGATTATTTATCTGTCTGAGTGATTGTAGAGTCCCTTTTCTTGGGTCTTATTTCACGAGTGAGGGAAGGATAGAACGTGAGAGTGACAGTTTGATTGGCGCAGCGTCTCTAGTGATGCTTTATGCGCGACCAGGTCGTGGAGGCAGCAGTCTGGGCAGAGAGGCCCAGACTTCCCTCTCCACACTTCCTCCAGCTCTTCTGGGGGGATCCTGAGGTGTTCCCAGGCCAGAGGCCTCTGGGCTGGCCCAGCACATTCTGGGTCTTCCCTGAGGCCTCCTCTTGGTGGAACCTGAACACCTCCCCATTGGACAGATGCTCTCCCCTCAGCTGCACCTCTTGATGAGCAGTGGCTCTACTCTGAGTTCCTCCTTCATGACTGAGCTCCCCACCCTATCTCTAAGGGAGCACCCAGGAACCTGCAGAGGAAATTAATTTCAACAGCTTGTGTCCGCCATCTTGTCCTTTCGGTCATTACCCAAAGCTCAGGACCATAGGTGAGGGTCATATGGTTATGTCTACCTTCATGTTCTCAGAAATACCAGAGGAGGAGGCGGTTCTCTCTATGCACCACCTTTCACAGTGCGTGCATGCTCCAAGAACCCGGAGAGCCCATCCAGTTTGAAGTGAGCATCGGAAACTACGGCAACAAGCTGGACTCCACCTGCAAACCACTGGCCTCCACCACACAGTACAGCTTTGCAGTTTTTGATGGTATGAAAAATACATGCATTATTATTATCATCATGTGACATTGTTCTCTCACAGTCCAGGTGTAGGCTGATACTTACTCACAGCTAGTGGTTTAGTGACTGACTGTATATTTATGTTGTGCCCCACAGGTAATCACTACTATTACCTCCCATGGGCTGACACAAAGCCAGTGGTGATCCTGACGTCATACTGGGAAGACATCAGTCACCGTCTAATCTCTGTGAACCTGCTCCTCTACATCGCAGACAGGCTGGTGAGAATCATTCCGAAAGCAAATGACGATCTATTTACAGTTTCAGTAATAAAGAAAGTGTTGAATGTGATTTTAGGAGTTCCATCTCACATCTCTGAAGACAGCTGTCCTGGCTAAAGTACCTGAGACACGCCTGGCAGAGATTTGGCTTAAATTAATTGACCACTTGATTGATGACCTTAGGTAAGGATCAGAGATGCACCGGTACAATGCTGAGGGAGGGACAGTGGCCTTTGTGTCTTAGTCAAGGTCTCAGTGCAGTTTAACAGGAGGATTGGTCAGGTAGGGTCAGCAGATCTTGTGGAAGAGCCAAAAGTGTCCCGGCTCTGTTTCCTGCAGCATCACAGCAGTGTCCAGGGGGAGCCAGGTGAAAACAACAGAAAAAGCCTCGCTCTTACTTCACTCTTTTGTTTTGGTTGGTGACAAATGGCTAATTTACTCAAAGTGTTTCCTCTGGAAGGTCTTCTGCCACATTCGCTTCCACATATGGTGTAAAAAGCCTGTAGCAATTCAGATATCCATAGCTAGTTCCTTAACTCTAGTATGGTACTGATAGAGAATATCAGCGCCAATATTGAGTTTTAACAGATCAGATATCAGTCCTAAAATATTTGTTCAGCCGATATCTATTTTGGCCCATAAATTTGTGTGATTTACTGCACAATCTTTCCCCAAAACACCTCATAACATTTTTTTCAAGGCTGTTCTGTATCTGTAGTTACTTTAAATGATAAGTAACAGTTATAAAACAAATTTGGATATTTTTTTTAATATAGGAAATACATTACATATATATTCTGTGCCCTAATATCGGTTCATATTTGGTTTCGGCAAATGCTTAAAGCCATAGTATTGGAACAGAAAAAGCTGAATCTGTGTGCGCATCCCTAGTAAGGTTATATTGTACTGCACAAATGACAATATTGTCAGGGATACGGGATATATTGGCTCAAGTATCAGCTTTGCAGGTATATCCATCCATCCATCTTCTCCCGCTTAATCCAGCTGGGTCGCGGGGGCAGTTTGCTGCCCAATACTCATAGCACCTGACCTTTGCAGGTATATATGTTTTATTATTTAAGGCACTATACCTGATGTAACCATCATTGCTTCAACTTAAGATAAATTAGTGGACCAAATATCCATACTGGCCCATCTGTAGTTATTACACACTGTAGTTATTATTCCAACAACACTATAATCTATGACACTTTGCTATTTCAATAATATTTTTATAGCAAAATAAAATACGTACAAAAATGTGCAGCAGTGCATCATCTCAAACAAACTGGGCCATCTACATTAATTATGGATTTTCTATGGGTTTAAAATGAAATGCACAACATATCTAACCCTTTTGTAAATCAGACTTGTATGAACATCATTTTGTATTTTTTTCTAGCAATGTCCAGTTCCCGCTGATGGAGGGACAGCCCAATCTGACTGAGCTGGATTTGCATTTGAAGAACTTGCGTGATGCTGCTCTGGAGAACATCAAGCAGGCTGCAGCTCACATGAGGGAGGAGGCCACTGATATCAAGGCCTCCATCAGTGACATAGAAGACTGGCTGGACCGACTTAAGCAACTGGCAGAAGAGGTATTAAAAACGGAATGGTGTATTATGCAAAAGCAGATATTTTGAGCTTTCTACTGCGTTATAATGTTGTTCCCACATCACAAACATGCCTGAAGAGGTTTTAGATGTCATCCATGGATGTTTGAGTAATCTAGCGATCTCTCTCAGGCACTATTTGTACTTTCCTAACAGTTAGAAGTACGAGCCATGTACATCAGTACATCAGCCATGTTGCTGCTAGGCCATATTTACACAAATGCAGTGTACAAAACAATACGCAACATCTTCACAAATGGATATGCAGTAGTTTCATGCACACTGATTGTGTTGTGATAGCTCTCTGAAGGGGTAGTGACCTAGCACAGACAGCGAAGGAAGGGGGGACTGAGAGTGTCAAAAATTAAGCTGAAATGTAACTAGATTTTGAACATTTTAATACATAATTTTCAATGAATATAGCATTTTCAAAACAGTAAAAGCTAACATGCTGATTTAAATATGTTATGTATGTATGTTAAGGTTCTATATTACACAAAATTGACTATTGTGAGCTTTTAGTCATATTATAATGTTGTTATCTCATCAAAAACATATACAATGTTGTGTTTTGTTTTATTCCCACATGTCTGAGTAATTCTGGTTTATTAGTCTGTCTGCATCTCCTATGCTCAAAATGTTCTGTTCCACCTTGTGATGTCATGTAGTGGCAGTTTTCAAGTTAACATCTACCTTTTACTTTTAGTTCATTAGAGATGGGCAATTCCATAACTGAAATCATCAAAATGATTCTAATGAAGGTGTATGGAGTATTTTCTGTATTGTCACATTACATCACAAGGTGGAACAGAGCGTTTTCTGATTGAGAGAGAACTCAGCCGAAGTATACAGGATTTGTGTGTTAAACCTGGGTGAATGAAACAAACTGCAGGTGTGTTTTTGATGAGGAAACAACATTATAACATAGATCAGAAAGTAGATTAATATGAGACCTTTAATAGTTAATACCCCAAAGAACTGTAATAATACCCCCTCTTTAATTATCACACATAAATATCTAACTTTATGATTCTACAGCCCCAGAGCAGCCTGCCTGATGTCATCATATGGATGTTAAGAGGAGAGAAGAGAGTGGCCTATTCAAGGATTCCAGCCAATCAAGTTTTGCACTCCAGCATCAGTGAACAAGCGTGTGGCAAATACTGTGGAAAAACCCAGACTATCTTCATGCAGGTACATTCTAATCTCTACATCAGGCATGTCCAAACTATGGCCCGGGGACCAAATGTGGCCCACAAATCAGTTTTTCTTGGCCCTCAGGCTTCGAGGTAAATTAACTCATATTATCTTAATGGTAGATTGTGTAACTTTTCTGTGGAGGGTCCATCAAATATTTCTCTCCATAATGATTCAGTTATAATAAATACAAGATAAAACACATGATAAAGATAAAGGCTTAAATTTGCACAGCATTTATTCAGTTATATTTTTTCATACATCGACAATACACATAAATTCGTCTGGTGTCACCTCGTCAACAACGTACCTGGACTGTTGTTTTGTTTCATTCACGTTTCTTTGAGTAATCCTTTAGCATTATCTATTTATGTATGTGATTATTTGAATGATTGTGTGTGCTGCTGGACACCCAAATTTCTCCTATGTTAGATTAATAAAGTATCTGTCTAATCTAATCTATTAGTCTGCCTCCATCTCCGCAGCTCAAAATGCTTCGTTCCACCTTGTGATGTCATGAAACTGTAGTTTTCAAGTTAAAGGGGAACTCTGGCACGCTTGAAGCTAAAGTCCATTGCTAGAGGTGGTTGAATACTGTCAGAAGCCAAAAAACGGCACATATCAGTGTTGCCTCAGCAGAGATCTCGCTGTGGCAGTGAGACACCCAAAGTGCTTTACAGTTCATTCATTCACTCCACACTCAGTGGTGTAAATTACGATAGTAGCCACAGCTGCCCTGGGACAGACTAACAGAAGCGAGGCTCCAATTGGTGCCATCAGTCCCGCCGACCACCACCAACACTCACACACACACCACTTTCATACGAGGCAATGTGGGTGAAGTTTCTTGCCTGAGGACACAACAACAGTTTTTGCCACTGGGGCCCCCCTGTGGCACCTGGTATTTCCAATGGTCTCCCATCCAAGTACTAACCAGGCCCGGCCCTGCTGAGCTTCTGAGATCTGACGGGATCAGGCTTTGCTCTTACATATGACTGAATGAGTGAACAAAATGGTCTGTCAGAATCATTTGGAAAGAAATGCTCTGTTTTATTGTGCTGACAGCATAAAGTGCTGTCTAAATACAAGGGGTTGGCCAGGCCGAAGTCCCGGGTGGTGACGGAAACTGAATGCCCTGAAACTTGAAGGTCTCCACTGGAACATACTGCAGCATCTGGATGTTCATATCCTCAAGGGCCTTGTCCTTGGGGGCCTGGTTGAGAGAGTCTCCATTGGGAATTCTCTAGATTGGAATTCCCAGGTTGGGAAAGGTCTGGACTAGGGCTGAAACGATTCGAGTAAATCGATTAAATCGATTAGAAAAGTGCATTGATTATTATTTTTTGCCTCGATGCTTTGTTTTATTTTCATACGATCGGCGATGGCCGGAACCTTCTGCGGTAGAGGTAAAGTACACAAAACTATGCGGCGCCCATGGATGTATAATAAGAGCGTACACCGCATCTCCTCCCGTACTCCGCGCACCCCTCATCTCCTCCCGTACATCGCGCACCCCTCATCTCCTCCTGTACATCGCATACACCTCATCTCCTCCCGTACATCGCGTACACCTCATTTCCTCCCGTACTCCACGCACCCCTCATCTCCTCCAGTACGCCGCTCACCCGTAATCCATAAATCCATAAATAAAGGTAATCCATTAAATCTCCTAATTTAATGGATTACCTTACAAACTACATTTTGGAGTATGTAATCTGTAATCTGTAGGGGATTACATTTTAAAAGTAACCTCGACACTGATGCTACAACATCTAAACAGAAAGCACCCGTACATTACATCAAGTGGAAAAGAAACCGCGAGGTAAGTCAACCTTAGCCTAGAGATAATTGCGTTTTTCATGTCCAAAATATGTGTATCTGTCAATGCACGGGGTGTACTTAACGTGTGCAAAGTAGACACGACATTAACAAACGATTACTCGATTATTCGAACAAAATAATCGACAGAATAATTGATTACTGTAATAATCGATAGCTGCAGCCCTAGTTTGGACAGGAACAGTTGTTATAGGATTCTGTAAGACGTTCCAGACGTTGTTGCCGTGGGTCTGGTTGTCATAGGCATAGTTCTCCAGGGCCTGGTTGCCGTGGGCCTGGTTGATTAATCTGGACCACAACACAGGCTGCTGAGAGGTGGAGGCTACAGGAACAGGCAACTGCTGATAGTTTGTGAGATTTGGAAGGTCATTATTTTTCATCTTCCTCTTTCTGCCCTGAAATGATATAAAGGTTTCATAAATAATGATGGGAGCATTCAATTTCCCTTCACTGTGAATACATAGAGGCATGAGTATTGTGAACATGGTACAAACAGGTGGAGACATAGTAGTGAGTGTATTCTAAGTACTGAAACGAGCAGTATCACACATCTCTTTGATTCTCCTGTATATAAGATGTGTGCTGTGTGATGCTCTTACAAAGTTGTCCTTGGTGGACCATCCAGGATACTTGGCCTCGTGAGCCCTTCTCTCTCTCTGGGCCTGTTCGTAGTACGAGGCCTGCTCCTGTTCAGACAGCATTCTCCACTGCAGAGGAACAAGACACATGTTCAACAGGATTCTGCCTTCTGCTCTTCACCGCACACACTTTATATTTATGAACTGCACTGATAACCATCGGACCATGACTGAACCCAAGCCCGTGTGTGTGTTTCATACATGCTTCTGTAGACTGGTGTTCACTCACCCTCTGTCCCAGCACCACATTGACTTTAGCACAGTCGGTGATTTGGAGCTCCTGCACCACCTTGGGCCTCTGCTCAGCCCTGAAGAGCATGAACGCATTGGGAGGCTTCTTTATGTACGGTTTGTCCTCCTGCTGCCCCCTGATACAAACACAAGACTCTATGTTACAAGGACAGTTATTGCTATGGAAATATGAGTTTGTGTAATAACGTCTCAAGAGAACACATGTGTATTGTATGTTTAGGCTCTTCCATGGGACTGAGGATTGTATGTAAACTTTTACATGCAGAAATGGTCCCGTTCTTTACCTTGACATAGCAGAGGGATCAGAGGCTGGTGCTGCATATGTGTACAGCTGTTTTCCTTGGCTGCAGAAAAGAACAGAAAGACCTTCATTAGTACAGACTGCAATGGGACAGAAGCAGTGGGGTAACAAGTGTCTTTGGTACTTACAATGTCCCCAAGGAGATCAGCGCATTTGAGTGGATCACAGGGTTACCGTTTGGCTGAAAGGTAAAAAACAATTAGATCACGTTCATTGATATGACGAAAAGACATTTCATCATATGTTTCTGTATAGTTAAATAATGAAAAAATAAAACATATCTTTGGATTATGGAAGTGAACTTACTGTAGATCTGGGCTCAAAGGAAGGACCAGCCGCGTTGTGATTGGCTGTTGTCTGGTGATGAGACACCTTCTTCCTCTTTTGACTGGACCACTCACTTTCCTCTGGAGTGTCAAAGAGACCGTTTTTGTCAAAAGGCTCACGAGGCATGACTGGAGAGCCTGGTGATAGGACTTCATCATTGGGCAAAGAGCCACTATCAGCCAGTTGTGCTTCCACCCAACTTGTCAATTCAGCCACTATTTCCTTCCAGGCTCCTCCCACGACAAAGTCTTTAAAACCCTGTGTCCTCAGGTCCTGAACGTCCCCTGAAGTGTTGCCACTCAGCCACCGTGCCGCCAATTTATCCAAACAATTCTAGTGAAGGTGTATGGAGTTTAAAAACACAGTGGAGCACAAGGTGGAACACAGTGTTTTCAGTTTGAGAGAAGAACTCAGCCTAAATATGAAGAGTTTGTGTGTTAAACATGTGTGAATGACTCAAAACACAACTCCAGGGATGTTGGTGATGAGGGAACAACATAGATGAGAAAATAGCGTGGTGGGGTCCTTAAAATGCAATGATATGCAGCCATTTGGCAAGGCAAGGCAAGTTTATTTGTATAGCACAATTCGTACACAAAGTAATTCAAAGTGATACAGAAAATACAACAATTGGATACAGTTGCAAATTAACTGAAAATGTTTCTGTTTTTTTTCCACCTTTTTGATAACGTTGTTGATCAGTACCCCATGGATAAAAACAAGGGCCTGAAGATCCCAGTCCAAGTGCGTCTCAACATGTGGCTCGGCCTGTCAGCCCACGAAGAGAAGTTTAACAGCTACTCAGAGGGAAACTTCAGTGTCTATGCCGAAGTGGTAATGTACATTTCCTCTACATATCCATAGCAACATTCTCAATAAACTGCAATAATTCCAAGGTTCTCAATCTGACAAAAATTTATTCTTTTTTGGTTGGGGGGGTCTGTCACCTGCTTGTTTCGATGGATATGTCATTTCTGCCTGGAATGTGCCACAGTATGACATTAAACAGCTTTACATCTCTTACATTTATTAAGTTACAGGTGTCTTTTTAGCTCAAAAATACCTGGAGAAAAACATTTGACAGACCCTCGACCAAAAACATTACTATCTACCGGTATCTAGCTCTCTATTTTTCTCTCTCATTACAGTATGAGAACCAAGCGAAGGTGATTGGAAAATGGGGAACCACGGGGCTTGTTGGGCGCCATAAATTCTCGGATGTGACGGGCAAAGTGAAACTGAAACAGGAGCGCTTCATGCCTCCTGTGGACTGGGAGTGGGAGGACGACTGGTTTGTTGACCCAGAGAGAAGGTACATCCACTTTTTAATACAACCTCTTTCTCTGTTTGGATTTAATTAGTTTGTAAATTGGTCTTGGGGTGAAATATCCATTATAATTTCATGTTATAATGTTGTTTCCTCATCAAAAACATACCTGGAGTTCTGTTTTGTTTCATTCACACACGTTTAACTCATAAACCCTGCATATTTAGGCTGAGATCTTTTCTCAATCAGCAAACACTCTTTTCCACCTTGTGATGTTATGTGGTAATACAGGAAGTGCTCCACTGTGTTTTTAATTTACATACACCTTCACTAGAATCATGTGGATAATTTCAGCCCTACAATATCCAATCTGTACTGAACAAAAGGTAAAAAACAAAACTTTTAACTTGAAAACTACCACTACATTTTGCATTTTGGAGATGTAGACAGACTAATAATAGAGGATGACTCAAACATGTGTGAATAAAACAAACTCCACAGATGTTTTTGAGGAGGTAGCAGCATTCTGACTTGGCTTTGTGTAATGTTGGATCTTTATCTGCTGAGCTCCGCTGACTAACACAATGGAAAAAGTATTTTACTGGAAGGCCACATCCCCTTCCTTTATCTTTTCTGACGAAGTGCTTACATTCTCCACCTTAAACTTTGACATCTATCCCCCCTTCCCCTTTCTCTCCCTCTTTCTCTCTCTCTGTCCCCTCACTCTCCCTCTTTCCCTCTCTCTTTCTCTCCCCCTTTCTTTTTCTCCCCTTCTTTCCTCCATCCAGTTTACTGACAGAAGCGGATGCAGGCCACACCGAGTTTACAGATGAAGTTTTTGAGAATGAGACGCGTTTTCCTGGGGGAGAGTGGAAACCTGCCACAGAACCATTCACAGATGTGGTATGATAAACACTTTGGCATGCACAGACAAACAATGACTGCAAGGGACGATATTTCAAATAGCTCAGGAAGGAGAACAGGACGCAGGTATGCCACAGCAGTCACAGTGTTTGTACAGTGTCCTGACTTTAAAAATATCATTAAAATAAGTGACACAATCCATTATTGGTATGTGTTACAACTGATACTTTGCACTGACATCACATGGGGGTGTTCTATATATACATCTCTATCAGCAGCAAAGGTCAGTTACCATGGTAACACAATGCATTAGCTAACACTGTAACAGAAGTTTTAAGATGGTCTGAAAACTCAATGAAACACACACACACACACTGTGATCAATACGAGTGTTCATGGTCCTATTTTTGTGTTTCATTTTTAACGAAAAGATGAGAGTGACTAACTGAAAAACTGTTGGCTAATGCTAGCTTGCATCTGACTGTAATTTTATGTAACATCACAAATCATTTCACCTTTTGTAGTTCCATCTTTGTGGTCAGATTACATGCAATAAAGCTCTGATTAAAGTCTACTTAGGCCCCCGTTCACATGTACACGGATATTTTTTTAAACGAATATTTCTCTTGCTTGTTTTTTGAAATAACATCGTGCACACGGCATTGTTTTCAAAAAAGTTTCCGTTAACATGAACCCGCATAAATACACCGTCGAGCGATGACGGTCGTCTTCCCCCTCGATGTAAGGACGCAGCAAGTCGGAGAGTAACAACAATGCGAAATCCTAAAATTTTCACGCCGCTCCTCCGGGATGACCACTTCATTTTCAAAATGATCCCACCAGACAGGGGTCCATCCAGGTCGGACCCAAAAACGACGACGGCGGTGACGGTGACTGGGTCTTTGAGTCGTAAGGAGAAGAGAGAAAATTCCTGACCTCTGAGCCTCATTCGTCTCTCTTCATCGATATGATCCATCAGCTGTGCAAATGCAAACACAGGACAAGTGTTTGCAGCAGAAGTAATGCGACTGCTGCTCTGACGCTTCCATGATCATCACCAGAGAAAAATGTTAACACTGGTCACGCACACTAAAACGCTGTTTATGTCACTTTACACGGAAACGCAAAACAGTAGTTTTCCAAAATCTCCACTTTAGCCGGTTTTTATAAAGATTCATTTTCAGAGGCGAATTCTCCGTTTGCGTGTAAAAGATGGGTACAAATGAAGGGAAATTTCTCTGTTTTTAAAAATATCCGTGTATGTGTAAACGGGGCCTTAGTGTTAGTAGTGCTTCTAGTTAGCTTCACACCCCAAGGAAATGTTGATGACATCAGTTGCAAAGTGTACATACACAAACACAAACATAGACACAATACTCTTTTTGAAAAGAATGATGTGTTACCAGCAGCCAAAGTCAGGGAAAATGTTTAAGTGAATTTTTTTGTGCCCAAAATCTTTTCAGCTTTGGCCATTAATCGGATTAATATTGCAGCTCTAGTTGTTTCACTTTTCCAGAAGCATGTATGCATTTAAAAATGTAGATGTACAATGGTTACTTGAAAGTACTGTATGTACTATTACTGATTTAATATAGAATGGAGAAAAAGCCCAAAGCTTCAGAGAGTTTGAGTGCCCACCTGGATGGTCCTGTGAAGATGAGTGGAGATTTGACACCAACAGGGCTGTGGATGAGAATGGTGAGACTATTTGGTACAGAAAGACTTTAATTACATTTGTCATATATCTATTAGTCAGTATTAAACTTACTTAAAATTCTAGGTTGGGAATACGGAGTCACCATCCCTCCCGATGACAAGCCCAAATCCTGGGTCGCTGCTGAAAAGATGTACCACGTTCATCGCCGAAGAAGATGTGTCCGAAAAAGACAGAAGATCTCTGATAAAGTGGCCACTGCAGAGGTAAAGATATCAAAAAATGATGGTGAATTGTCAAAAATTACTACAGTAAGTTATGAAAAATGACCTCAAAAACATTGAGTGTAATCTCCCAAAGGTCCTATATTATGCAGAACTGACTCTTTACTTTTTACACACATTATAACATGGCTTAAAGATCACAAGAGTCAGTTTTGCGTAATATAGGACATTTAAAGTTGCATTATTTGTTACAGAGGAGAGATCCAGGAGAAGGATGGGAATACTCGTCTCTGATTGGCTGGAAGTTTCACAGGAAGGAACGCTCTGCAGATATTTTTCGCCGGCGCCGCTGGAGGAGGAAAATGGTCCCGTCTGATCGCACTGGGGCCTCTGCCATCTTTAAATTAGAGGGGGTGCTCGTGAGTAACTGCACATTCAAATGTTCCAGGATATGGTTTAATCAGTGAATGACATATTGTGACAAAAGTTGAAATATGCATGACAGTGGAAATTGGGGAAGAAGAATTAAAGGTGCTCAGGGCAGAGTTTAGGGGGTCACTAGCCGCCTCTAGAATGGCCAATGCTCCTCCATGGTCCCCCAAAGCTTTCTGCACCACTTTCATAGGACGTCCAATTTCGACTAAAAATATTTCCAATGGAAACCACAAAGTTAGTATTCAAAATGACTCATTACACAGTGCTAACTACATTTGCTGTATTTTTCGGACTCATCAGCCAAAAAATGCGTAATGAAGAAGAAAAAACATATATAAGTCGCACCAGACTATAAGTTGGGGAAATTTATTTTATAAAATCAGAGACCAAGAACTGACCTTTCATATTGAAAGGCAAGTTATAGTAATAACAATGGAACAGAGAACAACCGGCTGAACATGTGTTCACGTCACATATGAACAGTTATTCACAAAACTAGAGCAGAAACAACAGAACAAGTTTACCAAACTCTCCATCTCACTCCAAATCACTAAATACATTGAATTCTTCATCCTTGGTGTCACTTCTGAATAACTCCACCAACTCCAGCTAAATCCAGCTTTTTTGTTTTCTTCATTGTAGTTGGAGTTTCCTCCACTTTTCTCCAGTCAAACACAAGTTTCTTGCTTACTCCAAACTTTTTTTTTGCTGCTTGATTGCTCCTCTCTACCACCGCTCACATACGGTTTCGGTACTCCGCTCAGTATATACACTGAGTAATAATGTGTTTGCGCACATTTGTTTACAGAAAGTTTTACAGAAACAAAACTTAAAGCTGCATGGCTCATTTGCAGATCGTGAAAAAAACAGCTTGTGTACTGATGCAGGGAGCTTCTGTTGGACTAAAGGACCAGATTCAGTGGATTATTCACTGCCTGAACAAAAAAAAGTTGTCACCTGGATTTAACTAAGAAAACAGGTCTGAGGTGCTGCAGTTGGTGAAGTGACAGTGGTGCAGGAGGAAGAGCATGAGGCGGAGCAGATACTGGTACGCAAGCCTAGAGCGCCCTCTTGTGGCTGTCAGTGTGAAAATAACCAACATGTGAAATAATATCTTGCTGGTTGAAAGTGTAACCCAGGTGAGAAAACCCTGCTCCAGAGCCGTTCTCCTACTATTTAATATTCAGAACACTTTGTGCCAACGTCATCACGTTAGTGACGTAGTCACGTGACCGCTGTACCGCCAATCAGGCAGCATATTAACAGGAAGTTAGACGCGCCGGTCAGCGCGAGGCATAGGATTCCAGGGCAGATGCTACAGGAGCTGACTACTGGGTCCCGACCACTACGGAAAAGAGCGCGAGTACGCGTTAAAACCCGAATTGGCCAGGTCGGATGGCGAGCTAGAACCTTGAGGAACTGAACTGAACTTAACTCAGGCAACAGGCCTGGCATATACCCTCAGCCCGGACACAGTATCGTGACCCTCACCTGCTCGGTTGGGCCGGTAGGAGGCTCCTGTAGCCGCCCTTTACATTTGTACCCCGTTTTGAACTCTTTTGTCTGTTCGCACGGCTCGTGGCTACTCATTCTGGATCCCATTCATACTCGCACTCGCACTTTCGCACAACCTACCTCAGCACTATATGGACAATCTCCACGCCACGAACTCTTTGAGTGTCATACGTCAGACAAATCAATACTTGAGCCTTTTCTGCCGTTTACATATGGACTATTTAAATTGCTAAGGCAGAGTCTTTTGAATGTACATTTTTCTGAACTCGGATTATGAATGTATATATTTTTTTCCTGAATGGCCATTCTTCGTACTACGCATGCATTTGTATTGTCTTTGAATTTGTATGTCTTTTCAATATATGGTACCAGCAACTTTAAATAACTGTCTCAGTCCTTGTTCTCCACTCCACTCCTAGAGTCGATACCTAGAGCCTTTTGAACTAGCCCAATCCAACTTTAACTTTAGCTATAATCGCATTGTTACCTATTTATCACCAGCTCACTATTATTAGCTTTGAGTAACATATATGCTACAAAAGTCACTGGCGTCCTTCGATGCAATAAAGGACTTTTAATATATTCAGTCAGTGCCTCGGGTTTGTACCTTGCCCATGTTTACATTTACTTTTAGATGTGAACTGAAATATTTCATATATAAGTCGCACCTGAGTATAAGTCACAGGAAACACCCAAAACATGACTTATAGTCCGAAAAATATGGGGAACTTGTTAAAAACAGCAAAGCAAACTTGGTCGGGGGTGCGCTCCATTGTTAAAAGTTAAAATTATAAAAACATGTTAAGTGAGCACCCTCATTGAAGACCGTAGCACCTCATTAGCTCTTCCAACCAAAACCAAATACCCTTGCAAGGGCTCTGCCTGATTTTTTTCTTAAAAGTCTTAAAAAACTTGAAAAACAGGAATAGTCCATTTGAAACAGTTAGAAGTGGTCCAAATATTCCTCACTTAATGCATTCCGAGTTTCCAAATTATTCACTGCAGTTTACAAGCACTTTTCACAACTTTTAGAGGCCAGAGCGGAGTTTTGCCACGGTGAAGCTGGCAACAACTAGCATGCTAATGCATACTTCCTGATCATTGGACAAAAAGACCCTTCATAATTAGATCCAGACAGCACGCAGTGGACATATTTTGACCCCAAGAGCTACTTATACAACATATCTGTACAGGAGTCAGACAGATTTTTGCTCAAACACGAGATACAAGATTCAATATGAGTAATGTTTTATCGCGTGATCGGCAAAGACACAACAGAAAAAATACTGATTGAAAAATATTACATTGTCTAATGTTGCTACTGCTGTATTGGTGAAAAATATGTAGTGGAGAAGTCATAGCAACCATATTTCATTATGCCCACTGACTCATATCCTCCTTTTAAGTATTTTCCAACATATGCCCTACCCAGCAGCTGTTAGGAAATGCTTCTTAAAGTTAACAGTTCTGCATTTTAACATGACTAATCTATTGAGAAATCAGAAATATAGACCTGGGGTTAAATTTGCTAGACTCTCTGTGCAGAAATATTCTATATTATATAAAATTAAAGATCAATATATCGTATAGTTTAATTTGGTGATACAGTATCGATACTGTGGGCTGCTGTATCAATACATTGCCAAGAGTATTTTTTGAGTGTATTTTACTAAATGATTTTGTGAAAGAATTATAATTGTGTTGCTTATTTGGAGAAAGGAAGCTTGTTCATGCAATACATTTTCACTGTTTTGAGTAAAATGGGTGTTTTTCATATTAACTTTGCACAAACTTAGTGGTTTAATAAAGACTTTTAGTATCACAGCCATGATAGAGGCTGTGTCCGAATGTCCACACTATTCCCACTTAGGGCACTATTTAGGGCTCATGCCATTTTTAGTGCTGTCCAAATGATCAGTAGGTGAAAATGTAGTGCACTCAAAATTTCCCACAATGCACCTTTAAAGTAGTGGGCATCCGTGGTCACTAAACCGGTCAATACAGACCACAATGCACAATATGCCGATATGTGTTTAACTGGACACAACACGACTGAATGGAGCAGGTAGAAGCGCTGGTTTATCACACTACTGATCCTGATTCTGAACACAGAATAACACAATTAAAAAGAAGATTGATAATTTCCACATCTCAGACAAAAAGCAAGTACTCCAGTTTGTTAACATGAAATCCAACATGACAAAAACTTGTAAGAAAACTTGTCATTATTTATGACAGAAATCAGAGTTTATTGTAGTTTAGCAGACTTTTTTCACCTAGATCCCAGGGCTTTTTGAGTACACTGCATGGCACAGCACGGCGCACGGTGAAGCTTTTCCATGCATTTGTTACCACCTGGAAGTGAGTGGAGTAGCGGGGTCGACACTGCCTCATTTTTAGGCGACATTATTAGTGTCACACCGCGGTCTTCACAATCTGCTCTGTTGTTTATCCTCTGTTGACGTGTTCACTGTTGTCGGTGTGTTTTTTACACATGCCGGGTGATTATTTAAAGATCCTCGAGCTTCGTCGCGCGTATGATGACATTTCCTCTGACCAATCAGTGGACAGCAGTCTGTCCACGTCACATCATATCAGCTCAGCACGGTTAGAAACACTCTGAAGCAGGAATGGAAAATCGTAATGGCTCCCAGGTCCAACCCCCAGTTGAAAAGCAAACAAAGTGTGTCGTGCTGTGCTGTGTCGTGCTAAACAGACTGATTAGTTTCTTACTGAACCATACTGAATCCATTTGAAATATATCGTATCAAAACATATTCAATCAAAAGTGCAGTGTATCGAAAAACGTATCGTATAGTGGCCTATGTATCGTAGGGATGTAACAGTGACCAAAATATTGTCAAAAATCTTACAGTTATATCGTGGATCATCACAATATATCGAATTATAAGTCTTTTTGCTTAAATTAATAGTTATGGTGCTGTAATAGCTAAAAGAAAAACAGAGAGAAATACACAGACCATAATACTTTGCTCTGTTTCAATGCAGACCACAACTATGAAGAAATAACTGTTAAGTACTTTTTAAGATTAATTCTTCAGATTATGACAGAACCAAAGTCTTGTCAGTGTGTTTAAAAAAGAAAAAGTATCATATCCACAGTTTTGTTAACCTCCATAAAATATTTCATCAAATATCGTACCGTGAGACGCATAACGTGATAATATCAATAAGAGAGATTTGGATACTGTTACATCCTTAATGTTTTGAGGTATGTATGGTATGAGCAACTTCTTAATGACACCCAGCCCCACTCTGTTCACAGGGGGTGGATATGGACGATAAGACCAGCAAAACTGACGGTGCCAAGAGCTTTGGTGCCAACACGCCCACTGTTTCCTGCCACTTCAGCTGTAAGTGCAAAGGACATTCTTTGTTTTAATTAAAGGCTGTTTGCTCTTAAAACATTTCCTGACTGATAAAATAACATGTAATCACAGCGTTAATTTAAAGGGATACGGAAATTCATTGTTTAAAGTCCTTATATTACACAAAACTGACTCTTGTGAGCTTTAAGTCGTGTTATAATATTGTTTCCTCCTTAAAAACACACCCAGACATGTGTTTTTTGTTTGAGAATAGAACTCAATTTAAATATAAAAAGTGTGTGTGGGTTAAACATGTGAAATGAAATAAAACACAACTCCAGGTATGTTTTCAATGAGGAAACAACATTATAACAGATCGGAAAATAGCGTAATATGGGACCTTTAATATAAGTGTGTTCAAATGTTGTGCAGCCTCCCACCACTATCATCTGAGAGTGTACGTGTATCAAGCCCGGAATCTCTGCGCCATGGATAAAGACAGCTTTTCTGGTACGATCATTTCATTCTTTTGAAGTTATAAGGTACGGTAAAATACCACATAAGAGCTGGGTTCCAATTAACAGCCGGGTCTCCGTTAAACGGGTGTATATTTTGAGAAATAACCGGCGGATCCAAATAAACGCTGAGTCTAACGTACGAGCTGGAAGACAGAAGTCATGCTGCAACAACAGGACGCAGGACTGATGCTCGCATTGTCTCTACACAAACCAAACTTAAAACCACATAGCTCATTTGCATAAACTATCAGCGCTGAAAAAAAAACAGCTCGCTCCTTGCCCCCACTTGCTGCGTCTGTCATTTGTTTTAACTCACTAAAGATATTTCTGCATGTTGCGGGGGGGTTTTAAGGACTTTCTGTAATTCACGAGTCGCTTTCAAATGTGGAAAACTCTCCGCTCCGAAGATATTTTGTTGTAACATTTCAAATTAACTCGCCTACGTCTGTATAGAAAATCGCCTAAATTATAGTCATACTGGTTAAAAGGATTTGAGTACCATATTTTGCCGGTTTTCCTGAGCAAGATCTTTGTGAGGAAGGAATGAATCGCCTGCCCCAAACTGCCGCCTGGTCTCCAATAAATGCCTGAAACAAATAAACGCCCCGGCTGTTATTTAGTATTTTGCGGTTAATCAGTTTGTTATCAGTTAGTAGGTTGCAACGACGATATTTTACAATTTTATGTCATATACTGGTAGTATCAGATGGAAGACTACAATCTATATAACAATTTTCAGTTTTGTACAAGAAATAACCAAACACAAAATCCACAAATGTCTTATCAATGTGCTGTCATATACTTAGAATAACTAAAGCTTGTATGTATCTCCAGATTTAGGTGCAGGTTTAGGCACAGGCACCCTGGGTTCACTTGTAAACCAGGTCAAAACATCAGCATTTGAAATCTGACTTAGACTTAGACAAACTTTATGTCAGGAAATTTCACACACAAAACAGTGTTGTGAGAATGACAATGTTAAACTGAGATGACTACGTCTCAGCCCTGCGGAGAATACAACCTGCGACTGACTGAGCATTAACACCAGGAATCAAAGACACAACTCAACTTAAGTTTTTACGTGCACGGGGAGACAAATGGCGCTTCTGACAGCTCGTCCCACTGGGTGCCCAACTTCGGAGCTTCCCTCAGTCTATTCCAAAAAATCCAGTTGTCTCGCCGTGCATTTTATTAAGTTCAGCATGAGCGGGGCGTCCCCATTTAAACATTGTAATACAGTTTCTGCACATAAGCAAAACAATAGATAAACTTCGTGAGACTGACCTTGTCTGTCCGATACTACAGGAGGGGGTGCGATACAGTGGCAGCTGTCTCCACCTCCCCCTCCGCAGCCAGGCAGCCAAGGCCGAAAACTTTCCATGAGCTTTCTTGTACTACATAATACTAAACTGCATGTATTTACAATTTGACAACAAACTTCTTTACAATAGCTTTCACACTTTATTAATCCACAAGGGAAATTACTTGGATACAGTAGCGCACACATCATATTACATTACAATATCAAAAAGTAAAATGATAAAACTGGTAATAATAAATTCCAAATAAATAACAATAAAAATAGCAAGAGGCTGGTGTCAAATAAGGCATAATTAGATAATGTACATGTATAAGTAAAATAAAAAACAGAAATGTAGTAATATGAATACAGTACAGTATATCACAATTATATATACACAACCAGACCAAACTTTACTTAAAAATACTGTTTAATTTTACTTGGAAATTTTCATTTATTGCACAATGTTGTATAATGTGAAACTCAAACTAAATGTATGAAATAAGCTAATAAGGATCTATTTGAGAATCACTGAAGTACACAGGTCAGCTTGAATCCTAAATCCTGTTGTTTTCGTATCAGATCCCTATGCACACGTGTCGTTCCTCCATGTGAGTAAGACTACAGAGGTGATCAGAGCCACTCTAAACCCAACCTGGGACCAGACGCTCATCTTTGAAGACATCGAAATCTACGGAGAACCCCAGGCCCTCGCCCACAACCCCCCCGATGTGGTCCTGGAGCTGTATGATAGTGACCAAGTGGTATGTGATTTAAAGGGCCCATATTACTTTTTTCTGATTTCTGTTCTAATGTTGTTTCCTCATCACAAACATACCTGGAGTTGTGTTTTGTTTCATGCATTCACACAAGTTTAACACACAAAAACCCTGCATATTTAAGTTATGTTTACACTGAAACTAATCACTATATCACTGTATCACTGTATCACTGTATCACCGTATCACCATATCACCATATCACCATATCACCATATCAACGTACTACCATATCAACGTATCACTGTATTGGAAACGATTTGCGTCAGAAATGCTAGTCACATGACGTCATGACACCACGTGGGCAGTAAAAACAGGGAGCGGAGTCTTAAGTTGCCATAGTTCTATGGAAGTTGCAGCAGCCGATTTCGAGCCGAGGAAGATGGCAAGCATGAAAACAGTTTTTCCGTGGACCGACACTGTTTCGCGCTTGTCTGAGGCTTGTTTAAACTGTTAACCACAATAGCGTTGTATGCCTGATGTCACGAACCCAGTGAATCAGGAAGGCGCAAGTCACAGTGACGTGGTCCAATAAGGACGGCAACTAGAGCAACTACGGCAACTACATCAGTGTATCAGCGTTTTCACTCATCCACACAGTGCTGGATCAGATCTGTGCTCAGGTGAATACGTGGGAGCTGACATATCCAGATCGTTCTGTCTCCGGAACCGCTTTCCATCGGATTAGTGTGGACGAACACCGCATTTGCAACGAAAACGCCTCGAATATGTACTAGTGTGAATGGGACCTTAGCCTGAGTTTTTCTCTCAAACAGAAAACACTCTGTTCTTCCTTGTGTTGTCATGCTGGAAATACAGGGAATGCTCCACTGTGTTTTTAAACTCCATACAAATTCACTTGAGTCATTTGGATGATTTCAGGCCTGGAATTGTAAAGTCTACTGAACTAAAGGCAAAAGGTAGCTGCTGTAACTTGAAAACTACCACTATGTGACATCACAAGGTGGAACGGAGCATTTTGATCTTTGGAGATGTTGACAGACTAATAATAAAGGTTGACTCAAACGTGTGTGAATGAAACAAAATATAACTCCAGTTGTTTCTGAGGAGACATTATTGGGCAGTCAGATCCACTGGCCCACAGGTTGGTGGTGTATTTCCAGCTCCCACAGATGAATGTTATGTCCTTGGGCAAGACACTTAACTTACCTCATCCCCAGTATTGTGGACAGTGGTGTGTGATTGTGTGATTGTGTTTGACCATTAACCATCATTTTCTGTTCTCTCTCCCAGGGTAAAGATGAGCCACTGGGCCGATGCACCTGCCCCCCGGTGGTGAAGCTGAACCCGGCTGTGGCTGTGGCTCCAAAGCTGCTGTGGTTTCCGGTGGTGAAGAAGGGACGGAACTCTGGAGAGGTCCTGGTGGCTGCAGAGCTCTTACGCAAAGACTTGGTACAGGACTGTGGATATTTTGTTCCGATTGTCTTGTAATAGTCCTGTTTTAGTCTTGATCTAAGTCCAAGTTTAGTGTTAAATTTGCCTGCTGGTTGGTGTTAGAAGAAAAAAGGTCTGCAGTAGTGACGTGTCAGCCCTACATCATATTTGTTGTTGCATAACCATGATGGAAAGTAATTAAGATGCTAGAAATGGCATAGGGTTGTTTTGCAGCTGTCTCAGTGGTCCATATTACGCTATTTTCTGATTGTTATAATGTTGTTTCCTCATCACAAACATACCTGGAGTTGTGTTTTCTTTCATTCACACATGTTTAACACACAAATTCAGCATATTCAGCCTGATTTCTTCTCTAAAACAGAAAACACCTATTCCACCTTGTGAGTATTTGTCATGTGGCAATACAGGAAGTGCTCCAAGGTGTTTTTAAACCCTATACAACTTCACTAGAATCATTTGGATGTTTTCAGCCCGGGAATTGTCTATCTCTACGGAACTAAAGGTAAAAGGTAGCAGTTAACTTGAAAACTACTGCTACATGACATCACAGAGTGGAACAGAGCATTTTGAGTTTTAGAGATGAATGAAACAAAACACAAGTGCAGCTGTATGTTTTTGAGGAGGTAAAAACTTTATAATATGGTTTAAAGACCTTTAAAATATTCTCTTGGTTTGAAAACTATAACAATCAGGAACAGGTGCATTGTGTGACTTTTCTGATGGAGGGGCTGTCAGATGCTTTTCTCCATGGAGATGTTATTGTTTGTCTGGAATATTTCACAATATTGCGTCTTCATGGAGACCAAACCAGACCAAGTTACAGCTCAGATCTGTGGAGAAGCAACCCCACTCAGTCAGAATACCTGTTTTTCTAGGTATTTTTGAGCTATAAAATCACCTGTAATTTAATACTCACACTGTGGAACATTCCAGGCAGAGCAATAGAAACAAACAGGTAACGGACCCTCCTCCAGAAAAGGTAATGACTATATTCCATCGCAGTAACACATAATAAAGCTCTTTCCTGTTCATTGTAGACAGACGACAGCAGCATGCCCCTGGTTCCTGCCCGTCGGGGGGAGTCGCTGTATATGGTTCCACAGGGGATCAGACCTGTGGTGCAGCTCACCGCCATCGAGGTACAATTAAAGATGTTTTAGAAATGATTAGACAAAACCAAGCTATGATATGTCTTTAATACCTGGGTTTCAGTTGACATCACAACATTTTACCAATAATATTTAATACAGATGGGAGCAGGGGAAATGAATATTGCTAGTACATAGAAGGTTCAGACAAAAATTGCACAAAAGAAAAAAAAAGATCCACACTGCAGTTCTTTGGCGCTCCTAAATTTTTATTATAATGACACAACAATGTGACGTTTTGGGGTCAAGCCCTTCTTCAGACATGACACGTCATATTTTGGTGTCATAATACAAATTTGGGAGCTCCAAAGAATTGCAATGCAGATCTGTTTTTTCTTTTGTGAAATTAATATTGTTAAAATGCTTTTTTGTTGTAATACAAGAAGTTAATAGGTCTAGTCACTGATAGAAATGACCATTTGTGAATTGACCTTTGGGAGATTTCATGACAAAGTACCAAGTAATCAATAGGGAACTGGCTTTTTAAAATGTGTGTGTATATATATTTTTGATCCTAGTGTTTTTATTTTGTTAATTTGTCCATAAATAAATTCCTATATAACCACTAGCCCATTTTTTCATAAAAGGTATTGCATATGTGCAGTGGTGGAACGTAACAAAGTACATTTTAAAATGAATACTTTTTACTACTTACTTAACTACATTTGAGAGCAGCTACTCCACTACATTTTTAACTGCACTGAAAAAAGGTAAAGCTTTTTTCATGTTAGTCTGAGACCCGCTGAAAAGTCTGATGGTTTATTTTTAACATCTTCATTGTTTGAGCAAACACAAATATAGAAATAAAAACAGAGACAGGAAAGACAGGAAAAAAAACATTTTTTTTCTTACTCTAATTATTCAAATATTTCTGGTGAACAAAATTCAGCGCAAATCTAGATCAAAATCAGTACATTTGAAGTGTACTTTTTACACTTTTAGTAACATTTTTAAAGGGGTACTTTTTCTTTTTCTTGAGTATTTTTTTTTGCTTCAGTATCTGTTCATTTACTTAAGTAACAACATTTAGTACTTCTCCCACCATTGTCTATACACAAACAAATTATTTTAAACATACATACATGCAAACACATGAACAATATACACATAGATTACAAAACATAGTGTAATAGTGTAACTGATATGTTTTGCATTTACTGATTCTTACTTTCTGTTGTTGTATGCTGTAAGGTGTTGACTTGGGGTTTGAGGAACATGAAGACCTACCAGCTGGCCACAGTCTCCTCCCCCAGTCTGGTCGTGGAGTGTGGCGGTGTAATTGTACAAACTGCTGTTATCAAGAACTTCAAGAAGAACCAAAACTTTCCTGGATCAGTGTTGATGCTAAAAGTGGTATGTGTGTTTGGATTTCTTTCATTACATCACAACTTTAAATTTTCACTACTAGTTTATGCAAAACCTTCCAGCTATAAAATGCTCCTGACCTAGGCTTTAGCTCCTGATCTGGAGAAAGGTCCCTTGGTACAAACATAGACTAAATAAAGAAGTGGACTAAGGGAGTGTGACGTTACGCATAGCATTCGGTTCAAGTCAAATGAAGCTTATCGAGGCTGGCAGTTGTGGGAGCGAATTTGGAGGCGAGTTCCATATTAGGAATAGGAATTTATCTACCAGTTGCCGAGCTTTTCTGAACTAAAAAGTAAGTAAAAAGTAGTTGTCATCATGAAAACTACCACAGAGCATTTTCAGCTTTGGAGATATAGAAAGTAGTAATAAAAGGTTACTCAAACATGTTGGAATGAAACAAAAAACAACTCCAGGTATGTTTTTGATGAGGTAACAACATTCTAACATGGATTAAAGTTCAAAAGAGTCAGAAAGTATTACATCTCCATGGATAAGAAGGCCTTCCACCAGAAAAGTTTCATAGAGAACCTTAAATTAATCTTTGGCACATTTGGAAATTCTTGAATAATTAGATTCCAACTTTCTTCACCCACACTTTGTAAGATAATGATGATTTGAGGTCTTGTTATATTTGTGTCCCCTGCTAGCTCCTGCCCAAAGAGGACATGTACACTCCCCCCATCGTGCTGAAAGTCATAGATCACCGTCCGTTTGGCAGGAAGCCCGTGGTCGGTCAGTGCACCATCGACTGCCTGGAGGAGTTCCGCTGCGACCCCCACCGTGTCAACAATGAGGTTATGTCTGCTCGAGGTACAAAGCAACTCAAAGTGTCACATAAGACTGCACATTTTACAGTAGTTATTGAATGACTGTATTTTTGCAGTGGCAATGATAGCTGCTTCCCGTGGAGATGTCCTTATTAACATTGAAGACAGTCCGATTGTGAAAACTGAGGTAAATAATGCTGTGGTCATGTGGTCCTCGGAAACTCTGGATTCACTATCAGTAAAATCACTGAGCCCATGACTAAGAGTTCTTGTTGCTACTAGCCTTCAAAACATTATGTTATTTCTTTACTTTTCCTAGCTAAAGGTGCATTGTATACCTTTTCTGGTGCTTTTCTCCAAGGAGATTTTATTGCTTGGAAGAAATGTTTCACAGTAATTTATCTTCATGGAGACAAAATCAGACAAAGTTACAGTCTCTGTGGAGAGGCAGCCCCACTCACAGTCAGAATGCCTGTTTTTCTACGTATTTTTAGGCTATAAAACTAACTCTAATTGAAAAAAATGTAAAGCAGAGCTGTTTAATGTCATACTGTGGAACATTCTAGGCAGAGCAATGACATGCCTATAAAAAGCAGGTGACGGGCTCTAACAAAAAGTTTACATAACCTTTAAGTAACAAAACTGAGTACACAAGGTGACCAAAAACATAGTGTGTTAGTGTGGAATTAAAATCACAAGAATAATATGTGTTCCTTCCAATCTTATGGTCTTTTTTTTTTATATAGCTTCAAAAGGAAAAGGTAAGAGTTTTATTGTTTTATTGGATATAAGAATAATTAAAAGGGGCCTTTTATGTCACAATATTACTGTAAAATTCTATGACTATCTCAACACAGGAGGAAGAGACAGTGGACTGGTGGAGTAAGTTCTTTGCCTCAGTTGGACAGCAGGAAAAATGTGGGCCCTATCTTAAGAAAGGATATGATTCTCTACAGGTAAGGACAGGTCCAAACAGAGCAATGTGGTATTTGACTTGCATTAAACTGAAAAACTTCACCTGAATTGATCTAAAGGAAGAGAATGTTATTTAATATTATTGTAATTGTTGTGTATTTCCAAGTGATACGTTGCAGTGACACCAGGCTGGGGTGTTTCACATGTATGTGCTGTCACACGCTTTAAGCAAGTACTACTTTAAGCAAGTAGTACAGCAAGTAGTACATGCCACATATAGCACATAAATAAAAAGTAGAACACTCTATTACGGTTGAAGCAAAGTTTTTTTTTGAAGTTTTTTAAATATAAACTAACCTTCAAATATCTGTTCTTAACTTTCTGTGGTTCCAGGTGTACGACCATGAGCTGGAGGAAGTGGCTGAGTTTCAGAATCTCACCGATTTCTGTTGCACTTTCAAACTAAAACGAGGCAAAACTGAGGATGAGGAAGAGGATCCATCTGTGGTCGGAGAGTTCAAGGTAAGTTTACAATTAAATTCCGCATGTTGCGCTATTTTCTGATCTATGGTATAATGTTATTTCCTCATCACATACACAGAGTTGTATTTTCTTTCATTCATATGTTTAACACACAAACCCTGCATATTTAGGCTGAGTTCTATGTAATACAGGAAGTGCTCCACTGTGTTTTTCAACTCCACACACCTTCACTCGAATCATTTGGATAATTTCAGCCCTGTAATTGCCCATCTTTACTGAACAAAAGGTAAAAGGCAGCTGTTAACTTTAGAGCTATTTCTTCATGACATCATGAGGTGCTTTTGACCTTTGGAGATGTAGACAGACTATTAATGCAGAATTACTCAAACATGTGTGAGGTAACAGCATTTTTACATGGCCTAAACCTCATTTTGTGTAATATAGGACCTTGAAAAGATGTTTTAACCAGGACTTTTTGACTAGAGCTTAGTATATGGGGCCTTTCAGTTCTTTTAGTGTGCGGTGTCTGCCCTCTGGTGGACAATACAGGTCAGCTACTGTAGTGTAGTTCCACTGGGCAAACAGTTCTCCAGACCACCATTCAAAAGACAAATGAGTAAGCATTTTTAGATGTAATCCTTGACAATTTTAGAAAGTATAAATATTTTAAAATATGTATTATATCGTTGTATTATATCGTATAGTAAAGTAAGCATGTCTATAATTTCCATTCTTTAATGTAAACAATAAAGTAAGTCTTCTTAACAGTACTAAATGTATATATTATACAATTTCACTCTTGTAAGCCTTAAGCCACACGTGTTTGAGTAATCCTTTATTATTAGTCTGTCTACATCTCCAAAGCTCAAAACACTCTGTTCCACCTTATGATGTCATGAACCATTAGTCTTCAAGTTAACAGCTACCTTTTACATTTTGTTTAGTAGAGATTTGTAATTCCAGGGCTGAAATCATCCAAATGATTCTAGTGAAGGTGGATGGAGTTTAAAACACAGGGGAGCACTTCCTGTATTACCACATGACATCACAAGGTGGAACAGAGTGTTTTCTGTTTGAGAGAAGAACTCAGCCTAAATATGCAGGGTCTGTGTGTTAATGAAACAAATCACAACTCCAGGAATATTTTCGATGAGGAAACAATATTATAAAATTGATGAGAAGAGCGTAATATGGGCCAAACCTTCAACAGTTCAGTAATCGCTCTAACGTCATATAGTGATGTCACATTGTCTTTGTTGTACCACAGGGCTCCTTCAGGATCTACCCTCTCCCTGATGACCCCAGGGTGCCCTCTCCTCCTCGTCAGTTCCGAGAGCTTCCTGAAAGTTCTCCTCGGGAATGCCTGGTCAGAATCTATGTGGTCCGCTGCACAGACCTACAGCCCAAAGACACCAACGGCATGGTGGGTTTAACGTTGACTGTACAGAAGAAGTAGACGTTAAAGAAGTGGACTAAGGGAGCGAGACGTCTGCTCCAGTCAAATGAAGCTCATTGACGATAACAGTTATAGGGGTGAATTTGGAGCTGAGTTCCGTATTAGGAATAGGAATAAATTTACAGCCAAAATAGTGAAATAAAAACACCAGGATCATATAGAGTGGGTTAATAAAACATTTTAAGACCAAAATGAAGAACCTACACTGCAAAAAAAAAAAAATCTAGACAAGCTAAAATGACTTGGATTTAAAAAGTTTTACCATGATTTGAGTAAATTTCACTTGACAAGTAAAATGATCTGTCAGTGCAGTAAGATTTTTGTACTTAAAATATGAAAATAAATCACTTGTGAGAGAGAAAAACAACAGCTTTTTTGCACTTAAAATAAGAAAGAAAACCAAATGTTGCTTGAATTAAGAAAAAAACACTTATTTCACTGGCAGATCATTTTACTTGTCAAGATGAATCCACTCAAATAAAGTAAAATGTTCTTAATTAAAGTCATTTTAACTTACTTAGATATTGTTTTTTTTTCATTGTGACAGCAGCAGGGGCATTGTTTTTTCAATATAGTGTGAACTGGATCCGTAGTCGATGGACATGGAAGTGGGCCCATGCTCACTTCCTGTTTGGAATGCTTAACATCTTCATTTAACTTTTCGGGTTGATCAAAGGCCACCTGCTTGCCTCCACGGGGATATTATTGCTTGGCCTGCATGGATCACAGTCAGACATTAAACATAAATCTTCCCACCTTTTCTTTATAGAGATTGTATTGCTTTTCCTAGGGAGAACATCCCACATTATAGCAATAACCTTATCTGTCTCCATGGGGTCAAGCAGTGTAAAGAATCAATGATATTTCCAACAAAAAGTGTCACAGTGCACCATTAATTTATAATGTACAGTATAGAGATTCATATTATATCCTACACCTGTTTATTTGCTATCCATATTTGTATTTCAGTGTGATCCATACCTAAAGATAACTCTGGGCAGGAAAACAGTGGATGACAGAGATCACTACAAACCAAACACACTTAATCCTGAGTTTGGGAGGTGAGCTGTAGTTCATATATTTGCTTAAGATGCTATAAAACACTATGCTATGCTATTTTGGATAACTTTTAAAATGTACTTTTCAATTAGGATGATCGAGATGTCCTGCTTTCTGCCCCAAGATAAGGACCTGAAGATTGCTGTTTATGACTTTGACTTACTGAGCAGAGATGAAAAAGTCGGTGAAACAGTTATAGATTTAGAAAACCGACTTCTGTCACGGTTTCGGCCTTCCTGTGGTCTGCCTGAAACCTACTGTATGTGAGTATATCTAGACCTGAGCCTATGTATGTCAAATGTTCTTAAAGAGGAAGCAAGCAAGCAATTACGCAAAATAGCCTTTTTGAAGCATTCAACCATATTATAACATCAAAAACATGCCTGAAGAGTTTTAGATGACACCCATGCTTGTTTCAGTCATGTAGTGATCTCTCCCAGTCCCTATTCAAACCCTCCTTACAATTAGCAGTAAGATTCAATTCAAGATTGGATTCAAGATCCAGTTTTCAATCTACAAGCCCATGTCACCCATGCTCCCACATGACACTTTTCCATAAATATATAAAAACATACACTACAACTTCACAAACCTTTCATTAGAGGGATGATTTTGCACCAAGAACAAAGAAAGGGGGCACTCAGAGCATCAAAAACTGGACAGAAACTTATTAAACAGGTTAATACATTGTTTTGGGCAAATATATAGTTCAAAACAAAAATATTAAATTAATAACACATAGAATTGTAATACTCCCTCTTTCAAATGTCTGTGGTTTTCATCAAAATACTTTGATTTGAGATTCAAATGTTAACACATTTTCTACCTTTTCCATCCATTTCAGCTCAGGAATCAATCAATGGAGAGACCAGCTGAAGCCGTCTCAGATTCTCCAGAATGTGGCAAAGATAAGAGGGGTGACTGCTCCCACTGTAGAGGCCGATGGGACATCAATGACCTTTGCTGGAACACATTACACTCTACAAGAGTTTGGTGAGCTGTTTCACTTTCATACCGTGATTATTTTAGATTATATTACATGTATTTCTGCGCATCCTTTTATTTATACTGAATAACTTGGGCTCATGGAAATCAGTGTCAGGGAAAGCATTTTAGGAATAAAAACCTACTTAGTATCAATAAGAATAAATAAATACTTTTTTACATTTGTGGTGAGTTTTGTGGTTTGAAAAAGCGAAATGTCCATATTGTTGAGACAAAATATGTGTAGGAAGGATCTAACCTGTCATAGGCACTTTAATTTCTCAGTACACATGGCCTATTGCACCCAGTTCTATTTTGTTATTTTGTTTTACAGAAGCCAACGCTGTTACCAACTCCCATCTGGGGCCACCAAGAGAAAGATTGGCCCTTCATGTGCTCAGAAAACAGGATTTAGTGCCAGAGCATGTGGAAACTAGGAACCTGCACAGCTCTCACCAACCCAACCTCTCACAGGTACAAAAACATAAGTAAACACAAAAAAACCTGAATTAAACAAAATAAAAGTCTAACATATATGTATATTTTGTATTCACAGGGGAAAATACAGATGTGGGTGGACATATTTCCTAAAAGTCTCGGTTTGCCAGGGCCTCCTTTTGACATCACCCCACGCAAAGCCAAAAAGTAATACGCCCTCCCATTGTATATTTATTTACACATAACTCACTCAATGAAACAATTTAACTAACAACTCCTAAACCTGTAAACAGATATTTCTTACGCGCTGTGATTTGGAACACCACTGAGGTCATTCTGGACGAAACTAGCATCACAGGAGAAAACATGAGTGACATCTATGTTAAAGGGTAATACTCATTTACATATAACACTATAGTTTGTATATTTAGTTTGTTAGAAGCTGTTGAGGGCAGGTCAGATTTCTGTGGTAGAATTTACAGTTTTGTCAGATTGCAGATTTGTTGACCCAGTTATGGTTAATACAGTAACTATCCACATGAAACAAAAAAATCGCACAAAGTTCAACGTGTTCTCTGTCAGTATAAATAAACAAAAGTGAATACATTTTAGTTTCAGAAATTTGTGCCATTATAATTTGGTTTGTGGAGCTGATCACTAACAAATAATGATAAGGTTCTACATTTCTGGATCATATGTTTGGATCTCCCATAGAGTTATATAAAGCGGTGGCCTTTTCCTCAGATTCTAGAACGCAACAAATCACGCTGGGGGTGTTTTACATGTTTTTTGTGGTGGAATGTTCAGCAGTTACCATTAAGACCCCGTGCACACACTAACAAACACTGTCAAAAAGTTTTAATATGGTCTGAAAACTCAAGAAATAACACACAATGGATTTAAACAACAGATTTTCAGGAGCCTATGATTAATATGAGTGTTCATGGCCCTGTTTAACTGTTTAATTTTCAACTAAAATGGTGGTGTCTGTAACTGAAAAACTCTTTGGCTAATGCTGGCTAGCTTGTGAGTGTAATTTTATGCGTGACAGACTTGTTTGACAGTTCTTTTTGCTCAGATTGTGTTCAAATAAAGCACAGATTAACGTCTCATAAAGCCTCAGACAGACCTATTAAATTCTTGAGCAAAAAAAAAACACCTGTAATTCAGTAAATGTAAGATAGAGCTGCTTAATGTCATACTGTGGAACATTCCAGGCAGAGCAATGACATATCCATAGAAACAAGCAGGTGACCGACCCCCCCACCAAAAAGTTACCTAGTGCATGTGTAAACTTAATGCTGTTCTGGTTTAGTTGGATGCCAGGGATGGAGGACGACAAGCAGAAGACAGATGTCCACTATAGGTCCCTGGACGGTGATGGCAACTTTAACTGGAGGTTTGTCTTTGGGTTCGATTATCTCCCCGCAGAACAGCTGTGTGTTGTGTCAAGAAAAGTAAGCATTGCCATGCCGACAGTTGTGTGTAAATCGGTTAGATGTTAAAAGTTATAATGTGTTTTATTTTGTAGGAGCACTTTTGGAATCTTGACAAAACTGAATTCAGAATCCCACCAAAACTCACTGTTCAAATTTGGGACAATGACAAATTCTCTCTGGATGACTATTTGGGTAATGATACTGTACGATTTGTTATTTTAACTTGTGGTCTACATTCACTCTCAACTAAAGTAGATTTTTAAGTTTTGTTTTCTTTTTCATTTTTGTTTTTGTTCAGTTTGCTCTTTTCACTTATAACAACTGTCAGAAAATGTAATATATTTGCAAAGGCGAAAAGCAAAATAATCCTAATGCTATTTAAAATAATATTACTCAAGTAGATGTAGTGGTCCAAGAAATTTCTTAGTATTTGGAAAAACTACTACTCAAGTTAGAGTAACTTAAAAAGTAACTGTTAATGCAAAAAATCTGGTGTTTTCAAAGATTATACATAAAGATGAGAAAAATGAAATTATATCTGAAGGAGCAGTGCAAGACACAAATATTCAAATCATAATGGTTTTATCACTCTTTTATCACTTTTATCACTAGTCTCAGTACTGTTACTGTCACTGTTACTAAAATATAAATATAAAGTACCCTGAAAAGTGCACTTTCTTTAAAAAGTTTCTCAAGTAAATGTAACAGAGTAATTATATTTCTCTAGATTATTTCCTATTCACCTGCAGTGCCTTGCCTTTAAATTAAATCTTTGAATGCCATATACTTTCTTTAATACCTACATACTTTTATTTTTAACTTTTACTATCATTTTCCATAGGTTCCATTGAGTTGGATCTTCTGAATCTCATCCCACCCTCCAAAACTCCAGAAAAGTGCAGTCTTCGGATGTTGCCTGGAGGAAAGGCTACTTCTCTTCCCACTCCAACCTCTCTATTCTCCCAAAAGTCTGTGCGCGGCTGGTGGCCCTGTGCCATCGAGCAGGATGGAAAACCTACACTTGGAGTATGCTTATCACCATACAATGCTGTAGTAAAAGTACACTTCATAATAAAGAGATTGTATTTCTTCAGGGCAAAGTGGAGATGACTTTGGAAATAGTGGAAGAGAAGGAAATGATGGAAAGACCAGCTGGGAAAGGCAGAGATGAGCCCAACATGAATCCCAAACTAGACCCACCCAAGTAACTACAACTATTACAACTACTATTACTACAACTGTTGCCACCATTTTAATTTCTGCTACTAGTACTGCTACTACTGCTGCTGCTGTTGCTGCTATTTCTACCACTACTACCTAATATGACTTTTATAGCTACTACTGTTACTACTAACTACCACTACTACTGCTGCTGGTACTACTACTACTATTATTACTACTACTATTACTTCTACCTAGTCTAGTACTAGTACTGCTACTCCTGCTAATACCGTGGCTGCTATTACTGCAATCTGCTATCACTGCTACTATTAGTACTACGATATGACTACAATCACTTCTGCTGTTGCAACAAATACTACTACTAATACTACTATTACGATTATACTACTACTCTGCTGCTACTACTACTAATAGTACTACCACACTGTTTCAACTGTAACATTTGCAAGTAACATGATATTGTTACTGACCATTATGTATGACACTATTTCATTTTGCAGTCGTCCAGACACATCCTTCTTCTGGTTTACCAGCCCTTGCAAGACCATGAGGTTTATAGTGTGGCGGCGTTTCAAATGGATTTTCATCATAGGAGTTATCCTTCTGCTGGTGATCCTATTCCTAGGAATCCTGTTCTACTCACTGCCTGTAAATAACAATTCTATTAAATGGCCTAAATAATGGTTTTTCTTAAATGTAATTTAACTTATCTCTTTATGTTCACAGAATTACATCTCCATGAAGATTGTAAAACCTTTCTCCTAAAAAAATAAAATAAAATACAAGACAAAACAAAAAACATAATATAACTTCAGAAATCTGCCAGCAACTATAGTCCTTGCCACTGGATGCTTTTAACAACTTTATACTTTGCCAAATCAGTATTTAGCTTATCAATGTAACATTTGCACTTTCAGTATTTTTCTATGTATGTTGTTGTTTTAATAATGGATACAATAAATTATGTAAAAATGTATTTGGTATTTATTTATAATTAAAAAGCAATGTCAAGATTCTTCAATATTTATACAATTAGCACTGTCATTTTACTCTTTATTGTCTCTTTAAATGTGGCACGACTATAAACGACTTTACGGCTGCGTTACCTGGATACGAGCACTTGGTCCCGCCTCTTCTCAGTAAAGCGCTGATCTGATTCGCCAGGGGATTCCTAGTACTGTACTGCAGCTGCAAACCAGATGGAAGTAAAGCAATAACAGAACGGTGGAAAATGCGGCGTTATCCTGGCTGTAGAAATAACGGATTATAATAAAAACATGTAAAATACTCCCTAAGAAGTCTCACAGTGAGCGGTATGATTGTAAGTCCACGTCTTTCTCCCTGCGGGCTGAGTATAGATGTTTTTGTGGATAAGCTAGCTATCCAACGCTAACCTTTACATCCAAATATGCTAGCTACAAATTACTGTTCTTGAAACCTCCTGTCCTGGACCACAGATTGTGGAACCTTCTATAAGGCCAGTTTATTCATTTGACATGGCGAAGAGCGTGAAGTAAATTGCAGAGAGGTGTTCAAAGCTATTTACACTAGCTAGCTTATTTACAAGAATTTCTGAGTGACATAATGATAGTGACCCTATGTTATGGACCACAGATTGTGGAACCTTCTATAAGGCCAGTTTATTCATTTGACATGGCGAAGAGCGTGAAGTAAATTGCAGAGAGGTGTTCAAAGCTATTTACACTAGCTAGCTTATTTACAAGAATTTCTGAGTGGCGTTCGCACAATATATAGCCTTTTCCATTCTTTCACTGTTACTTACATATTTTTATAATGTCTATATTAACTAGATGCATTTCTCTTTATGTACAAATCCACAGAAATCATCTTTGATTAGTCAATAAAGAAGAAAGGATGGATCCTCACACAAGGTGAGCACCTATATTATGGATACATGCTATTGTTCTAAGCTCTGCTGTTATCACTGACCACAATATAACAGCTGTTTCTATTTCAGTGTCACCGCTGATGCCAAAACAGACATTGTCAACCATACAATCCCAAACACAAGCCTAACAGCTGTAAAGGAGGGGCTCTTGGATGCTCCAAATGACTTAGTAACAGCTTGTGTACAGAATGATGTAGCATGTGGTCATTCTCAGTCCTGCAGCAGAAGTCAGACTTGTCCCAAAGGACAGAGAGCAACAAGTGCCAGTTCACCTGTGCCCCAGCCTGGTGCCAGCAGCTGCTCTGTGGGCCACTCGCCAAACCCCAAACTCACCTTGTGTCTTAGTAGTAGTCCTTTAAAAGGTGTGAGGACGCCTAATGATGTGGAGATGCTGAGTCCAGACAGCCCGGGGTGTAGAACCCTGCACAGCACCACAGATGGCACCACAGGCAGTGTTTGTTCAGATGGATCAGAGTGTCCAAGTTTAGCCAAAGAAAGAGAAGGCCTTGTTTCTATGGGAATTGACCATTCACAGATACCAGTGCACACTGGACCAACCGCGTCAGCTCAATTCCTATGCCAGGCAGAAAGGTTTGTATGAACCAGTTTCACTTTTTAGACCAGAGAAACTAAACAAAACAAACCTGGTTTAAATGTGATTCTCTTGTGATTGTGCAGTATAGCCTTTGCTCTGCATAATATGGACCGAGGATGGCAGGGGACGCCTATAGACGAGCTGAATAGAATGCCTCAGTGCGCTCCTCCTCTGTCTCACTTGAAGGTAGTGCCCAACCACACCATCACCATCAGGGTAAGTCTACATGCCTTATATGTAAAAATATTAACTATTTTTAGTTTGTATTGCTATTGCTATTCAACTTATTTTAGTGAATATGCATGGAGTAAAAAAAAAACAAAAAACAGTGCTCTTGCTGTATTACCACATGACATCACAAGGTGGAACAGTGTGTCTGAGAGAATAACACAGCATACATGGTTTGTGTGTTAAACATGTATTATAACATAAAAAAATACCATAAAATAAGCCCTTTAAACGAGTCCCATGTCTCCTAAGCCCTTACACCACTATTATATTGCATTTGCATATGTTTGCACGTTTGCTCTTTGTACAGACAGACCTGCTTAAAGAAGGTGAACTTCCTGTCCCATTCCCTACCAAGTTCAAGGAGAGCTGGGATGACGTGTCTGTGAAGATGCCCTGCTCTGACAAAAACCTTTTTCCTATGGAGACTGAGGTTGGAACTATACTGAATACTATGCTGAGTTTGATCTTTCTATGCATGAAATATTAGACATTGAGTATTGTGTTGTTGTTACAGGATGGGGGAGGAGTCCAGAGCCGATGGGAGCTGATTCACACTGCCCTGCGTGGAGGGTTCAAAAGCAGCCTGGATGTGAGGGTAAGTGGAACAAAGTACTGCTTATTTTCCCTTATGTTCTTTGCACATGATGAAGCAGCAGTTTGTATTATGATGTAAATACAGTAAACTCACTGTAAACCCAGCTACAGATTGTTTTCATTTGCAAATGCAGGTCGATGCTCAATAGTAAAAATAATAGAATACATTCCTGTCTACATTTGAGTCCTATATGCCACAACTCTTGAGCTTTAAGCCCTGCTATAATGTTGTTACTTCATCAAAAACATATTCAGAGTTGTGTTTTATTTGCAGCGTTTGTGTGTTTAACAATGAAACGAAACACAACTGCTGTTTGTGATGAAGAAACAACATTATAACATAGATCAGAAAAGAGTGTAGGCAGGTGTTGCTTCAAGGACAGTGCCTGCTCAGTCCTTGTTATCTTGGCCTATGTCATCAGAGGGATAATACCCCCTACAATGTAATCATTGCCTTGATTAGAATGGACAAGGGTTACTCAGGCTATTTCATTTTATCTTACAATAAGAAGCTAGACTAAACTCAGCCCAACAGACACAATAAAAATATAATGCACTTCATATAAATGTGTTTTCTACTGCAGTTCTATTTTAATAAAGGGACCATATTACCCTATTTTCTGATCTACTGATATGTTATAATGTTGTTTCCTCATCACAAACATACCTGGAGTTGTTATTTTGTGTGAATGAAACAAAACACAACTCCAAGTATGTTTGTGATTATGTAGCAACATTATAATAGGACTTAAAGATCACAAGAGTCAATTTTGCGTGATATAGGACCTTTAAACTATATTTTTTATCAGGGAGTATTCTACATTTATAGTTAGATACGTTATTTTACTCGTTTCGGTTTACAGGCTGTTTACACCCCAAATATTAAAAGCCAAAGCCAAATACTTGGGTCTGTACCTGCTGTGAAAACCTAATCACCATTCACTATGCAAATAATAATCTGAACTATATTTGAACAGAAAACTTAAAAAGTGAAAAAGAAAAGTAACCAGTATTTGAATTGTTTTTAAATTTGGCGTCCAAAACTAATTCCGTAAATAAACACTAGATGGCAGGGTTTGAGCAACACTTAAGACAAATAGTATCATGAAAAAACTTCACTGTCTGATTGAAGTTCTTCATTTGACATCTGTGTTATGACTTGTGTATATTTTTTATTTTAAATGTCTTTTTCTACTCACCTAGGATGCCATTCTGAGATACAACACGGCCCATGCAAAGAAATGGGACTTCACTGCCCTGAACCTGCTCTGTACTGAGGTAAGTGAGGTGGGAGTGATGTATGTGGATTACTTTAGCTCACACTTAAATCTTATGACCCTTTTCTCCCAAACAAATTTGCACAGCTTGTTTTATATTTCATTTTATATATTGTTTTATGTTTTATGACATTATTTATTTTATTATTTATATATTATATTCTTGAACCAGAAAGAGAGAATAAAGTGATAATAAATAAAAAACCTGCTTTGACTAGAATGTTAAAATATTAAAGTAATCCATTCTGTCCATTCAGCCTTTATTTATTCTTAAATGTTTTAATTGCTTAAAAATGAGTTATGTTTTCAAACATTCTCTATGGAGACGATCAGGCGACATACTCTCCAAAAGCTAGTCCATTCTAAAAAACAAAAACAAAACAAAACCTTTTGAACCAACTGAACCAATTTTGCTATGGAAAATAACATTGTTCATAATTTTCTAATTATCGTACTTTACTTATTATTAATATATTATGTGAATTTCTATGTAAGTGTGAAAAAAATATTGCAACTCTGCTCATTTAGGATGCTATATTTTATAGATATTGAAAAGTCTCAGAAAACCGATAGAAGAAGACCGTATGCATAATATCATATAATCTCTTCCAAATCCTGCCTTGCCCATCAAACTTCCATAGATGTCTAAAATGCTTTATCAGTGCATAGCCCCTCCTCCTCACGGCGATGCTTCCCCTCGTCTCTGGTTTTGCCTGTGGATCTCAGAGGAACCCACTTGTACCTCACAGTTAGCGCAGATGGGCCTGGAGCATGGAGACAGCAGCTGGTGCTGTGAACCTGGGGAGTGCGTTTCCTGTGGCTGTCTCTCTCCAGCGCCGCATCATCTGACAGTTTAGGCTGGTAATTACCTGTTGGCTCAGGTATTTCTCCCAAGTGGTGTCGTTATTCATCACATTGTGTCAAAATATTTATCCGAACATAATGCCTTACTGAAGACACTTTCCCTTAGAGACGCCGTGTTGTTTGTCTCTATATTACTTTGTAGTGGTGTGTTACAATGGGAAAGAAGAGTGTAGAGCTGGATAATTAATTGAATTACCGTATTTTCCGGACTATTGAGTGCACCGGTATATAAGCCGCATCCACTCATTTAAAAAAAAAAAATTAAGAAAAAAGTTATACCAGCCGCAACCGGGCTATAAGCCGCTGATATCTATGTTGAAAAATGATATATTTACTGCATATACAGAACGATTTTGTACTGTAAATGTACATTTATGTACCTGAACAGATTCTTTTCGAACAGTGCCTTTTAACACGGCAGCAACTGTGCTGATTAAAACGAGGTCAAAAACAGAAAAGAACCGGTAATTGATTACCTTAATTTCTCCTGTGCAGTGAAACCACAAGTCACTTTAATCATCTCCGCTGATGCCAAGCTTATGTGGTAGAGGTCTGCGCGGGACACAATTTTCAGTCCCGCTCCCGCCCGCTGCCACATTCTTCAGTGTCCCGCGCAGCACTGCTCCCGCCCGCGCGACCGCACGACGCGAGCGGGAGCAGTGCTGCGCGGGACATATTCTGAAATAAGCTTTCAGAATATGTCCCGCGCAGCACTGTTTTGTGTTGGGTCCCGCGGGTCCCGCGGGTGCAGGGCTCTACAGCGGTTTCCTTCCTGGAGCAAGATTGATGCCTTCAACTTAAAACTTGCATTATACAAACTCCTTCGTGTACTTTTCATGATGAAGAGGCGAGGATTTGAAAATAATTACCAGTTAGTAATTTGTCGTGTGTGTTATATCTGCTAAATAAAAAGTAGTATTCTTCTTTGCATTAATTTTCCGTCTATCTTGTTTTTGAAATTCCGGTTAGAGGGCCCCTAGCGGTGGAAGAAAAATCCACATTAGCCGCTCCCTTCTAAAAGTCGCATGGTTCAAAGCCTGGGAAAAAAGTAGCGGCTTATAGTCCAGAAAATACGGTAATTATATTAATTTTGTTTTTAATGATTGAGATTTAGAAAAATTGCTAAATCGTGAAATCGAAGATTATTATAAAACAGGTTTACTACTGACTTTTGTACTTGCAAAGCATGGTTAGTGTGCATTTGCAAGCACATATCTATACAAATGTAACTGAAGACAGTTTACAATGTCTTAAATAACTGATTATGATAAGACTGAAAATGTAAAGAGCTTCCCCTGTTTTAGAGACCATATTGCCCAGGCCTGGTATAGTGCTAATAATCTCCAATTGGAAATGTAGGGGCTAATACAGATATCGGACAAGATGGGGGATGGTATTATGATACTTAGAAATACATTATACATTGCATGTTTTTTTAAAAGTTCACTATGTTAATTGATATTGATACTACATATCTATTCTTTTACTATGATGATAATACACATAAAACGCAGTTTCAGTGTCATAGTACTTTCTTTTAATTTGCAATGTAGCCATATATATATATATATATATATATATATATATATATATACACATATACACACACACACACACACACACACATATACATATACATATATACATATATATGTGTGTAATCCTTCAGTCATCCAGGTAGGTTCCATAGTGGTCCTTGGGCGTATACTAGTCTATGTTCTCTTGTTCTTGTACTTGTTTTGATACAGCTCAAGATCATTCTAAAGGCATTCAGGAAAGGTTCATTTCTGTCCTGTGAATGTGACTTTTTAGTGTTGATACCTGCTCTAAGGAGTCTACTTTTTATACTAGTTTTAATATAGATTACTTTATGATTTTCGATACTTTTGACAACTCTGGTTCCTTTCAGTATTCTGCATTCATAAGCCTTACAGTTTGCCTGAGATTGCTTGGAATTAAAGAGCTTTTTTATACCAATAAGACAAATAAGCCTCTCTCTGGTGTAAAACAATATCTCAGTGTGGGGAAGGGAGCAGGCTTGATCAATAGCCTTGTGCCTGTTTTTATGGCTTTATCCAATTTAATTAAAAGGAGCACTTGAAATCCATAAAGATGCTAAGTACTGCCAGCAACAAAGTCACCCTCCGTCACACAGAGGCTAATTCCATCTGCTGCTCCTAAGTGCCCATTCACTTAGTGCGTCTGAGCTGCATTCCTGCTACCCCCTTTTACGTTGCTATAGAAACATTTTAGATTCTTAAACTGGATAAGGACCAAATCTGACTTTTTCGTTCAGATAAGTACTGCAATTATTGGGAGGAATTGTCGTACTTGTTGTGACTCGTAGAGGGTGATTCGGTTCATTGTGCTGTCTCGTCATCAAAAACATACCAGTTGTTGAGTTGTGTTTTTGTTTTCACATATTTAGGCTGAGGTCTTCTCAACTGAAAACACTCTGTTCCAACTTACGACGTCATGAGATAATACAGAACATGCTCCACTGTGTTTTTAAACTCCATATGTTTTCACTAGAATCATTTGGATAATTTCAGCCCTGGAATTACCAGGACCAGAACAAAAGGTAAAAAATATCTTTTAATTTATTAGAAAACTACCTCATCATGACATCACAAGGTGGAACAGAGGATATTGGCTTTGGAGATATAGGCCCCATTTACACGTACATGGATATTTTTAAAAATGAATATTTCCCTCACTCGTTTTCCGAAATAACATCGTGCACACAGCATTGTTTTCAAAAGAGTTTCCGTTTACATGAACCCGCATAAATACGCCATCGAGCGCCGTCATAACTACGCCAAGCCTCTAAATCATCTAAGTGGTGAGCGCAACATCCTAAAATTTTCACGCCGCTCCTCCGGGACAACCACTTCATTTTCACAATGATCCCACCAGACAGCGGTCCACCCAGGACGGACCCAAAAATGGTGACGTTGGTGGTGACGGTGACTGGGTCTTCGAGTCGTAAGGAGAAGAGAGAAAATTGCCTCATTCGTCTCTTCATGGATATGATCCATCAGCTGTGCAAATGCAAACACATGACAAGTGTTTGCAGCAGAAGTAATGCGACTGCTGCTCTGACGCTTCCATGATCATCACCAGAGAAAAACGTTAACACTGGTTGCACTTTGGCATCAACTGCCTAAACCGCTGTTTATGTCACTTTACACGCAAACACGAAACTGTAGTTTTCCAAAATCTCCACTTTAGCCGGAGTTTTTAGAAAGATTCATTTTCAGAGGCGAATTCTCCGTTTGCGTGTAACAGGATGGGTACAAACAAGGGGAGGGAAATTTCTCCATTTTTAAAAATATCCATGTACGTTTAAATGGGGCCATAGACAGACTGTTCATACAGAATTACTCAAACATGTGTGAATGAAACAACACAACCCCTCATTTTAACACAGATTAAAGCTCACAAGAGTACAATTTCCTAATATAGGACCTTTAATTTTGATACCTCGATAAGTATGGGGCAGTGGTGTAGGGAGTTCAGTGGATTGCCCAGTGACCCAGAGATTGGCAGTTTGATTTCTACTCTGACTCAGTCCACACTGTTGTTTTGTCCATGTACAAGAGACCCGTATAACCCCTCATATTGTTTTTATTACATCATATTGGTCCAATATAGAGTAGAAGTTCCTGGTATTTTGTACTGATATTTGTTTCTAAGCTGCCCCAAACATTGTAAGATATTTTGTATTTGTGCTCAGTGCATCAGATGTCTATTTAAACAAATGAGTGGGGGCAAATAATATGGCTATATAGGTAGCGGTATGTTTGTATAATCATCTTCAAATTGTATTCTGTCTCAAATTACTTTTTACAAAACTTTAAAAACTTTTTAAAGAATTTTGGTCTGGAACTCTCTCCCTGATTTCAGATAGGTGGATTAATAACTAATTGAGTGTTCCGTTTGGGTAAAAACAAACAAAATGGGAAACAAAAAACTTGGAATGGAAAAAATTAACAGTTACTTTGGTCTTCAGATAATTTATTTGATTGGAAATATTTTATAATTTTTTCAGACCAAGGCTTAGTTTGTTTTCATACCTGACCGTTTCGACTGCTCTAATCTTCCTGAGCGTGGTCACATAATATGGTGCTGTTTTCCACTGGTAGGATACATTTTAAATCAGCTGCACATCACAGAAACATAACATGACCAGTCGGGGAGAAGAAACTGTCAGGTATGAAAACAAATTACACGTTGGTTTGAAAACAGAATCCAATAAAATAAATCTGTTATCTATATCAGACCATCCCTAGCTCCACAGTGTAAAATTTAACAGTTTTCTTTCCCTTTACACGGGTCGACCAACAATGCTTGATTAAATATGCAGTAGAATTTGTGTAGCTTCGGCTGGGTGATTGACAGGCACTTCCACGAGTAATAGCTGCAGGTAAAAAAAAAAGAGTTAGCCAAATTAGAGCATGTCTATAAATTGTCTTAGTGATGCTGTGGCTGTCCAAATGAAACTGTCAGAGTGTCAGTGTCTCTGATGAATGTGTGAGGGACGAGCCGGAGCCTGGCCAGTGAGCTGCACCTGCCGAAGCAACAGGCGGCACCCAGCAGGCAACACGATATGCAGCTTTAATCATTATTTTAACTCATTAGGCTGGGATTGTAACAGTCCAGCACATTTAGTAATTGAATCATGAAAATAGTCATAAAAACATGTTCACTATATATAACTCAAGTTTACCATTCAAAACTGTATTTAGAACCTAACTAATTAGGTTCTTCTTTAGTTTCATATGTACTAACCTCTGTTTTTGTCATGGATTTGAATCATAGTGACAGTTTTGGCTGCACTATGCCGTCTTCCTTAGAAGTGTCACGTGATGTTGACCGGACTGTAATTTGCGATGAGGGGCATACCAACTTTTTCACACCTGAGATACAGCAAGAAGCTGGACTGCAGATGGCGCTATCGTCCTACTGCTCCAAGTAGGAAGACCTGCCAAAATCTGTTTAAATTAGCTGTGCAGACATGCCACAGCAGCCTCATGTAACACTTGTGAGGAGGCTGCAGAGTGCAGCACAAGCACGTCACAAAATGATGTTTATAACAAATTAAAGTATAAGATTTGTTAAGGAAGTTTCATTTCTGTGCTGTACTGAGGACACTCATTGCCAGCTCAGTCCTTGTTATCTTGGCCTATGTAATAAAGTCAATAAATTTCTCCTGCTTTAGAACTCTTCTACAGCTTATATTATTTTCACGTTATTATTCAACAATATTATTTAATAATTTAATTTAAATCTTGCGTTAAAACACATTTTTAGGGAGAAGTTAGGTTTTAAATTCCCACATTTTAACTGTGGCAAAAATGATTGTCTAACCTAGTTTGCGCCAAACTTAATTTAGCTTTATGTTGAAGTGAAATATAACTTTTTTTCTCTTGCCGAAATATTTGTGCAGTTATATTTACACAACTTATTTAATTGTACTTAGTAATCGTATTAGATTTACGTTATTTACTTCTACCTCAGATACGTACCTACCTCAAACAAGAGTGGATTTCCCAAAGTCTTTCTTTAAGTTCCCGTGTCATACCTCGTGGTGCTTTATCCGTATTAAACTTGCTCTTGTATTAGCCCTGCTTACACACACTGATAAATTTCTCACACTGCTCGCTCTATTCAGCTGCTTAAGCAATTCAAACAGCGCGGATCATCTTTCTCTTCTCAACCAGCCCCATCCCAACCTCCTCCATTACTCCTCCAGGACTACTTTATGGTGTCTGGTAGCTCATTACGTCTGACAGCTTTTAGTCAGACCAGCTCCCTGCAATATAACCTCCCCCTATAGACCCATCGCCCACCAAAGACTGCCTGGTCTAAACCGAGCACTCCCTTCCCCTCAGTTTCTCTCTCTGTTCACCAAAGACTGCCTGGTCTAAACCGAGCACTCCCTTCCCCTCAGTTTCTCTCTCTGTTCACCAAAGACTGCCTGGTCTAAACCGAGCACTCCCTTCCCCTCAGTTTCTCTCTCTGTTCACCAAAGACTGCCTGGTCTAAACCGAGCACTCCCTTCCCCTCAGTTTCTCTCTCTGTTCACCAAAGACTGCCTGGTCTAAACCGAGCACTCCCTTCCCCTCAGTTTCTCTCTCTGTTCACCAAGGACTGCCTGTTTCAAACCAAGCCCCCTTTATCTCTCACTCTCTCTGTCTCTTTCTGTCTCTTTCTGTCTTGCTCTTCTCTCTGTCTTTCTGTCTGTTTTTCTCTCTCTCTGGCTCCTTCTTCTCTTTCTCTTTGTTTCTTCTCTCTCAATTTCTCTTGCTGTCTGTCTCTGTCTCTCTCTCTCTGTCTTGTCTCTTTCTCTGTCTCTCTTTCTCTGTCTCCTCTCTTTCTCTCTCTGTCTTGTCTCTCTTTCTCTGTCTGTCTCTCCCTCTCTCTCTTTTGCTCTGTCTCCTCATTGTCTCTCTCTGGCTCTCTCCCTCTCTCTCTGACTATCCCCTCTCCTTCTCTCTGTCTCTTCTCTCTCGATTTCTCTTGCTGTCTGTCTCTGTCTTTTCTCTTTTCTCTTTATGTCTCTGCCTCTCTTTTTCTCTCTGTCTCCTCTCTTTCTCTCTCTCTGTCTCTCTCCCACTCTCCCCCTTGCTCTGTCTCTCTCTCTTCTTCTCTCTGTTTCTTTTCTCTCTCTCTCATTGCCTCTGTCTCTCTTTCTGTCTGTCTCTCTGTCTCTCATTGCCTCTGTCTCTCTTTCTGTCTGTCTCGCTCCCTCTCTCTGTTTCTTTTCTTTCTCTTTCTCCCTCTGTCTCTCTCTCCTTCTCTCTCCTTTTTCCCTCTTTCTTTCCCTCTCTCTTCCTGTCTCTCTCACTCTATCTGTCTGTCTCTTTATTTCCCTCTCTCTCCCTCTGTCTCTCTCTTTTGCTCTGTCTCTGTCTCTCCCTCTCTCTCCCTCTGTCTCTCTCTCCCTCTGCCTGCCTCTGTCTCTCCTCTTTCTTTCCCTCTGTCTCTCTCTTTTGCTCTATCTGCCTCTGTCTCCCTCTTTCTTTCCCTCTGTCTCTCTCTTTCTGTCTCTCTCTCACTCTATCTGCCTCTGTCTCTCCCTTTCTTTCCCTCTGTCTCTCTCTTTTGCTCTATCTGCCTCTGTCTCCCTCCTTATTTCCCTCTGTCTCTCTCTTTCAGTCTCTCTCTCACTCTATCTGCCTCTGTCTCTCCCTCTTGCTTTCCCTGCCTCTCTTTCTATCTCTCATTTGCTCTGTCTGCCTCTGTCTCTCCCTCTTTCTTCACCTCTGTCTCTCTCTCACTCTATCTGCCTCTGTCTCTCCCTCTTTCTTCCCCTCTGTCTCTCTCTGTCTTCACAATTGTTCATTTGCATTTCTGACCGCAGGAAAAGGTGCGTTTAATCAGACCAGCTCCTCTGCTCACTTTGATAGAATACGCAGCCTGATTGATAGCAGTGACATTCGGAGCCAATACACTCATAAGTAATTGCGCTGTAAATCTGCAGCTATGAAAGTATAACTGGATGTTTATTTTGGAGGGAATTGCAGATGGATGCTGAGGTAAGCTATAGGGTGAAGTATGGACAGTATGGACGATGGGAGAGATGGGAGATTCATGAATGTTGTTTATACGAGCTCAATTCTGCTGAGCAACTTTATGGTTATTCATTTACTTTTTGGCTTTTTTCTTCCCAATTAAAGTCCTGTCTGGAATATTTCACCTAATAAACAGACTAAAATGCAGACAGTTATTTTATTACATGTGTTAAGTGGCGGCAATTCCTCATTAGAGATGAGCCGGTCCAGCTTTTTCCGATACCGTTTCCGATATTTTAGCTTTAAGTATCAGCTAATAACAGTGCAGAAACTGAAAACAGCATTTTTTTCCCTTTAAACAAAAATAAAATAAGACAAAACTGCTCCAAAGGTGTTGTGTAGCTGTTATTTATCTCCCAAGTAACCACAGAACAACTTTGTGTCAATAAAAGTTCAAACATTGAGACTTTTTGGCGAACTATGACTATCATATATTACATCAATTTATATGTCCAATGAGGATATCGACTGAACCGATATCTGCAAGTTGATATCCCTTCCAGCTAAATGTCAGTATCTCCTCAACATTCAATACCAGTATTGGATCAGTGCATCACTAGTCCTTACTGTAAGTCTATTCGCCTCTCCACAGACCTGACTTGTAACATCCTGAAAGTGGTCTGAGCATAAACTTTTTTTTGCCCATATTGTTTTGATAATCCACTGCATAAATAAACTGCCCCAGGGCAGTTGTGGCTACAATAGTGTCTTACCACCACCAAGTGTGGAGTGAATGAATAATGATTTGTAAAGCGCTTTGGGTGAAAGGTGCTATATAAATGCAATGATTAATTCATTAATAATAATACAATTCTCGAATCGATTCAAAATGCAACTGAATCGATTTTTTAAATAATATGTTTTACTAAATTTAGTTGCATTCATTGTTCTCATGATTTACAAAAGGCAATAAATTATATTTTTCATACAATTTGGTTCTCATGAAGGCGCAGTTAACAATATTATTAGAAGTAAGTATTGATAAATTACAAGATAAGATAAGATATCCTTTATTTGTCCCACAATGGGGAAATTTCAGTGTTGCAACGCACAGTTAAGAGAACAGCAAGAAAACGGTAGCAGCAATAGAAGTACAGTTAAGTTAAAAATAGACAAACACTATAAAGATCTATAAAGATAAGGATTATAAAACTATGTATACAATAAATCTTAAATTTCACAGTATTGCACAGGGTCCCAGTATTGCACAGGCAGCAGAGTTAGCAGTGTTCATTGTAAAGTCTGACAATATATCGTCTGTTGTCTTTGTACTGGGATATATCATGATATATCAAATCGTGTATAATTTATAAAACATGGTAATACATTGTTTTAGGCGAATATAGTGTTCAAAACACTAAAAGGTAACATGGTGATCTAAATATGTTATATGCTCGCAGTTAACACCTCTTAGAAGTAAAATACCCCCTCTTTAACCTGGAATGTGCCACAGTATGGCTTTAAGTTGCTTGCAGTAGGCTTCTGGTATTGGAGGGCCTTTCTGAAATAGACCTTATATTTATGGTGGGTGTAAAATGCTTGTTGAGTTGTCTTATTGAATCATGCAAGAGTGAAGTTAATTGAATTTGATAGTAACTTGTGTTATTTATGGACAATTTGAGATTATGGTACGACCCCTTCACCTATTGATCCAGGAAGAGAATTTTTATCTTAGACTGATCATAGATCATACCTACTGTCACAGAAGATCATTTGTCAATAAAAGAAATAATATTGTAAATATTTTTTCAATTTCTTTCTTTTAATGTCCTGTGTTAAAGTAGATTCTCGCGAGCTTTAAGCCAAGTTAAACTGCTGTTACCCCATCAAAAACGTACTTGGAGTTGTGTTTTGGTACCAGTTTTATTGGTCTGTCTACATTTTGAAAGCTCAAAATGCTCTGTTCCAACTTGTGATGTGATCTTTTGGTAGTTTTCAAGTTAACAGCTATAACTTTTACATTTGATTTAATTTAATTTAATTTAATTTAATTTAATTTAATTTAATTTAATTTAATTTAATTTAATTTAATTTAATTTAATTTAATTTAATTTAATTTAATTTAATTTAATTTAATTTAATTTAATTTAATTTAATTTAGTGCAGGTGTATGGAGTTTAAAAACCCAGTGGAGCACTTCCTGTATTACCACGTGACATCACAAGGTGGAACAGGTGTTTTCCGTCTGAGAGAAGAACTCAGGATAAATATGCATCGTTTGTGTGTTAAACATGTGTGAATAAAACAAAACACAACTCACAACTGTATGTTTGTGCTGAGGAAACAACATTATAATACAGATCAGAAAGTAGTGTAATATGAGCCGTTTAATAGTATTCATATTTGTACACTGCTCATTTTGCTGCTTATTTTTGTCAGTGTCACTTTCATGGTCTTATCCTCATACTGTACTCATGTATTTACTAGGGCTGTCAGTGTTAACGCATTAACACATGCAATTAATCACAAAAAATATCGCACTAATGTTTTTTAATGCAGATTAATCACACAGTTTATTTTGAACGCACATGCTCCGCTATGGAAAGTGCAGATGGTGACCTGAAAGGCGGCGCAGGTTATTAGGTCAGTGATCAGGTCTGGCCATACGCGACTTTAGATAAAACTAAGGTAGTTTGCAGATATTGCAGCGATGAACTCTCTTTCCACAGAAGCACAAGTTTAAAATACCATCTTAAAGCAAAACACAGGTTTGATTCAACGGCAGCAGCGACGCTACTTGTACCAACAACAAACCGAGCACGACAAACAACGTTAGCAGCAATGTTGTCAACAAAACTACCAGCGATAGAAAAATGTCAATAATATAACTTTTTGATAATAAATTGCATTTTTGTCAAAATATTTTGGTCTTTTTTTAAGAATAATTAACTGTGATTAATTGTGATTAATCAAAATTCTAAAGTGTGATTTATCTGATTAAATAATTAATCGTTTGACAACTCTAGTATTTACTGTATTTCTTTGTTTCAGTGTCTGGAGCACAGTGAGGCTCAGCACCTGTTGGAGGTGGTGCTGCCTGCCATGGTGGACCTGGCCCTCTGCGCCCCACGTCTCTGCACAATGGTATGGATCAGTCCTCTGTAAATCCAAATCCAAAATAGTATACTAATCATTGTTATTGCCTTTACTATTAACACTATTGCACTGTGTAACTTTTTTAGGGTCCATCATCTGCTTTTTTATATGGATGTGTCATTGCTTTGCCTGGAATGTTCCACAGTATGACATTAAACAGCTCTGCCTTACATTTATTCAATTACAGGTGGTTCTATAGGTCAAAAATTGAAAACAGCCATTCTGACTGTGAGTGGGAATTCCTCTCCCCAGATTTCTCATTTCAGAACATGCTTTTACAGATCTAAACTACAAGGGTAACAGCTATTATGCAGAATAAAGTAGGATATTTGTTGTTTGTGAAGGAAATTATGTTACTTTAAATATTGCAGCCTTTGTTATTTGCAAATTGCGTCCATTCTTATTTCAATTTGACTATTTATAGATGCTCTGTGTGACTTTTCTGATGGAGGGGGCCATGGCATGGAGATGTTGGATTGTCAGAAATGTTTCACAGTATGGCTTTAAACCATTCTGTCATCATGGAAACCAAATCAGACCAAATTACAGGTCAGATCTGTGGAGAGGCTACCCCACTCAGAGTCAGAATACCTGTCCTATAGGTATTTTTGAGCTGTAAAACCACCTGTAATGTAATAAATGCAAGGTAGATCTTTTTAATGTCATATTTTGAAACATTTGAAAACAGAGCAAAGACATACCTGTGTGAAGTTGGCCCCCCATCAAACCTACACAAAAACATCATCCAGCCCCTCAAAATGTTAAATAACCTCAAAACAGGCAGAAAATCACAGAAAATGTTTGTATTTTGTTTGTGCTGTTTTGTGCTGTGACAATTTTCATTTGTGCGAGTTTATTTCTAAAATTATTCATTATTATTTCTGTGATAATTATAGGACGTCATTTCTGCTCCGCTGACACAAAACTAGTGATCTCAGGCTGTGGAAAAGTCTGTATTATTGTCTAAAATATGAATCAAAAGCAAATTACTAAAGGCTGTTACAGATTTTTTCCGCAGCCTCAGATAGTTTATCTTCACTAGTTTTGCGGAGTTTTGCTAAAGTCGCCGCCGTCAGCTGAGCGAAAATGACGTCCTATAATTACTGCAGAAATAATAATGAATCATCTTATAAATAAACTCACACAATGAAAACTGTCACAGCACAAAACAGCACAAAACAGCACAAACGAAATACAATAAAATACGAAACGTTTTCTATAATTTTCTGCCTGTTTTGAGGCTATTTCACATTTTGAGGGGCTGGATGACGTCATCGGCCGAAAATAAAACCGCAAATATCTTAAGAACCAGAATCGCATAAATGAAACTTTTTGCAGCACAAAACAGCACAAATGAAGCACAAACGATTGACTCCATTTTGGACACTTTAGAGCATTTTGAAGCTTCCTGGGGACTGGCTGACCCCAGTTTGACCTATAAAAGAATCATTAATTTCTCAAAAACTAAAGCTGCACAAACGAAGCACAAATGACTGACATATTTTTTATGTAGGTTTGAGTTTGATGGGGCCAACTTCACGCAGGTCAAAGACATCTCCATAGAAACAAGAAGGTGACGGACTCCCAATCTTAATCTTGCAGCTCTATTTCAATGTAAAAGATAAACTGAAACCTCCTTCTATACTCACTTTTACTTGGAAATGTCATACGAGGAGAAAGTGGACTTGGCATCTAAGCAGTTATTGAAGATTAAATGGTAGCTGTAGTACAGGATAAGCTCATGACTCACTCCCAGGATGTAATGAATAGGGCTTTTTGGTCCGCATCACAAATTGCTTCATTATATAATAGGGCTGAGGGAGCAGAGGTCTGTCTCCTGCCCAGTCATCCATTTTATGTGCTATGCTTGTGCACTTTGGGAGATTCGGCCAAGATTTTTCATTCACGGTTTTACCTATTTATAACTCGTTTTCAAACACAACATACATGGAAAAGCATGGCTGATTTCTTGCCCAAAATAGCTCAAGTTGATTTATGCCACAGGTCCTTAAATGCCAAGTCCATTCATCTTTATTTTAGATCGCCAATCACTCATACTAAATACTGTTGGAAGTCCTTCATGTTTGGCATTTGTCTAATCTGCTTATCAATATCAAAATTCAATTCCCACAAGAAGAAAACCCGATTTCGTAAGCCTGGCTGAACTAAATCAATTTACTGAGAAAGGTGAAAAAAGTTGACTCTTTTCATTCTGAGGAGAAAATCTTTTTAGTGACAGTTCAGAGCAGGAAAAAAAAATAAAACCTTCTAGGCATTGACCTCCAAAATAGCCATGCAAAATTAAACGGACGCTAGTAATAATTTTAAGTCTCAAAACATGGAACTTTACGTTGAATTGTATCTGTTCAATAGTTTAATGTGAAAGCTTTATTGCGTTGTGTACTGTTTTCAATTTGAAAAATGCCTCAAGACGCTGTACCGTCATAAACATTTTGCAGTGGCCCAAAGTTATTCCTCACTTACCTTGTGCATTCTAAGTATCCAAGTTAGTTTCTCAGAGACTCTCTGTAGCGGCCTCCGACAGTAGACAATTTGCGTGGATGCGCTTTGACGGGAGCGGTCAGTAATGTTAATGACGCGCGGGTTACTTTCTTAACTTAAACGTTTATTTGCTTTCAGATTGTTTTACAGTACATTTCTTAGGGTTCCACCAAGACGGTCAAAAAACTGTGTCCCCTTCCTACTCCCGCCAGCTAATTCCCAAACCACCTGTGTAATCACCTGGTATAATTAAAGTGAGAGGAGGTGGGACTACGTATAGGAGCTACCGTGAATCTATAGGTGCCCGTTATCGCCCAAGCACCCTGTGACACAGATCAATATCACTATTTCAGTGAAATTATACCAAAGAACTTATAAATTATTATTATTAGCATACTAACAAAGGGAAACAACAAAATAGTGAAAATGGCTCCAACACTCTCCCTGTCTGAGACCAATGCAGGATTTTACTATGACGCTAACCACTCACTTCCTGATTACTGGACAATAAAATGGTTTCTAATTAGGCGCAGGCAGCATGCAACAGACATATTATGACATCAAAAACACCCAAGAGATGCAATACATCTGCACTGGAGTAAGTCAAACTCATGCAAGAAAAACTGGTACAGAGCCTTTAAATACAGATTCTTTATCTATCATTATACACTGAACAAAAAAACACTTTTGTTTTTGCTCCCATTTTTCGTGAGCTGGACTCGAAGATCAAAATTTTTTTCTACATACACAAAAGGCCATTTCCCTCAATATTGTTCAAATTTGTCTAAATCTGTGTTAGTGAGCATTTCTTCTTTGTTTAGATAATCCATCCCACCTCACAGGTTTGGCATATCAAGATGCACATTAGACTTGCCACAATAAAAGGACACTCTGAAATGTGCAGTTTAATCACACAGCACAATGCCCCAGATGTCGCAAGTTTTGAGGGAGCGTGCAGTTGGCGCTGACTGCAGGAATGTCCGGCAGTTGCCCTACTCTGGCGTATACCACAGAGTGTTCCAGTTCCTGCCAATATCCAGGAACTTCGCACAGCGAAGAGGAGTGGACCAACATTCCACAGGCCACATCAACGACCTGATCAGCTCTATGTAAAGGAGATGTGCTGCACTGTGTGAGGCAAATGGTGGCCTTCCCCCCAATAAAGCAAAACTGCACATTTCAGAGTGTCCTTTTACTGTGGCCACCCTAAGGCACATCTGTGCACTAATCCTGCTCTAATCAGCATCTTGATATGCCACTCCTGTGAGGTGGGATGGATTATCTGGACAAAGGAGAAATGCTCACTAACACAGATTTAGACAGATTTGTGAACAATATTGAGGGAAATGGCCTTTTGTGTCTGTAGAAAAAGTTTTAGATCTTTGAGTCCAGCTCACGAAAAATGGGAGCAAAAACAAAAGTGTTGCGTTTAAATTTTTGTTCAGTATATAATCTCATTGAACAATTCCTGCTTTGTTAACCACTGGTTTAGAATACCACAGTGTATATAAATGCCTTAAAGCATGGACTTAACTTGACACTTTAAAGGGCCCATATTACGCTATTTTTGATCCATGTTATAAAGTTGTGTCTTCATCAGAGACAGCTGGAGTTGTGTTTTGTTTCATTCACACATTTAATACATACACACTGCATATTTAGCCTGTGTTCTTCTCTTAAACATAAAATATTTCCACCTTGTGATCTGATTTGATAATACAGGAAGTTCTCCACTGAGTTTTTACACTTCATACACCTTCACTAGAATCATTTGGATAATTTCAACCTTGGAATTGCCCATCTCTACTGAAATAAAGGTAAAAGATAGCTGTAAACTTCATGACATCACAATGTGAAACAGAGCATTTTCAGCTTTGTTTAATATCGGACATGTAACTGTCATTTTAAAACATCTGTAATAAAACATAGCCTGCATCGACAAATATTGTAAATGAATAAAATGTGTGGGTCATTTTCAAACTCCTCAGTACTTGTTGCACAGTGGAGTTCCCCTTTTTGCTCTGAGGTGGTTGCAGTGTGGCGCTAACAGTCAAGGCTAATGTGTATGTGTGTGTTATTAGACTGTATTGATCTGCTAACTGGGCAGCCTTGGGGAGGCTCTTTAGCTCTAATCAGTGCAGATGGATGAGCCCTGTGGATCTAACTGAAACCAGGACCTTGATTACTGCCACCAATTTACCTAATGGAACTCGCCTTGTCTCTCCTCCGCTCTGGACTGCTAAACTAATTATGTGTTATCCCCAAGAACAGCCACAGCGCCCTCCCAACAGTCACGTGGGTCTGTTCGCTCACTGTAATATAAAGCACATGAATGATCAAAATGTTTGGTTTTAGTTTAAAGGTCCTGTATTATCCAAAATAGATTCTTGTGTGAGCTGTTATAATGTTATTACCTCCTCAAAAACATACCTGAAGTTGTGTTTTGTTTCATTCACACTTGTTTGAGTGATCTTGGATTATTAGGATGTCTACATCTGCACAGCTCAAAATGCTCTGTTCCATCTTGTGATGTCATGTTGTGGTAGTTTTCAAGTTAACAACTACTTTTTACCTTTAGTTCAGTAGAAGAGGCAGAAATTATCCAAATGATTCAAGTGAAGGTGTGTGAAGTTTAAAAACACAGTGGAGAACTTCCTGTATTACACATGACATCACAAGATGTGTTTTCTCCATTTGAAAGAAGAACACACCTTTAGTTACACACTATGCTTTATTCAAACTAATCCCGTGACATATTCTTTCTGTGGCAGCCCATTCCTTTGCTAAAGTCTCGGATGAACCACTCACTGACGCTGTCTCAGGAGCAGATCGCCTGCCTGCTCGCCAACGCCTTTTTCTGCACATTCCCCCGACGCAACTCTCGCAAGTCTGAGTACTGCAACTACCCTGAGATCAACTTCTACAGGTATGTCTGAGTACTGCAACTACCCAGAGATTACGGTATGATTCTGATGCACTCAAACTAGGACCGTGCTGTACTCAAACATGATTCTGTGTTCCACACTCTCACCTGCACAACCGATCTGAGCCAAGACCTGATGACGTCTTACAGAGCTGATTGTTTACGCGTTTACATAGCAGAGCTATGAAATCTCTATTAAATACTGAGACTGATCTGAGTCTTGCTGCGATATGTGCTCCTCTGTGAGGTTATGGATATAAAAAGAAGAGTGAGGCCTGCCGGAGGTGAGAGGCTTCAAAACTTCTGTCACTGTCCACAGCCCTTAATGGAAGTATACATGGATTCGTGTGAGTTTTGGAGCAGCCTTTCTTCACTGTTTTCCTCGTATGAGAGCACCTGACAGGGCTGACTGCTTTTTCCTAAACAAGACAGCCTTAAGTCCTCGTCAGCACCATGCACTCTTACTGCCACATGATTGGCTGTAAACCTATCGAGGTCTGCAGAGGTTAAAATGCACATGCCTTATCATCGAGATCGACTAAAGTAGAGATTGATCTTACAGTTTTTGGCACAGCCCTACTGCATTCTCTGCTGGCATCACTGATGCTTTTTGAGCACAGGAATTTGGTCTGATTGTCTTCATTTGCCTGTTTCTCATTTTCAGTTGCAAAACATCAAACATAAATACAAAAATCCATTCTATTTGACATTTAATAATATGATTATGAATTACAAAAGTGTGCCATAGGTAATTGATGGCCCCTGGGAGCTCTCTAATCTGAAGATCTGCGTCTAGACCGTGGGCGGGGCCAGGAGAGGAGTGTTAAATTGCTGTTGTCTTTTTCTGCCCACTCAGAAGAGGCAGACGCCACGGGGCCCAGGGACCTTTAAGTGAAACAAATGTACCTTTGAGACTCTTTGCCCAGTCCTCAGTACTTCAGCCAGTACATATTTTGAACCAGTGAAAAGTACACAGAAATATTAAATTATACTTTTATTCAGGATTGCTTTAGGTAATTGGGCCGTTTTACTGATCACTGATTTACACAATAAAACAAATTTGAAATCTGTTGTGAAAAAATGTTTTTCAGAAGTACAACTCAAAACACTGAATTCTACGTTGAGTGAACGTGTGTTTTTCTCCATGTATTCCAAGAGTAATTAATCTCTAGGTGGAAAAAAAAAAATCTAATATGTTTTCCAGTTTTCATATTTTATCAACCAGCATTCCAAAATAATCTCAAATTGTGACACAGTTCAGTCCATACACGAATCCCGTTTTATCTCCTGCTCCGATTCCCTGTAATCTGCATGTCCTCCTGTTAATCCCATTAGCCTGAGTCCTTTCCCCCAGAGCCTGTTTTATGATCAGACAGTCATATTGATCATGGCGCTTGTTCACATGACTCCTCCTCCGCTCTCGACGCTTTTATCTGCTCCTCTGACCTCCTGTTACAATCACTCATCTGTGTAAGTGGCTGCTATCTGGGCCCACATCAGATTTGTGCGGTGGCAGCGGGCAGAGCGGGTGAGCGGGCCAAGCTAACCATGTAAGCATTGATTCCGTTGGTACGCTAGCTACGGACTCCATACCACAAGCTTTTCTTTATTATTGTTTCTTTTTTTACCTTTATTTAACCAGGAGATCCCACTGTGATTTAGAATTTCAGGAAATGCCTGGTCAAGATGGCAGCAACACAATCAATTAGGGCTGCAGCTATCGATTATTACAGTAATCGATTATTCTGTCGATTATTTTGTTCGAATAATCGAGTAATCGTTTGTTATTGTCGTGTCTACTTTGCACATGTTAAGTCCACACCACGTGCATTGACAGATACACGTGTTTTGGACATGAAAAACGTAATTATTGCTGGGCTAAGGTTGACTCACCTCGCGGTTTCTTTTCCACTTGATGTAATGTACGGGGCTTTCTGTTTAGATGTTGTAGCATCAGTGTTGAGAAGGTGACTTTTAAAATGTAATCCCCTACAGATTACAGATTACATTCCCCAAAATGTAGTTTGTGACGTAATCAATTAAATTACTTAAAGTGAGTAACGTAATCTGAATACTTTGGATTACTTGATATTGTCAAGTTTTAGATCTGGTTTAGACCTGGTTTAATAATAATAATAATAATGCATCAGTTTTATATAGCGCTTTTCAGAACACTCAAAGACGCTTTACAGAGCATTATTCATTCACTCCAGACCCGGTGGTGGTAAACTACTATTGTAGCCACAGCTGCCCTGGGGCAGACTGACGGAAGTGAGGCTGCAAATCTGCGCCATCGTCCCCTCCGACCACCACCAACACTCACGCACACACCACTTTCATACTAGGCAATGTGGGTGATGTGCCTTGCCTAAGGACACTACGACAGTTTTTGCCACTGGCGCCCCCCTGTGGCACCTGGAATTCCCAGTGGTCTCCCATCCAAGTACTAACCAGGCCCGGCCCTGCTTAGCTTCTGAGATCTGATGGGATCAGGCTTTGACAAGCCGGTATGGCCTGGTCTAAAGTGGTTTAGACCTGCTTTAGACCTGGCTTAGTCCTGGTGTGAGTTCTGGTTTAGAAGCGCACAGGAGGAAGCGCGGTCCACGGAATGTACGCGACAAGACACAATCCATGCCCAGAGTGCGCGGCGTACGGGAGATGAGGAGCGCGCGGCGTACCGGAGCGTACCGCGGTTATGCTCTTATTATACATCCATGGGCGCCGCGCTGTTGTGTGTACAGTGAAGTGCAGTGGTCGTGCGGAAACTTTACCTCTACCACAAAAGGTTCTGGCCATTGCCGAGCGTATGAAAATAAAACGAAGCATCGAGGCAAAAAATAATAATTGATGCATTTTTCTAATCGATTTAATCGATTAACTCGATGAATCGTTTCAGCCCTACAATCAATACAAACTGTAAAATCACAAAATATCACATTATAAAACCATTTGCATCTCTCAAGAAAAAATGTACACGTCTCAGTTGCTGTTTTTATTACAATTTTCTTCTTTTCTTCCTTCAACTATAAATAAAATAAATAAATACATACATAAAATACACTGCAATAAAACATGACACAATCAATCCAATCCAATAAAATAGGGCTGTAATTGCAGTTTGAATGGATGCAATTAGCAAATACCAATTTTTTTAGTACCATTTCCTCCACAAATGACCAAATATCCAACCAGACATGTTCTGAAATCAAGGGCACAGTCTAATAAGATTTTTGTAGCGTCCAACGTAAAAATGTAATGTCTCAAAAATGTCATCGGTTTGTTAAATTTTGCAGATTTTGTTAAAATATATGTACCATAATTAATTTAGTGTAAGTAGATTTTTAGTGGTGTAAGTAAGTAATCTTTGTAGTGAACATGTAGTCTTTTTGCCTCCTGATTTACTGTAATTGTTTTCATGTAGGAAGTGGAGACAAGAATAATATTTCCATGATCCAATTATGGTCAAGTACATTAAATAATGCAGTGCTTCTAGTAAACAATAAATAAATTAGGTTGACAGTTCATATTTCAGTCTTTTGTCACTTCCGGACCTGTTTAAAATGTGAACTTTAAAGGTGCATTGTGTAAATATTCTGGTGCAGGGTTTGTCAAATTTGTTTCTTCATGGAAATGTTGCTTTGTCTGGAATGTTTCACAGTGTGGTATTAAACTTTTCTATCATCATGGAGACCAAACCAGACCAAGTTACAGGTCAGATCTGTGGAGCTGCAACCCTGCTCACAGTCAGAATGCCTGTTTTTGTAGATAGTTTTGAGCTATAAACTACTTATAACTGAATAAATGTAAAGTAGAGCTGTTTAATGGGTCCGTCACCTACTTGTTTCTATGGTTATGTCATAGGTCTGCATTGAATGTTCCACAGTATGACATTACGGCATGGTGGCTGAGTGGCTAGCATCACCCCTCACAGCAAGAAGGTTCTGTGTTCGATCCCTGGGTTGCCCGGGGTCTTTCTGTGTGGAGTTTGCATGTTCTCCCCATGGCTGAATGGGTTTCCTCTATTAATAATGCTCTGTAAATGCACTATATAAATAAAGTTACCTTAACTTACCTTACCATTAAACAGCTCTACCTAACATACAGTTGTGCTCATAAGTTTGCACACCCTGACAGAATTCATGAGGTCATTTGTGTAGTTTCTGTTGTCATTATAATTTAAAAAAATACCGTTGTGTGATAATAAACGGCTTCACCCAAGCAATAACCATGAGTGAAAGAAAAGTTTGTGTTATCATTCATATTCTCTGAAAGATGGCCAAGAAATCAATCAAATTCTGTCAGGGTATGTAAACTTATGAGCACAACTGTATATTCAATTATAGGTAGCTTTATAGCTCAAAAATATCGAGAAAAACTCCGGCTGGTTTGGTCTCCATGAAGAGACAAAGGTTTAATTCCGTACTGTGAAACATTCCAGACAAAGCAATAACATCTCCATGGAGACAAGCATTTGATGGACCCTCCACCAGAAAAGTTACAGCATGCTCCTTTAAAACAGAATCCTATTATCAAAACATACTGTAAACCTCTATGTTATCGCAGTGCTTGGTAGAAAAACACTGATATTTTTCCCAAATGGTTCAGCCCTAGTAAAGAAATGCCTTTGCGTTTGGAAGAAGATGAGACAGGACAACGGTGGTGAGAAAACGTGTGTGGATCGTTACGGCGCCCCCTCCCTCTCGCCCGCTGTAATTGAGGGAGTGTCCATCACTTTGCTTATCGGCTACAGTAGCACTCTGTCTTGGGCGAGCAGAGCGGGGAGCAATTTGCTGATTGCTGTTTTGGCAGAAGTGTCAGGGTTTGTCCTCCGTTAAGTGATGGATAGATGGAAGGGCTGGAAAAAGGCTGAGGCTGTCTCTCAGGTTTGCTCCAGTATGAATGGAAAATGACACAGGGATACACGGGGTTATTGAAGTGGTCTGGTAGGTCCTGGGCTTAGGCATTAAAGGGAATGCCGGGATATACAGTGGTGACCTGCTATGGCTGGATTTATAAGATTGTGTTCATTTTATGTAAAAAAAAAAACGTTTAGGCAGCCAGTGACTTATCCTAAAAAAATATGTCAAAATGTAGGGAGATTGACAAACTAGTGAAAAAAATAGGAATATATATAATGTGTAATGTGTAATAAATCAGAACCAAGGACAGCGTCATGTTGTGAACAGCAAAATGAGAGACTTTGAATCACCTAAAAAGCTTTACTTAAACTGAAACTAGTATGGCGATTTTAGATGCTCATTTGAAATATACCAATACTGACAAGTACATAAATAGAAAAGTTTTTGAATATTTTTCTATAAAGGTCTTGATTTATATAAGGATGGTAAAATTAAACAAATGGATGTTGTTTTGTTTAATTATTGTGATATCAATATTAGTATTGAGTATCATGCATTTTCATTATTGTCACAGTTTAGTATCATACTACTTCTGTTATCTGTTATGTAAAGTGCCACAGTGCAGTCATTCTAAAATCAAGTCTTAATAAATCTCAAACCATCATGTGCGTCATATTGTGTGAAAAAAGGTATTTTAACTTAAAAGTGCACTGAGCAACTTTTGTGGTAGGGGGTCCGTCGCCTGCTTGTCTCAATGGAAATGTTAGTGCATTGCTTTAGAATGCCCTGCAGTATGGCATTAAACTAATAATATCTCCATGGAGACAAGCAGATGGCACCATCAGGCCAAGTTACAGGTCTGATCAGTGGAATGGCAACTTCGCTAACAGTAAGAATGCATGTTTTTCAAGGGATTTCTGAGTAAAAAAAAGTTAGAAAGAAACATTGAATGCAATACATTGGAACATTCTGGCAAAACAATAACATCCCCATGGCGACAAGCCGGTAGCACACCCTCCACCACTAAAGTTACACAGTGCACCTTTATACATGAGAGTTAATTCCATTTTTGCTGTTGTTTTTTAGGTTATTTGAAGGTTCTTCTACACGGAAGATTGAGAAGTTGAAAACCCTGTTGTGTTATTTCAGGAGAATTACACAAAACAGTAAGTCAGTTTTACTATGTACTAAGAATGGGACCAAACACAATTTCCACAAGACGAGACGAGATACGAGATTGGGTCCACAAGATCGAAACAAAATGAGATTTTAACATAATTCGTAATACATAAATTTCACGATTCAGTTTGCAATTTCGGCCATACAATTCTATTTGATTTCATATTTTTATTTCCATTCTAGCACTGCTTTTTGGAACCGTTAAAGATACACAACTCACCAACACATTACCCTTTTTTGTCCAATCCAAATGTAAATACTGGGGAAAAAAATCTCACAAGATCATTTTTCTCGTGTGCACAATCTTCTGCCATTTTTGTCTCACGAGATCTTGTACTATTCCTACTATATATCCTCTTTTATTCCCTTTAATTGTGTTTTAATTATCATGTTTCTTATTTTCTAGGGCCAAAGGGTCTAGTCACATTTACAAGACAAACACTAACTAGTTCACCAGACTGGGAAAGGTATGTAGTCCATTTTTCCCAGCTCTTTCTTGCCTTCAAAAATCCTAATCTTTAGTTTCAACTTTACTTATTCTGTGAAAAAAATAAAATATCCACATTTACAATGTTCCTTGCACCTTATGCACCAAACTTTTAATAAGTTAGTGGAGTTCCTGCTCAGCAAATCACAATAGGCTCTATTCATGCTTACTGGAAGACTTTTGGAAACATGTGGATGACGACTTCTGATCTGCTGAACATAACGGAATGCTATGATTGGCTGTGTTTATTAAGTTAGACAAATTATAACACACAAATTAATAAGTAATTTATGAAAGAAAAAATGACATCTAAATGAAAAAAACATGCCATTTTCCCAGTTTTCCCTCAGCTTTTTACATCTTCTGGGTTTGTGACGTAAGCGTGAACAGAGATTTCATCTTTTTGCCCCCTGATATACTGTAATTGTTTCCATGTAGGAAGTGGAGATGAGAATAATATTTCTATGATCCAATTATGGTCCATATGAAAGAGATCTGTACAATAAATAATGCATGTTACAGCGCTTCTAGTAAACAACAAATAAGCAGCGTATTCTAGTCACAGTATTTACGCTGTAGTTTTTTCACGGTATTACATTTTTTTAGGCTCCGTATTCACCTTATTCCAGAAGTAGATTGTAACTAGATTGTATTATGACAGAAAATAAGTTCTACACAGACTACAAAGCTGTTTTAAAGCGTACCAGAGCGTTTGTGCATTGCTGATTTGTTGGTTGCCTGAGTAGCCAGTCTTTTCTACATTCTGTTTGAATCCAGAAGGGACTAGAACTCGACAATAAAGCGAGAATAACCTTGAGACAGTCCAACCACAACTGCCATTTTGTAGCATGTGTTTTTCTAATGCAGAAGACAAGACCTCTTCAAAATTCAGAACAAAATATATACTTCTTTTACCTGAAAAGTTTGGTGCATCGATTATTGATTCTATAAAAATCTGCACTGTTTCTATGCCCTTTAAGTAGATTTTTCTCCTTTTTCATGTGTAAGCAGCCATGTTTTCAGGATATTAGGGATGTAACAATATCCAAATTTCTCTATACAATATTTTCACGATATGCAGCTCACGGTATGAAATTTATTGCGATTTGTTTATGTTGTGTAGGCTAACAAAATTGTGAATATACTTCTTTTTCCTTTAAAAATGCCTTGACAAGCCTTTGGTTCTGTCATAATCCAAACACTAAGGATTTAAAAGCGCTTAATAATTTATAATTTATTCATTGTAAATTGAACGGAAACTGAACAAAAAATGATCGTTTATGTAGTTCCCTCTGTTTCTTTTAGCTATTGCTGCACCACAACAATGATTTTAAGCAAAAAGTCTTGAGATTCAATGTACTATGACACCCCACGATATTACTGTGAGACATTAGACGATACGATATCACAATATTTTGGTTATTGTTACATCTCTACAGGATGTGAACCCATATTCACTCGTCTTAGTAAAGTTTTCTCAAAGCTTATAGTTCTGGCTGGTCATATAAATGGTCCAAAAAGCATTCATAATCAAATTTCCCCTGAATTTTCCCAATTATCCCAGAATATTTTAAGATCCAAGTGTGATTTTTGAGTGCTTGTTGAGTGCTGAAGTTCTTTGTTGTGTCCTCTAGCTCTCAAAGTCAGCTGACACGTCTACACATCACCTGTAAGGGGACCATTGAGGAGGATGGATACGGAATGCTGCAGGTGCGCGCTCCTTTATGCACTTTGTCAGATTGGACAACCAGGAATTTTCAAACAGGACCAAAACACTGCACCTGCGTTTGACAAAGCACACGCACTCCTCGAAATTAAGCTGGAACAATGAGTAAAACATGCCTGAATTCTCTCTATTTAAAGGTGCACTGTGTAAAATTTTGGGTAGGTTGTTGTTTAGACTTAGACAAACTTTATTGATCTGCAAGGGAAATGATTTGAACACAGCAGCTCACACATCACGATATATTATAATAACAAAGCACAAATATAGATGGTAATGTTATTGCTTTGGATTGTTCCACAGTATGACACAAGTTTAATGCCATACTGTGGAACATTATGGACTTTTGGACTATTGTCACATTGGACAACCAGGAATTTTCAAATGGGACCAAAATATATAAAACACCAGCGTTTTAAAGCACACATTCTCTTCTGAATGAAGTTGACACACAGATGTGTATAGAAACCCTCATTCGTCCAGGTAGCATCCATGGCAACGTATGGCAACGTAATTTGTCAACTGGACCAAAGTTTTGATAGAAGACGTTTCGCCGCTCATCCGAGCTGCTTCTTCAGTTCTTCAGAACTGAAGAAGCAGCTCGGATGAGCATTGAATGCAGCAGTGAGCCTCATCATTTTGGTCTTGCTAACCCCCTCTACGTGATCCTGGTATTTTGATTTTGCTTTTTCTAAATTCCGTCCCTCCCTAAACTCCCTCCGGGGGAGCTGGAGGAAGTGTCTGGGTTGAAGGAATTCTGGGAGTCCCTGCTTAGACTGCTGCCTCTACAACCCAGCCCCGGATAAGCTGAAGAAAATGGATGGACGCTATTCCTAAATTTCTATTCCTAATACACTCAACAAAAATATAAACGCAACACTTTTGTTTTTGCTCCCATTTGTCATGAGATGGACTCAAAGATCTAAAATTCATTCCAGATACACAATATTACCATTTCTCTCAAACATTGTTCACAAATCTGTCTAAATGTGTGATAGTGAGCACTTTTGCTTTGCTGAGATAATCCATCCCACCTCACAGGTGTGCCACATCAAGATGCTCATCAGACACCATGATTAGTGCACAGGTGTACCTTAGACTGTCCACAATAAAAGGCCACCCTGAAATGTGCAGTTGTTGCTTTATTGGGGGTCTGGGGACTCAGAACCAGTCAGTATCTGGTGTGACCACCATTTGCCTCATGCAGTGCAACACATCTTCTTCGCATAGAGTTTATCAGATTGTCAGTTGTGGCCTGTGGAATGTTGGTCCACTCCTCTTCAATGGCTGTGCGAAGTTGCTGGATATTAGTGGGAACTGGTACGCGCTGTCGTATACGCCGGTCAAGCACATCCCAAACATGCTCAATGGGTGACATGTCCGGTGAGTATGCTGGCCATGCAAGAACTGGGACATTTTCAGCTTCCAAGAATTGTGTACAGATCCTTGCAACATGGGGCCGTGCATTATCTTGCTGAAACATGGAGGTGATGTTCATGGATGTATGGCACAACAATGGGCCTCAGGATCTCATCACGGTATCTCTGTGCATTCAAAATGCCATCAATAAAATGCACCTGTGTTCTTCGTCCATAACAGATGCCTGCCCATACCATAACCCCACCACCACCATGGGCCACTCGATCCACAACATTGACATCAGCAAAGCGCTCACCCACACGACGCCACACACACTGTCTGCCATCTGCCCTGAACAATGTAAACCGAGATTCATCCGTGAAGAGAACACCTCTCCAACGTGCCAGACGCCATCGAATGTGGGCATTTGCCCACTCAAGTCTGTTACGGCGACGATCTGGAGTCAGGTTAAGACCCGATGAGGACGACGAGCATGCAGTTGAGCTTCCTGAGACGGTTTCTGACAGTTTGTGCAGAAATTCTTTGGTTATGCAAACCAATTGTTTCAGCAACTGTCTGAGTAGCTGGTCTCAGACGATCTTGGAGGTGAACCTGCTGGATGTGGAGGTCCTGGGCTGGTGTGGTTACACGTGGTCTGCGGTTGTGAGGCCGGTTGGATGTACTGCCATATTCTCTGAAACGCCTTTGGAGACGGCTTATGGTGGAGAAATGAACATTCAATGCCCGAGCAACAGATCTGGTTGACATTCCTGCTGTCAGCATGCCAATTGCACGCTCCCTCAATGCTTGCGCCATCTGTGGCATTTTGCTGTGAGACAAAACTGCACATTTCAGAGTGGCCTTTTATTGTGGACAGTCTAAGGTACACCTGTGCACTAATCATGGTGTCTGATGAGCATCTTGATGTGGCACACCTGTGAGGTGGGATGGATTATCTCAGCAAAGCAAAAGTGCTCACTATCACACATTTAGACAGATTTGTGAACAATGTTTGAGAGAAATGGTAATATTGTGTATCTGGAATGAATTTCAGATCTTTGAGTCCATCTCATGACAAATGGGAGCAAAAACAAAAGTGTTGCGTTAATATTTTTGTTGAGTGTATGTAACTTCTCTCCAAATTCGCCCCTATAACAGCTCGCATTGTGAGCTTCATTTAACTGGAGCAGAATTATACTATGGCTGACATCACATATTTATTTAATTAATGTGTTTTTATTGCTCAAAAATACTTTCACTTCTCCCTGTAACTTCACTTGGTAATGCCACCTGTATGGAGATGGATAGGTTTAATGCCATACTGTGGAACATTCTAGGTAAATCTCAATTGAGACAAGCAGGTGACAATGTCGGAAAAAAATCCCACAAGATGATTTTTCTCATGTGTGCACAATCTTCTGGCAAGTTTGTCATTGTGCATCTTTAAACAGATTATTACAGATATAAAACACTTTAAAAGGGCAGAAAAGACTGAGTAAACCAAGCTATAAAAAATTGCTACTAGTTGAGCTATAAAATTAATTGCAATCAAAACCGCAATTTGAAGTTTTTATGGACAACCAGATATCTTCACCGGGACTCATGTCGGTGACTGTGACTCAAATGATGACTTTTAAAAAAAATGTCAATTTTTTGTGTAAATTGCTGATTATAATATTTATGGCCTAAAATGAAGCTACATCAGGTTTACCACTCCACTGCTTTACTTCAGCTCCTACATTTGCGTTTGCTGACAGCCGATCTACACACATGAGCAGCTCCGGGAGAGAAAGGGTGCTGCTGAGGGAGGGCCCTTGGGTGGGGGTGGGGGGTGTCCGCAGAGCTCTTCAGGGCAATGCTGTGGGCGAGCTGTCATCCTGTCAGGGGGTGAGATTGAGCGGTGAAGGGGTGAGGCCAGGGGTGAGGGAGTGAATGGGTGAAGAGGGAGACGTACACACACAAACACTGCGACTGTCACCAGACGGATGGAGACATGGGCCAGTGAGCGTGACCCCAACCTCTGACTGTGAATACTCACATGCTTACTAAGTGGGACCTCCTCTGCACAAAAACACTTGTTCTCATCCCATTGAAGACTCAGTACAGTGGCTGGTACGAGTATACATGTATACATTGTAGAACTAGGGAGATCAGAAGTTATAAAATTTTGGAGTATTGGGTATCGGCTTCCAAGATGTCGGTTCAATCGAGATCCCAGTTTAATTTCCTGGACAATGTTAACCCAAAACATCTCATAATATTGCACTTGCATTTTTCCAAAGTTGTTAAAATTCCTTTAAATGATATAATTACCATATTTTTCGGACTATAAGTCACACTTTTTTCAGGATTTGGGTGGTCCTGCAACTTCTATATTAAATTTTTCACACTGACAGCCCATAGACCAAATAAATTAATCCTATATATGAATCAAAAATGAAAAAACAAATCGTTATCTGTTTTTCATTTTGGTTTTAGAGACAAATAATAAAGAAAAGAGTTGTTTTTTCATTTTCTTATTTTTGGTTCTATATTGAAAAACGAATGAACGAATGATACGCGGATTCTTCTGTATTGGGTTGTTTTATTTACTATAACTTCTATAACTTGCCTTTCAAGGTGAAATGTCTGTTCTTGGTCTTTGATTTTATAAAATTATTTTCCCCAAAAAAGTGCAACTTATACATGTTTTTTTCTTCTTCATTGTCCATTTTTTGGCTGGTGCGACTTATACTCCAGAGCAACTTATAGTACGAAAAATACGGTATATACACATACATTTACTTTAGACGAGTTACCAGTATTTTTTATGTAAACAAAAAAAAAAAAAGAATGATGCACTGTAATAACATGTTTACAGTGTTCAACATTAAGGACGCACCGATCCTGCTTTTTCAGTTCCGATATAGTTTTCGATACTATAGCTTTAAGTATCTGCTGATTACCGATATCAACCGATACCAGAACAGACACTGAAAGCAGCATTAATTTTTTACTTTAAACTAAAATAAAATAAGAAAAACTGAACCAAATGTGTTATAAAACAGTAATTTTTCTACAGAACAACTTTGTATAAATAAAAGTTAAAACATTTTGTGCCAGTTAACACTACTAAATAGTCTTATTACATGAATTTATATGCCAGATATAAGTATTAGATCAGTGCATCCCTACTCAACATAAACTATTGATATTTGTTTAATAAACCTTTCAATTTTATGTCAGATTTTGATAAAATATATGCACCAAAATTAGTTCAGTATAATTAGAGTTTTAGTGGTGTTCCTGCTCAGCAAATTACACTTTCAGGGGAAGTAATCTTTGTAGTGAATAGAGATTTCATCTTTTTGCCTCCTGATATAGTGTAATTGTTTTCATGTAGGAAGTGGAGACGAGAATAATATTTCAATGATCTGATTATGGTCAATATGATAGAACAACAGGAAGATTTGTACATTAAAGGGCCCATATTACACTGTTTTCTAATCTCTGTTATCTCTGTTATAATGTTGTTTCCTCATGAAAAACATGCCTGGAGTTGTGTTTTCTTTCATCCACACGTTTAACACACAAACTCTGCATATTTAGGCTGAGTTCTTCTCTCAAACAGAAAATACTCTGGTCCACTTTGTGATGTCATGTGGTAGTACAGAAGGAGCTTCACTGTGTTTTTAAACCACATAAACCTCCACTAGAATCATTTGGATAATTTCAGACCTGGAATTGCCAATTTCTACTGAACTAAAGTTAAAAAGTAGCTGTTTTATGTTTGTTTTGTTATTACAGAAAACTACAAAAATTATATCTATATTAAAAAAAAGTCGCTGTTAACTTGCACTACTGCTTCATGACATCACAAGGTGGAACAGAACATTTTGAGCTTTAGAGATGTACACATTATTAATGAAATGTGTGACTTATTTTGAAAAATAACAAAATCGTGAAATTGAGGATTATTAGGAAGCAAATTTACTTATTTGCAAAACAGATATCTAACTTATTTACAGTTAGATATCTATACAAATGAACTGTAGTCACATAAAAAATAGGATATAATGAGAATAAAAATGTAAAGAGCTTCCCCTGTTTGAAAGACAAACAGTCGCCGCTCTGACTTTGATTAAAATCCTTTAAAATAATAATAAGTAATCATCAACTGTCTGCAAAAAAAACCCCAAAACGTATGCTGGGTTGGGTAGAAGTATAAAAATGAATACGGGTTGCAATCCTAATATAGTGTGTGTGTGTGTTTGTGTTGTTGCCAGGTGGACTTTGCGAACAGGTTTGTTGGCGGGGGAGTGACTGGACACGGTCTGGTCCAGGAGGAGATCCGATTCGTCATAAACCCAGAGCTCATCGTGTCCCGCCTCTTCACCGAAGCCCTGGAGAGCAACGAGTGCCTCATCATCACAGGTCTAACATACTTAAACAAAGACGAGCAGACACACACACACAAGCACAACAAAACATTACTTTAACTGCCGATCTTAACAGCAAATAAGTTCTATATAGACTAGAAAGCTGCTGTAAAGCCTTAAAGAGAATTGGTTCATTGTAACATATCGGTCACATTTTGCACAAATCAGCCTAATTTATTTAAACGACAAAATTGTTCTCAAAACTCTCCATTTTAATTCATAGGATTCATGTTTAACTGAAAGTGTCGCCACAAAGAAAGCATAATTTAGTCTCATATACGGCGTAAATGAGTGAGGTGGAAAAAGATTCATAGAAATATGTGACGTGGCCGAAAATCCAATTCAATCCAGTCCAACTTTATTTCTATAGCACATTTTACCAACACAAAGTCTCCAAAGTGCTGCACAGCATATAAATGAACACATTAATTAATATAACGCATAAAATAAATAAAAAAGCAAGTCAATAAAAAACCTTAAAATACTAACAAATAGAAAACTAGCAAATAAAATCAATAAAAGACAGTCAGAGGAGCACACAATTCTCACGGCGTGTTAAAAGCCGGTGAGTAAAAATGTGTTTTCAAACGAGACTTAAAAGAATCGACTGAAGTGGTGGTCTTAATGTGAGGAGGGAGTGTGTTCCAGAGTTTTGGACCAACCACAGAAAAGACTTTTGAGTCTTGTTTTTGGGAAGAAAAGTTGGAGTAGGAGTAGGAAACAATGAGGTCCGAGATGTACGTAGGTCCATGAAGAGCCTTAAAAACAAACAATAAAATTTAAAAATCAACTCTAAAATGAACAGGAAGCCAGTGCGATGAGGATAAAACAGGTGTGATGTGTTCTCTACGTCCTGCGCCGGTTAAAAGACATGCTGCAGACATTTTGGACTGTAAGCGTGACAGGTTCGCCCGGCTCATACAGTAGTCAAGATGTGTAGAGATAAAACCACGGATCACCCGCTCCAGATCACTGAAAGATAAAACCGGTTTGAGTCTGGATAAAAGCTGCAGGTGATAAAAAATGGTGATAAAATCTGCTTGTCAAACTTAAAATCTTCAACAACAACAATTCTACTAAACTTATCTTAATATTTTGCACAACTCTACACAATCTGTATTTTCTTTTAATTGTAAAGGGTGAAATGTGTGGCTAATTTCCATCCCCAGTCCAGCAAATTGAAGTTGAAGAAAGACACAAACACAAAAAGTCCTTCATACATCAATATCTAATACAGTACACCTATAATAAAAACAGAAAGTATGTGTATTAGCAGAGTTTTATAGATATTTTTTGTGTTTTACTGTTTTCCTTGACAAAATTATACACATTATAAAAAAAAACATCTTTATCTATTTGAATTAACATTTTAATTCACTATTATTATTTTATACAACTGTATTATAATAATCACAAAATCCACCGCCTTTTATTTCTCCGTTTGTTTATTTTTATCTCACTTTTTTTCTGTCCGTACCTACCCCTGTACCTCTCCTCCCTCCCGGTCCGGTGGAGTCGCCATCGTGTTGCGATCTCTTGAGTTATTTCTGTTCTTTATTAAGCCCTGTGCCTTTATTGTGCTCAGTTCATTTCCAGCTCGTCCTTCCATCCGCTCTGAAGGTAAATCTATGGCATTGATTCACATGGGACTGCCCAGTGATCATTCATTTCTCTGTAGCAAAATTGCTCTATTTTTCAAAATCACATTCACTATGCGCTACAGTCTGCGTTTAAAATCCAGGCTTTCTCGGTTTAAACAGTATTTTTGTGTTTATTCCAATATGTTTTTTGTGTGGCATTGATTCACTTCTGATAAATGAATTCTTAGCTTCACATATAATTTAACATTTTTTTAATAATAGACAGACATAAAAATACTACACCAGAACCATTACTCAGTCTATATTAATCGCAACACATATGGAGCTAGCACATAAATAAACCGTTTTTATTAAATTATATTTTACAAAACAACACAAAAGTTAATTAATTAAAAAAAAGTTTTTAAAAATTCTCTTTATTTGAATTTTGAATTAGTTTGCATGGTTCTAAATTGTCCTTAATAAATTTTGTGTGTTTTCTTAATATTTTTCCAGGTTTAAACTATTTTTTATTTATTTTTTATTTATCCTTTTAGGTTTTTCATTTTTTTTTTGTATAAGTGTGGCACTGATGAATGAATTTCTAGCTCCACATTTAACATAACAGTTATTAATGATTTATAATAATGATTTACACTGAAATATTACACAATCTATTCACAGGCTTCTAGATATGGTAACTGTCCTTCGTTGTCATAGCAATTAAGCAATTAAAATCGAATTATTCTGTCAAAAATAAATCATAAATCATATAAAAAAGCTAAATCATAGCACATAACTACCGCATAAATAAAAGCAGTTATATTCTAATTTTTTTGTATTATTTTAAACATATTTGTGCAAAAATAGACTTGGAAACGTGGAAATTTTTATTTCTTACTATGACTCAGAACTGCCCTTAAATGAATCCTGTGGTTGCTATAACGACGTTTGCAAAAACGTACATTATTTCTCCGAACTTCAAACTTAAGAGAATTCAAATTAATGCATCTAACTTGACTTATTTTGAACGTATCTTTGACTTTTCATGTTTTATTCATTCGTATGTGATGTGTTTAAATAGACATCAAGTTAATTAGCGATGCCGGGCCCTGTGATTGTGTGAAGGATAAGCTCCATTAACACCAATGATGAATCGTTCTTCATCTTAAAATGACATGTGTTATAACTTACATCTCCTTGATTGAACTCCTTTTGCACAGAACACTATACCATCATTTATTACACTGAAGACACAAGTAACAGTATTGAGTATTTCGTAACAAGTTATTTATTTTATTTACAACAATTACAGAAAATTAGTCATTGCAGTAGTGCAGTGATTGAATTCATTAAAGAGGGGGTGATTTTTTGTTTGTTTTTTGAGCGTTCTAACATGTTATAATTCATTAAAAACATGCCTGAAGAGGTTTTAGATGTCTCCCTGCATGTTTCAATAATTTAGTGTTCTTGCCCAGGCCCTATACGAACCCCTACGTCATCCGTGCTCCCACACGACAATTCTCTATCAATATACAAAACTGTACACAACAACCTGATGCGATGTGCAGTTGTTTATTAGCAGGCGCACACTGGAAGACGCTTGGAAACATGCGGGTGACGATTTCCGGTGTAGTTACCGACACTGGGTGTGTCATAAAACCATAAATCCAGCAGCAGCATTGGTCCTCACAACCTGCCAAAGCTTTCGGACGGGACTCCAATTGTATCTTCAGTGTCACTATTAGGCAGCTGAACATAACGGAACTCTACAATTACATCTCAAACTATAATACATAAATTAATAGGCAGTTTATAAAAGGAAAAAAGAAAGAATACAATGACATCTAGATGAAGAAACCAGGCCATTTTCTCAGTTTTCCCAGATTTACTATCAGTAGAGTTCCTATCGCCAACAGAGTCCAAAGGAAATCGTCATTCGCATGTTTCCAAACGTCTGCAGGTTTTGTGATGTAAGCGTGAATAGAGCCTATTGTTGTGATTGTGCGTTCTGAAGGGGGAGTGGAGGCTCAGGGTATTAAAAACAAAAAAATAATGTTAATAATATAATAGGTGAATATAGCATTTCCAAAAAGATAAAAGGTAACACGGTGATCTAAATATGTCATGCATTTGCAGTTAATACACCATAGGAGAAAAATACCCCCTCTTTAAGGAAGATGTATAAGAGAAAATAATAATTCTTTACACATTTTCATTGTTTGGCTGGAGTGAGCTCATATACATATTTAGATCATTTAAAAATACTTTGAATCCGGGTTCAGTTTTCAGAAACAAAAAACATTTGTGTGTGTGATTTTTTTCCCCAGGAGAATTAACAATAAATTTTAGCTGTAATTTTGGTCATTAAAAACTACTAGAGGTGGGACAAGACACAATTTCTGTGAGATGAGACATGTCACGTGACTCAATAAAATTTTTAATTAATAAATTGTGACATTCAGTTCATAATTTTGTCTTCACAATTGTTTTGTTTATTTAATTTTATAGTTTTACGAGCTCTGCTTTTTTTGCATTACTGTTTTTCAACCAGGCAAGTTTACCTTCTTTATCCAAGGCAAATGTAAAAACGTGAGGAAAAAAAAAAAAAACTTCTGTAATTTTTTTGTAACAACAGTTACAGAAAATTGAACAGTGACCTAATTCATTAAAGAGGGGGGTATTCATCATTTGTGTATATGATTCCCAGGAGAATTAACATAATTTTGGTAATTAAATATTACTAGGGTAAGGACGAGACACAATTTCTACGAGATGACACATGTCGCATGACTCGATATAATTTTTAATTAATAAATTTCTCAACCAGGCAAGTTAACCTTCTTCTATTAATTACATGATTCTAATTTAGATCATAACGCCGACCTTTCAGACAAAATAAGATTCCAATTGTTTCAAGAAATCATGCCAATTTTGTGCATTCATAGAACCCCTTTTTTAAATTCTTTGTCTCAATATTACAGAAGTTGCATTTTGAAGGTTTGTCCATAAATAACCAAATATATGGAGTATTTTTGATGCTATAATTGAAATGTATGAACAATACTAACATTTCAATCTCGATTTCAATAGTTTAAAAGCTCTTTTTAGACAATATTGTAAATTTCAACACAAAATAATGTGTGTATTATATCATGTGCCCTTACACTAGTTCTGATAGAACTCTATTATTCCGATGCTAGTTTTAATTTTAATTACCGTAAATTCCGGATCACAAGCCGCTACTTTTTTTCTACACTTTCAACACTGCGGCGTGTAATATGAAGCGGCTTTTTTATTTTTTTTTTCATCGCGGGAAAAACATGGACCAATAAAATGAATAAGTAGTTCACTGAGGTCCAATGAAATTGTATGATTAATCACAACTTCCGTATTTCAGTCTTTCTGCTAACCCTCATCAACATGGAGAATACCAGACGAAAAGCATATGATGCAGCTTTTAAACTAAAAGCGATCACTCTGGCAGTTAAAGAAGGAAATCGAGCTGCTGCCCGTAAAATTGGCATAAACGAGTAGATAGTGCGAAGGTGGAGGCTCCAGCAAGAAGAACTGAGCCAGTGTAAAAAGACAACCAAAGCTTTCAGAGGTAACCATAGCAGATGGCCTGAGCTTAAAAACTTTCTGGAGGACTGGGTTAACACGCAAAGAGCAGGCGGCCGCACTGTACAAATCAGACTGAAGGCTAAAGCGATCGCTACCGTGGTTTATTCCCAGAGCGCCAAGGTGTGTATGTGCATGTCGCGTGTGTGTGTCCCAAGTGTGTGAAGGTGTGTAAGTGCCTGTGGCGCGTGTGTGTCCCAAGTGTCACCAGTGAGCGAGTCCGTCCCCAGAGTTCAGCGGGGACGCGTCCATGACCCGTCCCGGAGGCGCTCCAGGCGGCGGGGACGCAGAAGCGAACCTCCCGCCTAGTCTTTGGCCAGCGGTTTATAATATGGTGCGGCTCATATAATTACAAAATTGATTTTTCTTCATAAATCTGAGCATGCGGCTCTTAATAGGGTGCGCGCTGTAGTCCGGAATTTACGGTAGTATCTTATATTAGTTCTCATAATTTAGTTCAAGATGAAACTGTTCAGGAAAGGTAAAATTTGATCCACTTATGTAATATTTTTTTCAGTATGTATACTTGCTTAAATGAGAATCTTTATTTCAATACTAATTTTAGCATCAATTTAATTTTCGATACTTTCTGACAACAACATAATGATTTTAAAAGCTCATTTTGCCATTTTCAACACTGATTAAAAGTATTTGTATTATACCATGCGATCTTAGTAAAAAGAAGAAAAGGTCAAACATTATCCAGTTTTTTTTTTTATTCAGTATCAGATATTCGCCTATATGAGTATCTTTATTTCAATTTAACATGGATTAATATATGATTTCAGATTTTTTGACAGGCTTAGAGCAAGTAACAAAACAGTCATACATTTTTATTATATTCTGATGTCATTCCAAGATGGCGGACGGACAGATAAAGAAGAACTTAACCTTCCTCCCTCTCTCTTTCTCTCCCTCTCGTCTGAATTGAACGGCGCCATTTTGTCTGCGTCGGTACACACAAGTCACCTTCAGTGGCTCGCCCGCTCGTCTCCGCCCGCCCACACGCCACCCCGCCCCACCGTCCATTCCCCCACCCCCCGCCCCGCCTCCTATCCACTTAACTTTATTACATTTGGACAGAAAGGAATTTATAACCCAACTAAGGTCAGCGGTCCCCTAATGGAATGGGCCAGTTACGTCGTAGATTCATTAAAACATCAGGCAGAGGTCCCAGGCCGCATTTCCGTTCTTAAAAATCAGTTTGAGAAATTCGCCACGCCTGGGCTTTTCTTATTTTTTCAGGTTTCTTCTGGAGTTATCGACATTATCATAACATATCTCCATTGTGTTTGTTCATTACAGGTGTTTTATAGCTCAAAAATACCTTAAAAATATGAATTCTTAGCATGTTCTTCTCCATAGATATGAACTTTTAACCTGTGATTACCAAGTTTATTTCCATATTGTGCATTAATTGAGGCGAAACCGTAATATCTCCACGGAGACAAGCTGAAAAGTTGCATCAGTTACATCTGTATCTTTTAAGCCATCGTAGATTGTCGGTTGTTATTTACACAGCACACAGTTACTGGTTCTGCTGTAATTTTACAATGGTGATGACGTTATGGGGCAGAGAGAGGATGAATGGGACGGAGGTGAAGGAGGAAGTGGGCGGCCATGATTAAGAGACTGAGGTGTTCCATTTTTGTGACGATAGGAGTCGCTGGTTCACTGGAAGTCCTTGATCTGAAGGGTGTATTCTGACTTTTATGTTGGACCGAGGTTAAGGACATGTTTCCACCGGTAGTTGTGGTATTTTATTTTATGTAGTAATTGCAGTGAGTAGGTACTAAAAAGAATCTGTACTCAGGGTTTCAATTAGGGAAATCACTGGCACACTTATATTTCACAAACATTAAGCAATATTAGATTGTGCTTGATTCTCTTCATGGTATTGTGTTAAAAGAGTCAATCAAGATCTAATTTGAATCAAGTATCAATGCTGAAAAACAAAAATTTAAATTCATATGACAAAATCAGACCTTTCCTGAAACTGTTTTTGAACAGTCCTGATTTATATCAGAAACGACTTTTTTTTTTTAATGTGCTTGGAATCTTTATTGATTGTTATGTGTTTACTTTGTACCAAAAGTAAGTTTCAATTTTAAGTATAGTATCATGCAGGTCACCAGGACTCAAATGCAACACAAAGAACACTGTCAAACACAAAATCTTAAATCTGAAATGGCAAATCAGGTAGAGAAACAACAATGGAATTATATAATTTATAATGTGAACTAAAATATCTTCCAAAACTGTGAATTACTTCAATAAGAAAAAGGATTGGGAAAAACTCAGAAACAGGGACGTTAATCAGGGAATAAATCAGAATTGCTGAAAAGGCAAACAACAGATTTCACATACAAAGTTTCTGATACAGAGCTTGAGAATGGATCCTGACAGGTCAACAATCCAGCACAGACTGAATGAGAAGTTTATATAGACTACCTGGGATAGTTAGGGAATGAGAGAGGTGTCGGAGAAACAGGGAGGAGCGAAAGGAGGACCGGAACAGACAGGGAAATGGAGCTGGACTGGGGAAAAACATGTAAACAAAAGGCAGAAAGATTTATTCATACAGCCAAAACAAATTTAATTAAACATCTATCTGGTTAGTGAAATATTTTTGAGAGTAAAGTTTCTATTTCATCCTCCTGTCTGACAGAAGGCAGTGCTGAAGCCTGGAAAGAACCATCACTGCTTTCAGGGGTTCATTTGGGATTCATAGAACTTTAGTTACAAACGTAACTCTCTTTTTCTGACTTTTAGTTTCCTCCAGATGCAGATTGGACACTTCATTTTATATTTTTTGAAACAGAGGTGGAATATTATGTACATTTTCTATCTAGAACTTCCTCTCAGTTTACTTTAGAGTTACTGTTATTGCGTAAACAGTCAAAGACATTTATTTTTAGTTTGTAACTGGCACCAATCACTGCCGTAATGCGTCTCCCCCTCACGTCTTTCCCCTTATGCATTATGTATCAGGTCTTGGAGCTTTAATAGTCCTCATTTCAAAATCAGCTTCTATTTTTATGATGATGGAGAGTGAACAAAAACAACACTGTAACCTATAAGTATAAATGCCAGCGTGTCAATTCAAGTGTTAGCTATTTCGTTTTTCTGAAGCTTTTGTTGCCAAGGTTAGTTTCTTCTGTGTAACAATTTCCTGGCATTGCCCCCTAAGGCTTTTTATTTCAACCCTCTAAGCGGATTACTTAATCAATCAATGCACTTTATTTATGACAATCCAATACCCCAACAGTGTACACGCTCTAGAACCAGATAGACCCAATTGAATTTAGGCAGTAAAGAGATTATCAAGGCTGGGATTTCTGTGCTGTGACTGCCAAATACCACATAATGCATTTTGTGTATTGTTTGGTTGTATTTTGCAGGTACTGAGCAGTATAGTAAATATTCGGGTTATGCGGAGAGTTTCAAGTGGGTGGGCAGTTACAAAGATGAGACCCCGAGGTAACTGTTTATCCTGTTTTATTCATTTAAAGGATTAAATAGTACTGTATATTCTGTGTTATAATGTTGGTTTGTTTTGTTTCATTCACACATGTTTAACACACAAATCCTGCATATCCTGGCTGAATTCTTATCTCAAATAGAAAATAATCTCTTCCACTTTGTGAGGTCAGGTGGTAATACAGGAAGTGCTCCACTGTGTTTTTGAACTCCATGCACCTTCACTAGAATCATATGGATGATTACAGCCATGGAATTTTCAATCCCTACTGAGCTAAAGGTAAAATTCAGCTGTTAATTTGAAAACTACCACTTCTTGAAATCACAAGGTGGAACAGAGCATTTTGATGTTTGCAGATGCAGACAGCCCAATAATCCAGGGTTACTCAAAATGTGAGAATGAAACAAAACACAACTCCAGGTATGTTTTTATGAGGTTAACATTATAACATGGGTTAAAGCTCACAAAAGTAAATTTTGCGTAGTATAGGACCTTTAAAATGTTTTCATGATTTTCTAACTATGTCTATGTGTTTGGCGGGATAATACCTGTGGTAAATATTAATCATAGTTTTACATCAGTGAAGGGGCAGTTTGTGGGAAAATTTGAGAGGAAAAATTACAATATTACAGTCCTAAAATAGAATATACCTCTACCTGTGTCATCAACACAGAAACTTCCATCTCCAAAATCTGGCCATACCGGCTTGTCAAAGCCTGATCTTGTCAGATCTCAGAAGCAAAGCAGGGCTGGGCCTGGGTAGTACTGGGTTTGGAGACCACTGGGAATTCCAGGTGCCACAAGGGGGCGCCAGTGGCAAAAACTGTCGTAGTGTCCTTAGGCAAGACACTTCACCCACATTGCCTAGTATGAAAGTGGTGTGTGTGTGAGTGATGGTGGTGGTCGGAGGAGCAGATGGTGCAGATTGGAGCCTCGCTACTGTCACTCTGCCCCAGGGCAGCTGTGGCTACAATAGTAGCACCACCACAGAGTGCAGAGTGAATGAAGAATGAACTGTAAAGCGCTTTAGGTGTCATGAAAGGTGCTACAGAAATGCAATGATCAATCAAAATCAATATTACACAAAAATGACTCTTGTGAACTTCAAGTCATGTTAAAATGTTACTTCCATACCCGGAGCTGTGTTTTGTTTCATTCACACATGTTTGAATAATCCTGCAGTATTACTAAAGCTACATCTCACATGGTTTAAAAGCTCTGTTCCACCTTGTGATGTCATCAGGCTGTAACGTTAAAGTTAACAGCCATGATTTACCTTTTGTTCAGTAGAGATTGACAAATCCATAGCTGAAATCATCCAAGTGATTCTAGTGAAGGTTTATGGAGTTTAAAAACACAGTGCAGCACTTCCTGTGTTACTACATGACATCACAAGGTGGAACAGAGCGTTTTCACTTTGAGAGAAGTCAGCCTGATAAATATGCAGGGTTTATGTGTTAAACGTGTGTGAATCAAACAAAACACAATTCCTGGTATGTTTGTGATGAGAAAACATAACAAAGATCAGAAAATAGTATAATATGGTCCCTTTAAAAATACTTATGTTGTTTTAGTGAAAATAGTATCCAAACCTGCCATATGCATTTTAACTAAGAACACATGAACACTTGCATGAATACTGATCTCTCCTTCTCTTGTAGGGACGACTGGCAGAGACGCTGTACCGAGATTGTGGCCATTGATGCGTACAAATACAGACATTTCTTAGAGCAGTTCCTTCCGGAGAAGATTACAAGAGAACTTAATAAGGTGAGAGCGATGTGTAACGGAAACTATATCGGACATGACCTGGACTGAGTTAGAAGCAAGTGACCACTGGACTACTGTTTACTGGGGGCAATATACTACAGATTAAATATAGCTACTTCTAACTGCAAGCATAAAGAATCATTTGTATTACCAATTTTGTACAGCTTGTTTTTAGTCCATGGGGAAGCCAACATGTGTCTATCCTGCAAGAATATTTATTTTTTATTTTTTCTAATTGGTGTTATAACTTTTAGTGCCAGTGTCATTTATTTGCAGATAAACTAATCATAAATTTGGCTGCCCTCTTTTCACTTCTCACTCAGATCGTGATTACATCATTGGAAAGCTAGCGATTCACAAACACAAATACTTTACTTAGTTTTATAATGAATGATTGAATTACGACTGTTATTCGTACAGTTGGAGAGGTGTCTTGCCAACGGACACAATGGCAGTATGCCCACCAACCCAAACCTCTGACGTTTGGGTTGGTGGGCCGATGATTTAACCACTAAGCCACTGTCAACATTTTTGGAGCTAGAATATATGCAAATCATTAAAGGTGCACTGTGTAACTTTTGGCTGGAGGTCCGTCACCTGCTTGTTTCTATGGATATGTCATTGCTCTACCTGGAATGTTCCATATTATGACATTAAACTGATCTGCCTTACATTTATTCAATTACAGGTTGTTTTATAGCTCATGAATATGTATAAAAACAGACAGCCCAATAATCCAGGTGAGCGGGGTCGCCATTCCTCAGATCTGACCTGTAATTCGGCTTTTTTGGTCTCCATGAAAATCAAAAGGTTTAATACCCATACTGTGAAACATTCTAGACAGAGCGATAACATCTCCATGGATGAAAGGAGGTAACGGACCCTTCACCAGAAAAGTTAAACAATGCACCTTTAAAGAAAGGCTGAGTGAAATGGTGATAAAAAATGTTCGGAGTATAAATCAAAAAATGCACAATGAAGAAGAAAAAAACATGTAGAAAGTTGCACCGGACTATAAGGGGGAAATTTATTTTATAAAATCAGAGACCAAGAATTGACATTTCATCATAAAAGGCCAGTTATAGAAGTTATAGTAATAAAAACAACCCAATAGAGAAGAATCTGTGTATCATTTGTTCATTCGTTTTTCAATATAGATCCAAAAATAAGAAAACGAAAAAACAACTCTTTTCTTTATTATTTCTCTAAAACCAAAATGAAAAAAAAAAAAAAAACAGATAACCATTTGTTTTTTCATTTTTGATTCATATATAGGATTCAGATATTTGGTCTATGGACTGTCGGTGTGAAAAATGTAATATATAAGTCGCAGGACCACCCAAACTCTGAAAAAAAAGTTATAGTCTGAAAAACGGTGATCAAAATCTCATTCCAGTGACATTATGCTATTTTGGTAAAATTGCCATATTATGATTCACAAATTTTCTCTTGAATCTTTTATGGTCAAATAAAGACTCTCCTCCTATTGTTCAGCCTCACTGTGCTGAATGACTGAGAGGCGGATTTGAAGTGTGATGTTTCTGAAGAAGCAGATGACATAAAGGAGCACTGTGTAACTCTTTTAGTAGGGGGTCTTGGAGATGTTTTTGCCTTTTCTGGAATGTCTCTGTTTGGCATTAAATGCATCCATCTCACATTTACTCAGTAACATGGGCTTTTATTGACCTAAAATCTTGCGTTCTTCCTGTGGGTGGGCTCACCTCGCCACAGATTTCACAGGTGACATCGAGATATATACCGGATTTTTTTTTCTCCAGAGTTTGGGTGCGACTTATATATTACATTTTTCACACTGACAGTCCATAAACCAAATATATGAATCCTATATATGAATCAAAAATGAAAAAAAAAAAAACCAGCTCATCATCCGTTTTTTCATTTTGATTTTAGAGAGAAATAAAAGTTGTTTTTTCGTTTCGTTTATTTTTGGTTCTATATCGAAAACCAAATGAACAAATGATTATTCTCTATTGGGTTGTTTTTATTACTGTAACTTCTGTAACTTGCCTTTCAAGATGAAATGTTGGTTTTTGGTCTCTGATTTCATAAAATAAATTTCCCCAAAAAACTTATAGTCCGGTGCGACTTATACATTTTATATATTTTCTTCTTCATTGTGCATTTTTTGGTTGGTGCGACTAATAGTCTGAAAAATACGGTAAGTGTAATGCCATACTGTGGATCATTCCAGGCAATCTCTCCATGCTCAGAAGCAGGTGAAAGACCCTGTACCAGAAAAGTTACACAGTGCATCTTTAAGTTACCTCTACAAGGATTATTATTTGTCATCAAGAGATATATAATTTTTTTTACATGGGTTACAAAAAACAAAAAAATGTAAATGAATGAGTGCATGAATAGTGGCTTGAATGAGTAAACCGAATAAATAATCACATTGCCCATATATAAAGTCCTAGCCTAAGCTCAGATTGGTATGAAAAGTAAGAGTTTTCTATAGTCCCTTATGTATTGCCACTTCCAGACATGATATAGCGGCACTAATGGGAATGAGCATCTGAAAACACTGCTGAGTCTTCATACAGGGACAGAGGTGCCAATTTAGTGCTGTCAGGAAGCGCCCAGGCTGTTTTAATGGCGAGTGTTTTAACATTTAAAGCTAATTAAATTGGACAGGTACCGTATTATAGCAGAGGTCTCTTTTTATATAAGACAAGAGGGTCAACCTCACTTAAGCATACTGTTGTCTATTGATTACTAATTACAGTGTTTTTGACGTGACAATGATTATATCCACTTTATTAGCTCTAATGTCTAAACAGTGTGCTTGTAAACTAAAGCAATATCAGCTCGTGCATTACTTTTCATTAGCAGAACTCACTGCTGTTGTCTCCAGGTCTAAAGATGTTTATGCAATAGTTGCTGATCTGTAACACGGCAGAGCTCATGGTTTGAAATTTAAACACTAAAATCAGGACTGCACAATATGAGTACTGTTTTCTATTGTGATATTTCAAAGGTCCGATATTCTCTATTACGTAAAATTGAGTCTTTTTAGCTTTAAAGGGGAACTCCAGCTTGTTTGAAGACTTCTGTCAGAAGTCAAAAAACAGCACAGATCAGTGTTGTCTCGGCGGAGATCTCGCTGTGGTATTGAGTCTGTCAAGGCAACAAACTAGTGTAGTGAATTGGGCATGTTCTTAACGTCCACATAAAACACCAATTTGCTTCACACGGAAGAAGCTTAACACCACTTTAACCCATCTTACAACAGCCACGAGTCTAACAAACAAAACGCGCTGCCTGGTTCACTCATTAGTGTCTGGAAACATTATAAAATAACTTTATAAACAGCCTTAGCATTACCTTTGTCGATTTCCCACTGCGCATGTGAAAGCCCAAAAGACTCCACTGCCGACTCCAGCGGCGGCGAGAGGCAGCCAGAAGTAACAAGTGAAGATCGACTTCTGACCGTAGACAAGAGAAATTGAAAGTTGTTTTTCAAAAAAATATAATTCACTCGTAAATATCGGATTAGAAACGACATCGGCGATCAAGTCTTTTTTTTTTTTATAACGTTTCCAGACACTAATGAGTGAGCCAGGCAGAGCATTTTGCTTGTTAGACTCGTGGTTGTTGTAAGATAGGTTAAAGTGGTGTTAAGCTTCTTCTGTGCAAATTGGTGTTTTACGTGGAAGTTAAGAACTTGCCCCATTCACTACTGTATCTTGTTGCCTTGACAGACTCACTGCCACAGTGAGATCTCCACCTAGAAAACACTGATCTGGGCCATTTTTTGGCTTCTGACAGTATTTGACCACCTCTAGCAATGGACTTCAAACATGCCGGAGTTCCCCTTTAAGAAATGTTAGAATGTGGTTGCTTCCTAAAAAACATTCCTAGAGTTGTGTTTTGTTTCATTCACACATGTTTGAGTTATCCTGGTGTATTTCCCGTCTACATTTCCAATGATCTGTTCCACCTTGTGATGTCATGATGCAGTAGTTTTGAAGTTAACAGCTCCTTTTACCGTTTGTTCAGTAACAATTTAATATTCCAGGTCTAAAATTATCCAAATGATTCTAGTGAAGGTGTATGGAGTGTTTTCTGGTTGAGAATATGCAGGGTTTGTGTGTTAAACATGTGTGAATGAAACAAAACACAACTCGGTATGTTTTCGATGAGGAAACGATATGATAACATCAATCAGAAAATATGGACCCTTTAAACAAAGCAGAACACTGAGAAGGGGCTGTTAGGGTCACTGAAATTACAATTCAGACATTCGCCACCAATTTGCGCATCATTTTTATATTGCGTCACTCCTGGAAACCCCCGTTCTCACCCTCTTTATTTATCATGAGGTCGATTATCGGTGAACTAATTAATGTACAATATTTTAGTGTCACTTGCGGGTCAATCTTTTCTTCTGCAAACATCATTAACATAGTGTGTTTCTGCTTACTTCCTGGATTCCCTCAAGGCATACTGTGGATTCTTCCGCCACAACGCCAACCGCCAGCATCTCTCTGCCGTCGCTACGGGCAACTGGGGCTGTGGAGCTTTTGGAGGAGATACAAGGCTAAAAGGTAACAATAGTTTAAGTTTTAGTGCAGTATGAAATGGTATTATAGTACAGGCAAGAGTGACAACATCAGGCTTTTTATTTGGCTGTAATGATCATATAGTTACATACATGTCAATGAATGCATGTTTTGTGTAATGGGATGAGGTATTACCATAGAGCGTATATATGAGTGGACTAAGTGAGTGTGACGTCACCCACAGCGTTCAGCGTCGCTCAAATGAGGCTCACGATAACACACTTACAGGAGCGAATTTGGAGCCAAATTCCATACTTGGAAATCCGACCGCGAGTATCATAGCAACCACAAGAGCCAATCATGATTGAAGTTATTAAATGTGTCTGCCTGACTCATGGCAGTGCGCCGATGTGATACTCTGTACCATTCTGCACAAACCGCTGTATTTCGGTGAAGGAAACTTTTAGCTTTTATCATCAAACTTTAAATAGTAAATTTAAATCATTGATTTATATTCTATGTTCTGTTACGTGTGAACAACAGTCACAATTTAATTAAATTCACTTTATGTTAGTTAAATTATGCTACTTAAAATTCTAGTAAAAATTGAGCAAAAATTTTGCAAAAGCAAAAATTTTGTTGAGCTATAATTTTCTCCATCCATCTTCTCCCGCTTAATCCGACTGGGTCACGGGGGCAGCTTGCTGCCCAATCCTCATAGCACCTGACCCCCCCTATGAACCCCTCTGCAGGTGGTGAGCCCACAGGAGGTATAACTTTCTCACAAATAGTGAATAAGTTGCACATTGTACATTTATTTTCATTGTATTCCGTACTTATTTGAATTTCAGATCTTTTCCATATTTTCAAATACAAATGTTGTTATCTGTAGACAATTTCATTCTCCCATCTCTTCCTCACATATAACCACCACGTTCTATTTGCCAGCTTGCAGTACCCTGACAGTTGCTAGTCTATTCTAAACTTCCTGGTCAATTAGCATCTCTCTCTGCGACACTCAGCCTTTCTCTCCCTCTGTATTGATCGCTGACATAGGTTTATGCGCTCCATTAATAGGCCAATTGATTCTGGGGTAAAGACGCCATAACTCCTGCCCCAACAGCTCTCAATGGGCTGTTTAACATGTCACTCTGAGCAGGAGGAGATCCTTCTGCTGTCATATTTACTGCTCTCAACTGTAATTCTGTTTAGTAACCACATATCAGGTCAGTGTAAATACTGGAGTGACATAAAACCTGCTCTGCTTAAAGGTCCTAAATTAAGCAAAGTGACTCTTGTGCGGTTTAAGGCATGTTATAATTAGGGCCCGACCGATATGGATTTTGTTGCGGCCGATATGATACCGATAAAATTGGAGTTGGAGCTGCCGATAGCTGATTATTTATCACGTAAAAATTTACTATAAATCTTCAGTTGTTTATAAAACTTAGGTTTATTGGATTTTCAATTGGGTTTATTTAGGCAACATTTATTGTTATTCTGCCTCTTTACATCATATTTAAAGACAGTCGGTCGGCCTAATGGCATTTTTGTATGATATTCTAGCCTGTAAAGTAAGTATTGTAAGTAAACTACCGCGATTAGCGTGTAGCGGTAAATATGTGTGCGCCGCGGTAATTAATGATCTGCTAAATGCTGATAATTAACACTTCTATTCACAGTTCATTTACATATCAGTGCGTGTCCAGTAATATATATACGCCCACTATAGTCACTTTACAGTCGCTAATAGAAGAGAAAACAGCCTGTTTGTGTGTGCGAGCTACAGCACCTAATCGCTAACCATTGAGAAAGAACCAAAACGAGCTTCAAAACCTAAACCTAACCAAAAACATAACTGTCCTTTTAATCCAGACTCAAACTGATCGTTGTAAAAAGAATATAATCTCAGTGTTGCACACATGGATCTATACCATGGTGTAAACGTGGGGGTCACAGACACAAATGACTCCTCAGATAAATCCTGATGCGGAGCCACATATTCGGACATTTATCTGTCTGTAAATTGGATTAAATGGACATAATATAGAGAGTCTAAGCTTTATAACAAGGTAAAACATGTCCACGTGTAATATCGGCCCATATCGGCAAGATTTTGGCCGATAGCCGATTTATTTCCAAGTGCCCATATCGGCCAACATTATCGTTCAGTTGATATATTGGTCAGGCCCTAGTTATAATGTTACCTCATCAAAAGGTATTCACACTTCAGACTCCTCCCCTCAAGCAAAGTGTTTGTAATCTAAAGCCTCCTGCCTTTAATCAGGGAAGTACTGCGTTATGTCACATAGTACTTGAAATGGCTGTTTTTGACCAGAAAGCTGCAAATGTAAACAGTTTGCAGGACTAGGAACTTTAGACAATGCTATTAAAACACCATATACACAGTTTAGTAGCCAAAAAGTTGTGTAGTCAGTGTAGGATTGTGCCAAAAATCCCAAAATCAATAGAGCACGATCTAAACTTTGGCCGATCTTGATGATACGGCAAATGCATTTTAATTGACAGGACTACAGCCAATCAAGAGCGTGTGGTGCTGCAGAGGAGTCTCCACATGTTAAATCTTGATTTTCTCTGTAAATATTGTTCCTTTCAACACAAAATAAAAACTGTAGTGATCCTGACACCTGCTCTTAATGCCTGAAGTCCGTCTGTCTGTATTTCCAAACAGATCGAAGAAGATTGAATCGAAAATCCAGATTGATATTCATGGGGGAAAATATCGTGATTCTTTTTTCCCTATATCGCCCAGCCCTAATTTAGTGTTTAGCTCCACTGTAATGGTCTACTTGTCACTACATAGCATTAGCTCCTCAATGACCTCTCTATTAGCCTTTGTATTAGCATGGTTATTATTTTAGAGCACCATAACTATAACTTACGCTCGATGCTAATATGCTGTACTTATGTTACTATAAAGATTACAACCCTTTTCGAAGCACTGCTGTGTTTTGTACATTCATTAATCTGAAGTCAATAGCCATTCTTGTAAATATTTAAAGGCTTTAGAGCTAATTTATGAGGGATAAAAAATTGAGTGGCGGTGATGAGGCAGTGTGACCAGCGGAGGATTATTCACTCTTCAAATACAGATTGCACCTGTCACTTGTGTTTCCCGGCTAAAGCGCTAGCGTACGGGGCTTATTGACCAATTAGCGGTGGAGTGTGCTAACGCTGTTGTCATTTCCAGCGCTTATTCAGCTGATGGCTGCAGCCGAGGCTAGGAGGGATGTGGCGTACTTCATATTTAGAGACGCACAAGTTCCTCACGGAGAGAACTATTTTGGATATTGTTTTGATACTTTAAAGATTCTATATTATGCAAAAATGGACTCTTGTGTTATAGTGATACTTCCTCAAAACATACCCAGAGTTGTGTTTTGTTTCATTCAGATATGTTAAAGTTATCCTGGTTTATTAGTCTGTTTACCTTTCCAGCGCTGTCTTCCACAGTGCGATGTCACCAAGCAGCTACTTTAACAGCTACTTTTTATCTTTTGTTTAGAGATGGGCAATTCTAGTGCTCAAATTATCCAAATGTTTTAGTGTCACGAGAATCCTTTACCAATTAGCAGTGGAGTTTGCTAACGCTGTTGTCATTTGCAGCTCTTATTCAGTTGATGGCTGCAGCCGAGGCCGGGAGGGACGTGGCGTACTTCACATTCGGAGACGCGCAGCTGATGAGAGATGTTCACCAAATGCACAAGTTCCTCACAGAGAGACGCGTTGCAGTGGGTAAGATGGAGTCCACGCGAGCTGTTCAGTACAGACGCACTAGGGAGGTAACAATAACCAAAATATTGTGATACTGTATCGTCCAAAGTCTCAAAATAATATCATAGACTGCCATAATATATAGACCATGATCCTTTGTTTCGTTTCTTCCTTTGTGCAGACTACATAATAAAATAACTGTTATTAAGCACTTTTAATTCTTTGGATTATGAGTGTAATGATAATGATTCATACTGAATCATCATACCTGTTAAGGCAGTGAAAAAGGAAAAAGTAGCGCGATTTGGCGCTTTGTATGCGTTTGTATGCATTACAGATATTATAGTAAATAACGATGTAACGATACCCAAGTCTCATGATACGATATCACAACGGTATGAATCTCACAGTACGATATTTATTGCGATATCGTGTGACACCTCACGATATGATGTGGAGGCTTATGATATTACGATATTCTACATAATAACAAGACTGACATTCTAAAATGCTTTGACCAGTCATTTGGTACATTTATTATCATTAGGGATGTGACGATATCCAAATCTCTCTGTACGATATTTTCACCATATACATCTCACGGTACGAATATTGCAATATTTTGTGGAGGCTCATAAAATTGTGAATCTGCTACTTTTTCCTGTAAAAATGCCTTCACAAGACTTAATCCAAAGAATGAAGATTTCAAAGTGCTTAGAACAATTATTTCTTCATGTCGTCTGCACTGAAAAAGAGCAAAGGATCATGGTCTATGTAGTTCCCTCTGTTTTTTTAGCTATTTCTGCATCATAACTATTCATTTAAATAAAGAGACTTGTGATCCGATATATTGTGATGGTCCACGATTTTATTGTGAGAACTTTGACGATACAATATCACCATATGTCAGTTATTGTTGCATCTCTAATAGTAAAGCTGAATTTAGTGCAAGAAAGGAGCGTCTGGTGAAGTCACACAAAGATAGTAAAGGTTGTCTCACTCTAACATTCCGACATTCAAATTCACTTAGCCATGTTGAGTCAATTTAGAGTTTACCACAGATTGATTTAATCATGTGGTCTCTGAGGGAACCACCAGTTTCCCAAGGGACAGTGCTACTGCTCTGTCTGTTACTGTTGGTCAGGTTTATATGGCAGTTTATATATGTAAAAAAAATAAGAAGAGAAGTACAAAAATACAGAAAGTTCTAGCTGTGAGTTTTAAAATGGACTACCTTTACCTATATCATCAACAGGAATATTTCTCTGACTGATTAAGCATTAATTTAACAAAATAAAGGTGTGCTTGTGTTGATTATTGTAATTATATCTAAGTTAGAAAGGTTTTGGTCCTTGTTAACATTATGGTTGCTAGGTAACGGTTATGAAATTGCAAGGTACATTGTGTAACTTTTCTGTTGGAGGGTCCACCACCTCTTTGGAGATGGTATGGCTTTTCTGAAATATTTCACAATATGGCATTAAACCTTTCTATCATCATAGACACCAAAGCTGGCCAAGTTACAGGTCAGATCTATGGAATAACTGTTTTTCTAGGCATTTCTAGGCAATAAAACTATTTGTAAATACTAGTTAGGTAGAGTTGTTTAATGTCAAACTGTGGAACATTCGAAGCAAAGCAATGTGTGTGTTGCAGACCTTTAACCGAAAAATCTTAACTATAATTATGTCAGCTATGTTTTTAAGAAAATGAAGGCTAATCTGTGAACAAAATGCACTTTCCTTTGACCTTTTTCTCTATATAAAGCTGTATGACGTGAGCTGGAGGTTGCCGGTTCTTCTTGCACACACTTCATTCAGTCTTTTCCTCATTGTTTCTATTACTAGGACTGTCTGCATAAATAACAGCCAGTCCATCTGTATGTTAAGTTATTCCACTATATGGGTCGTCTCTGCGCCTCTGCCTATTCATTTAACCCATGCAGGAGAGTGGATTACTGCCTCAGATGACCCTCCCCTCCTCTCCTCTCTGTCTTCCTCCTCTCCTCTTGTCTCACTCTGTCTCTTCCGCTCCCCTCCTCTTCTCTCTCTCTTCCCCCTTCCTCCTGTCCTCTCTTCTCTTTCTCCCCCTTCTCTCCTCTTCCCTCTCTCTTCCCCCTCCCTCCTGTCCTCTCCCTCTCCTGTCCTCTCCTCTCTCTCTCGCCTCTCCTCTTCCCTCTCTCTCCCCCTCTTCCTGTCTTCTCCTCCTCTCTCTCCCCATCCTCTCCTCTTCCCTCTCTCTTCCTCCCCCTCCTGTCCTGTCCTCTCCTCTCTCTCTCCTGTCCTCTCCTCTCTCTCTCCTCTTCCCTCTCTCTCTCCCCCTCCTGTCCTGTCCTCTCCTCTCTCTCCCCCTTCTCTCCTCTTCCCTCTCTCTTCCCCCTCCCTCCTGTCCTCTCCTCTCTCTCTCCTGTCCTCTCCTCTCTCTCTCCTCTTCCCTCTCTCTCCCCCAGTCCTCTCCCCTCTTCTCTCCTCCTCCTCTTCCCTCTCTTCCAACTCCACCTCCACCCCCTCCTCCTCTTCTCTCTCTCTCCCCCTCCTCCTATCTTCTCTCCTCTCTCTGTACCCCTCCTCTCTTACCCCCCCCATCTTCTCTCTCTCTTCATCCTTCCTCTCCATCCCCCTCCTTCTCCTCTTTCTCACTCTCCTCCTCCCCTCCTCTCTCTCTCTTTTTCATTTTTCTTCCACTGACATTTATTGAAGCCTTTCACAGAAATTCCCCTCTAGCCATCCATTTCCTAAAGTGGAGGTAGAGAGAAGACTCACGACTTGTGTGTGTGTGTGTGTGTCTCTGTGTGTGTCTCTCTTTGTGTATGTGTGTGTGTGTGTGTCTCTGTGTGTGTCTCTGTGTGTGTGTGTGTGTGTGTGTGTGTGTGTGTGTGTGTGTGTGTGTGTGTGTGTGTGTGTGTGATTTAGAAGGCCGCTAAAACATAGCAGTTTTGGTCTATCTGATTGGTCTGGTTTTGCCATGTTTTTTTTCCTCGAAATTGGAACTTCCAGACTACATGAATAAATGAGAAACAAAATGGCGGAAGTTACATTTTAGGCAAGATTGAGGAATATACCGTTAATGAAAGGAGAGCTTGTGATGGGCTCTATTTGCTGCACAAACTATTGTAAAACTTTTTAGAATTTAGAATAGAGCTGGGCGGTATGACCAAAAATTGTTATCACGGTATTTTTTTTAATTATCACGGTATCACGGTATTTAACGGTATTTTTGTCTTTGGCTAAGTGGAGTGTGATAGAGTTGGTAATATCATTCCAACGTCTCGCTCGGGCGCGGCTCCGCGCACCCGCGCTCTCGCCCGTGTCACAAAACACTACACAGACGGTCCCTTTAGCAAACGCGCCTAACACTACACAGACAGTCCCTTGAGCAAACGCGCCTAACACTACACAGACGGTCCCTTGAGCAAACGCGCCTACCAGGGACGTAGTGTAGTGTGTAGTGTTTTGTGCTGCAGTGCCAACGTTACGCAGAGATTGGGGAGAAGATGCAGATTTTACTTTCTACTCAACTCGCTATCCTTACCTGGCTTGTTGGCTTGTTTGGTGTAACACTGAAAAACAGCCCCCGCTCAATCTACCGCTGTGCGACGTTCCGCCGCTCTGTGTTGCCGACATATGCGCGCACACACGGTATGGCGGTAAATAAAAAATTCATATCATAAAAATAAAAATTACCGGTATACCGGTTCAAACGGTATACCGCCCAGCCCTAATTTAGAATTGAAAGTGATGTATGTGAGCTGTGCATTGTATGTAACAAATACCTATCTCAATGGCAATTACTCTACTTCTAATAAGAAAACATTTATGACAGATTCCACTATTTTAAAAGAGACACACACAATTTTCCAGATTTATTTCTTTGTTAAACCACTACATCCACAAACCTTATGAAGTACACTAGGGCAGTATTCAGTATTCATGCAAAAGCAACTTTATGCAGAAAAAAATACGAGGAAAAAATGTATTTATATAAAGACTTGTGAGTATAATCTGCCTTTTTTACATAAAAATAACAATTCCTTATCCTTTTCTGCACTTGCCATATATAACTTAGACTTAGACAAACTTTATTGATCCACATAACAAAGAGCAAAGAATATAAATGGTAGCAAAACAGATAGCAAGAAACCAGTGTCAAATAAGGCATAATTGTATAAATATAAATGTACAAATCAAAATAAAATAGAAAAATAAGTAATAAAAAAATCTCTGTACACTGTATACAAGAGGTTGTAAGGAAAACAGTGCACAAATTATACGATTGACAGGACATAGGCTTATCTGTTGTAGGGAGTATTATCTGTTACATAAGGGTGAGTTGTTGTACAGTTGTAGGGAGTATTATCTGTTACATAAGGGTGAGTTGTTGTACAGTTGTAGGGAGTATTATCTGTTACATAAGGGTGAGTTGTACAGTTGTAGGGAGTATTATCTGTTACATAAGGGTGAGTTGTTGTACAGTTGTAGGGAGTATGGTATGAGCCTGTGAATCCTTATTATTTTAATAAAATGATACAAATGACACAAATTTTGGTCCAGTTAATCCACTGAACAGCTAAACCCCTATAGCCCTAAAATACACTGTACTCTACACTTTCCTCTCTATTTCTTTTCTGTTAACCCGTCCTCTTTACTGCCCCCTCTGGTCCCAGGTCGCGTGTACAGCCTGCTGCTCCAGTACTTCGGTGACGTCTGTAAGAACTGTCGTACATCCAGGCCTGACCGCACCCTGTACAGCTTCATCTACGAGCAGGTCTCCTCCTCCCACTGCAAAGACCCTGGACACGGCTCCCTCGCCTCAGACGCCCATTAACCCCACAGGGACCGTCTGCTCCACACAGCCAGGTTCAATCCAAACAGTGTTACGGCGCTACAATCACTTCCTAGAACACATATTATGCAAAAGTGATTTTATTTAAGCTGCATTGTGTCACTTTTCTGGTGGAGGGTCCATCAAATACTTTTCTCCGTGGAGATGTTATTGCTTTGTTTTTCGCAGTATGCACTTAAAACTTTCTATCTTCATGGAGACCAAGCAAGAACAAAGAAGTTACAGGTCAGATCTGTAGAGAGGCGACCCCCCTCACAGTCAGAATGCCTGTTTTTGAGCTTTAAAACCACCTGTAATTGAATAAATGTAAGGTAGAGCTGTTCAGTGTCATACTGCGGAACATTCCAGGCAGCGTAGTGACGTATCCATGGAAACAAGCACTTGACGGACCCCCAACCAAAAAGTTACATAGCGCACAATTTTATATTCTTGTCCACTTATCAAAAACATACCTGGAGTTGTACTGTATGTATAATCTAAAGTGTTCTCTGAGCTAAAAAAAAAAAAATCCTGGTTTGCATTTTGCCCTGATTATTGCATCATAGGTAAAATTCCAGACTTTTTCTGCGCAGTTTTTGAGTCCCTAAACCATCACCAGACTCATTCTATGGTTAAATTGTATTCACTAAGAGCATATGGTGCTGTTAGTATAGTATTCACGTGGCTTTTGTCCTTAATTTCTTTATTTTCTCATTGTTGATTGAGCCCCAACACCTACATACATCACTGGAAGCTGAGGTATAGTTTATGAAATGGGTTTTCCAAATGCAGACATTATTTTAAGTTAGAAAATGTGCAATTCTTATCCAAGGTGAGTACGAGTATTTTGCATAATATGTGTCCTTTAAATGTAAGTCTGGTTTGGACTGAGTGGTACAGTATTTTAGCATTAGTTCTGCTGGATTCATTTAAAACTGTTCTGCCTAAACCCAGCTCAGACTTCCCACAAATAAGGCAGCAAGAGTATTATGAATTATGGATGCACCGTTCCAGTTTTTTCTGTTCTGACACTGATGTTTTTGGCCAACATTGTCCACTAAATCATCTTATTACACCAGTAGACAGACATAAGACATCGACTGAACTGAAATCTTGGTCCATGAAAATTTCATTATCAGTGCCAATATCTATACCAAATTCATTATGTGACGGATTTAGTTAACTTGGTGGGGATTCTAACCATAAACTTGTCAAAACTAGAACGATGATATACGTGTGGTTCCCAAGTTGTTGCTGATCCTGTAGCCCTTGGGAACGACTTACAATCCTGACATTCTGTGGAACATTACAGGCAACGCAAACATCTCCATGGAGACTAGCAGATAGACAACTCCCCACAACATAGTAGTACTGTTTACTACTATTACTGTGTACATAGTGCAGCTTCAAAAAGAGCTTTTATTTGTAATGGTCATTTATGTGTCATTCTAACTCAAATTCACTTATTTAACAAAATAAATGTGCTGTACCACTTTAGTACAAACAAGGCTCACCTTTCGCAACCTTTAAAGCGCCTGTGATAGGTTAGACTACGAATTTGACTAAAACACAGTTAAGGTCATTATATTTAAGATTTAGCTAAAAATTTTGCGAAAAATTGTCTTATTCTTTTTCTACTTAGGCCATTTTTTTAAGGTTTGAAATTTTACTTCCTGAACTATTCCATAACTGTTACCAGCAGCCATGTAATAATAATAATAATAATAATAATAATAATAATAATAATAATAATAATAATAATAATAATAATAATAATAATAATAATAACGCATCAGTTTTATATAGCGCTTTTCTGGACACTCAGGCGCTTTACAGAGCATTATTCATTCACTCAGACCCGGTGGTGGTGCTACTATTGTAGTCACAGCTGCCCTGGGACAGACTGACGGAAGCGAGGCTCCAATCTGCACCATCGGCCCCTCTGACCACCACCAACACTCACACACACACCACTTTCATACTTTTATACAGTGGTCTAAAACTCCTTTATGTACACAGAAATGATTCTTTAACAAATAAAAATACAAGAAAACACCATTTTGTTCTCTTGTTGTGAAAGTTCTCTTGCTGTGAAAAAAGAACCTACTAACATAAAACACAATTTTGTTGAAATCATATGTAAAGTATCAGCAAAAAGTGTTTAGTTTTTGTAAATAATGGCACACTTTTAGATAGAATACTCCCAGTGTGATGTCATCAGGCCCGTCGACAGAAAATTGGGGGCTCGGGGCAAGAAGTCTCACAAGGAAAAGTTTCCAATTCTGAGCCCCTAGGAGTTTAGGAGGATTAGGAGAGGAGTTTTGGCCCATTGTACTACATGGTTGCCAGGTAACACCTATGGAATTCCCTAGCATGATCTCTTGATTTCCAACCAGGAAGTAAAATATTAAAACTAAAAAACTGCCGAATTGGTTAATTTTTACATTTCTTAGGTCAAATCTTAAATATAATGAACTTAAGTGTGGTTTAATTTAGTTTAGTTTAGTTAGTTCAACCTGTCCTAGGCGCTTTAACTACTTTAACTACCCAACACACACTTCTGCCTTCAGTAGGAGCCTCGTATTAGTGGTGTCAAGACTTATAGCAATAGTAAATCCGGTTGCTGTTTTAGGCCTTTTTAGTCTTGATGTAACGGAGGTAAATATGACAAAAGAAATCCAGAAACGGCCAAATATTAGTAATATGCATGGTGGTCAGTTTTCAGTATGATGCGGGTTCTTCTGCCATATACAATGTTCAGTTTTTGTAAAATCTTAACATAGTGATGAGTGCGGACTGAGTTACCATATAGTAGTCTATGCATGGGTTACACTTATTCATAAAATACAGTTAAATGCTGCTTTTTGAGATCTTCTGGGATGTCAACATTTGAAACACTAATAATCATTTATCCAATTAAAGGTGCATTGTGGAACTTTTCTGGTGGAGGGTCAGTCCAATGCTTTTCGCTGTGGAGATGTTATTGCTTTGTCTGGAGAGTTTGGTCACAGTATAGAAAGGTTTAATGCCATACTGTGGAACATTTTAGACAAGTTAGTAACATCTCCATGTAGAAAAGCTTTTGATAGACCCTCCAGCAGAAAAGTTACACAATGCACCTTTAACTGTCACCAAAAATGTGTTAAAAGCTCATTCCATTCGGTTAATTTGGGGAACAGATCATTTAAATTTGCACGTGATTTTATGTTTTTACAAATGTACCCGTTTGTGTTGATTTATTTTGATATTGTTTGACAGGAAAACTATTTAATAATAATCCATGAAGTAAAGAGTGTATTATATTGCCTAAAACTGTACTTTTAGGTTGTACTCTTTTTATTATAATTTCTTTATTAAAATATATCCTCTGAAGTTGTATGGTTTATTGGTTTCAAAAATACTAATACTCAAAAAAAATACTAGAAACTGGCTAAATAATGTGTTTTGTTTCATGGTAAAAGTATTTCTATTTGAATCAAGAACAATTTGCTTAATTTGAGGCACCGGTCAATGTTTTTTTAGATTTCGATACTACTGCATTAAGTATCTGTGAATACGCCAGTCCAAAATACCTTGAAGCAAACCCAAAATTCTTAACCCACTAACTAAATCTAAACAGTCAAAATTACTCAAATGAACAAAATATTCTTAATTCACGGCATTTAACCTGAAAATTTTTTCCGCGTTCTTCTAATTTCTAATAATCAAACTGAATTCATGGTCCAAGCTTTTAACCACTTTTTTGCTGTTGTCCCCTCGTCAAAAACATACCTGGAGTTGTATTGTATGTAGATTTTATTAAGCCAAAGTCAAGTGTCAAAAACAACAAAAAAACAGTTTGCATTTTGCCAGTTTTGTTGCGTCATAAGTAAAATTTCAGACTTCTACACAGGTTTTAAGTCACATTAACAATAGTATTCACGTGGCCTTTGTCTTTTTTTTTTCAAATTACAAAAAAGGGACATTTGAAACCATATGGAGAAACCTTGGGAAAAAAACAACTCTTAACCCACTAACTAAACCTAAACTGTCAAAATTTCCCAAACAAAAAAATTATTCTCAATTCTTGCAGTTTAATTAACTTAAAAATGTTCCCGTGTTCTTTTTTTGTGATAGCCCATGTACCTCTCCTCTCTACCTCAAATTGAATTCATGTTCCAAACGTCATTTATTAGATGAATTACGGTGTCTAAACCAGTGCGTGACGTGGATCCCGTAGCCCGTGTGTAGGCTTGTTTCGCTTAAACAGATTACACATTATCTTCTGCTCAGGTCCGGACTGGCATTGCCCAAACGAGCGGCTGGAGTAATTGGGTTTGATCCGTCTATCTCTCCGGGGCTGTCTTCTCGAGTCACCTGGATGGGAACTTTAATGAGGGGGTCTCCTGGAATAAACAGGGGCGTAGGACTAAGGGGGGGTAAATGGCGCTGTTTACCCGGGGCCCGGTGCAGAGAGGGGGCCCTTCACCAAATCTATAATATACATTTTTCACATAGAGAACATGAAGCCAGTCCCTTCTCAACCGGACTATAGAGCATGAAAAACCTCTGTCCAATTTGTAGATGATCAAACCACCATCACTAATTTAAAGATCTTGTGACATTCAGAACAAAAGACATCCCATCTTTTCCTGAAATATGTAATAGTTTGGTGCTTCAGTTGTTGATTGTGTAAAGAAGAGCACTGTTTCTCACATAGATTTTTCCTGCATGTAGATTTTTCTCCCTTTTTTACGTGTAAGCATCCATGATTGGTTTTGACTCTAAAGCCGCACGTACACTGTGCGATATTTTCGATGGTTTCACTCAGCCCCAGCTCAAACTTTACGACCAAATCTCAGGGTTTAAAAGTTCACAGCTCACGATTCATGTTCTCATACTATACAAACTACTTCAACATTGCGAAACCCTCACGAGAGGTGACTGGATTTCAAACAGGTTTGATATTCTTGTGACCTACGATTGGCGATCGGGAGCTGGTCATGAGGTATTAATCGGTTCTCGTTACCCCATGTTTACTACTACACGAAGCACGACACACGATTAAGCCAAAACTTGGGTCATGTAGATCCCCATCAGTTTGCTTTCTGCAGCAACAGAAGCAGATTCAAACACAATTTTTTGCCATTAGCCATTAATCTGCTAAACTCAGAGTGTGCAGTTAAAAATAAAAGTAAAAGGCTTAGGGAACGTGCAATTAAAACTGCACATAGGCTTAAGGAGCGTGCAATTCTGAATAGATACAAAACTGTGAAGGTCTTGCCTGTAAAGACCACCTTAAAGGTCCTGTTGGTGTATTACTTATGGTCATATTTGGTCTCTTATCTATTTCTGTTCTATGGTAATATAATAATATCATATAATTTCTCCCACGGGAGACAATAAAGGATTATCTTATCTTATCTTAACTCGTCCAGATCCCAAAAACAGTCGCACAAGTGAAAAATCATCTCAAAAAGGCCCCAAAAATCGCACAGTGTACACCCTCTGAATGTCAGTCACACCCTCTGAAATCAGGGAGACAGGATTCGGCTCCAGATCCACTCGTCTTTGTAAAGTTTGGTCAAAGCGAGTGATTCTGACTCCTCAGGTAATAATACTGACTCACCAAGATGATTTATACTCCGAGCCCACAATTACTAAATGATAATACGCACTATTCAATTTCTCAGATAATATACAGTTACAGTGGGGAAGTCTGTAAGTGCTAGTGTTCCAGCCAGAGGGTAGCCGGTTTGAGTCTTCAAAAAGTGTGGCTGTAGTAATGTAAGATGCTTTGGTTATAATTATAACAAGAAGAGCATCCAAGTGTTTTACCAATTCCAAGTGAATTACCAAATTAGTGTTTTCCATTTGAGAAAAGTAAACAAGACTCAAGATTTGTGTGTTCAACATGTGTGAATGAAACAAAACACGACTCCATGGAAATAAAGAAGAAACGAAGATGAAAAATCGTCCAAACTTTTGACTGGTCGTGTAATATGGTAAAAGGACAAAATTGGTCCAAACGGTACTTTCACTTTCACTATCACTTCATAATGAATCACTGATGTTTATTATTATTTTATTTTAATCTTCAAACCCTGCGCTAAATATAATCGGAGTTTACGTCACGACTCGGCGCCGCTTTGATGGCTTACCCCAAACACTGAGCGCTCTTCTAATTATTCTAAACAGGATCTCATTTAGCACCAGGCTCGGATTGTTAGCCCAGCGGCACTAGTCTTTTCTTCAGTGTGAACTATTAATATCACAGAGCCACAGCAAAGCAACTGGTTTTCACTCCATCTCTGTCAGCGAGCGCAGTCCCCACTACACAATGCCATTTTACTTGATAATTGCCTGACCCCATGTTCTCTGGGGCAGCTGTAGATGCAGACGCAAACACAGGAAATGGGAAAGCCCTGAGTAAAAGAGAGTCTACTGTTTTGTAATGTAAAGATGTTAACATATATGACGATAACAGAGCCAAAAATTATACTCAAATAAGATATAAGACATATTATGCTATTTTTTGATCAGTTATCATGTTTCCTTGTCAAAAACATACCCAGAGTTGTGTTTTTGCTTCATTCACACAAGTTTAACCCATAAACCCTGCATATTTAGGCTGTGTTCTTCTCTCAAACTCACCTTGTGAAGTGCACCGCTGTATTTTAAACTCCATAAACCTTCAGTACAATCATTTGGAATTGCCAGTCTCTGTTGAACTAAATCCAAATCCACTTTATTTCTGTAGCACATTTTACAAACAGAGCAGTTTCCTCAGTGCTGCACAGAGATAAAACAAGAAGAATGCTAAAATTTGGTCCTACCAGTCCTAAAACAATAAAAAATAAACCATAAAAATCATAAAGTAGAATTAAATAAATAAAATGAAATAAATAAAAGACAGAGGACCGCACGCAGTGTTAAAAGCCAGAGAGTAAAAGTGGGTTTTAAGACGAGACAAAACACTCCACTGTAGGGGCTGTGCGGACATCGGGGGGTAGAGTATTCCACAGTTTAGGGCCGGCTACAGAGAAAGCCTGACCCCCCTGGTTTTAAGTCTCGACTTTGGCACCACGAGCTGGAACTGGCCCTCGGACCTCAGCTCGCACGCGGGGGTGTAAATTTGGATGAAGTCCGAGACGCATTGTGGGGCCAGTCCATTCAAAGCTTTAAAAACAAACAATAAAATCTTAAAATCAACTCTAAAATGAACTGGAAGCCGGTGCAACAAGGCTAAAATCGGGGTAATGTACTTGCATTTTCCAGTTAAAAGTCACACAGCAGAATTTTGGACCAACTGTAAGCAGTCAAAAATGGCTGATTTTGGTGGCTGATGTCAGGAAAAAGTGCATTACAGTCGTCTAAATGAGAGGACCTGTGACCTGTTCAAATGATTTAGAAGATAAAAAAGGTTTAATTTTAGATAAAAACCACAAATGATAAACAGATCTTACAACCGCATTCACGTGTTTGTCAAATTTAAAATCACTGTCAATAAAGACGCCAAGTTTGATGGCAGACTGTCACGTGTTGTTAACAAAAGGTTAAAAGTAGCTGTTAACTGGAAAACTACCACTACATGACATCACAGGGTGGAACAGAGCATTTTGAGCTTTGGAGATGTAGACAGACTAATAATAAAGGATTACTCAACCATGTGAATGAAACAAAACACAGCTCCAGGTACCTACCTATAGGCGCAGGAGAACAGTGAAAGACCCCACACGACTTGGGATTCGCACCTACAACCTTTCTCACCAAAGCAGGAAAACTGAAGACTGGAAGAAACCGCTCTGAACTAGGCCTGCAAGTTTATGAAAAGGTATGTTCAAGAGGGGGTATTATGCAAAACTGATTGTTACAACATTGTTCCTTTGCCAAAAACATGCTTGAAGAGGTTTTAGATGTCATCCATGCATGTTTCGGTAATTTAGCGATCTCTCTCAGTCCTTACATCAGCTGTAAGATTTTGTCCAGTACTCAGCCCACAAGTCTACGTCACCCATACTCCCACATGACAATTCACAGTAATGTACAAAATATGATGCAAAACGGTACACAACAATGAGACTGATAGTGTTGTGACAGCGCTCTGAAGGGGGTTGACTTAGCGTGGAGAGCCCAGCGAGCATCAACAGCAAAAGCGAAAACATGGTATTTTCAAAACAACAAAAGGTAACGTGATCTAAATATGTTATGTGTTATACAGATAATTACGGAAGCCCTGAGCAGCACGCAAAAAAGGGGAACGTCAAGTGCTTTTTTTGTTTGTTTTTTTGTTTTTTTGGCACCAACAACTCAAAAAGTTTATTGTCTTTTTTTTTTCTTTTTCTTTTTTTTGCACAAGCAGCATTTTTTTTTACTGTTGATGTGACTGTTGGTAAAAAAAAAAAATCTAAAATCAAAGAGTGTTAAAAAAAAAGTAAAAAAGTGTTAAAACTTTAACTATGCAAAAATACTTTTTTCTGTTGGTGAAAAAAAAAAAAAAAACTCTTAGAAAATGGAGCCCAAATGACATGCCTCTTTTTTCTTTCTTTTTTTTTCGGCACCAACAACTCAACTTTTTTTTTTTTTTTACTGTTAATGTGGCCGTTGGTTAAAAAAAAAAATCTAAAATCAAAGCGTGTTAAAAATGTTCAAAAAAATGTAACTTTTTTTGTGGGGGGGATGGTTGATGAAAAAAACACACACTTAGAAAATGGAGCCCAAATGACAAGCCTTTTTTTTTCTTTTTGTTTTGACCCTAACAACTCCAAAAAAAAAAAGGTTTTTTTTTTTTTTTGAACAAGCAGCTTTTTTTTTTTTTTTTACTGTTAATATGGCCGTTGGGAAAAAAAAAAAAAAAATATATATATATATACTGTATATATATATATATATATATATATATATATATATATATATATATATATATATATATATAAATCTAAAATCAAAAAGTGTTTAAAAAAAGAAGTGTTAAAAATGTAAAAATACTTTTTTTGTAGGGGGGCTGTTGGTGAAAAAAACACTTAGAAAATGAAGCCCAAATGACTTGCCAGGGTTTCCGTAGTTAATACCCCATAGAAGTAAAACACCTCTTCCAAAATGATTATTTTGTGACATCAGACACCAAAACCTTTTATAGATAGTTAGAATACAGTTACGATAATATTCCCTCCTTGAGTACCAGAGAGGATGACTACGATAATGAAGAGAGACCAGAGAGGGAGGAGCTAAGGGGGGAAAAGCTGGAGGCCGTAAGCACCAATTATCCCTTTGTTTAACCCACTCAGTGAAGAAGGCCATCCATCTGCAACCGCTGGCTCCAATCACTCACCGTTGGCCATTTTGAAAGCTTAATTAGCTTATGTAATTAATGAGGAGACATGCCGTGTATACGATTTAAACTGATGACCTGCCATTTTGAGTTGTGCCGTTAGAACTGATTCATTAGGGTGGTGATACATGATTATTGCGAGTTTAAAATGTAATATATTTTCAATTAAAACCTCCAAGAAAAACAAGGCGTTGAACCGTAATGAGCTTAACCTTATGTAAACTGACTCGTATTATGATTTTGGCTGGCGTAGCATAAGTACGTTTAGTAATATGACTGAGAATGCATGTAATTACAAGATATTTTTAAGCATCAAGAATTCCTTCAGTTGAAAAGTTTAAAGATCCTGTATGACACAAAACTGACTCTTGTGAGATTTAAGCCACGATAAAATGTTACCTCCTCAAAAACATACCTGGAGTTGTGTTTTGTTTTATTCACACACATCTTTTCTCAGCCTAAATATGCAATGTTTGTGTATTTAACATGTGTGAATGAAAAAAAACACAACTCCAGGTCTGTTTGTGATGAGGAAACAACATTATAACATACAGTAGATCGGAAAATACTGTAATATGGGCCCTTTAATGCCATAGTGTGGAACTCCAAAGATCACACTAATAAGCTAACACCACAGAAAATCCATATGCTCGTTAACTGCTAAAATAACATCTAAAACAAATAGTGAGGAGTGGTATCCATCCAAAATCATTATTAAAGGGGAACTCCGGCATGTTTGAAGCGAAAGTCTGTTGCTAGAGGTGGTCGAATACTGTCAGAAGCCAAAAAATGGCACAGATCAGTGTTGCCTCGGTGGAGATCTCGCTGTGAGGATCGACTACTGACCGTGAAGAACAATCGAAACTGAAAGTTGTTGAAAGAAAATGGTTCGGGACTGTATTTTTTTAGTGTTTTCAAAAAATATAATTCACTGGTAAATAAATGGGAGTAGAAACGACATCGGTGATCGAGTCTTTCGCATGTGCAGTGGGAAATCAACAAGCTAATGCTAAAGCTGCTTATAAAGTTGTTTTATAACGTTTCCAGACACTAATGAGTGAACCAGGCAGAGTGTTTTGTTTGTTAGACTAGTGGCTGTTCTAAGATGGGTTAAAGTGGTGTTAAGCCTCTTCTGTGTGAAGCAAATTGGCGTTTTACGTGGAAGTTAAGAACTTGCCCCCATCACTACACTAGTTTGTTACCTTGACAGACTCAATACCACAGTGAGATCTCGGCTTAGAAAACACTGATCTGTGCTGTTTTTTGGCTTCTGACAGTATTCAACCACCCCTAGCAACGGACTTTAGCTTCAAATGTGCCGACGTTCCCCTTTAACTCCACTTCAGTAATGTTTATTGAAGTTTTTGAGTGCCTTCTTTGTGTCTCCAGTAAGAAAGTAACAATATTCCAATCTCTCAATACAATATTTTAACACTATGCATCTCATAGTACGATATTTATTGTGATATTGGACAGCAAAGGATCATGGTATATGTAGTTGTCTCTTTTTTCTCTATTGTTGCACCATAACAATGAGTTTGATGTATTGTGATGGTTCACGATATTATTGTGACCCTTTTGACGATATAATGTCACAATATTTGAGTTCCATTCCTCATCTCCAGTGTGTCCAGGGGGAGGAAAGTGACTGCCCTCCACTCTGCTGTTGGGACTGTCCGGACCACTGCACAGAAGAGCTGCCACCTGTCTGAGGATCAAAAGTACAAAGCGGATGGGACTGTTGAGTTCCATAAGCAACGTGGGTGAAGTGTCTTGCCCAAGGACACAACAGCATCATGCACTGGTTGTAAATGGGGTGGAACTGACAACTCTGACCACTGAGCCACTGCTGTTGTAGTACGTAAAGCTTAATCCATTTTCCAAATATGGATTATATGCCTTTATAGTACTTACAGTGACAAAACTGCTTTGTCTGAAATGTTTCACAGTATGGCGTTAAACCTTTCTATCTCCATGGAGACCAAACCACACAGCAAAAGAGTGTTCAAATGGACTCTCACCGAATCCATTTGAAACATTTCTAAGAGTTTATATGAGTCCAGTGTGTTCTAGAGGTAATTTAACATTTTTGGAAATGTTCATTAAGTAACACTGGACCAAAGTTCCTGTTTCACCCTGAAATCAAGAGTTATATGAACATTTGGAGAGTAATCCATCCCTGGAGGACAGTGCCCTCGTCAGTGCACTGCGCAAAGAGTTGGAGTGGACAAGAGCCCAGCTTGAAGACCAGGTCCAAAGAAACTTGGTTTTGGACCGCAAGGAGATGGGCAAAGAACAGGCCTTGGAGTTGCAAAAAATCACTGCTGCTCTTCAGAAAAAGGACAAACAATTACAAGACCTACATAAGGTACATAAGGAGCTCTGGTACTTGTACAATTCCAAAGTACAAGACCATGTCCAACTAAAACAAGAGCTCACCAACTCTAAAAGAGCCATGGAAAAGGCAAAGGAATCAGACTTGCAGTTGCAAAAACTCACGGCTGCTCTTCATGAGAAGGACAAACAATTGCAAGATCTACATAAGGTGCATAAGGAGATCAGGTACCTGTACAATTCAAAAGTACAGGAGCATGTCCAAGTAAAACAAGAGCTCGCCAGCTCCAAAAGAGCCCTGGAAAAGGCAAAGGAGAAAGAGTTGGAGATTCAAAATCTCACTGCTGCTCTTCACGAGAAGGAAAAGCCGCCTACAATGGAGACTCAAAGCACTTGTAATGATGCTGAGAAAGTGTCCAAGAAGGTGCAGGAGCCGTCTTCTCAACTCCCCACAGCACCAGAGGAGATCCGTCTCCTGAAGTTTTGTTCTGAAAGTCCAAGGTCACAGCAAACCAGGCGTCCAAAAGGAGCAGGTGTAGTGGAAGAGCAGAGGAGGTGGCGCCGGCGTCAATGGCGCTAAAGCACCTCCAACCACTACCCTTTACATGCATGAATAAAAAAATACAAAAAAATATTTGATATGTGTGCTTTGGCCTTTATTTAGTACTTCTTCATGTTTATTGTTTTTGGTTTTCTTCACATTGTTGAATTCACATCCCAGCCACATAGCAAACTGTGGTGGCTTTTTATTTATGCAGAAATGTACAAAAATGTACAAAAAATAATAGAATACATGATAAAAGAAAGCAAAAGATTAAAACGGCAATGACATGCAATGTTTTTATGATTTATTGCCTGTTGGAATCAAATATAATGAGAGAGAGATAGAGAGCGGTAGGGCTGAACAATACACAGTATCTTAAACATACTGATATAGCAAATAATCAATAATCACAAAAATAAAAATACAATACAAGGTTCTCCATATGAAAAGAAATGAAAGTGTTTTGAAAGTAGATGCAAAAATGGCAGATTTTATTCACTGTTTCCTTATTGCGTACTCCTTTAACCCAATTTGGTCTTGGTCTAAGTTTTAATTTAGCTTAACTCATTGTGTCCAAAGATGTAAATCTTGCTATGATATAGTTGGCGTTCCAACATACAGTTGTCACATCTCTTTATCTCATATCATGTGGCCCTTATAAAATGGATCAGACTACACGTTGCATTCAAGTTCATTCTATGGAAGGCTGCGTGATAGTTTGGTGCTCATATATAAAACATTATAACCTCAACCAACAGTGATTTTGTAAGTTTGGCCCCTGCTCCAATTGAGTTTGAGGCCCTTGGTCTAACAGAGCTTCAGACAGAGCATGCCTACAGTTAGCATCACACCCCCAGGGAATGTTGACCACATCAGCTGCAAAGTATCAAGAGTGAAAAACATGGATTCTTACTATGAGCGCTATATTGTCACCTCTCCACAGATCTGACCTGTATATTGGTCTAGTGCTGTCATCTGCTTGTCTCCATGGAGATACATATGCTTAATGCCTTACTGTGGGAAAATGGCTCCAGCGATCATACACAGTACACAACGAAAAGTGGAGTGTTCAAATGGACTCACAGAATTCACGTGAAACATTTCTCAGAGTTTCTATGAGTCCAGTCTGTTCTAGAGGTAATTTAACATTTTTGGAAATGTTCATTAAGTAACACTGGATCAAAGTTCCTGTTTAACTCTGAAATTAAGAGTCATATTAACGTTTGAAGAGTAAACGGATAACACTTTTTATGTTTATCCAGATTTAGCTAAACAACACACAGAGGTGTTTTATATTTACAATTTATTTTAGTTCATTTAAAATGAAATTCTGTACAAAACTGTTTTTCTTTGGTGGGAGTTTGAAGTGGTGAGTGGAGGTGCCAAATTAACACCAAAGGAAGTTGAATTAACTTCAGCCATATGAACTCTGGTAAATAACACCAAGTCAAACCCCCATTTCACTTTCAAATAGTTCAAATAACACTTTTTGTGTTGAAAACAACTTTGAAATATTTGACCCTGAAATTTTATCTCTCCAGTTTTTGCTGTTCAGACCAAGTTACAGGTCAGATCTGCTGAGAGGCGACTCAGAATGCCTGTTTTTATAGGTATTTTTGAGCTATAAAACCACCGGTAATCGAATAAATGCAAGTTATACAGGCAAAGCAACGACATAACCATGGAAACAAGCAGGTGACTGACCCCAACCAAAAAGTAACAGTGCAACTTTAAAGGACCTGTACCATGTTTTCGCATTTAGGCAGACTTATTGAGCAAAATTGGTTTTGAACTAGTACATAAGGACGCATGTTGGTGCAATTTTTTCACTTTATGGTCGTTTTAACGCACCGTTTTCTTTATTTTAACGAAACAAATGACAATATATCCTTCCTTTACTGTTGGTGGGCATGAAATGGGTCAAAAACAAGGACAACTGGGACATTTCTTGTATAAAATTCGTTCAAAATAAATCAAATGTACTGTCTCCATTTAATTCGAAAGCAGTTGTAGTTATCTTTACCGTCACTGCAAAACTCACTGCGGTGAATAATTCGCGCCTAAAACCGTCGCACATAATCCGTAAGTAAGACATCACATTCGTCTACCCACAGTTGGCCGTCTATTTGTAGCTGATTGAAAAATGCATGCACAAAAACCCACTTGGCATGCTAGGACAGATGCTAAACTGGCACTGAGAGCTGTTTACCCTGCCGCGTATTAAAAGGAATACACAATTTGTTTGTCGCCGTGCTAGGTTATGCTAATTACAAGATTATCTCTAACCTACTTAACCTCCGTACTTTGAAAACCGCAAAATCAAAGAGACTGCCTAAACAAAACAGGTGGCAACATTTCCCCTTGCCCCCAATTAATGCGCAGAATTAGCCCAGGGATTTCTCAGCGTCTGTGGATTGGCTGGAGTAGCGCTCGTGCCAGCAGCTTGTAGCTATCCTGCTGTGGTATGTTCGGCTGTGTATTGACATAAAAGATCTCCTCAGCATCCCTCTTTTTATTTCTTTATTTTATTAGTAGATATTTTTTCCATCCTTTTTTTTTCCATTTTCCATTTTTTAAGCTTTAAGAAAGAACTTTGAATACAAAAATGAACCATGTACAGAAATTCATACAATAATACACTAGGGTGACCAGAATTTCAAAATCAAAAACTGGAATATCCCTGTGTTTTTGGTGGTTGGTAATAATAAAATTGTGAAATGAGAGCGTATTTAAGAAAATTGTTATCAAGAGACCATTCATGATGAATATGTGAGTCATTATAGTCGCACTTTTTGTGTTTTGGTCGTTTTTACGCAGCTTTTTTGTATTTTACCTAAACAAATGACAATGTACAGTGTAAAAAATAAATTGTTGTCATTTTTACGATAAAATACCAGCAACTGTCAGAACTCGACATTTCCTTCATTTGCAGCAAAAAAATGTATTGATACTGTTGATTGCACAGTTAAATAATGTGCTTATTACAATATTTTACCGTTTAAAAAACAAAACAAAAACAGTACCGTTAAAAATAACTAATAATAATAAAAATTATTAATAATAATAATTAATAATAATACTTTTCCATTTTCCATGTAAATTTTCAGGTAAAACATTTTTTTAAATTTAAAATCTTTTTGTTTAAGGTACACTGAACAAAAATATAAACGCAACACTTGTTTTTGCTCCCATTTTTCATTAACTGGACTCAACATTCTAAAACTTTTTCTACATGCACAAAAGGCCATTTCCTTCAAATATTGTTTACAAATCTGTCTAAATCTGTGTTAATGAGCATTTCTCCTTTGTTGAGATAATCCATCCCACCTCACAGGTTTGGCATATCCAGAAGCTGATCAAAGCAGGATTATTGCACAGATGTGCCTTAGACTGACCACAGTAAAAGGACACTGCCTTCGACTGTTGCAATTTGACAGTTTTTTACTGTAATTTCTACAGACTTTATGTCACAGTGTATGCCTCTCTTTACTGTTGGTGGGTGTCAAATGGGTTAAAAATAGGAACATCTGGGATATTTTGTGCATATAACTGGGACAAATTGATGGTTTTGGCCAGGGACCTGCACAGGAATTTTAAGAGGCGTCTACTGTTTCCTGTCTACAGTAAAACCACTCACTTTGAGAGTCTTAAGTGTTCAAAGATCAGAGCTCTGTACTTCTAGTTTAGATACAAGTCAAAACTGTGTTATTATTTGTGAAATGTGATGCAATACTTCAGATACAGGATTTTTAAAAGCACTAAAGATTAGTGATAAAGTCCACATGAAGTAGATTCCATATCGCTAATCTGCAGCTTCACCGCACGCTGTCTGTGTAAACACATGAGGAAACACTGTCTTTTTACTTTCAAAGAGCGCTTCAAACTGGATTAACAGCGCAGTTTTATGGACTGGTTGTCATTATTTGCGGAGGACAATTTCTATGGCTAATGTGGGTGAGATGCTGCACTTTAAATGTACCACTTTACATTAGGGGAGTCATAGAGTCTTTATTTTCACTATATCCCGAGTTTGTATTTTGTGTCTCTGTGTCCGTCGCTTCTCTGCCCCTGACGCTCTGTTTTATCGCCTGTTACTGTAGCGTTGTTGATGTTTGGTGGTTCTGATCTGACACTGACTCCACACACGAGGAGCAGCGGCTTCAAAATCACACATGAAAACAAAAAGTCAGGTCGCACGAGAAGCTGCAGCCAACATCGGGCAAATTCTCCTGTAGTGTGTGGTGACCTTAAGTGAGGAATAAATTTGGACCACTGCAAACCATTTAAAATGAACTACTTCCCCTTTTCACACTTTTAAAACAGTAAAAATGAAGTACACTGCTTTGGAACTACAGATCTATAAATATCCTGTTCATAGGAGTGATTCTGGAGGCTGTGCGCTGATGAAAGCCAACGGTACAGGTCCTTCTAATGAACTCATGTACCTCTGCATTGGCGTCATGATCATATTCCTCTGTATGACTCTAGCAGCAAATATTTATATTATTCCCTTTAGATCGCAGAGGAGGGAGTCTTGTCAAGAGCGCTACCACATCCAGCTTCAAGAGGCTTTCTCCCTGTTCTTCTGCAAAAAAAAGTGTAAAGAAATGGGTGACGTATCTGAATTTGAGTGGTTGGAGGGCAAATGCTTAGCCCACTGTGCCGCCGCCACTCCCCTTCACAAGCTGTAGTAATTCTACAAATAGAGCTAGTATTGCCTTGAGGTAATTAGCGTTTGTAAAGAGTCGTTATAGCTCAATCAGTGTGCACGCTCTGAATGCTGAAGCACCCTCATGTTGAAGAGGTGGCGCCCTCACCTGCTGTGGAGGAGACAGAGGTCAAGTGATTCTTATGACCTTAATGCAGCAGTAGGATGATCAGGTCACAGCTAGGACCATATTTCTACACTTTGGGTTTGTGGGAGTGAATTCTATAGTCAAAAGGACTGTGTAATAAAGGTGGACTAAAGGCCGCCGCACACTACAGGAGAATTTGCCCGATTTTGGCTGTGGTTTCTTCTTCCCGAGTTCGGGGAGGTGTGACCCGACTTTTTGTCTCCATGTGAGATTTTGAAACTACTGCTCCTCATGTGTGGAGTCAGTGTCAGATCAGAACCACCAAACATCAACAACGCGACGATAACAGGCGATAAAACAGAGCGTCAGGGGCAGAGGAGCGACGGACACAACAAACAAACAAACTCAGGATAAAGCGAAAATAAAGACTTTTTTATTCACCTAATGTAAAGTGGTACATTTAAAGTGCAGCATCTGATTCACATTATCCATAGAAATTGACATGACAATTGAAATGACATCCAGTCTACAAAATCGTTCTGTTAATCCAGTTTGCGGTGTTATTTGTGTCCTCACGTGTGTTTGTTTACATCCACACAGTATGCGGTGAAGCTGCAGATTAGTGATAGTGACTCTACTTCCTGTGGACTTTGTCTCCTCTTTTATGCTTTAAAAGTCCTGTATCTGAAGTATTGCACACATTTCACAAATAATAACAACAATTTTTGACTTATATACTCATAAGATTCTCCTCGTGTCTGTGGTCTGCGCTTTTTGTTGCACATTTAAAAATCGTTTAATCGATAAAAAATAATCCTGTAGTTTGTAGCGGCCTTAAGGGAGAGTGACATCACCCTTAAAGCTCAGTAGGCTCTATTCACGCTTATGTCACAAACCATGAAGACGTCTGGAAACATCTGACAGGTTCTGTTCGTGGTAGTAAGTCTGACAAAACAGGAAAAATTTGAAAATGTCCCAGTTTTCTTCATCTCCATGTCATTGTAGCGTTCCGTTATGTTCGGCTAATCCACAATTACAACCATACCTCAGTTTTCATCATTTCCCCACTGACGCACAACTCTGAGCGCACTGGGTACATGCGATTAGAAGAAGAGCCCACCCAAGACTCCAAACAGCACATACATATGCAGGCTTAATTTTACCAACAATCACATTTACTTCAGTGGGTTTGATCACAGTAGGTTGAGCCCAGTGTCGGGAACTACACCGGAAGTCTTCATCGCATGTTTCCAAACGTCTTCCTGGTTTTTCCTTGGTCTTCCAAATTGCAACCAGTCAAGCAGTTATAGCGTCCGATCTGCAACCAAATCCCCCGTTTGGAAATCAGACTTGTCCCTTGTTTTACCGCAAAACAAATATATAGTGAAAGCAGCTCAGGGTTAAAATTAAACCACTATGTGCTATTTGCCTGCATCTAATAATGCACTGTTAGCATGCTAGTTGTTGTTAGCATTACCATGATCTTCTAGGAATGCTTACAAATACAAACAACATAGATCAGAACAGCATCTTTAACATGATAAAGCTGTCCACAGATTTAGCGTTGCATAATAAACCATAACTCTCAGTCCTGCATGACTCACCACACTGTGACTGTACGGACTGTCCGCTTTAAAGCCTCGTATTAATCTTACCCTCTTCTTGTTATTGTCCATTTGGTTTGAGAGCGTCCGTCGGTGTGTGAGGAACAGCCCGGGCCCCAGATCGAACTCACGCTAATGGGTTATACAGGAGAGAGGGAGGAAGGTCTGACGGGCTTTAGCTGCGATCCCATTGCTGAGATCATAGTATTACTGTATGTCATTTATTGGACATGCTCATTATAACGCTGCAAAAACTAAAATCTAGCAGAACTTTTCTCATGGAGGGTTTGTCACCTGCTTGTTTCTATGGATATGGCATTGCTCTGCCTCAAATGTTCCACAGTTTGACACTAAACAGTTCTACCTTACATTTATTCAATTACAGGTGGGTTTATAACTCAAAAATACCCAGATCTGATCTGTAGTGCGCTCTGGTTTGCTCTCCATGAAGACAGAAATGCTGTGAAACATTCCAGACAAAGCAGCAAATAACACCTCCACAGAAAAAAGGAGTTGACGGACCTTCCACCAGAAAAGTCACACAATGCACCTTTAAGAAGACTGGAATTGAAGAACTTTGATCTGGATTTTATTTGAGTCAAATTTCACTTGGCAAGTAAAATGATCTACCAATAATTTTTTGAACAAGACTTTTTTTACTTAAAGGGGAACTCCGGCACATTTGAAGCTAAAGTCCGTTGCTAGAGGTGGCCGAATACTGTCAGAAGCCAAAAAACAGCACAGATCAGTGTTGCCTCGGGGGAGATCTCACTGTGGTAGTGAGTCTGTCTAGTGTAGTGATGGGGGCAAGTTCTTAACTTCCACGTAAAACGCCAATTTGCACAGAAGAGGCTAAACACCACTTTAACCCATCTTACAACAGCCATGAGTCTAACAAACAAAACGCTCTGCCTGGCTCACTCATTAGTGTCTGGAAACTTTATAAGCAGCCTTACTCTTACGTTTGTTGATTTCCCACTGCACATGCAAAAGCCCAAAAGACTCGATCGCCGATGTCATTTCTAATCCCATTTATTTACGATTGAATTATATTTTTTGAAAAACACTCAAAAAAATACATTTCCAAACCATTTTCTTTCAACAACTTTCAGTTTCTCTTCTTCTTCACTGTCAGTAGTCGATCCTCACTTGTTGTTTGAATTAAAAGTACAATTAAAAAATGCAAAGTTATTATTTGACAAAGGAAGTCCAAAGGAGGATAGCGTATGCAGTCTGCTATCGCAACTCGGGCTGGTTCTGGCCAACACACTGCTTTGCTGATTGGCCGATACACCGACTACAGCTTCCGGGGTTCTTGCTAAATGCCGAGTGTATCTGATTTCTAATGTCGCTGGAGAGAAATGAAATTGAGCAGAGGCACTAGGTGGCGCCACATTCATTTCACCAGTAGAGATTGGAAATACCAGGGCCGAAAATGATTCTAGTGAAGGTGTATGGCCTTTAAAAACACAGAGGAGCTTTTCCTGTATTACCACATGACATCAGAAGGTGGACAGAGTGTTTTCTGTTTGAGAGAAGAAGCCTAAATATTCATGATTTGTAAGTCAAACGTGTGAATGAAAGAAGAAGCAACTCCAGGTATGTTTTTGACGAGGAAACATTATAACAAATCAGAAAATTGTGTAATACAGGCCGTTTAAATACTTTTGACAGCTTTGTAAGTGCTGTAAACATGAAAACTACCGCTTCATGACATCACAAGGTGGAATAGAGTATTTTGAGCCTTGGAGATGTAAACAAACTAATAATAAAGGGTTACTCAGACATGTGTGAATGAAACAAAACACAACTCCAGGTACATTTTTGTTCATAACACGGCTTAAATTTCTCAAAAGACAATTCCAGGTTAGGGGGGCTGTAAAAGTCCAAAATAAGGCCCTGCAGTTCTCTTTAAATGATCAGACTTGCTCGGTCTGCTGATGTTGTGCCCATAGGCCTGCTGCGTTTCGTCTCCACTGTTGTTAATATGATTTGCACCTGTCTCCTCTTGTGTGGGCTCTAACACTGAGCAGGGCCAGTCGCTCAGGTGCACACAGGAACCCGGAGTCTGCCTGTGCTGCGTCTCTTTAAGTGAATGTGAAAGATGCAGACATGCTTGATGCTTAAGGAAAAGTAGTAGATAAAGTAGAAGTCGTTAAATATATTTGTATTTTTGTATTTGTGGGATCGTTACATTGGAATCTGTTCAGTTGTACGTCTTTAAAGAGCCGATTTATATCCTCTTTTCATTTGTTTCATTCACACGTTTAACCTTATGATGTCGCTGAAGGGTGATACAGGAGTTCCTCTGCGTTTTTAAAGTCCATACACCTTCTTTTCATATGTAATCATTTGAATTATTTGTTGCCATTTTTAAAGGCATCAACAACTTCTGCTTATTCTAGTGTATTGCAGAGTAAAACAGATCAGTTGATGCACATTTTTTAAGGTTAACTACCACTAGATGACATCACAAGGTGGTACAGAGCAGTTTGAGTTTTGGATTTGTAGATAGTCATAATAAAGAGTTACTCAGACATGTGTGAATGAAATAAAACACAATTTCAGGTATGTTTTTGAGGAGGTAACAGCGTTTCAACATGACTAAAAGCTGATGAGTCAATTTTGCATAAAAATGTTATGCAAATTTAATTTCTTTTGCAATATACCGTAAAATACCGGGGCATGGTCACTTAACAGACCAGGCATTTATTTGAGACCAGGCGACGATTTGGGGCGATTAATTCCTTCCTCACAAAAATCTTGCTCAGGAAAACTGGGAAAACATGGTACTCTAAATTGTTTTAACCAGTATGACTATAAGTTTCTGCGAATTTCTATACAGACACAAGCGAGTTTTATTTTACAAAATATCTTCGGAGTGGAAGTTTTCCACATTTGAAAGCGACTCTTGAATTACAGAAAGTCCTTAAAACCCCCCCGCAACATGCATAAATATCTTTAGTGAGTTAAAACAAATGACAGAAGCAGCAAAGGGGTCAGGGAGCGAGCTGGGTTTTTTTCAGCGCTGATAGTTTATGCAAATGAGCCACGTGGTTTAATGTTTGGTTTGTGTAGAGACGACGCGAGCATCAGTCCTGCGTCCTGTTGTTGCAGCATGACTTCTGTCTTCAGCACGGACATTAGACTCGGCGTTTATTTGGAATCGGTGTTTATTTATCAAAATATACACTGGCGATTAATTGAAACCTGGCTCTTTTTTGGTATTTTACTGTCCAAAGACCCCTCAAAAAAACAATACACTACAATTTCATAAACCTGATGTGATCTGCAGTAGTTTCAGTAGCAGGATATGCACTTATTGTGTTGTGATAACACTGTTATTGGTGAATATCACATTTTCAAAACAATAAGGTGATCTAAATATATTATGTGGTAGCAATTAATACCCCTACACCTCTTTAAAATGAAATAATTCTCTTTTTTTAATCAAATCAGGCAGACTACAGCACTCTAACCCTTCTAACCCAATAATAACAGCTATATTTATTGAAACACCTCATCTTTTTTGTCTGTTTTTCTTTTTTTAATGATTATTCTTATTTTTACATACTTGCTTACTATGACCCAGATATTATGTGTTCTTAATAAAGATCGAATTGAACTGAATCGTCTATTTTTGTCAATTAAAAAAATGCCCTATGTGTAAATAATTTTGTAGAACTGTCAAATATTTACCATTCTTATGTAATTAAATACAGAAAACTGTGTGTTATAAGACAAAAAGGCCAAAAAGGAACTGAATTTTCTTAAACTTTCAAGCCCCGTTTCAAGCTCCGTTTCAAGCCCCATTTCAAGATGCATTTCACAGCTTTCAGGGGCAGTTTGAATGATAAAAATTGCATGAAGTAGTGAGGAGTTATGGTCATTTGAAATAGTGGGGTCACCGGTGATCCATGTGCGAGTAAATTGTTAAGTTGAGGCCCCCTAGTGTCTTATGGGCCCTGGCGCATCTCCTCACTCTGCTCATATCCTGATCCGGCCCTGCTGTTGTACGACTGCGAGCTGCTGTAGCGGTTTGTCATTTTTAAGTTTGTATACTGTATATTGGCTACTGTACGCTCTTTGCTACGTCTGCATTCAATCACACTGCATATTACCCACTGCCTAAAAGCAACCGGTGCCTCTGTACTTCCAATTTACTGCCACTGTGAGTGAGTGGGGTGTGTGCGTCTAAATGGGATGGGAGAAGTAGTTTTTCCTGGTCTGAACGGCCGGTTTAAAGCGTGGTTTATACGCGGGTGTCACAGATATATGAGGGGGCGTACGTCTTAGGCTCGTTCTCGATGTCATGTGATCTGCTGGCTGTAAAAGAGGACTGGTTTTATTTCTGGAACTGCCTGCTTTTCTTTGCATATGGTAATAGGGGTTTTTACATCGTAGAACTTTTGCAGTTGCAGATCCTGGTCAGAAGTTGTAAAGTAGCCAGATTGTACTCAAGGAAATGTAACGTTACTTCAAAATAATTTTACTTAAAGGGCTATTTTTTCTAATCTCTACTGAGCAAGATGTAAAAGCTAACTGTTAACTTGAAAACTCCCACTATATGACATCGCAAGGTGGAACAGAGCATTTTGAGCTTTGGAGATGTAGACAGACTAATAATAAAACATTACTTAAACATGTATGAATGAAACAAAACTCAACTTAATGTGGTAACAACATTTAACATGGCTTAAAGCTTGAGAGAATCAATTTTGTCCAATATAGGACCTGTGGGTAACTAGTGGTCTAAGAAATTAAGAATAACCGTACTGTATTTTTCGTTTTTTCATGGTTTGGGTGTTTCCTGCGACTTATACTCAGGTGCAACTTATATATAAAATATATCGTTTGACATGTTTGTTATTTTCACCCTGACAGTCATGAGGGGGCGCTCTAGGCTTGTGTGCCAGTATCTGCTCCTCCTGTTACTCCTGCACCACAGGAAATTTAAAGTTTAAACATCAACTTATAAAGACTGAGAAAGACTGAACACAAATGCCTCCATAAAGAAAATCATATTTTGCAGATTACAAACTGCAAGAAGTGAAATCTGCAGTTGAAAACGGTGATCGAGCAGCAGAAAGAAAGTTTGGAGTGAGCGAGAAACTTGTAAGAGATGAGTTAAAAGCAGCGGACACTCGAACTGCGATGAAGAAAACAAAAAAAGCTGTTACTGCTTCATGAAACGCAACCGCCTCTATCAGAGCATGAACAACAATATCTCAAAAACAGCTGCAGACTTCCACACTGAGGACGACAGTTTGAAGTGTTGACATGTCGGTTCTTGGTCTCTGATTTTATAAAATAAAATTACCCCCCAAAAATGCGACGTATATATGCTTTTTTTATTTTTTCATTATGCATTTTTTGGCTGGTGCGACTTATACTCCGGAGCGATTTATAGTCCGGAAAATACAGTATTTAGGTACTACTCATGTAAGAGTAATTTAAAGATGACACAATATCTAATTTATAATTTGAAAACAAAAGATTAAATAATGCACAAAAGCTGGTGTTTTCAGAGGATAGACATGATGATATAGCTTACTACAGTCTAAAACATGTAGTGATCGCTTTTTGTACCAATCAGCTGGTTCCATGGTCGACTATGAACACACAAAATAAAACAATAAAACCGTATAAAAAGCGTTTCCTTTTTGACCAGGCAGAGTGAGCACGTAGCGTCCCTTTGAAGAGGCCGAACTGCTCTGGATTATCTGGTGTGGCTCAGAGGAGCTGGTGCAGTCTGACAGTGAGCAGATCCTGGGATCCCCAGGCCCTCATGGTGTTGTCATGTTGTGGTAAGAACAAGTGACACATGGACACAGAAGCCCCTGAACGCCAGTGTCTGTGCCACACCAGACCTGTGTCTGTATATACTCTTTGTGTCTCTCGCTCTGTGTTTCTATCTCTGTCTCGCTTTCTCTCTCCCAGTCTTCTTCTCTCCCCTTCTCTCTGTCCTCTCACTCTCCTTCTCTCTGTCTCTCTCTCCCCTTCCTCTTCTCTCTGACTCTCTCCTTCTCTCTCTATACCTCTCATTTTCTCTCTCTCCCTATCTCCTTCTCGCTGTCTCTCTCTCCTCTGTCTCTCTCCTCTCTCTCCTTCTCCGTCCTTCTATCTCATCTCTCTCTCCCCTTCTCTCTCCTCTTTCTCTCCATCTCTTTCTCTCTCTCCCCTTCTCTCTCCTTCTCTCTCTCCCCTTCTCCTTCTCTCTGTCTCTCTACTCTCTCTCTATACCTCTCGCTTTCTCTCTCTCCCTATCTCCTTCTCTCTGTCTCTCTCTCCGCTGTCTCTCTCCTCTCTCTCCTTCTCCGTCCTTCTATCGCATCTCTCTCCCCTTCTCCTTCTCTCTGTCTCTCTACTCTCTCTCTTTACCTCTCGCTTTCTCTCTCTCCCTCCCTCCTTCTCTCTCCTCTCACTCTCTCAATACCTCTCTCTCCTGCTCTCTGCCTCTCTCCTCTCTCTTTCCTTCTCTCTGTCTCTCTCCTCTCTCTCCTCTGTTTCTCCCACTCCTCTCCTCTCTCTGTCTATACCTCTCTCTTTCCCACTCCCTCTCTCTCCTCTCCAGCCTTACACATCACTCTATCTAAACACCACTCCTTTGAAGGTAAGGTCTGAAGCACTTCTTTGTCACTAGAAGGAGACAGAGAAGAGAGGAGCAGAGAAGTGCTTCAGACCTTACCTTCAACGGTCCAAACATGAACAGGGTGACAGGACATGACCTCTGACCTTTGCACAGTAGCAGAGTGGCTAGTACCTTCGACACAAAAAGGTTCCGGGTTCAACTCCTGGGCCGTTCTGTTCAGAATTTGCATGTTTCTCTCTGTGTTTGGATCTTAACTGGCATAGGCTGAAGTACTCGTTTGTGATAGGCCAATATCTGACCAATCACAGGGCAGCACTGTGGTCTGGGTGAAGGTCAGCACCCAAAACAAATATGGCGGCCTGAACTTGATAACATACTTAAGCCTATTTTAACAGAAATACAGAATATATATATTTTTTATGTTCAGAGTGAAGCGCTTTGTGCATTTCTGGATTTGAAAGACGTCAGTGCTTTTCTCTCAACTGATTTTATTTTTATTTGCTAATTTTTGTATTTTTTTTTTATGTTTTTATTGACTTGCTTATTTATTTTCTGTTTTATTTTATTTAATGTGTTCATTTATATTGTGCAGCATTTTGGAGACTTTGTGTTGGTAAAATGTGCGATACAAATAAAGTTGGATCAGATTAAACGGGATTAATTCAATTTTTCTGCTTGTTCCCTTGTTCAAATCATGTCAAGTAACATCAATATGACTAGGAAGGGCATCTGGTCTATGATCCAACAGTACATATCATTCCTTTACTTCTATCTAAACCCCGTCACCCATCACAAAATAACCCCTGATGCCCAAACACCACATCTACATATACTTTCTTTCCTTTTGTACTTCTTATAATATATTTTTCCTCTTTCTCCCTCCAGTTTTGGGGGAGCATATTGTCCCGTCACGGCCGACTGCTCCAGCCTATGTGACGTACCAAAGCGCGGCGAGTAATGACTTTATGTGCGCTTGGTTTGTGAACACCCACCCACACCCCTCCACCCCCTCCTTCCCTGACTAATGGGGCCCCCAGGCACCCCACCACGGCGCATATCCGAGAGTGAATTAGACTTAAAATGTGAAGCAATCCAGGACTTTTGGTTGGTCCGATGATGGTAAATAAATATGTTATCTCAATTAGTGTTCTATAAAAGGAGGATTGTGTAGAGTAAAGAGTGTGAGGATCAAACAGTACAATTATGCAGACCATGGCCTCATTATTGTAATTATGGAGAAGATCTCTTGAGCGGCTTATCTGCTGTATGTCCTGGTGTAAGATAGAGAGACACATTTCCTGCACCATTTTGTCATCTACCCGTCCTTCTGTGTGGGGCTGGATGTTGTCTGAGTGTTGGGTTTGTCAAGATTTGTAAAAAAAAAAAAAAGAAAAAAAGTTGTAAATAAGGAAATCATTTGATATTCACGATATGGTTCAGAGTTGGTGTTAGTGGAGCAGCAGATTGAGCATTTACCGCTGTCATGATACTAACATTTCAAACTAGGATTTTTGGTACTAGAGAATAGACTCAATAATCAATACTGATTCCGATACAACAATGATCATTAAAAAAACTGTTCATTTATACATTCCACATTATTGTGAGTGAAGAATAATGCTGGTGCTGGCAATGAATAATTTGGATGCTTGGAGTACATAAGGTAAGTGAGGAATAACTCTGAACGACTGCAAACATTCTAAAATGAACTAGTCCTGACACTAAAAATCATTTACTTCTCTGCGCGAGCCTTCAGTACGAACTTTTGTGGGGATCATAGACTGTATAAAGAAGTGGACTTATATTATAATGCGTTCAGACCAGTGTGTCAAAAACACGCTGGACGCCTCTAGTTGGATGCCTTTGCATTTGGGTTTAGATGCACCAGATGTGCATCTTGGTTGCCGTGAAAGAACGGTAGAAAAATATCTGATGCACGTCCAGGGTGTCCATTGTCATTTCCCGGTCTTTTCCTGGAACAATGGCAGACCAGGTTGAGAGAATGGCTTTGTTTTCTATTACATAAAATCCATCATCAGAAGTGATGGGCTCAACGGCTGCAGCGTGCATATATTTATACTCTGCTAATGACACTGGTTTAGTCCTGGTGTAGTCCTGGTTTAGTCCTGGTCCAATCCTGGTGTAGTCCTGGTAATCGGCTCGGCGGCTGCTGCGTGTATATATTTATACTCTGCTAATGACACTGGTTTAGTCCTGGTTTAGTCCTGGTTTAGTCCTGGTTTAGTCCTGGTTCAGTCCTGGTGTAGTCCTGGTTTAGTCCTGGTTTAGTCCTGGTTTAGTCCTGGTTCAGTTCTGGTGTAGTCCTGGTTTAGTCCTGGTCCAATCCTGGTGTAGTCCTGGTAATCGGCTCGGTGGCTGCTGCGTGTATATATTTATACTCTGCTAATGACACTGGTTTAGTCCTGGTTTAGTCCTGGTTTAGTCCTGGTTTAGTCCTGGTTTAGTCCTGGTTCAGTCCTGGTGTAGTCCTGGTAATCGGCTCGGCGGCTGCTGCGTGTATATATATTTATACTCCACTAATGACACTGCGGAGAGTTTCTTGTTCTGGTGTTTGTGGCTCCATGGATACTAGTCCCTAATTGGTTGACACGGCACATCCAATGCCAAAAGTTTTACATTTTCAAAGCCCATGGAGCATCCACATAGACCCCACATGTAAACTGGACGCCTTGAAAGCACCTTTTGTGTGACACGTTCAGCTCCAGTCAAATGAAGCTCATTGAGGCTTCCAGTTAGAGGAGCGAATTTGAAGCCAGGCTCCATATTACAAATAGGAATTTATTTATGGACAAAATCGCGAAATAAAAACGCCAGAATCATGTAGAGCGGCTTAATACAAACATTTTAACAAAGCTTACCGGAGCAGTTACAGAGAGAGGGTGACTATTTTTCAATGTAAAGTCAAATAGAGCCACATTCGATGGATCTAGAAGTGCCCCCATGCTCACTTCCTATATGGAACACAGAGGAAAGCTATGTCCTTTTATTGTATATATACATTTAATTGTTCTTCCTCAAAACCCTATACTCTCTGACCATTTTTAATTACCTTTCAATTCATACTAAAAGACTATCCAGCTCGGCAGGAGAAAACTATAATGAAAAGAACAATATCAGAAAAATCGGTAGCCGAGTTCAAAGAAATAATTGAGCCAGTATTAAATGATCTGCCATGTGACAATGAGAACAAATTTAATCCAATTATCATGGATCAGTTTGTTGATAGGACAATGCTCACCTTAAAATCTGCTCTCGATGTTGCATCTCTGCTAAAACAGAAAAGCATTGAACCAAGACCTCCGGCTCCATGGTATACTCCAGAACTGCGATCACTCAAACAACACGTAAGACGCACAGAGAAGCTCTGGCGCCGCTCGCGCTCTGAGCAGTCTCTGAAGGCATGGAAGCTCTGCCTGCTCTCTTATAAGGCCGCTCTGCGAAAAGCGCAAACCAGATAATATTCAAACCTAATAGAAGTAAACAAAAGCAACCCCAGATTTCTGTTCAGCACTGTAGCCAGGCTGACAAACTCGCACACTGCCCGTGAGTCTCTTCTCCCCTCAAAGTTCAGTTGTGATGACTTTCTTGAATTCTTCGATTACAAAATTACAACCATTAGAGACAAGATCAGCGAAGCCACTCCAAAAATCAGCACCGAGCAAATCCAGCAAATCCAGTCCGTAACACCAATATCCCACATGAATCCTCTAACAGCATTAGACAAATTTACTCCTGTCGATGAGGTGGAGATTACCTCAGTCATCATGTCGTCCAAACCATCATCTTGTTCGCTCGACCCTATTCCAGTCAGACTCCTCAAAGAAGTTCTCCACCTAATAATAAGTTCCATCCATAACATAATAAATATGTCATTAGAAAATGGCTATGTTCCTCAGTCCTTTAAATATGCTGTAATTAAACTGCTTTTGAAAAAACCTATCTTAAATCCTGATGAACTAGCCAACTACAGACCTATTTTGAATCTTCCATTTCTCTCAAAGATTCTGGAACGAGTTGTGGTGAAACAGCTTTGTCACCATCTGCAGGGCAATAATTTATTTGAAAAATTTTAGTCTGGTTTCAGAGCTCACCACAGCACAGAAACTGCTCTGCTTAAAGTGACAAATGATTTGCTACTAGCTGCTGATACCGGGCTGGCTTCAGTTCTGGTCCTACTGGACCTCAGTGCAGCGTTTGACACCATTGATCACAACATTCTACTGCAGAGGTTAGAATGTGACATAGGTGTCAGAGGGACCGCCCTCAAATGGTTTAAATCCTATCTATCAGATTGGTACCAGTTTGTTAGTTTAAACCAGTGCACCTCTCCCTGCTCTAAAGTAGCTTGCGGTGTTCCACAAGGATCTGTGCTTGGTCCAATCCTGTTTACTCTGTATATGTTGCCATTAGGTAACATTATCAGAAAACATGGCATTAATTTCCACTGCTATGCTGATGACACTCAGCTGTACTTATCAATGAAACCAAATCAGACCGATCAAATCGATAAGCTCAGTGCCTGTGTGAAGGACATCAAAACCTGGATGACCCTGAATTACCTGCTCTTAAACCCTGAAAAAACAGAGGTCATTGTTGTTGGTCCTAAAGGTCAGAGAGATTCTCTGTCCGACCAGATAACCTCACTTGACAATGTGAGTATAGCCTCTAGCTCTACTGTAAAAAACCTTGTCGTCGTATTTGACCAAAATCTCTCATTCACAGCTCATATAAACCAAGCTTGTAAAACTGCATATTTTCACCTGCGAAACATAACTAAAATCAGAAATATTTTGCCTAAAAATGATGCTGAAAAACTTATCCATGCATTTGTTACATCCAGACTAGATTACTGTAATTACTGGGGGGAGGGGCTCCTGTGTTATGGAATCAACTCCCTGTTGATGTTAAACAGGCACCCACAGTCTCTTTATTTAAGACCAGGCTTAAAACCTTCCTCTTCGGAATAGCTTAGGACCAGGTTACTTAGTTTGATGTCACTAAGACAAGCTGCCGCAGGAGATAACAAGCTGGGGGAAGTGTGGCAACCTGAGCACTGTCCTCTGTTTCCTCCTATTTTCTCATCAGCATCACTTACTATGTTCTCATCTGTAGCTCGTTCATTGCTATTCACATGTTGTCCCCTGTCCCACTCCCCCTGTGGAGTGTAACTCTTTCAGATGCTTGATGACAGCTGGACCCCTCTCCTCCTCCTCGCCCGCCTCCTTCCCCTCCTGGGTAGCTGTGGCCATACCGAACTGGCCCACGGGCCTGGACATCTATAGCCTGTCCACCCATGGGAGTGGAGCTCTCCTTCACTGTAGTTCTCCCCGAGGTTTCTTCTTTTTCCCAGGACCCTGGGTTGGGATTTTTTCCTTGCTGAGAAGGAGGGTCTAAGGACAGGGGATGACTGGATGATGTTTCATTTGCTGCTTTACATGAATGTTGTTTATTCCTGTTTTGATATGTCTGTGTGTATGTTTTACTCATCCATATCTTGGAACGCCCTTAGAGGCAACTGTTGTTGCGATTTTGGGCGCTACAAAAATAAATTTAATTGAATTGAATACAGTCTATAGTGTGAAGCCATGTTGTGTCCAAACTGTGACCACATAGTGCACTTCACTTCACTTCACTTCACTTCATTGACTCTAGGTTTAGTGTTTTTGCAGCAATATGAGACTAAAGGAAACATTGGTCAAATACAACATAGTGCCAATAGTTTACACTTACTTTAATCCATACATCTTCTTATTATCATTTTTAGCAGGATCAGCAGAGATCACCCGCACCACTCTGTTATATTACCCCATGACAGGTACAGTTAAACACTCAGAGTCATTTCAGTGATTTAGCTCTCCACATAAGCTTATAACGGCCCCACTCATGTCCCACCCATATCGCTAATAGCCTCAGTGTTGATTGGAGATTGGTCAGGAGCAGAGTCTGTTCATTAGGGTGCCCGTGGGATCCCTTGGGTGCTGGGCAGAGGGAAGTGTTCCCCTCTCCTCGCTGTATCAGCATAGAGCAGCCAGATACATCTCCAAATGGGCTATTGATCAAACTATTAGACAGAGCAGAGCCAGGATGAGCTCTGGCCACTAGGGCAGGGGGAGTGGCTATAGGAGAGGAGACTGTGTGTTTTAGCTGGAGGAATGAAAGTCTTAAAGGAATCTAACCAAATACTGACCACATTTTTTCATCTACTTTTAAAATTTTTACTTACAGGTCCTATATTACCCAAAATTTACTCTTTTTACCTTCTCAAAACTGGAATTGTGTTTTGTTTCATTCACACATGTTTGAGTAACCCTCCTCCTTCTTCTCTCCATCCTCTTCTTTCTCTTCATCCTCCTTCTCCTTCTCATCCTCTTCCTTTCCCTCCTCTCCCACTCTTCCTCCTCCTCCTCCTTCTCCTCCTTCTACCCCTTCCACCTTTTCCTCCTCCCCACTTCCTAATCTCTCTTCTCTCCCTACTCCTCTTCCTCCCCTCTTCTTCCTCCTCTTCCTCCTTCTTCTCCTCTTCCACCTCTTCCTCCTCCTCCACTTCCTCCTCTCCTTGTCTTCCCCTTCCCCCTGTTCCTTCTCCTCTTCTTCCTTCTCCTCTTCCACCTCTTCCTCCTCCTCTTCCCTGTGTTCATCCTCCACACTCTTCTCTCCTTCCTCTTTCCTCTTGCTCCTCTCCCCCTCCACTTCCTCTTCTTTTTCCTCCTCTTCCCTCTGTTTCTCCTCCACTTTCTCACCTCCTTCCTCTTCCTCCTCCTCTACCCCTCCTCCTCTTCTCTTCTTTTTCCTCCTCTCTCTCTTTCCTCTGTTCTTCCTCCTCCTCTCTCGTCTTGTTCTTCCTCCTCTCTCTGTTTCTCCTCACCCTCCTCCACTCCCTCCTCTTCCTTCACTTCCTCCTCTCCCTCCTCCTCCTCTCCATCCTCCTCTTCCTTCTCCTCTTCTTCCTCCTCCTTCTCCTCCTCTTCCCTCCTTCCTCTTGCTCCGCCTCTTCCCTTCTCTTCTTTTTCCTCCTCTCTCTCCTCTTCCCTCTGTTCCTCCTCCACCTCTCTCATCTTACTCCTTCTCCTCTCTCTGTTCCTCCTCACCCTCCTCCTCTTCCTCATTCTCTTCCTCCTCCTCCTCCTCTCTTCCTCTTCTCTCTCTTCCTCTTCCTCCTCTCTTTCTCCTCTCCCCCTCCTCTCTCTCTCATCTTCCTTCTCTCTCTCCTCTTCCTCACCCTCTTCCTCTCCTTCCTCCTCCTCTTTCTCCTCACCCTCCTCCTCTCCCTTTTTCTCCTCTCCCTCCTCCTCCTCTCCCTCCTTCTCCTCCTCCTCACCCTCCTCCTCCTCTCCCTTTTCCTCCTTCTCTCCCTCCTGCTCCCCCTCCTTCTCTGTCTCTCTCCCTCCTCCTCTCTCCCCCCTCCTCCTCCTCCTTGACTTCCTCCTCTTCTTCTGTTTCCTCCTCTCTCTCCTCTTCCCTCTGTTCCTTCTCCTCGCTCTCATCTTGCTCCTCCTCCTCCTCTCCCTTTTACTCCTCACCCTCATCCTCCTCTCTCCCCTTCTCTCTCTCTTCCTCCTCATCCTCCTCTCCTCCTCATCCCTCTGTTCCTCCTCCTCTCCCTCCTCCTCTCTCTCCTCTCCCTCCTCCTCACCCTCCTCCTCTCTCCCTCCTCCTCCTCTCTCTCCTCTCCCTCCTCCTCTCTCTTCCTCCTCCTCCTCTCTCTTCCTCCTCACCCTCCTTCTTCCCTTTTCCTCCTTCTGTCCCTCCTCCCCTCTCTCTCCCTCCTCCTCCGCCTCCTCTTCTCTCCCTCCTCCTCCTCCTCCTCCTCCTCCTCCTCCTCCTCCTCCTCCTCCTCCTCCTCCTCCTCCACCTCTCTCTCCTCCCCCCTCTCTCTCTCCTCCTCCTCCCCCCTCTCTCTCCTCCTCCTCCTTCTCCCCCCCTCTCTCCCCCTCCTCCTCCTCCCCCCCTCACTCCTCCTCCTCTCCCCCTCACTCCTCCTCCTCCCCCCTCACTCCTCCTCCTCTCCCCCTCTCTCCTCCCCCTCTTTGCGGGTGTAACTGATCCCCTGTCTGTTGGGTGGAGATGTGCTGCTTTGTGGACCATGAGAAAATGGCTCGGAGTAAATGAGCAGCGTGAGGCCTGTGGGAGGGCGCCGTTCTCAAAGACGCTGTGGATGGATGAACACTGGAGTTTGTATTTTTCTATTTGTTCTAAACTCTGGTTTGTCCCAGCGCTGGTGTGTGTGTGTGTGTGTGTGTGTGCTCTGTACCTGCTCCAGACATTAAGCCCCAGATGACACTAAGCCAGACGTGTGGTTTTATCTCAAGTGAGGATTTTTGCACAGTAAAAATCTCTTATTATTATCTTTGGTTTGTGTGGAGCAAAAAGTGAACAGATTTTAGACTAAATCTACTTTTTACTAGTTTTTCTTATTAAAGGGTGGCACTAGCTAAAAAGTTGTTCTAACTTCACCTAACCCTAACCATACCAGACTGATATATGCAGCTCTCAGGATTCACACGTCATTCATGAACGGCTCTCACTGGACACGATCGGGAAAAGGTGGAGGGGGCACAAGTCACAAAAACTGTCATTGCTGTGTCCTTAAGCCAGACACTTCACCCACATTGCCTAGGATGAAAGTACTCCAGAAAAAAACACTATTTAGGTAAGTTAAATGACTTAAATTAAGAACATTTAACTTTATTTGAGTAGATTCAACTTGACAAGTAAAATGATCTGCCAGTGGAATAAGGGTTTTTTTCTTAATTCAAGCAACATGTGTTTTTATTTCTTATTTTAAGTGCAAAAAGTTGTTGTTTTTCTTATTTTAAGCGTAGCAAGATGTATTTTCACATTAAGTACAAAAAGTCTTATTCCACTGGCAAATCGCTTTACTTACCAAGTGAAATTTACTCAAATCATATTAAAACTTTCTTCATTCAAGTCATCTTAACTTGACTAGATCAGTCAGAGGGGCTGATGGTGCAGTTTGTCAGCCATGCTTCCATCAGTCTGTCCCAGGGCAGATGTGATTACAATTTACCACCACTGGGTCTGGAGTGAATGAAGAATGCTCTGTAAAGCGTCTTTGTGACATGTCTGTGAAAAGAGCTATATAAATAAACACACAAAATTTATTCTAAGTGTAGCAAGAAGTATTTTCATATTTTAAGTACAAAAAGTCTTATTCCACTGTCTTATTCATTTTACTCGTCAAGTGAAATTCACTCACATCATGATAAAATGTTCCTAATTTGCTTGTTTTTAAATCGTGTTGAATGTGAAGCACTTTTTCACCTTGAGTGTTATAAAAGGTTGTATAAATAAAGGTTGATTGATTTGATCTGTCCCAAAATGCACAAAATGCTTCCCTCAGAACCAAAATAGGCCAAAGGTCCATCACTGTTGCCATGCTTGTTTTGGCTCATTTGGGAGCTTCATCCTTCAAGCTCAGTAGAGTTCTGCACCAGGTCTTCACTCTGAGTCTTAAAGAGAGGCCTCCTGACGCTGCATCCCGGTGACCCCAAAGACTACAGGCCCGTGGTACCAGCTCCTCACATCAACTCTGGAACATATAATTTTGAAACAACTGCAGCCTTTGGTGAAACATCTACAGGACCTCCTCCTCTTACCAGTTCTTCTACCTGCCCAACCTCAGAACACCATCAACTACCTGCTCCACAAAGTCTACACGAACCGGGACCATCTGACCTCCCCTGAGAGAATCATGTTCTTTGACTCCATCAGGTCGACTCTGCAGGACAGTCAACGGGACATCAGGATCACAACTGACATGGGTGAGTATCTTTAACGGAAGGGGAATTTAAATACTGTCTACTAATACTAAATATTAATAAAATACACACTAAATACAATACTAAATCCAATCAATCAATTAAATACTGTCCCACTTTAACTGTATGTTTTAATTTTATTATTATTATTATTATTATTATTATTATTTGATTAAAAAAATTAAAATTGATATAGCATATTTTAGCTCTTTAATTCCTATAATATATGCATTTATTTATTTGCACATTTATATTTTTACCCACCATTTAATTTAATCATGTTCTTTGACTCCATCAGGTCGACTCTGCAGGACAGTCAACGGGACATCAGGATCACAACTGACATGGGTGAGTATCTTTAACGGAAGGGGAATTTAAATACTGTCTACTAATACTAAATATTAATAAAATACACACTAAATACAATACTAAATCCAATCAATCAATTAAATACTGTCCCACTTTAACTGTATGTTTTAATTTTATTATTATTATTATTATTATTTGATTACAAAAATTAAAATTGATATAGCATATTTTAGCTCTTTAATTCCTATAATATATGCATTTATTTATTTGCACATTTATATTTTTACCCACCATTTAATTTAATGCATGCCAATGTTTATCTTTGCATCTATTTATTTCCATTGATGTAATTTTTGGTCCTCTAATTACTGTTTTATTCTTACAAAAACAATGGATATGACAATGAGAAAATGTGTATGTGTCCTCCCATATCCGGGTTAAATCAGTGACTCCAAATGTTTAGAATACATAGGTGTTTACTACGATAAAAACAGGTAGTAGTAGTATTATTCTTTTGTCTCTAATTGTACAGCGTTTGACGCAGAATCTCAATGACAAATTAAAGATATGACGGCACATCTACACATGACCAGTTTTATGGGGCTGTTGTTTACTCCGTGTGCTGGAGATGGTGGAGGAAGGATTGGTATTTACTGTCACACCTCACTTCACCAAGAGACAAGAGCCAGCTGGCACCAAGACTGGCATCATGTTTACAACCAAAGATCTATGGCTCCTACCTGACAGGCCACGGGTCCACTTAGAATCATTACAGTGCTCATATTTAAAGGAAATATGCATGGGGACTTATATAAAGCTTCAGCTGCAGTTATGTTAAAGCTAGGATTAACCCTTTGCATAATTTTCAAAGTGTTTTAGAGAAACAAAAACACAAGCAAGTAAAAAGTAGTTGAGTAAAAGATGAGTTTAATCAGTGCGTGTCCTTAGAAAGCGTTTTCCACCGCCAGAACCGCCTCTTTACATAGAGGGTCCAGTCCACCGTCCCCCCCTGAAACACACAGCACAACAGGTTTATACAACATGAAGCCTCATATTCTGTAGTACTCTATAGTATACTGTAGTAGGCTGCAGTATACTGTAGTATTCTGTAGTAGGCTGCAGTATTCTGTAATAGGCTGGAGTATTCTGTAGTAGGCTGTATTATACTATAGTAGACTGTAGTATTCTCTAGTATACTATACTAGACTGCAGTATGCTGTAGTATCCTGACGTATACTATAGTATCCTGTAGTATACTATAGTACCCTGTAGTATTCTGTAGTATCCTGTAGTATACTATAGTATCCTGTAGTATACTATAGTATCCTGTAGTATTCTGTAGTATCCTGTAGTATACTATAGTATCCTGTAGTATACTATAGTATCCTGTAGTATATTATAGTATCCTGTAGTATACTATAGTATTCTGTAGTATCCTGTAGTATACTATAGTATCCTGTAGTATACTATAGTATCCTGTAGTATACTATAGTACCCTGTAGTATTCTGTAGTATCCTGTAGTATACTATAGTATCCTGTAGTATACTATAGTATCCTGTAGTATTCTGTAGTATCCTGTAGTATACTATAGTATCCTGTAGTATACTATAGTATCCTGTAGTATATTATAGTATCCTGTAGTATACTATAGTATTCTGTAGTATCCTGTAGTATACTATAGTATCCTGTAGTATACTATAGTATCCTGTAGTATCCTGTAGTATACTATAGTATCCTGTAGTATCCTGTAGTATACTATAGTATCCTGTAGTATACTATAGTATTCTGTAGTATCCTGTAGTATACTATAGTATACTATAGTATCCTGTAGTATACTATAGTATTCTGTAGTATCCTGTAGTATACTGTAGTACCCTGTAGTATTCTGTAGTATCCTGTAGTATACTATAGTATCCTGTAGTATTCTGTAGTATCCTGTAGTACACTATAGTATCCTGTAGTATCCTGAAGTATACTATAGTATCCTGTAGTATACTATAGTATTCTGTAGTATCCTGTAGTATACTATAGTATCCTGTAGTATACTATAGTATCCTGTAGTATACTATAGTATCCTGTAGTATCCTGTAGTATACTATAGTATCCTGTAGTATACTATAGTATCCTGTAGTATCCTGTAGTATACTACAGAATACTATAGTATACTACAGGATACTATAGGATACTACAGGATACTATAGTATACTACAGGATACTACAGGATACTATAGTATCCTGTAGTATACTATAGTATCCTGTAGTATACTATAGTATCCTGTAGTATATTATAGTATCCTGTAGTATACTATAGTATTCTGTAGTATCCTGTAGTATACTATAGTATCCTGTAGTATACTATAGTATCCTGTAGTATACTATAGTATCCTGTAGTATCCTGTTGTATACTATAGTATCCTGTAGTATCCTGTAGTATACTATAGTATCCTGTAGTATACTATAGTATTCTGTAGTATCCTGTAGTATACTATAGTATACTATAGTATCCTGTAGTATACTATAGTATACTATAGTATCCTGTAGTATTCTGTAGTATCCTGTAGTACACTATAGTATCCTGTAGTATCCTGAAGTATACTATAGTATCCTGTAGTATACTATAGTATTCTGTAGTATCCTGTAGTATACTATAGTATCCTGTAGTATACTATAGTATCCTGTAGTATCCTGTAGTATACTATAGTATCCTGTAGTATACTATAGTATCCTGTAGTATCCTGTAGTATACTACAGAATACTATAGTATACTACAGGATACTATAGGATACTACAGGATACTATAGTATACTACAGGATACTACAGAATACTATAGTATCCTGTAGTATACTATAGTATCCTGTAGTATATTATAGTATCCTGTAGTATACTATAGTATTCTGTAGTATCCTGTAGTATACTATAGTATCCTGTAGTATACTATAGTATCCTGTAGTATACTATAGTATCCTGTAGTATCCTGTAGTATACTATAGTATCCTGTAGTATCCTGTAGTATACTATAGTATCCTGTAGTATACTATAGTATTCTGTAGTATCCTGTAGTATACTATAGTATACTATAGTATCCTGTAGTATACTATAGTATTCTGTAGTATCCTGTAGTATACTGTAGTACCCTGTAGTATTCTGTAGTATCCTGTAGTATCCTGAAGTATACTATAGTATCCTGTAGTATACTATAGTATTCTGTAGTATCCTGTAGTATACTATAGTATCCTGTAGTATACTATAGTATCCTGTAGTATCCTGTAGTATACTATAGTATCCTGTAGTATACTATAGTATCCTGTAGTATCCTGTAGTATACTACAGAATACTATAGTATACTACAGGATACTATAGGATACTACAGGATACTATAGTATACTACAGGATACTACAGAATACTATAGTATCCTGTAGTATACTATAGTATCCTGTAGTATATTATAGTATCCTGTAGTATACTATAGTATTCTGTAGTATCCTGTAGTATACTATAGTATCCTGTAGTATACTATAGTATCCTGTAGTATACTATAGTATCCTGTAGTATCCTGTAGTATACTATAGTATCCTGTAGTATCCTGTAGTATACTATAGTATCCTGTAGTATACTATAGTATTCTGTAGTATCCTGTAGTATACTATAGTATACTATAGTATCCTGTAGTATACTATAGTATTCTGTAGTATCCTGTAGTATACTGTAGTACCCTGTAGTATTCTGTAGTATCCTGTAGTATACTATAGTATCCTGTAGTATTCTGTAGTATCCTGTAGTACACTATAGTATCCTGTAGTATACTATAGTATCCTGTAGTATCCTGTAGTATACTATAGTATCCTGTAGTATACTATAGTATCCTGTAGTATACTATAGTATTCTGTAGTATCTTGTAGTATACTATAGTATCCTGTAGTATACTATAGTATTCTGTAGTATCTTGTAGTATACTATAGTATCCTGTAGTATACTATAGTATCCTGTAGTATACTATAGTGTCCTGTAGTATACTATAGTGTCCTGTAGTATCCTGTAGTATACTGTAGTATCCTGTAGTATCCTGTAGTATACTATAGTATCCTGTAGTATACTATAGTATCCTGTAGTATACTATAGTATTCTGTAGTATCTTGTAGTATACTATAGTATCCTGTAGTGTACTATAGTATCCTGTAGTATCCTGAAGTATACTATAGTATCCTGTAGTATACTATAGTATTCTGTAGTATCCTGTAGTATACTATAGTATCCTGTAGTATACTATAGTATTCTGTAGTATCTTGTAGTATACTATAGTATCCTGTAGTATACTATAGTATCCTGTAGTATACTATAGTATCCTGAAGTATCCTGTAGTATACTATAGTATCCTGTAGTATACTATAGTATCCTGTAGTATCCTGTAGTATACTACAGAATACTGTAGTATACTACAGGATACTATAGGATACTACAGGATACTATAGTATACTACAGGATACTACAGAATACTATAGTATACTACAGGATACTATAGTATACTACAGGATACTACAGGATACTATAGTATACTACAGAATACTATAGTATACTACAGGATACTATAGTATACTACAGGATACTATAGTATACTACAGGATCCTGTAGTATACTATAGTATCCTGTAGTATACTATAGGATACTACAGGATACTATAGGACTGTAGTATACTATAGTATCCTGTAGTATACTATAGTATTCTGTAGTATCCTGTAGTATACTATAGTATCCTGTAGTATACTATAGTATGCTGTAGTATCCTGTAGTATACTATAGTATCCTGTAGTATACTATAGTATCCTGTAGTATCCTGTAGTATACTATAATATCCTGTAGTATACTATAGTATTCTGTAGTATCCTGTAGTGTACTATAGTATCCTGTAGTATACTATAGTATCTTGTAGTAGTATACTATAGTATCCTGTAGTATACTATAGTATCCTGTAGTATACTATAGTATCCTGTAGTATACTATAGTATTCTGTAGTATACTATAGTATCCTGTAGTATCCTATACTATACTATAGTATCCTATACTATACTATACTATCCTGTAGTATACTATAGTATACTATAATATCCTGTAGTATCCTATACTATACTATAGTACCCTGTAGTATACTATAGTATCCTATACTATAGTATCCTGTAGTATCCTGTAGTATCCTATACTATACTATAGTATCCTGTACTATACTGTAGCAGGCTACAGAGGCCCCTCCAGAGTGAGGCCGGTGCATTTACATCCATGGGCCATTGTCGCGGGCTAAAGGCACTGACCCGTAGGACTATAATCAAATCTCGTATTATACATCCAGGCACAGACCGAACTCGAGGCTCGTGATGTCGCAGCTGAACACGAGCCTCCCGCGGACCAGCAGCTCCACGCGCCTCCTCTCGCGAGTCTCCTTCAGCGCGCACCTGTATCCGCGCGCGGCTAGCGCGGCTGCGCACAAACACACGTTAGCTAAACCTAAAGGTAAAGCTAAAGTTACAGCTAAAGCTAAAGGTAAAGCAGACCTTTGTGCTGGTCTAATAAGTGACTGCTCTTACCCTGGATGCCCTGCAGCCGGTAGGTCCGGTGCTGCACGAGCCCACAGGACTCGTAGGGCCCGTACAGCACCGTCACGAGCGCCTCCTGCTCGCTCATCGTTTGTTGTCGGTTGCCTTGGCAACGCTTTAGCTGTCCTACAGATAAGATGTCGTCTACAGACAGTAGCTTAATTTAAAGTGCACATATTATGATTTTGAGAACCCGTAGCCCACTTAGTTATGGTATAATGCGGATAATGTGGTGCTGTACCTGAACTTAAATGAGGTAAATTCAATGAAATCACAAAAAGAGCTTTTCATTGTAATATCATCTTTATTATAGGTGTAATGCTGCCATAGCTTATTCTGCTCTTTATATGTACATTGTACTTTTAACACAGAGGCTGCACTTCAGCCCCTCACACTGTGTCTTGTATTGCAAAATAAATACACTTTGATTGTTGCTAATCTAATACATAGTTGTAGGCTCACAAACCTACTTAACACTTTCTAGAACATCATTGTCACACAGGAAGTAGCTCCCTGTTTATAAGCACAGTATCTGTCTCATTTGAGTTCTTCAACTCAGTAATAACATTATTATTGCACATAAACAAACTGTACAAAAAGACAGCACACAAATTGCATAGAACTTATAGTTCCACATAAATAAGAATATGATAGCCGCATGCACTCAATAGGCTGAATACAGTTTAGTGGTCTCATAAGAATAAAATAATGCCATTATTGTATGAATAAATATTGTACCTCTTAATAATAAACCTGCTTTAACCTAGCAGTAAGTATATTATATTTTAACATTACAGTATATTTAAATACAGTTACTCTGACTTGAACAACACATAGAGTTTCTCATATATAGGCTATAGGCTATAATGCTTTTGTCAAGTTATATTACCATTTTACTGAATCTACATCCATATTGACTCTGTTTATTAACATTTATTTGATTCCAAACTTGAAAGTACTTTTACTACTCATTGCACAATGTAAGTACCACTGATTCACATAGAACGTAGTCATAGTGTATCATTAAGTGCACTTATATGGTTAGCTAGTCCCTGTCCTCAGTGCCCTCCTCCCTGTGCTGAGCTCTTCTTCGCTGCCTTCACCACCTCTTTGGGCAGAGGCGCCTGGTTCTTGACGGGTTCCTCTGCTCTGGATGTGGTGCTTCCCTTGCTCTCCACACTCTGACCCTGTTTGCTTTGTCTTTGTGCACTTGTGTTGGAGATACCAGGTTTGCAGGTAGGTTTGGAGATGGTGCACAGGTCCCTCATGTCCACCAGGGCCTGCTCCACAGCTTTGGAAAAGTTGGTGGAGCAGGTCTGGGGGCTGTCGTAGAAGCTGGAGATGCAGAAGATGATGTGGTCCGACTTGGGGTTGTAGCACGCTCCATACCCATTTGGGACCACTGGACCATAGCAGCAGAACATCTCCACTGTGGTGGGAACCTGGTGAGAAACAGCCATAGTTGAGTTAAGGGCATAGATAAAAAAAAAAAGAGGAACTCTATCGGCTCCATCAGCAGTGCGCCTCGTCATTTGGTCTTAAAATATCTGTGTTAACCTCTGCATGATCCTGGTGTCTTTATTTTGCTTTACTTATTTTGTACATAAGTAAATTCCATCCATCCATCCATCTTCTTCCGCTTATCCGGGGCCGGGTCGCGGGGGCAGCAGTCTAAGCAGGGGCTCCCAAGCTTCCTTCTCCCCAGCCACTTCGTCCAGCTCCTCCGGACGGACCCCGAGGCGTTCCCAGGCCAGCCGAGAGACATAGTCCCTCCAGCGTGTCCTGGGTCTTCCCCGGGGCCTCCTACCGGTGGGACATGCCCGGAACACCTCCCGAGGGAGGTGTCTAGGAGGCATCCGGACTAGATGCCCGAGCCACCTCAGCTGGCTCCTCTCGACGTGGAGGAGCAGCGACTCTACTCCGAGCTCCTCCCGTGTGACCGAGCTCCTCACCCTATCTCTAAGGGAGCGCCCGGCCACTCTGCGGAGGAAACTCATTTCGGCCGCTTGTATCCGCGATCTTGTCCTTTCGGTCATTACCCAGAGCTCATGACCATAGGTGAGGGTAGGAACGTAGATTGACCGGTAAATCGAGAGCTTCGCCTTTCGGCTCAGCTCCCTCTTCACCACAACGGTCCGATACAGCGACTGCATCACTGCCGACGCCGCACCGATCCGCCTGTCAATCTCACGCTCCATCCTCCCCTCACTCGTGAACAAGACCCCGAGATACTTGAACTCCTCCACTTGAGGCAGAGACTCCCCACCCACCCGGAGAGGGCAATCCACCTTTTTCCGGTCGAGAACCATGGCCTCGGATTTGGAACAGCTGATTCTCATCCCAGCCGCTTCACACTCGGCTGCAAACCGCCCCAGTGCACGCTGCAGGTCCTGGTTCGATGGAGCCAACAGGACAACATCATCCGCAAAAAGCAGCGATGAAATCCTGTGGCTCCCAAACTGGACCCCCTCCGGCCCCTGGCTGCGCCTAGAAATTCTGTCCATAAATACAATGAACAGAACCGGTGACAAAGGGCAGCCCTGGCGGAGTCCAACATGCACCGGGAACAGGTCTGACTTACTGCCGGCAATGCGAACACAGCTCCTGCTCCGGTCATACAGGGACCGGACAGCCCTTAGCAAAGGGCCCCGGACCCCATACTCCAGGAGCACCCCCCACAGGGCACCACGAGGGACACGGTCGAATGCCTTCTCCAAGTCCACAAAACACATGTGGACTGGTTGGGCAAACTCCCATGAACCCTCGAGCACCCGATGGAGGGTGTAGAGCTGGTCCAGTGTTCCACGACCAGGCCGAAAACCACACTGCTCCTCTTGAATCCGAGGTTCGACTATCGGCCGAACTCTCCTCTCCAGTACCCTGGCATAGACTTTACCGGGGAGGCTGAGGAGTGTGATTCCCCTGTAGTTGGAACACACCCTCCGGTCCCCCTTTTTATACAGAGGGACCACCACCCCGGTCTGCCAGTCCAAAGGTACTGTTCCCAACCGCCACGCGATGTTGCAGAGGCGTGTCAGCCAAGACAGCCCCACAACACCCAGAGACTTAAGGTACTCAGGACGGATCTCATCCACCCCCGGAGCCTTGCCACCGAGGAGCTTTCCAACCACCTCAGTGACTTCGGCCAGGGTGATGGATGAGTCCCCAGCCTCGGCCTCCTCTTCGGAGGACGTGACGGTGGGATTGAGGAGATCCCCAAAGTATTCCTTCCACCGCCCGACAACATCCTCAGTCGAGGTCAGCAGCCCTCCCCCCGCACTGTAAACAGTGTTGGTGAAGGACCGCTTCCCCCTCCTAAGGCGCCGGACGGTTTGCCAGAATTTCCTTGGGGCCGTCCGATAGTCCTCCTCCATGGCCTCCCCGAACTCCTCCCAGACCCGAGTTTTTGCCTCTGCAACCGCCCGGGCTGCAGCACGCTTGGCCCGACGGTACCCGTCAGCTGCCTCAGGAGTCCACCGGGCCAGTAAGGCCCGGTAGGACTCCTTCTTCAGCTTGACGGCATCCCTTACTTCCGGTGTCCACCACCGAGTTCGGGGATTGCCGCCGCGACAGGCACCGCAGACCTTACGGCCACAGCTACGAACAGCTGCATCGACAATGGAGGCCGAGAACGAAGCCCACTCAGGCTCCAAGTCCCCAGCCTCCCTCGGGATCTGGGAGAAGCTCTCCCGGAGGTGTGAGTTGAAGGCCGCACTGACAGACGGTTCCGCCAGACGTTCCCAGCAGACCCTCACGATACGCTTGGGCCTGCCAGGTCTTTCCAGCTTCCTCCTCCGCCAGCGGACCCAACTCACCACCAGGTGGTGATCAGTTGACAGCTCTGCCCCTCTCTTCACCCGAGTGTCCAAGACACACGGCCGGAGGTCAGATGACACGACAACAAAGTCGATCATCGACCTCCGGCCTAAAATCCTGGTGCCACGTGCACCGATGGACCCCCTTGTGCTCGAACATGGTGTTTGTTATGGACAAACTGTGACTAGCACAGAAGTCCAATAACAGAACACCGCTCGGGTTCAGATCAGGGAGGCCGTTCCTCCCAATCACCCCTCTCCAAGTGTCACTGTCGTTGCCCACGTGGGCGTTGAAGTCCCCCAGTAGAACAACGGAGTCCCCGGTCGGCGCACTGTCCAGTACCCCTCCCAGAGACTCCAAGAAGGCCGGGTACTCTGCACTGCTGTTCGGCCCATAGGCCGACACCACAGTGAGAGACCTGTCCCCGACCCGAAGGCGCAGGGACGCGACCCTCTCGTTCACCGGGGTAAACTCCAACACGCAGCGGCTGAGCTGTGGGGCTATAAGCAGGCCCACACCAGCTCGCCGCCGCTCCCCGCGGCCAACGCCAGAGAAATGGAGAGACCAACCCCTCTCAAGGAGTTGGGTTCCAGAGCCCAAGCTGTGCGTGGAGGTGAGGCCGACTATATCTAGCCGGTAACACTCCACCTCCCGCACAAGCTCAGGCTCCTTCCCCCCCAGCGAGGTGACATTCCATGTCCCCAGAGCTAGTCTCCATGTCCAGAGATCTGGTCGCCGAGGGCCCCGCCTTCGACTGCCGCCCAGATCTCTCTGCACCCGGCCCCTATGGCTCCTCCCGCGGATGGTGGGTCCAGGGGAGGGCGGTCCCACGTCGCTCCTTCGGGCTGTGCCCGGCCGGGCCCCGTGGGGAAAGGCCCGGCCACCAGGCGCTCGCCCACGTGCACCCACCCCAGGCCTGGCTCCAGGCTTTCCGGGCGACGTCACTGACCTCGATTTTTGTGTCATCATAGGGGTCTTCTGAACCGCTCTTCGTCTGACCCGTCCCCCCGGACCTGTTTGCCTTGGGTGACCCTACCAGGGGCATAAAGCCCCCGACAACATAGCTCCTGGGATCATTCGGGTACTCAAACCCCTCCACCACGTTAAGGTGGCGGTTCAAGGAGAGGATAAGTAAATTCCTATTCCTAATATGGAACTCGGCTCCAAATTCACTCCTATAACTTCTAGCCATGGTGAACTTCATTAGACTGGAGCTGAACACTGAGGGTGACGTCACACTCCCTTAATCCACTTCTTTATACAGTCTAAAGTCGGGGTGTAGATGATATGGTGATACAAAATTTAATTGGCAAGTCAGTTAATCAGCAAGATGGATCCTTGTTGGCAGCCTCCTGCTTGGTCCTGGCCAACCAGTGGTTCAGACCAGTGACAGCTGCTGTTTGGGTGGAAGCCAAAGATGAAGCGCTTAAATGAGCCAAATTTAGATTTTTTGGTCTTGTTCCGGTGTTGTGATCAGCTTGGAGCATTCGTTTGAATGTCCAGATTGCGTTCAGTAAGAGCCATCCCAGATTAATAATGTGTAGAACTCATGCCAGAATGGTACATATACAGTATCTCTCTTGTGTTAGCCAGGTTAGTTTAATACAGCTCCAGGCTCAAACACACTTTTCTCTACTCCCTACTACAATTTATGACCGAGTGACAGCTCAAAACAAGATCACTTTTATAACTTAAAGTAAATGGAACTCATTACAGTGAACATTTTAAGCCTTTGTAAGTCTTTTGTTATTTATGTTTTTGATGTTTCTATATAGCCACACTTACTGTGAGTATTAATACAAAAGTAGCAATGGCTTTGGGGTTAGTTTTCAGCGTATGATCATTGTCCTTTTGCAAAAGACACAAGTGTGTGGTGGGAGAGGCCATAGTGCAGATTGGCAGCCTGTATTCCACCAGTCTGCCCCAGGGCAGCTGTGGCTACAGAAGTAACTTAGCACCACTGAGGGTGGAGAGAATGACTACAGACAGAGGAGCACTCTGAGAGGCTTGTCAAGCTCATAAGTAGAATACAAATGTAAGACATTGCTATATTAAGCTAAGAGGCATATTGAGTAAAGTGTTTTTTTTGTTGTTGTTGTTGTTAATTGTTTGTGAAAGTTAAATATTTCTTTGTATGCCCCACAGCTCAGTATGAAAGAGTCCTACCTGGCTGGTGGAGAGGATGAACTGGTTACTGATGAGATAGGCTTCATCTGTGAAGATCTCTGGTGTCTCCATCTTCAGCTCTCGTGCTATTTCTCGTAGTCCCAGAAGGTGATTGTCTATGGCCATCCCTGTAATCGCCTACAACACAAAAGTACTTTAACTAGTATTTTTACCTACCAGTATTTATGATATGCACTTGGGTTGCATTGGTTTTATTAGTGAGGGTTTTTATGATGTGGAGCTGTTAGTTCTCAGAAAAGTATGTATCAAATGTATGGTTATTACAGGGTTAAAGCAGACTAACAACTTTTAACCATGTTGCTCCAGCTTTTCATTTACCTTCTCGAGGTGTACCGTATTTAGAATGATTCATTCATGTATGAGTAATCTTTATTCTCCTGTATTTAAGACATCATTGCTCCTATCGAGTCCAGTTTTCACCTCCACCGGTGAACCTCCTACTGCTCTGTGCTTAATTTAATTGTCTTAATTATGATACACACTGGATTCGACAGTGTTGCGTAGCCATTTTGGTGCAAATGAATCAAATCTGCTGCTCTCTAGCGTGATCTGCAACTATCCATTGGAGGCCAGAGAACTTGTTTCTTTTATTAAGTCGTTTTAGATGAATATTGCAATTTAATAAGTGCAAATTAAAACAATATGATCTGCTTTTGCCATAGATTAGAATTATGTAGCAGACGCAAGCACTTTTTTAAAGGTCCTGTATTATGCAAAATTGATTCTTGTGAGCTTTAAACCATCTTATAATGCTGTTTCCTCCTCAAAAACATAAGTGGAGCTGTGTTTTGTTTCATTCACATATGTTTGAGTAATCCTTTATCATTAGTCTGTCTACATCTCCACACCACAGAATTCTCTATTCCACCTTGTGATGTCATATAGAGATTGTTTTCAAGTTCACAGCTACCGTTTAATAATGCCACTTACCTTAATAGTGTATTTTGTTTGGGCTGCTATGGCGTCTTGTAATAGCTCCATCTTCTCCTGGAACACAGAATCAATAAACAGCCTATTAATATCAAAGCTTAAATATAGAGTGAAGGAAAGATGAAACGACAGCTATAAAAATATGAGAACACCGTATATTGTTTTATTATTCAGATAGATTTGTATGGTGCGCCGCTGGCTGGAGAGAGCATTTGTTAAGCAGTGACACGATGACTACAGCCGCTATTAAACATCTTACGCTTGAACTCAATTTCCCATCAGTCATCGCTGCGACGAAGGCTAGAGCTTGGGGCGTGGCCGAGCGGATGTTGTCCACTCGTCCCTCTCGGAATCGGCGGGTAGAGGCGCTTTCGTAGGTGGACACGGGTCGGCCATGACACCTGTGGTAGGAAAGACAAAATAGATCCCATATAATGCTATATTTTGAGCTTTTTATACCGTTTCACACACAAATCCTGCAAATTTAGACTTTAGAGTTCTTCTCTCTAACTGAAGACACTCTGCTCCACCTTGTGATGTCATATGGTAATACAGGAAGTGCTCTCATACACCTTCCCTAGAATCATTTGGATAATTTCAGCCCTGGAATTGCCCATGTCTACTGAACAAAAAGTGAAAGGGAGCTTTTAACTTGAAAACTACCACTTCATGACATCACAAGGTGGAACAGAGCATTTTGAGCTTTGGAGATGTAGACAGACTAATAATTAAGGGTTACTCAAACATGTGAATGAAACAAAACACAACTCTAGATATGATTTTGATGAGGAAACAACATTCTACAAATGAAAAAATGCAAATCACATTCAGATGGTCGATGTCCAAAAGCTTTTTTTTTTATTTTTAGATAACGTTCTGGCAAATATCCTTCATCAGATCACTTTTCTTGCTTTGGACTACAGTATAACAACATTCTAACATGGCTTAAAGCTCACAAGAGTCACATTTGCATAATTTAAGACCGTTTGATAATATTAAAATCACTGTTGTTAGACAGTTTAAACAGTTCGTAGGATGTAGCGTCTTGCCCACAGACACAATAAATCATGCAATTCTCTGCTTGAACCAACATCTGTTTGGTTATGGGGCGTCTCTACCAAGTGAGCTACTTCAAATGCTGTCCGACTTATTTATTCTGGCTTATTTATCGCGTGTCCTGTATCATCAATGCGAGCAAGCACGCCCCAGTGACCTTTTAAAGATAGAATTTACACCCTGAAGACGGCTGTTTTTCTTGTTTCAGTGTGGTAGTAAAAGCAGTGGAAGTCTTGTTGTTGAAGTAGGCTGTATTTTCTTTGTGGTGAAGGGAGTTAACTTTAGAGGTGCTGTCAAAAATATGAAAAACACAAGTAGTTGATTTTAAACTGGAGTGGTCCAAACTTTCAGAGGCCAGAGAGATCACAGTGAAGTTATTAACTACATTGAACTGCTTGCTAACAGTGCACTTCCTGTTTTGTAGACTATAAAAATGCTTTAGACGCAGATAGCACACAGTGGTCTTATTTTGACCTGAGCTGCTCAACCGAGTACGGCCAACAAAATGGCAAAATGAAATCACCAGGATCATGTCGAGTGGGTTAATATGAACTATTTAAGACCTTAATGAGGAGTCTGAGTTATGGAGCGAGGGGCGATGTTTTTTTCAATACAAAGTGAATTGGAGCCGGAGTCACTGGAGCCGGAAATGCACCCATCCTCACTACGTATTTGCAGCGTACTGGGGTGGCTAACGGTTAGCTATGTCCATTTATACAGGTTATGGCTTAAAGTTGAACTCCGGCACATTTGAAGCTAAAGTCTGTTGCTAGAGGTGGTCAAATACTGTCAGAAGCCAAAAAACAGCACAGATCAGTGTTGCCTCAGCGGAGATCTCACTGTGGCAGTGAGTCTGTCAAGGCAACAAACTAGTGGAGTGATGGGGCAAGTTCTTAGCTTCCACGTAAAACACCAATTTGCTTCACACTGAAGAAGCTTAACATGACTTTCTAACCCATTTTACAACAGCCACGAGTCTAACAAACAAAACACTGCCTGTCTCACTCATTAGTGTCTGGAAACATTATAAAACAATTATTATTTTTATTTACGAGTGAATTATATTTTTTGAAAACACTAAAAAAATACATTCCTGAACCATTTTCTTTCAACAACTTTCAGTTTCTCTTCTTCTTCACCGTCAGTAGTCGATACTCACTTGTTGCTTCTGGCGGCTCGAGCCGCTTGTTGCCGCTGGAGTCGACAGTCGAGTCTTTTGGGCTTTTGCATGTGCAGTGGGAAATCAACATGGTAAGGCTAAGGCTGCTTATAAAGTTATTTTAGAACGTTTCCAGACACTAATCAGTGAGCCAGACAGAGCGTTTTGTTTGTTAGACTCGTGGCTAAACAAATAACAATGTATGCCTCTCTCTACTGTTGGCAGGGATCAGATTGGTCAAAAATAGGGACATTTCTATAAAATTGGGACAAATCACTGGTTTTGGATAAATCTGCTGGGACCGGGGACACAGGACTCAAAACTGGGACTGTCTGGTCACCCTATCTATAATACAATTTAAAATGCAAGCTTCAGCAAAATGTTGAAATAACTTAGCGGTTTAGCAAGTAATTGGGGTATCTAACTCCTCCCTCTTGCAGGCAGATATAAGTCAGCGTCCTCCATTCTGACCAGAACTGAAGAAACAGCTTGGATGAGCAGCGAAACAACTTATCCAGTTGAGAAATTGAACTCTGCCCTTTGCCATGGATTCTACCTGGACAAATGAGAGATTCTACCCACTTAGCGGTGTATAAAGATTTAGAAACAGATTCTACATATTATTATAGGTCTTGGTCATTAGTTACCACACAGCTGATTAGCCCTGAGCTTTCAAACTTTGAATATATGTCATTAATGAATGAGAAATTTACTTCTATTAGGGAAACAAGTGACGCGCCACCTCCAACAAAATGATAACTATTGTGATAATTCTGCACTCTCTTACCTGTAATACGCTAACTGCAGAGCCACTTGGATGTAGGCATCAGGACTCATCTTCTGCTTCTTTATAAACTCCTTCCCATACTCGTAGAACTTGTGCACGTTCATGTCCAGATTTTTCGCCAACCTGGCAACCAAAATAGACAGTCAGCTTTTATATGCACATAGCACTTTTGTTTTATTTTTTCAGCTGTGTTTTCCCGCTAACCTCTGCAGCTTGTCGGCAGATGCGGATAAGAGTTTGTGGATTTCAGGGGTACATTTCCAGCGGAGCCTTCGCGGTGCAGGCAGCTCGCTCACACTGGCTGCTCTCACCAGTTTAGATGGACTGCCGATCCTAAAGGAACAATGAATAATGGATAATAAGAATTCATGTCCTATTACGATACAGGCTAATGTAAAAATCTGTCTTCTAAACCTTTTTTCCAACCTTTTTTCTCACACACATTCAAAATTTTTCAAGGACGAGTGAAGGGGGTGGGGCAAGTAAGAGCAAAATCATACAACTCTTAACCATAGTTGGAAAAAAGTCTGAATACTCATGTTTGATGTTTATTAAGTTAAGTATTACAGTATATTTTCAAAGCAAAACGAATAGATATGGGGGTAGACTATAAAAAAGAAACTATATAGGTCAATGACGTATAAAGATTTTCAACAGGCATTTTTTAAAATATAAAAAATATTAGTTTCCATTAAACTTTTTCAAATATTTACAGTGTCAGGTGCATTTATATTAAGCATTTTAGTGTAAAATGTCATGTGGTGCGACTGAGAATAACCTTAAAATGGTTTTATTTTCTAAAACATGGTTGTGATATTAATCTAAGTTGTGAGTAATATGAAGTGTATAGAAACAAACTGTTGCATTTCTTTTGATTTTTAATGCATATTGATATTTTCTTTTGCTGTCCAATATGACAGTCACCTGGTTGTGTTTAATGAACAAACTACTGCCCTGTAAAATGCATCAAAATGAAGAAAAACGCCTAAAGAACCATTCACCCAAGTCGACTTTGTCTGTTATTAAAACTCCAGCCATAGAATTCCTGCTGTTATCAGTCGCACCACATGATGCACGGTCGCACCACATGACATTTTAACACTTTAAGTACAAAAACCATGCAGAATAACTCATGATTTCTGAAAAAATTATTTGGTTCCATGGAGGTCAGAGGTACTACAGAAATGTGCTGAATTATTATGAAATTTGAACCTTTTAACTGAGGAAACTGCAATTGGACAGCGTTATATCATTGACCCATATACTATTTTCCCGTGGGGCCTGGTACCAAATAGTCCGGTTTTGGGCCCCGGACTGGTGTTTGGGGACTTATGTTCTCGTATTCCTCACATGTATTTGAGTAGATGCTCCGTGCACTGGACCAGGACGATGCCTTCAAACGGGGAATGTTCACACACGACTCCACAGCAGCCGTCTGCTCCTATGATAAACTGAAAAGAAGATAAATATTCAGAAATACTTCTTATCACAGTAACATGCATACTTAAAGGTGCATGGTGTAAGTTTTCAAATGTTTTTTTTTCCCATTTGTAATACACTAATATAGCTACTTTCACCACATGAATTCCATTTTGTTTATAGATGCACCTTTGCAACTTTTTTAGTGGAGGGTATGCTTCCTGTTTGTCACTATGGAGATATTATTGCTTTACCCAGAATGCTCCGCAGTATAGCATTAAACAGATCTACTAATATACCCAGGGAGACAAACTGACACCACCAGAACAAGAGCCAAATCAGATCTGTGGCAAACCTGCTACAGTAATGCACGTTAAAGAAAAAACAATGTATAATTCAATAAAAATAACATCCCAAGCAAAGCATTATCTCCATGGGGAAAAGCAGGTGGGAAAGTTACATATAGCACCTTTAAAATCTTATATATCACCTTCACTTGTATCAAAATTTTCAAAACTCTTCCATAAAACACCGTTAGATTTCCAATATAACAATAAGCCAAAACAAAACAAGCCAGATTACCGGGGATTTAATTAGACTGTACTGCTCATGTGTCAGAATTTAGCATATCGGGGGTCTTAAATTATAGTTTTTGATGCCGTCTGTATGTATATGTAGGTTTGACCAGATTTTGGGGTGGTTGGGAATAATAAAATTGTGAAACGAGTGCGTAATTAAGGAAAATTGTCCTGCATTCGGCCTATTCATGGTATAGTCACATTTTCTTTGCGTTTTGGATATTTAAAAAAAGCTTTTCTGTATTTTACCGACCGTAAACAAATGACAATTTATGCCTCTCTTTACTGTTGGCAGGTAATTGTAGCAACTCATAACGTAATAACGGCTCTTAACGTAATAACGGCTCTTAACGTAATAACTGAAATGTAATAAATGTTCATAACGTAATAATCGACTCTTAATGTAATAAAATCATGAGCGCATAACGTAATAACGTCTTTGCGCATAACGTAATAATGTAATAACCTATTACGTTATGAGCTCCACTATATAGCAACTCATAATGTAATAAAACCTCATAACGTAATAATGTCTTATACTGTGAGAAAAGCTGCATTAACACTGTTTATCTAAAAAAGGAATGGTTTTCAGTATATTATATGTAAATTAGAGAAACTGAGTAGCCTTTTATTTTAGTAGCCTTAAATTTGCATTATCTTTTTTTTTTTACCTTTGCCATTGCTGCAAGGTGAAACGTTAACGGTTAACTAGCGCTTTTGAAGCAATCCTATTGTTTATTAAAGGTGCACTGTGTAATATTTGTAGTAGTTTATGTCCAGAATTCATGCTGCCCATTAACAAATGTGACCTTTTACATGAATACTTGCCACAACCATCAAATTCTAAGTACTCATTGTGACTGGGAAAATTAAACTTCATAAATGAAAACCGCGATTTTCTCCATTTTTCAAATTTGGCCATGGACAGCAAGTTTCTATTTTTTGACATTTCAATTTACTCTAATCAGAAGAAATTAATTGACTTCTGAGTAATGGAATAACTAATATGTTAATTAATGTTAAGCAATACATTATAATAACTCAAAATGCACTTTGAGCTTAGATATCCATCTGGTCAGTTCAGTCACCCCTTGTGGGTAATGAAGTTTCTGTTTATTTTGTTTGTCTGGTTTTTGTTGGTGGTGTAACCACTGATAGCATATAAAAGTATTGACAAACCCTGGCAAAAACATAACCCCCCTTGGTCGAAGTACCTAAGAATAATTGTGATAAATGTTATAATATATTGTTATTATATATTGATATAATTGTTATAATTCATAATAACTAAATAATATTATTAATAACTGTTAATTAATGTTTAATAATTCATCATGATTATGAATCAACAACTAAGAATCAACTAACCAACATTATTTAATCAATTAATGTTAGTTAATGACTAATAATGCATTCATTAAGTTAATGCCTTTTAAACATGTCCTTACTACTTACATTAAATACATGATACAAGCAGAAAAACATTAAATCTGCTTTATTTTGGAACTTGTAAAACTGGACACTTAACCTGAAACATGGTGATCACACAAAACATGAATGCGCTTTGAAAATATTCAGTTATAAGGAACAATTATAAACAGCCTGTTAGGATTCCCAAGTAAAAATATATATAATTTAACTAAACAATATATACAAATAATGCACATTCAGAAATTATAGTTATAATTCAAATATATAACCAACAAAAATACAGTCCAGTCCACTCTAGTTTTCAGGCATTGCGCTTGTGATCACAAAAATAAGGGATTCAACAGATGAATGGTATTCCAACATTATTTTGTCCAATATATATCAGTGATACGGTACCACCCAGACGACATGTGCCGAATCACAATCCATGCTGTAAACCACTTGGCATTTTGGCTGAAGAGCTCCCTGATCTTGATCGCAAGGCCGCTGTTGCGTCCAGCTGCTTTATATAGGTTGCTAATACTGATACGGTAGTCATTATCCTTCTCAATGTTTAAAGATTCAACCAAAGAATCACGGATATAAATGCTGGGAAGAAAGGGCAGGGTTAACTCTCTGAATAAGCTGGAAACTCTGTTAAATGTGCCCATCATTGTTATATCCATCATCAGGCTATACTGGATGATTGATGATAATATCAGCACAGGCAAGTTAGGAGAGAGAGTTTCAGCAGGAACAGCAGGAACAATATCAGGATCAATGTGATGGACAGTGTTGAGGTCCACATTTGGTGCCTGCAAAACCATGTCATCATGAGGATCAATGTAGTGATGGATGGAGTTAACATCAGAGTGGCGGTCAGAGTCAGGGTTTGAATGGCAGTCAGAGTCAGGGTGTGAATGGCGGTCAGAGTCAGGGTGTGAATGGCAGTCAGAGTTTGAATGGCGGTCAGGGTTTGGGTCAGGGTTTGAATGATGGTCAGGATCTGAATGGTGGTCAGAGTCAGGGTTTGAATGGCGGTCAGAGTCAGGGTTTGAATGGCAGTCAGAGTCTGAATGACGGTCAGAGTCAGGGTGTGAATGGCGGTCAGAGAGTGAATGGCGGTCAGGGTCAGGGTTTGAATCGTGCTCAGAATCAGGGTCTGAATTGTGGTTAGAATCAGGGTCTGAATGGTGGTCAGAATCATTAAGAAGTACCCTCTGCTTCTCTGCTTCCAGTATTCTTTCTATCAATGGTCTGACTGGACCATCAAGACTCACATAATGGTCCACATGACCTTCAGCGAAATGCCCTAGGATCAGCAATGGTAGACTTTCATTATAGTGACCCTGTGGGGATAGTATTGCTGTTGCATCAGCACCGAGTGTTGACACAATCATAAACTGCACATTGAATATTGTGGTCGCTCTTTGTAGAGTCAGATGATCGCCGTATGTACCACTGTACTGCATTCTTTGCACATAGTCATCCCATTGTTCCGCCACATAATTAGAAAGTTGAATTCCATTCATGGCATGTGGGTGAAGCATTAGATCAGATACAATTTGGTCCCTTAGAGAATCTGCAGACCGAAAAATTCCAAGTTTCGCAAGTTGGTCAGTCATAGCTGCAAACTGGCAGCTGCCATCTGGGTCAGAGTCCTGAAACCGTAGCGACTCCAACCTAATTTCATGTGTGATGGGCTGTAGCAACTTTATGCGCAGATGTTTTTTGGCCTTGTGCTTGAAACGCTGCTTCTCCTGCTCTCTTGTGGCACTTGACAAATCACACACTGAGAACCATTTGATATCTTGGTGGTTTGGGCTGCCTGGTATTTGGATCTTGACTTTATATTTTGACCGATCAGCATTTCTTTGGAGAACTATACCTGGTACCACAGCATAATGTTTTGAAAATCTTGGCCCTTTGCTGACCCTCACCAACACTCTGTCCTGTACATTGTAAACTGATGAAGGTGGATTTACCCTGAGTTTAGCTAAACGTTTCATGCAACGCTCTGTAGCCTTTAGTGCTCACCTTCGTATTTTCCTCCGCTTTTCCTCAAACTCAGCCATGTTCTCTTTGAAGTCTTCAGAAACTGAGTCGGGGCTAGCATCACCGGCATTGTTGGATAAGGCATGAGTCTTGATGTTATTCTTTCGTCCATAGTACACTTCGAAAGGAGACATCCAGTTTAGAACCTCTTTTTTGTCCAGATTCATTACTTTTGCATATGCTGGCATATGTGCTACCCAGTTAACACCTCCTTGTTTGAAATGTACAAAATCATACACCCGGTGTGTTCTTTCAACTTTACCTTGGCTCTGGGGGTGATAGGGAGAGCTCTGAATGACTTTGACATGATATGATTCCATCAGCTTTTTGACTGCACCTTTGAATTCTTTGCCCTGATCATGCTGCAAAATTTTAGGTGGGCCATGTTCAGTGTAGATTTCAGCAAGATGTTTAGCAACCTCTTTGCTCTCTTTGCTCCTCAGTGGGCGTAGCCAGACATATCTGCTACATACGTCAAGGATGGTTAGGATGTACCTATAGCGAACATTTCTAAGTTTGACAGCCCATTTCCCCATGTCTCGGAGGTCGATTTGATGACGGTCTTGGACTGTTTTAGCCATAATGGGCTTGGGAATGGCCTTGTTTCGAAAAGTAGCTCTGTGAAGATGATAGCGCCTGGACCTGTCCAATACTTTCTGAACATTTCTTGTGCTGATCCCACAATACTGATCACTTAAGTACACATTAAGTTTTCGGGCACTACATCCCTTGGTCTTGTGAACTATTTTCTTCAAACTGTTTTCTTGTGTTAATATTAAGGAATGATTGAAGGAAACACATCGGTGCTTTGATTCTATTTTAACTTGAACATATGGACCCTATGACAAATGGAGTTTAACCTGTTGACCTTGTGACCCTTGAAGTGGGCTATTCAAAGAAGTGAGATGGCTCTGTACAGACTTGTGTGTTACCTTATATGGTGAGCTAGAAGCTTAACATATAGGATCTATACATAGACAACAAGGATAGAATAGCAGCTGCATGCATCAACAGGTGGGATAATGTTTGAGTTTAACTATAAAAGAGGTCTCGCAGAAGGAGGCCCTTCAGAGACGAGGAGTGAAGACCCACCATAAAGGCCTGTATCCTGTTGTAGCCCGAATAAAGAACCTTTTGAAACTGCTCCACGTCTTCTACGTTTTTGTTCCGAGGTGCCTTAAAGAACCAGAAGCTTACAGTCTCTTCAAGCCCTTTCTTCACAATACCTTTAAGGCATGACTTTTTCACAACCAATTTTCCATTGTACAGTAATGATTTGTTGTCATCTGATAGCCGAAACAAGTGCTTATTCCTCCAGAGACGAACCAGGACAGAGCGTTGGAGCCTTGTTCTTTCTTTCACAGGAATGTGAAATTCTCCTCTCAGTGCTTTAATGATGACATCATACGTTTCATCATCCATCATTTTGTTTCCATGGCCTTGAACGTCACTGACCAAAAGGCCCATTGTGTACATTACCAAGATACAGTTCAGCAATCTCATTGTTCATTTTCTGAAATTGAAACAAAATTCATTGATTCAATTAACATTGGGGTGAGGTATGCAGACAGCACACACACACACACACACAAGACAAGGTGCCACATTCTAAAGTAGGGAAGCGTATCAACAAATGTTTTTTTGTGGATTTTACTTTAACTTCAGAATGTAACACAGACAGAGAAACAACTTCCTGCATTAAAATTAAGTCCAACATGTCCATTAGCTAGCTATAATACATGCTAGCTAAAATAGCTCCTAGTGAAGGCACAACAAAGAGCTGTTAGATAAAATACAAATAATAGTACAACAAGTAGTGGCTCACTAAAACATTGTGCAAAGAAGCATCTTAACACACAATTAAAAACATGGTGGATGGATTCATTTAAAAATTAATTCAACTTTAGAGGTTACAAAAAGTTCTGCTTACCACGCAATTAAAAACATGGTGGATGGATTCATTTAACAATTAATTCAACTTTAGAGGTTACAAAAAGTTCTGCTTACCTGCAGTAGTCAGTAGATGTGAGTGCAGTATTCTCAATGACCCAAAACAAAGCTCATCGGTGCCATACAAAATGTAAGAATACAGAACTATCAAATAAAAGGCTACTCAGTTTCTCTAATTTACATATAATATACTGAAAACCATTCTTTTTTTTTTAGATAAACAGTGTTAATGCAGCTTTTCTCACAGTATAAGACATTATTACATTATGTGCAAAGATGTTATTACGTTATGCGCTCATGATTTTATTACATTAAAAGTCGATTATTACGTTATGAACATTTATTACATTTCAGTTATTACGTTAAGAGCCGTTATTACGTTAAGAGCCGTTATTACGTTATGAGTTGCTACAGGTATTAATCAGATTTGTCAAAAATAGGGACACCTGGGACGTATCTTGTATAAAACTGGGACAAATCGATGGTTTTTGCTACATCCGCTGGGACAGGGGACACAGGGCTCAAAACTGGGACTGTCCTGGGTAAATAAGAACATCTGGTCACCCTATGTATGTAGGTCAATGGCGTATAAGGATTTTCAACAGGCAAATTTTAAAATGTAAAAAATATTAGTTTCTATTGAACTTTTTCAAATATTTACAGTATCAGGTGCATAAATCTATGTTTAACATTTATATTAAGCTTTTTTTTTATGTACGTGAATTGGCTACGACCTTATACCTTACCTTATATAGTAATATGAAGTGTATAGAAACAAACTGTTGGCATTTCATTTGATTTTTAATGCAAATTTATATTTTCTTTGGATGTCCAGTATTACAGTCACCTGCCTAAAGAGGCCTAAAGAATCCCATTCTCCCAAGGCGACTTTGTCCGTTATTCAAATTTCAGCCATTGAATTCCTGCTATTATTAGTCACACCACATGATACCCGGTTGCACCACATGACATTTTAACACTTTAAGTACAAAAAATATGCAGAATAACTCATGATTTCTGAAAAAATGATTTGGTTCCATGGAGGTCAGAGGTACTACAGAAATGTGCTGAATTATTATGAAATTTGAACCTTTTTAACTGAGGAAATTGCAATTGGACAGTGTCATGTCATTGACTTGTGTATCTAAAATGCAGAAAGTAGAAAAAATAAGGGAAAAAAACACAGAATTAGAGGGTGTGTCTAAACTTTTGTCAGTTAGTGTGTATATAATGGCCATATATAATGTGGCCATACTGGGTTGTCAAAGCCTGATCTCGTCAGATCTCAGAAGCAAACCAGGGCTGGGCCTGGGTAGTACTTGGATGGGAGACCTCTGGGAATTCCAGGTGTCACAGTGGGGGGCCAGTCACAAAAAAACTACCGTTGTGTCCTTAGGCAAGGCACTTCACCCACATTACCTCGTATGAAAGTGGAGCCCTTGAAAAAGAGATTAGTAATCTCAATGGGACTGATGCCTAAATTACAAAAAGAGAATATAGGCTATATTTTAATTAATTAAAGCAATATCCCCCCTAATCTAAACGCACCCGTATATAGGGCTATGCTAATAACATTTCACTTGAGAATAGTCCTAATCCAGGGGGAACCTTTACTTTTGATCTGAGTCTAGAAATAGCACATTAAATACATTACACAGCACTGCTCCCTGTTTGGCTCTAGTTTTAGCTTCACCAATTAAAAGCATTTGACCCACTTTTTATACCGTCACATATTCAGAGTCTTATGAAATATGATGTAACGTTGTAGGCTGAACAGGAGTATTTTCCGTGGGGCTGTTACTAACCTGCATGGGCTTGTCGTACCATCGGTTGGCCCCGTTCTTGTGCGGCCCTCCCCCGTGTAGCATTAGCATAGCCCGGGTGCTATCGTTAATCTCTGGTCCGCTGGCATCGTCCAGGCAGACCAGGCACATGCAGCGCTCGATCATGTCCAGAGAGTCCCTGTTGGTGGATTCTGGAAGTATATGTAAAAGTTTAGAATGACATTTTTGGTTTTGGTCAGTTTGTAACATTTTCTGATCAATTTCTTTTTTAATTGCTGCAAAGAATCACCAAAAACAGCTATAGCAGACATGGAACTCCATAGTCCCGCCCGATTCAAAGTCCACTCCAGTTCCAGAAGTAAATTTTCCATTCATTTTCATGCCTCGACTGTTTAACTTCGCCCTTCTCGCTGTAACTGCTCCATTCAGGCTCCTCATTTGGGTCTTAAAATGTTCATAACAACCTGCTCTACATGATCCTGGTGTTTTTATTTCACCATTTTGTCTGTAAATCAATTCCTATTCCTAATTTGGAAGTCTGCCTCAGTGAGCTTCAGTTGACTGGGGCTGAACGGTGGTGATGTCACTCTCCCTTAAGTCCGCCACACACTACAGGATTTTTCGGTCTTAAATGATTTTTAAACGTGTGACAAAAGGCGCAGACCACAGACACGAGGAGAATCTTATAAGACTTAAAATCTCCGATCGCAAACACTGCAGCGGGATCTGTCTGCGGACCACAGGATATAAAGTTCTGAGCGTGATCGCGTCAGCTGTTTCCTGTCTACAGTAAAACCGCTCACTTTGAGACTCTTCATTGTTCAAAGATCAGAGTTCTGCACTTCTAGTTTAGATCAAGATCAGAAAAGATAAAGTCAACAATTTACAAAAAGACTGGAAATTAAAAGAACTGGTTCCAACTAGGGATGGGCATTTGATTAAATTTTCTTAATCGATCGTTGGAAAAATTAACGATCGATTTTCAATTAATCATTAACATTTTATATTAAAATTATCATCACAGTTATTACTATTACTAATCTGCATAAATAAACTCAACTTTCCAACATATAAACCATAACCACTATAGAGCCACATCAGCCTGTGTGAGATTAGAATGTGTTTAATGCAGCTTTGGCACATTTGTTTACATCTTACAGAAACAAAACTTCAAACCACATGGCTCATTTGCATAAACCGTCAGGGACAAAAAGCAGCTCTTTCCTTGTGCGCTGATGTGGTCAGCTTCTGAAAAGTCATCTCAGTGGGACTTTCCTGGTTAAATAAAGGTTAAATAAAAATAAAAGTCACTATCGCTAATCTGCAGCTTCACCTCGATCCGTGCTCTGTGGGGATGTAAACAGACACACGTGAGGAACTATCTCACCTTTTTACAAACTGGATTAATAGCGCAACTTTGTGAACTGGATGTCATTATCTGCAGAGGACAATTTCTTTCGATAATGTGGATGAGATGCTGCAGTTTAAATTGACCACTTTATGAGGTGAGGAATAAAGTCTTCTCATTTTCTCTATATCCCGAGTTTGTATGTTGTGTCTCTTGTGTTTTATCGGCTGTTACCATAGCATTGCTGATGTTTGGCGGTTACAATCTGACACTGAGTCTAAAAATCACATCACAAATCACATTAAATACATTACACAGCACTGCTCCCCATTTGGCTCTCGTTTTAGCTTGACCAGTTAAAAGCATTTGACCTACTTTTTATACAGTCATGTATTCAGAGTCTTAGGAAATATGGTGCAACATTGTAGGCTAGGTATTTTCCGCGGGGCTGTTGCTAACCTGCAAGGGCATGTCCTCCCTCGTGTAGCATTAGCATAGTTTGGTGGTTACGATCTGACACTGACACCACACACAAGGAGCACAGCGAAGATACAAAAATCGTAGCCAAAATCGGGCAAATTCTTTTGTAGTGTGTGGTGGCCTTCAGTCCACTTCTTTATAGTCTATGGTTGAGCTCCATATGAATAGGGAATGGGAACGGAAGCGGGCTGCGCAGTGCATTCTGGGACGTAAACAATGCGTGTCGCCATTTTTGAATGCACGAAGAACTGAGTGAGAATCGAGTGAGATAGTTGCTGCAATTTAGTGTAGTTTTATTTAGTATGCTAAAACCTAGTGGAAAAGATGGCCTATACAGGGACAAACTCCTGTCGGACACGAGGAGACGGTATATGGAAAAAAATTGTTTGATCGGTGATATGGATCCTTACTGGTAAAACATTGGACTCGAGACCCCGACGATTTACCTCCGCTGATATTTTCAGATATTGTGGCGTATATGTAGTTAATATGATTAACCTAGGTTCAGGAGCAGGACCACGCCTCAACCGCCCTCGCCTCCTCTCCAGCGAATCACAGCTCACTTCTACCCCATCTCAATTTCCCAAAAGCCTATTTATAGCAGCCTAACCCGGCAACCCAGTTCACCCCGAATAACTCGACCCCACCCTCCCAACATCTTTACTGTTCACTTCCAGACATAAGACACCTATGAGGGGAGTCCAGTTCTGCTGGGCCATGTGAAGATTGAGACTGAACCCCCACCCTGAGTCTCAACGCAGCCGACCCGCCTCGTCTCCATATAATAAACTCTTTTCACTTCGCACATGTGTTGTTGCCGTGGTCCTTGCTAGTGAATCAGATATTGTGGTGTATTGTGGCGTATTAGTAGGAGAGCTTGTTGATTGGTCAGTGCTACGGTAAGTGTTAGTGGTGTCCTGACAGATAAATACAATTTTGGGTTGGCTTTGTTGAGGGAGCACGAGTATATCAGAGCACATTAGCTGCTGAGAAGATGAGAAAAATGACCCTTTGCTTGGTATAGTCATGTTCACCTTGGCTCTAGGAATCTGAAACTGAGGGGTGAATATTAGACTAATCCAAAACAAACATACAGTTTTGAGGAAACAGCTGACCTCTCATGAGTACGGCACGAGACTCCGCCCACTCAGTCCGCCCGTCTGAGGTGAGCAGCCCGATCGGTGGCAGGCGTTCCTCCTCGCTGTCGGCCATCTTGACGATCCTCTCCAGCTGAGTGAGCAGGTCTCTCTCATTCAGGCGCCTGAAGTTTATCACCACGTCCAACACAAAGAACTGGACAGGGGACATGGCAGCAGAGTTTATTTAGGGGTGGGTGATAAAAGGAAAAAAAACAAAAAAAAGAACACCAACACCTAAACTCCTCTCACAACCACATTTCAAAGAGAGCTGCCAAACTGGGTAGCACCTGGAGGACTAAAGGAGAAATTTTACCCCTACAGCCAACAGAAACACTTGGCTGTAATCAGGGCAGTCCTGTGTGATGTCATGTAGTACTTGAAATTGCTGTGTCCACTGGAGGCAGCACACACTTTGACTGTTTTGGACCAGAAAGCTGCAAATTTACCTCATGGATCTATAATAAAAACTGGATAAGGCATTCCCTCTCTGTACCGGCTCTGACTAGTGGCCACTCCAGGTAGTGCAGCTCCCGGCAGCTTGGGCCAAGAAAGAATTCTCCCATAGAAGCACAATGCATTCTTGGGAATTCAAACTGCCCGTGTTTAGCTGACAGGGCATGAACAGCTTTTACAAAGGTCAGATTTTGTAGGATTCTTTTCTATTTTCACAACATACATTCTTAAATCCTCAAAGTGTCTAAAAGTGATCTTTGTAAGACTTCGCCTCGCCCTGCTCTGAGTCCGCTCTAGCTTCGCTCTAGCTCCGCTCTAGCCCCGCTCTAGCCCCGCTCTAGCCCCGCTCTAGCCCCGCTCTAGCAGGGCTTGTTCTGATTGGTCAAAAAGCTCCACGCCGTGCACATTACAGACGTCACACGGGTGGGAGGATCTCTCCCATATTTTTGGGCCCATGCACCAATGAGCACAGGCCACTGAAAACAATACGACGGCATCTTGGGTTCATCTCATAAACTGTATAAAAGAAGTGGACTAAGTGAGCGTGACATCACGTTTAGCGCCGCTCAAGTGAGGCTCGCGATGCTAACGGTTACAGGAGTGAATCTGGAGCCAGGCTCTATGTTATGAATAGGTTTTTTTTTTGACAGACAAAATAGTGAAAAAAAATTCAAGATCATGTAGAGCAGGTTCATACGAACATTTTAAGACCAAAATGACGAGGCTCACAGCAACAGGTACAGAAAGAGGAGCAATCAGATTCCAATGTAAGTCAATGGGAAAAAGGGAGAGAAGGAGCTGGGAGAGCCTCCTGGGGCACTTCCTATTTGGCACGCGACGGCTAACGGGATAGCTTAGTCCACTTATATATACGGTCTATGGTTCACCTTCCAGATTTTGTTATAGTTCTATAATTTACCTCAGTCATACTAAAACTGCCAACAAAGGACTAGGAACTGTAAACAGTGAACATGATTAAAACAGCATTTACAGTTAGAGTTTAGTAGCAAAAAAAAAAAAAGTGTGCTTAGTTATACTTTAATACCTGAGGACCCGTCTCCAGATCTTGGGCTAGTCTTGGTCTGGACCGCCTTAGGTAGAGGATTTGATAATTCTGCTTGTTTTAGGTCGACGGGGAAAAACAGAGTGGCCGGAGGAAACCCACTCACAGAGAGAACATGCAAACTCCACACTCCTCACCACAGAGTTGAACCCAGGACCTTCTTGCTGTGAGGTAAAAACACTAACCACTGCGCCACCAAGCCAACACATCTCATTTGGGCCACTGGGTGCTGAAATTACTGTTTTAATTCAATTTTGTGCTGAAAAGACTATCAGGAAAAGAAAGGGAGAACATACCTGACACCCTCTAAAAAGATTCATAGTTAAAGATTGTTTATTGATAAATATTTTTAAATTTAACATTAAAAATATTAACAGATCTGGCCCATGGACAGCTGATACGTATTTTCATTTTGACCCACAGAGGAAAAACATTTGGGCACCCCTGTATTAGAGCGAGATGGAGTAAACACATATGTAGAACTTTTGTAGTTCTGTAGCCTGAAGATATTTGGCACTTGTTGGCACACTTATAACCAATCTTATCCTCGGCAAAACACAACTAATAAGAAGAATATTAACACAGATTTTATTACTTATGGTTCGAGTAACGGCTGTTTCTATTCCAACTAAACCCAAACCTGAGGGCACATTCGAGTAGAACGACACAATTTTGCCATATCACTTATTAGCTACCCTTGCCAGAAATAATAAAAAAAAATGCAAAAGTGAAAATTATTACTGCAATTAATTAACGTTTTATATCATTATCCTATGCTTTCTTAAAAAATAAGACTTTAGAATTGAACTAAACAGCTTGCAGACCCGTATGCAAATGCTTCTTGTTATGATGCTAATTATCTCACTACACCTGTCCAAGCTTTAATTAGTCGTTTCTGTTGCAGTGAGATTCGGAACAGAGGAGCTTTGGCGCGTATGTCCTTCTGTCGCTGAAATCTTGTAAACACATCTATCTGACCACAAAACATTAGCTTAAATAAAAAAGCACAGTTTACAGAATCAGATCGTGCATCCCTGGATATACCTCTGTTATCTTAGCCTACTATGACGATAAGAAATGATTACCCAGACGCATACTCTCATTTTATAAAATCACTTAAACGTTCTGTACTTGTTTTTTATGGTTTTAAAAATGTGGAAAACAGAACTAGTTAATTTAAAACAGTTTGCAGTGGTCCAAAGTTATTCCCCACTTTCCTTTTGCGTTCTGTGCACCCTCATGATGAGTTTATAGACCCTTTTAGTGTTCGTAAACGGTGATGACGTAGGCTCGGTTGCGCACGCGCTTCGGCAACAGAAGTACGGCAGAACTCAGCGGCTTGTCAAGGTCTGCGAAAGGATTATCGTTAAAAGATCGAGATATGCCATACAGTGAACCCTCGCTATAATGCGGTTCATCTTTCGTGGCTGTTTCGCAGATTTTTTTATGTGTTCTTTTTTTTTTTTTTTTTTTTTTTACAGTGCATTGTGTTCTGAATCCTGATTGGCTCAGGGACTGTAGTCTAGAAATGAAAAAAGTGGATATTGGTCTTTCACTTAGACCAATGTCAACAGTTTCTGTGCCTCGTCTCTCTATAGTCCGCCAAATTTACCTTTGCAAATTTTCTCCCTGACAAAACCCACAATGTCGACAAAACGTTCTGCACCGACAAAGGCAAAAGGCAGAGGAAGCAAACTATCTCAGAAAAAGTGAAACTTCTGGACATGCTGAAGGAAGTTAGAAGCTCTGCGGCTGTAGGCGCCATTACAGAATAAATTAATCTTCGGTTCGTTCCATAAAGAAGGAGGAAAATAACATAAGGACAATAGAAAAAGACGCCTGCACCACACGCTTCAGTAGAAAAAGACGCTACAGGAGTCAGGATGAAGAGGCTCAGTCAGAGAGACTGTGAAATACACCTGAGTCACAATGTGTCCAACCATATTCATTATTAAAATGATTATTTTACAGTATTTTTTAAAAACTATCATAGTTATTTGTAAGAAAACGTTTATATTTTTATTTCTTAAACAAATGCTTGGGCCTGAAAACAGGTTTTGATCTTTGGTTTCATTCTATAGTACAGTATTGGATTGTATAATAATAAAATAAAAGTGGATTTCACCTATCATGGGTTCTTTTTGGAACGTCACCCCCGCGATAAACCAGGGTTCACTGTACTCTGTTTTTAAACTAATGAATGATTTAATTTCCATATTTTCATTGAAGAAATCCTTAAATTGTTTTATACCGTAGTTTTTCCATTCACTTTGTGAGTCAGTATTTGATGGGAAGTCTGGATTCAAATAAATAGGAGAATTCAAGGTACACTTAGTAATATCAAGTTTCATTCTACAGTCTTTCCACACTTGTAATGCATTAATGGTACAATAATTCATCTGTATGCTTTTTATCTTTTGGAATTGCTATATGAAAATAAGAGAACTTAAGGATAGTGGTTTGGTAGTTTCACATTTAATTTCTATCCACTTGGATTCTTGTCTCTCCAAAACCCATGAGATCAAGTTTCTTATCTGAGCAGACCAGAAGTCAAATCAAAAGTTTGGTAAATTTAAACTTCCCTTTGATTCTGGTGTAATCAAGTTTATTCTGGGCTTTTTATTACTCCAAATAAATTTTGTAGGAAAAAAAGATAAAGTTAAAAGATCGAGAATATTTCCTCAACAAGCTGACTTTGACAAATGGTGTCCAGGTCCGTGTGTGGTCAGTGAGGAAAACTTTCAAACTTTAGTCCACTGGTAGAATATCGATTCTGACAAACACACACAGAACAACCAGACGTTTTGGTGCTGGAAATGTTTTTATCTCCATCTTCTTCTGTCCGTGTTCAGGCTGAATAAACAGAATGAATGGGGAACAATGACACTTCTGTTGCCAAAATGCGCACACAGCTTCTTTTTTTTTTTTTATCACTTCTGCCCTAAAAGAGTCTATAAGCACTTTTCACTACTTTCACACACTGTAGAGCTATGCAAAAATATTGAAATATTGATAGATCGTATCGTTTAGTTTGATGGTACAGTATTGATATTGTGGGCTGTCGTATCGATATATCGCCAAGAGTATTTTTAGGTATATTTTACTAAATTATTTTGTGTAAGAGCTACAGTTGTGTTGACATTTTCATCGTTTTGAGCAAAATGGGTGTTTTTTATATTAACTTTGCACAGATTTTTATGACTTTAAACTTGTGTTGATTTTGCCTTTATTTTTTACTGAACCACATCGAAATGATTTTAAATTAATTTTGCTTATTTTGATACAATCATAAACGATAAACTTCTGCCTTCTATATCATTATTAGTAGTTTCTACGACCATAATACAGCACAATACAAAGAAAATGAAAGAAACTGGGTTAAAATTATATTTAGTATGTATAGTATGTCATTTATTTTGCTATATGTAAATATTTTATAAGTTTCGGCACCAATGTACAGAAGCAACCACATTATTTTAGAATTGTATATTATATATTAAATATATATTATTTATATTAAATTATTATATAATTTTTTTGAAACTATGTCATGAACGGAGGTGGGGTAATATAAGTTTTTTCTTCTCCTTTTCGAGAAATGTGCTTTTCTGTTGTTTACAGTGTTTATGTAGTATGTGTATGATTATTGTTTCTCTTCTGGCACAAACTAGAAATAAAAATGAATTTAAAAAACCCAAAAAACATACATATCGTATCAAATCGTATTGAATCGAAAGTGCACTGGATATCATATTGTGGCTTATGTATCGAGGTATGTATCATATCAGCAACTTCTTGAGACCCAGCCCTACTTTTAGACATTTTGCTGTCACTGCCAACTAGCATGCTAACAGTGTACTTCCTGATACTCAGACAAAAAAAACAACACCAAAAAAAAAAAAAACACATTCTAATTAGAAGCAGAGCGAAGGCTGTTGTCAGTTTTTGGTAGAAGGTCCTTCACCTGTTTGTCTCCATGGAGATATTGTTTCTTTGTCTGGAATGTTCCCCGGTATGGCTTTAAACGTCTTGATCTTGCATTCATTCAATTTCTTGTGTTTTTATTGTTAAACATATTCTTCCTGTGAGCGGGGTAGCCTTTCCATAGACTGCATATTGAGGCGGAGTTCTTCTCTCAAAATGAAAACACTCCACCTTGTGATGTCATGTGGTAATTAAGGAAGTGCTCCACTGTGTTTTTAAACTCCATACACCTTCACTAGAATCATTTGGATAATTTCAGCCCTGGAACAGCCTTAGAATAAACCAGGATTCCTCCAAAATGAGCGAAACAAAACACAACTCCAGGTATGTTTTTAAGGAAGTACTGTAACAGCATTCAGCATGGTTTAAAGCTCACAAGAGACTATTTGAATCATTTAACCACTTTAACTTTAGCTTGTTCTCATTATTATGTTAGCACTGACCTGGTTCTTGCAGGCCACGATGATATGTTCAGGTTCGGGCATCACGCTGCTCTCCTGGGCCACCAGTGTGTCCCTCTGAGGCCCCGGGAGTCTGTAGGAGGTGAAGAGGCGGTAGTACTGCTCCATGCACATAGGGGTCCCCGCTAACTGTCCCCGCGTGTAGTCCACAGGCAGGGCACGGCTAAAAAGAGTGCAGGAGAAAAGTTAACGCTGCTGTATTTTGATTTTTACTCTCTTAAAAACTTTTGCAGTGGTCCAAATTTATTCCTCATTTCTCTTATGAATTCAGAACTTCGGAATTATTCACCATGATTTTTGCAATCTTTTTAAAAATAATTACATTTTTTACTTTTTTTGTGTGTAAAGCTAACAGACACTTCCTGATTATTGGACAATAAAACACTTTCTACACAACAGATATATTTTGACCTCAAGACCTGCTTATACATTATATTTGTATTCTATTAAGACAGTTTTGCTCAAATATATGTAATGGGAATTTTTTTGTTTTGTTTTGGCGGAGGCCGTCACCTTCTCATCTCCAGATAAGATGTAATTGCTTTGCTTAAAATCAATCAATTTAAATTCATCTTTATTCTGGACTCATGATCCATTTTGAAAACAGACAAGAACAGTGACAATACAAAACAACAAATAATAATAATAATACGTTTTATATAGTGCTTTTTTGAACACTCAAAGATGCTTTACAGAGCATTATTCATTCACTCCATACCCGATTATTTATGTTTTTAAAAGACAGCCATGACCCTCATATTTGTGAGTGACATTATTGTTTCATTGTCCGATTTGTTCCGTCTGCAGATAAAACTGTACATTAAAGTTCTTAGTAGAGCTTGCAGAGTGTTCAGTCGTGCAGTAACAAACATCTCAGTCACACTCGTCCATCAGGGCCTCCACCTGCAGTCTTTGCAAACTGTCTTTTTGTCGTGGGCTGAGTACAGCGGTGTACAATATGATTTAAACAAGAATACTGAGACTTTAGATAATTCGTACAAAAGCCAAACTTGTATTTGCCTGAGCACAGAGCGTCCTACAATGTCTATACATATCATCATCATCTGCCATGTCCTCAGTGATCTGCCCAAGACAGATCATTCAACCAAGTTCGGAAAAAAACAACTCGAACAACTAGGTCCATGTCTCATAAAAATTGCATTGTCCCGAAAAGATGTTCTGACTTTGCACAATCAGCCTTTTCATTCAAAACCATCAGACAGTGGAACCAGCTCCCGGATCGTCTGAAATGGTCTGTAGATTTGCAAACTTTTTCTCAAAACATATTCTCAATAATCAACTGTGCTGACACTGGCCCTAATGCTGTGTTTACTTTTACTGTGTATTGCTCTCTGTGTATTTGTATCGAGTATTCTTAATATTCAGTAAGTATTTTTATGAATGAGCTAATGGTAATTTTGTTGTGATTGTTTTACTGTTGTGCACACTCGCCCGGGGACTGCAGATGGAAAGTAGCTTTAGCTAAATCTGGTCCAAAGTATCTCTTCTCTTTGTGAGATGAATGTTTTTGTACATTGTCCCTGACAAATAAATAATAAATTAAACTAAACAGGCCGAAGTCAGGATATCTCATGTGTCTGTCGTCTTTAGTCCTACAGATCATGTAACCAAGACATTAGTCTTGGTTACATTATACTTTATATTGTGCTCCACACCACAAGCTGAACAGATGTTCCATAATACGGCATTTAACTTGTATTTCTAAGCAGGTGACATAGGTGACCTGTTCCTTGAGGCAACATTACAGCTCAGATCTGTGGAGAGGTGACTGAGAGTGATTTGGGAGTTACTTTATCTTCCTGCTCGTCTTTTTATAGATTTGGCATTTGGCAGATGCTCTTCACATGACGACTAAAATGCACTCGGTTGAGGTTTGAATCAGATACTCTAGATACACACAAACCAGTTTTTTTATAAAATAATTTAAAACAAGAACTGACTCACGCGTCTAGCAGTGTCTTGTAGTCCAACACCCCAGAAATCAAATGTGCTGCGAACCTTAAAAAAGAAGAAGAAAAAAGGGTTAAGGGATGGTGTGTTTAACCCTTGATTTATTTCCAGGATGCCCTACATTTAGCCACACAAATGTTTTATGTAAATCATCTGGTTAAGGAGGCGCTTCAGGATCAATACCGCCTTAATCACAGAGCAACCTTCACCACCGGTTAACCCCAGCAGCCCAAAGGGATTCTGGGTAATGGCCCTATCTGTCAAGTCTTCGCTTCACTGTTATAGACATCTGTGAAGAAACGCATTCTCCCCAAAATAGCACAATACACATTTCTGTTTTACATTTTGAACTATATGTCTTATATCCAATCATTTTTATATATAAATAGGCCTTTCTGTATTGTGAATTCACATTTACAGTATAGTTTGGAGCATATTTGTACGCAGCGAATTCAAAAGCGTCAATCCAACCCATTTCTATTTCATTTGAACACTTTTACCGCGTCATATGGGGCCCACATTAGAATTTGTTGCAGAAGGCTCAATACTGGTAAATACTTGAATTTGACACTGATTAAGATTAGATTTTTTGATGTTTTACCATTTTATGAAGTAGAAATATTGTAGAGTGTTCTTCACATTCCACTATACATGAAGATACACAAAATAATGCACAAAAAATAATGAAAACCACAAACACACATTTCAAACAATGTACATCATCCAATCAACACAATTCATTTAAATTCATTCATTCAATTAAAAAAAGTCATATGACATAATACTGTTTTTTCCATCTATAGTAAATTTACATGTCAAAAGGAAAAAAACAATAGGAAAAAATAAGAACAAATAGACACAACATAGACACAGACACACAAATATATAATGAACCTTTTTCTACATTTTGAAATTTGTATTATTTTGCACATGTGAAAGTTTCTTAATTTTCACACACACACACACACACACACACACACACACACACACACACACACACACACACACACACACACACACACACATTGACTTCCATTCATTTCCTAGAGACTGATTCTATCCTTAACCAGAGTCACTACTTGCCTCACCTTAACCTAAACCATAACCTTGACCTCTTTTAACCCAGATCTGAACGTTAAATCACGTTCTTTATTAAATACTAAAGTCCCCATGAGGTGAGTGTGTATTGGTGGTTTTCGGATGTGGTGATGTCATTCTCCCAGATGGGGACAAGAGACCCATTTCCCTATTGATTATTATACTTCACCATGAAATATCCAAAAGGTGAATGTGCAAATGTTGAACCTGATCATTTCTATTAATGACTGGACCCAAGAAATCAGTGTATAACAACAAACTATCTGCATTTTAACAATATTCACTTTAGCCGTCTCTATTTGAGCTTTAATTCATCTTATAATGTTGTTACCTCCTCAAAAACATATCTGGAGTTGTGTTTTGTTTCATTCACACATGTTTGAGTAACACTTTATTATTTCTCTTTCTACATCTCTAAAACTTAAAATGCTCTGTTCCACCTTGTGATGTCATGAAGTAGTAGCTTTCAGTATAATACCTCCTTTTACCTTTAGTTCAATAGTGTAAAAAATCCTACCTGTTTTACGGATTAGTGCGTAAATGTGAGTAAAAGTGAGTTGAGTTTAATAAATTTTTATACATTTATATTCTCTTTAATTGTGATTTTATTATTATTATTTACCACTATCGTTTACGGCACTAATTCCATTGTTCTTGCCATTTAGAAAAAACACTACTCCACTACTCCATATCCCAGCCTCCCCCACAAACCCTAAATAAAATCTTAAACTGGACTTTGTGATTTTCATTATTCATTACCTTGAAAACATTTCCTGGAACCAGAAAGTTAGAAGTACGAGTTAATATTTTTCAGTAGAGATGAGCAATTCCGGGGCTGAATGCATCCAAATGATTCTAGTGAAGGTGTATGGGCATTAAAAACACAGTGGAGCACTTCCTGTATTACGACATGACATCACAAGGTGGAACAGAGAGTTTTTCAATGAATGAATAAAAGAAAACAGAACTCCAGATATGTTTATGTGTTGAGGAAACAACATTATAACATCTGAAACCCTGTAATACAGTCTCAACAATGGTAGAAATACTTACCCACAGACAAAAAAAATACAAATTAAAGATAAATAATAATGTGCAATTGTATAATTCTGTGTCTGACCCTAAACGGTTCTTGTGTAGTGGTACCTGAGACAGTCTGAGGGGCTCCTGAAGTGCTGTGGGGGGAACACCATGGCGGGGCTGGAGTGCACGGGCAGGGGCAGCCGGTTGTTCAGGTACATGTCATTCAGCCAGTACTCGTACACCTGTCGCCATGGAGACAACACACACACATAAAGGTAAACCAATAAGCAAGCAATATTTAAGCAAGTATGTTTTTTTCTTTTTCAATCTCAATTTTCAATCTCACATTGAAAACATTTGAGGCATAACTTTTCTGGTTTATCGCCTGCTTGTCTCCATGGAAATGTTATTGCTTTACCTAAAATGTTGCACAGTATAGCATTACATATCTATCTAGCATTTTTATTACACATTTAAAGGTGCTTTACCTGATTTTTACAGTCTTAAAAACGTGAAAAACAGAACTAGTTTTAGTCATTTTAAATGGTCAGCATTGGTCCAGAGTCATTCCTCAGTTCCCTTATGCATTCTGAGCATCCAAATTATTTATCATGATGAGTTTATATGCGCTTTTCACAACTCTCCTGATTATCACACAATAAAATGCTTTATAATTAAATGTAGGCAGTATGTTTTGCAGTACAGGACCTTTAATATTAAACACTTGAATGCTTGCTGGATGCTAATCAGCTATGTGGTATTACGAGCATAAAAACATAATTTTTTACAATATATTTCTGAACATGTGTACAGAAATTATAACTGACAAATGCATAGGCCTAGTTCAAGCTGGGTATTGGCGAAGTGTCAGAATATTGGGCAAAAAAAGAAACAAAAAGTCCATTCATGTTTGGACATCTAACTTGATATCTGGAGTTTTGATGTACCGTATTTTTCAGACTATAAGTCACACTTTTGCTCATGGTTTGGGTGATTCCTGCAACTTATATTCAGGTGCGACTTATATATTAAAATATATAATTTCATATCTATAACTGTCAATCATATTCTGCAGATTACAAGATACAAATAGTAAAATATGGAGCTGAAAACTGTAATCAGCAGAAAGAACATTTTGAGTGAGTGAGGGACTGGAGGAAAGCGGAGGAAACTAGAACTACAATGAAGAAAACAAACAAAGGTCATTGCGGGCTAAAAATGTTATTTATATAGAGTTGGAATTCAGATGTATTTAGTGATTTGGAGTGAGATGGAGAGTTTGGTAAACTTGTTCTGTTGTTTCTGCTCTAGTTTTCTGAATAACTGTTCATATGTGACGTGAACACACCAGACACATGTTCAGCCTGTTGTTCTCTGTTCTGTTGGTATTTCTATAACTTGCCTTTCAACATGAAATATTGGTTCTTGGTCTCTGATTTTATAAAATAAACTTCCCCCCACTTATAGTCCGGGTGCGACTTATATATGTTTTTTATCTTCTTCATGATGCATTTTTTAGCTGGTGCGACTTATATTGTAATGAGACAATTTAGAAAAGGTTTTATATCTTTCAAGGAACCTTTATGTTAAGAGTTAGATTTAAAATGTCATGAACACAACCTTAAATCTTTTTTGACAGTTGTGAATTGTGCCACCATGGTAACGTCTGACCATTCCACCAAAGAGATACACATAGATCTTAACTCAATGCAAACTTGTTTTATAACTTAACTACACTTTGAGAGGTGTGTTCTATAGGCCACATTTGAATATACAGTCTGTAAATATTAACCGTATAGATAAATGAGAGTGAGTCTGTTACAGCACAAGCAACACACAGATGCAGCTGTTAACACACTGCAACTTTTACCATCAGGGCCACGGGAACTATTCAAGACAGAAAGTGTATATTTTTTGACAAGAAAAGGTTTGTATTTGCTTTTGTGTCATTGGTCTCACAACCTTTTTTGTCCAATCCAAATCTTGCCATTTTTTCTCTCAGAATCTTGTGGCACGAGATCTTGTCCCATCCCTAGTGTGTTACCCCAAACCCAAAATTGTTTTAAGGGGAGATGCTACAGGCAAAATTCTTTTTTTTTGTGAGTTCAGTCTGTAAGCGTACACACTGGAGGGACTATGTGTCTCGGATGGCCTGGGAACACCTTGAGATCCCCCAGAAGATCTCGAGGAAGTGTGTGTGGAAAGGGAAGTCTAAGCCTCTCCACTCAGACTTCTGCTTCCGCGCCCAGCCCCCGATAAAGCAGAAGAAAATGGATGAACAGAACTTGCCTCCATAGATGTATAAGTGACATTGTAACTTCAACAGCTGTTTTCTGCAGATGCATTTTCCCCATAGGGACACATACACAAACAGCAAATAGCACCAACATACACCGGGCTTTACTTAAAGAGGAACTCCGGTACATTTGAAGCTAAAGTCCATTGCTAGAGGTGGTGGAATACTGTCAGAAGCCAAAAAACAGCACAGATCAGTGTTGCCTCGGCGGAGATCTCGTTGTGGCAGTGAGTCTGTCAAGGCAACAAACTAGTGTAGTGAAGGGTCAAGTTCTTCTCTGCCTGGCTCACTCATTAGTGTCTGGAAACGTTATAAAACAACTTTATAAGCACCTTTAGCCTTACCTTTGTTGATTTCCCACTGCGCATGCGAAAGCCCAAAAGACTCGACTGCCGACTCCAGCAGCGGTGAGCAGCTAGTAGAAGATCGACTACTGTCGATGAAGAAGAATAGAAACTAAAAGTTGTTGAAAGAAAATGGTTCGGGAATCTATTTTTTCAAAAAAATATTATTCACTCGTCAATAAATGGGATTAGAAACGACATCGGCGATCGAGTCTTTTGGGCTTTCACATGTGCAGTGGGAAATCAACAAGGTAATGCTAAGCCTGCTTATAAAGTTGTTTTATAACGTTTCCAGACACTAATGAGTGAACCAGGCAGAGCGTTTTGTTTGTTAGACTTGTGGCTGTTGTAAGATGGGTTAAGAAGTGGCGTTAAGTCTCTTCTGTGTGAAAATTGGCATTTTATGTGGAAGTTAAGAACTTCTGCCCATCACTACACTAATTTGTTGCCTTGACAGACTCACTGCCACAGTGAGATCTCCACCTAGAAAACACTGATCTGTGCCGTTTTTTGGCTTCTGACAGTATTTGACCACCTCTAGCAATGGACTTTAGCTTCAAATGAGCCGGAGTTTACCTTTACAAGATTGTGATAAAACATTTAGAAGGCAATTTTTTTGTAAGATTTAATCCCCTCAAATACTAAATAAGATACCAAAAATCCCTCTGTGTATTTTTTAATAACCAACAAATGACATTGTTCTTCTAGCAATGCCTGTCTCAACATTAGATAATCCTACATAAAACAAAACAAACCGTGAAAGCCAATAAGGAATATGGGCGCAAGCATAAATTCAACTTCGATTTGGAGATCTGGCACCATTTTGCTGTACGATTTTTTTTTTTTTTTTTACATATTTACCCAGTTGTCAGTTTTGTCCCTCCTCTCCTTGAGTTTCTGCTGCAGTAACCCCCCCACTCCTCCGGGGGCGCTGAACTGCTGGACTATGGTCTGTGTCCTGTTGAACTGTTCTTCTGTGAGCAAGTGCTTCACACAGCAGAGGTACAGGGGCAGAGTGTCCGCCAGCTCCGGGATCGGTAGTTTAGGAAGGGCCTGGTGCAAAATACATAATAAATTTGCTTCATACATAAGCGCTGTGGGTTTAAAACTGAGATCATGATTGTCATTAAAAAAATATAATAAGAAATTCATTCTTCGAGCTTTGTTATAATGTTTCCTCATCAAAAACATTCACAAACATGGATTTCTGTATTTTGGCAAAACAAATGCCAGTTTATGCTCCTCTTTATTTGTGGTAGGGATCAGATTAGTCAAAAATTGTGATAGTCCTGATGTAGTCCCGGTTTAGTCTTAGTTAAGTCCTGGTTTAGACCTGATGTAGTCCTGGTTTAGTCTTAGTTTAGTTCTGGTTTAGACTTGATGTAGTCCTGGTTTGGTCCTGGTTTAGTCCTGGTTTAGACCTGATGTAGTCCTGGTTTAGTCTTAGTTTAGTTCTGGTTTAGACTTGATGTAGTCCTGGTTTGGTCCTGGTTTAGTCCTGGTTTAGACCTGATGTAGTCCTGGTTTAGTCTTAGTTTAGTCCTGATTTAGACCTGTTGTAGTCCTGATTTAGTCTTAGTTTAGTCCTGATGTAGTCCTGGTTTAGACCTGATGTAGTCCTGGTTTAGTCCTGGTTTAGACCTGATGTAGTCCTGGTTTAGTCTTAGTGTAGTCCTGGTTTAGACTTGATGTAGTCCTGGTTTAGTCCTGGTTTAGACCTAATGTAGTCCTGGTTTAGTCTTAGTTTAGTCCTGGTTTAGACCTGTTGTAATCCTGATTTAGTCTTAGTTTAGTCCTGATGTAGTCCTGGTTTAGACCTGATGTAGTCCTGGTTTAGTCTTAGTTCAGTTCTGGTTTAGTCTTAGTTTAGTCCTGATGTAGTCCTGGTTTAGACCTGATGTAGTCCTGGTTTAGTCTTAGTTTAGTTCTGGTTTAGACTTGATGTAGTCCTGGTTTAGTCCTGGTTTAGACCTGATGTAGTCCTGGTTTAGTCTTAGTTTAGTCCTGGTTTAGACTTGATGTAGTCCTGGTTTAGTCCTGGTTTAGACCTAATGTAGTCCTGGTTTGGTCCTGGTTTAGTCCTGGTTTAGACCTGATGTAGTCCTGGTTTAGTCTTAGTTTAGTTCTGGTTTAGACTTGATGTAGTCCTGGTTTGGTCCTGGTTTAGTCCTGGTTTAGACCTGATGTAGTCCTGGTTTAGTCTTAGTTTAGTCCTGGTTTAGACCTGTTGTAGTCCTGATTTAGTCTTAGTTTAGTCCTGATGTAGTCCTGGTTTAGACCTGATGTAGTCCTGGTTTAGTCCTGGTTTAGTCCTGGTTTAGACCTGATGTAGTCCTGGTTTAGTCTTAGTGTAGTCCTGGTTTAGACTTGATGTAGTCCTGGTTTAGTCCTGGTTTAGACCTAATGTAGTCCTGGTTTAGTCTTAGTTTAGTCCTGGTTTAGACCTGTTGTAATCCTGATTTAGTCTTAGTTTAGTCCTGATGTAGTCCTGGTTTAGACCTGATGTAGTCCTGGTTTAGTCTTAGTTCAGTTCTGGTTTAGTCTTAGTTTAGTCCTGATGTAGTCCTGGTTTAGACCTGATGTAGTCCTGGTTTAGTCTTAGTTTAGTCCTGGTTTAGACCTGTTGTAGTCCTGATTTAGTCTTAGTTTAGTCCTGATGTAGTCCTGGTTTAGACCTGATGTAGTCCTGGTTTAGTCTTAGTTTAGTCCTGGTTTAGACCTGTTGTAGTCCTGATTTAGTCTTAGTTTAGACTTGATGTAGTCCTGGTTTAGTCCTGGTTTAGACCTAATGTAGTCCTGGTTTAGTCTTAGTTTAGTCCTGGTTTAGACCTGTTGTAGTCCTGATTTAGTCTTAGTTTAGTCCTGATGTAGTCCTGGTTTAGTCTTAGTTCAGTCCTGGTTTAGTCTTAGTTTAGTCCTGATGTAGTCCTGGTTTAGTCTTAGTTCAGTCCTGGTATAGTCTTAGTTTAGTCCTGATGTAGTCCTGGTTTAGTCTTAGTTCAGTCCTGGTTTAGTCTTAGTTTAGTCCTGATGTAGTCCTGGTATAGTCTTAGTTTAGTCCTGATGTAGTCCTGGTTTACTCTTAGTTCAGTCCTGGTTTAGTCTTAGTTTAGTCCTGATGTAGTCCTGGTTTAGTCTTAGTTCAGTCCTGGTATAGTCTTAGTTTAGTCCTGATGTAGTCCTGGTTTAGTCTTAGTTCAGTCCTGGTTTAGTCTTAGTTTAGTCCTGATGTAGTCCTGGTTTAGTCTTAGTTCAGTCCTGGTATAGTCTTAGTTTAGTCCTGATGTAGTCCTGGTTTAGTCTTAGTTCAGTCCTGGTTTAGTCTTAGTTTAGTCCTGATGTAGTCCTGGTTTAGTCTTAGTTCAGTCCTGGTATAGTCTTAGTTTAGTCCTGATGTAGTCCTGGTTTAGTCTTAGTTCAGTCCTGGTTTAGTCTTAGTTTAGTCCTGATGTAGTGTTTTGTTTCATTCATGTTTGAGTAATCCTGGTTTATCTACATCTCCAGAGCTCAGAATGCTCCGTTCCACCTTATGATGTCATGAAGTGGTAGTTCTCAAGTTAACTTTTACCTTAAGTTCCATAGAGATCGGCAATGTCAGAGTTCAAATCACCCAAATGATTCTAGTGTATGTGTATGGAGTTTAAAAACACGATGAAGCAATTCCTGTATCACCAAAAAACACAACTCCTGGTATGTTTTTGATGAGGAAACATGTTGTGTTATGTTTGATTTATTAATCTCTATGGTCTCTGTGCCTGCAAAGCCAAAAGATGAGACGATGAGGCACGGAGGAAGAGGTGCTGGAGGTGTCATCGTCATATTAGGATAAACGTAACTGCAGCAGGCCTCGAGCACCAGAACAAAAGAGGCCCAGACATACCACACCAGACAAGACCTGATGCATTTATGGTCAAATATTTGAAAAACAGCCAGTCATTTTCAAACCATCATCAAATATCACTTGTTTTTTGCTTACACTACCGTTCAAAAGTTTGGGATCACCCAGACAATTTTGTGTTTTCCATGAAAAGTCACACTTTTATTTACCACCATGAGTTGCAAAATGAATAAACTATAGTCAAGACATTGACAAGGTTAGAAATAATGATTTGTATTTGAAATAATAATTTTTTTCCTTTAAAATTTGCTTTCATCAAAGAATCCTCCATTTGCAGCAATTACAGCCTTGCAGACCTTTGGCCTCTAGCTGTTAATTTATTGAAGGATCTGGAGAAATTTCACCCCACGCTTCTAGAAGCTTCTGCCACAAGTTGGATTGGCTGGATGGGCACTTCTTACATATCAGACGGTCAAGTTGCTCCCACAACAGCTCAGTGGGTCTGTCCATAACACTATTTTGTTCTGTTCTTTTGCCCATATTAATCTTTTTCTTTTATTGGCCAGTCTCAGATGTGGCTTTTCCTTTGCCACTCTGCCCTGAAGCTGCATCCTGGAGTCGCCTCTTCACTGTAGATGTTGACACTGGCGTTTTGCAGGTACTATTTAATGAAGCTGCCAGTTGAGGACCTGTGAGGCGTCTATTTCTCAAGCTAGAGACTCTAATGTACGTATCTTCTTACTCAGTTGTGCAGCGGGGCCTCCCACTTCTCATTCTATTCTATTTAGAGCCTGTTTGTGCTGTTCTCTGAAGGGAGTGGTACACACTGTTGTAGGAACTCTTCAGTTTTTTGGCAATTTCTTGCATGGAATAGCCTTCATTTCTTAGAACAAGAATAGACTGTTGAGTTTCACATGAAAGTACTCTTTTTCTGGCTATTTTGAGCGTTTAATCTTTATAGCTTATCTAACCAACTGAACTGTTTTCAGCTGTGCTAACATGACTGCACAAGCCTTCTGACACAATGAGCAAACACACTGTACCATTAGAACACTGAAGTGACTGTCGCTGGAAATGGGCCTCTCTATACCTATGTAGATATTGCACCAAAAACCAGACATTTGCAGCTAGAATAGTCATTTACCACATTAGCAATGTATAGAGTGTATCTCTGATTAGTTTAAAGTGATCTTCATTGAAAAAAAAAACTGTGCTTTTCTTTCAAAAACAAGGAAATTTCTAAGTGACCCCAAAATTTTGAACGGTAGTGTATAACACGTGTATTTTCATATAAAACAATAGGGCGATCTCATAAACGTCTTGAATATGTCAAATAATCACTCACATTGTCTCCTCCTTTGTCTTTGGAGCTCTCTCTCTCCAGGACCGGCATGATGGCGGAGGGTCAGGTCACGCTGTGGACGCACAAATGTAGCGATCACACACATATTTATCGAAAATGTAAATAAATTATAGATGAAATGTTCACTAACATTAAGAAAAGTCCTAAGTAGTGACATTGCACTGGCCGTAAGCCCCCAAACTAATATTACGACACCACATAAAACTAATAATTAAATCCAATATTATGATTAAATATTTCGATCGACATAAACTAGTTCCATAAGATAACGCTGTTTCTTGTTATGTAAATGTTTCGAGTGAACCAATAACGTTCACAGACCATCAATCACCATTACGCACCTGCACGCTGTCAATATAGACGTTTAATTACGCACAGTCTAAAAGAGAACCTGCTAAATTGTTGTTTCTTTGAATTAACTTGAAGATATGCGTTTCGAAATTGTGGAAAAAAGCTTTAAGTTATTTAATATAACGATTATGGTGAATCAGTTATCTTTAAATATTACAAAGTGCGGAAAGGTTGAATAATGTAGTGTGTATGTAGTTTGTAATAAATATTAATGCGTAATAATGTCAGAGGGCAAAGGGCGCGCGTAAAAACATCATGTATTTTCACAATTTGAAAAATAATTAACTTTAATATAATAATTAACTTGCACAGAGATCAGGAATTGTCTTACCGATTATAAGGAGCCCGCGCCTCGTCCTGGAGTGCAGTCACGGTGTGCCCATGTTGTTCCAAATCCGTGCGTCGCAGCCGGTGACTTTTACGCACTCGCTCCGGTGCCACTTTGCGCATCACTCAGCCCCACCGCCCCGTCCCCATCAGACAGAGAGCGCAGTCCCCGGTCTGGTGAGTGGAGATGCTGGAAGTACCTCGCTCTCCTGACGCGCAGGCTCCTCCTCCCAGAAGTCCTGCTATTCGTCCGCAACTTTATTTGGCACCTGACACGCGTGTGACACTTTATTTTCATCAGTGCCGCACGTGATCCGTATCGGAACCGTTTTGGAGATTTTGGAAAGCGCACGGGACTGGACCAGATTCTTTTTTGAATTTGCAGCATTTTCCCGCGGAGATTATTTAGAATTCTATTTATGCGGTGTGTTCTCCTCTCGCTGTCTGATTGAATCGCTCTATTTGCAAATTTGCTCCGGGAAGATGAGGAGTGACACATAATAACTGAGTTTGTGTGTGGCCTGTTAGGGACCAAATGATACTGTTTGCGTAAAATGCTCGTTCTGGAGTCAAATCCAGTGTGGTGATGGGAAATATGAAATAACCCTCGTACAATGTATCAGTTATTGTTTATGCTGTTTTTGTATTTCTTATTAATATTAATATTAATATTAATTTTATTGTGCGTAAAGTTTAAAACATAGATGTTAATTGCACAAATGACGGATCATAAGAGCTTTGTGTCCACTTTGTTCATTTAATTATATACATGATATACATGAATGTACAGGGAACTCATATACAGAGGCTATGCATTCCACAGAACATCATCCAAAAGAAACAGTACTTCAGTCACGTCGGTCACACACAGTATTGCATATTGAGTTAGCAGCAAAAAGAAAACAGCGAACACGAGGCCTTGACATGACAATCGCTCTTTAGTTAAAACAGTCCCTGAATATCATATCCACAGTGATAAATACAGTGTTAATAAATGGACATCGATCTCGCAATTAACTCTATGTGACAATACCCAGAGGAGGCGCTCCCGTGACGCACTAAATAATGGATGTTATTACACAATCCTAATGATGAGTGGGTGGACGGGATGCACACACGTTTACATTGCCACTTGGATAGAGGAACAGTGCGTCTTTACGCATACTCTCCTGAGGACTCCTCCTCTGAGAAGGAGCGCTGTGCGAACGTCTCGATGCCGTTCTCGTCTATCGTTGTGCACAGGCCCTTCTTCTTCTTCTCGCGGTGTTCCATCTTGATCGTGTCGTACAATCCCGTGGTGCCGTCCTCCAACAGCATGTTCCTCTCGGAGTAGGACGGCTTCATTTTGGACACGTTTTTGAGCAGCAGCAGCGCCGGGGCGTAAAGCACGTTGGCCAGGCCCATTCCTAAGTTCAACTGAATAAAGCCCAAGTCATGCACTATCTTTCCCGCCACGATGGGCCCCATGGCATATGCCACGCAGTACGAGATGTCTGCGATGGCGTACACGCTGCCGTACACGGACACGTGCCTCACATCCACCAGGAAGGCCAGAGTGGGCAGCAGGGCCGTGTCCACGAAGGCGATGCCAAAGCAGATTCCGCACAGCGGGATCATGAGCTGTCCAAAGGTTTTACACGCGGGGATTGTGCACGAGCTCGCCCCAATGAACACCATGCCAATAGCCCCATAGAACCACTGCAGGTGCGGGTACTTTGCCGCGAGTTTCACCGTCAAGAATACGCCCAGCACGTGTGGGAAGAACGCGGGGAACCACGTCAAGCCCACCTGCCACTGCTCCGAGTGCATGGTCTCCTCCATCCAGTTGGCGATGGTGGGCTCCAGAAAGGCCAGCGGGATGTTGCATATGATGAGCGCGCCCGCCACCACCGCGATGTACGGGTCAACCATGAGTTTGTAGATGGGCGTACCCACGGGCATGTTCTCGCGCTCCCGGTTGGAGAAGGGCTTGAGCACGGCCAGGCACATGATACCGTCCCCCAGGCACATGGCCGCGAGGACCACGAAGGGCACGTGCTTCCCCGCAAACTCATAGAGGAACCCGCCAAAAGGGGGTGCAATGAGGCTCCCAAAGGAGATGAAGGCCAGCGCGATCCCCAGCGCCTTGCTGCGCTCCGCCTCCTCAGTGTACCTGTCAGCGATGAGCGCGATGCCCGACGTGTCCGCGAACGCGGACCCCACGCCCTGCATGCTGCGCGCGAGGAACAGAGTGGTATAGTTTTCCGCGAAGGCGAAGATGACTGTGGAGAGGAACATGATGTTGAGGCCGATGAAAAGCGGGATGTCATAGCCCACCCGGTCTATGAAGGTGCCGCTCAGCGGGTTCACGATCAGCTGCACCACAGCTTTGGACGCGAACAGAACTCCGATCTGCACGTCAAAGTTCTCTTTGGTCACTTTGGGCGCGGTGCCGTTTGTGAAGTTCACGCGCACCACTCCGTACGCCGCTTCTTTCTGCAGTTCCTCCAGGTAATCCGGGACAATCGGCACTATCACCATGAACAGCATATTGTCTAAAAGCAGCGCTATGCACACAATCACTAGGATGACGCGTTTCTGCCGCTCCGGGTCCTGCATGACCGTACCCAGCTGTTTAGTTCTCGCACTCATCTGGGACAGTTTGGAGGCGGCGGTCTGCGCCAGGTTCGTGGCCGCTGTTTTGGTGTTGCCCTCCGGCTCCATCGCGTCTTCTCTGTGTGGAAGCGCTCCTCAGGCTCAAACTGTTGATAGTTCACAGAAAAGAGCGCGCGTGGCTCATTAGTTCAGTCTCTTCTCTTGTGAAAAGTTCCACTGTTTTACCCCGTCTCTTTTCCGCGCGCTCCGTGAGTCATTGCTGGCGCGAGCCCACTCTCGTGACTGGGACTGGCGGTGTCCCCTCTGCCCCTGCGCTCTCCTGTCTCATGTCCCCACATCCAGGTGACGCGCTGGTCCCGGGCAGCGCTCAGCTCAGTGTGGAGCAGGCTCCATCCGCTCTGCGCTCTGGTTCGTGTTCCGCGCTGTGCTTGCTGTGCCGCGGTCTTCCGCTACCTGTAACGCTCTGGTCTGTGCCCAGTCATCGTTTGACTCGTGCTGAACTGCTTTTGTCGGCCCTGTACGGAATTCACTCTGCAGTTTGTTAATTCCCCCGGTGTTCCCCTCCCCCTCCCGCTCTGGCGCTGTCTCAATGACGCACAGTCCCGCAGCTCTCCAGAACATCTTTTATGATAATTACCTCAGAGTCCCAAATGAAAGCGCTGCCCAGGCACACACACGCTCTCGTTTAGGCACTTCAAGTGTCTTTGAAGATCTCTCTTTGGTCCTGAAACATGGACAAGACAAGGTTTAAAATCGATTAAAATGCTGCGTAAAAAGCAGGGTCGCTTGTTTCAGCACCACCGTCAGCGGACAGGTCCGGCACGCGTTGCGCACTGGCGCTTCAGAAATGTTAATTCAACCCCAGGAATCTTTGGGGCATTGGAAGTTTTTCTCCCTACACAAATGTGGAGTCTTTTACAAAGTCACTCTTTCCTTATTCATGTCGAGCGAGTGAGTGAAGCTCTTGTTTTGAATGTTTTATTTCAGTTCAACGTTACATTTCTTTTTAAACCGGGTTATACTATTAAACTGTGCATTTATAATAACCATTGATAACCACAGGCGTTACAAAATGTGCGCGTCACGACTGTTGTAACTTCGGCTTCCCCTGCGCGTCACTCTCACGATGAGCTGTTAAACTGCGGCTCAATGCTGCCATCTACTGGAGCATACACGCGCTAGCGCGCTTAAAACTTGCGTTTAACCTTTTCTGCAGCGTCACGTTTAATTTCGGACATTAGAGACAATTGTCTAACAGAAAAAACATATATGATTTAAAAAGCTTATATTTGGTGTAGTAAGTTTAAAATTCACACGGCAGTTGTCCAAATGTGTGAACTAGAATCTGGCAGTGAGACATGGCGCTTTGTGCAGCTCAGTTATAGATGGTGTATTTGCATATCGTGCGTATTCACTAACATAAAACAGTTCATGCAGTGAGAGGAGCGAGGGTCACTGAGGGGTCAGGAGGTCTGGGGAGAGATGGAGCTGAAGGACCACCCGGGAGAATGAAAAGAAATTCAGTAATAGAAGATGACACTGTGAGTGAAGCCACGTTTGAAATATGACTTCACTTGCAACATAGGGTACATTTACTTAATTCTGTTTAAATTTTTTTTTAATCTGAGCTAATCAAAATCATCTAGTAACATGTGTCAGTCAATCTGTGGATTTAGGGCTGTATTTAGAGACAATGTAGAAGTACAGTGTAGTTTGAAATAACAGTTAACAGTTTTGGTTTATTAGTTTACCCTTATTTTACTCAAATCAGATATAATGAGATATGCTTATATGACATTTTAATCATCTGATAATCTGATAAATCAAGTTTTCATGTCATTGTCTAAAATCCGACATAAGAAATTGTATATTTAAATTACCTTTATTATACATATTTTAATCTCTCGGTCACACTTCTTTTTTATGTTGAATTTGTAATGACTTAGGGCTCTGTCACTGAATAAAAATAAAATCAGATGTTAAATTATTCATCAGAATTGCAGTTTGAAAAGGCAAAATGATCAAATCGCATGTCATCAGCGAAAGTATGAAAAAACAAAAAGTTGAGATCTCTAGAAACATATCCTGAAATGCACTGGATTCTCGTATTCGGCTACGTTAGAAGATTTCACTTCTCTCAAATATTTATCCAGGATGTGCTTAAAATGTGGATTGAATTTTTAATTGAAAAAGTAATTCACAAATCAAATCACAGCGGTTTTACTTGTGATCCCTAAAGTCACAATAATAAATAAGAACAGAAAAATGTCCTGAAATGTCCCACGGAATGGCGTTTAATTTAACTATCTCCATGGAAATGAGCGGACCACGCCACCAGGCCAAGTTACAGGTCAGATCTGTGGAGAAGTGGACCTACTGACCAAAATAACGCTGGTTTTACGGCAGTTTTGAGAAATTAAAACACCTGTAATTGAATAAATACAAGATATACTGTAGAACGTCGTAGGCAAAGCAAAAAGATCACCATGGAGACAAGCAGATGGCCAGAGAGAAGTTCCACAGTGCACCTTTAATACACAGAGGAAACAGAATCCATCAGACAGCTGGTCCCAGGAGACTCAGGCCTGTTCGGAGTGATTGGAGAAATAGATCTGTGTGTCAAAGAGCCATTTAAGACAATGGTGCAGTTTAGAGCGGATTATTTACAGGTCAATACAGGCCTAAGTGAGAAGTACTGGTGCTTATAGGGCCTATGCATAATTTAGGGCCTTTAAATACTATTGGGGATCTGTGTAAATATGAGGAAAACCTGTAACGAATCTAAGGTTTGAGAATCATTTTGAGCAATTTTGAGACTAAATATGGCACATAGGACCTTACAAACAGAACTGGACAGACTATAGACTATTTTTCATGACATAATTCAATATATTTACATAATCTCTGACATTTTGCACAATACTGTCATCTATGTATTTGTTTATTTAACGTTTTTTTTGTAAATTTGAGTAGCTAGAATAGGATCTTGAACTGTTTTTTCCGACCGTGAGCCTTTACAAAATCAAAATGACAGAGAGCTTCTACTTTTAGTGGTTGCAAAAAAATTGGGTATATATAAGAGCTAAGGGTGCAGTAAAGTGCCTATAAAATATAAACCAGTATTAATTTATTAGTGCGCAAAGTTTAGGGTCGATATGAAGCGTTTGCAGTGGCAAGAGGCGTTTAAGTGATCAAATTTGAGTTGTTTTGAGCTGAAACTGTCGAGGTTTGAACTGTGGATGTTTTTTGCTACCTTTTTTTACGATTATTTCCTGTTATCTTATATCTTGGGCCATTACAAGTTGATAGGGACCAACCCCAACTCAGCCCCGTTTGGTCTGAGGGTCCAAAAAAACCCTTTTTAGGAAAAGCAATTGGCGAAATTATGTAAATATTAAGGTCCTGCAACTGCATAAATGGTCAGATAACCTTAAAATTTTGCATGGTGTATCCTGACACATAGGGGAAACTAGAAGAAAAATATTCTGGGGCTGGCTGCCTTTTTACTGTCAAATATCACCCTCAACATACCCCAAAAAAGGAAAAAATGTCTGTCAAATGCCTGACAATTTGTCATCAAAAGGGATTTCATTTTCAAGCATTTTATTACAAGTATCAGTGCCTCAAAGGTACATAAAAAACCTCTCAAATTCATAAGCTTCAGTAACAGACTTAATGATCCTAATGGGACGAAATATATTTTATGTTTCGATGTTTCTTTTCCCCTGACAGTCACAGGTTCCTCTTCTGCTCAGTGGTAGCACACAGGCCTCTCCGAGTGCAACCCTGGAGTTTTAAACAGCAGCAGATCTCACATTTCAGTTGGGTTAGGGTTGCAAAGGGGTGGAAAATTCCCAGATTTTTTTATGGAAAGAGTCCAGAAAATTTCCATGGAAACTTTGGCACAGGAATTTGGGGAATTTTAAAATGGGTAACTTTGCATAGAAATTTAGGGCAATTATTGTAACAAATTTATTGTAAATTATTATTTCATCATCAGCAGCATTATTGCAAAAGGGAAATAATTAACACACATGACTGATTTATTTGTCATAAGAACTTGATCAATGATAAATATCCTCCACCTCATATATCCTCAAACTTACTTGACTGCGTGTCGTCCTTTAATGTGTGCTCTCAGTCGTCTTTATTTGTTGGTGTGCTCAAAAAAGCAGTTCTACCTCTTCAGAATTCTAGGAGTTATTGTGCATGTGACAGAGGGATAAAAAATGCATGTAGGGGGTGCGTCTGTCCATATGAGTGAGAAACAGCAGCTATACACAACTTTATTCACATAAATCTATCTGTTACAGCCAAGATTGTGCTATAATATTGTGCTAAATTTTTTATACCAACTTTACTGATGCCCCTAACCTTCCACTTTGATAATTCCCAATTTATTCCTATTAATTCCTGAAAATTCCTGTTAATTCCCAAAAAATCCTATGGAAAGTTTCCAATTAGGAAAATTACGAGAATTTTGCAACCCTACATTTCAGACATAGACCACTTCATTTAATCAGGTTCTCCCATTTCAAAAGTTTATATTTTTGTCTTGGTTCCTTTATGACGTACTAAAGGTTTGAAAGGAGTTTTATTGGACTGACACATCACAATATAATATCATAACAAAGAGCAAAAAATATAAATGGTAATAATAAATTCTAAATAAGTTGCAAAAAGATAGCAGGGGTCAAATAAGGCATAATTCTATAAATGTATATGTACAAGTCAAAATAAAATAGAAAAATAAGTAATAAATATAAAGTGTCAGCTATATACAAGAGGTGACAGTATCAGAGCATACACAAATGCAAATCATTTAAAATCCTTACACAGAATACAAGTCAACACATATTTCTTAAAATCCTCTAATTTAATGATATGACAGCACGTTTAGCCAGTTCCTTTTGTGTCCAGCAGATGTCCTCACAGCCTCATTCTTGGTAAAGTCTCTTGTTTGAGGGAGAACACTGGTCTTTGGGTGCTCTTTTTGTAAATTATCTCAATGGCAGAGTACAGATGATAATTTACACTCAGGCATATCATCGACACAAACCTGAATGAAGTGCAGATTTAACCTCAAAAGTTACAAAAGTTAAATTATCCCATGAGCTTTAACAGTATTTTAATTATTATCTTACTCAAAGTTGGATTTTGAGCTGTTCTTTTTCATAGCTACACAGCAAAAAACAAAATCTAAAGCTAAAATGACTCGAATTAAGAGTTTTATCATGATTTGGGTAAATTTCACTTGACAAGTATAATTATCTGCCAGTGGAATATGATTTTTTGTACTTTATATGTGAAAATACATCTTATTACACTTAAAATAAGAAAAACAACAACTTTGTATACTTAAAATAAGAAACATGCTTGAATTAAGAAAAAAAAAAATTCCACTGGCAAATAATTTTACTTGTCACGTTAAATCTACTCAAATAAAGTCAAATGTTTTTTAATTTAAGTAATTTTAACTTACCTAGATATTGTTTTTGTCCAGTGTATCCATCTTGGTAACGTTTCTACATTTATTACTTAAAGGTGCACTATGTAACTTTGTGTTTCGGGTTCTGCCACCTGCCTGGAATGTTCCGCAGTATGACATTAAACAGCTCTACCTTTACATTTACTCAATTACAGACGGATTTACAGCTCAAAAATACCTAGAAAAACAGAGATTCTGACTGTGTTTGGGGTCGCCTCTCCACAGATCTGACCTGTAACTTGATCTTGTTTGGTCTCCATGAAGAAAGGTTTAATGCCATACTGTGAAACATTCCAGACAAAGTAATAACATCTCCGTGGAGACAAGCATTTGATGGACCAGAAAAGTTACACATTAATGCACCTTTAACCTTTGTGTATTATGTATATATTTGATTTGATCATATTGTAATGATGTAAATATAATTGTACCACATCTAAAACTATATGCTTATGTTGCTTATGTTATATTGTGTATATTTTAAAAGATGCAATAAGGGCGTTTTAAATTTTCTAAACTGACAGAGTGCTTTGGGTTTTTATTTTCTGATTTTCTAGACACATTTTTGATATTTTACCCTACAGACAACCACTTAAAGGTGCATTGTGCAACTTTTGTGGTGTTTCTTTGTCTGGAATGTTCCACAGTATGTCATTAAACCTTTCTATCTACATGGAGACCAAACCAGGCCAAGTTACAGGTCAGATCTGTGGCGAGGCGACCCCGAACTCAGTCAGAATCTGTGTTTTTCTAGCTAATTTTGAGCTGTAAATCTGCCTGTAATTGAGTAAAAAGTAGATCTGTTTAATGCGATACCATGGAACATTTCAGGCAGAGCAACGACATATCCATAGAAACAAGCAGGTGACAGACCCTCCACGAGAAAAGTTACGCAAAGTTAAAAAGAAGTCTCCAATACTGAGCTGTACATGTACCCACACAGAAAACACGAGTTTCAAGTATTTATGGCAAGATTTTTCACCATATTGGTTTGAGAAGGAAGTTAAAGAGGCTTAATCTGGCTTGAGTTAATATAAAAAGTGCTTGGAATAAGTTGTAATGTCTAGATAAGATATATCAGGATGGAATATCTTGAAACAAGTAAAAACATCTCATCTTATTAAGTAAAGTCAGTTTAACTGTGCTAGAAATTCCTTTTTGTGGTGTAAAGCAATGGCAAAGCTTGAGTGTGCGCAAAATTCCCGTTTTCATCTACCCCCTATCTCCGCCCATAGTTGTATACTTACTTGCAAGTCATACACGTGTCACGTAAAAATTGTGTTTGCAAAAGTTTGATTATTACCTCCATATATTATTTTTCATGGTTCAAAATCATAACATGACGACTTTATAACTTCTATCTCAGTATGAAATGTGAGTGAGTGACCAGCATCCAGGCAGTTCCACCAAGTGCTTCGTTTGGCATCATGAATAATAAATATGAGTCCAGGTTTTATTTTTATTTTTAGGATTGTTATGTCGCGGTGGTGAGAAAAGCTTCCATAACTTCCCCGGTCAACACACTGTGAACTGGAAAGCTTGAAATCCGTCTTAAAACCTGGAATTTTGCCTTTTCAATCGGGCACACAAACATTTCTATTGACGCTTGAGAAGGGGCGGGACTAAAACTGTGCCGGCTCACCTGATTGGCTGTTAGAAAATTGGCTTTTACTGTGTTTTTTTGTACATTTGTCTGATTTAGATCCTGGGTCAGGAGAATCAAACTCGCTGCGTAATCTGGTACAGGTACGGCTAAAGTATTAATGTCCATAAACCCGCAGACTGCTCCCGCCAAATGCTCAAGGGCACAACGTCACTGTGAGGCAAAAATAACCAGCGCAGATTAGAGCGATCCAAAATATGAAGGGTTTAAATGAGTTCACTGTGGTACAATAATGACCCAGAATAATATACTAAAATGTCAACTTTAAAATGATTATAAGAAGAGCAAACAAAACGAACAAAAATTGGGAAAGATTTCACAAAAATGAAACCAATCATCAACCAAAGCTGTGTTTGATATTGTTATTAAAAAGATCATGAAAAATAAATGCTAATTTCTAGAGTTATGGAGCTCAACACTCCCCATTTTCAGAACTAGTAAATTTCTCATTAATTTTTCCCATAGACATTCCAAATAACATTAATATTAAAGTGTAAAAACTTCCTCAGACATAATCAGCCAATGATTTTATTTATAATCTGTGTTTGAAACTCTATAAACTGCAAAGTTATTAAAGCATTTCGCAGATTCTTGTGTTTTAAATGTGCTGTTTGGACTTAAAACAACCACGTTATGGATATTTGTTAAACTACAGGGCTGCTCAGCCTATGTTATGTATTTTGAACTATTGATATTTGAAATTTTCTTTATGGGAAAAACATTTCTCTATGGCAAAAATGAATCTAAATTTACTTTACTGGAACTGGAGCGGGAGGTCACTGTTTTTTTGTGATCAAATTTTTATTCAAGTGTTATTTGTAATTATACAGTTGGCAGTAAACTTAATATTTTTCTTCATTTTAAACCCACACCTCCCACCCTCATGGGCAAATACAGAACAAATATACACACACAAATACATATTCAGAATACATACACACATATACAATACACATATACAGAATACACATACATATACAATACACATATACAGAATACACATACATATACAATACACATATACAGAATACACATACATATACAATATACATGTATACAGTATATAGAATAGAATATACACATACATCTGCACATGTACACATTTATGCATGTGCATATACATATATACACACACATAAAAATAAATAAATAAATAAAATTAATAATAAAAAAAAGTCCAGGTTTAAGTTCCCTGGGTGGTCACTGTTGAGTTCCATTACAAAACCGAATTTCAAACATTCAAAAATCTAAAGACAGACTTGAACCTTCCTAGAACATATAAAAATGTTCCCCATTAAACATGACTGCAGTTCCGGGGGAGATACTGCATTACAGGTAATGTGAAATCCAGTAATTAGGGCAGGGATAGAAAAAAGGTATGAAAAACATTTTTATTTTATTTTCATAAGTTTTTCTAAATGTCCTTGTCTGGAAAACTTCCCTCTCTAAAACAGATCAGAATCTTGACTTTTATTTGTTATTTGATGAGCAACTCAAACATTTTCAGTTTGAGAGAAAAACCCAGCCTTGATATACAGGGTTTATGTGTTAAACACAAACGTGTGAATGAAACAAAACACAACTCCAGGTCTGTTTGTGATGAGGAAATATTAAAATGTAAAATACAGGCCCTTTAACCCCATCACTGATCTGGGCGTTCAGGAGGTTGCACCATTCACAACTTAGTCAACATCTAGTCTAGAGTCTCTCATTCACAGTGCTGCACTGTTATATAACAGTACAAACACTCACACACCCGAGTTCTTATGGGAGTTACTTGTAGCATGAGCCTAAAGTGTACAAGAATTACACACAACCCCCATCATTCTGTAGGATTCAAATAGCAATAATATAAGTACATGAATACGTGTCTGTAGTATTATTGTGTACTGCATTTACAAATACAAACAAAGCGAGTTGATTAATAGCATAATCCATGAGTCTGAATGGATTAGAGGCAGCGGGGCCCATATGTATGAAGCCTATTCACTTAATCAGAGTAGAGCTTCTGTGGATGTCATAAGAGCACAGACACAGGCACATTTTCCCACTCACATGTACAAGTATCAGAGGAGGGCGTGTCTGTCCAGTCAGCAGACTGGATGACTGGGCTTTGTGGGTTAAAACAAGCAACACATCAATGATAAAGCATAGAGGATGCTCTCAGTTTACAGTAACACTATTTTATATCTTTGAATTTGAATAAGCCACACACTGATCTAGTCCTAGCCCAGCCACGATCTGGAGATGGGTCAAACGCAGAAGAAGAATTTCCTTCATGAGAGATCAATAAAGAACATGTAATAAGTTAAATCATTCATCGATCATGATCATGTTATGTTTCCCTTCTTCAAAAACACACCTGAGTTGTATTTTCTTTCATTAACACATGAATCCAAAGTCTTCTCTGAGCTCAAAAATGCTCTGTTTGCATGCTATTATTACAATATAATATCAACCAGCAAACGCCCACTAACCATTTGGCAAAGACTCCTTTACTAAAGAACATAAGGTGTATTTTACTGATCCCCTGTGAGGGAAATTCATGTTCTGCATTTGACCATCTTTTAACCTGCTGGGGCAAACTGCCAGGAACAGTGAGCTGCTGCTGCTCTGTGCTCTGGGACCATCTCCAGATCTTGAGCTAGTCTTGGTCAGGACCTCAGCTGGAGGATTTTACCTTTGTGCATATTTTGGGTTGATGGGGGAAAAGGATTGCACGGAGGAAACAAACCCAGACACAGAGAGAACCAGAGAGAACATGCAAACTCCACACAGAAAGGCCCAGGAGACACAGGGGTTGAAGCCAGGACCCTTCTTGCTGTGAGTGGAAAGTGGTACACTTTCACACCCCTGTGCCGACAGAGGTAAGTGTGGTGTTTACTGTAGACCAGCAGGAGTAGACTGGGTGAAGGTGAGACACAGGAGCAGACTGAGGAGACTTCTGTAACCGTGGTAACACTGTGAGGAGGTGAGGGACAGTGCACAGGACCTGAGGACACAAACTCACGCCACTGCAGATGTGTGAAAACAGGATGTCAACACTTTCAGGAGATTTAGTCTGACGCCTTTGATAGAGCTATGTTCAAAATAAATATGTAGAAAATGTGTTCCACATTAAATGAAAGGCCCTGTACATTTTCTATCTATTAGATCTGAGGCCAGTTAAAGGTTCTATATTACACAAATTCTCAGTCTGAAATAATCATCTAGTGAAGGTGCATGGAGGTGTATGGTTTAAAAACACAATGGACACTTCCTGTATCACCACATGACATCACAAGGTGGAGTCTTCCATTTGAGAGAAAACTTTTGCCTAAACATGCAGGGTTTGTGTTTTAAATATGTGAATGAAACGAAACACAACTCCAGGTTTTTGTTTTTGATGAGGAAACAACATTACAACAGATCAGAAAAGAGCAGAATATGGGCCCTTTAAACATTGACATTAAGAGTTTATACTTTAAAAAAATATATTTTGGCCAACTTTTTTGCAGAGTGTATTAAAGGGGGGGCCCATGTGACACTTCTTACCCCGGGCCCCCAAATTTTTGTTGACGGACCTGATGGAAAGCAGTACCATTTATAGATTCTAATATTTGATTACAGCATGTAAGTGATCAATAAAGGCGCTCTATGTAACTTTTTGGTTGGGGGCCCGTTACCTGCTTGTTTCCATGGATATGTCATTGCTCTGCCTGGAATGTTCCATAGTATGACATTAAACAGATCTTCCTTACATTTATTCTATTACAGGTGGTTTTATAGCTCAAAAATCCCTAGAAAAAGAGGCATTCTGACTGTGAGTGGGGTCGCCTCTCCACAGATCTGACCTGTAACTTGGTCTGGTTTGGTCTCCATGAAGATAGAAAGGTTTAAATCCACACTGTGAAACATTCCAGACGAAGCAAAAACATCTCCATGGAGAAAAGCATTTGAAGACCTTCCACCAGAAAAGTTGCACATGCACCAATGGGGAAAATCATGTTCCAGTTTCTGACAGGACACAAAACAGGATTAATTGGCAAAGGTTTATCTGTATCCTCAAATAACCCACTAATCATATTTAATGCAGGGCTGAAAATGTCTTTACATGTAATTAAGTAAAGTTTTTTGTAAAAGCAGTTCTTAGTTAAAATTAGACTGCTGTGTGCTGTGTATATCTAATTATAAAACATTATCCCTGTAAAGTAGAGTGCTGGTTGTTGTCGGGATTACTGTAATGCCAAAACTCTGCCCTGACCTCTAAAATTTGATAAAGTCTTATTAAGTCATTGCGTTTGTGTCATTAGGATGCTAGGAATGCGTTAAGAAAGCCAGGAATAATTTTGGATCACTGCAAACTCTTTTTTTTGTTGTTATTTTGTTTGTTTTTAGGACAGTAAAAATCAGGTACAGCACATTTAAATCAGTTAAAAGTGTTTTAATTGCTAACAAATACTTTGAAAAACATACATCCAGGGAGATTTTATTTGCTTTGCCTGGAATTTTCCCAATTAAAAGTAAGTATCTCCATTTTGACAAGTACAGTGCATGTTTTTACAAAGTATTTATTTAACAATTAAACATGAAAATACCCTCCTGTGGGCTCACCACCTGCAGAGGGGTTCATAGGGGGGTCAGGTGCTATGAGGATTGGGCAGCAAGCTGCCCCCGCGACCCAGCTGGATTAAGCGGGAGAAGATGGATGGATGGATGGATGGATAAACATGAAAATAATTGAATATATAAGAAAGCTGTTTAAGGCCGTAGTGTGGAACACTCCAGGCTTGTTCCATCCGACAGGAGCTCTGCAGTTAAACACTCTGACTCCTGCTGTGCTTGTAAAGACTCACAGAAAGGGCGGGTCATACCATGTGTGGTTTATGTTTCAGGAGGAGGATTTTCTGCAGTTTAGCATCATGTAATAGACATTTAGTTCTGTTTTACAGGCTTGATTTACATGAGCTGTAATGAGAGCTCTTGGTCAAATACGACTCCATTAGAGCTGGAGGCTACACTGACATTGTCCAGACTTTAGGGCCTGGAACAATGGCCTCTGTTTTTTAATTATCCAGGTTTTTACACACAGGCACAAAGTCTGCCTACTTGATCAGTCTGATCTGATTTCATTGATAAGTACATCTGTGTGTCTTTAGCATAGCAATGGAAGTTAATACCATGTTTTCTGAGGGCATTAGCATATACAGTGTGAACAGGACTGGGCCAAGTACTGAGCCCTGCGGCACATTATTTATTTACAACGCGGCGAGGAGCATCTGAGACCAGTCCATTGTCAGCAGCTAATAATAAGTCCTTTGCGACTTTTCTGCACTATGATTGGCTCTGCAAACTTACATCAAATGAATTATTGTTCTGTAGGTGGCGACAAAACTGTTTAAATCTTTCAAGGATTTTTTTTAATTTAAAATGAGCCTGTAGTTGTAGTTGTGTGTTGTATGATCACTACTACTACAATATGTTACTACCACTGCCACTACTACCACTACTACTATCACTACCGCTGCTACTACTGCTACCACTACAACTACTACTACTACCACTAATACCACCACTCCTGCTGCTAGTTGTTGATGAATGGTTTAGTTGGCGTAAGTGTTGTTTACATACTCAGCAGTGATCAGTGTGGTGAATAATTATGCCACAGAGTCTGTCAATAATCAGCTTAAAACACCATCTGAGGACTCCCTAGTGTTTTATCCCATAGTGTTTTATCCCAGTGACATGTAATCACTCTGTTACATGTGGGAGCTGGGTATGAGAGCTGTTAATATGGGGCTGGTGGTTGGATTCCCGCTCTAAACTTAGTGTTCAACAGTATTATGACAATAGTGTGATACATGTATTTACCAGAAGTGATCCAGCAGTGAGTTTTTCCATGACTTTTTTGTGGATTTTTCTGATATAGTTTTGACGGTTGAATCTCTATGGATGTTTTGTATGCTGATATACACAAACATGGTGGATGTGGCTAAAAACAGGATCTTGATGTTTGATTCTAGGCTCGATATGAACTAAACAAAAAATGCAAAAGTTCAGCATTTTCCATGGCGGCAAAGGTAAACAAATAACTGAGTAAGGCTACACAGCTGTTTTATAAGTACAGAGATGATAGGACAGAAAAATAAATGACAAATTTGTGGGAAAATCAATCAACAATTGCGTTTTCTGTTTGTTTATTGTTTCAGAAGTACAGGGAAGTGTAATAGTGACCCATGTGAACCGACTTACCCACGGTGATATTTAGTCATCAGATTCTGCCATTATACCAAAATGAGCCATGTTATGATGAGATTTTCAGACTTTTTACATATTTTTTCAACCTCTGCCAAACAGTGGTGGATGAAGTACTACATTTTGTTACTTAAGGAAAAGTACAGATAGAAGAGCAAACAAATACTCAAGCAGAAATAACACATTAACACACATTACATGTCAGAGTGTGTGTTGTTGTTGCGTTGATTTCATTAGAGTTGTTGATTTTCTGTTTATTTGTTTGAACAGTTTATTTGTAATTTATCTTTCAAAAACACCAGAAGTCTGTTTTAAATACATTTTGTCAAGTTACAGACACTTTCCGGCGGGCCAGCTTCCCACATACTGATTTTAAGCTATTGTACGGTATTTATTTCTTAAATGATTCTAGTTGTTTTGGCATATTTACATATTTTGTTTGCTCAGAGTTGGAGTGCTAACTCAAACTATGAATGTGCTAAACATAACATAACTCTCAGCCATTTGAACAGGTCTCAAAAACCATAGGGAAAAGTGCTTTTTACTTTTCAGTCCAGTTCTGAAATGTGGAGTGGAAACTACAGATACCTGCTATTAAATGTAGTGAAGTAAAAGTATACCGACTTCAAATTTGTACTTTTATACCGTACTTATTTTCTACTTTGTTATATAGGCTACCAATGATGCCCAAGATGCAATTAGTATTTTTTAAATGTATTTTGTTGCAACTAGTGTAGTAGGCTATATCAATAAATAAAGAGAAGCTAATGAAATCTCAAAATCTTTATTTATAATTTATATTCATCTGATAATTTACAATCCAGGATAATTTCAAAATACAGTTTTTCAAATCACATCTGTCAAAAAACAACATATACAAAGACATATGACATTATAGACTGTTAAAACAAAATAAAAGATCTGTATTGTGCTTGGGTTAGTCTAATAAATAACACCACAGAACTGGGTGGACGGGGGTTTGCTGGTTTAGACATACTGTACACTTCAAGTCAAGACACATAAGCAGTAGCTTGGAAAAGTACACGCAGCATTGATCTTAAAGATGCTCTGTGGAACTTTTCTGGTGGAGGATCCATGGAGACAACAGCTGGCAATAGCACTTCCATGGAGAGATGTTACTGCTTGCCTGGAATGTTCCACAGCATAGCATTAAATGGACAAATATTGAATTGAACATGTGTTTAAATATGTTGAATATCATTATTACTATGGGAGCAGTCACTTGTGAGCCCTGGTTTCTGTCTCCTGCTTGTCTCAATGGAAATGCCATATTGTGGAACATTCCAAGCAAAGCATTTACATCACCATGGAAACAAGAAGGTTGCAGACCCTCCACCAGAAAAGTTATGCAGTGCACTTTTAAAGGGTTTAAAAGGTAAATCTCTTCTAGCTGCATACTGTAAAGCTTACAATCAAAGCCCTCCACTAAGTTTGTCATACTTTAATACCGGCATTACCATTATAATTCTTTATAGTGTATCAGAACCATGAGTGAAGTACAAAAATAAAGATTTAACTTTAACCTGTATTATTTTTTATAAACTCTTTAAGGTCTTATATTATGCAAAATTGTGAACTTTGAGCCATGTTATAATATTGTTATTGCCTCAAAAACATATCTGGAGTTGTGTTTGTTTCATCCACACATGTGTGAGTAACTCTTTGTTATTAGTCAGTCTATATCTCCAAAGCTCAGAATGCTCTGTTCCTCCTTGTGATGTCATGAAGTGGTAGTTTTCAAGTTGACAATTACCTTTTGTTCTGTAGAAACGAGCACATTGTCCAAAGGATTCTAGTAAAGATGAGTTTAAAAACACACTTCCCGCCACATTTCCTGTATCACCACATGACATCATAAGTTGGAACAGAGTGTGCCTCATTTGTGTATTAAACATGTGTGAATGAAACAAAACCAAACTCTGGGTCTGTTTGTGATGAGGAAACAACATTCTAACGTTAGAAAATAGCGTCATATATATAATGGATAACTGCCCCATTAGCATAAGTGTGCGCTAGGATAACGTCACGTGGCTACCTACTTGCCAACATTCCTCACCAGATGTGCTACTTGGAAATTAGCTAATAGGTTTATCTCAAATTGAATCAAAAGCCTCGCAAATGTCATGCCATATGTGTTCTATAGTGACATTTCCGTGGCATTTCCGTCTCAAAGCTAATTAATCCGCCGCTTAGGCTAATCTGTAGCATGTTGTTGGGGGTGAACAAATTAAAGAATTGCACTTTGTTCACAGGATTAGCACATTTTTGCTCTTACTTGCTAGCATTAGCATTAAGAGACATTAGCGGTTGTAAATGCACACATGATTTTAGCTCACATGCTAATAATGACGTGGCTGTGAGATGAGAGGAAGGGTGATGCTAATAGTGGCTAATGTTACTAGACCCAAGCACTGAGCAGTGAAAACAGATGATGGGAGATCAGGTGGCAGTCTTTAGGGTCGAAGCTACTTCTAAATGTTGTTTAGAACTCAAATTAATTAGCGTAACAGAGAATGTGATTGTCCATACTTATGAGCCCTATAGAAATTTATTTACTTAACACTAGACATAGCAAAAAGTGGAGTGTTAAAACGGACTCTCAGAGAATTAATTTTAACATTTTCTCATTTTATATGACTCCAATCATTTTTGGAAATGTTCATTAAGTAATACTGGACCAAAGTTCCTGTTTAACCTCGAAATCAAGAGTTATATTAATGTTTTGAAAATAAACGGATAACACTTTGTAGGGTTAGCCTGCTTTGGCTAAACAACACACAGAGGTGTTTTATCTTTACACTTTTTACTTTTATTTTAGTTCATTTAAAATTAAATTATGAACAAAACTTGTTCAAACTGATCTTCTCTTGAGTTTGAAGTGGTGGGTGGGAGGTGCCAAATTAACATGAAGGGAAGTTGAATTAACTTCAACAATACGAGCTCTGGTAAATAAGTAAGTTGAACCTCCATATAATTCTCAAATAGTTAAAATAACACTTTTTGTGTTAAAAACAACTCTGAAATATTTGAGCCTGAAATTTAACCCTCCAGTTTTTGCTGTGTAGGGTGACCAGACATCCCTATTTCCCCGGGACAGTCCCCTGTGTCCCCTGCCCCAGCAGATTTATACAAAATCAGTGATTTGTCTCAGTTTTATACAAGAAATGTCCCTGATGTCCCTATTTTTGACCAGTCTGATCCCTGCCAACAGTAAAGAGAGGCATAAATTGTCATTTGTTTTGGTAAAATACAGAAAAGCTGCTTAAAAACGACCAAAACAAAAAGAAAATGTGACTATGCTGACTCACATTAATTACCTTAATTACCTAATGACTCGTTTCACAATTGTATTATTATCAACCAACACAAACAAGGGATGTCCCAGTTTTTTATTTTGAAAATCTGGCCACCCTACACTAGAGATATGGTTGGATAAGTAATGCTTCCAGTCTAATGAAGCTCATAGTGATTGCAGTTATAGAGGCAAATTTGGAGCAGAGTTTCATATTAGGAGAAGGAATTAATTCATGCACAAAATAGCAAAATAAAACACAAGGATGTTTACTGGGTTTATACGGACATTTGAAGACCAAAATGATGAGCCTGACAAAGTGAATGGAGTTATAGATGGAGTTATTTGGAATGCGGTGACTATAGCAGGTTACGATGTCCATTTTTTTCCATTATAATTAATTTATCTGTTTCTATGTTGATGCTCACAGTGTAGTGATATAGAACAGTGATTAAATATTGCCGGAACTACCTGTGTGGTTAGTGGTTATACATGACAGTTATAGTTCTCTCATAATATGACAAAAAAAAAATCAAATTGTGATCTGATGTTATTTTGGTGATATCTTAATATCATAACATTAATCTCTGCGTTTAATCTGCTCTAAGGTCAAACTCAACTTTTACCCACCTACTCCTCCTATTGGTCAACCTCTGTCATGCTCTGAGTGATTGACAAGTGGCTTCAACCAATCACAGTGAAGTGTGAACTTTCAGAAGCAGAAGACAGCTTTGGTTTCCTCTGAAAGCTCTTATAAAGATGCAAGGAGTACATGAATTAGCCTATGATAAAACCATGAACAAAACTGTGAGAAAAATGTGCTCTGAATACTTTTGCATATTGTCCACTCCTTAGTTGAGTTTACTGTCAGCTTTTTTTAAATACCACCACTGGGAAAGACTAAAATACAATTATAATCACGTCATTTCTAATAAATAAATTGCATTATAGTGAATGTTGGACAAGTGAAGTCACATGGAGTTATGAGAATTCACAAACTGGGACTATTTAGAGCAGTGCAGTGCCGTGACAGCATCAGTGGTCCATATTTTGTTGGTGTGGTTGATTCTAGTTGATATTTCCCATTAAAATACCCTGTTTCATTAATGTAAACAAGAAGCCTCATATTTTTAAAGTATCGAACTATAAACTCAAGTGTGTTGTAAGGCTATTGTATTTCAGTGGAATGTTTAAAATGTGCTCTGACATGCAGTTTTTCTTGGCTACACTGGAGAGATACTGACATCGCTTTAACGAATCTATTAGATGATATAAATGTGTGTATTTATGAAACAATACAGTAGTAGAGAGTGGTTGGTGGGTGTATACTTAACTGACTGTGCCACCAGATTATACACAGCATATTTTTTTCTTTCCACTCTGAATGTTTGAGTCATAGATTACTACTATTTCTTTTTTAGTCTAGTCTATGTCATAAAAACAAATCAAATGGTCACAGACTGGGTACCTAGTCTGCCCAAATTAGCATGCGTTAATTATTATCATATTTAAATACTGAAATCGCATTTGATAATATGACGTTTATATTTATATCACATTTGAATAGAGCAAAGGATCATGGGTTATGTAGTTCTCTCTGTGTTTTACCATTCTCAAAATATGTATCCATACAATAGGTTATATCTTCTGAACGCCAAGATCATATTATGCCATGCTCATGTTTACGATTCCAAATTTTCCAAATTTTTTTGTGATTTAATGTGAATAATGTTGGAAATCTGCCTTTTGTAATTAAAGGGGTTAAAGCCTACAACATAAATTGACAGTTGTGAGCTTTACGCCATGTTAGAATGTTGTTACCTCCCCAAAAACATACCTGGAATCTGTCTACATCTTCAAAATGCTCTGTTCCACCTTGTGATGTCACGAAGTGGTAGTTCTTAAGACAACAGCTACTTTTTGTTCAGTAAAGATTGGCAATTCCAGGTCTGAAATAATCCAAATGATTCTAGTAAAAGTGCGTGGAGTTTAAAACCACAATTCCTGTATTACCGCATGACATCACAAGGTGGAACGGAGTGTTTTCCGTTTGAGAGAAGAACTCGTGTGTGAATGAAACACAGCTCCTGGTATGTTTGTGATGAGGAAACATTATAACAGATCAGAAAATCTCGTTTAAGCCCTTTAATCTGTTTGTCTTATATAACTTGGGTACTTTAATGATTCAGAATCTTAATACAAACAAATTTTGTGCTAAATCTTTTTACCCCATTGCACATTACTTATCATTCATTGTGTAAAATACCGCAATTCTCATTTTCGCTAACATTTCAAACCGTAGAAACCAATGACTTTCTAATACACATGCACAACAAAATACATCTACAGAAGGTACCTTGGAGAAACCAGGACAATGAGCAGATTTTTAACTTATGACATGCTTAGTTTATTTGGACTTGTTCTCAATTTGAGGCACTTCAATCTTCTCCCCGGTGAGGAAATGCCAGATGCCTCCTCGGTAGTTCTCGTTGCCCAAAGCATACAGGAAAGCGTTGATGGTGGGAGAGGTCTTGGCCAGGATAGGAGCCATCTGAGGGGGAAGAAGAAAATAGCAGTGAGGAATTGGAAGAAACCATTTTAGGAGTGGAAAAGGGGCGGTTTTGATGGTGGTGGAGGTGGGACGTACCATTCTTAGCTTGGGGGAGACCAGAGTTGCGTTCTCGATGGCGGCGTAGAAGGCCAGGATGCCATAGGGACCCCAGCAGATAAGCAGAGTCTTGAGCGGAGTGGCAGGGTTGAACTGGAAGAGAAGTTTGTTCCATTAGATTTTGAATTGAATTTGAATTTTTTAACTCTGAAAAAAAAGGTGTTTGAATTATTTTTATTCTGAATTTTAGTTGCTGAAATGTTAAGTTTACCAATATGTTTCAAATTCCAAATAAAAAATTCATGTTTGAATTATTTTTATTCTGAATTTTAGTTGCTGAAATTTTAAGTATACTTTTTCCCAATATGTTTCAAATTCAAAAAAAAAATTCACCTTTTAAATAATCAGCACAAATATGTTCAAGCCCTAAAATTCAACAGTCAAAATTCAGAGTGTAAAATTCGCAGTGAAAAGTTGCAAAGCGAAGATCCAAGATGCCAAGGCAGAAGCAATCGATCCTGTGTGAGTGCGGAGGACAGAGGCTGTTTCCTATTGGTCGTTTTCATCTATGGGCGAGGTTTACGCTTAAGAAATAAATGAAACAAGGTTTTGATGATTCTAATTCTGACCAATCAGATCGTGAAATGATGTACGAATTTTTTGGGATACTCTGTATATACAAATAATCTAAGTATACTTCTTAGCACCTACTACTATTACTACTACTACTACTTTGTACAAAACACCACAAGACTTATCTCATCATGCCACCAAATTCTGTACTTCTTATTCTACACTTTTTATTCATACATGTTTTCTTTCTTTTCACTCTGAATGTTTGAATCATAATGTTCTAGTTCTTTTTTTTAAGGAGTCTATGTATTAAAAGCCAAATCAAATTGTGTAACGATATCCAAGTTTCACAATACGATATTCTCACGGTCTGAACCTCACGGTACGATATTTATTGCAATATCGTAGGAAAGCTCACGATATTACAATATTCTACATAATTACAAGACTGACATTCTAAAATGCTTTGACCAGTCATTTGGTACAACATTTATTGTCATTAGGGATGGAACGATATCCAAATCTCTCTGTACCATATTTTCACCATATACATCTTCCCGGACCATATTTACTGCAATATTTTGTGTGAATCTGCTACTTTTTCCTCTAAAAATGCCTTCACAATACTTAAGAATGAAGATTTCAAAGTGCCTAGAACAGTTATTTCTTCATGTCGTCTGCACTGAAACAGAGCAAAGGATCATGGTCTATGTAGTTCCCTCTGTTTTTTGAGCTATTTCTGCCTCATAACTATTCATTTAAGCAAAGAGACTTGTGATTCGATATATTGTGATGGTCCACGATACTATTGTGAGACCTTTGACGATACGATATCACCATATTTAGGTTATTGTTACATCCCTAATATTTTAAGCTATCTTCTAAACCTCTAAAATCATATCTTGTCTTGCCTGTTTACCTTTACAAAATGTCCAAAATGATGACAGTTATTTACTGTGAGGAATGTTAGAAATCTTACCATCTTCTAAAAATACTGCATTTTATAATTACCTTTATAAATACTTAAACTCCTGAGCTTTAAAGATGCACTGTGAAACCTGCTCAAGATGTTACTGTTTTGCCTCGATTAGTTAATTGAAGTTAATGGTCAGATCTGTGGAGAAAGTAAGAATTGTTGTGTTTCAAGGTATTTTTGAGCTATAAAACACATGTAATGGTATAAATGCAAGGCAGATGTGTTTAATGCCCTACTGTGGAACATTCCAGGCACAGAAATATCATCTCCATGGAGACAAGCAGGTTTAAGCCATATTAAAATGTTGTTGCCTCCTCAAAAACACACTCAGAGTTGTGTTTTGTTTCCCTCACACATGTTTGAGTCAGAACACCACGAGTCTGGAATAAGTCATACGCCTGGGATCAAGTCTGAGAAGCATGTTTCAGGTTTAAGATTCTACGCCCAGTCCTGAGAAGGTTACATATAATCCAGCAGTCAAAAAGACCATTGTCCAAAAAGTCTACTCAAGAATTTAACATTTTTCTTCTTTCTTATAAGTAGCTTTGAGAAATCCTCTTACTCTTTACTTACTGATAAGATATAGTTTTTAATCAATCTACTTTTTAAACCAGCTACACTACAAAGACACAACGTTGACCCTGTTTAAATATATAATGTCACCTTTTTTAAATTGAATTATTTTATCTTCATCCAAAGCAAATAATTTAGATACAAATATTAAATGTTCTGTACCAGATTTTACCCCCCTGTATCTGAGCAAAAGTTGTCTTGCCCCATTACAGAGCTTTTAAAATATCTGCTGCATGATGTCTATGTGTAATTGGAAAAATGTTGTTGTCTGATAATCAGGAAGTGCACATTAGCATGCTAGTTGCTGTTAACTGTACTGTCAGGGCAAAACTCACTAAAAACTGTGAAATGTGCTTATAAACTCATCATGGTGAATAATTAGGATGCCCTGAATGTATAAAGTAAATGAGGAATAAGTTTGGGCCACTGCAAACAACTTTTTTTTCCTTTTTTTTTTACCACATTTTTTAAACTGTAAAAATTTGCTACAGCACCATTAATTGAACAAAAATAATTAAAAAGATATTATATACTTATTTAAGTTAAACTTTTTTGAGTATATTTTTTTTAAACATAAAAAATGTATAACTTATACTTAATTCAAAACTTATATCAACTTTTTATGTTTAAATTCTTCCTTAGCTTTGTGCATTTTGAATGATCTCGCTTTACATCCGCTGGACACTTGAACTGGAAAAACCTGTTCTGCCTAAGATAAAGATCGAGCTGCCTGGAAACATTTAAATTCAACTCAAAAAACTGTGTAACTCTGAAATGGTTCACTCAACTCCTGTTATATGGTTTGAAATCAAATGAAAATGCAGTTTTTGAAGTGACTCGTACCTGTCAGAATATCGTTTGTTTCCATGGCCTGTTCAGATAAAGCAGTTTAAATGTGCAGTAAAAATGAACTGGGCGACCTGGAGTCATGTGACCAGAGCATTCCAATGACAGAACGGCTCACAGCACCCAAAGGAATCTCCCTCTAAAACCACAACTATCTGTCATATGAGTTTTCATGAATTCTTTCTTCAAAGTCAGTATTTTACAGTAATTTAATTAGACCACAGCTTCAACAGCACGAGCCGAGAGGGTTTAGAGATTATTAAGTGAATGTAGCTGCTTATCCTCCCATGTTACTCCATTAGAAAGTACTTATCATCTGCTAAGATGTTATTTCTCCACTATACGCTTCAGAGTTAAAAACCCAAGAGCCTAAAATTCTTTTGTTTTGCAGTAGCAGCAGCAGGAGCAACAATTTGCGTACATGATTTGACCAATTTTGATCCAGTTGGGGATGATGAGGGAACCAGACATGGGGAGAACATGTCTGGCTCCCTGTTAAAGGGATATTCTGGAATTTTGGACAAAGGACCTCATTTCCTAGTGAGCCAGAGTGTTGGAGACGTGTGGAGACACTTTATTAAATATTCCATCCAGTCCTTGTATTTGGAGAAGTTGCTGGTGCTAGGCTAGTGCATGTCAATGGCCATAGTTGTGCTGCCACTAAAAACAGTCCACCCATTCCACAGACCCGAGGAAAAACTATTATAACTCCAGACTGTTCATGTGAATGTCTGTGTGGATAGAATAATGTCCAATAATGAAATAAAACTAACCTTACATCACATGAATCGTCACATGGTGAGTGACTATTTTCTCATATATCAGTCCGCTGCTGCCGAGCTTTCTATCAGGAAGTACAACTCACTGCTGCTGCTCAGACACAAATCCTTCAAATGCAAGGTTGGTTTTACTTCTAAATGCATTCTCTGGACACAGACAATCACATGGACAGTCTGCAACTCTAATAGTTTTGCCTCGGGTGCTCATGGAGTGGGTAAGACTGTTTTTAATGGCAGGACAACTATGGCCATTGACATGCACTAGCCTAGCACCAGCAACCTCTGCAAATACAAGGACTGGATGGAATATGTTAAAAATTGTCTCCACACATCTCCAACACTCTGGCTCACTAGTAATGAGGCCCTGTGTCCAAAATTCCAAAATGTCCCTTTAACAGTGTTAAAGTTATTATTTGTGTTGCTATTTTTTTGTTGCTACTTATATAGAAGTTCATTTCCATTTTTTATATATTTTATTCTGTGTTATTGTAATATATTGTGATGTGTGAGCTACTGTGTCCAGGTATTTTCCCTTTTGAATCAATAAAGTCTAAGTCTGTGTCTTATAAATCCAAAAATCTACTAATAATCAGAATGTAAGTAGGTGTATGTAATCCGGTGCAACATGAACTCCTACCATAGCCATTCCAATAATTTGGTTTATTTCAGCGAATGAAGTTGGCTCTACATTTTAAAAGACAAGTATCCAATCTGAGATGTTGTTGGATGAGAGTCATGTGGTGATAACTTCCTGTGAATATCCCAGACCCGTGTTTTTCTGGTCACGTTTAGCATCCGAGTGCAAGAAGGGACAGAGTGGGCGGAGCTAACTGTTCATTCTGAATACATACATACAGATGCGCGTTAAAAACTCACCTCAGTAACGTTACGACTTTGAATTTACATCTCAGCAAGTTTAACCAAATATCCAAAAATATGCTTAAGAAATATTAAGAGCAATTCTGTTACATAACTGGATTGTTTTGGTACTTCTAGTGAGCTTGGTGTCGGATGAAAAAACTATCTAACTGTGAGTAATAGCTTTTACATAACCGCCTGCGTGCCTGGGGGATTTTAGCGTCTTCTACTATAACAGACCATCCAAGAGACAACAACACCGGCTCCTGTTTGGCCGAAGGGGTCCGACGGGGGGGCCCTGACCTATATTCAGAGTCTGTGTGCGTGCCTGGCCCTTGCTGTGTTGTGTGGCTCTGAAAAGGACCACGTGGGGTCGGGAAGCTGTGAGGAGAATGGAAAAAAGTCGTCCGAGCGTTCCCCGGGGTCGTACGAGCAGCAGACTTCAAAGCATGAGAAGGATTTGCCGCTCTCAGTGCGGTTTTTTCTTTTACAGATTATGTAAGTGTCTAGAGGGATGTGATTAGCGAAAGGTTTGGGGTTTGATGATACTACTACTACAGTGACCTCTACTACTACTACTACTACTGCTAATATTACTACTACTACTACTACTACTACTGCTACTACTACAGTGAACTCTACTACTACTACTACTGCTACTACTACAGTGAACTCTACTACTACTACTACTACTGCTACTACTACAGTGAACTCTACTACTACTACTACTACTACTGCTACTACTACAGTGAACTCTACTACTACTACTACTACTACTGCTAATATTACTACTACTACTACTACTACTGCTACTACTACAGTGAACTCTACTACTACTACTACTACTGCTACTACTACAGTGAACTCTACTACTACTACTACTGCTACTACTACAGTGAACTCTACTACTACTACTACTGCTACTACTAATATTACTACTACAGTGAACTCTACTACTACTACTACTACTGCTACTACTAATATTACTACTACTACTACAGTGAACTCTACTACTACTACTACTACTACTACTACTGCTATTACTAATATTACTACTACTACTACTACAGTGAACTCTACTACTACTACTACTACTGCTACTACTAATATTACTACTACTACCACTACTGCTACAGTGAACTCTACTACTACTACTACTACTAATATTACTACTACTACTACAATGAAATCTACTACTACTACTACTGCTATCATTACTGCTACTACTATTACTATTACCACTACTACTACTAACCTACTACAATGTGATGATATAATGCTACTACAATGAACTCTACTACTATTACTGCTACTAATACTACTACTACTACGATTACTATTAGGCTACTACAATGATATAGTGCTACTATAATGAACTCTACTACTACTACTACTACTACTACTACTACTACTACTACTACTACTACTACCACTACCACTATTAGCCTACTACAATGGACCTCTACAACTACTATTATTACTAGTACTAATATTACTACTAGTGCTACTACTACTACTACTACTACTACTACTACTACTACTACCACTACTACTATTAGCCTACTACAATGGACCTCTACAACTACTATTATTACTAGTACTAATATTACTACTACTAGTGCTACTACTACTACTACTACTGCTACAGTGAACTCTACTACTACTACTACTACTACTACTACTACTACTGCTACTACTACTACTACTACTACTACTAGCCTAATACAATGATATAGTTCTACTACAATGTCCCCTATTACTACTACTGTTACTATTACTACTACAACTAATATTACTACTACTACTTCTAGCCTACTATAGTGATATAATGTTACTACTATGAACTCTGCAACTACTACAAGTAATGCTGCTGCTGTTAGTACTACAGTACTGTACTCGTACTACAGTTTCTACCAGTAATGCAGTACAGCAGGTATTATGATTCCTATTGTGAAAAGTACTATCAATACTGCTACTGCTACTGTTACCGCTGCTATTACAAATCATGGAGAGAATTCATAAATATATACAGAGATTTTAATCTAGATTTTAAAGTTATGATAATTAGTCGCCTATTAAAATGAAGGTGATGCGGTGATGTAGTGGGTTAAGCATTTGACAACTAACTGGAGAGTAACTGGTTCAAACCTTACACCTCAAGATGTGCCCCTTGGCAAGACACTCACCAACCCTAATTCTTACTCTATTATATATATTTTACCTAACAGTGGCTTTTTTTTTAGATCTATTTTCAGCTCTAGCACAAACTTTGTTCAGGTTAGGTACAGGCGTGTGTCTTGATTCTATCTTGAACATGTTCAGTGACGTTGACTTACCCTGGGGTTTCCGGTCTTCTTGAACTTCTCGGCGATGGACTGGTACGAGGACATCACCACAAACACCTGCACGACCATGTTGAAGATGGTCATGGGGATCAGGTAGGACACGTAGTTCCTGCAAAAAGAAACAAATAACAAATCACAAATAAATGTGATCGTCAATGGAAAGTGACATAATAATCATACAGAAGATCTCGCAATAATGTGTATTTGTAACTTCATTTAGATTTGCAAAGTATTTTTGTTTGTGTGGAAGGTGATGCATCCAAATGAACCAAAACAAACATGCCGACGCCAACAGCCGTTCTTTAGCCTATTTTAGTTTCCAGAACCAAGATTGACGTTCTGCTGTTAGAGAAGAAACTGCTGCCTGCCTCCATTTTGCATCTTTGCACCTTACACTTTTTGGCACCTGCATTTTTTGTAAATATAGAAACAAAAAGTAAAATTGTGGACCACCTCTTCATTGTCATCTGTGTTTTTAAACCTTTTTCACTGAACTCGCTCAGGGCTAACCTATGTCACATAATATTATAGCAAAAGGAACACCATTTCTATGGACACAAAGGTGAATAGGCCATCCTAAGGCCAAGTAAGAGTCAGGTTTGTTGAGATACAAGCCCATCCAGAGTGCAATAAACACAATCAAACTGAAAAACAACACAAAGAACAAACAAAAGTCTATTTTCTGACTAAAAATGTATGCACAGTAGCTTTAAATAACATTGTTAATAGTTTCATACATAAATCACAACTGTACCCCTATGAACTAACATCAAGGACCATGATGTCCACCCTCCTGTGGGCTCACCACCTGCAGAGGGGTTCATAGGGGGGGTCAGGTGCTATGAGGATTGGGCAGCAAGCTGCCCCCGCGACCCAGCCGGATTAAGCGGGAGATGATGGATGGATGGATGGATAAATCACAACTGTGTAACATAAAAAAAACTGTTGTTTTTTATAGTAAAAAAAATACCATTACACTGCAAAAAAGGCCTATCAAAAATAAGAAAAACTTACAAATTTTTAGGTAAAACTGCACTATTATAAATGAAATTATCTGCCAGTGCAGTAAGAAATTTTCACCTACCAAGTTTTCTTAAAACAAGACGAAATAAGAATCTTGTTCTAAGCAGAAAACACTAGTTTTAAGTATTTATGAGATTTTCACCTTATTAGTTTGAGAAGGATGTTAAAGAGGCTTAACCTGGCTTGATTTAATATAAAAAGTGCTTAGAATAAGTTGTAATATTTAAATAAGATATATCAGGATGGAATATCTTGAAACAAGTAAAAAAAAATCCATCCATCCATCCATCCATCTTCTCCCGCTTAATCCAGCTGGGTCGCGGGGGCAGCTTGCTGCCCAATACTCATAGCACCTGACCCCCCCTATGAACCCCTCTGCAGGTGGTGAGCCCACAGGAGGGTGGACAACATGGTCCTTGATGTTAGTTCATAGGGGTGCGGGCATGTTTTAGGTTGATGGGGGAAACCGGAGCACCCGGAGGAAACCCATCCAGACACGGGGAGGAACATGCAAACTCCACACAGAAAGGCCCGGGCGACCCGGGGATCGAACCCGCAACCTTCTTGCTGTGAGGCCTGAGTGTTGCCACTCAGCCACCGTGCCGCAAAAAAAAAGTAAAGTAAAGTAAAAAGTAAAAACATCTTAAAATTGATCTTTTAAGATGAAATTGCTTAATTCAAGTCAGTTTAACTATGCTAGAAAATCCTTTTTTGCAGTGTAAATATTACGTCCTTACTACGCCTCTCCACAGACCTGACCCAGTGGTAGGCACCCACATTTAAACTTGACTAAAATTTTTATTGAAGTCTATTTAATGTCTGAAATGTTGAACAATTGCGCTTCATCGAGCCTCCATATTTTCTGCACAGGAGACATCATCAAATTGTCATTCAAATCTATTCTTTTTCTTTTTCAAATGGATTTCTTGCACCCACCTGTCTCCCTTGCTGTAGTCCAGGGTGCAGCAGGTGCGGAGGGGCTCGTAGTCATACTCTCCCCAGCCGATGAGGGGCATAGCGGACCAGAAGGCGCTGAAGAGCCAGATGAAGATGACCAGGGTGATGGCGCTGCTCCACTGAAGCTTTGTCCCTGTGGCCAAAACACATTCACACGTTGTCGAGAGTAGATAAAAATAAAAATAACGCCTCCTAAATGGCATTGCGAACGGTCGGCGGTCCGGACACGAGCGGTCAAAGATGTACGAACAAATTTGGATTATCGGAATATTTAAAGGGCCCATATTCCGCTATTTTCTGATCTGTTATAATGTTATTTCCCTATAAAAACAGACGTGGAGTTTTGATTTGTTTCATTCACACATGTTTAATGCACAAACCCAGCATGTTTAAGCTAAATTCTCTCTCTGTTCCACCTTGTGATGTCATGTGGTGATACAACAAGTGCTCCACTGTGTTTTTAAACTCCATACACCTTCACAAGAATCATTTTTTGGATATAAATTAAGACCTGGAATTGCCCATGTCTACTTTAACAATATGTAAAAGGTGACTGTTGACTTGAAAACTACCACTAAATGACATCACAAGGTGGAACAGAGCATTTTGAGGTTTGGAGATATAAACAGGGTAATAATAAAGAGTTGCTTAAACATGTGAATGAAATAAAATACATCTCCTGGTATGTTTTTGATGAAGTAACAGCATTATAGCCTGGTTTAAAGCTCAGAATGATCAATTTTCTCTGTGTTTTTGAGGACTTAATTGTGAGTGAATGGAAAATACTATTACTACTACTATGCTGTATTTTGAGGATTTAAACGTGTGGAGATGAATGAGTTAAACAAAATACTCCTACTACTGCTTCCACAATGTACATTTTGACCATTGTAAATAGTGTGTCCCTTTTAAAAGCTAATGACAGGTGAAGTCGTTCTGTATTTTCCCTTTTTTTCCACTGTATCTCCACTTTTAACAGACAGCCCATTTTTCATCCTCAGTCACCTGGGCTATTTTTAACCCAGAGCTTTGAACCACATTTTACAATCCCAGGGACCCCAGATTTGTCACAGTTAAACTCCTATTTTTCACTTATTCACAAGCCGGAAAGGGGAGCTATTATGTCGATGGAAAGTAACAAAGTACAAAAGTAAATGTACTGTAAATGTACTGCATTGCCTAACTTTTCTGGTGGAGGGTACAGCACATTTTTGGTCTTAAGGGAGATGTTAATGCTTTGCTTGGTATGTTTTACAAGCAGGGGCGAGTAGTTATTTTTTCTATGGGGCCACATGAGAAACAGAAAATAATGTGAAGGGTCAGGGTCTAAAATGCTTCACTCATTTTTGCATAATATGAATTGTATTTCCTTATAAAAAGCAGTAAATAGCATTGTTTTGACACGCTGGTAAGACTGGTAAGAGTTTATGTTATGACTAAGCAATGAAAAAGTGAGGTTGCCATACAAAAAATGTCATAAAAAACACCTCTAAAATAAAAGCACTGCAGCTTTAGTCTGTGCATGAGGTAAAATGGTAAAATATTCAGCTTTTGTTTCCTTAGAGATGATTTTATTGTTCAGAAATAGCTTTAAGAAGACACTTTCTTGCCTCTCCATTGAACTGATCTGTACCTTGGCCTGCTTGTCTCCATGGAGATAAATAAGTTTAATGCCTTACTGTGAAACGTTCCAGACTAAACCATTAAGTACATCTACATGGAGACTAGAATGTGGTGCACCCTAAGAAAGAAACTTACTCAGTGCACCTTAAGTGACATTTTATGTAATCTGTTCCTTTGACATTTTATAGTTCTCAAAATCTGTCTGAAATACTTTACTATTTCACTGTGAAAGTACATTTTAAAAGAGTACTTCATACTTCATGCTTTTACTTGAGTGTTTCTGCGTGTACAGTATTTTCTACTCACTCGTGCAGTACTGGTGGTAGCGGTCCCAGGCGATGGCGGCGATAAAGTGCAGACTGGCCAAAGCCGTCATGAAGCCCTGGAAACCATGCGTCTGGCAACCATCCGAGCCATAGGGCCAGTACCTGTGAGGAGGAGGCATCACAACACACTGATCACGGTACGTAAAGTAACTCAGTACAAATACCCACATTACTATAACGCTGCTTTTACTTGTAACTGAGTATAATTCTAGCCATGTAATTGTAAATCATAGAAGTTATTGAGTACGGCACAGATCTAAAATGCTTTGAGTAGAGGGCGTTTTCTTGCATACTTTTTACTATTACTTAAGTACACTTTGGCCAGCAGTACTTGTTATTGAGTATATATCTACCCATGTACCTGTACTTTTACTTCAGCACAAATTTACTTATTTACTTTTCTACTACTGATGGTACAGGTATAGGAACGAAAAGTAGAGATACAAGCTGCACTGACTGACTTTTGCTCAGAGAATATGCAAATTGTGATTAAAAATGATTGAATTCATAGTTAAACAGTTAAATGAATCAAGTTTTGTATGAAAGACGAATCTAAAATTCTACTAAACATGCATTCCAAACTAGTACTTTGAGTCGTAGTAGTTTTCTTGCACATTTTTGACTTTTACTTACAATTAGTACCATTTTGGCTTCAAATGTAGTTTCACTTAAGTACAAATTTGCTTTTTTATTCATATTTTAGTTGACTTTGCAGACGAAGAAGAGGCAAATCAAAATACAGTACAAAATAGCAAGACAACAACAAACACACACACAAAAGTATGCATTTTCAGTCTTCTTCCTTACACTGGAGTATTGGAAATAAAATTAAAGTCACAAAGCTGTAATCTTATTTGTTTATAACTGTTTTTCTTTGTTGTCCAGTAATCACATTTAATAATTACATAATAATCTTTGTCTAGTAAAGGTAGAACAACACTGTGCGACTTTTACCGGACAAATATTATTATGTAAAAGAACCTTGACTCATTCACGTTTGGCTCTTTCTTTCTGCAGTTATATTGAAAAAGAATGCAACAACAATCAGTACTGCCGGACATTAGCGGAAATTGAACTCTCAACCTTTGCGTTGCTGTGGAAATGTCTAATTAGATGCTGGTTTATCTGAAATTAAAATCAGCGAGCGTGTTTGTAATGATGATGTTTATTGTTTGCGCTTAATGGATTTTAAAACAAGTCATCGGGTTCAAGTCACATTGTAGTTTGGTGTTTGCTGTATTTAAAATTCAAGATTACCACTTGTAAATCAGGATTTGTTATAATAAATAATAAAAAAATACATAAAATAAAATTAAATCATAGTTATTATATGAGAAAAAGAGATGGTGATCTAATAAGCCTGCAAAAATAAATACATGCATAATTAAAGCAAAAACAAATAAAATATAAACAATAAATAAATAAAATATATAAAAACATACAATGAAAAATAAATAACAAAAAAATAAAAAAATATATAAAATAAATGTTAAGATAAATAAAAAAATAAATAAAATTACAATGTTTATATGTATGTAAAAAATGAAAAAGAGAGCAGCCTCATTTGAAAACATTGCCAAATTCTCGCCTGAATCCGTGGACTATGCCCTTCACGCTCCTTGTTCCACCAAAAACAGAAGCACTATCGATTATTGCACTGATAACCGCTGACGCACTGTTGATTATTCTGTGATTGCATCTGCCTCGGCGCGCCTGGATGTCACCTCTCCAAAGCCATTACGAAAGTGCGCTAGGGTTACATCACTGACCTTAGAAAGCTGGAGAACGCGGCCACGGTGGCGTTCATGGAGATGCCGATGTCTGCCATGGCCAGGCTGAACACGAGGAAATTACTGGGCGTCCGCAGCTCCCGCATTTTGACGAAAGACACGATCGTCACCGCGTTCAGGAAGAATCCCAACAGCCCTGCGGAGAGAAGAGAAAAGATGAGAAAAGAAGAGAAGAAGCGTGCGTAAAACCAAATGCGTAACAATAAGTGAAATGAAGGACAACTTTTAGCGTGCGTAAAAGTGCTATGAGACAAAATGTAAACAGAAACACGAGCTGATAGCGCAGGGGCAGTGACGGGGTTTGCGCAGAAAGCCCGGAACCCCCTTTTGGCTCGGTTCCATGACAACTCACCCTCCACGAGCAGGCATGATCCCAGGGAGAACACATCAAATTCGGAGAAGCCTTCTGGGAGCGGGTATGACGACACCATGATGAAGACTGGCGTAAAACCACCACCACCACCACAACAGCGACAACTACAAGTGCTGGCTCTTTCACTTTTCAACTCGCTGTCTCCTCCTCTGCCCCTGCGCGCCGCTCGTCAAGATGTGCCTCGGTTCTGTCCGGAGGTTCTGAGGCTTTATATAGACGGATTTCACGTGAAAACCCCGGCACTTTTCTTATGTAAAGCCGCCACGCTCTCTCTTTCTGCGCGATTCGCCCCTTTATCCGCGCAGGAATGTCTTAATGAACGCACCCACACCAGCCGCGAGCCGTGGTTCTAATACGCATTTGACCACCGCAACACTAAAGCCCCTCAATTAGTTACACAACAAGCCTTTGTGTCCGGAGGATGCTGCAGCCCGTGTCCGTGGGTCTGTCCGCGCCTCTGCTGCTGCTGCTGCTGCTGCTGATGTCAATGATGGACGACGTAGGATGCGCCGCACGAACCAGAGCGCACAACAGGTGTCCGCGACAAATGAGGAGGATCTTATATGCAAACAAGGATGTGCACACTTTTTCTGAAACCTCTGTAGTAGCATTCTGTGTTAGGATAATATGTATGACAGTATGACAGTATGACAGACACTAAATCATATCATATTTATTTACTCCTAGGCAACAATTTTTTAAAGGTATCCTGCTATACTACAAATACAAATAATACAAATTTAACTCTTTAAGCCATGTTGCAATGCTGTTGCCTCCTCAAAAATTAAAACCATACCTGGAGTTTTGTTTTGTTTCATTCACATATGCTCTGTTCCACCTTGTGATGTCATGAAGCGTTTTCAAGTTAACATCTACCTTTGACCTTTAGTTCAGTAGAGATGGGCAGTTCCAGGGCTGGAATGATCCGAATGATTCTAGCGAAGGTTTTAATTAATTAATTAATCATTAATCATTGCATTTATATAGCGCCTTTCATGACAGTGCAAGTGCTTTACACTTCATAATTCATTCACTCCACACTCAGTGGTGGTAAGATACTAATGTAGCCACAGCTGCCCTGGGGCAGACTGACAGAAATGAGGCTCCAATCTGCACCATCGGCCGCTCTGACCACCACCAACACTCACTCACTCACACACACACACACACACACACACACACACACACACACACACACACACACACACACACACACACACACACACACACACACACACCACTTTCATACTAGGCACTGTGGGTGAAGTGTCTTGCCAAAGGACACAATGACATTTTTGTGACTGGTGCCCCCCTGTGACACCTGCTATTCCCAGTGGTCTCCCATCCTGTGAGATCTGACAAGATCAGGCTTTGACAAGCTGGTATGGCTACAATACACAAGATGTAGGGACTTTAAAAACACAGCGGAGCACCTCCTGTACCACATGGCTTTTCTAACGTATCCTTGCTTCCTTTTATAATACTGATCTTCTACTGTGTGTGTTCCCAGTGCAATATAAATAAATCTCACCAGCACTAATCCTCTTTTATTCTCAATCTAAATGTAAATAAACAGTAAAAAGAAAGAAAGAAAGAAAAAATGAATAGATAAATAAAAGACTATTTTCAATAGATCATTTTTCTTTTGTGTTTGTGGAAGTTTTGTGTTTTGAGCTCTTGTCCGATCCCTGTTATGAAACCAAGGTAAGATGTTGGCACTAATCACATTGAACCACTTTCACCAAATTTACCGGCTCTATAATAACCATTTATTAACAGGTCTGGAGGAAATACTCAGGCACCATTTGCAAAGACAACAGAAGACACTGAACACATAAGAAGAGGTGTGTAGAGTAGCCAAAAATAACTCCTCAAGTAAAAGTGCATAACAGTTAAAAGTGTTTGGGAAGCTGCAACTCAAGTCATTGTGAGTGTAACTGTTTGGAGCGGACCTAATGTCTTTAAAGTGAAAAAAAGAGTGAAAAACATGAAAACAAACAAAAACAAAAGTAATTCATTTGAAACAGTTGGTCCAAAGTTACTCCTCAATTACCTAATGCATTCAAAACATTGTAATTGTGCTTTTCACAACTCTCAGACACCAGAGCAGAGTTTACCTGATGATGGTGAAGGAAGCGGCATGCTAACGGGCACCTACTGATTCTCGGACAATAAGACATTTTCGAATTAGACTTATTTTGTCCTCAAGAGCTCCTTAAACAATATATCTGTACTGAACTGCTCAAATACATGGGGGAAATCAGGTACAGGACCAGGATGAATTTGTGAGCAGAAAACATTTAATAATTATGGACAAAAATGAGAAAAAAACAGAATCATATGTGAAGGAGCAGTGCAAGAAACAAACAAATCATTTCATTTCACCAGGATAGTGAATTTTGTCATTTGTAGACTTACTTAAATGGGAAGAGTAACTGAAACGTATCCTCAAGTAGTACACCATCACAACTATTGCTCAAAGAGGAGTAAACATCTTAAAAACCACGAGTCAGAAACATGTTTTAGTTTGAACTGTTAGGCCCGCCCACTTAGTCCTGTCTGGGAACGTGTCATGATAGTGTTTCCTTATACACCGCCTGGCCAAAAAAAGTTGCCACCGAAATTGAACTAAGTTTGTACAAGGTCTAAGTTCAGCAAGAGCATGTGCTCAAAGAATGAGGTCAGTTGACTACTAAATGAATACATACACTAGATGGAAATAAATCTTGTGACATTGCAGAAGCTTATCGAAACAATAACACAGTGAATGCATTCATTTTTCACCAAGATCTTGCATTGATGATGGTCGAGTCTGATTGCTGCGCAAAGCCTTCTCCAGCACATCCCAAAGATTCTCAATGGGGTTAAAGGGATAGTTCAGATTTTTTGACTTGAATCTGTATGTCTCCGTCAGCAGAGTCGTGCATCAACACTGACTTACCTCCCGACAGCGTCCGGTGAGCCGAGTTCTTCCTCGGTTTTGGTGCTGACAAAAGTGTCAGACAAATTGGCTGGGACAACAAGTGTTTTTCTTCTCAAAACAATATGTGTTCAAAAGAGTGATACATTTGCGTCATAAAACATGAACGGGGAAAAAGAGCTCATAATCACTTGGTACTATTTTCTCTCCGGGCGTATCACTCCGCGCTGCCTCCAGGTGGTGCCGCGCCTGTTTCACTGTGTTTACTGCTTAGAAAGTTCACGACAACATGTGTTACTACGACACCGACGATGAAGACGTTGCCTTTAGCACAGAGCCAAGGGAGACCTTTATGAACTCGAATATACTGATGCCCAAATTCACCAGATGGAGTCAGAACGGACAGAGAGAGAGAGGAGGGACAGAGTGGGACAAACTGAAGCTGGATTTTTGTTGTTCCAGCCTGGAGAATCACAAGTCTGCACCATTTTATATATATATTCTTATAAAGCTTATACAAGCTTATATACCTATTGCTGTAGCTCTCACGTTAGCTCTCGTGTCATGGCGGTCAACAGTCTGAGCACGTAAACATGACATAACATGACATAACATACTAAAAAAGTTTTGGATTCGTGCGCAGTGTCACCTGGCTGTCTCTTTAAGGTCTGGACTCTGGTGGCCGATCCATGTGTGAAAATGACGTCTCCTGCTCCCTGAACCGCTCTTTCACAATTTGAGCCTGATGAATCCTGGCATTGTCGTCTTGGAATATGCTCGTGTCATCAGGGAAGAACAAATCCATTGAAGGAATAACCTGGTCCTTCAGTATATTCAGGTTCAGCTGAGCTCATTATTTGAGCACACACTGCTGCTGAACCTGGACCTGACCAACTGCACCGACCTCAGACCTATTCAGTTAGTTTAATCCACTTTTTGTTAGCCAGGCAGTGCAGCTCACCCATTCTGCTTGCTTCTTGAAAAGAGTGAAAACGTGATGTGATGTCATGTGGTAATACAAGAAATGCTCCACTACATTTTTAAACTCCCTACACCATCACTAGAATCATTTGGATCATTTCAGCCCTGGAATTGCAAGAGCATTTTGAGCTTTGGAGATGTAGACAGGTTTCTCAAACACAACTCCAGGTATGTTTTTGATGAGGTAACATTATAACATGGCTTAAATCTCACAGGAGCGAATTTTATGTAATATAGGATCTTTAATAACGATTGGACAAACTCTATTAAAACCTTCTGTATTAGATATTACCAGAAAAATTATACATATGTAAATAGAGATGATATTTTACAGTCTCAACTTTTTTTATTTAGCAAGTTTTACCATAAAATAAACAATGTAAAGAGCATTTTATCTTAACTAGAATACATTAAATAATAAAAAAATACAAGTGTAAATGAAATGTCTGGACATGACCTTTAAAAGAGAGACAGAGATAGAGAGATTCTTTATTGATATTAATAGTTTTGTTCATTTCTAATTTAGTTTTGGACCTCATTTGACCCTCTCTGTGGTGCACCTCTCTCCAGTCCCCAGTCTAATCTCAGAAAGTAACAGTTTGTGGCCCGGTTTCACGTCATGTGGTGTTGGCGTTTAAAGCTGCTGTCCTGTAGCTGTGACCACGTCTCCAGAGCTTTTCATACCACTCACAGAACAAGAGCGACATTGTTGTTTAACCCTGTGCAGCTCAGGGATTATCAGATCAGCAGCCTGTGAAGTGGAGGTGCAAATGTGTCAAGTGTAAAAATCATCACATTGGGTTTACGTGAGGTCCCAGTCGTGCTCAGAATATATGTGTTTGACCGGAGCGGCTTTTATTACCCAGCAGGCCGGGTTCTGTTTGTGTGAGCAGAGAAATCAGCTTCAGACCATCAGCTCGGGCAGTTCTTTTCTGTCAGTCGCACCACAAGCCTTGGGAATCTAGGGTTGCTGGTTCGAATCCTGACATGGACACTTTGAAATAGTCACCATGCCTATAGTCACTCAAGTACACCTACATACTTTGGCCGATACTGCAGCTACTAGTACTGCTATTGTTAGTTTTACTGTAAATAGCCTGTATTTTACTAGTAGTACTTTTCCTCTTCATCTGAATTCAATCTATTTAATTAGATCTCAGAAGATATCCTGGTGACTGACTGATACTGGTTAGTACTTGGATGGGAGACCACTGGGAACACAGGTACCACAGCTGGACCGCACTGGGCCTAGTGCAAACTGTACACTGCAAAAAGGCCTATCAAAAAATAAGAAAAAATGACTAATTTTGAGGTAAAATTGCCCTATTTTAAGTGAAATTATCTGAAGAAATTTTCACTTACCAAGTTTTCTTAAAACAAGACAAAATACAAATCTTGTTCTGAGCAGGAAACACTAGTGTCAAGTATTCATGGCAAGATTTTTCACCTTATTTTGAGTATATTTATCCTTGATTTAAGTAATTATTGCTCATTACTGCTTATTTCTAGTATATAACATGTCTTAAATCAGGCTATTATTTCTTAAATAGATCCTTGTTTTAAGAATACCTTCTTTTGAGCATTCATGTTATTTTTACATTTGATCAAATACAACATGAAATCAATTACATTTGAAACTGCATTTATTGAAATGTCACATTTTACACTTTGGGCACTCATCTTAGAAACACTCCTGAGGACAGTGAGGTACAGATCTGAGCCAGAGAAAAGAACTGGTTTGAGAGAGATGTTAAAGAGGCTTAATCTGGCTTTATTTAATATAAAAAGTGCTTATAATAAATTGTAATATCTAGATAAGATATATCAGGATGGAATATCTTGAAACAAGTCAAAAAATCTCATCTTATTAAATAAAAAACCTTAAAATGTATCTTTTAAGATGAATCTGCTTAATTCAAGTCACTTTAACTATGCTAGAAAATCCTTTTTTGCAGTGTAGCTGTGTCTTTATGCAAGACACTTCACCAGTCTTGCCAAGTGTGAATATATGTGTGATGGTCAGAGGGGCTGGTGCAGAGGGGCTGGTGCAGATTGGCAGCCTTGATTTTGTTGGTCACAGGACAGTTGTGGCTACAGTAGTATCTTAATATGGCCGTGTGGGGAGTGAACAAATAATGGTCTCTTTTGAGGGTCCAAAAAAGTGCTGTATAATTAAAAAAAAAAAATCTCTCCATCCATCCATTTTCTTCAGCTTATCCAGGGCTGTGTTGTGGGGGCAGCAGTTGAAGCAGGGAGTCCCAGACTCCCTCCAGCGTGTCCTGGGTCTTCCCAAAATAATTCTGTTGAGTTAGATTTTTATGCTGATGAAAACTAAAATTAGCTGATTCCAAAATTGCATTCAGTTTTTTTCTAGCATGTCAAGTTTTTTCTCCACAGCTACCCTCAGATAAGCAAAATGCCACTGATTCGCTGTAGAAGACTTGCAGCTGATTGATTGGACTCATCTACAGCTACGAGGCGACTTGTTTGTGCATCACGATTGAGAGAGTGCAGTGAGAGGTGTGCGTCAATACTATTACAGTACGATTACAGGAGCCATATCTTTGTAAAAACATAGTGTATAGTGTAGTGTGTATAGTGTAATAAACATTGCAGTCAGGCCTGTTTTTTCATATTTCATTGTATGTCAATATTTGAACTTTTGTTTTTTTTTAATAAAACAAGCACATATCTGTTAGTAAAGTATTTTTCATAGTTTTAAGAAAATGGGGACCCTATAGTTCAAAAACTTGACATAACAGAGAAAAACTGAGATCAGGTTTGGATTCCGCACCCAAAAAGTAGTTAAAAACAGCCATCAGACCTTACAAAATTCTGTTCCCCAGCGTAATCAATAGAATTATGATTTATTATTCTACAGCAGGTTACTTCTAGGCCTACCACAAATCCACTAGCACTAATAATACTGACATAACATTAATGCTGTATCATGCTACATACTAACAAATACTATTATTACATCACTAGTACAGTATGTAATCCACTAATACTATCAGTAACTCTATTATAACTTTGGTCAGTACCTTTGTGCACGCTAACTGTGACACTGCGCCCCACAGCCCAGTCTTCAGTTCATAATTCTGATGAAGGGGCTTAAGATATAGAGATTAGCATATGGAATGTTTAAGGTTTTTAATGTTGCAAGACCTCCCTCCCTAATAACATGCACACTGTCAACTTTGACCTAAAGGGAAGGTCAGTGGAACTCTTATCAAACTATTCTCATTCCTAGTTCTTCTTGTTTGATTTATTTTAGTGCATTTGAAATTTTTTTTGCCACTTTCAAAAACTATGTCTTATTTGGGTCAGTCCTGGTGCCAAGTTGCTCAAACATTCCGAGGCGTGAGTTTTCGTAATGCTGGCATGCTTTGAAAGGCTGCCAAGTGTTATGCAGAAAGTGGGTGACGAAATCAAGAAAGTCGAGATGTGGTAATAGCAAAATACTCCAGGGGTATTTTTAGTTTGAGTTGTAATCCTTCGATAACTCAAAGATGGAGGTCAAATGAAGTTGGTTTGATAAGATTCCTCAACGATACTGGAACTTCAAAACAATATGACTCAGTTAAATGAAATAAGTAGATATTATCTGATGTTTTAGTATATGATCAGGCTTCATTAATATTAATAGATCCACAATAATATACAGGAATAATTTTATAATATAAAATATATACTACAAACTAATAAACTATAGATTCAATAAAATTAGCAGAGGTATAACAGACTGTGTACAGATTAAAGGAAGAACTAAAAAAAAATAAAACCATACTTCAGAACATTCTACATGCAAATGCAAACGTTTTACATCATGCTGTGGAATATTATAACCAAAGGAACAACATTTCCATAAAAAAACTTAAAATGTATCTTAAGATGAATCTACTTAATTCAAGTCACTTTAACTATTCTAGAAAATCCTTTTTTGCAGTATAGCTGTCTCTTTATGCAAGACACTTCACCAATCTTGCCAAGTGTGAATATATGTGTGATGGCCTTCCTCCAGGCAAAAAAACAAACAAACAAAAAATCAAGTTGTGGAGATGTTTTTCATATATATATCAGGAGAAATGGGCCACACAGAGAGCCACAGGCACAGACTCTGGGCACAAGGCGTGGTGCAGGGGCCCCCTTGTGGTAAAACAGCGCACTCTCAGATTACCAGTCACGTCAGAACCCAAATGAACAAACTCCATTTGAGGCGCAGACAAATCCAAACATCAGTGGATTATGAGCATTCAGAAACATTTGTGCGCACTACACTCGTTTGGCGCAGCCTATCGGATTCAGCGGGAGCCAATACGCATCCAAATGAAAAGAACGCCGGCGCTTTCTCTAATCCCCGTCTATCCTTTTGATCTCGGGACCCGCTGCTGTGGCATCACAATGGGACAGGGCAGCGGTGGGGCACAGCCATGACGAGCACACTCCCGTAAATGACTCACATCACGGGGCTTCTGGACTCGAGTGGGGGCAAACTGGAGCCACGAACCAAGAGAGAGTGTGTGCGTAAAAGTGCGCCGAGATGCTGGCTGTGCTGCTCGTGGGGCTGTGCGTGGCCTCGGGTGGTCTGTTCTCCGCAGTCAGCTGTTGCCCATCACAGTGCAGCTGCTTCTACCACAACCTCAGCGACGGATCCAAGGCCAGGTACGACTCTAAAAGCTTCAATGTTTGTCTGACCATCGCTTTTACGCGTGTCTTGGTGAGTCTTTTGGATTCTGTTGGCGGGACAGATGTGAGCGCAGAGGTGTGCAGAAGATAATTCAGGGAATGCATGTCCGTCCAATTTTATTTAATGCAGGATTATGTGTCAAAGGCACTTTCAGCCTCTCCGTCTATGCTGTTATCATTTACAGGACTGGCCTTTTGCAGCTTCACAGCGTTAAAGTTATTCGATGTAGTTCAGTTTGTATCACTGAATTTACATATTAATTTCTTGTCTGTAAGATAATTTATAATAATAATGAATGACCTTCCATTATCCTCACTTTTGTGTCTCATTTGTCATATTTTAACCTCTGTATTTTAAACTATTGTTACCACAAAAAGTGAATAAATCTGCAGATCATTTCTGAATCTGATCCTCATGTGGCGTGACCTCTGACCTCCTGTGTGTGCTGCAGGAGTGTCATCTGTAATGACCCGGACATGTCCCTGGTGCCGGTGGGCTTCCCCGAGGACACATCCAAACTACGCATTGAGAAGACGTCCATCCAGAGGGTCCCCAGTGAGGCCTTCAGCTCCCTGTCCAGTCTGGAGTTCCTGTGGCTGTCCTTCAACACTCTGTCCTCTGTGGCTGGGGACAGCTTCAGAGGGCTGCTGAGCCTGGAGGAGCTGCGTCTGGATGGGAACTCTCTGACTGTGTTTCCCTGGGACAGTCTGCTGGACATGCCCAGCCTCAGACTGCTGGACCTGCATAACAACCGGCTCAGCTCTCTGCCCCCGGAGGCCACCACCTACATCCGCAACCTCACCTACCTGGACCTGTCCAGCAACAGCCTGCTCACCCTGCCCCCTGAGGTGCTCAGCACATGGCTGTCATTGAGGCCCCTCCAGGGCCCGGAGAGCTCCAAGATGATACTGGGTAAGAGAGGAGCAGTTCTCCTGTACTTCATTATGATAAAACTCATTCATAATGCACCACATCAACAGCTGGACAGCACTGTGCTAAGCGACCATCTGTGGATATAAGTAGCTCTGGATCATAGTGATGATTAGAGTGAAATCATGTCTACATGATAATGTTGTGTGAGGGCAGATCAAGTTAATAACCACATCCCTTGTGTTCTTTCTGTTTGATGTGATAAAGTCAGAAAAGGCCTGGTCCTGACAGTGGCCGTGGCTACGGTTTAAAAGCTGCTGGGGGCAGGTTTATTATTACAGATAGTGCAGGGTTTGTTTATCAGGGGTAGAGACAGGGTAATACACAATCATTTCACTGACTGGGATAAAAAAAACAAAACCGTAAATATTGTGATATTTTTTGAATAATTGATACTTTTTGTACATCAAAAAAAAAAGAAAGAAAAAGAAACTACGGACCCATGATGAGTTTTTTTTTTAACGTAGGCTACATGACATGTATAGTCATTTGAACATATTTATGTTTTCAGTAAGATTTTTGTGATATTATTGTTAATTGTGATTATATTGACCATTATAATTGTGACACCATCTTCATTATCACCCCAACTCTAAATGAGAGTTCTGTCTGACATAGGACATAACTGGACTAAATGGTCATCGCTGACATGAGTGTGATGTGTGTAGTCTTAGTAAAGGTCTTCTGTATTGGTTCAGTCCATTCATTATTGAACATTCTTTTCATTTCCACATTTTCTGTGAAGAACCACCACCCCAGTCATCACCATCCTCTTCATCATTTCCATCCATCCTGTGCTCCACTCGTCCCTGGTGTAGTCATGGACAGGGGTACGGACTTTATGAATTAAATGTTAATCCTCTTACAGGATTAGCATGCTAACATCCATGCTGCCATCTGCAGACTGCTCTTTCACATTGTCCGCAGCTGGACGCTCTCCCTGCTCCACTGAGCTGCCCTTTGCCCTTGCCTGCAGGTCTCCATGACAACCCGTGGGTGTGTGACTGCCGCCTGTATGAGCTGGTGCAGTTTCAGAAGTCTCCAAGTCTGTCTGTGGCTTTCATAGACACTCGTCTGCGCTGCTCTGCTCCAGAGAGCGTGTCAGGAGTCCTGTTTAGTGACGCTGAGCTGCGTCAGTGCCAACTGCCCCAGATCCACACGGCTGTGGCACGAGTGCGCAGCGCTGTGGGCAACAGTGTACTGCTCCGATGTGGCACCCTCGGAGTGCCCATCCCAGACCTGAGCTGGAGCAGGGCCGATGGACGAGCTCTCAACGGCACAGGTGAGTCTGAGTCTGTTTTTCCACTTCTGCAGTCGGAGCTAAGATGCTTTGTAGTTGTTAATTAAAGAGAAAGCTGTGAGGGGATTGTAATGCCCTGAGTCTGACTGACAGCTGCTGCTACACAGTTATGCAACACTAATCAGTATTGACTCAACATTGAATAATCACAAAGGACAGTTGTCTGAGAGAATCCCGGGGCATAGAATTTAATAATAGTACAACATCAAAACTGATCATCTGTGTCATTCAAGTACTTTGCACAGATGACTCCACACACCATCCCACATGTCATGTACCAATACCTGTGTTCTCTCCACAGTCCAGCAGGAAACATCTAAGGAGGGCATCACCTGGTCCATCCTCAGTGTGCCTGCAGTGTCCTACCAGGACTCTGGGAAGTACATCTGCAAAGCCACAAACTACGCTGGCAGTGCAGAGGCGTTTATCTCACTCCTTGTTACTAACTCAACCAAAGCAGATGGAACCCAGACAAACAATGAGAGAAAAACAAAGGTGAAGAAGTCTGGCCCAGTGGGCAAAGCTGCATACCAGGAGAAGCTAGTGGCCCGTTACGTGCTGCCCACCTCCACTGCACCCACGCTGCAGGCCATGCAGTCAGGCATCCCTCTGGGGCTGGGCTCTGTGCTGTCTGTGGACAGTTACAGTGTCGCAGACCAGGCCACACCTGCTCCTGTCACCACCCCCAACCCAGACACCCTCCTGGAGCTGGAGAGGACCAATCTTAGCAGCCTCTCTGCCAACACGTCCTCCCTCCAGCAGGACCCGGACAGGATGGTCAAAGGAGTCAAAGTGGTGGGGGACACAGACAATACCATTTCTCTGAACTGGAGAGCCCCTAAGGCCAAGAACAGCACGTCCTTCAGTGTCCTGTACGCAGTGTTTGGAGAGAGGGACATGAGGAGGATCAACGTGGGAGCAGGACAGACACGGGTCACCATCGACGGCCTGGTGCCCAGGACCAAGTACATCGCCTGTGTGTGTGTGAAGGGCCTCATTCCCCGGAAGGAGCAGTGTGTGATCTTCTCCACTGATGAAGCTGCCAGTGCTACAGGCACACAGAGACTCATCAATGTGATCGTCATCACAGTGGCCTGTATCATTGCCGTCCCTCTCACTGTCATCGTGTGTTGCGGCGCCATCAAGAGGCGCATCAAGAAATACTGGGGCAAGAAGTCCAAGGACATCCAGGACTCCTATGTGACCTTTGAGACTCTGTCCCCCGGCACTAAGGCCAAAGGGCTGGAGGGAGAGTATCTGAACAGACTGAACCCAGAGGAGTCCAACAGACTTCTGTCGGCCCGCTCCAGTCTGGACTCTGAGGCCACGGCCAAGATCGAAGGACAGCCCAACGAGTACTTCTGCTGACATCATGCTCCAGCTCCGGCTCCACCGCCCACACCCCACACACACACCCACCACCTGCCCCACCTGCACCTCAGCACCCACCAGCAGCACCCACATCACCCACAGTCCAACCAGCAGCACCCACATCACCCACAGTCCAACCAGAAGCACCCACATCACCCACAGTCCAACCAAAAGCACCCACATCACCCCCCCTCCAACCATCAGAACGCCATCACCCCACACCACCGTGCGCTCCCACATCTGCAGCAGCCCTACCAGCACCCAAAACTTCAGCACCCAGCCCAATCCCACCCACCACAGCCCCCTGAGGTCACCCTGCCCAGCGCACGCTCCCACACCCCTGTGCCCTGGGACAGCCCTCCTCCCGTCCCTCCTCGCTGGACCCTGCCCTCCACACCACCCCAACAGAGGTCCTCCTTCTATCAGAGAGCATTCGCACGCTGCACCATCATGGAGATATCAGTGTAGAGACCTGTGCACCTCTGTGGAGAAAATGTTCTGCACGGGCCAGATTTTGAGGCTACAAACAAACCACAAAGCAGGAATTAAAGAAAAACACCAGACAACAGGGTAACATTTGGCGTGTTGTTGTTTTGTTTTCTGCCGTCTTTAACAAATCCACTTTCAAAACAGACTGGCACCAGTAATATAAGATAGTCTACACTGATGGTTGTGTGAGTATTGATTTTCTTAGCATCTAGCACCCCGTGTCTCCTGATGTGTGAAGGGCACTGAAAATCTAGATCACGTGTGTTTTTGTACATATAGTGTGTATATCTCTGTATAATAAACATGTGTCATAGGTTCTGAGGAGATATACACACAGGCATTTTCACACTGCAGTGAGGAGAGAGCTGGAGCTGGAGAGAGTGACTCAACTATGACACTGTAAATACAAATAAATTTAATGTATTTTTATTCTCTACACACTTTATGTTAGCCCCTGACCTGTGCTCTCAGTGTATACACATGTTCTGTCAACTAACGTTTTCTATTAAAATGGATAATAACCCAATTTATACACTCATTCTGAATTTTATTTTGTTTTTTACTCTCCAATGTGCAGTTCTTTTAAAGGGCCCATATTACGCTATTTTACGATCTTTGTAATAATGTTTTTTCCTTGTCAAAAACCTACCCAGGATTGTGTTTGGTTCATTCACACATATTTAACACACAAATCTTGCAAATTTAGAGCTATTCTCAAATACTAAATGATCTATTCCACCTTGTGATGTCATGTCATGCTCCACTGTGTTTTAAACTCCATACACCTTCACTAGAACCATTTGTCGTCATTTCAATCCTGGAATTTTTGGAATCTCTACTAAACAAAAAGGTAAAAAGTAGCTGTTAACGTGAAAACTACTACTTCATGACATCACAAGGTGGAACAGAGCTTTGTGAACTTTGGAGATGTTACTCAAACATGTGTAAAGAAATGAAACCCAACTCTAGTATGTTTCAAAGAGGTAAAAAGAGTAAATTTTGCCTTGTAAAGCACCTTTAATCCTTAATCAATCAATAAATAGATAAATTCAAAATAAAAGTAATAAATTCCACACAACACAATACTGAACACAATATTCTATCTCTATCTGTTCATGTAGCTGTAAAAACAGTGCTCCCAGCAGCAGATTTCAATAGACCTTTTCTAAAGACATCTGATTAATTGTGTTTTAGATACTTTAGATACTGTTTGTAAGTCATTTGGCTGACCCGCCCCTGTTCTATTCTCACATAACACCATGAGATGCCTTCTGTATATCCAGGTTACTGTGGTTTAAGGTGTTAATCTCTTAGTTGTTACCATTTTGGTGTTTGCCTAGGGTTACGGTTAGGCCAAATGTCTCAGCCTTCTTTGAATCTATTTCATGCCACAGTCCTCTCTAATTTACGGTTCTATATTATGCAAAATTTAAGATTAAAAATTTTGTCCTGGTTTAGACCTGGTTTATTCCTGGTTTCAGTTCTGGTTCATTTCTGGTTCAGTCCTGGTTCAGTCCTGGTTCAGTCCTGGTTTTGTCCTGGTTTAGACCTGGTTTAGACCTGGTTCAGTCCTGGTTTAGTCCTGGTTCAGTCCTGATTCAGTCCTGGTTTAGTCCTGGTTCAGTCCTGTTCAGTCCTGGTTTAGTCCTGGTTTAGACCTGGTTTAGACCTGGTTCAGTCCTGGTTTAGTCCTGGTTCAGTCCTGATTCAGTCCTGGTTCAGTCCTGGTTTAGTCCTCCTGGTTCAGTCCTGGTTTAGTTCTGGTTCAGTCCTGGTTCAGTCCCGGTTCAGTCCTGGGAACAGACCTGGTTTAGTCCTGTTTTATTCCTGGTTCAGTCCTGGTTCAGTCCTGGTTCAGTCCTGGTTCAGTCCGTATGCGGCGCAAAAGTCCAACATCTTGGTCGATGTTTCTTCTGCTGCATAAATAACTCCTGTGAAGTAATGACGTATTTTTGACAGTGGAGTCACGTCTGTGAATCTGTATTTGTACTGAAAAAAGCATAATCATATATTTTCATTTTGTGACGTCGATGTCGTAACTTTTCAGTTCACATTCTAATGGATTAAATACACACATCACATTTTATGTACGACTGGACCCATTTGAGAGTTTATGAATATTTATTTTATATTCAACTGCAGTAATAATTGCAATAATAACAGCCACATCTGAACCGATTTCTATCCTGTGCACATGAATATTTCTGAAAGCTTTTGTACTTCATACATTATTATTAGTCTGTCTACATCTCCAAAGTTCAAAATGCTCTGCTACACCTAGTGATGTCATGAAGCGTTTTCAAGTTACCATCAGAAATTATCCAAATGATTCAAGAGTTTGTGTATTAAAAATGTGTGAATTAAACAAAACAAAACTCCAGGTTTGCTTCTGATAAGGAAACAACATTATAACATAGATCACAAATAGCATAATATGGACACTTTAAACCTTTGAGCCAGAAGTTAGTGTAGTTAGTGTATCTAGCTCAGCACTGTCCAAATTCCCCAAGAAACATTTCTTCGTTTGACTCAACCCTGGTCCAATCTGACCTCCACTTTCCAGTCAAACCATCTCATAATTTGGAGGTTCCTGTGTGGTTATGTAATGTGGTGGTTTGTGGGTCAGGGCAGCAGTGGGACAGTGCCGTCTTAATCATGATCTGGGGAGAATTAGAGCCACTTGTTTGTTCCATGACACGTCATGGATTAAGAGTAATTGGCTTCTCCTGTCCACCGCCTTGACATGTCCACAGTGCGAATGTGGCCCTAAACTCTGGGCTTTTGGTTGGACTATGGACATATTGGGTTATTTACTCGTGATAGTTGTGGTTCAGATCCGGGCGAGTGCGGCGTTCTCCCAGTGTTTCCGTGGGTGTAGCTGTGTAGAGGACCGTTATGGAAGGTAAGGCTGCTCCAGTAATCTTGAGTATTTTTAAACCTCTCACTGAGTCACTGAGAGAGGGGATGATAAACAGGTCTATAGTCATATGATTTTTATAGCAATACAGTTTGAGTATAGTTAAAGCTAACATTTAGTGTAGTGAGGAGGCTTTAGTAATGCTTTTGTGTCAAGATTTAGTCTCCAACTGAAGCTAGGACTGAAGTTGTAATTGCAAATAAACCAGGATTTCTGTAGACAACAAAAACCGTTATATAAAGCTCCTATTTTTAGCATCAGTTCAAATGGGAGACATCTGAACAAAAATGTACCCTGGATTAAATGTCAAAGTATAAGAATTCTCTGTTGCTATAATCCTGACATTCTGTCGCTGTAGGTCCCTCACTTGCATGGAGGACAGTCTGTTCAGGAGCATCCCAGACGAGCTGCCTGAGGGTCTGACTAAAGTGCGCATAGAGAAGTCTCACTTCGCTGAGATCCCACATGGAGTCTTCTCCAGGAGCACAGCCTTAGAAAACCTATGGCTCAACTTCAATGAAATTGCTCTGATCAACTCCAAAGGTCTGGAGGGACTGTCCAACCTAACAGAGCTTCGACTGCAGGGGAACAAGCTGCGCTCTCTGCCATGGACTGCCTTCGAGGATACGCCCAGCCTCAAGATCCTGGATCTGAAGCACAACCAACTGGACGTCCTTCCAGAGCACGCTCTCAAATATTTGCCTGGGCTCACGTACTTAGACTTATCCTTCAATCAGCTTACGGTCATATCCAAGGAGGTCTTCCTTAACTGGCCCCTGTACCAGAAACTGCAGAGCCTGGAGGGGCCAGAGGGGGGCGCTGTGGGGCCCAATGTGGTGTTAGCGCTGCACGACAACCCCTGGTTGTGCGACTGCCGCCTCAAAGGTTTTGTGGAGTTCACGCGCTCCTTGAGCCCTCCCATTATTCTCATGAACTCTTACTTGAGCTGCTCTGGGCCGGACTCTAAGGCTGGACAGTTCTTCCATGAGGTGGACGTGCGCTCCTGCATCAAGCCTGTGGTCAGCACTGCCACTGCCAACATGAGCCTGCCCCAGGGTGCCAACGCCACCCTGCGCTGCTTGGCCAAGGCACGGCCCCAGGCCTCATTGTGGTGGACATATGGACTCAAGATAATCAGAGGATTTCATGGTAAGAGCCAGTCACTCCCAGCACAGACATATCAGGAGGGTTTAATCACAGAGCTGACGTCGTCCAGAAAGCTCCACATCTACACAAACACATGTATAATTACCATGGAGTGTGCGTGTGCATGTGAACTTGATTAAGACTGAGAGATTACAGAGGGTCTAATGAATGAAAGTGTGGTCCACTCTGTAACGTGCCCAGCTCTGCGTCACTAACCTCCCTCTGCTCTCACATGTAACAGCCCGGCCACACCAGCTCTGTGTCACTGGTACTGATACAGACACCAGGACAGTGACACAGAGTGTGCAAATCATCTGATTCAGTAGAGCTGAAACACAGGGTTTGCTTGGTTGAGTTGATCCTTTACTGCACAATATTCACTGCAGTTTTGGACACGTTAGAATTTTGGTTTTATTAGTACCTTAGAATCAAGTGCACATCATTTTTCAAATCTGGTTCCTCTCTTCAGAATCTTGTAAGAGGAATGTGTAAAGCTGTTTAAATGAGGCACCAAACAGTAACTGCTCACATCACAACATATAATTGACATTCTCATTTAACCTGCAGAGTTCCAGGAGCGGGTGGATGAGGACACTGTTCGCTCCTTCCTGGTGATCCCATCTCTCCACGTGTCAGACCGGGGCCTCTACACCTGCACCGCTGTTAACTACATGGGCAACTCCTCTGCCACCATCCAGCTGGACGTCCAGACATCCCAGGGCTCCATCTCCCAGCCCCCACGTGGAGAAGAAGGCCTGCCCCCTTCTGCCGAGGAAAACGTCTACATCGACATCCGAATCGCCAAACAAACCGTACGGGGCATTTCCATCGAGTGGTATGCTGCTTTAGAACACCCTGACCAGACGTGGTTCACCATTCACTTCGGACGCATCAACGAAAAGAAAGAAGCCATTTTTATCGGCCCGGGGATCAACTCTTACACTGTTAACGACTTGCTGCCCGCTACCAAATACGAAATCTGTGTCACTCTGAAAAATCAAACCCCACGACCAGGCCAGTGCATTGTGTTTGTGACAGGAAGTGACATCACAGAGATGGAGCAGCGGGAGAAGCTGATTTACATCGTGGTGATCGTGTTAGCCATGGTGCTGGCGGTGCCCATAGGGATGTACGCCTGCACGACAGACACTAAACTGGTGTGTGTGGAGAGGATCCTGAGCTCGTGGAAGAACAGAGGAGCGAACAGGACCCCGGGGATGGAGAGGGAGAGGCAGGGGACGTTTGACAGTCTCCAGGCGGCCAGTGATGAGGGTCTGTTCAATAAAGACTCCAGTGATGACCGCAAGGTGAGGAGGAGGTCAGAGGACAGGTTGCACAAAGGCAGGCTCAGTGCCCAACTCTACTGAACTTTTTTCATATGAGTCTGTTGTGTTGTCGGGGATCTGCAAAGTGTGACCTAAAGATACTGTATCAGATGTTTTTTTCTCCTTATATGAAGTTCTTTGTCCCTCATGTAACATAAAAACATGCCATCAAGTAGGCTAGAGTAAAATTCGTTTTCCTCTGAGCTGTTTGCATCTGATTACAGTGTGTCTTTATTTTAGGGTGAACAGATTTTTAAAATTCTAAACTGAGACACACTCGGGTTGGTATAAATAAAATTGTGAAAAGCGCGGGTTACATTGTTCATTCTCATGTCAGTCATAATCTGAGGGACTTCGGTCGCTGCATTTTTTTTGGCTTTTTGGTCATTTGCAAACACGGTTTTCTGTATTTGGTTAAACAAATGATAATTTATGCTCCTCTTTGCTATTTGAAACTGGTTTATTTGACAGGGACAGTGAACATTAATAGCATCACTGCAAATGTACCAGAATTAGCCAAAAGGCGATTTTTCACCCGTTGTCCCTGGACAGATGGTAAAATTGTCTCCCTAAAAACAACAGTAAAAAATTTTTTTAACAGTGAGTAATACAAACATAGAAGAACCGTAAAATAGATAAAACAACTACTGTTGATAAAAGTGTGCAGATAAAAAAGCATAATACAGGCATTATGTTAGAAGTCAACAGTTATTTTACAATATTTAAACATTCAATTAAGACAGAAGACACTCAAGGATTGGTTAAAAATTGTGATAGTCCTGTTTTAGTCCTGGTTTAGACCTGATATAGCCCTGGTTTAGTCTTGGTTTAGGTCAAACTGGTCAAAAATAGGGACACCTGGGACATTTCTTGTATAAAACTGGGACATATCAGTGGTTTTGGATAAATCTGCTGGGACAGGGGACACAGGGCTCAAAACTGGGACTGTCCTGGGTAAATAGTTACGTCTGATCACCCTGTATTATTTACCACTAACCTGGAAGTACGGCTGTTGTGCTGTTTGCAGGCTAGTTGTTGTTAACAGCGCTGTGATGTGAACAGTGGGCTAAATGTGCATGTTCTTCCAGTCATTCCCCAGTCAGTCCTGTGTGTGATCATGTGTGTAGAGGTGGTGACAGGTGGTGACAGGTGCGTTCTGTCTTAATGCTGTGTTCCTCTGTTCTAGGCCCAGGAGGTCTGATAGTGGACATAAAGGCTCCAGTGCTATTGGGCACAGCCTCAGCTCATCTGTGAACTCTCTGTAACACTGTCTGTGTCACATTTACATGAACACTTCTGCTAAACAACTCGCTTTCCTCACATAACAAACCCTGTGTTCTCTGTGAAGAAAACAGGTTTAAGGGGAATGTTGAATCAACTTTAAATGTGCATTGTGTAACTTTTCTGATGGAGGGTTCGTTACCTGCTTGTCTTCGTGGAAATGTTATTGCTTTGTCTAGAACTTGCTTTGTCTTCAACGTTTTTTTTAAGCAACAGAAACAACCGTAACGAAAAAAAGTTTATTGTCATGCCACGGGACATTCCAGGGAAAGAAATACCATCTCCATGAAGAAACGCAAATGACAGACCCTCCTCCAGACAACTTGATGCTAAATCAGCTGAATAAATAAAAACGAAAGCCTTCATAAAAAGATGTATTTTTGTGGAAACAAACAATAAAAAATTATACTGTTTAAAAAATTGTGTTCACAGTTTTTTGTTGTACCATTATACGTTATTTAAACCTGGTTAAAGAGGGAGTATTACACTTCTATGGAGTATTAACTGCTAACAGAGACTGCAGCGTGCTGTGCGCTCTGCTGAGAAGATGATTGGTTGCAGCCTTCCATCTCTTCAGGACCTGTGCACATCCAGGACTCGGACACGTGCAGGTCGGATCACATCTGACCCTTCTCACCCTGGACTCGGGCTTTTTGACCTACTCCTTCAGGCAGGAGGCTACGGTCCATTCAGACCAGAACCTCTCGCCACAAAAACAGTTTCTTCCCCACTGCTGTTGGACTCATAAATAATAACACTAGGACTGTTCCCATCCCCCACTCTGCTTCTGTCACATGACCCTGTCTGCTTTGCACTGATCATTACCTTCACTGTTCTACTCTTATATTCTTGTAAATTAAGTAAATTTTGTGTTATATTATAGCTTATTGTTTCTACTTTATTTTATTCTATCTTATACAAATAAGATAGAATCAAATATTCAATATTCATAATGCATGTTTAGTTTTGTCTACATTCCGCTCCAAGTACTGCAGCAATTTCCTAATGTTGTGATGCTGTTCACCCATATGGCAATAAAAACCTTTCCATTTCTGATTCTGACTGAACACACATTTTTTTTTAGATCACCATGTTACCTTTTGTTGTTTTGAAAATGTTGCTCTTCACTCACATTACAATTGTACATTTCACTAATTAAACTACTGCACATTGCATCAGGAATGTGAAGTTGTAGTGTCTTGTTTTGTATCATGCTTTTTATATAGTATTTATGAAAAAAATCTGAGCAGGAGCTGCCGAGTCTTGGACAGAATCGTCCAGCTAACTGTAAAGAGGGTTCAAACAGGACCCGGAAGAGATCACTAAATTACTGAAACATGGATGGATGACATGTAAAACCTCTCCAGGCATGTTTTTGATGAAGGAACAACATTATAATAACAACTATTTGGCAATACCCATGCAGTTTTCAAGTTAACAGCTCCTTTGACCTTTAGTTCAGTAGAGATGGGCAAATCCAGGGCTGAAATGATCCAAATGATTCTAGTGAAGGTGTATGGAGTTTAAAAACACAGTGGAGCACTTCCTGTATTACCACATGACATCACAAGGTAGCGTGTTTTCATCTTAGTATCCTAAATCTGCAGGGTTTGTGTGTTAAACGTGTGAATGAACCAAAACACAACTCCAGGTGTGTTTTGGATGAAGATACAACATTATAACGGATAGAAAATAGCGCCCTTTAAGTGAACCAGTCTTCTGAACGGCTCTTTTAAGATTCAGATCCCATAAAGGAGCTGAAAGTCCCATCACTAGTTGAGATTTACTGCTCAGTGTGTCTTTGTTCCTGCTCTGTGATAGACTCTACACAGATTACACAAAGCTGCTGTTTCAATGATGTACATCAACAAGAGCATATGCTTAAGCCTCTGTGCATCACGTCTTACACATGTGTCTCTCTAAGCACCTCGTATTCCCCCCACAGTGAAGTAGGAAAGCACTGTACGTAAAGGTGCACTGTGTAACTTTTTGGTTGTGGGTCCTTCACCTGCTTGTTTCATGAATACATCATTGCCCTGCCTAGAATGTTCCACAGTATGACATAAAACAACTATAACTTACCTTTATTCATGTACAGGTAGTTTTACTGCTCAGAAACACCTAAAAAGTAGTGCTCCACTGTGTTTTTAAACTCCATACACCTTCACTAGAAGCATTTGTATAACTTCAGCCCTGGAATTTCCAATCTCTACTGAACAAAAGGTAAAAGGTAGCCGCTAACATGAAAACTACCACTGCGTGACATCACAAGGTGGAACAAAGCATCTTGATCTTTGGAGATGTAGACAGATGCAAATACCCAGTGGATGGACGTAAGACTGACATGAGATTAAAAAACAAGATCACGTTTTACTGTCCTAAAAACATGAAAAACAGAACTAGTTCATTTTAAAGATTAGCAGTGATCCAGAGTTATTCCTCATTTATTTTATGCATTTTGAGCATATGTGCTTTTCATAACTCTAAGAGGCCAGACCAGTTTTGCAACCAGCATGCTAACACACACTTCTTGATTACTGGACAATAAAATGCTTCATGAACCTCCAGTATTTTGACCTCAAGAATATATAATATTTCTGTACTGGGGCAAGCTATATTTACCTGAAATACATTGGAAAAAATCTGGTATTTAACACCTTTTTAAAAAAAAAAAATTTTATAATTTGAAAATGGATTAAAATGATATGACATTTATTGACAGATTTTATATTTGTGGTGACAACTTCAGCTGTCATGTGTCTTTGGCCCCATTTGCTGTTATTTGCATTTACATGAATTTTTCCAAATATAGCTTCACCAGTTTATGTACTTTATACTATTGACATAAAATAATACATCTTTATATCTTCTGTTTATGTCATTATTTTGCAAGATAATTTAAGGGTCTGTTCACAATTGTAGAATCACCCCAACAAACTCAGGACTAAACTGGAGCTAAACTCAGGTCAACATTTGGACTAGACCAGGACTAAAACATAACAGCACCAAATCAAGTCTACATTTGGACTCAAACAGACATTACCCAATCTTTAAAAAAGCACAGTTACATTTTAAAAGTTTCCTCTTAAGCCCTATTCGCACGGGATTAGTTTTACCTGTGGACCTTTGGTGATTTGTAATAATTGCGGAGAATGTCTGAGATCTTAATCCAGTGCGAATGCGCCATGTCTGTAATTTGTAAAGTAAAAATTCTGCTGCAAATTACCCACTATATTTCACCAAACACAGACGTTCGGTGATAATACTCGTCCCGTGCGAATCTGCATGTCAGTGTTTGTTGTTGTAACTGCGTCTTTTCTGTCTATTCCTTTTATTTCTGCTGTCTTTTCTCTATATATTGCGCACATTTTATATCACTTTGCGCCTTTTATGTCTCTTTCTGTCTTGAGTAATGGAGGCTGCGGTAGAAATTTTGATTAGCAGTTTTGAGCTTTTTAGGGGCAAATTATAACACAGCCTCTACATGGAAACCAATCCACAAAAAGGGAAATTCTCGCAGGATGTTGACCTGGATGACATGTATAGCCGCATGCGGTAAGGAACATTTTTAAAATTATTATTTTTATTTTTTTTAGCATACTTTATAAATTTACTTACTTAGCAGCGCGAAGGACATAGAAATGGATGTGATATTATGACATATCCGGTCGTAATTTCAGTAAAATAGAGTCATTTACGGACTTCGCTGATCCCGTGCGAATGTGCTGCCAGTAACACAGAGGTGGGGCAGTAATTAGCAAATTACCAGATGTCCCCAGGTTATACTTATCCCGTGCGAATAGGGCTTTTTACTAACTAGGCTCTTTTGGCGTTCTAATATTGGTGATTTCATTCTATGCTACTTATGCTCTCCTTATACTTACTACTTTAAATCCGCAACTGTCTCCAGTAGGGGGCGACAGGCTCCTAATCCAGTCATTTAAAAAGAAAGTGAAAAAAAAAAAAAGTGTTATGTACACCCAATCCGAAGGTTGACGGTTTAAATCCTGCTCTCAACACCACATCACTGGTTGAGCGTTGGATCCACTGGCCCACAGGTTGGCAGTGCGATTCCCACATACGAAAGCTGACGTTGTATCCTTGGGCAAGACACTTAACCCATCTTGCCCCCAGTGAGTGGTTCCTTAATGTAAAAGTGGGAAAGCACTGTATAAAAATGTGACCAGTTTCCATTTACACCCAATTTGAAGCTACAAAACGTTAAAATACTAACGCAATGGCCTCCAAACATGTAAATAAAACAACATATTCTTCTTCTCCAGCAGGTGTCAGCAGAGAGCAGCATCTTCAGGAGGCGCTAATCTTTGCCCCTTGACCTCCGCCCCAATCTGACTCAGAAAAGTATAGAGTAATCCAATATTCAAACATGTGCGGTAAAGCTCGTCACGTGTTCACCGTTTGTTTTCAAATGACGGCAATAACGAAACGACAGAAAATTAAAAATGGTTTTATTGGTTAGAAAATAACACCTCCGATTGAGAACAGAAATGAACTATGGAACAGAATCAGCAGTACCAATGTAAACAAGCCACAATCTCTGGCTACACTGCAAAAAAGAAGAGCAAATTGTTAAAATTACTTAAAATTTCAGTTTGACTATTTTCACTTTTTAAATTTGTTTATAGTGTTTTTGTCCAATCCACATTAAGTTTTTGAGTAATTGAGTTGACTTGAATTGTAATTTGTGAGTTTTAACTACACAAGTGAGAGGATTTTTAGGTAGAATTATGAAAAAAAGTTTGAACCCAATTAGAAAAACCATAAAACAGGTCAAATTTGCAAACCTACTGAAAACTAAAGTACTGTAACTATTGAAATTCTAGTAATTTCAACAAGATTCCTTTATTGCAGCGTTACTCAACTGTTTTTTTTTTACACCTGCGCAGTGGGATTATGGCTGCTCCTCCTCCTCTTCCTCCCGTGCTCGTTTGACTTCCCCTCGGTGGAGCTGATCTCTTTAGTCGGTTCAAGTGTCAAGAATTGTTGGCTAAGAAGCTGGGCTGATCCCAAATCAAACAGTTTCTCTCGTTTGGGTCTGAATGAGTTCCAGCACGGATCTGTCCAAGTCTTGTCTCTGTCAGTAAACACGAGGATTAAGTCTCCAATATCTGATGAACGGAGCGTGTGGGATTCAGAACACAGAATTTACAGCAATTTACAAGGCATTTACATGATAGAAGAAAAAAACTGCCATAATAAAAGTTGTCCTAATGAAAAAACAAAACAAACATATGTTATGTTCTGTTTGGAGATGAATACTAACATTGTTTTGTTGAATGGTATGTAATTGCATGAATGTAAAAATGTAATATTTATTGTATAGTCCAAGTTTTGAGCCCTGTGTCCCCTGTCCCAGCAGATTTATCCAAAACCAGTGATTTGTCCCAATTTTATACAAGAAATGTCCCAGGTGTCCCTATTTTTGACCAATCTGACCCCTGTCAATAATAAAGAGAGGCATATATTATCATTTGTTTAGGTAGCATACAGAAAAGCTGCTTAAAAATGACAAAAACACAAAGAAAATGTGACAATACCAACTTACATTAGTGCCGACTGTATAACAGTTTTTCTTAATTACGCACTCATTTCAGAATTTTATTATTACCAACCAACCCAAACCAGGGATGTCCCACTTTTTTATTTTGAAAATCTGATTGCCCTAACAAAACACGAGTTATAATGTATTTACAACTGTGTTTCTTGCTATTTTCAGCGTAAATATCTTGAAATGTTTGTTTAAGAGGACATATTATGCTTGTGCACCAGTGGTTATACCTGTGTTATATTATGCACATTTTAAATTTCAATATTACTCTAAAACAACTTAATAATAAAAGAAACCAGTTCCGACTTCCATGTTAGAAAACTGTGGTGCCCAGTGGGAGCTGACATTGGTGTAAACAAGATCACAACAAAGCGCTGTGCAGCTGTCAGCACCTCCAGTGGATCACTGCAGGTCACACTAACAAACAGGAGTTTTTTCATTTGTACCTAAGGAAAATGCAACACTGCTGAATCCCACTTGTATCACGCTTAAGAAAATAAAACTGCAGAACAAAGTAAGTACAGTGCAGTGGGCGTATGCCGGTGGTGGTTTAAACATGGGTGGATCGGCAACATGGCGTCTTGAAAATAAGATATTAAAAGTGAAAAGGTTAAAAGCTCTGAACAGCTGATTTTGAATAATAGGTTTGGTTCAATTTTCATCCCCCGTGTAAATCCAGCGGGGGACAAAAGTTCAATATGTTGTTATTTTAAACTTATGTAGCTATCTATATATTTTTGTACATGAACAGACTGTATTCATTATGGCAGTTTTCGATCTTTAGAATCGCACATCGATCACATTATTGATAATTTAACCGTTTCTGCTCCAGTCTGAGTTTGAGCTCCGACACCAGCGCCTTGTTCACCGTGTCCTGCCGCGTCATGGCCGGCTTCTTGCGGGGTTTGGGCACCATGTGGGCGGACACGGTCGGCACGGTCCACTGCCGGTCCCTGACGAAGCTGGGCGGAGGCGGCGGAGGGAGCGACGGGGCGCAGGGCGGAGGCGGAGGAGGCCATATCCTCACTCCGTTACTCACGTTGTTGTTGTAGTTCACGTTCTCCGCCGCGGCCTCGGCTTCGCGCTCCTCTTCGTCCACTTTGAACTTGTCCGTGTCCTGTCGCTTGAAGGGGCTGCTGATCCACGCCTGCTGCTGCTGCTGGGGTTTTCGTCTCCGGATTCGTCGGTTGGGGAGGATTCGGTTGGACTTCTTGTTGCGCATAAACATTACGGTGGAGATGAGGATCGTGACTATGACCATGAGGCAGATGGCACCGCCCAGGACGCCGAGCACATGCAAAGGTTTGTTTCTACTCTGCATTATCATGGTGGACAACGGCCCCCCACTCAGTTTGGTCTGTAAAAGAGCACAGGGAGAGTTCACGTCCATGGGAGTGAAGTCAAACGTGCAAATGGAAGGAAATACGCGTTGGTTTAGTCTTTTATTTTAAAGGACAGTGTACAGAGACCTTAAGGTAATAAAAATAGATGTTTTTTGCATGTTTCTTTCTGCATGCGATGCCAACTTGTCATGATAATATCTAATTTTAGTGCGTCAAGATCAGAAAGGTTGGCGGTGGAACCTTTGCTGAGATCGTACATCTAATTAAAACGAAAAGATATCTTAAAATATGTTCAATTATTAGGCCTCACGTTCTATAATTTGGTTCTTTAAAGGGCGATGACACTATTTACTGATCTATGTTATAATTTTGTTACCTCATCTGAAAAAAGAGTTGTGTTTTGTTTCTTTTACGCATGTTTAATACACAATCCTTGCATATTTAGGCTGAGAAAACAGGTTACACGCTGTTATTCCGACATGCCGCTCTTTAGAAACTGATGTTTAATTGTTGGCGTATTGGCGTAAACATTATTTTTCAAGCGTCCCACTACATCGACTTTTTTTTTTCATTGTCAAAGTAGCAGAACTTTACTATTTTACTATTATTCCGCTTTTCTGACATGAATAATATTAATGTGATACTTTGTGCTCCCACAGTCGTGCATTAAAAAAAAACCCATAGGCCTTCGAGAAAATATCTCATCTAAACTGAAGGCTGCATGGGCCCTTTGTGCTTAATTCATTTGGTCATCTAAACAATCTGCAGAAAACACAATATAGTAGCAGTGTATCGACGATATCCAAGTCTCACGATACGATATCATCACGGTATGAACTTCATGGTACGATATTTATTGCAATATCATGGGAATGCTCACAATATGGTGGGGAGGCTCATGATATTACGATATTCTACATAATAACAAGCCTGACATTCTAAAATGCTTTGACCAGTCATTTGGTACAACATTTATTGTCATTAGGGATGGAACGATATCCAAATCTCTCTGTACCATAGTTTCACCATATACATCTCACGCTACGATATTTATTGCAATATTTTGTGGAGGTAAAAACAAAACTGTGAATCTGCTCCTTTTTCCTCTAAAGACACCTTCACAAGACCTACTCCAAAGAATGAAGATTTCAAAGTGCTTAGAACAATTATTTCTTCATGTCGTCTGCACTGAAACGGAGCAAAGGATCATGGTCTATGTAGTTCCCTCTGTTTTTTTTAGCTGTTTCTGCATCAGAACTATTCATTTAAAGCAAAGAGACTTGTGATTCGATATATTGTGATGGTCCACGATATTATTGTGAGACCTTTGATGATACGATATCACCATATTTTGGTTATTGTTACACCCCTATCATATAGCCTAAATAAATAACCAAACCTGAGGGATGTCAGAATAAGCGGCCCCTGAGAAAACACTCCACCTTGTGATGTCATGTGGTAATACAGGAAGTGCTCCACTGTGTTTTTAAACTCCAGACACCTTCACTAGAATCATTTGGTTGATTTTAGATCAGACTGAAATCTTGAACAAAAGGAAAATACTACTTGAAAATTACTGCTTCATGACATCACAAGGTGGAACAGAGCATTTTAAGCCTTAGAGATGTAAACTAATAATAAAGGGTTACTCAAACATGTTTGAATGAAACAAAACACAACTCCAGGTACGTTTTTGAGGAGATAACAACATTATAAAATGACTTAAAGCTCATAAGAGTCAATTTTGTATCATGTAAGATCTGATGGAGATTGTTGTAAATGAATAACTAGAAGATATTGTGCTCTGGTACTCTTTTACAGACCCTACACATTTAAATTTCTTTACAATCATTTTGCAAAATCCCTACAGAGTATAAAATCAAAAATGGAAAAGGTAAATGTCTACACTCTTAACAGTAAAGAGAGATTAGCGTTGTCATGGCTACTGCACAGACCTCCGTGCAATCTTTCTGATCTTGCTCTTTGGTTTCACACGGGACTTTTTCACAGAGTTCCAGTAAAACAGAGTGGAGATGAAGACGGTCAGCGCCACGGCAAAAGTGACCACGGTCAGACACAGCCCAAAGACTTTACCGGGGCGCTTCTTTAGGCTCAAGAAGTACGAGAAAAACTGGGATTTCACCTGCAACAAAGTGGATCTAGGTAAGACAGATTTCAAAACCTGGATGTTTAAAGGGCACATATTACGCTGATATTTCTGAGCTATGTCTAAAACACTCTGTTCCACTTTGTGATGTCATGTGGTAATACAGGAAGTGCTCCACTGTGTTTTATACTCCATACACCTTCACTAGAATCATTTGCAAGATTTCAGCCCTGGAATTGCCAATCTCTACTGGAAACTACCGCTTCATGACATCACAAGATGGAACAGAGCATTTCGAGCTTTGGAAATGTAGACAGACTAATAATAAAGGGTTACTCTAACATGTGTGAAGGAAATAAAACACAACTCCAATTGTTTTTGAGGAGGTAACAGCATTTATAACATGGATTTTTGTGTGATGTAGGACCTTTAAATTGCTAGTTCCATATCAGAGGTTCAAACATTTCAGTGTGTTAAACAGTGACAGGCTGTATACTTACTTGTAGCAATATTAGCTTTTGCTCCACTAGCAATACTCCTTATATATTTTATGGAAAATGTTGCTAATTCAAGTGAATGCATCGTTATTTTCTGTAAAGCACTTTTGTCTACACATAAACTTGACTAAAGGCCGCTACACACCACGATTTTTCGGTCTTAAATGATTTTTAAATGCGACTGCCTAAAAATCTCCAATCACAAAGTCTGCAGCGAGATCTGTCTGCGGACCACAGGATATAAAGTTGTGAGCGTGATCATGTCAACTGTTTCCTGTCTACAGTAAAACGAGTCGTTCTGAGACTCTGAAGTGTTCAAAGATCAGAGCTCTGCATTTCTAGTTTAGACATTATTATTATTATTTGTGAAATGTGGAGCAATACTTCAGATACAGGATCTTTGAAGCATAAAAGAGCCGATAAAGTCCACAGGAAGTAGAGTCACTATCGCTAATCTGCAGCTTCACCTTGATCTGTGCGCTGTGTGGATATAAACAGACACAAGTGAGGAACTACTCTCACATTTTCACTTTCAAAGAACGCCTCAAACTGGATGAATAGTGCCGTTTTGTGGACTGGATGTCATTATTTGTGGAGGACAATTTCTATGGATAATGTGGATCAGATGCTGCACTTTAAATGTACCACTTTACATTAGGCAGGGCTCTACGCTAACTTTTTTTTCAGGAGCACACGTGCCCCTAAGTTAAAAATTTTAGGAGCACAGAAAAAAAAATGGGGGCACAAGTAGGTTTTCATTTTGAACGATTATTACAGTGCAGAACTTACACACAACAACACCAACACTGAATAAATTTTATACAAAAAAAAAAGAATTATGACTGTACTTTTCCTGCATGATCGCAGTGTTTTTATAAATATATCTTCATTTTATCTGATTAATATTTAGACTTAAAATAAGCCAAACAAACTGTACTGTACTTGAACACTCTGCACCCCTTTTTGGACCCACAGTTTAAGAACCTCTTCTTTAAGAGAACTTCCACTGGCACTTTACACAAAACTGCTTCAAAGTGAAAAAAGTGGGTAGGATTTTTAAACCTGTATTTTCAAATTCCTAACTGGAGATACATTCTCTTCGTGGTTTTAAAGTGGTTTTTAGCCTCTGCACATTTACCAAACAAAATGCACATTGTGACAAACAGATTCATTTGGCATTTTCTTAGGCAAACTTCAGCCCACATATCACCTGCTCTGTGCCATAGCTCTGCTCTGTACGGACACGGACATAAAATTAATATTGGCGTATTTGATGAGTCGGATGGACAGGTGAGATGTTTAACCTGCCCTGTGATGCAGGCTGAGGGTGCGTGCTGGCGGTGCCGCGGTGTTCGCGGGCTCCAGCGCACAGGTCCAGCACACTGGTACAAGTTTATTGCCAACAGCAGCGGCAGTACTGAAATATGACCGCACTCAGTAGTCAGACCTTGAGTCCGTGACAAGACCGAGTCCAAATGCGCTCGAGTCTGAGACAAGACCAAGACAAAGCTCTCGCTTTAGCGGAGGAGGAAGTCCAGAGGCACGGGGTATCTATACTGTGGGACGGTGGGACAGGTGTGGGTCCTGCTGCGGGGCGCGCATCATTTAAGGTGGGCGTGGGTGTGTTTTGAAGCGGAGTTTGTTGTATGAGTGATATCGCCGCACACGCGGAGCTCGTATGCTGGGGTCGTGCGCGGTCAGAGGTGTTGTGCCCGGGCACGGTTCGGTTGAGCTCGCGCTGGGCATGCGTGCGGCCAGGCTTGGGCACGGTTCTAAAGTCCTAGAGTGAGTTTGCCCCTAATGTTTGATACATTTAGAACATTTAACTTGTCACGTTGTGCGCAGCTCTCTTTATTGTGGCTGCAGAAGCACTCGCACTGGTGCGACTGTTTTGTTTTCCTCATTCGCATGCCGAAATATTTACTCGCAAATGCGAGTGAAATGGGCGCACTGTAGAGCCCTGACATTAGGTGAGTAATAAAGTCTTTATTTTTGCTATATCCTTATTTCCTATATCTCTGTGTCCGTCACTCCTCTGCTCCTGACGCTCTGTTTTATCGCCTGTTTCCGTCGCGTTGTTAATGTTTGGTGGTTCTGATCTGACACTGACACCAACACAGGAGGAGCAGCGGCTTCAAAATCGCACATAAAGACAAAAAGAAGAGAAGAAATCACAGGCGATGTCGGGCAAATTCTCCTGTAGTGTGTGGTGGCCTTTACTTAAAAAAAAACTACAACATAGCAGAAGTAGGTCAGGCTGCATTCCCCGTCTTTTTATCCTTGTTCAATGTTTCCAACTGCTTTTTCATTACCTCAAACTTTCAACTATTTCTAATATTTGACTTAAATGGTTAGTCTGAACTTTTGATTGCATATTTCTACTTCCAACTGTTCTTGAACTTCGTAGAACAAATACATTTTCTTTTAATCTAATCTAATCTTGTTTTATTGCTTAGTGTTTTTTAACTTACAGTGTGTAACTTTCTGGAAGTAGCACGTCATTTCCAAGATTCCATGGAAATAGAAAGCTAAAACCATATTTCAAAACATTTCCATGGGGATAGACACATTTTATGCCCTACTACAGAATATAAAAGTATAAAGTTCCACACTGGCTTTAACCGGACGTCTACGTGGTTTCACTTTTGTAACTCACCGCCTCTGTGATGTCGATCTTGACCACGGCGGTCGTGCTGAAGGATGGCTGGCCCCTGTCCCTCGCCTGCACCACCAGGGACCAGCTGTAGTCTCGTTTGTTGGTGATGTTCTGGATGATGGCCAGAGACTTGATGTAGGACTTCAGGTTGATCTCCCCAGTGTCTGCGTTTATGTCAAAGATGTTCGGATCGGGTTCGGCCTTCATAATGGTGTACTCGATCACATTATTGGGAATTTCTGCGTCGTCGTCAACGGCCTGTGGGTAATCAAAGGTTTATCATTTTTAGTTCATTCTTAAATATTTATTAGGATGGGTAGAAAACAGAACAAAGTGATTAAAAATGGAAGCTAAATGGACCAACCTAAAGCAGTAAGGTCTACATTTTAGCTCTTCTTCACCATCTCACAGTCTCTGGATACATTTGATCAACAATATTTATTACAGAGATTGTACCTGATTCCATGAAATCTAATACAATTTGTTTAGCCCTAGTGCAGAAATAGTTATATACTAATACTTGCAGCCACCAGACTGAAGCTGCATTGTGAGCTGTGTGAGACCAAAGTCTGTTGTCTGCACATAATTATAGAGCATTTTATTCTCCGTGAAACAGGAAGTGCGCTGTGCTAATGTTTGTTATTTTTACTGTGATGGTAGGCTCGGCTCTGGCCTCTAAAAGTTGGAAAAAGTGCTTCTAAAGTCTTTGGTGTGAATAATTAAGATGCTCGGAGTGCATAAGGGAAGTGGGATGATAGATATGAAGCCACTGGAAACCTTTTAAAATAAACTTCTGTTCTGTTTTTCATGTTTGTAAAATCAGCAGTGTTTCCCGTAGCTCTTTATAAATAAGGTGTCTTGACTAAGTCCCTCCAAAAAAAACAAAACAAAACAAAAACACGATGCACATCATATATGGCACCGAGTGAATCCTATGTGAAAACTACAGTCGTCGCACCCTGGTCCTCACTTTCAACTTTCTCTCGCACAGAATCTCCATTTCCCCCTACCCCCCAGGGTCACCACCTTCCCTAACCTATTTTCTGTGGGAGATCCACCATTAACTAAAATGACAGGATTTAACCGTAAATATTTTTCACATGACACAATCATTGTGTATTTTATTATATTTTATTATATATTTTTTTACTATATTTTTTACTATTTCCTTTGTATTTGTATTTTTTTAACAGTATTATTTATTGCAGCTATTAGTACTTCTTGAATATTAGCGAGTCAAACAGTTCTTCTCATCCTAAGCGTTTCATTGCACTGTTGACCTTGTGTTGAACCTGCATATGACAAATAAACAATCTTGAATCTTGAATCTTGATGACAGGTAATCATCACTCTATAATCTACTTTCTGCTTTGTATTGGCCTACTCCAACACAGTTCAGTAATAAAACCTTTGTAGTTTTAAACTCCACTGCGCTTTTATTTTTACTTACATATACATTTATATAATTATGACTTATTTGACATCAGTCTCTTGCTATTTCTGCTACTTATTCAGAATTTATATCTATCATATGTTTCTCTTTGTTTTAAGAAGATGCTGTGACCGACTGTGTCCAGATAATTTCCCTTGCGGATCAATAACGTTTCATCACTCCTGTCCTTAAGCCACTCCACTGGCTCCCCGTACAACACCACATTTAATACAAGGTCCTCCTCATCACCTAAAAGTCTCTCCATAACCTGGTCCCTCCCGATCTCACCGACCTCCTCCTTCTGCACCGTCCCACAGATCAGCCCACACCAGCCTCCTCACTCCCCTCAGGACTAAGCACCGGACCCTGGGAGACCGAGCCTTTGCTGCTGCCGCCTCCTCCCTCTGGAACTCACTCCCACAATCCATCAGTAGCTCGGACTCATTACAGCGCTTCAAATCACAACTAAAAACTCATCTGTTCAATCTGGCATTCCCCCGTGACTTTCAACAGCATCACTTCCTATTTGTTTGTAAAGTGTCTTTGAGTGTCCAAAAAAGTGCTATATAAGTTTGATTTATTTTGATTATTATTAACGTAAACTCTAGAACCACACTAATACCTCTATCTTGACAGGAGCCCCGATCACCATGGTCTTCTCCATGAGGTTCTGGTTGAAGGCTGGTGGATGGTCATTCAGGTCTAACACAGTGACAAAGACCTCAGCCACGCTGTACTTCCCCTCTGCGTCCTCGGCCTTCACGTAGAAGTTATATTTGGAGCGCACCTCAGCGTCCAGACTGGCCCAGGGCTGAGTGTAGATGATGCCTGAAGCCGGCTGGATCAGGAACCTGCGGAGAACATTTGTTTAGATTCTTAATGGAGGTAGAGATCGTCAATACTAGTACTTGTGTGCCAGTATCTGCTACTCCCAATACTCTGCACCACAGAAAATTAAAAAGTTTAAACGACAACTTATAAAGACAACTGAGAAAGACTGAACACAGATGCTCCAAAAAAGAAAATCATATTCTGCAGTTTACAAGCTGCAAGAGGTGAAATATGCAGCCGAAAACGGTAATCGAGCAGCAGAAAGAAAGTTTGGAGGGAGCGAGAAACTTGTGTTTGACTGGAGAAAAGCAGAGGATCCTTGAACTGCTATGAAGAAAACAAAAAACGGTGTTACTGCTTCATGCAACGGAACCGTTTCTATCAGAGCACGAACAACGACGTCCCAGAAACTACAGCAGAGTTCAACACCGAGGACGACAGTTTGAAGTGTTGAAATGTCTGTTCTTGGTCTCTGATTTTATAAATAATAATAATGAAAGCAAGTTTGCTATAATTGTACTTCAGATTTTTACTGTAGATCCAGCGCCTCACACATGGCATAATACTGCTACAAATCTCTGTTATGGAGAAAACGAAGACCCCCCACTGTGAACTAGGTGAAGTACCGGTCTATTTCCTCTCCCAATCCCATTACAGGCTTAGCGAACGCCGCCAAAGATCAGTCCACCTTCTCCCGCTGACTATCTGAAGTGAAGTCGCAACCAAACCAAGAGAAAAACAAGTCTTATATCTAGAATTTTAGACACAAAACCATTAAATTTAGCAACAAAAACCTTAATATGACGTAACAATAACTGAAATATAATATCGTATCATCAAAAGTCTCAAAATAATGTCTATTTGATTAAATTCACTGTTATGGTGCAGCAATAGAGGAAACTGCATAGACCATAATGCTTTGTCCTGTTTTAGGGCAGACTACATAAAGAAATAACTGTTATTAAGACGTTTTAAATGTTGGTTCTTTGGAGGATGACAAAACCAAAGTCTTGTGAGGACATTTAAAAAAGAAAAAGCATATTTACTATTTTGTTAGCCTTCACAAAATATCGAAAAAATATCGTACTGAGAGATTTGGATATCGTTCCATCCCTATTAATACGACGCGTAAACTTTTAAGGGACGTTTCAAGATAATCCCTAGAGATACAAAGTGGTCTGGGACAAAAAATATGCTTTAATCTTCAAGTATTTCAAATCTGTTTATACTTTTGTGTTGGATCTTCTTTTTCCGACAACTTCCCAGCGTAAGAAGCAAACGTTAGTCCTAAAATACGCTTTCTCCCAAACGATCTTTATTGGAAGTAGGTCGCTGGACTGGAAAATCCCTAAAGACTAAGACCTGTCACTTTGTATTATCGAAACAACTCCCCGTGTTTACTTGTATACAGGAATTGCTCTTAAACTATCACGCGAGCTTAAGGTTTGGAGTCGGAAAAGCCGGTGTTTACATCAAGAAATGCGACTTCTTTTTGGTCATATTGTAAAAAGATAAGGAAAAAACAAAAAAATGTCGCTCTCTAAGCTTCCTTTTGGTTGCCATAGAAATGTAATAAAAGTCAAGTTGGAGGTAAACCCAGGAAATCCTTTGGGGCATTCCTGAACTCAGGTTAAATAAACAGTAAAAGTGTAGAGATTTAGATAAGTCTGCATATTTGAACTCAACAAGACCAGAGAATTTGCGAGGTTGTAAAAACAGTAAAAACAGTTGAACTACAAAGTATTTACCAAAGGACGATTTAGGCGTTTTATTTTGCAAATGTGTTTTAAAAGCGTTAGGATCATACTCACAGCTCAGCTCCCGATCCATACAGAGAGTATTTCACGTCACCCCACGGTCCAGAGTCGGGGTCTGAGGCCTACAACAAACAGAAAGTTTTGTTTTAGTAGAGACCATGTTTTCAAAGGGCTGTATCGTCCACAAACCAACTGACAGTGATGTGCTGTTGGCATGCGATTTGTTGTTTTCAAGTTTATAAGACCGTAACCTTTGACTTTAACTACGTCGTGCATGAAATGCCCAAACAACTACTTTAAAGTAGCTAAAATATGAGGTTAAAGCTTGTAAATGTGTTCAGATGATCAGTATAACAGCAAAATTATCTGACACTAAATCCTCCTGGACCCAAAGGAAAAAAGTGTAAAGCGTATACATATTTTTTGTGATTTTCTATCTATATGGAGGTAAATGAACAACTTAGCATTTAGATTTTGTTCATTTTATTTTTCAATTGTAATATGTCCTCGGTAATGGACACCGGGACATTTTGGTGTTAAATTCATGTGAAATTAACAACCGAACCAAAACAACTTTTCTGATGACCAACATCTCTGACAAGCTTCTACAGTCACCTCACTCCCTTTACTCAACTCCTATTGAGTACATTTTTTCATCCATCATCTTCTTCAGCTTTATCCAGCTGGGTCGCGGGGGCAACTTGCAGCCCAATCCTCACAGCACCTGACCTCCCCTATGAACCCCTCTGTGAGTGGAGCCCACAGGAGGGTGGACGTCATGGTCCTTGATGTTCACAGGGAGCTGCATGTTTTGAGGTGATAGGGGAAACTGGAGTGCTCCTATTGAGTTAATTTTTCATCCTGTATATGATAGTGCCCTGAATGAATAATGCTCTCTAAATAATGCTCTGTAAAGCGTCTTTGTGCATATGTCTGTTAAAAGCACTGTATAAATTAACATTTACTCATTTACTTACCCTATAATCCTGGTCCCCCCATTAAGAGTCTATCTCAAAACACTTAAAAGATCGACTGGTTCACTCAATGTCCACTATAAAGGACACAAGTGAATGGGCCGGGTCTCAGGAGGACATGATAAATATACTGTTTTCTACGTTAAATCAAAGCACCGGGCCTTGGGGGACCGAGCCTTTGCCATGACTGCCTCTGCCCTCTGGATTCCCCCCCTTCACATCAGAAACTCAGACTCACTAAACACCTTCAAAAAACTGCTCAAAACACACCTTTTCCTCAGAGCCTACAGTCCACACATGAATGCTCTTCGTTACTCTTTTGTCTGTCCTGTCCTTATTTTAATGTTACTTCATTGTGAAGTGTCTTTGTGTTACTGTGAAAAGCGGTATATAAAACCCATGTATTATTATTATTATTACATATTTTTACTAGAAGGCCAAGTCATTCATAATATTAACATGTAAACCATAAAAATAAAAATAATCAATTTTTATTTACAGAGCATTTCAAAAAAAGAGGTTTACAAAGCGCTGTATACTCAAAGAACAATAAATAACATAAAAATAACATTCAAGAAGTATAAAAAAACAGACAATAAAGCAAACTGTCAGAATAATCCAACATAGGATGAAACTATTAAATTAATTATAATAAATGAATAAAGTAAAATAAAAATAAATCAATTCTAACTATAGTATAAAGGCACCAACAGCATTTTCATCTGTAAAAAGAGCTTTCACCCTCATGAGCAAACACATTTCTAATTTGCAAATGTCTCTTGGACACATGGATGTTCATGATCTGTCTGGAGGATCAAGGTTCGTCTGTCCGTCTGTTCTTTTATCTGATTTAAATTGCCCTGGATCAAGGCAACGTGCCCGGCCGGCCGTGCAGCGTTCAAACACACCTCGGATTTATTAGCGCCGCTCCCTGCATCTCATCCCGGTGAAGGGCAGGGGATAAAACATACGCTGAAAATGTCAACGTCTGTCTGACAAATACAACATGTCTGCCGTGCATTTCTGCCCACAAAGCTGTGAGCTACAAAGAGGACTGAATCCAAATAGCAATAGCAAAGGCCCCATATTATGCAAAATTTACTCCTGTGAGCTTTAATGTTGTTATAATATTGTCACCTCATCAAAAACACACCCAGAGTTGTGTTTTGTTTCATTCACACATGTTTGTTTAATCAGTCTACAAAGCTCCAAATGCTCTGTTACACCGTGTGATGTCATGAATTGGTAGTTTTCAAGTTAACAGCTTCCTTTCACTTTTAGTTCAGTGGAGATGGGCAATTCCACGGCTGAAATTATCCAAACAATTCTAATGAAGGTGTATGGAGTTTAAAAACACAGTGGAGCACTTCCTGTATTACCATATGACATCACAAGGTGGAACAGAGTGTTTTCAGTTTGAGGGAAGAACTTTATTACTCTGAATATGCAGGGTTTGTGTGTGAATGAAACAAAACTAGTGCGGTCAAACGATTATTTTTTAAAAATCCGATTAATCACACTTTAGAATTTTGATTAATCACGATTAATCACAGTTAATTATTCTTCAAAAAGAGACTAAAATATTTTGATAAAAATGCTATTTATTATCAAAAAGTGATATTATTGGCATTTTTCTATCGCTGGTAGTTTTGTTGACAACATTGCCGCGGGTGCACTCGGCTTGTTGTTGGTACAAGTAGCATCGTTGCTGCCGCTGAATCAAACACGTATTTTGCTTTAAGATGGTATTTTAAACTTGTGCTTCTGTGGAAAGAGAGTTCATCACTGCAATATCTGCAAACTACCTTAGTTTATCTAAAGTTGCATATGGACAGACCTGATCACTGACCTAATAACCTGCCCCGTCTGTCAGGTCAGCATCTGCACTTTCCATAGAGGTGCGTTCAAAATAAATTGTGTGATTAATCTGCGTTAAAAAAAACATTAGTAATATTTTTTTGTGATTAATCGCATTTGTGTTAACGCGCTAACGTTGACAGCCCTAAACAAAACACAACTCCCGGTATGTTTTGATGAGGATATTATAACATAGATCAGAAAATAGCATAATATGGTTCCTTTAACTAACAATTTTCTCCAGGAACAACAAAATATAACTTATTTTGCATAAAAACTGTTTAGAGCTGTACAAACATGTTCTGAAATGTTTCTTGTATTAGTTTGTCACTTCATATCAGTCTTTAATCAATGCTCCTGAATGCAAAATGTGAACTATGAATAGAATATATAAAAAACCCCCACAAATCTCAATACATGTCAGAAAAAAATGTAATGAGATGATTTTTGGTGTTACACGATAGCATCTGTTTGTACAGTGTTCTTACCGTAACTGTAACGACGTCTGTGCCCCCGGGTGAGTTTTCCGGGATGCGAGCGATGTAATACTCGGCGGAGAATCTGGGAGCATTGTCGTTGGTGTCGAGAAGATGGATGACGATGTCGGCGGTGGCGCTGAACCTCTCCGGAGTGTCCACCTCCACGGCCAGGATCTGACATGAGAAAGAGCCTTATGAATGTCTTTTGGATACGATTAAATGTACCGTAAATGGTAAAAATACAAGAAAATTTAAATATATTCCTTTTAAAGAGTTGAAAATGTTATACTTCAAAAGAAAATAAAAATTCTGTCAAATGTTTTGGTGTGAATTATTTTCGTTACCCATCCAAAAGACTTTCAGTTCTTCAGTTCTGCCAGGTTATTAGAATCTCAATGGTATAGTTCAGACCTAATACCTAATGCTTGAAAGTGTGCCTTTGAGCAAGACATGTTGATATTGCCTAATCCAGTCATGTAGTGGCTGAAATGGGAATGGCATTGGTTTACAACTGAATAAATAAGTCTATTCAAGTAGGTCAAATTGTACATCTCAAATATATGATTAGGTGTTTACACTTGTTTACACTATAAATACATGTTTACAACTTAGACATACATTTCATTTTTTTTTTTACCATTTTATATTTATATGTAGTTAATGTGATTAACTTAGGTTCAGGAGCAGAGTCAGAGTCCTGCACGGGTCTGATTTTGATTTTGCCCGTACCCATCGTATCTCAATCCCCACCCGACCCGTTTTCCGACAAAATTGAAATAAAATTCCGTACCCAATCCGACCCGCTATAAATACACACCAACACCTGAACCAGACCAGATGAAAATCAGTCCAAGAGTCAAAAAAGACCCACAACTTTACACTCTCCGCCCGCTATTTCAGTTCGTTGGGAGTCATTTTGAACTGCAGGACATCGCATGTGAGGTTTGAAAATGAAAGTGGCCGTGATTTCTGGGAGTGCGCGCAGCAAAAACATATGCATTTACATTTAATCATCTTGTAAACACAACGGCATTTTTGCATTTCGCTAAAATACAGCCCTGTTTTTGTTGACACGTGATGTTTTGTAAACCGCTGATTAGACCCGCCCTCTCCTGCGTCCAACCCAACCCGAACCCGCATCCGACACAGCACAACATTTTTCACCCGTTTCATTAAAATGCAGTTCACCCATCAAGTATCTGCGGGTACCTGAACCCATGCAGGACTCTAGGTCCCGTTCCGGCTGTGCCATGTGAAGATTGAGACAGAACCCCCACCCTAGAAACTCAACCCAGCAATCTCTGCCCTGCCTCATCTCCCAATAATAAATTCTTCTTCTGTTGTTGGCGTGGTCCTTGCTAGTGAATTCCCTTTGATATTATATTATATTGTGATGTGTGAGCTGCTGCGAATAATTTCCCTTATGGATCAATAACGTGGGTTTAACGTTTCTAGAGTCCCACCTTGAACGTGAGGAAGTGGTGCCTCTCGTAGTCCATGGCAGCAGAGTCGTCGACCAAAATGGTGACCTGAGCTTCGTTGAGAACCGTCTGTGGCACCACTCTGAGCATCCGGCCCGGTCCCAGCAGGCGCAGGTTGAATTTTGCATTGGCCCCCTGTCAATTACGTACAACATTACATTCCAGTCATACAAATATCTACGTATAGGAACTGAAAATAAAAAAAATAATGTAAATAATCTAGTAAATGGTAAAATTCTCACTTTTTTATGTAGCGCTTTTTCACTTTCAACCTTAAACCTCTTTATGTCAACAAACCACTCACCCATTCACACACGCATTCATATACCAGTGTACGCAGACACTGGGGGCGAGGTGAGTAAAGTGTCTTGCCCAAGGACACAATGACAGTATTCATCTGTGGGAGGTTTTTATAGAAATCCACTGAAAATAATGCACAAATAATCTAGCAAATGGTAAAATTATCACATTTTTATAAAGCGCTTTTTCACCTTCAAGACACTCAAAGCCATTCACACACACACACACACACGCACACACACGCACACACACACACACACACACTTCTACACCAGTGTATACAGACACTAGGGGCGAGGTGAGTATTTATCTGTAGAAATCCACTGAAAATAATGCACAAAACGTCTAGTAAATGGTACAATTATCACATTTTTATATAGCATTTTTCCACCTCCAAGGACACATTCATAGACATTGGAAGGTTTTGCTCAAGGACACAACAACAGAATTCATTTAGCTGGAATTGCACCGCTGACCTGTGGGCCAGCGATGGTTTAGCGACTGCAAACCGATATTGTTGATGTTTATGTCAAGAGGATTTGAACCACCAACCTTTGTATCGGTGGACAAAAGCTCCACCATCTGAATTACTATTGCCCCTATCTATTTATAGTAATCCACTAAAAGTAATACACAGATAATGTAGTGTAATCCACCATTTTATCAATAAAATGGCTCGGGGCTGGGGCAGATGATGGCGTCAAACAGACTGAGATGGAATATCAGTTGTAGTGCTGCTATTTTAGGAAATACTCCAGTATGAATGTAGTAAAATAAGTAGGAAAAACACAATTGCATAATGAGACTAATGTTATAATTTTGTGCGCGATTAAGAAGTGTTTTCATTCACAGTGGACAAAATGTGCCCAGACCACTCTATCTCTTTACGTATAGTTATGTAATAATGGTAGTCTAGTAAACAGGGACCTTCTACTAGTATTAGAGCTCAAATATTGGATAAAAAATTATCTATCTTCTGCTAAAAAAATTAATAAATAAATAAAAATGCTATTAAAAAGATAGACTGTAATAATTTTCATAACTAATATGACTGTATGGTACATTTGTTCTTTTGCTGTTCATGAATACTGTTCTACGTTGCTGTTGAAACTATTTGGTTCTGCATTATTTAATTATTCAAAAAACTATATATATGTATATATATATATATATATATATATATATATATATACATATTATGGCATGCCGTTTAGGAAATTAAAGAATATATTGAATGAAACCTTAATATATATGGAATGAAAGTTTGAATATATGGAATGAAACTTGAATATATGGAATGAACGCTTGAATATATTGAATGAACGCTTGAATATATTGAATGAACGCTTGAATATATTGAATGAACGCTTGAATATATGGAATGAAACTTGAATATATGGAATGAACGCTTGAATATATTGAATGAACGCTTGAATATATTGAATGAACGCTTGAATATATTGAATGAAACTTGAATATATGGAATGAACGCTTGAATATATGGAATGAAAGTTGAATATATGGAATGAACGCTTGAATATATGGAATGAAACTTGAATATATGGAATGAACGCTTGAATATATTGAATGAATGCTTGAATATATTGAATGAAACTTGAATATATGGAATGAAAGTTTGAATATATGGGATGAAACTTGAATATATGGAATGAACGCTTGAATATATTGAATGAATGCTTGAATATATTGAATGAAACTTGAATATATGGAATGAAAGTTTGAAAATATGGGATGAAACTTGAATATATGGAATGAACGCTTGAATATATTGAATGAATGCTTGAATATATTGAATGAAACTTGAATATATGGAATGAAAGTTTGAATATATGGAATGAAACTTGAATATATTGAATGAACGCTTGAATATATTGAATGAATGCTTGAATATATTGAATGAAACCTGAAAACGACGTCATAACGGCACTGGCGCCATCTTTTGTTTCTTTCATTTGGTAGCCTACCTATCATTGTCAGCATGAGCGAGTCTGCAAGAAATTTAGTTGCAGCAATAATAAATAACGAGGAAGCAATCAATGCCCTGGCGAATGCGTGTAGTTTTACGAGAAATACAAATTTTAACATATACCCCTCTACGGACGAAGAAATTCATTCCTTTTTTAATAGAGGTGGACATGTGAACACCACAGGCCAGGTGTGTCAGTCAACCATTTCAAGAAACATGCGTGCGCCCTCACAGGAGGTACCTGCAGCCCCAACCTACAATCTACGTCCATACACACGAAAGGGCCCAAGACACAAGAGGTAAGGAAATAATTTAATACATTTTAATTGCGGTTGAGAAAAGTTTCTTAACCCTAGCCCCTGGAGGTGTTTATACTGGACTGGGCTAGGCCAATAGTCCATGATAAATGACTGCAGGGGCTAGGCTTAAGTTGAAGCACAATATATATATATATTCTATATATATATATATATATATATATATATATATATATATATATATATATAGGCGTCCCTCACTATAAAGCAGTTCACCTTTTGCGGATTTGCTGTTGCGCAGATTTTTTTGGTGCAATTTTGCATATGTTATTTTTAGATTGCAGAGCCTGTCAGAGAAAAGTGTATAAGGTGTGTGGTGAAGGGGTTTACAGCCTTAAAATGGAACTCCGGCGTGTTGCCCCTTTCGTATGCCCAGTGGGAAATCGACAAAGGTAATGCTAAAGCTGCTTATAAAGTTGTTTTATAACGTTCCCAGACACTAATGAGTGAACCAGGCAAAGCGTTTTGTTTGTTAGACTTGTGGCTGTTGTAAGATGGGTTAAAGTGGTGTTAAGCTTCTTCAGTGTGAAGCAAATTGGTATTTTATGTGGAAGTTAAGAAATTGCTGAATTCACGACACTAGTTTGTTGCCTGTACAGACTCACTACCACAGCGAGATCTCCACCTAGGCATTTTTTGGCTTCTGACAGTATTCAACCACCTCTAGCAGTGGACTTTAGCTTCAAACATGCCGGAGTTCCCCTTTAACACATATAACACGTATAATAATTGTGAAAAATAAAGCTGACTACTTCTCGGATTTCGCCTATTGCAGGTCATTTTTAGAACATAAAGATAAAGGAGGGACCACTGTAGTTCCAAAAAGCAGTGCTACAATATTAGCCATGCTAAATATTAAACAAAGTAAATAAACATTGGTAAGTTTTGATGGTTTCCCCCATCAACCCAAAACATGCCCGCACCCCTATGAACTAACATCAAGGACCATGTTGTCCACCCTCCTGTGGGCTCACCACCTGCAGAGGGGTTCATAGGGGGGGTCAGGTGCTATGAGTATTGGGCAGCAAGCTGCCCCCGCGACCCAGCCGGATTAAGCGGGAGAAGATGGATGGATGGAAGTTTTGATGGGCCTAATCTGGTGTCTCATCTTGTGGAAATAGTGTCCCGTCCTATATCCTGACCAGGGATGTAACAATATCTGAAATCTGGTAATATCGTATCGTCAAAGGTCTCACAATAATATCGTGGAGCATCACAAAATATATCGAATCACAAGTCTCTTTGCTTAAATGAATAGTTAAGATGCAGAAATAGCTAAAAAAAACAGAGGGAACTACATAGACCATGATCCTTTGCTCTGTTTCAGTGCAGACGGCATGAAGAAATAACTGTTCTAAGCACTTACAAATCTTCAATCTTTGGATTAAGTCTTGTGAAGCTTTTTTAAGAGGAAAAAGTATTCATAGTTTTGCGAGCCACCAAAAAAATATCTCAATAAATACCGTACCGTGAGCTGTATATCGTGAAAATATCGCATTGTTTCATCCCTAATATCTACTACTGTAAATATTATGATGAGTGTGTCTAACCTGATCTGAGTCGTTGACCGTGATCCTCAGCCCCCTCAGGATCTCTCCCTCAGGTGGGTGCTCGTACATGGTCAGCTCGAACATGTTCTGAGGGCCATTTTCTCCGTAGAAGGTCGGGGGGTTGTTGTTCAGATCCACTAGGCGAATCACGACTGCAGTGGAAGAGTGGTCCAGCAGAGCGCCATCCGTGTCCACCTCTGTAGCCTAGAGAAGACCAGGTTTACACGTTTAGATATGATAACCATGCAGACAAATCTTAAAGATGCACTATGCAACTTTTCTAGCAAGAGTCCAGCATCCAGTTGTGTCCATGGGGATATGCTAAGGAGATTGTTGTCCACAGTATGGCATTAAACTGGCTTATTAGTTAATTTGAGGTGATTTTTAGGTGTTAATAAAAATATCTTATTATAAGCGGGCCCACCTCTCTACAAATCGGACCTGTAAATTGGCTTGGTTGCTGGTCTCCATGGAAATAGATAAGTTTAATACCATACTATGAGAAATTTCAGACAAAGTAGCAACATCTCCCTGGTGACAAACCCTCCTACCCTGAAAGTTATACAGTGGACCTTTAAAGTAGAATTTTGGGGGGGAAAAAAAAAAAAAAAAAGAAGAAGAATCCACTTTTTTATATGGCACATTATATAACCACGTAGTTTCAATAAGACAGAACAGTAAAAGACAACAAAAGATGCTCAACACATGCTCAATTTGATCTATAGTCCTAAAACAAGAAAACCTGTCAAATCAAATGAAAGCAAAACACATGAAATATCAAAACTTTTATCCAGTTGACAGAATTGAATTTGGATTCTATATGGACCACTGAGGGATTCCACAAACACTAAACCTGTTCTGTCTGTCCTGTCTTTTTCATAAGTTTATCTGTTTTTTTTTTTTTTTATTTTGTTTCTTTAATTATTGTTATATTTTCTCTCTTTTTTGGACAGTACGGCTTATTCTTTGGTTGTCATTTTTGTTAAATATTATTATTGTGTTCATGATTTAATTTGTCGTGTTGATGTCTGTGTGGATGATGGAGATTGTTAGATCGCAGAGACTATGAATAAAAAAGAGGAAACAAAAAACACCAAACAAACACAAACCAAACCAAACCTCTGCGCTCACGTACCCGGACTCGTATGTTAAAGATCTCCCTCCTCAGACTGGCCGGGCTGGTCAGGAGAGTGATGCGACCGCTGGACTTGTTGATGCTGAATACACCGTCATCGCCTAGTAAAACAAAAAAATACAGAAATAAATGTAAAAATATATACAGCTCTGTAAAAAATTAAGAGACCGCTGCATTTTTTGTTTCTGAAATCAGCATCTCTACATGTGTGACGGCCGTTCCATTGAATTCCAACACAAACACACCTCATTCTGCTTCATGAGGCACTAATGAGGTGATCACCTGAAACAAATCTGAATTTAAGGAGGAAAAATATTTAAAAAATCAGGGTTATTCCACCAAATCTTGATTTCTGAACTCTTCCTAAGTGAAAACATTAGTATTGTGTTGTTTTAAAATGAATATGATCGTTTTCTTCGCATTATTTGTCTGAAAACATTGCATCTTTTTTGTTATTGTGACCATTTGTTATTTTCTGCAAATATATACTAAATATTTTATGCGGAATTTGGGAGAAATTTTGTCAGTAGTTTATAGAATGAAACAAAAACACATGCCTATAAGTAGTAAAATCTGAGAAACTCATCATTTTTGCAGTGGTCTCTTATTTTTTTCCAGAGCTGTACATATTATAAATTTCTTTTGTTTACAATCCAATGTCTTACCTTCGTCGAAAGAGTACTGGACTGAATTTGGACTGCCCACGTCACCATCTTTGGCCTCCACGTGGAAAATCTCAGATCCCTAAAGAACGTAATTCAGTTTTAAATGTGCACTGCTCCCTCCTGTGGGCTCACCACCTGCAGAGGGGTTCATAGGGGGGGTCAGGTGCTATGAGTATTGGGCAGCACGCTGCCCCCGCGACCCAGCCGGATTAAGCGGGAGAAGATGGATGGATGGATGGATGGATGTGCACTGCTGCATCTGCTTCCCACTTTTCTCAATGAAGATGTTATTTCTAAGCCTGGGATGTTCCACAGTATGGCATTAAACCTTTCTATCTTCACAGACTAAACCAGACCGAGTTACAGGTCAGATCTGTGGAGAGGCGAGCCCCGCTCACAGTCAGAATACCTGTTTTTCTAGGTATTTTTGAGCTATAAAACCACCTGTGATTGAGGAACATTCTTGGCATTGCAGTGATATCTCCATAGAAACAAGCAGGTAACGGACCCCCAACCAAAAAGTTATGGGGCTTTTCGACTACACTGCCGGCAAAGCTCAGCACAGCACGACACTACACGGTGAAGCTTTTCCATGCAGTCGTTACCACCTGGAAGTAAGTGGAGTAGCGGGGTCGACACTGCGTCATTTTTAGGTGACATTATTAGTGTCACACCGCCTTCACAATCTGCACCGCCTTCACAATCTGCTCTGTTGTTTATCCTCTGTTGACGTGTTCGCTGTTGTGTTGTCGATGCGTTTTTTGTGATTATTTAAGGATTCTCGACGATATTTCCTCTGACCAATCAGTCACATTGTTGTATCGGCTCTGCACGTTTAGAACCGCTCAGGTATGGAAAATCGTAATGGCCCCAGGTCCAACCCCTAGTCGAAAAGCAAACAAAGCGTGTCGTGCTGTGCTGTGTCGTGCTAAACAGTGCCAGTGGAAAAGACCTATTACACAGGGACCTTTTGACAGACTTACAGGTGATGTGACTTCATACACATATCCAAAGTACGGCGTCCCGATGAAAATAGGGGGCGTGTCTTGGGCATCGATGACGTTGATGGTGAGAGTGGCAGAAGAAGACAGAAACTGCTCTTTCCCTTTGTAATTTCCACCTCCGTCCTAAAATCAGATAGTATTCCTTATATATTATTTTGTATTCAAAGGAATCTAGATATGTAACAAATCTGTTCAAGTATGTTTGTGTTAATGAGCTACTTAGACATAGACTGATGGTGACCAATGACTTCAAATACCAAAACCATATCCCCACTATTTATTGTAGAATAAAAAAAAAAATTGGAGTTATGGTCAGTTACCCTAGAGCTGATTACCGTAAAATACCAAATAATAACCGTTGATTTGTTTCAATCACTTAACAGACCAGGCGGCAATTTGGGGCAGGCGATTGATTCCTTCCTCACAAAAAATATAATACTCAAATTCTTTTAACCAGTATCACTATAATTTACAGCTTTTGCGATGTTATATGATGGCCTGGCGACTACTTTGCCTATCTCGTCTGCGCGATTTCTTCCGCCACAGCAGCTACGAAGACATTGCTGGCTTATTTTTTTGCCAATCTCTCACTCTCTTGGTGTGGATAGAAAAACGTCTCCTGAGTTTTCCTCTGCATAGTTCAATTTTAAGTCGTATTTTTTAATTTTTCACTGCACCGGAGCCTTGGCAATCAGCAATGTGGTCAAAGATGGACTGAAAACAAGCGCGATAGGCTATGTAAAAACAAAGCAAAACAAAACAGGCGAAGAAGAAAAACGTGCAGTGTCAGTGGTCACTAGGGATGGAATGATATTCGATATAATATTCAATACACCTGTTTGATATATGTGTCGATATGCACATGGCCCTCCATGCTTTTCCACGCTTTGTTGTCATTTATGTTGGTCCGAAAGGAAAATGTAGTGTACTTATTGTAGCGTCCTTGTCAAATAGAACAGAAAATGGCTCCATAGCTGCAATGTTTTAACAGAGGAGGGTTTTTACGTTTATAGACCCAAGAATGACAAAGATATTAACTTTTAAAGACTTTAGAATTGCATTTGGCTTTACTTCGGCTTTAATCAAATGCGCTCATATACTCACACACGATGCGACTCACGATATACGCAATCTATTTCTCAGACGCTCTCTCAGAAGTTTTAGACAGAAAACACTCTGTACATTAGTCTATATAGAGATTTCTTTAAAAGTACATGAAATAAATGAATGGGAAATTAGTCTATGAATTTATCCTCGTTACCTTGGCGATCACGGTAACGAAATGTGTCTTGGATTTCTCATAGTCCAACGTTTCTTCAGGTTTGATTTTCAGGATTCCACTGTACCTGTCGATGGTGAACAGGCTCCCCGATGGATTCTGACAAACACAAAACAAGATTTAACAATGCTTCTGTACAGTACAGAACTCCATCCAGAATCACGTACTTCTACTGGGAAAAAGTGGTTTCGTTTTATTACCGTAGTAGAATTTCTTTCACCGCAAATTCATACATGTGGTTTGAACAGATCTGGAGTGGTTTGCTTGTTTTAGTTAGATTATTATTTTCCAATGGTTTGAGAATTTTTTACTTGAATTAAGAAACCACAGCCACAATTTATTTCCAACTAAAGATCTTTGAACCAGAATCAGATTTTTTTTTTTTTTCAATGTATTAGAGTTTATGTTTTCATTTTTGGAGTTTTTGAAGATGTGCGTCTGGTCACCGCTGAATCCCCCTGAGTTTAAAAGAATGTGATTGACAGGTGGATTAACCAATCAGAGACATGCATAGTCCATCAATATCAAAACAAATAAAATATACCTCCTTACGAATAAACAAAGAAAGGGAAAAAATATACATAACAAATATAATATAATAATACATAATAAATATATATAACACAGGGAACTGAAAACTATCCTAGATTTCTGCAGAATCAATGAACAAAGCAGTAAATTCTGTTCATTTGAGGTGAGAGAAATGTAATTTTATTCAAAATGATGCGCAGTGCTGGGGAATAACTGAATACATGTACTGAAAATCCAGATTCTGAACACTACATTTGAGTAATTGTGTTCTGGTACAGTTACTCTTTCATTTGGTAGTTCAGAAGAGATTAGATAGATTTACTTTTTTTTTTTTTTTTTTTTTTTTTAAATCAAATGAATACATGGTGATACCTGATCACTTCATTTTTCTGTCTCTAATTAGACATAAATGAATGCATAACTAACAAAAAAACTCAAAATCAAGTTGTGTGTCACATCCCCTGTTTTTTACACTGCAATATAATGCAACTCAGTGTAAAAGTACTCATAAGTATTCAGAATGCAGTACTCTGATTCCACCATGTGACAGAATAAGTTACAAAACACACTTTACTACAGGTATTCAGTCATCTGTAACTAAATACATTTTAAGCATTCTTCCCAACACTGATGATGAGTGACCAATGAGCTCCTTTGTTTCACATTTGTCACTGAAATAAACAATCTGATTGGACGATCACGTTTGGTTCTGGCTCGAGAAGCTTTGGAGTGTGTAGTGACCAGACTGATAAGCCCCTGTACATAAAACACAGAGAGATTTCAGGCTTTTATTTATGAACAAAAATATGACAGAATCCACTAAAGAGGTCACATGACTCACATGCATCAGTCACATGACACGAGCGGTCAGATGGCAGCGAAAACACACTCGGTTGGCATCAAACTAGGCCATACTCTAAATCCTCTGTCCATCTGGATGTTTGGTGCACATAGGTAAATTCCACTACGGAACAGCTGTGGATCTGCTAAAAGCTCAAAATGCTAACGCACATTTCACTTTGAGTCTAGCGCAGCTCTACCTGTAATAAAAAGATTAGCCTCCCTTTCATTCACACAGCTAAACAGTGTAATGACCTCCAAATCAAACGGCTGTCCTGTGTAATCCTGATGAATATTGTGTGTGGTGTTTCATAGTTTAGTGAAATTACCTGTAAAAAGTAGGTCACAGATCCACCTGACCCTGTGTCTCTGTCTATGGCCTCCACCCTGTAGATGCTGGTGTTCGCTTCAGTCGTCTGTGAAGGAAATAGACCTTTTTTGCAACATTTGGTTATAAGAATAAATTAACACGTACGCGACTCAGGCCCAGGTCTACAGAAGTGCAAACGGTGCATTGAAACTTCAGTTTAAAATGCTTGCACCTTCATTAGTATTGTCTTTGTCTTTGCACCTCTTTGAACCTCATATGGACCCTCAGTTTAGTTTGGACCCACTGCCGATACCGCTTGGCATAGCTAGATGTTAAAGTCACCAAAAATATTGCTATGTTAGACCAATTGCTTCATGTACCGGTACTTGACTTTTACCTAGGGCTGGGCAAAAAAATTGATAAATAAAAAAATCGAGTTTGCAAGTCAAATCAATTTGTTTTTTCAGAAAATCGACATTTAAGATTTTTTTGTACAGTGCGTACATTTTGCATTTGCCAAGACTTCCTATAGTCTTTCTGTAGTGCACTTCCTGCAGTGCGTCTTTTTCACTTTCCCCCGAGAACGACACAGGCACAAACAAACCTCTGTCACAGAAAGAACGCTCATACACTCAACAAAAATATAAACGCAACACTTTTGTTTTTGCTCCCATTTGTCATGACATGGACTCAAAGATCTAAAATTCATTCCAGATACACAATATTACCATTTCTCTCAAACATTGTTCACAAATCTGTCTAAATGTGTGATAGTGAGCACTTTTGCTTTGCTGAGATAATCCATCACACCTTACAGGTGTGCCACATCAAGATGCTCATCAGACACCATGATTAGTGCACAGGTGTACCTTAGACTGCCCACAATAAAAGGCCACTCTGAAATGTGCAGTTTTGTCTCACAGCAAAATGCCACAGATGGCGCAAGCATTGAGGGAGCGTGCAATTGGCATGCTGACAGCAGGAATGTCAACCAGATCTGTTGCTCGGGCATTGAATGTTCATTTCTCCACCATAAGCCGTCTCCAAAGGCGTTTCAGAGAATATGGCAGTACATCCAACCGGCCTCACAACCGCAGACCACGTGTAACCACACCAGCCCAGGACCTCCACGTCCAGCAGGTTCACCTCCAAGATCGTCTGAGACCAGCTACTCAGACAGCTGCTGAAACAATTGGTTTGCATAACCAAAGAATTTCTGCACAAACTGTCAGAAACCGTCTCAGGGAAGCTCAACTGCATGCTCGTCGTCCTCATCGGGGTCTTAACCTGACTCCAGATCGTCACCGTAACAGACTTGAGTGGGCAAATGCCCACATTCGATGGCACGTTGCAGAGGTGTTCTCTTCACGGATGAATCTCGGTTTACATTGTTCAGGGCAGATGGCAGACAGCGTGTGTGGCGTCGTGTGGGTGAGCGCTTTGCTGATGTCAATGTTGTGGATCGAGTGGCCCATGGTGGTGGTGGGGTTATGGTATGGGCAGGCATCTGTTATGGACGAAGAACACAGGTGCATTTTATTGATGGCATTTTGAATGCACAGAGATACCGTGATGAGATCCTGAGGCCCATTGTTGTGCCATACATCCATGAACATCACCTCATGTTTCAGCAAGATAATGCATGGCCCCATGTTGCAAGGATCTGTACACAATTCTTGGAAGCTGAAAATGTCCCAGTTCTTGCATGGCCAGCATACTCACCGGACATGTCACCCATTGAGCATGTTTGGGATGTGCTTGACCGGCGTATACGACAACGCGTACCAGTTCCCACTAATATCCAGCAACTTCGCACAGCCATTGAAGAGGAGTGGACCAACATTCCACAGGCCACAATTGACAATCTGATAAACTCTATGCGAAGAAGATGTGTTGCACTGCATGAGGCAAATGGTGGTCACACCAGATACTGACTGGTTCTGAGTCCCCAGACCCCCAATAAAGCAACAACTGCACATTTCAGGGTGGCCTTTTATTCTGGACAGTCTAAGGTACACCTGTGCACTAATCATGGTGTCTGATGAGCATCTTGATGTGGCACACCTGTGAGGTGGGATGGATTATCTCAGCAAAGCAAAAGTGCTCACTATCACACATTTAGACAGATTTGTGAACAATGTTTGAGAGAAATGGTAATATTGTGTATCTGGAATGAATTTTAGATCTTTGAGTCCATCTCATGACAAATGGGAGCAAAAACAAAAGTGTTGCGTTTATATTTTTGTTGAGTCGTGTCCTTTAGTCCAACAGAAGCTGAAGCATCAGCGCAAGGAAAGAGCTCCTTTTTTTCAGAGTTTACAGTTTATGCAAATGAGCCATGTGGTTTTAAGTTTTGTTTCTGTAAGACGTAAAACAAATGTGCCCACCTCTACTTTAACCTAGCGTAGCATACTTAAAAAGTGTCCTTTTATTTTAACCTGATACATTTCGAGCCTCTTGGTTAGCTTTAAATACCTAGCTACAGGGTTAGTTTGTTTTGCATGCATGTTGAAAAAGGAAAGGACCGATATTATGCTACTTTATGATCTGTTATAATATTATTTCTTCATCAAAAATATATCTGAAGCTGTGTTTTGTTTCATTCACAAATGTTTAACACACAAACTCTGCAGATTTAGGCTGAGTTCTTCTCTCAAACTGAAAACACTCTGTTCCTCTTTGTATGTCATAATACAGGAAGTGTTCCACTGTGTTTTTAAACTCCAGGCAACTTTACTGGAATCATTTGGTTGATTGCAGCCTTGGAATGACCTATTTCTACTGAACTAGAGGTAAAAAGTAGCTGTTAACTTGAAAACTACCACTACATGACATCATAAGGTGGAACAGAGCATTTTGAGCTCTGGAGATGTAGACAGACTAATAAACCCACATTACTCAAACATGTGTGAATGAAACAAAACACAACTCCATGTAAGTTTTTGATAATAACATGGTTTAACAAGAATCCAGTACATTTTGTGTAACATTGGACCTTTAAGCACAGACCTCTAGACACAGAAGAAGAATTAAAATTGGGACCACCCTGGTGTGAGCTTAAAATTTGTTCAATATGGGATACTTTCAGTTGGAATATGTCTTTTTCAAGTAGCCTGTGTCATTTCATTCCAGGTTTCCATTACTGTTTTCCCCAAATAAAGTGAACTTCTTCAAAGTTAAAACGTCTCCCCTGCACGACTTACCTCCAGCACACTGGTCATTCCTGGGAGGTTCTGAAATTCTGGTTTCTCATCATTGGTGTCCATAATAAAAACTGTGACTCGCTCCTCAACCTAAGAAAAGGATCAACTTCTTCAAAACCAACAACTCAAGACATTCTAAACATCGATATAAACGATCCTCACCTTGCTCTGTCCATCACTGATACTGACCAGGACGTCCAGTGAATCTTTTCTCTGCACAAGTAGAACCCAAATGTAAATGGAACAAACTGTGTGAATAAAATGATAAAATGTAGAGAAATAAACACACCTCTCTGTCCAGTGGTTCGACGAGAGTGACATTTCCTGTTCTGGGGTTGACTCTGAAGTACTCTTTAGTTCCTGGGTCAAATGAAAGGCCGTAGCTCACCGTGTTGCCTTCAGGGTCTGTGCCGTTGAGTCGGTAAATCTGTGTGCCTGAGGAGACAGTGGAAAGGAATTAAATTAAAGAGAGAAGATGGAGAGGATGGGGAGGCTGATGGTTCTGCTGCTACGGTGGACACTGTCTACAGAAGGTTTTTGGACTTCACTTAAAGCCACTCTAACTTTCTGGAGTTGGCACATCGCCATGGAAATAGAAAGTTAAAACCATACTTTGGAACACGTCCATAGTGCGGAAGATTAGAGACAAAGGAAACAAGTGGGAGGCGGCACAATTAAGAGTCTGGTCTGTGGAGATGCAAGCCCAAAGCTTAAGCTCAGTGCTGCTGGGGCACTTCATCAGGAACAGGTCCACGCTGCTCCTGTTGGTCAGGATGACCTAAGCTGGACCTACAGTGCAGGAGCTGGGTTAACGGGGGAAACTGATCGAACCCTGAACCTTGTTGCTGTGAAGCATGAGTGCTAACCACTCAGCCACTGTCTCCAGGGCATCTGACACACTCGTATAACACACCAGTGTTTGTCCTCTTGTGTCGCCTAAAACCAATTAGTGCAGAACGTGAGTGGATTATTCCACCCTGAGCCCAGATCACACCTCAGGCCTCAGGATTTAAACTCATCCAATATTGGAGATGTTATTCAGAACCTGGTCTGGGGCCATTTTGGATTTCCCACAGTTCTGTTTGGCACAAGACTGACAAGCAGAGAAACCTGAGGAACTCTCAAAACCAGCATCTGTGTTAAGAATGATCATCAGAAAAGTAAAGTATCCAAATACTGTACTCAGAATGATATTACTAAGGTATAATCATGTATAACAGTGAAATGGGGAAAATACTACTCAGCTATTTGTAGTCTAATTGTAAGGGATTACCAAACCATTTACTCGAGTAAGATAACTGTTACACTGCAAAAATATTCCTGTGAAATGTGATTAACTGTACAGCTGCACTGTACTGTAGCTCCAGAGAGATGTGTTATGTAGTTCTGTGGGAAACTCACTGGTCCCAGAGGAATCCCAGCATGACTAGTGTTCTAATTTAGGACCAAAATGGAGGCAAGAATTTATTTGGGAAAACCACAAAAATGTGCCAAAACTTATACACGGTTCTTAAGCTTGTGTTTATTCATTTGGAAATGTCAGAAATATATCCAAATATCCACTGCAGCTATATCCAAACCCTGTTTAGTGAATTGGCTGTTTTGTTTTCACTGTTTTACATCAGATGCCCTTCCTTCCTTACTACAGCTGTGATTTTATAAAACTTTTAAACTACACTACACCCACTGAGGACAAAGATATTTCTCATTTATATTTAACAGTTTACAAATGTAACCTGGAACAACATTAGCTGTGTTTTGGCAGTGTTGTGGTATTTTCCTTTCTCTGTGAGTCATAGCACCTTTGCCTTCAACCCAACACTTCTCAAGTAAAAGTATAGAAAAGTAACCCCCCACCCTTTTCAGTAGGCCTCTATAATAAAATTGCTTTTACTTTTCGCTTAAAAATGAGCTCAAGTAAAGTACAGACACTCCAATGTTTTAGAGCACTACTTTACTACTTTTATTTTATTATGTTCCACCTCTATAGTTTTTGTGGTTTCTCAACTACAAGCCCTGACCTACTCTTCTTCACCACAGCAGCACATCCATCAGCCTCCTCAACGTATCATCCCCATTTTGCCAATGTCCATTCTCTTATTTTTTCATCTATTTGCTCTTTGTTATTATATTTATTGTCTTTTATGAGCTAATCTGTCCAAATAGTTTCCCTTGTGGATCAATAAACTTTGTCTCTGTCTAGTCTGAAGTGTTTATATGGTACTGTTGGCCTCTTTCAGTGTCATTACTTCTCATTTTCCATGCGTTTAAAGATGTTTTTTCTTACCCACAGGCGTGTCTTCTGAGAGGCTGAACAGGGCCATGTTTCCGTTCTTGCTGTACGGTCCATTGTCGTAGAAGTATGGGGCGAAGTCTGCTTTAGCTGCACAAACACAACCAATAAATGTTAACTTAAAACATACTGCAGAGTCAATGGCCCCTTTATCAGATATACCCTCTTCTATTGTTTGGTACTATAATAGAACACTAAACAGCATTTCCAGCCTTGCTAATACAGTAGATCTGTTTTTTACATTGCTTGTGTGCCACTATATGGTACTATAGTGATTGTGCTCAAATATTTTGGCTCATACCACAGTGAAAACACCTTCCACAGTGATTGGATCGACACTTTTGCCAGATGCCCTTCCTGTCATAACTGTCTGCATTACTACTGGTGGTTTTCAGAATGCTGCTGATGTCATAGTCCCAGATGGGGCACAAAATCTTATTGATAAGGTAATAAAGTCTACTGTCTAAAGCAGACTTGGAGAGACTTATTCATGCTTTTGTCTCCAGTAGGTTAGATACTGTAACGGCCTCTCACTGGCCTCTCCAAACGAGCTGTGAGAGCTGCAGAACATCCAGAACATCCAGAACACTGCAGCTCGGGTCCTGACTCCAACCAGGAAGTTCGAGCACATGCGTTCTGTGCATCTCCATGGTCGATCCCCAAAGTCCATCTGTGACATGTTAGTGCCGTATGAACCATCTGCACTCTGAGGAGCTCAGGGTCCGGCCTCCTGCTGGTGCCCAGAGTCAGGACTAAACTCGGGAAGTCAGAGTTTCAGATTCATGCAGCTAAAACCTGGAACAGTCTGAACATGTGAGACAGACTCTACTCTGACTCTGTTTAAATCCAGGCTTAAAACAGTTCTGTTTAGCTGCGCATATGACTGAAAGGTTTTCATTCCACACTCTTCTATCTCATTTAATGTCTCTCTCTCTTTTAAATTTTCTGATGATTATTTATGTTTTGATTTGTTTGTATTGTGATTTTAATGTATTTCTTATTCTGTAAAGCACTCTGAAATACTTTGTGTACAAATTGTGCTATACAAATAAACTTGCGTTGCCTTGATAACATTTGACTTAATATCCAAAAGGTAAATACAAAAAAAATAAATAAATAAAAATCACTGAAATTTTAATTAGTAACTACACCAAAGAAGTCACTGTATTTCAACAAAAATCTGTACTTTTAGAAATATTCCTTTTAGCTGCCCACCATCTCTAGGAAATATGCTTGGCCTATAGACTGTTGGAATGTCCTCTGAAACCCAGCAATAGGCGTGCAATGTGTCTGAACATAACAATAGTATCTACTAGCTAATGTCAAACTGGCAACCCTTTCATTAGAGGGTGAATGTTTAACCCACTGTGCCACTTCCTGTCAGTGTTGATGGGAGGACTTGTGTATTCCAGAAACAGATGAGAATAAAAAATGAGATAGAAATGTTGTCCTTAAATGAATAAATTGAATCACCTAATCATATTTTTGGTGTAATTAACACTTATATTTTAAATAGAAAATTAAAATGATTTGCTTTGGATCTACATAGAAATTAAATGTAAAAAAAATGCAACACAATATTTACTGTATTTATTCAAGGACAGCAATTCATTTTAAATGTTTTCCCCAATTTTGAACTTTTACATAACTAACATAAAAAATGGATAAAAACAAAACAAAAAACAAAACAAAAAAACTCCCACATCCCACTTTTCTCTCCACTCTCAAAACACAAACAAAACGACACAAAAATCCACCAGGAAATCAACTGTGAATCAAGTCCAAGGGTCAAAAGTTCATTTTTGAGTGACCTACTAAGACACAAATACAACTGTTACTATAATGAACAATAAATAAAAATAAATCAATTAAAATAATCAAAAGTATTGCCTCAAATATCCCCTCGTACCCACTGAATATAATAAATCATTTTACGTAAGGTTTAAACAAAGCGTCCTTCACCACCTCGCACTGAATCCAGTCTCTCCTTCAGGATTAAAGGTGCGTCACGTCACGATCCAAAAATACTCCCTCTATATATACACAGCCCTAATCTGTTTCATTTCTTTGTACATTCTTTTCTGTTCAACATCACGAGAACTGGACAAGTCTCTCCAACTGTGTAACTGGTACCAGCTAAAAATACACGGTGCCCCAGAAATATACGCACAGTATTCGTATAGTACATGGGATTACAGCCGGACTCTTAATCTTATACAAGTTTTTTTCTTTTTCTTAGGTTTAATGGTTTATTTAACTGGTATTGCCTCATTCACGAGTATTTGGTAACACCTTATATAAGTAAACTATAGTCTTAATAAAGCAAGAAATTCAAAATGTACAAATTGTTTATTATGAATGATTCACTAAAAGTCCATTGTGTAATTTTTTGTAACGTTTTCCTCCATGGAGATGTTATTGCTTAGTCTGGAATGTTTCGCAGTATGGTATTAACCTTTCTATCTCCATGGAAACCGAGCCAGACCAAGTTACAGCTCAGATCTGTGGCGAGGCGACCCCGCTCACAGTCAGAATGTTTGTTTTCTAGGTGTTTGGAGCTATAAAACCACCTGTAATTTAATAAATGAAATGTAGAGCTGTTTAAAGTCATACTGTGGAACATTCCAGGCAGCCATAGTGCACCTTTAATTAAGGGGTTATAAATTAAGAGTTGGGGATTTGGTATTAATTATGTATCGGTAGTTATTACCCCAAATCATTTGTTTTTGTGGGGAGTAGAGAGTGTAGAGACATTCAGCAAGTGGTAAACTATTTCTTCATTAGGAATGAAGTCTTTATTCATACTTTATTAAGGCTAATTAAGGTGTATTAGTAGTACATATACAGTAAGATGCTATTTAAACCTACTGAAATTTACGCTTTTTTAATATTATTATTTATTATGTTTAGTTATTATTCACCCCTATGAACTAACATCAAGGACCATGTTGTCCACCCTCCTGTGGGCTCACCACCTGCAGAGGGGTTCATAGGGGGGGTCAGGTGCTATGAGTATTGGGCAGCAAACTGCCCCCGCGACCCAGCTGGATTAAGCGGGAGATGATGGATGGATGGATGGATGGATAGTTATTATTATTTATTTAATAATAATATATATTTTGTTATTTTTAGTATTGCAGTGTTAATTTTTTTTGTATTATTACTACAAATAAAAATAAATAAAAAAACTACAAAAAAACAAACAAACTGTGTGGAAGAAGTGTTTACACAACCAAAGTGTGCGGTTAGACAAGCTCTGAACCTGCAACCTTTTATGAGTGGGCGAACGCTTAACTCACTACACCACTGATGCCCCGTATAGAAAAAGAAGGATTTTAATGAGAATTTTTAAACTTTGCTGCTCAGATGGGGGCAGTAGCCAAGTTATTTTTGTGCGGTTGTTAACTTCACATGGATTTAACACCAAAATGTCCCTGGCGTCCATTACAGAGGACATATTACAAAATTATAAATAAAATAATAATAATAAAATGAACAAAATCTAAATGCTAAGGTGTTCATTTACCTCCAAATAAATAGAAAATCACAAAAAATATATATTGCAAACCACTTTTTTTCTATATAAACTAAGATGTTATTTAAGCCTAGAGAAATGTGCACTTTATTATTATTATTATTATTATTTATTCATTTTTAGTCCTGTGGTGTTAAGAAGATTTATATTACTACTTATAAAAATGTATAAGTAAAAAAATAATATTTAAAAAAATCTACTAAAAAGGACAGGTGTGAAAGAACTGTTTTCCAAGCTGTGAACCTGCAAACTTTTATCAGTGGGCGAACGCTTAACTCACTACACCACTAATGCCTTATATAGAAAAAGAAGGATTTTAATGACAATTTATATTTAGTACTAGAGGAAATCTCCTTTAACCTGCTATATTTAATTAACTATACCACTGAATTTGCATTTTACATTTATCTATCAGTCTCAGGGCATCATACGTCTGTAGAACGTCGCGATCCGATACCCGACAACCTCCTACAACGTTGGAAACCTCTTCAAATGCCTTACAAAAACCTTGTATTTGAATCCATCACTCACCAAAGCAGGTGTGGATGAAGAGGAAGATGTGTGGCAGCTGTAGAACCGGAACATTCCTCATGGTAAAAAGGGCCGTCATGTCATTTCAACAGGGACTGGGCTCACGAGGAGCAGCCGGAGATTCAGGTGCAGATCTGAGAGCGGAGCCTGGAGCCGAGGCAGGTGCACCGCAGATAATCCAATGACACTTCTTGACTTAGAGAGTTACCGCTGGGTCCCTGCACTCCCGCCGCAGAAGAGTACTACAGTGTGTAAACAACAGGTGAACATGTTTTTGGAAGTGTCAGCAAGGTTAACGTTTAAAAGTACATGTGTTATGTTCAATTTGAGCTTTTAGCCGTGTTTTCAGCTAAGACAAATTGCCAAATTAAAACCAATTGTAATATGCAATAGCTTTGAAACAATCATACACGCTTTTATAACCAACAGATTGACTACTGCAACGCACAATATTCAGGCCTCCCACAATCCTCCATCAACAGATCAGTTCATCCAAAATGCTGCTGCCAGATCGCTCACGGTTCCAAAAAGAAATACCATATCACACCCATCTTAGCCCAACTCCACTGGTTACCATTTATAAATACACTGCAAAAGGCCTCAAAAAATAAGAAAAAAAAAGAGGTAGAAATAAGATAAGATAAGATAAGATAGGACTTTATTGATCTCACAGTGGAGAAATTCAACAATCACAGTAGCTCCAGGACAGTTCAGTGCAAAAAAGAAAAAAAAAGTGTGATGCAATTAAGATAAACAATAATAATAAAATTAGAAATAATAATACAAATAATAATATAAAGTGAAATCGTATATGTACAAAATTTACAAAGAGAATTGCAATATAAATACTATATATATAAAATAAAGAAAGTACAAAAACAGTGCAAGTTGTCACAGTCCAGTAGTGGCACAGAAATGCCCTATTTTAAGTGAAATTATCTACCAGTGCAGTAAGAAATTTTCACTTACAAAGTTTTCTTAAAACAAGACAAAATATGAATCTTGTTCTAAGCAGAAAACATTAGTTTCAAGTATTTATGGCAAGATTTTTCACCTTATTGGTTTGAGAAGGAAGTTAAAGAGGCTTAACCTGACTTGAGTTAATATAAAAAGTGCTTAGAATAAGTTGTAATATCTAGATAAGATATATCAGGATGGAATATCTTGAGACAAGTAAAAAAAAAATCTAATCTTATTAAGTAAAAAAAATCTTAAAATTGGTCTTTTAAGATGAATCTGCTTAATTCAAGTCAGTTTAACTATGCTAGAAAATCCTTTTTGTGTAGTGTACAGAACTGATTTGTCTTTAAAGCTCTGAATGGACTCGCCCCACAATACAATTTGGACCTCCTCCAAATTTACATCCCCACATGTGCTTTGAGGTCTGAGGCCCAGCTCCAGCTCGTGGGGCCTAAACCGAGACTTAAAACCAGAAGGGACGGGGCCTTCTCTGTGGAACACCCCACCCACGTCCGAACAGCCACAGTGGAGGGTTTTAAGTCTCGTCTTAAGACACATTTTTATTCTTTGGTCTTAGCACAACCTGAGCTGTGGCCCTCTGTTATTTATGCTTCACTTAGTTCATCGCTTTCATCTATTTGTGCTACTCTGTGGTTTGGCAGTTGTTTTAGGACTAGTATGATTTGGTCTGAGCGTATAGTTCCCACACTTGTTTTATTTTGCTGGTTTTACTGTGTGTGATCAAATCTGAGTGTTTATCCTTATTTTATTATCGCTGTTCTTGCTTTGTATCTGTGCAGCACTTTGGAAGCGGTTTGTTTATGAAATGTGCAAGAGAAATAAAGTGGATTGGATGTTCTAATGTTGTTTTCTCATCAAATATACATGTCTTGTGTCGTCTCTTCACCTATACCAGCTCATTTGAGGCATTTAAGTGGTAGAGAAAGTTTTCTATTGACCAAGTTAGACGCTAGTTTTAAGTTGTAACCTGACTGATAACGGGTGTAAATATCAGGGACATGCACAGAGCTGGAACTTGGCCTGAGAGTGCCACCTGCTCGTCTTCATGGAGATAGATAAGGTTAGAAAGTTCCATAGTGCACCTTTACTAATAGTAGCCCTCTCTCAGTAAGCATAAGATCAACATGTATTATACAGGATTCACTTTTTATATATAACTTTATTCCAGACAGTTAGTCCAATTCACGTACAATAAAAGAAAAATATAAGAATACAGATACAAAATGTAAACAATTATAAGAGGTACAAACTATTACACCAAAGTGTCTCAGTTTAGATACACGTCTGTAGCAGCTTTTCTGAGGACTGTGTAAAGCTGCTATTACTTGGTTTTCTGAGTTGTCCATATAAAACTAAACATTAGCCGTCTTAAAAGTGCCTCACTAGCTGCTAATCTTGTGATACTGTGCCACCGAAGGACTCGACGGAGCATCTCAAAGCATCATTATACGTGACCTTTAACCTCTGCAAACTTGATTTCTTATAGTTTGACCACAATTGCGCGGTACAGAATGGTCTGATACAGGTTTTAAACAGGGAACACCTCACAAAATCAGAGCACATGTAAAACGTCCTTAACAACATGTTAGCTTGAACATATATTTTACAGCTCTGCCGATGAATGTCCTTGTCATCCATCCAATCATTAGATAAGACGTGACCTAAGTATTTCATTTCTTCACACTTCAACAGGACTGTCAGATAAATAGAAACTGGTAAAAGTTGATTTCCTGTCCCCAGTGCTTCTAACTATCATAATTTTACTTTTCTTGGTGCTATATTTTATATCCTACTCTATACCATACCTAGAACACACCTTCAACATCTGCAGCCCAACACTATAGGGACTGAGCAGGACCAAGTCATCTGCATACATACATTTTGATATATTCTAATATATTTGTGTGGTTGAGCATGAAGTCGCTCAGTGAAAGTGAGTCGTATTTGAATCCTGTATTTCCTCTAATCTCCAATCAGTGTAATGTGCTCTATTAATTACACTAATGTGTGCTCAGGGAGAGGAGTTTGTGTAGTGACTCCAGATAATCCTCTCCACTTTTATATACGGCCAAATAAACACTACGAGAGAGTCCTAGCAAGAGAGTTTTATTTCTTTGTCTTTTATACTTGTTAATGTGGCAATATGTCATGATTTATTATGTAGATTAAAGTACTGATTTCCTTCCAAAATCTAGTCAAGCTAAAATGACTGGATTAAGAAAGTTTTGCCATGATTTGACAAGTAAAATGATCTGACAGTAGAATAAGATTTTTGTACTTAAAATATGAAAATACATCTTGCTACACTTAAAATAAGAAAAACGACAACTTTTTGGACTTAAAATAAGAAATAAAATCAAATGTTGCTTGAATAATAATAATAAAAAAAAAACACTTATTCCACTGGCAGATCATTTCACTTGTCACGTTGACTCAAATAAAGTCAAATGTTCTTAATTTAAGTCATTTTAACTTACCTAGATATTGTTTTTTCCAGTGTACAGACAGTAACAATGTGCAAAACAAAATGATATGTGAATATAAGATAAAGTCATATTAAACTAATCCCACACAGTGTTTCGTGCACAAACACAGTTGAACATGCAAACACATTATAACCATGTCATGCTGAGGGATTTACACTTCACAATAAACCTTTTACAGCCCATTCTCACACAGGCCAGAGCTGCACTTTAATCTGTGCTCGTACTGTACAAGCGACGCACAATATTATCAGTACAAACGCTTTCTGTAAGGATCTGTATGAGACATTTAAGAGGACGTTTAAGTCTCTGCACATCACAAGTCCAAATCCACTCATGAAAACGTGGATTCTTGGCCTGAGCTAACCCTGCACACTCAGATCACAGGACGGCACTGACATTTAGAACCAGAAACCACATGGTGACGCCAACCAGTGCACTTCAGCCTTCAGCCTTTTAGAACATTTGTAATAACACAGAGGACAGAGTTTTGTGCATTTGTGGGCTGGAAATTGAAGAAAACTTTGATTTTTTCCTCTTGTTCTGTTATTGTGATGCTTCAGACAATCAGATTCAGATATTTCTCAGAACGTTCCTCCTTTTCCCGTTCGTTTTCAAACTTCCAGATTATTACGCCACAAAAAAGGATTTTCTAGCATAGTTAAACTTGAATTAAGCAGATTCATCTTAAAAGTCCAATTTGAAGATTTTTTTACTTAATAAGATGAGATATTTTTACTTGACTCCTGATATATCTTATCTAGATATTACAACTTATTTAAGCACTTTTTATATTAAATCAAGTCAGGTTAAGCCTCTGTAACTTCCTTCTCAAACCAATAAGGTGAAAAATCTTTCCATAAATATTTGAAACTAGTGTTTTCTGTTTAGAACAAGATTCGTATTTCATTTTGTTTTAAGAAAACTTGGTAAGTGAAAATTTCTTATTGCACTGGCATAAAAATTTCACTTAAAATAGGGCATTTTTACCTCAAAATTTGTATTTTTTCTTATCTTTTGATAAGCCTTTTTTTGCAATGTATATAGAACTATATAGAATTATTGACCCGTTAGGCCCGTCGCCAGAAATGTGGAGACCCGGGGCAAGAAGATGCACATGGGCCCCCCTTTAATATAAATTAATAGGAAAAAGGTTCAATTCTGGGCCCCTAAAACCCTGTGGCCCCTTGTCTATCGCCCTGTTAGTTCTAAGTCTGATGTTGTTCAAATACATGCCAGTAAAAAGTGAAAAGCAGGACATCTCTTTTAGTAAAAGAATCAACACTTCCTGGAGTTGAAGCACAAAAAAGTGTATAAAAAGAAATAAAACCACACAATCTTAGCATGTCGGGCAGGATGTGAGCAGTCCCTGTCACTACACCTGCCCTGTGACTTTGTGCTGTCCAGGTGACAGATGGCGTCCTTCAGATTAACCCAGTCTCCCATAATCCTCTGCTCATCTTGTAATGCACCGCTCCGCTCTGCTCTGCTGGGCCTGTCTACGCACTGGGACTGTGGCATCGGACCTCCAGAAATTAGACTGCTCCGTCCACATGGCTGTATATCCCACGTAGAGTTCACAAGTCACGCTTCACAAAGTCCATGATGGCACCATTAAGTAGCCGTATCGTCCCATTCAAATCCACACGAGTATTACATGTAGCCCACTGACCAGTAAGTGACCACAGATTACAAAGAAAGGATGTTATAGGAAGTATGTAGAAATGTAAGCCTGTTTTCCTGGTAATCGGATGGATTCTGTAAAGAAAATGGTTCCATCCGACACAGTGGTATGTTGGATGTAACTTTATTCCGAGAAATAAACACGTTTTTTCATTATGGATGTTTAAAGGGGCATTGTGTAGCTTTTCTGGTGGAGGGTTTGTCGAATGCTTCTCTCCATGGAGATGTTATTGCTTTGTCTGGAGTGTTTTCACATTAAACCTGGCATTAAACCTTTCTACCTTCATAGAGACCGAGCCAGATCAAGTTACAGGTCAGATCTGTGGAGAGGCGACCCCGCTCACAGTCAGAATGCCTGTTTTTCTGGGTGTTTTTTGCTATAAAAACACTTGTAATCGAATAAATGTTAGGTAGAGCTGTAGCAGTAGTAGTTTATTCGGTCATTTTGCAGCACTACAAAACAAAATTTAGATTAGATTTTTCATCCGTTGTCCCTGGACAGATGGTAAAATTGTGTCCCTAAAAGCAACAGTAAAAAAATAAAAATAAAAACAGTGAGTAATACAAATATAGAAGAACAGTTAAATAGAAGCAACTACTATTGATTAAAGTGTGCAGATAAAATAAGCATAATACAGGCATTATGTAAGAAGTCAACAGTTATTTTACAATATTTAAACATTCAAATAAGACAGAAGACACACAAGTTCGGTAGTGATTTTATATATCAGACAGAGGTTTGAATATTTTATGACATTTTCCCAGCTTAACAGTTTATGCTTCTGTATCCAGTATTTTGATTGTCTGTTTGTATAATGACTCTATGGGTTTTAGTGTTGTTTTCTTTGCCTGTGACCATATTGTCAGACAGTATGTTATATGTGAAAGGACTACAATGCCAAAAGGATCATGACCGAAAGGGTTTAGGCTGAAGTAAAAGCACTTATAATGCCTAAGCCTATTAAACAATGACAGAAATCCCAGAAAGAAAAGCAGCGTATGAACACGAGGATGTACCAGCACAGACGGGAGAGCCAGAGTGGACCCCAGTCTGCTGTACATCTCCACTTTAAAGCCACGGGACACTTTAAGGAGAGTGAGGTACAGATATTGGCCAAAGAGAATTGGTTTGAATGGGGAGTTAAAAAGGCTATCTTTGTTAACCCTCATAGACCGACAGCAGCGCCCATGCTCCTAGTTTCCATGTGCGATTTCTCATTACCATATCTCCAGAACTACACGCGTTATTGGAAAAATTCCAACAGTTCCTGAAAGCAGAGAAGTTGCGCTTCCTACCCATATAGGGTTATTATGGTAAATTTCTGCAGCACCCACCATGGAGCCTGTAGGATCAAGGGCAGAGTGGCGGAGAATTGGAGAGATCGGCGGTAGTTTACAAGTGGTTTTTCGGTGCTTTTTAAATTTTGTGTGTGTTTTTCTTCTCTTTCAACTGTTATTACACATTAATACACATACAGTAATGTTGAACAACTGCCAGATATTAAAAGCTGAACTCATCCTGGTAAAATGGAGCAAAAGCACTGACTCCTGGAACATTTTCTGATCTTTTTAAAGACAAAGTAACAAAAAAATCCAGGCGGGATTTTGATGCATGGAAATAATAAAGGTAAAAGGGTTAAAAAAGAGAACTCTTCTTTAAACAGACATGGAGGACTCAGACACCATCTGTCTCCAGTCTATAACTCCATTCTCAAACCTAAATCAAAACAAATTAAGAAAACGATAGGTGTAGCCAGGACAGGCCCAGAGGTGTAAAAACTCTCATTATATCTCTGTATGATTATGCTAATTTGACCCCACTCTTAAGTCTAATTCAATAGGCCGAGCTAACGACAGAACATGTAATCAAATAAGGTATTAGTTTCAGAGTAATTTCATGGTATCTAAAAGTATTCAACCAAATAAACTCTTGTCCAGTTGACAAATTGGACTCTCTCCTTTGCCAGTGTATGAATAGCAAGTTTGCGTTTACAATTTCCCTCGCGACTTACTGTATATACATAAGAGACAAAATATAAATTAAAACAAACAAAACTGAAAGCATAATTCATTCACTCCAGAGCCCTATCTTTCAAAATATAACGCTTTATACTCTTTTTTTTTAAGGCTTCTACACTGTTAGACTTTTTAAATCATCATTCAGATTGTTCCATATGCCCTCTAACAACAATACAGTCACTTTTTTTCTGACCAACTGCAGCAACATCGTACATATTTGCTTAGTTACATCCAGGTGGCCACTTTTTTTGGCCAGACAGTGTATGTAAATGTTGCAGAGAAGAAGATTTAGGATTAATGGATTAACCAACATCACCACCATGTTTTTGATGAAAGGACAATATAAGATGGTTAAAAACTCTATATAAAGTACTAGATACATGCTACAAGTACTACAAGTACTAGTATAGTTTTCAATCGCTCATTCAGTAATGATTTTTGCATTGATCTGTTACTAAACCAGAAAATCACAATACAGGAGGCAAAACGTCACATACAAACACAAGTCTGCAAAATATTTCAAACAATAAAAGAGTAACATGTCTTCTTTAAAGGTGCGCTATGTCACTTTTTGGTAGGGGGTTCGTCATCTGCTTATATATGTCATTGCTCTGCCTGGAATGTTCCACAGTGTGCCATTAATTCAGTTACAAGTGGTTTTATAACTCAACTCAAAAACAGGCATACTGGGGTCACCTATCCACAGATCTGACCTGTAACTTGCTCTGGTTTGGTCTCCATGGAGATAGAAAGGTTTAATGCCATACTGTGAAACATTCCAGAAAAAGCAATAACATCTGCCTGGAGAAAAGCATTCGATGGAGCCTCCACAATGCACCTTTAACAACACCATGCATTTCACAGTGAAAACCCTCAGTCCAGTGGTTACCCAGAATGCCCTGTGTGGAAACAGAAAAGTGTAGTGTGGTGATACAAACAGGTCTCTGGCTGCAGCACCTGGTCTGTGAGTGACTGTTTGCACCTTTTGGATTATTATTGATAATCTGAGCTGGACGTTTGTCTTTCATGGTCCAGTCAAAAAGTAGGTCACACGTAATCTCTGCATCCACAAAATGATGTCGGTTTTCCACAGTTTTCATCTTCTTTTTTTATCTTGAATAACTATAGCTCAATAATAAAGAATAAATATGAATAATTACAAGATTTGAACTAATATGTGCTTGGAATAATGGATCAAACGTTAAATGAAATTCTTAATATTAGTTCAAAATATGTTTGTTATATGAAATTATGTCCAGTAATTGAACTATATTTCTGAATGAATTATTTCTGTTTAAAGGAGACGGAGATGGAGAGTTTATAATTCATCATTTGCAGTGACATTATGCTGAGGGTGTTCTATATGTATGTGTGTGTCAGGAATGATTAGTAGTTACCATAGTGACTTAGCAAACACTGCCAAAAATGTCTGAAAACTCCTGGTCTTGTTTAGGTGAGGGTGATGAAAAACTGTTATCTTATTTTCTTATTTTATTTGAGCGTGATTTGTTAAACAGTTCAAATCAGCTCACCTGTTATAGTTCCAGATAAGTCTTTTCTTCTTTCTTCTCAATTCTTTATGGTCAGATTGTGTTAATGTAAAACTCAGATTAAAATGTAATGTTAACTTCAGACAGAGCAGTGTCTCCAGTTAGCATCACACCCCAAGGACATGTTGATGACAGCTGCAAATATCAATACACGAAAACTTGACAGAAACACGTTCATGAGCCAGGGAGTAACGACACGTGCTTCTGCTCTGCAGCCGGGCTCTTGTTACACTCTGCTGCCCTCTAGTGGAAGAATCCTGCTGGTGACGTAAGGAAACGATTTCTTAATTTTACTAGAGCCAAAAGAGGCTTTATAGCCACTGTCAGGGAACACAATTCTAGGAACTTGCAACATAAGACATATAATAATAGTACATGTAAACTGTGATAAAATAAAATATATATAATATAAATATATACCAAGGACAAAGAAGCTTCTCAAATAATGTGCGGGTAAATTGTTTATTGAGAAATCCATCATCATAAGTAAATGCTAGACAGTATGTTTAAGGCCATATACTGTGGAACACTCCAGATAAAGCAATAACATATCTGTTCATTCGAAATCTGTGCTCGAGAAGTACTTTTTAATGCTGCATTTCAAGGTAACTACTGCAAACAAACCCTTCAATAAATTACTGAAACTTTTCCCCGATTGCTGCCTCGCTTCCTTTGGTCAAATACATGAGGTGTCACTGACATATGAGAAACAGATAAAAGCACAATATGCCTTCTTTAGTGCAATTAAAAAAAAAAAAATTTTGACCATGTTATACTTCTCATAATTCCCCCTCCAAAGTTATATTTGGAGTGATTCCTGCATATTTGAGTAATCTTTAATGCTTTATTTTCAGTATCTCATGTTGCCGATCAACTCCTGTGTTCACCTCCTACACGCCCACTGCTCTCTACTTACTTCATTCTCCAATTTAATTTCTTAATATGTGATACACGTAGGATTTGCCAGTGTTGTCATTTTGGTAAAAAATAAAATAAAAAAATTAAAGAACCCATATTATGATATTTGCGATCTATGTTATAATCCTCCTCACAAACATACCTGGAGTTGTGTTTTGTTTCATTCACACATGTTTAAAACACAAATCCTGTATATTAAGGCTGAGTTTTTCTCTCAAACAGAAAACACTATGTTCCACCTTGTGATGTCATGTGGTAAACTCCACACACCTTCACTACAACCCTAGAATGGACAAGTTCTGTTGAACAAAAGATAAAAGGAGCTGTTAACTTGAAAGCTGCCACTTCATGACATCACGAGGTGAAATAGAGCATTTTGAGCTTATATAAACAGACCAATAATACAGTTTTACTCAAATTGTATGAATGAAAACACGACTTCAAGTGTGTTTTTGAGGAGTTAACAACATTCTAACATGGTTCAGTAAAGCTCACAAGAGTCAGACTTGTATAACATATATTCACTTAGTAACCGTCCATCAGAGGTGTCAACAGCTGCACAGCTCTTTGCTGTGATGTGTTTATGGTGACGTCAGCTCCACTGGAGACCACAGTTTTCTAAAGTGGAAGTCAGCAGACTAGCTTCTTTCAGTTGTTTCAGATTCATTTTAGATTTAAAATGTGCAAATGATCACTGTGGATATCAGTTTATAATTATATAGGCTAATACAAGTACAATATGTCTTCCTTAATACCCGCAGTGTGGAACATGTCAGAGAAAGCAATGCAATCTCCATGGAAACAAACTGTGAGGAGAGCCTCCACCAGAACAGTGACAGTGTTCCTTTAAGTTAAATACTGAGAACCTCAAAATTGTTTAAACGTTAAATGAACGCAGTTAGTGCAGTTTTGGTTTTGTTTTACGTCTCTTTTTCTTCCCGTACAGTCCTCGATGCTAAAGCAGCAGCCTGAGTAAACAGCACTTCTTGTACCTGCTGTGTAGCTGCTGTTCTCACACGTTTTCACTCCCTCCCTCCACCCCTGACTGCAGTAGCGGGCCCTTCCTCTGACATGGGGGGTCTGTGTGCACAAATTGCAGGGTACTTGGAGTCACGTGGCCTGCACAGGATGTCCCGCACGGTGAGATCGACTCTGAGAAGTGAAGCGTGGCCACTTCACTCACGAAGTCTGCGCCTGCTCACAGCGGTGCGTAAAAGTTACCCGTAAAACTTTTATGGCGTTACACTTGACTTACTCTGGAACACAGCTTTATTACGCATCACCACGTGGTCCGATTCCTACGTAAAAACAGCAACTTTTTCAGAAATTTTGTTTTTGTATTTTTTTCCCCCCACACTTAATTTTTTGACGCGGATGTTTGTCCAAGACGCACACTCGGCGCTGCCTCTCCTCCACGAGGGGGAAGGAGCCAGTGGACATAATGGACCACTGTGTGTCCTTATTTGAGACAATGCGGCGGGTTGCTTCGGATTTGAGCAAGAAATCACCGTTTTCCCTACGAGGCTGGATGTTTGGCACCGTGGACTGACACGGGCGACAGGTTTGTACCGATACTCATCCGTGCATCTACATCCATCCCGGTTTTATCAATGAAAACGACTCTGATAGGGGGTATCCGCGTGCGTAACGAGCATATAAACACCATGCAGAAGACACTACGCGCCAATGAACGATGAATGCGCCACTGTTACCGTAATGTTTGTTTTTCTAACGCATCATGGAAATACGATTGGACAAACGCGCCCACAGAACCCGTATCTTAATCAATTAGCGTGCGAGTCACATCCCAGCACGTTTTGTTGTGAATATTCAAGCAGGAATGTGTGAACGAGCCATTTCCTCATCACGTATTAATGATATGCACAAGCGCTTATTAGTGCGTATTCAGACGGACTCAAATGAAAGCAATGTTCGCGTCCATTGAGAAGTCCCATCCCCCTAAATCACCGCTTTATCCGGGGGTAAAGAAGAGGAGGAAGGATGGGGGTAGTTCCCATTCACCGACGCGATGATGGAACAAGAAAAGAAAAGAAAAAACAGAACAAAACGCGCGCTCAAATCTCACAATCACGTCAAAAAAGATAGATGCGTCCTCCCAGATTTTACGCATTAATTGTTTACAGTATTATTTACAGGCTTTTCAGAGAGGGTATCTGCGGTTTTCTCGCCTCCTCCTCCTCGTTTTGACGGCTGCAGCCATTAATGTAATTTGTAGTGAGATGATAAACAGAGTGATGTGCCGTTTCTGCTTGAGTAGACCGAGTCAGATCGCAGAACGCTTCGCTGACTCCTGAATATGGAAAAGTACGCGCGCCCGCTTGACAGTTTGACGGCGATGGCGTATTAAAGCTTAGATAATTGGGTGATATTTAGTTACACACACACCCACACACGCACACGCACTCTAAAATCGTCTCTTTCTTTCTTAATGATATGCTTTGTAGACGTTATTCACTCCCCTGACAGATCCGAATTGTATTTACTTTTTTGCCACTTAATATAACACGCGTTGAGTTGCATCTCATTTCAAATTGCGTTCCTTGTCAGTGTCCCCCCTCCCCACTGGGATTCAAACAGCTTAATATAAGTGGGAATGGAAAAAAAGTCAAATCTGACATTCTGGTTGGAGTCTCCCTGTGTCTGGATGAATATAGGCTACACAATAGTCATATGTTCCCTATAGCTACTGAGCGATTTCCATATTCCAAATACTGGTTTCTATCTCTAAATATAGGATTTTATAGTCCCTTTATAGACCCTTCGACATTTGACCAGTTCTTCGACCTCACAAGTAACCTGTCAGGAGCAATGAGTGACTGACCACAGAAAACAGAAGTAGGAGCTGGAGCAAGAAATCAGATTTTCAATTTCATAGACCCTTTTAGTGTCAGTAAACAGTAGTGATGTAGGCACGGTTGCGCACGCCTTTTGGCAACAGAAGTGCGGCAGAACTCAGCAGCTTGTCAAGCTCTGCGAAAGGATTATCGTCAAAAGATCAAGAATATTTCCTCAACAAGCAACTTTGACACATGGTGTCTGACTGCCAGATCCTTGTGCGATCAGTGAGTAAAACTTTCAAACTTTAGTCTGTTGGTAGAATATCAATTCTGACAACCACACACATAACCAGATATTTTGGTGTTGGAAATGTTTTTATTTTCGTTGTCTTCTGTTCGTGTTCAGTCTGAATGTCAGTCTGAATGAATCAGAATGAATGGGGAACAATGCCACTTCCATTGCCACAATGTGCACCCAGCTTTTGATTTATTTTTATCACTTCCGTCCTCAAAGGGTCTAGCTGTGGCCATAGCTCCATTCCTGTCCTCAGATCTTGGAAGCTAAGATGGCAGTGTCTGGTTAGAACTTGGATGTGAGATGGTTGGGAATATCAGATACCACAGTGGGGTAGCAGTGGAAACTGTTGCTGTGTCCTTAGGCAAGACACGTCACCCACCTTATCTAGTAGGGGTGGGTATTGCCAACAACCTTGTGATACGATACGATTCACGATACAGGGGTCTCGATACGATACGATTCGCGATACAGGGGTATGCCGATACATGGTCTTCAAGGCGATACGTATCCCGATATTTTACATTACGTAACCTATAATTTAAAAAAAAGACAGATGTTTACTCAAATGTTATTTTTATTTTGGTGTAGCGCATCAGTTACAATGTAACAGAAGAAGGCTGTAAGGCAGAAACTGCCCTTGATTAACCTGGTAACACCCGCACTCAGCACAAGTGTTCAAATATGTATCAGATGTTCCAAACTGTAATAAGATGTAATGTATAATAAATAAACCGTCTTCTGAAATTTAGGCATGTTTTCTTAAGATAAATAACTAAAACAAGCCAAAAAATTTCGCTCCATATGTCTCGTGTGCCTCCGCCTGTGAGTGTGCGTAAAAGGAGGAGAGAGAGAGTCTCCATACACAGAGCGCATGGAGCTAGCCTATCACTACAGCACCTCTGCCCCACATGGGGCCCACCGCTGAAATCGTCTTTTCATAGGCTACTCAGATCTGTCAATTATTTCCTGAAAGAACCAATGACTGAAGAGGTTTTGCCGTGGAACTGTCCCTCGGTCATGCGTAATACGCCGCTAACTGGACGCACTCGTTTTGTTCCCCAAGCTGTAGCGCGGCGCCCCGTAGCCGGACCGAAGCCTGGATACGCTTGTTTTGTAGCTAAGAGTGTGGAGAAAACAAACATACCCCACACCGCTAACAGGAGCTAAGCGTTTAGCTATGCTAAGGACCAAGAGCGAGAGTAGTAGAGAGATGCGTCGCTCATCCATTCAGACAAACTCGGACTTTTTGGATTATTTCTCCACATGGAATTATTTTATGAAAAAAACAAGAGCTCCGCCAGCGGGGCAAAATACGCCCGTACTTTGAATTAATTAATTGTTGGTGCAGTTTGGAAGTTTGACATTCCTAGGTGAGACGGTTGTCGAGTTAGAGCGCGGACAAGAAATTGTCCACAGACAGACGGACAGACGGACAGACAGACGGACGGATAATCAATAGGGAAATCTGGCTCTTGCAGTAGGAGTATGAGTATGACATCATCACATTCTAGAATCGGAATTCCACCAATCAGATTGCAGCAACAGAACTTAAAGACACTACAAAGCTTTAATGTGTCAAAGCTCAAAGAAGCAGAGAATGTGGGTTGTTCTCGCTTTCAGCAGCAGAACATTTTTGCCTCTTCATGAAGACAAAGCTTCAAAGACTTCAAAGCTTTGAAGTGTCCACAGACAGACAGACGGACAGACGGACAGACGGACGGACGGACGGATGGACAGCGCCATAGCATAATACGTCCCGTCTTACAACGGGCGTATAACAACTGGATATTCTTTTTCTGTGGACTGTTACGGACTAATTGAGCACAGCTATTCCTGGATTGGACCCGTTTCGGACCGACAGAACCGGCTCAAAGGTAAGAAATGCGATGAATATTTTCGGGAATTATAAGTTATGGCTCTTTGGGCTCGCTGTGTGGCATAAAATGAATGATATGGTGGTTTTACTGAGGAATTAAGCTTTCAAACGATGTATAGCATGTCAATATTGGAAAAATAAGTACGGTGAATATCTGGCTTGACTTTTTATACGCCCCTTGTAATAAGACGTCCCGTCTTATGGTATGGCGCTGTCCGTCCGTCCGTCTATCCGTCTGTGGACACTTCAAAGCTTTGTAGTGTCTTTAAGTTCTGTTGCTGCAATCTGATTGGTGGAATTCCGATTCTAGAATGTGATGATGTCATACTCATACTCCTACTGCAAGAGCCAGATTTCCCTATTGATTATCCATCCGTCTGTCTGTCCGTCTGTCTGTGGACAATTTCTTGTCCGCGCTCTAACTCGACAACCGTCTCACCTAGGAATGTCAAACTTCCAAACTGCACCAACAATTCATCTTTAACTAGGTTTGACAAATTCTAACTTAATTCTATATACAATAATTCAAAGTACGGGCGTATTTTGCCCCGCTGGAGGAGCTCTTGTTAATGTTGTGTAATCGCCCGCCGGCGCGCGGGTGGATGTTAAGTTTATTAATGTAAACATGGCTTAACAAGGCTGTATGCTGACATGTAGCTACCTTTGATGAAAGTAAACTTAAGATATGGCCTTAACAAGGCTGTAGTGCAGAAGGAATGCTGCCTTTGACAATACGAAATGCGCATTGCAAGCAAGGATCACTTATCAGACGCAGTTTGCTGAAGCTTGATAAATAATGTTTGTTGCATGTAAAATATCGATATTGACGCCTCCGTATTGATACGTGTATCGCCAAGAGGCCCACGACGATGTATCCCCGTATCGATTTTTTGAACACACCCCTATTATCTAGAATGAAAATGGTTTGTGCGTGAGAGTCGGTGGTGCAGATTGGCAGCCTTGGTTCAGTCAGGCCCCATCCACACTATTACATATTCGAGTAGTTTTCTATGCAGATGCAGTGTTCGTTCACACTAATCACTGGCAGCTCTGACATCTTCTCCGACATCTGTTTCCAGAGCCGTTTTCCATCGGATTAGATCTTCACCTGAGCACAGATCTGTTCTGGCGCTGTGTGGACAAGTGAAAACGTTGATACGCTGATGTAGGAGCTCTAGTTGCCGTCCTTATTGGACCATGTCACTCTTTTTTTTTTTTTTTACCTTTATTTATCCAGGAAAGTCCCATTGAGATTACTAATCTCTTTTTCAAGGGAGTCCTGCCATGCACACACTACTTTCATACTAGGCAATGTGGGTGATGTGTCTTGCCTAAGGACACAATGACAGTTTTTTGCCACTGGCGCCCCACTGTGGCACCTGGAATTCCCAGTAGTCTCCCATCCAAGTACTACTCAGGCCCGGCCCTGCTGAGCTTCTGAGATCTAACGGGATCAGGCTTTGACAAGCCACTGGCCACTGTGACTTGCGCCTTCCTGATTCGCTGGGTTCGTGGCATCGGGCATGCAATGCTATTGTGGAAAACAGTTTAAATAAACCCTAGACAAACGGGAAAGAGCGTCGGTCCACGAAAAGACTGTTTTCACGCTTGCCATCTTCCTCAGCTTGAAATCGGCTGCTGCAACTTCAGACACGGTGCCCCACTGCCTTGTTTTTACCACCGACGTGGTGATGATCGTGATGACATGACGCCGGCCTAGTCATGTGACTAGTGTTTCAGGCGATCCAGACACATCGTGTCTGCACACAAATCGTTTCCAATACGGTGATATGGTGATTTGTTTCAGTGTAAACGTAGCCTCAGTGTGCCCCAGGATTTAAAAAAGAATGCTTTGGAGCTTGAAATGCACTGTATAAATGCATTATGATTATTTAGAGATGGGACAAGATCTTGTGCACACATGCTGAAAATGATCTTGTGAGATTTTTTCCCATGTTTTTAGACTTAGATTGGATAAAAAGTTAAAAAGATAACGATAAGATAACTAAACACTGTTGAGAGAAGCTGTAGTCACGAAACGCAGCGCTACAGCAAAAATATTAAATTAACAGTGAGAATAAAATTGAGAACTTGACTGCATAATTTGTTTATATGAATAATGTCAAAATCTGCTCTTGTCTTGTTCTCGTGGGCCCAGTCTCGTCTTGTGGAAAATGTATCTCGTCACACCCATGTTGTTATTGTAATTTCTTAAACAAACAGACCAAAATAGTCTGAACTCTTCTCCAAATCTCATGCTTTTCTGGACTGGCTGTAGACCTCTCCATTATGAAGACCCAAGCTGATCATTGACAAAAAACTGAATCTCCATCTGGATTAAAACTCAATGACCTCCCCGAATCCTGGGCGTGTCGCAGATCATCCCTGACAACCGGCCCAAACTTCATCCCATCTGAAACCTGATTTGCCCTTCTCATTTGCTTGGATATTTCTGTTCTAAGTATTTCTGAACTGTGTGAGGAGTTTGGGGAAAAGCACAGGGTCCATTTGAGAGTGCACAGGTGAAGCTTTGTGGAGAGATTTCTTCACTTTCCACATGGGGACGGGTCTGATCATAGGACTCCCTGTCTCAGGCTGCAGGGTGAGGCTGGCGGAGCAGAGGAGCTGACACAGGGAGGCTTCAGCTTAAGTCAACATTCAGCTTTTGATTTGTGGCAGTTCATTTTTGTCACTCCCCTCTCCTGAGCTCTCCTTACAGTGTTTTTTTAATTTATTTTGAGTCTCATTTCAGATATATTAATTTCTGTTCATGGCGTTCTAGGGATGTAGAAATTCTTGGTCGACTAAAGACAGGTCCTGCTGATCTATTTGTGGATTAAAAAGTAAAGGAAAAGTAAAGCATCTTTTTATATCTGACCCAAACTGCACTCACAAGGCTACACTTCCACGGGAGTTCATCCAAAAACAACTATTCATGCAGAAAAAGAACATAAAAACATGTATTTATATAAAGACAGAACTTGTGAATCAGAGTTTGAGTTCAATCTGCATTTTTTATACATATAAATACCAAAAAAACACAAAATCTAACACACTCACTAACATCTCCTTTCCACCATTGTCGCATATAAATCCTTATAATCTAAATCAAGTTATTGGTCGACTATGACACCATCAAACGCTTAATCGACAGCCGCCCTATTGCTTTCCCTCTTTTGTCGTCACTTGCCTGACCAGCCAGTCCCTTTTTACGTTTTGTTTGAATCCAGACGGGACCACAGAAAGTGAAAAACCTCTGTCCACACTTGAGATGGTCCAACCAGATGCTGATTTGTGGCACATGTCTCTCAAATGCAGAAGACATCTCTTGAAAATTCTCATAGCATTCAGAACAAAATGTATCGCTTTTTTTCCTGAAATAACTCATAGTTTGGTTTATCAATTTTTCATTCTGTAAAAAGCTGCTGTTTCTCAGTCCGTTATGTACTGTACTTTTCTGACTATAAGTCACACTTTTTTTCATGGTTTGGGTGCAACTTATACTTAGGTGTGACTTATATATGAAATTTATCAGTTCACATCTAAATGTAAATGTAAACATGGGCAAGGTACCGACTGAATATATTAAAAGTCCTTTATTGAATCAAGGGACGCCGAAGCCTTTCCACCAGCAAGATATAATGTCATATGTTGGTTATTTTCACTCTGCCACGAGAGGGCGCTCTAGGCTTGTGTACCAGTATCTGCTCCGCCTCATGCTCTTCCTCCTGCACCACTGTCACTTCACCAACTGCAGCACCTCAGACCTGTTTGCTTAGTTAAATCCAGGTGGTGACTTTTTTTTGTCCAGACAGTGAATAATCCTCTGAATCTTGTCCTTTAGTCCGACAGAAGTTCACTGCATCAGCACCAGCTGTTTTTGTCATTATATGAAAATGAGCCATGTGGCTTTAAGTTTCCTTTCTGTAAAACATAAACAAATATGCCAAAGCTGCATTATTCACATTATTACTCAGTGTATATATTGAGTGGAACAGGTAACGTATGTAGAGGTGGTAGAGAGGAGAAATCAAGCAGCAGAAAGAAAGTTTGGAATGAGCGAGAAACTTGTGTTTGCCTGGAGAAAAGTGGAGGAAACTTGAACTGCAATGAAGAAAACAAAAGCTAATTGTGGACTAAAAGCTGGATTTAGCTGGAGTTGGTGGAGTTACTCAGAAGTGACACAGAGGATGAAGAATTCAATGTATTTAGTGATTTGGAGTGAGATGGAGAGTTTGGTAAACTGTTCTGTTGTTTCTGCTCTAGTTTTGTGAATAACTGTTCATATGTGACGTGAACTCACCAGACACATGTTCAGCTTGTTTTTCTCTGTTCTGTTGGTATTTCTATAACTTGCCTTTCAACATGAAATGTCTGTTCCTGATCTCTGATTCTATCAAATCAATTTCCCAAAAAAACGTATAGTCCGGTGCCGCTTACATATATTTTTTTCTTCTTCACTATGCATTTTTTGGCTGGTGCAATTTATACTCCGGAGCGATGAAAAATTGTATAGATTTTTCTCCTTTTTTACGTGTAAGCAGCCATGTTTGTTTTTGACACAAACATAGCGGGAATCAGCTCGAAAGTCCCCGTGGCTGAAAGGTCCCCAAGCTGGAAAGTCCCTTTGTGAAATCAAGTTAGTTAATCTATATACAAATAAATAAATCATTATATATATCCATCCATCCATCCATCTTCTCCCGCTTAATCCAGCTGGGTCGCGGGGGCCCAATCCTCACAGCACCTGACCCCCCCTATGAACCCCTCTGCAGGTGGCTCACCACCCCTCTGCATTATATATACTGTATACACGCAAGTTACAATATATCACAACACATTTGTTCATATACATACAAACAAACATGCTAAGATTATGTGGTCTCAAACACACACAAATAGTAAATACAGTGTGTCAAATTACTCCTCAGGAATAATCCACAAGTGAGGCACAAAAGATCAGTAAAATGACATGGCCTGACAGTTGGTCTCGCTACATTCAAGTTTTGGCAAAGCGTGTGGTTCCAAGCCTCTCATTTGTATCATATTATACTGAACCTCCCTGTGCGTGTACTCCCCTTTTAGCGATTGTTCTCTATTTTTACTGTATTTTGTATGTGTTTGGATACCTCTGCCTTATTCAGTCTACCTGCATTTTCAGTGAGTGCGTTTTGTCTTGAATTGGGTAACGTTTTGTAGCATATTGTAGTATCTCTTAGTATCTTTGCAACATTAATTTGACTTTTTTGGCACTTTAAACCTGTTATATTGTTGTCGCTTCCCCAAAAACTTAAGTGGAGCTGTATTTTCTGAGCACTCAAAAATGCTCCGTGCATTTTGCCTGTTTAGTTGTGTCATAGATAAAACTCCAGACCTCTACTACCGTCACCGGACACATTCTTCAGTCAAATTGTATTCACAACCAACACATGGCTCTATTTACATACACATTCACAGGGTTAAGGACTTAATTCAGACTAAATTCTTACGTTCCTGTCCTTTTTTCTTGCAGTATGAAGGTCCGGATGCTCTACCACAAACCGTGAGGGCTCTGTGTGTTAGGTAGAGTTTCCTGAACAAAGTGAGGACTCAAGAATGAAGACCAAATATGCCATTGTCTTCATCTGTATCGTGGCCCTGGTCATCATCGAGAAGGAGAGCAACATCATATCCAGGTAAGAAGACACCAGCAAGAGTTTAGTATACGGGTCATCGCTGAAGTCTGAAGAATAACGTTAGAAAAACTGCAGGAAACGCCTGTAAACAGAAGGAAAACAGCGCAGAGGCACCGAGATCGTCCTTACAGTACCTATAATGATATTACAGCAGGATTCAAGGCATCAGGGTGACAAACAGGCAAGGTTTTTGATGGTCTGAGCGAATCTGAGAGTCCAGGTGCCTTTGTATATTGTAATTATGAATGTTATCTTTGTAGCTGATACATAAGCCTGGGAAAAACACAGATTTATTATAAATGTTATTCTTTAGCTGATAGTTACCCTGGAAAGATCCCGGAATTTCATCAGTTTATCTCAGAAACAGAGCAGCCTTCACTGTCAGGGCTGCAGCTGGAGTTTGTATCATTTAAAGTTACTGAATAGAATATTTTGCACTTTTGCAGCTGTAGCAAGCATTGAGTCTGAAATGAATATAATGAGATTATTGTTCACACTCATACAAGGAAAACATGAAATAAAGTCTGCTCCAAAACATACGAAGAATCCGCGCTGACCTTCGATAAGACAGAGACAGAAGTTTTACAGCTGTCCTCACTGCTCCGAGCTGTTATGTCCATAAACTCATGGAGGAGTGCGTATCGCAGCAGGACTCAGATCTGCCTCACTATTTAATAGAGATTTCTGCCACTGGACTTATTTTCTCTGCTAAAAGCATCACATGTAAACAAACGGCGCCGTGTGATGACATCATGGTCCTTAGTACAGCAGCATTGAGGCGACAATCACAGTTGCAAACACAGTGGCAATAAAAACATTTGCACGAAGCCTATCCACTTTTCTATGTTGATAAGAGTATTAAAAGGATTATTCAAGGGACAAAAATGTGCTAATGTGTAAATTTGTGATTAATCACAAATTAACTATGGCGTTCATGAGATTAATCATGATTAAATGTTTTAATGGATTGATATATTTGGCTATATCTTGATATACGATCTATATCTCGATATATGTACAGGAAAAATAACCCCCCAAAAACTATTGCAAAAACAAATATGCCAACTTTCCTATTTTCAGGGGAGGGTAAGGAGGCTTGGACGCGCACAGAGAAGTCAAACAAGCGAAGGAGCGAAATCAGAAGTAAATATAAGCATTATATCTAGATATACAATATGTCAGAATCCATATTGAGTTTAAAAAATATCGATATATTTTAAATATCACGATATTGCCCACCCATAATATATAGTATACATAAAATATAGTAAAATGACAAAAAAATGAAATAGTTACACAAGCCCCCATTTCTAAAACATTTTTTGAAGCCAACTGTAATCTGTTGTTGTTGATTTGTAAAATATGAAAAGACCAACAAAGCGCTTGAGCTCCAAAACACATCTCATTATCATAAATACTAAAATGCAGCATATGTAGTCTTTATGAGGCAGCTTCAGCGTGTGGACGTCTAATTGATCCAGAGGGACGACTCTATGATGTGAGCCATACGTTCTACTGATGGAAATGCATAAACATAAGGCAGATACTCCACAGGGGAACAGTATATGAAACGTATGAGCTCAGGTTTCCATCAGGGTGTGGATGAAGACTTAACATGCAGTGAAGGTTAGAATTACATGTGCCACTGACTCATGTAATTCTAACTTCAGATGGCCCGAACAAAAGGCATAAATATATCAACACTATTATCATCGTTTTATGGTAACTCAAAGAAAATGAACTTATTGCAAATTATACAGTCCGTGGAGTCAAAAATGTGTAATAAAAATGGAATTAGAATGCGGTTATGGACGTTGAACTGCATAATTTTAAAGGAAACTATGCAGATGAGATGATGAATACTGGGGGTCAAAAACAAATCATGTCTATTGAAAATTTTACTAACTAATAAAATATGAAACAATATAAAATCATGGGGCTGGAGGACAGGACTTTTCCAGTCATTTGTGGGGATGTAAAGTTCACTGGTGGATTTTCCCAAGTCCAGATGGATGTGATTGATTGCTAAAAAACAGAGGGAACTACGCAGACCATGATCCTTTGCTCCTTTTCAGTGCAGTCTACATGAAGAAATAACTGTTCTAAGCATTTTTAAACCTTAGTTCTTTGGGTTAAGTCTTGTCAAGGCATTTTAAGAGAAAAAAGTAGTGTATTTACATAAATATCGTACCGTAAGATGCATATTGTGAAAATATCGTACAGAGAGATTTGGATATCGTTACATCCCTATTTTTTTTTTCCAGGGTGTCGGATAAGCTGATCCAGAGACAGAACCCCGTGCAGACCCCTCAGACTCCCGTGGACTACAACAGCACCAACAGGGCCTTCAGCATGTTCAAACTCCTGCTCTCCAAACTCACCAACGCAAACTTCTCCGATCTCCTTGACGAGCAGGAGAACCCGGCGTGGGGCAGGTCTGGGGGTCTCAGCGGAGGCCAGAAACACATCCTGCTCCTGGCCACCACCCGCACCGGCTCCTCGTTCGTGGGGGAGTTCTTCAACCAGCACGGGGAGGGCATGTTCTACCTGTTCGAGCCGCTGTGGCACGTGGAGCGGATGCTGTCCAGCGTCGCGGAGAGCAGCAATGGGACCGGGGTTATCTACAAGGATGTGCTCCAGGGGCTGTTCGTGTGCGATTTCAGCCCCCTGGAGAAGTTCATCTCTCCGTCGCCTCAGGATCACGTGACCGCTGCGCTTTTCAGGAGGGAGTCCAGTTTGTCTCTGTGTGAGGAGCCAGTGTGCACGCCACCGGTGAAAGACGTGTTTGAGAGGTGAGGGCGTGGGAGCGGTGGGGCCAAACCTTTTCACAGAAGGCTTCATATTAGAGAAATTTACACTTTTTGAGCAATAAACCCACCAATTGATTGAATGCTAGTACGTGTAAAGTAGATCTGTTAATGTCATACTGTGGAACATTTGAAGTGGAGCAAAGGCGTATCCATAGAAACAAGGTGAAAGTTGCATAGTGCACCTTTAAATCTCGAACCTGCTGTTTAAAGAATAAATACAACGCTCAGTTTGAAGAGATAACAGCGCTAAAGGTGACTACACAGCTCTGTGGTAAAAAAAGAGCTGTGGATGAGTTTGGATTCAATTTAAATTACATAATTTGAGCAAAATAATCAAAACTGGCCCTATATATCATCCACAAAAATATTGCCAGAGCTTATCAGCCATCAGTTTCTCTGGATTCTACACTGCAACTTTCTCTGATCTGGCCAAGATTTTAAAACTTAAATCAGGTCATTCATCTTGTTTTCAGATTTTCTATTGACTTACTAGTTCTGAAACTGCTTCATTCCAGTCTAAATGTGGTTTATTTTAATAAAACACTATTAGAATATTGATTTAACACAAAACAATGTCTCACTCTCCATCTGTTAGGGTTAGGTCAGCATTTATGATCATCTACCTTCATGTGTGTTGAAAATATGTGTGTTGAAAATAAGTGTTGTATGTGCGTACAGTAAACACACATTTGTGAAATTCTACTAGTGATTTGTCAGTTGCTCATTCTGTCATTGGTTTTAAAAGAACTACATTTTGGTGACTGATGCTACTTCCTTTTGACGTTGTTGGTGACGAATGCTAAAGCGTTTTGTGTGTTTAGCATTTCCATACGTCTCTATGCACGTAAGAATATGTAGAACTGAAGGAGAAAGTTTCCCTCTAGTCCAGGGCTCTCCAACTCAATTTGTACAGGGGCAGAAGTGATCAAATTAGTGTTGGTCGAGGGCCGATATTATAGAAGATATTCTATTTTGTATAGGCTACAATTGATCATAATTATTATGATAATATGTTCTATTCATAATATACTAGGACACTATATTATTGTATATATAACGCAAGACAGAGGCCCTCGTCATTCTGCCCCTACAAATCAGGATAACCCTACAAAGTGTTCTCCCTTTACTCTCCAAATGTTCATATAACTCTTGATTTCAGGGTGAAACAGGAACTTTGGTCCAGTGTTACTTAATGAACATTTCCAAAAATTACAGCAAAAACTGAAGGGTTAAAATTTCAGGGTCAAATATTTCAAAGTTGTTTTCAACACAAAAAGTGTTATTTGAACTATTTGAAAGAGAAGTGGGGGTTCGACTTGGGGTTATTTACCAGAGTTCATATGGCTGAAGTTAATTCAACTTCCCTTAGTGTTAATTTGGCACCTCCACTCACCACTTCAAACTCCCACCAGAGAAAACCAGTTTGAACCAGTTTTGTACAGAATTTCATTTTAAATGAACTAAAATAAATTGTAAATATAAAACACCTCTGTGTGTTGTGTAGCTAAATCAGGATAAACATAAAAAGTGTTATCCGTTTACTCTTCAAACGTTAATATGACTCTTAATTTCAGAGTTAAACAGGAACTTTGATCCAGTGTTATTTAATGAACATTTCCAAAAATGTTAAATTACCTCTAGAACAGACTGGACTCATAGAAACTCTGAGAAATGTTTCACGTGGATTCTGTGAGTCCATTTGAACACTCCACTTTTCCACTTTTCGTTGTGTACTGTGTATGATCGCTGGAGCCATTTTCCCACAGTAAGGCATTAAGCATATGTATCTCCATGGAGACAAGCAGATGACAGCACTAGACCAATATACAGGTCAGATCTGTGGAGAGGTGACAATATAGCGCTCATAGTAAGAATCCATGTTTTTCACTCTTGATACTTTGCAGCTGATGTGGTCAACATTCCCTGGGGGTGTGATGCTAACTGTAGGCATGCTCTGTCTGAAGCTCTGTTAGACCAGGGGCCTCAAACTCAATTGGAGCAGGGGCCAAACTTACAAAATCACTGTTGGTTGAGGTTATAATGTTTTATATATGAGCACCAAACTATCACGCAGCCTTCCATAGAATGAACTTGAATGCAACGTGTATTCTGATCCATTTTATAAGGGCCGCATGATATGAGATAAAGAGATGTGACAACTGTATGTTGGAACGCCAACTATTTCATAGCAAGATTTACATCTTTGGACACAATGAGTTAAGCTAAATTGGGCAAATCAAAATTGGGCAAATCTGGGCAAGCTCTTAACTAGCACGTAAACGTCAATTTGCTTCACACTGAAGAAGCTTAACACTACTTTAACTCATCTTACAAAAGCCATGAGTCTTACAAACAAAACGCTCTGCCTGGTTCACTCATTAGTGTCTGGAAATGTTATAAAACAGCTTTATAAGCAGCCTTAGCATTACTCACTGCACATGTGAAAGCCCAAAAGACTTGATTGTTGACTCCACCGGTGACAAGAGGCTCAAGCCGCCAGAAGCAACAAGTGGGAATCGACTACTGATGGTGAAGAAGAAGAGAAACTGAAAGTTGTTGAAAGAAAATGGTTCAGGAATGTATTTTTTTGTGTTATTCAAAAAATATAATTCACTCGTAAATAAATGGGATTAGAAATGACATCAGCAGTCGAGTCTTTTGGGCTTTCACATGTGCAGTGGGAAAACGACAAAGGTGATGCTAAGGCTGCTTATAACGTTGTTTTATAACATTTCCAGACACTAATGAGTGAAACAGGCAGAGTGTTTTGTTTGTTAGACTTGTGGCTGTTGTAAGATGAGTTAAAGTGGTGTTAAGCTTCTTCAGTGTGAAGCAAATTGGCGTTTTACGTGCAAGCTAAGAACTTGCCCCCATCACTACACTAGTTTGTTGCCTTGACAGACTCACTACCACAGCGAGATCTCCGCCTAGAAAACACTGATCCGTGCCGTCTTTTGGCTTCTGACAGTATTCGACCACCTCTAGCAAAGGACTTTAGCTTCAAATGTGCCCGAGTTCCCCTTTAAGATAACTTGTCAAGTGAAAGTATCTTCCTTCCTGGATCGATAATTTCATTTAAGTGTTTATATTTTTGCAATGTAAACATTTGGTATCAGCATTGAACCAGAACCAGTGTTCATTTCATAAAGCTTGGAAAATAAATGTTAGATCTGTTATAGGTTATATTTATTTGAGATTTTAGTTGTAGAATTACACCATATGCATATTAAATCTGCAGTAAAATATGCAGTAAAAAGTATAACCAGGCCATAGTCTGGACACAACTGGACGAGTGCAATGTATGTTTATTTTTATGTATTTATTTATTTTTTAACATTTATTTAACCAGGAGGTCCCAGCACAATCAATACAAACCAGTGAAATCATAAAGTATGACATTATAAAACCATTTGCATCCCTCAAGAAAAACATACACACATCTCTGTCACTGCACTTTTTACATTTTTTTTGAAATTATCGAGTGACACCAGAGATTGCAATTTAAGACATTTTTGTAAGTGAATCTAAGATCATGGAGCTGTGTAGGAAAAGTCAGATTTTTCCAGCTCAGAGAGGCACAGAGGCCCAGTGAAAAGTCAATGGGAGGAGGAGCGAAGCCGGGAATTACCGTACTTGAGCTGATATGAAGGAGATTACTCAGTTTGGAGATAACAGCAGTTTAGGTTTGCATCTAGAGCCACTGCACCACTTACGGAAATGACTCTATACTTCCTCTTCAAAACCATGTGCCACATTTGACTTCACCCTTGTTTATCTCAGTAAGGACAAGCTATAAACAATGAAAATACCAGCGCAAGTAGGTGTTTACTGATATGTGTAAGAAGTCAGTCCTTCTTAAGAGGAAGTGAACTGTTTCCGTCTTGCTCCTTACCACATTTATCATAGACTCTCACCTACATCAACTATTAAGGGTCATTTCATTATAAGTGAGTTATATTTTCATGAATTAAAGGTCCTGTATTACACAAAACTGACTCATTTGGGCTTTTAGCTTTGTTATAATGCGGTTACCCAATCAAAGACATACCTGGAGTTGTATTTTGTTTCATTTACACATCCTTTACTAATCCATTATTATTAGTCTGTCTACGGCTGAATCCCATTACACTACTTACCCCTACCCCTCCGTTTTGTGTGTTCACATGTAGGTGTAGGGGTGTCCCAGTTACCGTTATGGCAGAGGGGTATTAGAGCTATATAACCCTCCAAACAAAGATTTTTCAGAGGCACACTTCAAATGGAGGAGTTTGAGCAATTTCACAGAATGCAGCGATCACTGGCAAGATCACTGCTACCATGACCAAAGAGACCAAAGTTCACAAATGTATTTTCTCCATTATTTATGGTTTCAAATGTGTGATAACCACTGTATTGTCTTAAGTTTAACATTGTTCCAATGCGTAACAGTCATTTTCTTCATAAAATGCACACGAAAAAATCGTTGAACAGTGTCACGTTATTTGTGACTTGAGTGATCGGTTGATGCCTGGAAATAAAGTTGTGAACGAATTGTGAGCGTCCGTGCTACAAAGGTGTTATTTGGATATTGTAACCCAAGTAACTGCAAGCAATATCACTGGTTTAACCCTTAGAGAAGCTCAGGTTGAGTTCTTTCCAATGGTCTGCGTGTCATTCCGTTCTTTACGTAAAAGCTGGTGGAGACTTCTGATGACGTATGTGATTATTGAAGGGGTGTCCCTTTAGTTGACTTTCAACCCCTACCCCTTGTTGCTCAGTTTCACGGGATAGGGGAAGGGGTAGAAATTAGAAATGGGATTGGCCCTACATCTCCAAAACTCAATATGCTGTGCTCCAAAATCCTCCACCTTGTGATGTCATGAAGCGGTAGTTTTCAAGTCAACAGCTACGTTTTACCTTTTGTTCAGTAGAGATTCAAAATTCCAGGGTTAAAATCATCCAAATGATTCTAGTGAAGGTGTGTGGAGTTTAAAAACACAGTAGAGCACTTCCTGATGACATAACAAGGTGGAAAAGGGTGTTTTCTGTGTGAGAGAAGACACTCTGCAGGATAAATATGCAGGATTTGTGTGTTGAACATGTGTGAATGAAACAAAACACAACTCCAGGTATGTTTGTGATGAGGAAACAACATTATAACATAGGGCAGAAAATGTCCCTTTAAGTAAGAAATATTAAATTAATGAAACAATTTATAGTAATACAAGCTTCATAAGATTGTGTTTTTGCATATTATTAAATGTCAGTATGTAAGTGTGTATCAGCCTGCAGATATCTGAATATTTTGTTGTACTTTATTTGGAGGTATCACTGTAAGACTCGACGCTGTGGCCCCCTGAACCTGACCCTGGCCTCGGAGTCGTGTCTGTCCAAACAGCACCACGCCATAAAGACTGTGCGCGTCCGGCAGCTGGACACTCTACAGTCCCTGGTGGAGGACCCCCGCCTCGATATCCGCATCATCCAGCTGGTGCGGGACCCTCGAGCCATCCTGGCCTCTCGCATGGTGGCCTTCTCCTCCAAGTACCAGACCTGGAAGACCTGGGCGCTGGACGGCCAGGTGCTGCTCACTCTCATGTACATTCAGACAAAGCTTCTCACTCTCAGGTTGCAGAGGTCAATGATTTTAATAGATGACATTTTGGACTTGGTCAGATGTTTTTTTTCTTTCAACTAGTGAAGGTTAGATCTGCAGAAGTCGCTAAGATTCTTCCTTATTTTGTGGGTGAGGTACCAGCCAAAGCACAAACATAGCTGCCCATTCAAAAAACATACACATACAACTGCTGAGTACAAAATACACACTTCATTACTTTACAAATATTTGAGTCTAGACACCGTTGAATTTCCATAAGTTCAGGAAGGGAAACAAAACAAAATCACTGAAAAACATCACAGATTTCTGCAGAAGAGTGAAACACAAAATTTTGTTAATTTGAGAAGCGAGAAATGTGATTTTGTGACCAATGAGCTGTGATGAAGGGTCCCTCTGTATAAATAACACGAGATTTCATTTGCTCTGCTGAGCATGTGTCCTGCAGAAAGAGCCTCTGTCCTGTCTGGTGTCATGTCAGTGTCTCGTAGGATTTCAGCAGATTTCAGGCTCTCCGGGGGTGGGGCTAGTTGTATCGATCAGGTATGAGTGGATCTCCGGTGACTGAAGTTTGACATTTCTTCTCATCATTTTCACACTCACCTGCATTTACCGCATATGGGTCATTAAGACGTATCTCACTCAGTAATGTTAGTTTCACGAGCAAGGACCACACCAACAGCACATGTGCAAAAAGAGTTTATTATATTGAGACAAGGCGGGTCGGCTGGGTTGAGACTCAGGGTGGGGGTTCAGTCTCAATCTTCACATGGCCCAGCAGGAACGGGACCCCCCTCATAGGCGTCTTATGTCTGGAAGTGAACAGATATGGGTTTGGAGAGTGGGGTCGAGTTATTCGGGACAAACTGGGTTGCTGGGATAGGCTGCTATAAATAGACTTCTGGGAAATTGAGGCGTGGTCGAAGCTGTGATTCACTGGTGAGGAGGCGAAGGCAGCTGAGGTCCTCCTCCTGAACCTAAGTTAATCATATAACTACATTTAACGTCATCTTATTTTTTCCACACGGTGATAAACTATTTTAGTGCGCTGACAACTTCATGTTAACCGCATAGACAGCGGTGCGTTCTTCACTCAGGCTGCCGAAATAATACAACTATACATTGAACAATTTGTTTTTAATTAATTTTTTGTGTTTTGCTCATACATCTCCACATCAAGAATGATTTTGGGTATAAAAAATTCAAATTTGATTAATTTTACTGCAGGTGCCAGAAGACGACGAGGAGGTGAAGAGACTAAAGGGAAACTGTGATCAAATCCGGATGTCGGCGGAGGTGGGACTGAGCCAACCACCGTGGCTCCGGGGCCGCTACATGCTAGTGCGCTACGAGGACATAACACGCTTCCCAATGGAGAAGGCCCAGGAGATGTACCGCTTCACCGGGATACCTTTTACCGACAAGGCCCGAGATTGGATCCTGAGGAATACCCAGACCACACAGGGGACTAGTGGGATCTACTCCACCCAGAAGAACTCATCGGAGCAGGCGGAGAAGTGGAGATTCAACATCCCCTTCACGCTGGCTCAGGCGGTGCAGAGAGTGTGTGGGCCCACCATGGCTCTGTTCGGATACAAGTTTGTCCACGATGAAAAGACGCTGGTAAATAAGTCCATAAGCCTGCTCGAGGAGAAGATGTTCTACTGATGCACAAGGAAAGACTTCATGTAGCTGAAGGGATACTGGTTGGCACTTTATATTACAGCTGAGTAATCAGTAGTAATGGGTTAATATTCATGACTTTAGATGGAAAATAATGTGTAGAAATAGTGTAGTAGGTTACAGGACGTGTGAGTAAAGATAGTGTAATGTGGCTTTCTTTTGTGATGGTGCGTACGACAACGTCAGCTCGGTCAACCAGTTTAACACGGACGTCAGCTGACTTGCTTCCTTTTTTTTTTTACATTGTTTTATATTAATATTGCTATTTCAAATGTCCAGAATATAACATAATGACAGATGGGTGTCATAAATAATAGCTATAAAGCAGACACAAGAACAATATGAGAGGTAGAATAGCCAAAAGTAAAATAATATTACTTGAGTAGACGTATTTTTAGCCTTCCAAGAAATTAGAGTGAAAATATATTTGGGAAAAAGTGACATCTGATTTATAAATTGAGGTTAATGTAATTTGAAGGACAATAATAATAATAATGCACAAAATTTGGCATTTTTTAAAGGATAGAAGAAACAAATGTTCAAATCATATCATTTTGACACTTTTAGACTTACAGTGGGAAGGGGAACCAAAACGTTTAATTAAGATACTGTTGTGGTTCTACTAGCAAACTTTTAAAGAATAATCGTACTTAAGCAGGAGAAAGTATGCGACTAGACAAGGTGCAATTTCTTTAAAAAGTTGCTCAAGTAAAAGCTTGTACTGCCTGTTTTTTGTTTCAGTAAGTTGAACTTTGCTTTTAAAAAACAATTTTTGCAGCCGTTGTGATCCTTTTTGTCGGCTTGCCATCTACTGGCGGCGGTGGGAACAAACCAAAATAACAAATAACAAAAATTAACCTTCTAAGCAATGTGGCCGCCACGCTGACATAAGAACGCAGTTGTAACGAATGACAGTAATGCTCAGAGTCCGGCGATCCTTTATTTTATAGATTTACCTGTGATGTAACAATCCAGGAAATTTTAAACTGAAGCTCAGAGCAAAACCGTCATAAACAGAATTAATTAAACAAGAGTAAATAAAGTAACAACAACTGATATTTTTTGACAAGGGAATGTTTAAAAGCTTTATTAGGGTTAGGGTTGGGGTTGGGGTTAGGGTTGGGGTTAGGGTTGGGTTAGATTGCATATTGTGGATTTTAATTTAATTGTAGCGTCACTGCTTACCCATTGCATTGGTTATATGTTGTGCTGTAATATAAAGTGCTACTAGATTACAGGTTACAGTCATGTTAATGGAAAACACCCATGCCATACTCACCAAGAATGTGCCTCTTGTTTGGAGCTAAAGTCTCCAGACGTTACCATATTTATTATTTGGACTTGATGTTCAAAGCCAGGTCTGGTACTGAAGCTTTTTGGGACGTTCATGTGGCCTCAAAAGTCAGTTAATGTACTGAAATATGAGGAACAATGACCGACTGTAGCTGATTTTGATAAGAAGCTAAAAACAATGAAAGGAATGAAGGGATGAAAGGATAGTGATGTAACTGTCTCCATTGTGAAGTGTCTTTTCTAAGAGGTGCCACAAACACTGCTTGGTTTCATACAGACACAGTAATGATGTTTATCACTGTGGTCCCACGGCATAAAGTGAAAGGCTTTTTTGGATTTTTGTGAATCCAACAATTGTATGTGCCAGTTTCAGACAATCTTAACTGTCAGCTCTATGTTCTCACATGTTTAGGGGAACTGTGTGAAAACAGGGCCTTGGGGACATAGGTACGCTCCCATGTAACTAAGCTAGCAGAATTCAGGTCATTTGTATTTGTGTTGAAAAAGTTGGTGTTTTTTAAGCTTTTACACTTTTTAAAACAGACAAACCAGATAATGTGCATAAAATTTAAAGTTAAGAAATCTTACTGAAGCGAGAATATCCAAATAGATGTTCATATTGTTAATGACAGGTTCAGTAACCCCAGAACACAATGCTGTGTGATTCTTTCCGTTGGGAGTCTATTTTGGCCAAACACCAGAGCCCGACGTAGCATTTTCCCCTAAGAAATGAGGAGAGCATGTGAGCAGCTTCAAACACAGGAGTCACAGCTGAGCCTCACAGAGTCACAGCTGAAGCCTCACAAGCTTTTTTCAGGCCAGTCAGAACGGGGCCGGTTCCCGCACCAGTTCCACTGGGAACCAAAATTCAACGCATTCAAACCCTTTAAGTGAACCCAGGACACATCATCGAAAGAGGGCGTGATGTTGCCCTTAAATAAAAACAAGGCCATATGAAAGTGACTGAACACGGAAAATAACAATCATGGATTGCATATCACATATGATCAATATAACTGGCTTTTTCTTGTGCTGCTGTCTATAGCTTCTGTTGAAATTCTGTTGATGTCCATATGGCCAGCAAATATTTGGTCTTCTCCACTGACCACTGCACAATCTTCATGTCACTTTTCTCTGCCATATTCCCATGGATGCATATTCCACACACGTTCATTTTACCATGTGTGACCTGGATGAACCTGCTCACGTTGTCTATGACGTCACGGTTCGCTTGGAAAAACAAGTCTTACTTGGTTCCCATCGGGAACCATCTTTTCAGTTCCCGAACGCTCTGATTTTCACCGTGAACACGTCAGTCGAGATTTTGAGTGAGGCGTTAGATCACCACTACTGTATTAAGAAAAAGAACCTTTTCCAAAATATACTGTAGATTTATGAAAATGGGTTCTTCCACTACCAATATTCCACATGCTTTTGAGAGACCGAAAATACTATATTGTAACATGTTTAGCATCCACTTGCTAAATTTGCACCCAAAATGAAAAAAAAAGCAGGCTATGCAGATATTTGCTTGAGGTCGAGCTGTGGAATACCAGTAGCTGCTTGTGTTAAAATAGTCTCTCAAGAAGGAGATGGCCAAAGCTCCCGGGGTCACTAAAAAAAAAAAAGAAAACATGTTATGAGATGCAAAGAAGCAAATTATATTGTCAAAAAGCTGAGTCTGAACTGTGCTATGCCATATAATAATGTTTAGTTCATTTACACTCTCTTCAAATATGATCTTTTACATTGACAGCTATGCACCAGCCACGGTATATTTCCATTTGATCTCAGGTAAAATCCTAAATATGAAAGAATGCCATCAACAGTCTATATCTTGTAACCTCACCTTCTCACTTTAGCCTCATGTTTACCAAATGCAGTGTGAAGCCATCAGATTCAATGCAATTCAAATGAGACAGATATGAATTATGGATATTTATATTTATGTGGCCTAGAAGAGATTTTCTGTTTTCATCAAATGTGTCGACAACAGATTCTGATGCTTTTGCAATAAAACTACAGTAGCAGAATCTTGAATGTATAGACTTTTTTTCATCATCTTTATATTAGTATATCTTAAAACAAGTGTGTGCCCCAAATACTAATGAATCTCCATTGGATTACTGAAGATAGGAGTGAGATAAAAAATAAAATAAAACCCAGTGTTTTTATTGTGGGAAATAGTAAAGTCTATATTAGTTGTAAAGAATAAAAAACTGTTTGATTGGTTCTGGCTTTTTCTCATTAGTGTTAATAAATCTATGTCACCTTTAATCTTACTGTTTTAAAAAGATATTATCACAACTGAACCTGTGTTGCCAGAGCCTTAACCTGCAGATAGAGGACACATACACACAGGGATGTGCACAGGAATTTTGAGGGGCAGTTGCTCTGACATGAAAAAAAGGGGCACAGCACTGCCTGCTAAACTTGAATGAACTGTGATAAAACTCATGTTTTATTTACCCTGCAATTCTGGCGTTGCCCTATAGATGGCGCACCCTAGATACATTTATACATAAAACCAAATTATCCATATGGGCTGGTGACACAGTGCCCAGGGGTAGAATTATATGTTGAACACGTCTTCCTCACTCATGGGTCGAAAACCTTCTCATAAAGCACTGCGGCCAAGTCTATATCTAGTGTGCGCACACTGCACCTCCTCTTGTACGGCGTGGACACCGCGCGTGGATCGTGTCTTGTCGCGTACACTGTGTGGACCGCGCTTCCTCCTGTGCACCTCTAAACCAGAACTAACACCAGGACTAAGACAGGTCTAAAACAGGTCTAAGCCAGGTCTAAACCAGGTCTAAACTGGATCTAAAACAAGGACTAAACAAGCATTAAATCAGGACTAAAACCAGGTCTAAAGAAAATTTCCCCTCGGGGATGAATAAAAGTAATTCTGATTCTGATTCTGATTCTGAAAACCAAACAAGAATTTGCAGGAGATGGTTGCTGCATTCATTTAGTTTTAAAAAGCACGACAATATCAAGTAATCCAAAGTATTCAGATTACGTTACTCACTTAAGTAATTTAATGGATTACATTACAAACTCCATTTTGGGGTATGTAATCTGCAATCTGTAGGGCAGGGGTACTCAATTACAAACTCAAAAGGTCCACTTTCCAAATTTACAGAGTTTCCAGGGTCTGAAAAAGTGACGGTGGATTTTCAAATTTAGAACTTCTAACAAAAAATTTAGTAAATCCACATGGAACATTTGAACTATGCACACAGTATTGTGTGTTCTGTCCGAATCAGTGTGACAAGCTAAAGGCTGAATTAAAGCCAATTTATAGTTCTGCATCAGAACTGTGTCGACCGCCGCACCCATGGGTGTAAAATAAGATGTTATTATAGTTCTCTGCACGCACCTCACACATTTTCTAATTACGCGTCAAAACAACACAGACAATAAGGACTGTGACTGGTTTTAGACCTGATTTTAGTCCTGGTTTAGACCTGGTTTAGTCCTGATTAAGACCAGGCCTAAAACCAGGTCTAAACCAAGACTAAACCAGGTCTAACCCAGATCTAAACCAGATCTAAACCAGGTCTATAACAGGACTAAAACCAGGACTAAATCAGGTCTAAAACTAAACAAGGACTAAACCAGGTCTAAACCAGATCTATAACAGGACTAAAACCAGGTTAGAATTAGGTTATAATTAGCTCACCGTCAGTTCAGCTCGACCCTTCGACCAAAAAGGTTCCTCTGTGCTGAACAAAGCAAACAGCTAAATTTGCCCCTCCCATGACATCACATAAGTACCTCACTGGAATAAACTTTGTCCTGTTTTAGGGAAATCGCAATGTTAAATGTGCAGAAGAAACAGATTTAGTCAGTGATACAAATGAAAAGCACAGTAAATCCAACTGGTCATGTTCCAACTGCTGAAATCAAACACATGCATTTAACTTTTCCATTGTTCTACTGAGGAGCTGTGGACTTACTGCTGTTTGTCTAAGTCGCAAATGGGAGTGAATACAACAAAATACATGCTAGCTGTCAGCTTTAGTATAGCTGCAAAATTCCACTCTGGTCTCTAAAAGTTGTGAAAAGCACTTATAAACCCACTGCGTTGAATAATTAATGCTCAGAATGTATAAGGTAAGTGAGGAGTAACTTTGGACCACTGCAAACCATTTAAAGGGCCCATATGATGCTATTTCCTGATCTATCTTATAATGTTTGATGAGGTAGCAACATACTAATACACATTTGTTGTTCTTTTTAAAATTTGGCTTAATATAGGATCTTTAAAGTGCAATAGTTCTGTTTTTCATGTTTTTAATTTGTAACTGTCAGCACAAACATACCACAGGTTTGTAGGCGGTGGTGGTGGAGGAAACAGTGTGACCCAAGTTGCAGGTGAAGGTGATATAGAGTGACATGAAGTGATATGGTAACACACCCCATAATTATACCACCACATTCCACAGCCCTCATTCATCACTGCATGTTTGGGACACATAACAGATCTATTTTTTTTCATTGTAGCAGTCAGTCGGTTGCACCAATATTGCAAATGAATACAGTTTGATCTTTGAAAATAGTGTTATAATTCTGTGACACCTATGGCTTCTACCTTATACCCGAGACATTTTGATCACAGTGTTAATCTAAAGTGACTTGTGAAAGTGAAAAAAGAAGAAGAAAAGTCAGCTGTGGGTTGAAAACTGTGGCCAGACTAAAATTTGGTAACCAGATGCATCATGACAAAAGGAACAAAAAAATATATTGGATCATATTTTTTTAATAAACATGCAAGGTTGGGGTTGGAGCTAATAGTTAAGGTTACGACGAGGGTTAGGGTTAAGTTAAGGTTATGTTTAGGGTTAGGCCTAGCATTAGGGTTGGGACTAGGGCAGGCATGTCCAAATTATGATCCAGAGGCCAAATGTGGCCCTCAGACCAACTGTTTTGGCCCTCAGGCTTCCAGGTGAATTGGTCCATACTACCGCAAGTAGTACTTTTTACTGCATGTTTTTAAAATCTACCTTGATCAAGCAAATGTAGTGTGTCCTTTTGAGGGTCTTAGCATGAACAAAGGTCTGAAGAGTCATTTAAACCTGCTATAAATGCACAGATTTGAATTATTCACTGTTCTGACCACCAGTCTATGACCCTTGATCGGCCCTCATGCAAGTCTGTGTTTTAATATGTGGCCCCTGATGGAAAAAGTTTGGGCTGGGGGTTAGGGTCATGGTACAATGTAGGCATACACAAGGGCCGATCATTGCCACTTGCGGCTATATTTCGGCTTTCTGATTCATCACGAGAACAAAAATTACAACAATAAACAACTTAGCCATTTTTTTGTCATTAATTAAAAAATCTGCATTACAGTTGTTTCCTTTTTAACATGTCGACCTCATTTCTGGGGACACAGATGGATCAGGTTTATGGAATTCAAAATCTTACAGTCTTACAGTTCCTCAAGTAACTAAAAAAAGGTTAGCTCCTGCATTATTTCTTCTTACTGAGGTCCAAAAACACTGGTAGTGAAAGCCGGATTAAGCTGGATAATTCAGGAAAATGTCTTTGCATCATGCACAGCAATAATTCGCAAAAGTAAATAGGCTGAATGATGCAGCCAGTAGATTATAACAGAGCTTTTATTGAGCAAGAGCCATAACGTCACAACCATCTCTTTGTCCACTTTGTTGTTGGATATGTACTAACCAGCCATCTGCCTGCAATTATTCCACAGCTATTTTCTTTTTTTTAATTTTTTTTATCATGGTTGAACATAAGAGTGTGTTGTGGTCATGTTGTGTCATGTGGATGTGAATGAAACAACTTCAGGTGTATTTTGGATGTCGGAACAATATTACAATATGGGTAAATGCTCAAAGAAGTTCATTTAAAGTTGCATTATGTAACTTTTCCGGTAAAGGAACTGCCACGTGCTTGTGTCCATGGAAATGTAATTTGTTCCATAGTATCTTTTATAGTATTTAAATACAGCTGCTTTTATTGCTCAAAAGTACCTTCTTGCTATGAGCAGGCTTGTCTTTCCACAGATCTGACGTGTAACTTGACTTGATCGTGTCACCGACCTGCTTGTATCCATAGAGATAGATACGTTAATGCCATACAGTGGAACATTACAACCAATAGCGATCAAAGTTAGTGGAGTTAAGTAAGTTGAACAAAAACACACGACTCCAGTTATGTTTATTACAAGGAAACATTAGCAAAACACAATTAAGAGCTGTTAAAAGTAGCCAAATATGTCTGGTGGGTGACTTTTAAGCGAACTGGTGGTGTATAAAGGCGGGCTGTGTGCGGGCGGGTCAAAGGGGCTATTGTAAAGACTTGGCTGAGGTACCACTGAGGCGGCTGTGTGAAGGAGCCACATATAGTAGTGGTCTGTCCCGGCCCTGTGCTGTGAGCTACATAAATATGAATACATTATTACAGCCAAAGTACTTCTCAGAGATGGAGGGGCTGAGTCAAGAGCACTCGAGGAAATGCCAGTGTACCAATGTGAAGCCAGAATATGACGGCACACATTCTCACTTTACACGTCTGAAAGATATAGACTTTTAAAGGTACAGTGTGGAACTTTCTGGAGATGAATGATTCCATGGAAATAGAAACTTAAAACCATACTTCAGAACACTCTCTGTGGAGATATATATGCCAAACTATTGTCAAAGGAACACAATTTCTATATAATATTCTATATTTCTATAGAAAATAAGCAGGACGGTAAATGTAACTGAGGTGGTCACATTTTTATATAGCACTTTTCCACCTTCAATGCACTCAAAACACCTTACAACAAGGAGCTACTCACCCATTCATACACCAGAGTACACAGACACGGGGCAAGGTGGATTAAGTGTCTTGCTCAATGACACAATGACAGCATTCATTTGTGAGGGCTGGAATCTTACCAGCTGACCATCAGTCAGTGGATTGGACTGCTCAACCAACTTTATGTCGAGAGCAGGAAACAAACTGCCAACCTTCAGATCTGTGGACAAACGCTTTACCATCTGAGCTACTATCGCCCATATAGGCCAGGTCAGGTTTATGGAGAAGCAAGCCTGCTCAAAGAAAGAACAGATGTTTTATGAGTGCAAAAAACTGAAAGTTTGTGCAAAAAACCAACCAAAATTATTTTTTGGGCGAAAAAGTTGCGCACTTTTGCGCTAAAGAACAAATGTGCAAGATCTGCAAACTGAGGCTGCGTCCCATTACTCTGTCTTACCCCTTCCCCTACCTCTTTATCTACACCTTTGTCTTGCCCCTTGATACCGAGCTGAGGGCTAGGGGTATGAATGTTCCCCTAAGAAATGGGACACCCCTCGATTACCGTTTGCGTCACCATCCCTTGCCGCTACCTGGCTGCTACGTCTCGACCGTCAACAATTGATTCAAACAAGGATTATCGGGTACTTCAGCTTGACAAATAACTCGCTTGTTTAAACATGAAAGCTCCATGACAACGATAACGCCAGCTAAACAGACATTACCACAATTAAAACCACAACAACAGTTCACTAAAAGTAACATAGAACATGAGCGTCATAACTGTAAATCATGTTAAACTGTTAATGGAAAATTACAACTGCTGAAAATACTTTATTTTATTTTAAGATTTATGAGATTCTTTGGCTGGTCGAGGTGATGCTGCCGTCCTGACCCCAACCTGCCTGAGCCTGGAGACGTACCCCTTCAATTTAAGTCTGGTTGAGAGCTTACTTCTTTTCAAAGGGTGTGTAGCCCTAGTTCATGGCCCTTGATCAAAATTAGAATTGAGACACCCCTCGCCCTCACATGAACGTGCAAAACCAAGAGGTAGGGGTAAGACAAAGTGCTAAGACAGGATAAAGGACGCAGCCTGAAACTGAGACGTTAAAGTCTATTTTCAGACTACAACACTCCACGAGGGTCAAAACTCAAGATAATCTTCAATAATCAAAGCAAAAACTACAGTGATACAACAGGTCAGACTACAACTACGGTAGCTGAGGAGGTTCATAAGCAAGTCCGACAATAGAAACTACTACACATAAAAACTTAAAGAGCATATGGCAGGTCAGAGCATAGAGACAGAGAAAAAGAGGTAAACAGGGACAGAGAGAGAGAAAAGGAGGGAGAGACGAGAAGAGGGAAAGAACACTTAAGAGAGAGCGACAGAGACAAAACAAAGAGAGGGATGGAGAGATTGAAGGAAAAAGGGAATAATACATAATATAAACATTTTCAGTGCATAAGGAGATTGTGTGCATAAAAAGTTTACAGCCCATGACGTCACTATCCCCGTTATTCGTCTGAAGGACAAAAGGAGCAGCCGTAGTATTTCTCCGAGGTCTGGTCAGATGAATGAGACCTCAGCCCTTTAAACTCTACGGGTGAGTTATTTAGTGCCTGTAAAAGTGCGACCACAGCCACACTGCAGTCTTTATAGAGTGTTAAAGTCAAACCCAACTTTTGTTTTCTCTTGTAAAGTCACCCTCTTAAATATCCATCGTCTTGAGTTCAATAGGTCTAAAATCATTATGTGGGTGCTTGATATATGACAAAAGGATTTAGTCTTTTAAAGTACTTTAAAAGACATAGAATTTGTATTTTATAAGTAAGAAGTTATGTTTGTATATGTATATGTATAGAAAACAGCATACTGCCCTGAAGACAAAAGAGGCAACAGTAGACAGAGTGAAGTAAAAGCTCAAATAAAAGCTGCTGGCATGAATGTTACTGAAGGTGAATACAGGTTCACACTGACCCTACAAGGACACACACAGAGTGTATATATGAGTGGACTAAGTGAGTGTGACGTCACCCACAGCGTCAGCGCTGCTCAAATGAGGCTCATGATGCCACGGTTACAGGAGCGAATCTGGAGCCAAGTTCCATATTTGGAAATCCGACCACAAGTATCACAGCAACCATAAGAGCCAATCATGATTGAGGTGGTTACATGTGCCGCCCTCCTCATGGCAAAGCAGCGATGTGATACTCTGCACCATTCTGCACAGACCGCTGGATTTCAGTGATTCTTGAGAATAATAAGGAAACTTTTAGCTTTTACCATCAAATTTTAAATAGTAAGTTTAAGTCACTGATTTATGTTCTATTTTCTGTTATGTACAAACAACAATAGAGTCGCAATTTAATGAAATTCACTTTACTTTATGCTAGTTAAATTATGCTAGTTAAGATTCTAGTAACGTTAGCTCATGTAATTGTTTGATTTATTTTGTCATTTTATTTAAAAAATAGTCAGTCGGGGCAGGAAAGTGGGAAGTGGATTTACTTAGCAACAAAACGCACGAGCTGTCAATCAAACCTAACGCTCAGCGGCAGCGACCTTGGGGAATGAAGGCGTCTGATTGGTCAGTTATTTTTGTTCATATCTTGATTTAGGAACAAGATAGTGAAAAGAAACAGACGTGTAGAACTGAAGGAGAAAGTTTCCCTCTAGTCCAGGGCTCTCCAACTCAATTTGTACAGGGGCAGAAGTGATCAAATTAGTGTTGGTTGAGGGCCGATATTATAGAAGATATTCTATTTTTTATAGGCTACAATTGATCATAATTATTATGATAATATGTTCTATTCATAATATACTAGGACACTATATTGGAGAGGGGTCCAGCTGCCATCAGACAGCTGGACCCCTCTCCTCCTCCTCGCCTGGCTTCCTCCTCCTCGCCCGGCTCCTCCTCTTCGCCCGGCCTCCCCTCCTCGCCCGGCTCCTTCCCCACCTGGGTAGATGTGGCCATACTGAACTGGCCCACGGGCCTGGACATCTATAGCCTGTCCGTCCATGGGAGTGGATCTCTCCTTCACTGTAGTTCTCCCCGAGGTTTCTTCTTTTTCCCAGGACCCTGGGTTTTTTGGAGTTTTTCCTTGCTGAGAAGGAGGGTCTAAGGACAGGGGATGACTGGACGATGTTTCATTTCCTGCTTTACATGAATGTTGTTTATTCCTGTTTTGATATGTCTGTGTGTATGTTTTACTCATCCATATCTTGGAACGCCCTTAGAGGCAACTATTGTTGTGATTTTGGGCGCTACAAAAATAAATTGAATTGAATTGAATTGAATATATTATTGTATATATAACGCAAGACAGAGGCCCTCGTCATTCTGCCCCTACAAATCAGGATAACCCTACAAAGGGTTCTCCCTTTACTCTCCAAATGTTCATATAACTCTTGATTTCAGGGTGAAACAGGAACTTTGGTCCAGTGTTACTTAATGAACATTTCCAAAAATTACAGCAAAAACTGAAGGGTTAAAATTTCAGGGTCAAATATTTCAAAATTGTTTTCAACACAAAAAGTGTTATTTGAACTATTTGAAAGAGAAGTGGGGGTTCGACTTGGGGTTATTTACCAGAGTTCATATGGCTGAAGTTAATTCAACTTCCCTTAGTGTTAATTTGGCACCTCCACTCACCACTTCAAACTCCCTCCAGAGAAAACCAGTTTGAACCAGTTTTGTACAGAATGTCATGTTAAATGAACTAAAATAAATTGTAAATATAAAACACCTCTGTGTGTTGTTTAGCTAAATCAGGATAAACATAAAAAGTGTTATCCGTTTACTCTTCAAACATTAATATGACTCTTAATTTCAGAGTTAAACAGGAACTTTGATCCAGTGTTATTTAATGAACATTTCCAAAAATGTTAAATTACCTCTAGAACAGACTGGACTCATAGAAACTCTGAGAAATGTTTCACGTGGATTCTGTGAGTCCATTTGAACACTCCACTTTTCGTTGTGTACTGTGTATGATCGCTGGAGCCATTTTCCCACAGTAAGGCATTAAGCATATGTATCTCCATGGAGACAAGCAGATGACAGCACTAGACCAATATACAGGTCAGATCTGTGGAGAGGTGACAATATAGCGCTCATAGTAAGAATCCATGTTTTTCACTCTTGATACTTTGCAGCTGATGTGGTCAACATTCCCTGGGGGTGTGATGCTAACTGTAGGCATGCTCTGTCTGAAGCTCTGTTAGACCAGGGGCCTCAAACTCAATTGGAGCAGGGGCCAAACTTACAAAATCACTGTTGGTTGAGGTTATAATGTTTTATATATGAGCACCAAACTATCACGCAGCCTTCCATAGAATGAACTTGAATGCAACGTGTAGTCTGATCCATTTTATAAGGGCCGCATGATATGAGATAAAGAGATGTGACAACTGTATGTTGGAACACCAACTATATCATAGTAAGATTTACATCTTTGGACACAATGAATTAAGCTAAATTAAAACTTAGTCCAAGACCAAATTGGGTTAAAGGAGTACGCAATAAGGAAACAGTGAATAAAATCTGCCATTTTTGCATCTACTTTCAAAACACTCTCATTTCTTTTCATATGGAGAACCTTGTATTGTATTTTTATTTTTGTGATTATTGATTATTTGCTATATCAGTATGTTTAAGATACTGTGTATTGTTCAGCCCTACCGCTCTCTATCTCTCTCTCATTATATTTGATTCCAACAGGCAATAAATCATAAAAACATTGCATGTCATTGCCGTTTTAATCTTTTGCTTTCTTTTATCATGTATTCTATTATTTTTTGTACATTTTTGTACATTTCTGCATAAATAAAAAGCCACCACAGTTCGCTATGTGGCTGGGATGTGAATTCAACAATGTGAAGAAAACCAAAAACAATAAACATGAAGAAGTACTAAATAAAGGCCAAAGCACACATATCAAATATTTTTTTGTATTTTTTTATTCATGCATGTAAAGGGTAGTGGTTGGAGGTGCTTTAGCGCCATTGACGCCGGGGCCACCTCCTCTGCTCTTCCACTACGGCTGCTCCTTTTGGACGCCTGGTTTGCTGTGACCTTGGACTTTCAGAACAAAACTTCAGGAGACGGATCTCCTCTGGTGCTGTGGTGAGTTGAGAAGACGGCTCCTGCACCTTCTTGGACACTTTCTCAGCATCATTACAAGTGCTTTGAGTCTCCATTGTAGGCGGCTTTTCCTTCTCGTGAAGAGCAGCAGTGAGATTTTGAATCTCCAACTCTTTCTCCTTTGCCTTGTCCAGGGCTCTTTTGGAGCTGGCGAGCTCTTGTTTTACTTGGACATGCTCCTGTACTTTTGAATTGTACAGGTACCGGATCTCCTTATGCACCTTATGTAGATCTTGCAATTGTTTGTCCTTCTCATGAAGAGCAGCCGTGAGTTTTTGCAACTGCAAGTCTGATTCCTTTGCCTTTTCCATGGCTCTTTTAGAGTTGGTGAGCTCTTGTTTTAGTTGGACATGGTCTTGTACTTTGGAATTGTACAAGTACCTGATTTCCTTATGTACGATATGTAGGTCTTCTAATTGTTTGTCCTTCTCCTGAAGGGCAGCAGTGAGGTTTTGAATCTCCAACTCTTTTTCCTTTGCCTTTTCCATGGCTCTTTTGGAGTTGACGAGCTCTTGTTTTACTTGTACATTTTCCTGTACTTTGGAATTGTACAAGTACCGGATCTCCTTATGTACGTTATGTAGGTCTTGTAATTGTTTGTCCTTTTTATGAAGAGCAGCAGTGATTTTGTGCAACTCCAAGGCCTGTTCTTTGCCCATCTCCTCCTCAATTTTAAGCTTGCGGTCCAAAACCACGTTTCTTTGGACCTGGTCTTCAAGCTGGGCTATTGTCCGCTCCAATTCTTTGCGCAGTGCACTGACGAGGGCACTGTCCTCCAGGGATGGAGGTTCCTGGACCCGACTTTGTTTCTCGGGGTTTGAGGAGTCCTGAATGTCAGGAGGGACCAGGTGGGTCTCCGCTGGCTTCTCAACGCCCCCTTTTGGGGTGGGGCAGAGCAGAGCCTCCAGGTCGAAGTCCTGATCATAGAGATGAGCGTCGTCTTCTATTGTGTACATGTGCCAGGGCTTTGTTGAAAAAGTTGTCGAGCTCTCCATTTTGTGTGCGTCTTCACCAGTGTCCTGAGAAGTTATGACCCAAAAGTGTCTCTTCAGAACCCTTGTATACTGACAGGTCACATGACTGGCCGCAGCAGCCAATCAGAAGTGAGGAGCAGTGTCTCCATGGTGAGACATTCTATAGGCAGATTCATGGAATCTATCGTCTCCATGGTGATCAAGGAATCCTGAACCTGACCTTGACCTGTGGGTTTGCAAAATGATTTGCACTGTTAAAAATGAACGATCCAACTAACGATTAAAAAACACTATTAGAATATTGATTTAACACAAAACAATGTCTCACTCTCCATCTGTTAGGTTTAGGTGACTGTATATAGTATCGAATCGTAAGCTCAGTGTATCGAGATAAGTATCGTATCGTGGAACTGCTCTCATTCGCTATAATTTCTAGACGTTATGTATTTATTTATTTGAGCAGTACTGTGTGTGTTAAAGGACAGACATGATGCACACCACAAAAAAGGATTCTCTAGCATAATTAAACTGACTTGAATTAAACCGATTTATCTCAAAAGACCAATTTCAAGATTTTTTTACATAATAAAATGAGATTTTTTTTACTTATTTGAAGATATTCCATCCTGATATAACTTATCTAGATATTACAACTTATTATAAGCACTTTTTATATTAACTCAAGCCAGGTTAAGCCTCTGTAATTTCCTTCTCAAACCAATAAGGTAAAACATCTTGCCATAAATACTTGAAACTAGTATTTTCTGCTTAGAACAAGATTTGTATTTTTTCTTGTTTTAAGAAAACTTGGTAAGTGAAAATTTCTTACTGCACTGGCAGATAATTTCATTTAAAATAGGGTATTTTTACCTCAAAATTGGTATTTTTTTCTAATTTTTTGATAGACCTTTGCAGTGCAACATAAATGTAAACACAGAGATTTAAATCCAAGGACTAATGGCGGTGTAAATATTGTGGGGGTCACGGCACAGAGGAGGACCAGGTCTGGACACAGACACGGGTTTATGAGGACTAAACCCAGTCTAATCCGAGTTTAACCCCAGTTTAACCCCAGTCTAAACCCAGTCTAACCCCAGTCTAAACCCAGTCTAAACCCAGTGCAAACCCAGTCTAACCCCAGTCTAACCCCAGACTAAACCCAGTCTAATCCCAGTCTAACCCCAGTCTAAACCCAGTCTAACCCCAGTCTAAACCCAGTCTATCCTCAGTCTATCCCCAGTCTATCCTCAGTCTAACCCCAGTCTAACCCCAGTCTAAACCCAGTCTAACCACAGTCTAAACCCAGTCTAACCCCAGTATAACCCCAGTCTAACCCCTGTCTAATCCATGTCTAAACCCAGTCTAACCCCAGTCTAAACCCAGTCTATCCCCAGTCTATTCTCAGTCTATCCCCAGTCTAACCCCAGTCTATCCCCAGTCTAACCCCACTCTAACCCCAGTCTAAACCCAGTCTAACCCCAGTCTAACCCCTGTCTAATCCCTGTCTAACCCCAGTCTAAACCCAGTCTAAACCCAGTCTAAACCCAGTCCAACCTGAGTCTAACCACAGTCTAACCCCAGTCTAAACCCAGTCTAACCCCAGTCTAACCCCAGTCTATCCTCAGTCTAACCCCAGTCTATCCTCAGTCTAACCCCAGTCTAACCCCAGTCTAAACCCAGTCTAACCACAGTCTAAACCCAGTCTAACCCCAGTCTAACCCCTGTCTAATCCATGTCTAAACCCAGTCTAACCCCAGTCTAAACCCAGTCTATCCCCAGTCTATCCTCAGTCTATCCCCAGTCTAACCCCAGTCTAACCCCACTCTAACCCCAGTCTAAACCCAGTCTAACCCCAGTCTAACCCCTGTCTAATCCCTGTCTAACCCCAGTCTAAACCCAGTCTAAACCCAGTCCAACCTGAGTCTAACCACAGTCTAACCCCAGTCTAAACCCAGTCTAACCCCAGTCTAACCCCAGTCTAACCCCAGTCTATCCCCAGTCTATCCCCAGTCTAACCCCAGTCTAACCCCACTCTAACCCCAGTCTAAACCCAGTCTAACCCCTGTCTAATCCCTGTCTAATCCCAGTCTAAACCCAGTCTAAACCCAGTCCAACCCGAGTCTAACCACAGTCTAACCCTAGTCTAAACCCAGTCCAACCGCAGTCTATACTCAGTCTAACCCTAGTCTAACCCCAATGTAACCCCTGTCTAACCCCTGTCTAAACTCAGTTTAAACCCAGTCTAAACCCAGTCTAACCCCAGTCTATACTCAGTCTAACCCCAGTCTAACCCCAGTTTAAACCAAGTCTAAACCTAGTCTAACCCCAGTGTATACTCAGTCTAACCCCAGTCTAACCCCAGTCTAAACCCAGTCTAAACCCAGTCTAACCCCAGTCTATACTCAGTCTAACCCCAGTCTAACCCCATTCTAACCCCTGTCTAAACCCAGTCTAAACCCAGTCCAAACCCAGTCTAACCCCTGTCTAACGCCTGTCTAACCCCTATCTAAACCCAGTCTAACCCCAGTGTATACTCAGTCTAACCCCAGTCTAACCCCAGTCTAACCCCAGTCTAACCCCAGTCTATACTCAGTCTTACCCCAGTCTTACCCCAGTCTTACCCCAGTCTTACCCCAGTCTAACCCCAGTCTAACCCCAGTCTAACCCCAGTCTAAACCCAGTGTAACCCCAGTCTAAACCCAGTCTAAACCCAGTCTAAACCCAGTCTAACGCCTGTCTAACGCCTGTCTAACCCCTATCTAAACCCAGTCTATCCCCAGTCTATCCCCAGTCTAAACCCAGTCTTACCCCAGTCTAACCCCAGTCTAACCCCTGTCTATACTCAATCTAACCCCAGTCTAACCCCAGTCTAACCCCAGTCTAAACCCAGGCTATCCCCAGTCTAACCCCAGGCTACACCCAGTCTAACCCCAGTCTATACTCAGTCTAACCCCTGTCTATACTCAGTCTAACCCCTGTCTAAAACCAGTCTAAACCCTTTCAAAACCCTTTCTAAACCCAGTCTAACCCCAGTCTAACCCCAGTCTAACCCCACTCTAACGCCAGTCTAAACCCAGTCTAACCCCAGTGTAACCCCAGTCTAACCCCAGTCTAACCCCAGTCTATACTCAGTCTAACCCCAGTCTAAACCCCAGTCTAACCCCAGTCTAACCCCAGTCTAAACCCAGTCTAACCCCAGTCTAACCCCAGTCTAACCCCAGTCTAAACCCCGTCTAAATCCAGTCTAACCCCACTCTATACTCAGTCTAACCCCAGTCTGACCCCAGTCTGACCCCAGTCTAACCCCTGTCTAAACCCAGTCTACCCCCTGTCTACCCCCTGTCTACCCCCTGTCTAACCCCTGTCTAAACCCAGTCTAAACCCAGTCTAAACCCAGTCTAAACCCAGTCTAACCCCAGACTAACCCCAGTCTAACACCAGTCTTACCCTAGTCTAAACCAAGTCTAAACCAAGTCTAACCCCAGTCTAACCCCAGTCTAACCCCAGTCTAACCCCAGTCTAACCCCAGTCTAAACCCAGTCTCACCCCAGTCTCTCCCCAGTCAATCCCCAGTCTCTCCCCAGTCTCTCCCCTGTCTATCCCCAGTCTAACCACAGTCTAAACCCAGTCTAACCCCAGTCTAACCTCAGTCTAACCCCAGTCTAACCCCAGTCTAATCCCTGTCTAATCCCTGTCTAAACCCAGTCTAACCCCAGTCCAACCCGTCTAACCCCAGTCTAAACCCAGTCTAAACTGAGTCTAACCCCAGTCTAAACCCAGTCTAACCCCAGTGTAAACCCAGCCTAAACCCAGTCTAACCCCAGTCTATACTCAGTCTAACCCGAATCTAACCCCAGTCTAAACCCAGTCTAAACCCAGTCTAACCCCAGTCTAACCCCAGTCTAAACCCAGTCTAAACCCAGTCTAAACCCAGTCTAAACCCAGTCTATACTCAGTCTAACCGCAGTCTAAACCCAGTCTAACCCCTGTTTAAACCCAGTCTAAATCAAGTCTAAACCCAGTTGAACCCCAGTCTAAACCCAGTCTAACCCCAGTCTAAACCCAGGCTATCCCCAGTCTAAACCCAGTCTATACTCAATCTAACCCCAGTCTAAGCCCAGTCTAACCCCAGGCTACACCCAGTCTAACCCCAGTCTATACTCAGTCTAACCGCAGTCTATACTCAGTCTAACCCCTGTCTAAAACCAGTCTAAACCCTTTCTAAACCCAGTCTAACCCCAGTCTAACCCCAGTCTAACCCCAGTCTAACCCCAGTCTAACCCCTGTCTAAACCCTTTCTAAACCCAGTCTAACCCCAGTCTAACCCCAGTCTAACCCCAGTCTAACCCCTGTCTAAACCCAGTTTAAACCCAGTCTAAATCCAGTCTAACCCCAGTCTAAACCCAGTCTAAACCCAGTCTAACCCCAGTCTATACTCAGTCTAACCGCAGTCTAACCCCAGTCTAACCCCAGTCTAACCCCAGTCTAACCCCAGTCTAACCCCAGTCTACACCCAGTCTACACCCAGTCTACACCCAGTCTAACCCCATTCTAACCCCAGTCTAACCCCAGTCTAAACCCAGTCTAAACCCAGTCTAAACCCAGTCTAAACCCAGTCTAAACCCAGTCCAACCCCAGTCTAAACCCAGTCCAACCCCAGTCTAACCCCAGTCTAACCCCAGTCTAAACCCAGTCTAACCCCACTCTAACGCCAGTCTAACCCCACTCTAACGCCAGTCTAAACCCAGTCTAAACCCAGTCTAACCCCAGTCTAACCCCAGTCTAACCCCAGTCTATACTCAGTCTAACCCCAGTCTAAACCCCAGTCTAACCCCAGTCTAACCCCAGTCTAACCCCAGTCTAACCCCAGTCTAAACCCAGTCTAACCCCAGTCTAAACCCCGTCTAAATCCAGTCTAACCCCACTCTATACTCAGTCTAACCCCAGTCTGACCCCAGTCTAAACCCATTCTAACCCCTGTCTAAACCCAGTCTACCCCCTGTCTACCCCCTGTCTAACCCCTGTCTAAACCTAGTCTAAACCCAGTCTAAACCCAGTCTAAACCCAGTCTAAACCCAGTCTAACCCCAGACTAACCCCAGACTAAACCCAGTCTAACACCAGTCTTACCCTAGTCTAAACTAAGTCTAACCCCAGTCTAACCCCAGTCTAACCCCAGTCTAAACCCATTCTAAACCCAGTCTCACCCCAGTCTATCCCCAGTCTATCCCCAGTCTATCCCCAGTCTATCCCCAGTCTAACCCCAGTCTAACTTCAGTCTAACCTCAGTCTAACCCCAGTCTAACCCCTGTCTAATCCCTGTCTAAACCCAGTCTAACCCCAGTCCAACCCGTCTAACCCCAGTCTAAACCCAGTCTAAACTGAGTCTAACCCCAGTCTAAACCCAGTCTAACCCCAGTGTAAACCCAGCCTAAACCCAATCTAACCCCAGTCTATACTCAGTCTAACCCGAGTCTAACCCCAGTCTAAACCCAGTCTAAACCCAGTCTAACCCCAGTCTAACCCCAGTCTAAACCCAGTCTAAACCCACTCTAAACCCAGTCTAAACCCAGTCTATACTCAGTCTAACCGCAGTCTAAACCCAAACTAACCCCTGTTTAAACCCAGTCTAAATCAAGTCTAAACCCAGTTGAACCCCAGTCTAAACCCAGTCTAACCCCAGTCTAAACCCAGGCTATCCCCAGTCTAAACCCAGTCTATACTCAATCTAACCCCAGTCTAAGCCCAGTCTAACCCCAGGCTACACCCAGTCTAACCCCAGTCTATACTCAGTCTAACCGCAGTCTATACTCAGTCTAACCCCTGTCTAAAACCAGTCTAAACCCTTTCTAAACCCAGTCTAACCCCAGTCTAACCCCAGTCTAACCCCAGTCTAACCCCAGTCTAACCCCTGTCTAAACCCTTTCTAAACCCAGTCTAACCCCAGTCTAACCCCAGTCTAACCCCAGTCTAACCCCTGTCTAAACCCAGTTTAAACCCAGTCTAAATCCAGTCTAACCCCAGTCTAAACCCAGTCTAAACCCAGTCTAACCCAAGTCTATACTCAGTCTAACCGCAGTCTAACCCCAGTCTAACCCCAGTCTAACCCCAGTCTAACCCCAGTCTAAACCCAGTCTAAACCCAGTCTAAACCCAGTCTAAACCCAGTCTAAACCCAGTCTAACCCCAGTCTAACCCCAGTCTAACCCCAGTCTAAACCCAGTCTAAGCCCACTCTAACGCCAGTCTAACCCCACTCTAACGCCAGTCTAAACCCAGTCTAAACCCAGTCTAACCCCAGTCTAACCCCAGTCTAACCCCCAGTCTAACCCCAGTCTAACCCCAGTCTAACCCCAGTCTAACCCCAGTCTAAACCCAGTCGAACCCCAGTCTAAACCCCGTCTAAATCCAGTCTAACCCCACTCTATACTCAGTCTAACCCCAGTCTGACCCCAGTCTAAACCCATTCTAACCCCTGTCTAAACCCAGTCTACCCCCTGTCTAACCCCTGTCTAACCCCTGTCTAAACCTAGTCTAAACCCAGTCTAAACCCAGTCTAAACCCAGTCTAAACCCAGTCTAACCCCAGACTAACCCCAGACTAAACCCAGTCTAAACCCAGTCTCACCCCAGTCTATCCCCAGTCTATCCCCAGTCTATCCCCAGTCTATCCCCAGTCTAACCCCAGTCTAACTTCAGTCTAACCTCAGTCTAACCCCAGTCTAACCCCTGTCTAATCCCTATCTAAACCCAGTCTAACCCCAGTCCAACCCGTCTAACCCCAGTCTAAACCCAGTCTAAACTGAGTCTAACCCCAGTCTAAACCCAGTCTAACCCCAGTGTAAACCCAGCCTAAACCCAGTCTAACCCCAGTCTATACTCAGTCTAACCCGAGTCTAACCCCAGTCTAACCCCAGTCTAAACCCAGTCTAACCCCAGTCTAAACCCCGTCTAAATCCAGTCTAACCCCACTCTATACTCAGTCTAACCCCAGTCTGACCCCAGTCTAAACCCATTCTAACCCCTGTCTAAACCCAGTCTACCCCCTGTCTACCCCCTGTCTAACCCCTGTCTAAACCCAGTCTAACCCCAGTCTAAACCCAGTCTAAACCCAGTCTAACCCCAGTCTAAACCCAGTCTAACCCCAGACTAAACCCAGTCTAACCCCAGTTTTACCCTAGTCTAAACCAAGTCTAACCCCAGTCTAAACCCAGTCTAATCCCAGTCTAACCCCAGTCTAAACCCAGTCTAACCCCAGTCTATCCCCAGTCTATCCCCAGTTTATCCCCAGTCTATCCCCAGTCTAACCCCAGTCTAACCCCAGTCTAACCCCAGTCTAAACCCAGTCTATCCCCAGTCTAAACCCAGTCTAACCCCAGTCTAAACCCAGTCTATACTCAGTCTAACCCCAGTCTAAACCCAGTCTAAACTGAGTCTAACCCCAGTCTAAACCCAGTCTAACCCCAGTGTAAACCCAGCCTAAACCCAGTCTAACCCCAGTCTATACTCAGTCTAACCCGAGTCTAACCCCAGTCTAAACCCAGTCTAAACCCAGTCTAAACCCAGTCTAAACTCAGTCTAACCCCAGTCTAACCCCAGTCTAACCCCAGTCTAACCCCAGTCTAAACCCAGTCTAACCCCAGTCTAAACCCAGTCTAAACCCAGTCTAAACCCAGTCTATACTCAATCTAACCCCAGTCTAACCCCATTCTATACTCAGTCTTACCCCAGTCTAACCCCTGTCTAACCCCTGTCTAAACCCAGTCTATCCCCAGTCTAAACCCAGTCTAACCCCAGTCTAAACCCAGTCTATACTCAGTGTAATCCCTGTCTAAACCCAGTCTAAACCCAGTCTAAACCCAGTCTTACCCCAGTCTAACCCCAGTCTAACCCCAGTCTCACCCCAGTCTAAACCCAGTCTAACCCCTGTTTAAACCCAGTCTAAACCCAGTCTAAACTGAGTCTAACCCCAGTCTAAACTGAGTCTAACCCCAGTCTAAACCCAGTCTATACTCAATCTAACCCCAGTCTAAGCCAAGTCTAACCCCAGGCTACACCCAGTCTAACCCCAGTCTATACTCAGTCTAACCGCAGTCTATACTCAGTCTAACCCCTGTCTAAAACCAGTCTAAACCCTTTCTAAACCCTTTCTAAACCCTTTCTAAACCCAGTCTAACCCCAGTCTAACCCCAGTCTAACCCCAGTCTAACCCCTGTCTAAACCCAGTCTAAACCCAGTCTAAACCCAGTCTAAACCCAGTGTAAACCCAGCCTAAACCCAGTCTAACCCCAGTCTATACACAGTCTAACCCCAGTCTAACCCCAGTCTAACCCCAGTCTAAACCCAGTCTAAACCCAGTCTAAACCCAGTCTAACTCCAGTCTAAACCCAGTCTAACCCCAGTCTAAACCCAGTCTAACCCCAGTCTAAACCCAGTCTAAACCCAGTCTAACCCCAGTCTAAACCCAGTCTAACCCCAGACTAAACCCAGTCTAACCCCAGTTTTACCCTAGTCTAAACCAAGTCTAACCCCAGTCTAACCCCAGTCTAAACCCAGTCTAAACCCAGTCTAACCCCAGTCTATACTCAGTCTAACCCCAGTCTAACCCCATTCTAACCCCTGTCTAACCACAGTCTAAACCCAGACAAAGTACAGGCTAACCGCAGGCTAACCCCAGTCTATCCCCAGTCTAAACCCAGTCTAACCCCAGTCTAAACCCAGTCTATACTCAGTCTAACCCCAGTCTAAACCCAGTCTAAACACAGTCTAACCCCAGTCTAAACCCAGTCTAACCCCAGTGTAAACCCAGCCTAAACCCAGTCTAACCCCAGTCTATACTCAGTCTAACCCGAGTCTAACCCCAGTCTAAACCCAGTCTAAACCCAGTCTAAACCCAGTCTAAACCCAGTCTAACCCCAGTCTAACCCCAGTCTAACCCCAGTCTAACCCCAGTCTAACCCCAGTCTAAACCCAGTCTAACCCCAGTCTAAACCCAGTCTAAACCCAGTCTAAACCCAGTCTATACTCAATCTAACCCCAGTCTAACCCCAGTCTATACTCAGTCTTACCCCAGTCTAACCCCTGTCTAACCCCTGTCTAAACCCAGTCTATCCCCAGTCTAAACCCAGTCTAACCCCAGTCTAAACCCAGTCTATACTCAGTCTAACCCCAGTCTAAACCCAGTCTAAACCCAGTCTAAACCCAGTCTAAACCCAGTCTAACCCCAGTCTAACCCCAGTCTAACCCCAGTCTAACCCCAGTCTAACCCCAGTCTCACCCCAGTCTAAACCCAGTCTAACCCCTGTTTAAACCCAGTCTAAACCCAGTCTAAACCCAGTCTAAACTGAGTCTAACCCCAGTCTAAACTGAGTCTAACCCCAGTCTAAACCCAGTCTATACTCAATCTAACCCCAGTCTAAGCCAAGTCTAACCCCAGGCTACACCCAGTCTAACCCCAGTCTATACTCAGTCTAACCGCAGTCTATACTCAGTCTAACCCCTGTCTAAAACCAGTCTAAACCCTTTCTAAACCCTTTCTAAACCCTTTCTAAACCCAGTCTAACCCCAGTCTAACCCCAGTCTAACCCCTGTCTAAACCCAGTCTAAACCCAGTCTAAACCCAGTCTAAACCCAGTGTAAACACAGCCTAAACCCAGTCTAACCCCAGTCTATACACAGTCTAACCCGAGTCTAACCCCAGTCTAACCCCAGTCTAAACCCAGTCTAACCCCAGTCTAAACCCCGTCTAAATCCAGTCTAACCCCACTCTATACTCAGTCTAACCCCAGTCTGACCCCAGTCTAAACCCATTCTAACCCCTGTCTAAACCCAGTCTACCCCCTGTCTACCCCCTGTCTAACCCCTGTCTAAACCTAGTCTAAACCCAGTCTAAACCCAGTCTAAACCCAGTCTAAACCCAGTCTAACCCCAGACTAACCCCAGACTAAACCCAGTCTAACACCAGTCTTACCCTAGTCTAAACTAAGTCTAACCCCAGTCTAACCCCAGTCTAAACCCAGTCTAAACCCAGTCTCACCCCAGTCTATCCCCAGTCTATCCCCAGTCTATCCCCAGTTTATCCCCAGTCTATCCCCAGTCTAACCCCAGTCTAACTTCAGTCTAACCTCAGTCTAACCCCAGTCTAACCCCTGTCTAATCCCTGTCTAAACCCAGTCTAACCCCAGTCCAACCCGTCTAACCCCAGTCTAAACCCAGTCTAAACTGAGTCTAACCCCAGTCTAAACCCAGTCTAACCCCAGTGTAAACCCAGCCTAAACCCAGTCTAACCCCAGTCTATACTCAGTCTAACCCGAGTCTAACCCCAGTCTAAACCCAGTCTAAACCCAGTCTAAACCCAGTCTAAACCCAGTCTAAACTCAGTCTAACCCCAGTCTAACCCCAGTCTAACCCCAGTCTAACCCCAGTCTAAACCCAGTCTAACCATAGTCTAAACCCAGTCTAAACCCAGTCTAAACCCAGTCTATACTCAATCTAACCCCAGTCTAACCCCATTCTATACTCAGTCTTACCGCAGTCTAACCCCTGTCTAACCCCTGTCTAAACCCAGTCTATCCCCAGTCTAAACCCAGTCTAACCCCAGTCTAAACCCAGTCTATACTCAGTCTAATCCCTGTCTAAAACCAGTCTAAACCCAGTCTTAACCCAGTCTAAACCCAGTCTAACCCCAGTCTAACCCCAGTCTAACCCCAGTCTCACCCCAGTCTAAACCCAGTCTAACCCCTGTTTAAACCCAGTCTAAACCCAGTCTAAACCCAGTCTAAACTGAGTCTAACCCCAGTCTAAACTGAGTCTAACCCCAGTCTAAACCCAGTCTATACTCAATCTAACCCCAGTCTAAGCCCAGTCTAACCCCAGGCTACACCCAGTCTAACCCCAGTCTATACTCAGTCTAACCGCAGTCTATACTCAGTCTAACCCCTGTCTAAAACCAGTCTAAACCCTTTCTAAACCCTTTCTAAACCCTTTCTAAACCCAGTCTAACCACAGTCTAACCCCAGTCTAACCCCTGTCTAAACCCAGTCTAAACCCAGCCTAAACCCAGTCTAACCCCAGTCTATACTCAGTCTAACCCGAGTCTAACCCCAGTCTAAACCCAGTCTAAACCCAGTCTAAACCCAGTCTAACCCCAGTCTAACCCCAGTCTAATCCCAGTCTAACCCCAGTCTAACCCCAGTTTAAACCCAGTTTAAACCCAGTTTAAACCTAGTCTAAACCCCGTCTAAACCCCGTCTAAACCCCGTCTAAACCCAGTCTAAACCCAGTCTAACCCCAGTCTAACCCCAGTCTATACTCAGTCTAACCCCAGTCTAACCCCAGTCTAACCCCAGTCTAACCCCAGTCTAACCCCAGTCTACACCCAGTCTACACCCAGTCTAACCCCAGTTTAACCCCAGTCTAAACCCAGTCTAAACCCAGTCTAACCCCACTCTAACCCCACTCTAATCCCAGTGTAACCCCAGTGTAACCCCAGTCTAACCCCAGTCTATACTCAGTCTAACCCCAGTCTAAACCCCAGTCTAACCCCAGTCTAACCCCAGTCTAACCCCAGTCTAACCCCAGTCTAACCCCAGTCTAAACCCCGTCTAAATCCAGTCTAACCCCACTCTATACTCAGTCTAACCCCAGTCTGACCCCAGTCTAACCCCATTCTAACCCCTGTCTAAACCCAGTCTACCCCCTGTCTAAACCCAGTCTACCCCCTGTCTACCCCCTGTCTACCCCCTGTCTAACCCCTGTCTAACCCCTGTCTAAACCCAGTCTAAACCCAGTCTAAACCCAGTCTAAACCCAGTCTAACCCCAGACTAACCCCAGTCTAACACCAGTCTTACCCTAGTCTAACCCCAGTCTAACCCCAGTCTAACCCCAGTCTAACCCCAGTCTAACCCCAGTCTAAACCCAGTCTCACCCCAGTCTCTCCCCAGTCTCTCCCCAGTCTATCCCCAGTCTATCCCCAGTCTAAACACAGTCTAAACCCAGTCTAACCTCAGTCTAACCTCAGTCTAACCCCAGTCTAACCTCAGTCTAACCCCAGTCTAACCCCTGTCTAATCCCTGTCTAAACCCAGTCTAACCCCAGTCCAACCCGTCTAACCCCAGTCTAAACCCAGTCTAACCCCAGTCTAAACCCAGTCTAACCCCAGTGTAAACCCAGCCTAAACCCAGTCTAACCCCAGTCTATACTCAGTCTAACCCGAGTCGAACCCCAGTCTAAACCCAGTCTAAACCCAGTCTAAACCCAGTCTAACCCCAGTCTAAACCCAGTCTAAACCCAGTCTAAACCCAGTCTAAACCCAGTCTAAACCCAGTCTAACCCCAGTCTATACTCAGTCTAACCGCAGTCTAAACCCAGTCTAACCCCTGTTTAAACCCAGTCTAAATCAAGTCTAAACCCAGTTGAACCCCAGTCTAAACCCAGTCTAACCCCAGTCTAAACCCAGGCTATCCCCAGTCTAAACCCAGTCTATACTCAATCTAACCCCAGTCTAAGCCCAGTCTAACCCCAGGCTACACCCAGTCTAACCCCAGTCTATACTCAGTCTAACCGCAGTCTATACTCAGTCTAACCCCTGTCTAAAACCAGTCTAAACCCTTTCTAAACCCAGTCTAACCCCAGTCTAACCCCAGTCTAACCCCAGTCTAACCCCAGTCTAACCCCTGTCTAACCCCTGTCTAAACCCTTTCTAAACCCAGTCTAACCCCAGTCTAACCCCAGTCTAACCCCTGTCTAAACCCAGTTTAAACCCAGTCTAAACCCAGTCTAACCCCAGTCTAACCCCAGTCTAAACCCAGTCTAAACCCAGTCTATACTCAGTCTAACCCCAGTCTAACCCCAGTCTAACCCCAGTCTAACCCCAGTCTAACCCCAGTCTAACCCCAGTCTAACCCCAGTCTACACCCAGTCTACACCCAGTCTAAACCCAGTCTAAACCCAGTCTAACCCCAGTCTAACCCCAGTCTAACCCCAGTCTAACCCCACTCTAACGCCAGTCTATCCCCAGTCTATTCTCAGTCTAACCCCAGTCTAAACCCAGTCTAACCCCAGTGTAAACCCAGCCTAAACCCAGTCTAACCCCAGTCTTTACTCAGTCTAACCCCAGTCTAACCCCAGTCTAACCCCAGTCTAACCCCAGTCTCACCCCAGTCTAAACCCAGTCTAACCCCTGTTTAAACCCAGTCTAAATCAAGTCTAAACCCAGTTGAACCCCAGTCTAAACCCAGTCTAACCCCAGTCTAAACCCAGGCTATCCCCAGTCTAAACCCAGTCTATACTCAATCTAACCCCAGTCTAACCCCAATCTAACCCCAGTCTAAACCCCGTCTAAATCCAGTCTAACCCCACTCTATACTCAGTCTAACCCCAGTCTGACCCCAGTCTAACCCCATTGTAACCTCTGTCTAAACCCAGTCTACCCCCTGTCTACCCCCTGTCTACCCCCTGTCTACCCCCTGTCTAACCCCTGTCTAAACCCAGTCTAAACCCAGTCTAAACCCAGTCTAAACCCAGTCTACACTCAGTCTAACCCCAAACTAACCCCAGTCTAACACCAGTCTTACCCTAGTCTAAACCAAGTCTAACCCCAGTCTAACCCCAGTCTAACCCCAGTCTAACCCCAGTCTCACCCCAGTCTCACCCCAGTCTCTCCCCAGTCTCTCCCCAGTCTCTCCCCAGTCTATCTCCAGTCTATCCCCAGTCTATCCCCAGTCTAAACCCAGTCTAACCCCAGTCTAGCCCCAGTCTAACCTCAGTCTAACCTCAGTCTAACCCCAGTCTAACCCCTGTCTAATCCCTGTCTAAACCCAGTCTAACCCCAGTCCAACCCGTCTAACCCCAGTCTAAACCCAGTCTAAACCCAGTCTAACCCCAGTCTAAACCCAGTCTAACCCCAGTGTAAACCCAGCCTAAACCCAGTCTAACCCCAGTCTATACTCAGTCTAACCCGAGTCTAACCCCAGTCTAAACCCAGTCTAACCCCAGTCTAAACCCAGTCTAAACCCAGTCTAAACCCAGTCTAACCCCAGTCTAACCCCAGTCTAACCCCAGTCTACACCCAGTCTACACCCAGTCTAACCCCAGTCTAACCCCAGTCTAATCCCTGTCTAAACCCAGTCTAAACCCAGTTTAAACCCAGTCTAACCCCACTCTAATCCCACTCTAAACCCAGTGTAACCCCAGTGTAACCCCATTCTAACCCCAGTCTATACTCAGTCTAACCCCAGTCTAACCCCAGTCTAACCCCAGTCTAACCCCAGTCTAACCCCAGTCTAACCCCAGTCTAACCCCAGTCTAAACCCCGTCTAAATCCAGTCTAACCCCACTCTATACTCAGTCTAACCCCAGTCTGACCCCAGTCTAACCCCATTCTAACCCCTGTCTAAACCCAGTCTACCCCCTGTCTAAACCCAGTCTACCCCCAGTCTAACCCCAGTCTAACCCCTGTCTAACCCCAGTCTAAACCCAGTCTAAACCCAGTCTAAACCCAGTCTAACCCCAGACTAACCCCAGTCTAACACCAGTCTTACCCTAGTCTAACCCCAGTCTAACCCCAGTCTAACCCCAGTCCAACCCCAGTCTAAACCCAGTCTCACCCCAGTCTCTCCCCAGTCTCTCCCCAGTCTCTCCCCAGTCTATCGCCAGTCTATCCCCAGTCTAACCACAGTCTAAACCCAGTCTAACCTCAGTCTAACCTCAGTCTAACCCCAGTCTAACCCCTGTCTAATCCCTGTCTAAACCCAGTCTAACCCCAGTCCAACCCGTCTAACCCCAGTCTAAACCCAGTCTAACCCCAGTCTAAACCCAGTCTAACCCCAGTGTAAACCCAGCCTAAACCCAGTCTAACCCCAGTCTATACTCAGTCTAACCCGAGTCTAACCCCAGTCTAAACCCAGTCTAAACCCAGTCTAACCCCAGTCTAAACCCAGTCTAAACCCAGTCTAAACCCAGTCTAACCCCAGTCTATACTCAGTCTAACCGCAGTCTAAACCCAGTCTAACCCCTGTTTAAGCCCAGTCTAAATCAAGTCTAAACCCAGTTGAACCCCAGTCTAAACCCAGTCTAACCCCAGTCTAAATCCAGGCTATCCCCAGTCTAAACCCAATCTATACTCAGTCTAACCGCAGTCTATACTCAGTCTAACCCCTGTCTAAAACCAGTCTAAACCCTTTCTAAACCCAGTCTAACCCCAGTCTAACCCCAGTCTAACCCCAGTCTAACCCCAGTCTAACCCCAGTCTAACCCCAGTCTAACCCCTGTCTAACCCCTGTCTAAACGCTTTCTAAACCCAGTCTAACCCCAGTCTAACCCCAGTCTAACCCCTGTCTAAACCCAGTCTAAACCCAGTCTAAACCCAGTCTACCCCCTGTCTACCCCCTGTCTAACCCCTGTCTAACCCCTGTCTAACCCCTGTCTAAACCCAGTCTAAACCCAGTCTAACCCCAGACTAACCCCAGTCTAACACCAGTCTTACCCTAGTCTAACCCCAGTCTAACCCCAGTCTAACCCCAGTCTAACCCCAGTCTAAACCCAGTCTAACCCCAGTCTAACCCCAGTCTAACCCCAGTCTAACCCCAGTCTAAACCCCGTCTAAATCCAGTCTAACCCCACTCTATACTCAGTCTAACCCCAGTCTGACCCCAGTCTAACCCCATTCTAACCCCTGTCTAAACCCAGTCTACCCCCTGTCTAAACCCAGTCTACCCCCTGTCTACCCCCTGTCTAACCCCTGTCTAACCCCTGTCTAAACCCAGTCTAAACCCAGTCTAAACCCAGTCTAACCCCAGTCTAACCCCAGTCTAACCCCAGTATACACCCAATCTACACCCAGTCTAACCCCAGTCTAACCCCAGTCTAACCCCAGTCTAAACCCAGTCTAAACCCAGTCTAACCCCACTCTAACCCCACTCTAAACCCAGTGTAACCCCAGTGTAACCCCAGTCTAACCCCAGTCTATACTCAGTCTAACCCCAGTCTAAACCCCAGTCTAACCCCAGTCTAACCCCAGTCTAACCCCAGTCTAACCCCAGTCTAACCCCAGTCTAAACCCCGTCTAAATCCAGTCTAACCCCACTCTATACTCAGTCTAACCCCAGTCTGACCCCAGTCTAACCCCATTCTAACCCCTGTCTAAACCCAGTCTACCCCCTGTCTAAACCCAGTCTACCCCCTGTCTACCCCCTGTCTAACCCCTGTCTAACCCCTGTCTAACCCCTGTCTAAACCCAGTCTAAACCCAGTCTAACCCCAGACTAACCCCAGTCTAACACCAGTCTTACCCTAGTCTAACCCCAGTCTAACCCCAGTCTAACCCCAGTCCAACCCCAGTCTAAACCCAGTCTCACCCCAGTCTCTCCCCAGTCTCTTTCCAGTCTCTCCCCAGTCTATCGCCAGTCTATCCCCAGTCTAACCACAGTCTAAACCCAGTCTAACCTCAGTCTAACCTCAGTCTAACCCCAGTCTAACCCCTGTCTAATCCCTGTCTAAACCCAGTCTAACCCCAGTCCAACCCGTCTAACCCCAGTCTAAACCCAGTCTAACCCCAGTCTAAACCCAGTCTAACCCCAGTGTAAACCCAGCCTAAACCCAGTCTAACCCCAGTCTATACTCAGTCTATACTCAGTCTAACCCGAGTCTAACCCCAGTCTAAACCCAGTCTAAACCCAGTCTAACCCCAGTCTAAACCCAGTCTAAACCCAGTCTAAACCCAGTCTAACCCCAGTCTATACTCAGTCTAACCGCAGTCTAAACCCAGTCTAACCCCTGTTTAAGCCCAGTCTAAATCAAGTCTAAACCCAGTTGAACCCCAGTCTAAACCCAGTCTAACCCCAGTCTAAATCCAGGCTATCCCCAGTCTAAACCCAGTCTATACTCAGTCTAACCGCAGTCTATACTCAGTCTAACCCCTGTCTAAAACCAGTCTAAACCCTTTCTAAACCCAGTCTAACCCCAGTCTAACCCCAGTCTAACCCCAGTCTAACCCCAGTCTAACCCCAGTCTAACCCCTGTCTAACCCCTGTCTAAACGCTTTCTAAACCCAGTCTAACCCCAGTCTAACCCCAGTCTAACCCCTGTCTAAACCCAGTCTAAACCCAGTCTAAACCCAGTCTATACTCAGTCTAACCGCAGTCTAACCCCAGTCTAACCCCAGTCTAACCCCAGTCTAACCCCAGTCTAACCCCAGTCTACACCCAGTCTACACCCAGTCTACACCCAGTCTACACCCAGTCTAAACCCAGTCTAAACCCAGTCTAACTCCAGTCTAACCCCAGTCTAACCCCAGTCTAACGCCAGTCTAACCCCAGTCTATACTCAGTCTAACCCCAGTGTAAACCCAGCCTAAACCCAGTCTAACCCCAGTCCTTACTCAGTCTAACCCCAGTCTAACCCCAGTCTAACCCCAGTCTCACCCCAGTCTAAACCCAGTCTAACCCCTGTTTAAACCCAGTCTAAATCAAGTCTAAACCCAGTTGAACCCCAGTTTAAACCCAGTCTAACCCCAGTCTAAACCCAGGCTATCCCCAGTATAAACCCTTTCTATACTCAATCTAACCCCAGTCTAAGCCCAGTCTAACCCCAGGCTACACCCAGTCTAACCCCAGTCTATACTCAGTCTAACCGCAGTCTATACTCAGTCTAACCCCTGTCTAAAACCAGTCTAAACCCTTTCTAAACCCTTTCTAAACCCTTTCTAAACCCAGTCTAACCCCAGTCTAACCCCAGTCTAACCCCAGTCTAACCCCTGTCTAAACCCAGTCTAACCCCAGTCCAACCCGTCTAACCCCAGTCTAAACCCAGTCTAACCCCAGTCTAACCCCAGTCTAACCCCAGTCTAACCCCTGTCTAAACCCAGTTTAAACCCAGTTTAAACCCAGTCTAAACCCCGTCTAAACCCACTCTAAACCCAGTCTAACCCCAGTCTAACCCCAGTCTAACCCCAGTCTAACCCCAGTCTATACTCAGTCTATACTCAGTCTAACCCCAGTCTAACCCCAGTCTAACCCCAGTCTAACCCCAGTCTCACCCCAGTCTCTCCCCAGTCTCTCCCCAGTCTATCCCCAGTCTATCCCCAGTCTATCCCCAGTCTAAACCCAGTCTAACACCAGTCTATCCCCAGTCTAACCTCAGTCTAACCTCAGTCTAACCCCAGTCTAACCCCTGTCTAATCCCTGTCTAAACCCAGTCTAACCCCAGTCCAACCCGTCTAACCCCAGTCTAAACCCAGTCTAAACCCAGTCTAACCCCAGTGTAAACCCACCCTAAACCCAGTCTAACCCCAGTCTATACTCAGTCTAACCCGAGTCTAACCCCAGTCTAAACCCAGTCTAACCCCAGTCTAAACCCAGTCTAAACCCAGTCTAAACCCAGTCTAACCCCAGTCTAACCCCAGTCTAACCCCAGTCTACACCCAGTCTACACCCAGTCTAACCCCAGTCTAACCCCAGTCTAACCCCAGTCTAAACCCAGTCTAAACCCAGTCTAACCCCACTCTAACCCCACTCTAAACCCAGTGTAACCCCAGTCTAACCCCAGTCTAACCCCATTCTATACTCAGTCTAACCCCAGTCTAAACCCCAGTCTAACCCCAGTCTAACCCCAGTCTAACCCCAGTCTAACCCCAGTCTAACCCCAGTCTAAACCCCGTCTAAATCCAGTCTAACCCCACTCTATACTCAGTCTAACCCCAGTCTGACCCCAGTCTAACCCCATTCTAACCCCTGTCTAAACCCAGTCTACCCCCTGTCTAAACCCAGTCTACCCCCTGTCTACCCCCTGTCTACCCCCTGTCTAACCCCTGTCTAACCCCTGTCTAAACCCAGTCTAAACCCAGTCTAAACCCAGTCTAAACCCAGTCTAACCCCAGACTAACCCCAGTCTAACACCAGTCTTACCCTAGTCTAACCCCAGTCTAACCCCAGTCTAACCCCAGTCTAACCCCAGTCTAACCCCAGTCTAATCCCAGTCTCACCCCAGTCTCTCCCCAGTCTCTCCCCAGTCTCTCCCCAGTCTATCCCCAGTCTATCCCCAGTCTAACCACAGTCTAAACCCAGTCTAACCTCAGTCTAACCTCAGTCTAACCCCAGTCTAACCCCTGTCTAATCCCTGTCTAAACCCAGTCTAACCCCAGTCCAACCCGTCTAACCCCAGTCTAAACCCAGTCTAACCCCAGTCTAAACCCAGTCTAACCCCAGTGTAAACCCAGCCTAAACCCAGTCTAAACCCAGTCTATACTCAGTCTAACCCGAGTCTAACCCCAGTCTAAACCCAGTCTAAACCCAGTCTAAACCCAGTCTAACCCCAGTCTAAACCCAGTCTAAACCCAGTCTAAATTCAGTCTAAACCCAGTCTATACTCAGTCTAACCGCCGTCTAAACCCAGTCTAACCCCTGTTTAAGCCCAGTCTAAATCAAATCGAAAACCCAGTTGAACCCCAGTCTAAACCCAGTCTAACCCCAGTCTAAACCCAGGCTATCCCCAGTCTAAACCCAGTCTATACTCAATCTAACCCCAGTCTAAACCCAGTCTAACCCCAGGCTACACCCAGTCTAACCCCAGTCTATACTCAGTCTAACCGCAGTCTATACTCAGTCTAACCCCTGTCTAAAACCAGTCTAAACCCTTTCTAAACCCAGTCTAAACCCAGTCTAACCCCAGTCTAACCCCAGTCTAACCCCAGTCTAACCCCTGTCTAACCCCTGTCTAAACCCTTTCTAAACCCAGTCTAACCCCAGTCTAACCCCAGTCTAACCCCTTTCTAAACCCAGTCTAAACCCAGTCTAAACCCAGTCTATACTCAGTCTAACCGCAGTCTAACCCCAGTCTAACCCCAGTCTAACCCCAGTCTAACCCCAGTCTAACCCCAGTCTAACCCCAGCCTACACCCAGTCTACACCCAGTCTACACCCAGTCTAAACCCAGTCTAAACCCAGTCTAACCCCAGTCTAACCCCAGTCTAACCCCAGTCTAACGCCAGTCTAACCCCAGTCTATACTCAGTCTAACCCCAGTCTAAACCCAGTCTAACCCCAGTGTAAACCCAGCCTAAACCCAGTCTAACCCCAGTCTAACCCCAGTCTAACCCCAGTCTAACGCCAGTCTAACCCCAGTCTATACTCAGTCTAACCCCAGTCTAAACCCAGTCTAACCCCAGTGTAAACCCAGCCTAAACCCAGTCTAACCCCAGTCTTTACTCAGTCTAACCCCAGTCTAACCCCAGTCTCACCCCAGTCTAAACCCAGTCTAACCCCTGTTTAAACCCAGTCTAAATCAATTCTAAACCCAGTTGAACCCCAGTCTAAACCCAGTCTAACCCCAGTCTAAACCCAGGCTATCCCCAGTCTAAACCCAGTCTATACTCAATCTAACCCCAGTCTAAGCCCAGTCTAACCCCAGGCTACACCCAGTCTAACCCCAGTCTATACTCAGTCTAACCGCAGTCTATACTCAGTCTAACCCCTGTCTAAAACCAGTCTAAACCCTTTCTAAACCCTTTCTAAACCCTTTCTAAACCCAGTCTAACCCCAGTCTAACCCCAGTCTAACCCCAGTCTAAACCCAGTCTAAACCCAGTCTAAACCCAGTCTAAACCCTTTCTAAACCCAGTCTAACCCCAGTCTAACCCCAGTCTAACCCCAGTCTAACCCCAGTCTAACCCCTGTCTAAACCCAGTTTAAACCCAGTTTAAACCCAGTCTAAACCCCGTCTAAACCCACTCTAAACCCAGTCTAACCCCAGTCTAACCCCAGTCTAACCCCAGTCTATACTCAGTCTATACTCAGTCTAACCCCAGTCTAACCCCAGTCTAACCCCAGTCTAACCCCAGTCTAACCCCAGTCTCACCCCAGTCTAAACCCAGTCTAAACCCCATCTAAACCCACTCTAAACCCAGTCTAACCCCAGTCTAACCCCAGTCTAACCCCAGTCTAACCCCAGTCTAAACCCAGGCTATCCCCAGTCTAAACCCAGTCTATACTCAATCTAACCCCAGTCTAAACCCAGTCTAACCCCAGTCTAAACCCCAGTCTAACCCCAGTCTAACCCCAGTCTAACCCCAGTCTAACCCCAGTCTAACCCCAGTCTAAACCCCGTCTAAATCCAGTCTAAACCCAGTCTAACTCTATACTCAGTCTAACCCCAGTCTGACCCCAGTCTAACCCCATTCTAACCCCTGTCTAAACCCAGTCTAACCCCGGTCTAAACCCAGTGTCACCCCAGTCTACCCCCTGTCTAACCCGTGTATACCCCCTGTCTAACCCCTGTCTAAACCCAGTCTAAACCCAGTCTAACCCCAGACTAACCCCAGTCTAACACCAGTCTTACCCTAGTCTAACCCCAGTCTAACCCCAGTCTAACCCCAGTCTAACCCCAGTCTAAACCCAGTCTCACCCCAGTCTCTCCCCAGTCTCTCCCCAGTCTCTCCCCAGTCTATCCCCAGTCTATCCCCAGTCTAACCACAGTCTAAACCCAGTCTAACCTCAGTCTAACCTCAGTCTAACCCCAGTCTAACCCCTGTCTAATCCCTGTCTAAACCCAGTCTAACCCCAGTCCAACCCGTCTAACCCCAGTCTAAACCCAGTCTAACCCCAGTCTAAACCCAGTCTAACCCCAGTGTAAACCCAGCCTAAACCCAGTCTAACCCCAGTCTATACTCAGTCTAACCCGAGTCTAACCCTAGTCTAAACCCAGTCTAAACCCAGTCTAAACCCAGTCTAACCCCAGTCTAAACCCAGTCTAAACCCAGTCTAAACCCAGTCTAAACCCAGTCTAACCCCAGTCTATACTCAGTCTAACCGCAGTCTAAACCCAGTCTAACCCCTGTTTAAGCCCAGTCTAAATCAAGTCTAAACCCAGTTGAACCCCAGTCTAAACCCAGTCTAACCCCAGTCTAAATCCAGGCTATCCCCAGTCTAAACCCAGTCTATACTCAGTCTAACCGCAGTCTATACTCAGTCTAACCCCTGTCTAAAACCAGTCTAAACCCTTTCTAAACCCAGTCTAACCCCAGTCTAACCCCAGTCTAACCCCAGTCTAACCCCAGTCTAACCCCAGTCTAACCCCTGTCTAACCCCTTTCTAAACCATTTCTAAACCCAGTGTAACCCCTGTCTAACCCCTGTCTAAACCCAGTCTAAACCCAGTCTAAACCCAGTCTAACCCCAGTCAAACCCCAGTCAAACCCCTGTCTAACCCCTGTCTAACCCCTGTCTAACCCCTGTCTAACCCCAGTCTAACCCCAGTCTAACCCCAGTCTAACCCCAGTCTAAACCCAGTCTAACCCCAGTCTAAACCCAGTCTAACCCCAGTCTAACCCCAGTCTAACCCCAGTCTAACCCCAGTCTAACCCCAGTCTAACCCCAGTCTATACTCAGTCTAACCCCAGTCTAACCCCAGTCTAACCCCAGTCTAACCCCAGTCTAAACCCCGGTCTAACCCCAGTCTAAACCCCAGTCTAACCCCAGTCTAAACCCCAGTCTAAACCCCGGTCTAACCCCAGTCTAACCCCAGTCTAACCCCAGTCTAAACCCCAGTCTAAACCCCGGTCTAACCCCAGTCTAACCCCAGTCTAAACCCCGGTCTAACCCCGGTCTCACCCCGGTCTAACCCAGTCTAACCCCAGTCTAACCCAGGCTAACCCAGTCTAAACCCCGGTCTAACCCCAATCTAACCCCAGTCTAACCCCAATCTAACCCCAGTCTAACCCCGGTCTAACCCCAATCTAACCCCGGTCTAACCCCAGTCTAAACCCCAGTCTAACCCCAGTCTAAACCCCGGTCTAACCCCAGTCTAAACCCCAGTCTAACCCCAGTCTAAACCCCGGTCTAACCCCAGTCTAAACTCTATACTCAGTCTAACCCAGTCTGACCCCAGTCTAACCCCATTCTAACCCCTGTCTAAACCCAGTCTACCCCTGTCTAAACCCAGTCTACCCCTGTCTACCCCTGTCTAACCCCGGTCTAACCCCAGTCTAAACCCCTGTCTAAACCCCAGTCTAACACCAGTCTAAACCCCTTTATACACCCCTTTCTAACCCCTGTCTAACCCCTGTCTTAACCCCAGTCTAACCCCTGTCTAACCCCAGTCTAACCCCAGTCTAACCCCAGTCTAAACCCCAGTCTCTCCCCAGTCTCTTTCCAGTCTCTCCCCAGTCTATCAGTCTCCCCAGTCTATCCCCAGTCTAACCACAGTCTAAACCCAGTCTAACCTCAGTCTAACCTCAGTCTAACCCCAGTCTAACCCTGTCTAATCCCTGTCTAAACCCAGTCTAACCCCAGTCCAACCCGTCTAACCCCAGTCTAAACCCAGTCTAACCCCAGTCTAAACCCAGTCTAACCCCAGTGTAAACCCAGCCTAAACCCAGTCTAAACCCAGTCTATACTCAGTCTAACCCGAGTCTAACCCCAGTCTAAACCCAGTCTAACCCCAGTCTAACCCCAGTCTAAACCCAGTCTAAACCCAGTCTAAACCCAGTCTAAACCCAGTCTAAACCCAGTCTAACCCCAGTCTATACTCAGTCTAACCGCAGTCTAAACCCAGTCTAACCCCTGTTTAAGCCCAGTCTTAATCAAGTCTAAACCCAGTTGAACCCCAGTCTAAACCCAGTCTAACCCCAGTCTAAATCCAGGCTATCCCCAGTCTAAACCCAGTCTATACTCAATCTAACCCCAGTTTAAGCCCAGTCTAAACCCAGTCTAAACCCAGTCTAAACCCAGTCTATACTCAGTCTAACCGCAGTCTATACTCAGTCTAACCCCTGTCTAAAACCAGTCTAAACCCTTTCTAAACCCAGTCTAACCCCAGTCTAACCCCAGTCTAACCCCAGTCTAACCCCAGTCTAACCCCAGTCTAACCCCAGTCTAAACCCAGTCTAAACCCAGTCTAAACCCAGTCTAACCCCAGTCTAACCCCAGTCTAACCCCAGTCTAAACCCAGTCTAAACCCAGTCTAACCCCAGTCTAACCGCAGTCTAAACCCAGTCTAACCCCAGTCTAAACCCAGTCTAAACCCAGTCTAAACCCAGTCTAACCCCAGTCTAACCCCAGTCTAACCCCAGTCTAACCCCAGTCTAACCCCAGTCTAACCCCAGTCTACACCCAGTCTACACCCAGTCTACACCCAGTCTAAACCCAGTCTAAACCCAGTCTAACCCCAGTCTAACCCCAGTCTAACCCCAGTCTAACGCCAGTCTAACCCCAGTCTATACTCAGTCTAACCCCAGTCTAAACCCAGTCTAACCCCAGTGTAAACCCAGCCTAAACCCAGTCTAACCCCAGTCTAAACCCAGGCTATCCCCAGTCTAAACCCAGTCTAACCCCAGTCTAAACCCAGGTCTAACCCAGTCTAAACCCAGTCTAACTCAGTCTAACCCCAGTCTCAGTCTAACCCAGTCTACACCCCAGTCTAACCCCAGTCTAAACCCAGTCTAAACCCAGTCTATCTCAGTCTAACCCAGTCTAAACCCAGTCTAACCCCCAGTCTATCCCAGTCTAAACCCTGTCTAACCCCAGTCTAAACACTGTCTAACCCCAGTCTAACCCCAGTCTAACCCCAGTCTAACCCCAGTCTAACCACAGTCTAACCCCAGTCTATACACAGTCTATACTCAGTCTATACTCAGTCTAACCCCAGTCTAACCCCAGTCTAACCCCAGTCTAACCCCAGTCTACACCCAGTCTATACCCAGTCTACACCCAGTCTACACCCAGTCTAACCCCAGTCTAACCCCAGTCTAACCCCAGTCTAACCCCAGTCTACACCCAGTCTATACCCAGTCTACACCCAGTCTACACCCAGTCTAAACCCAGTCTAAACCCAGTCTAACCCCAGTCTAAACCCAGTCTAAACCCAGTCTAACCCCACTCTAACCCCACTCTAAACCCAGTGTAACCCCAGTGTAACCCCAGTCTAACCCCAGTCTATACTCAGTCTAACCCCAGTCTAAACCCCAGTCTAACCCCAGTCTAACCCCAGTCTAACCCCAGTCTAACCCCAGTCTAACCCCAGTCTAAACCCCGTCTAAATCCAGTCTAACCCCACTCTATACTCAGTCTAACCCCAGTCTGACCCCAGTCTAACCCCATTCTAACCCCTGTCTAAACCCAGTCTACCCCCTGTCTAAACCCAGTCTACCCCAGTCTACCCCTGTCTACCCCCTGTCTAACCCTGTCTAAACCCAGTCTAAACCCAGTCTAAACCCAGTCTAAACCCAGTCTACACCCAGTCTAACCCCAGACTAACCCCAGTCTAACACCAGTCTTACCCTAGTCTAACCCCAGTCTAACCCCAGTCTAACCCCAGTCTAACCCCAGTCTAACCCCAGTCTCACCCCAGTCTCACCCCAGTCTCTCCCCAGTCTCTCCCCAGTCTCTCCCCAGTCTATCCCCAGTCTATCCCCAGTCTATCCCCAGTCTAAACCCAGTCTAACCCCAGTCTAACCCCAGTCTAACCTCAGTCTAACCTCAGTCTAACCCCAGTCTAACCCCTGTCTAATCCCTGTCTAAACCCAGTCTAACCCCAGTCCAACCCGTCTAACCCCAGTCTAAACCCAGTCTAACCCCAGTCTAAACCCAGTCTAACCCCAGTGTAAACCCAGCCTAAACCCAGTCTAACCCCAGTCTATACTCAGTCTAACCCGAGTCTAACCCCAGTCTAAACCCAGTCTAACCCCAGTCTAAACCCAGTCTAAACCCAGTCTAAACCCAGTCTAACCCCAGTCTAACCCCAGTCTAACCCCAGTCTACACCCAGTCTACACCCAGTCTAACCCCAGTCTAACCCCAGTCTAACCCCAGTCTAAACCCAGTCTAAACCCAGTCTAACCCCACTCTAACCCCACTCTAAACCCAGTGTAACCCCAGTGTAACCCCAGTCTAACCCCAGTCTATACTCAGTCTAACCCCAGTCTAAACCCCAGTCTAACCCCAGTCTAACCCCAGTCTAACCCCAGTCTAACCCCAGTCTAACCCCAGTCTAAACCCCGTCTAAATCCAGTCTAACCCCACTCTATACTCAGTCTAACCCCAGTCTGACCCCAGTCTAACCCCATTCTAACCCCAGTCTAAACCCAGTCTAACCCCAGTCTAAACCCAGTCTAACCCCAGTCTAACCCCAGTCTAACCCCAGTCTAACCCCTGTCTAATCCCTGTCTAAACCCAGTCTAACCCCAGTCTAAACCCAGTCTAAACCCAGTCTAACCCCAGTCTAACCCCAGTCTAACCCCAGTCTAACACCCGTCTTAACCCCACTCTATACTCAGTCTAACCCCAGTCTAACCCCAGTCTAACCCCAGTCTAACCCCAGTCTAAACCCAGTCTCACCCCAGTCTCTCCCCAGTCTCTCCCCAGTCTCTCCCCAGTCTAACCCCAGTCTATCCCCAGTCTAACCACAGTCTAAACCCAGTCTAACCTCAGTCTAACCTCAGTCTAACCCCAGTCTAACCCCTGTCTAATCCCTGTCTAAACCCAGTCTAACCCCAGTCCAACCCGTCTAACCCCAGTCTAAACCCAGTCTAACCCCAGTCTAAACCCAGTCTAACCCCAGTGTAAACCCAGCCTAAACCCAGTCTAACCCCAGTCTATACTCAGTCTAACCCGAGTCTAACCCTAGTCTAAACCCAGTCTAAACCCAGTCTAAACCCAGTCTAACCCCAGTCTAAACCCAGTCTAAACCCAGTCTAAACCCAGTCTAACCCCAGTCTATACTCAGTCTAACCGCAGTCTAAACCCAGTCTAACCCCTGTTTAAGCCCAGTCTAAATCAACTCTAAACCCAGTTGAAGCCCAGTCTAAACCCAGTCTAACCCCAGTCTAAATCCAGGCTATCCCCAGTCTAAACCCAGTCTATACTCAGTCTAACCGCAGTCTATACTCAGTCTAACCCCTGTCTAAAACCAGTCTAAACCCTTTCTAAACCCAGTCTAACCCCAGTCTAACCCCAGTCTAACCCCAGTCTAACCCCAGTCTAACCCCAGTCTAACCCCTGTCTAACCCCTGTCTAAACGCTTTCTAAACCCAGTCTAACCCCAGTCTAACCCCTGTCTAAACCCAGTCTAAACCCAGTCTAAACCCAGTCTATACTCAGTCTAACCGCAGTCTAACCCCAGTCTAACCCCAGTCTAACCCCAGTCTAACCCCAGTCTAACCCCAGTCTACACCCAGTCTACACCCAGTCTACACCCAGTCTAAACCCAGTCTAAACCCAGTCTAACCCCAGTCTAACCCCAGTCTAACCCCAGTCTAACGCCAGTCTAACCCCAGTCTATACTCAGTCTAACCCCAGTCTAAACCCAGTCTAACCCCAGTGTAAACCCAGCCTAAACCCAGTCTAACCCCAGTCTTTACTCAGTCTAAACCCAGTCTAACCCCAGTCTCACCCCAGTCTAAACCCAGTCTAACCCCTGTTTAAACCCAGTCTAAATCAATTCTAAACCCAGTTGAACCCCAGTCTAAACCCAGTCTAACCCCAGTCTAAACCCAGGCTATCCCCAGTCTAAACCCAGTCTATACTCAATCTAACCCCAGTCTAAGCCCAGTCTAACCCCAGGCTACACCCAGTCTAACCCCAGTCTATACTCAGTCTAACCGCAGTCTATACTCAGTCTAACCCCTGTCTAAAACCAGTCTAAACCCTTTCTAAACCCTTTCTAAACCCTTTCTAAACCCAGTCTAACCCCAGTCTAACCCCAGTCTAACCCCAGTCTAAACCCAGTCTAAACCCAGTCTAAACCCTTTCTAAACCCAGTCTAACCCCAGTCTAACCCCAGTCTAACCCCAGTCTAACCCCAGTCTAACCCCTGTCTAAACCCAGTTTAAACCCAGTTTAAACCCAGTCTAAACCCCGTCTAAACCCACTCTAAACCCAGTCTAACCCCAGTCTAACCCCAGTCTAACCCCAGTCTAACCCCAGTCTATACTCAGTCTATACTCAGTCTATACTCAGTCTAACCCCAGTCTAACCCCAGTCTAACCCCAGTCTAACCCCAGTCTACACCCAGTCTACACCCAGTCTACACCCAGTCTAAACCCAGTCTAAACCCAGTCTAAACCCAGTCTAACCCCAGTCTAACCCCAGTCTAAACCCAGTCTAAACCCAGTCTAACCCCACTCTAAACCCAGTGTAACCCCAGTGTAACCCCATTCTAACCCCAGTCTATCCTCAGTCTAACCCCAGTCTAACCCCAGTCTAACCCCAGTCTAACCCCAGTCTAACCCCAGTCTAACCCCAGTCTAAACCTTGTCTAACCCCACTCTATACTCAGTCTAACCCCAGTCTGACCCCAGTCTAACCCCAATGTAACCTCTGTCTAAACCCAGTCTACCCCCTGTCTACCCCCTGTCTACCCCCTGTCTACCCCCTGTCTACCCCCTGTCTAACCCCTGTCTAAACCCAGTCTAAACCCAGTCTAAACCCAGTGTAACCCCAGACTAACCCCAGTCTAACACCAGTCTTACCCTAGTCTAAACCAAGTCTAACCCCAGTCTAACCCCAGTCTAACCCCAGTCTAACCCCAGTCTCACCCCAGTCTCACCCCAGTCTCTCCCCAGTCTCTCCCCAGTCTATCCCCAGTCTATCCCCAGTCTATCCCCAGTCTAAACCCAGTCTAACCCCAGTCTAACCCCAGTCTAACCTCAGTCTAACCTCAGTCTAACCCCAGTCTAACCCCTGTCTAATCCCTGTCTAAACCCAGTCTAACCCCAGTCCAACCCGTCTAACCCCAGTCTAAACCCAGTCTAAACCCAATCTAACCCCAGTCTAAACCCAGTCTAACCCCAGTGTAAACCCAGCCTAAACCCAGTCTAACCCCAGTCTATACTCAGTCTAACCCGAGTCTACCCCCAGTCTAAACCCAGTCTAACCCCATTCTAAACCCAGTCTAAACCCAGTCTAAACCCAGTCTAAACCCAGTCTAAACCCAGTCTATACTCAGTCTAACCGCAGTCTAAACCCAGTCTAACCCCTGTTTAAACCCAGTCTAAATCAAGTCTAAACCCAGTTGAACCCCAGTCTAAACCCAGTCTAACCCCAGTCTAAACCCAGGCTATCCCCAGTCTAAACCCAGTCTATACTCAATCTAACCCCAGTCTAAGCCCAGTCTAACCCCAGGCTACACCCAGTCTAACCCCAGTCTATACTCAGTCTAACCGCAGTCTATACTCAGTCTAACCCCTGTCTAAAACCAGTCTAAACCCTTTCTAAACCCAGTCTAACCCCAGTCTAACCCCAGTCTAACCCCAGTCTAACCCCTGTCTAAACCCAGTTTAAACCCAGTCTAACCCCAGTCTAACTCCAGTCTAAACCCAGTCTCACCCCAGTCTCACCCCAGTCTCACCCCAGTCTATCCCCAGTCTATCCCCAGTCTAAACCCAGTCTAACCCCAGTCTAACCTCAGTCTAACCTCAGTCTAACCCCAGTCTAACCCGTCTAATCCCTGTCTAAACCCAGTCTAACCCCAGTCCAACCCATCTAACCCCAGTCTAAACCCAGTTTAAACTGAGTCTAACCCCAGTCTAAACCCAGTCTAACCCCAGTGTAAACCCAGCCTAAACCCAGTCTAACCCCAGTGTATACTCAGTCTAACCCCAGTCTAACCCCAGTGTAAACCCAGTCTAACCCCAGTCTAAACCCAGTCTAAACCCAGTCTAACCCCAGTCTAAACCCAGTCTAACCCCAGTCTAAACCCAGTCTAAACCCAGTCTATACTCAATCTAACCCCAGTCTAACCCCAGTCTAACCCCTGTCTAAACCCAGTCTAACCCCAGTCTAACCCCAGTCTATACTCAGTCTTACCCCTGTCTAAACCCTGTCTAAACCCAGTCTAACCCCAGTCTAAACCCAGTCTAACCCCAGTCTAAACCCAGTCTAACCCCAGTCTAAACCCAGTCTATACTCAGTCTAACCCCTGTCTAAACTCAGTCTAAACCCAGTCTAAACCCAGTCTAACCCCAGTCTAACCCCAGTCTAAACCCTGTCTAACCCCAGTCTAACCCCAGTCTAACCCCAGTCTAATCCCAGTCTAAGCCCAGTCTAAGCCCAGTCTAAGCCCCAGTCTAAGCCCCAGTCTAAGCCCCAGTCTAAGCCCCAGTCTAAGCCCCAGTCTAAACCCCAGTCTAAACCCCAGTCTAAACCCCAGTCTAAACCGTCTAAACCCAGTCTAAACCCTGAGCCCTCCAGTGAGCTGAGGAGACAACTGGTATAAACTGTGCGTAAATGTGCACCGGGTTCACCCCATTGGCTTCTCCCAGACCCTCCACTTCTTAATGTATACAGTTGCCATAGGAACCCAAAAAAGAGTTAATGGGGAGAAAAAAACAGGCTGGGAGAATGCAGAGAAACAGGGAGTCCATTGAGAGAGCAGGAACTTCACAGAGCGCAGAAAGAGCAAGAGAGAAGGAGGAGAGAAGGAAGGAGGGGAGAAGGAGGAGAGACTGAAGGAGGAGAGAGGGAAAGAGGAGAGAGGGAAGAAAGAGAGAGGGAAGGAGGAGAAGAGAAAGAGGGGAGAGGGAAGGAAGAGAGAGGGAAGGAGGAGAGGGGAAAGAAGAGAAAGGGAAGGAAGAGAGAGGTAAGGAGGAGAGAGGGAAGGAGGAGAGAGGGAAAGAGCAGAGAGGGAAAGAGCAAGAAGGAAGGAGGAGAGAGGGAAAGAGGGGGAAAAGGAGAGAGTGAGAAAGAAAGAAAGCGGAGAATGGGAAGAGGGAGAAAGAGAGGGAAGGAAAGAAAGAAAGAAAGAAAGAGTTTGTGAGAGAGACGGAAAGGGCACAGAGAAAGAGAAGAAAAGAGAAGGAGGGGCAAAGAGAATGAGAAGGCGAGAGAAAGTAGAGAGAAGGAGAAGAATAGAAAGAGAGGGCGGCAGAGAGAACGCTAGAGAGAGGAGGGCAAGAAGGAAAAGAAGGAAGGAACTCTTTAGAGAGAGAGAGAGTGAGACCAAGATGGAGATAGAGAGAAAGAGACACAGAGAGAGAAGGAAAGGGACAGAGAGAAAGATAACATGAGACCAACAGGAAGAAAGAGAGAGAGAGAGAAAAAAGGAACGAGAGAAGAGGAGAGGGAAAGAACCCTGAAGAGAGAGAGATGAAGAGAGAGACCAACATGGAGAACAAGAGAGACAGAGAGAGAGAGAGAAGGGATATAGAGAAAGAGGGAGAAAGAGAGAGAAGGCGGGGACCAGAGGGAAAAGAGAGAGAGAAAAGCAAGGAGAGAAGAGGAGAGGAGAGGGAAAGAGCCCTTAAGAGAGAAAGAGCGACAAAGAGAAAAAAGAGGGAGAGGGATGACGAGATTGAAAGAAAGAAGAGAAGGAAACAGCCCTTAAGTGAGAGAGGGAGGAGAGAGGGAGGAGAGAGAGGGAGAATCCAAAGAAGGAAGTGTTTATTCACATGAGTTTATGATTGTTCATTCTTCTTTCTGTGTGTCCATTGAGACTTGATGAAAATTCTATTGGGAAACATGAACTATAATAATGACATTTTATGAGAAAAGTGTGTCTTTGTCTAACTTTACTGCTGCCTCTGCTGTAAACCCTTTTCTTCTGGTTAAATAAACTATTACAATAATGACTATAGACTAGAGTCATATCCTAAAGGGGACAGTTTGAGTTTCTTGTGCATTAGAGACGCCATTGTTCAGAAGTTTTTATATCTATATTGGTTTATAGTCCAGCATCAAATCTACACAAATGTGCTGCTCCAATCAGAAAGCTCCACGAAGCCCCAACAGCCAATCAGAAAGCTCGGCAAAAAAGTTATTATACAGGGCTGTTCTAGACATTCGGGTGCCCTAAGCTCAAATGTTTTGTGGTAGTACAAATAATTTTACAATAAAATGTACTCAATGAAGGAACTTTAAATCATTTCTCTGTCTGCTGGCATGTGTGGAGGTCTAGGCACAGAGAGAGAGATAGAAAGAGAAGATAGAAAGTAAGAAATGAAGACAGACAGAGAGAGAGACAGAGAAAAATAGATTTCTGGGGGTTCTGTTCTGGCACTGGCTACTCATCTCTCCGTAGACTCTGAAAGGATAGTTTTGCGAAGATTCACGAGCCTGATTTTTTGGTGATGTCCCTCCACTTGGTGTCCTACGTGCTGTGCGTAAAGTGTGTGTGCGGAGCAACGGCTCTGTTATTATGTGTTTAATTTCTGCCGAATGCAAATGCTGTGATTAATTGAGCCACAAAACCAATATGAAAATATTAAAAACAGCTTGGAACAGCTCTAGTTTGGCACAGAAATGTCTGAGTATATGAGTCTATGTGGTTGTTTATTGTCCTATTAACTGTATATGTACAAGTCAAAATACAATAAGCAAAATACAAATATCTCAGATGTACAAATTGGCCAATGACCAATTCAGAATACAGTTACTTTTCTAAAATCAGCGGAATGCATTACAGTTTTGGATCATTTAATTTTAGGCTTCAAACTGCACAGAGAAAAACAGAAAACACTTGTGGTGAGGCATGTGTGATTTTTCATCTCCAGTGAGTGATGGGAAACGCTTTAAAGCAGTGAAATAAATATAAAGCTGTGTTTCTTTACACTACAATTTAAATGTGATATGATGTTAAAATATTCTGTGTGTTCAGAATACAGTACTCTGATTGGCCCATGTGTGAGAATACTTTACAAAATACAGTTTAATGCAGGTATTCAGTATTCTGTAAGTAAATACATGTTCTGAGTATTCTTCCCATCACTGAAAATAGTAATCTACACATGTCAAATAAACCCAATCAAAAACCAGGACTAAAAGACTTTTTCTACTCCAGTGAAGTCTGTAGTTGAGTACTGAGTATTTTTGTGCTCCAGTATCTATACTTTTACTTGTGTAAAGTGTGGGAGGCCGAGCGGTTTGTGGCATCAGTGTAAGAGAGCATTTACACTGAAACAAATCATCATATCACTGAATCAGCGTATTGGAAACGATTTACGTGCCTGGATTGCCAGAAACGCTAGTCACATGACTAGGCTGGCATCACGACACCACGACGCCACGACACCACGACACCACCACACCATGACACTACGACACCACCACACCATGACACTACGACACCACCACACCACCACACCATGACACTACGACACCACCACACCACCACACCATGACACTACGACACCACCACACCACCACACCATGACACTACGACACCACCACACCACCACACCACCACACCACGACACTACGACACCACCACACCAAAACACCGCCACACCGCCACACCGTCACACCACCACCACACCACCACACCACCACACCACCACACCACGTGGGTGGTAAAAACAAAGAAGTGGAGCACTATGTCTAAAGTTGCCGTAGTTCTATGGAAGTTGCAGCAGCCAAGTGAAAACAGTTTTTTTTTTTCGTGGACTGACGCTGTTTTGGCTTGTCTCGGGTTTGTTTAAACTGGTTTCTGCAATAGTGTTGCATGCCTGATGTCACAGCAAATCAGGAAGGTGCAATGACACGGTCCAATAAGGATGGTTACTAGAGCTCCTACATCAGTGTATCAGCGTTTTCAGCATTTTCATGCGTCCACACAGCGCAGGATCAGATCTGTGCTCAGGTAAATACATGGGAGCTGGTGTATCCAAATTGTTTCGTCTCCGGAGTCGTTTTCCATTGGATTAGTGTGGATAAACACTGCACCCACACTGAAAACAACTCGAATATGGATGGGATGGGGCCTAAGAATCACAGCCCAGGATGGTTTCTTTACATTTAGCAGCTTTATCTCAATAACTCTGTGAGCGAACAACATCATTGGAATACAAAACTGGTCCCACAGCCTCCCATGGGCTGGTCACTACCAACTCTTCAGGTAAACAATTAGTGTTTTCTCTTCTGAAATATGACATAATCTGTAGATTAGAATAAATATTCACATATATCCACACTTATCAATGAAAATATGAATATTCAATTGTACAAATCCTCGTTATTTTTCCCAGAATATTAAAATCTACATTGTTGTAAATCAAGCACCTCGCACACTTTCACTTTTCACTGTTCCCACCAGGAACCAGTATAAACTGGGTGAAGTCCGTTGGAGCCTGCTACCATAGTTTTACACTTCTAACTAACTCCACATTTTCCATTTTTGGTACTCAAGACTTACTAATTACCTGTTGCCTGCGCTTTAAGTGTGGCCGATCGAATAAAACGTGGTGCTCCCGTGTGCTCACACAACCCACCACCAAGTCCCCGACCCACAACACTGACAAACTTTACTTTTTTTAGCTTTTATAAATATAATAAAATCTCCATACAACATATATATTTACATCACTTCACTGAAAGTAATTTAAAATGCCCGTGACAGGGGCCCCACTGTCACATCCTGCTCTGTACATGCGCCATAGTGAGACGCACCACAGTTTGAGAAGCGCTGCACTGGGCTCTGTAATGGCAGGGTCACTGGGGTTAGAGCTTAACTCCTACAGTGAGCAGAGTGAGTTTGGAGTGAGTTTGGAGTGATTTGTCCAAGCTGATGGAGGTTTAAGCTAACATGCCACAGGGATAATGAAACCCAGCTGGACCAGAGCTGCAGTGTACAGGGCTCACACCGGGGGAGCCACTGAGGGCATATACCAGCCCCATTATAGAAACACATCCAGTCTGGGGCAGAAAGTGCAACAGCTATAAGCAAAGTGACTCTACATGCTGCTCAATTACTGTAAAGTAAAACTAATATAAAAAATGCAGCTTTCCTGAATCGTTTTAGATCTGGAGCTGTGTCAGAACAAGAAGAAGAGCACAGAGACTAAGATCACAAAGAAAGTATTACAATCTAATGTTGAAAATCACATTCTATTGTCTATAGAAAGAGTATATCATCGTGGTATCAGTATTGAGTATCGAGCCTCTTCCTAAATGTTTAGTTTATTTGATTTATTTGATTTATTTGATTTATTTGATTTATTTGATTTATTTGATTTATTTGATTTATTTGATTTATTTGATTTATTTGACAGGGACAATGTACAGGAGCATTAATCACAAAAAATGAAAAGATGCTTTATACCAGGACATAATTTCCCTCTCCTCTGAGACAAACAACTTTACAGACGATGTTTGTAACGAGTAAGGCTAACAAAGAGGGTTGAAATGAACAAAAGGCATAAAGAAATGTAATTTATAATATTTACAGTGTTGGTGATGCATTTCATCAGTTAAAATAATTCAAACTTGTTTCCTGATCCCTCCCCGTCCCCTTCTCATGTCTAGTCTAACGTTAATACTGACACTTCTGCACTCTTAGAAACTGTTGTTTAATTTCCAAGCAACATCTTTTAAGGCGGCACGGTGGCTGAGTGGCAACACTCAAGCCTCACAGCAAGAAGGTTGCGGGTTTGATCCCCGGGTCGCCCGGGCCTTTCTGTGTCGTTTGCATGTTCCTCCCCGTGTCTGGATGGGTTTCCTCCGGGTACTCCGGTTTCCCCCATCAACCCAAAAACATGCCCACACCCCTATGAACTAACATTAAGGACCATGTTGTCCACCCTCCTGTGGGCTCACCACCTGCAGAGGGGTTCATAGGGAAGGTCAGGTCATGCCCCAGCTGGATTAAGCAGGAGAAGATGGATGGATGGATCTTTTAAGTCTTTGAATAATTTTAACTCGGTTGGAAGTTTGATCCATTGGGATTGTTTTAAATGAAAATGCAGATTGTTCTAATAATGTTTTCTGTTTCGGTTTTACACATTGACTGTTGACTTGGTTGTTCTGACTGTCTGATCAGATGTTGAATGGACAAACTTGAATAATAACCTTAGATTGGCTAATTTAATTGTATTGTGAAAGTTGAGCATTTTATGTTTAGTTCATATCTGACAGTGATGGTATTTTTGTGGTTTTCGATCCAGAATCTTATGTCCTTGCTTCTAAAGAGATTCTAAAGGTTTTACTGTAGTTTGATTGGCTTGTGAAACACCAAAGATTAAGGCAATATCATGACATTCAATGTTACGTAAGGGTTTTGGTTTTTGAGTTGACAGTGGTGTTCACAGTTCACAGTTAAAACTACAGTTACAGGGTTAAAATGTACTCAATTGCAAGTACTTGTTGTGATCCAAACAAAAAGGTAAAGGCAAGGGATCTAAAAAATAAGTTTAAATTTAATAAAGTTAGTATGTATGGGGGGATTACATACATACTAATTTAACTAACTTAATTAAAGTAACAAGAAGGTAAACAATTATAATACAGAAAATAAGAAGTGATAATAAAGTCACCTTAATCAAACTGACTAAATAGTGCCCCCCCTTGGTTTGGAGTCGCTGGTCTCTGCCAAGGCTCCTCTGTCTGCACAGTCAAACAAAAAACAAGTGTAAGTAATAATCCAGACTTATATTAAATCAAATATGAGCAGCCAAAAAAATAACATATTTATGTGCTGTAATGAACTTAATGAAAATGTAAATGAAATGCTAACACTGGAGTGGTGGCAGAGGTATCCAAGTAAAAGTAGAAAGTATGTATGAAAAATACAGCTCAAAGATCCAGTGGATGAAGTGGATGAAGCAAAAGAAAATGGATGGATGGACATAAAATTTAGTCAGCCTGGCACCACCTAGTGCCTCCGCTCAGATTCATTTCTCTCCAGCAACTCACAGGAATCAGAATACACGGCGGTTTGCAGGAACCTGGAAGTTGTAGTTGGCGCTCCGGCCAATCAGCAAAGAAGTCATGACATCAAACTCAAGCGCCTCTGGGTCCTTTTGTGTCCAGCATGACAGGAAACAAAGCGTTGAGATGGATGTAGATGAAGCCGAACATTTTGTGTTGGCAACGATTCCCGACATCGAGGATTTAAAGCTGGAACAAAGAGATTGTTTGGTGAATTTTATCAAGGGGAAAGACATTATTGCCCTTCTTCCTATGATTTGCTGTTGTGTGATTACTTGGACACCACTGAGCGTCCAGCACATTCCATACGTCACCACCAAATAGCAGCGATTGGTTAAATAAAAAAAAATACCTGCCTACCATCAAGCGAATGAATCCTAATGCTGCGAGGTCAGACGGTTTCCATGAAGTGAAATGGGCTGATGAATCAGGCTACATAAAATTATACTAAAAAAAACCCTAACCCTAACCTCAAAATGTGTTCTGACAAACGTATAGCTACGACATTTTCAAATCGGACTCAAATCGGACTCAAACTGGACTCAGACTGGACTCAAATCCTCCATACTTTCAAACCCTGTGAATATTTTAACAGCTTGTTCTACTGTACCATTTCCATTTTCCCGCACATAGACCCTCCTTGTTCAACACGGGCAAAACCAATACAGGAAACCCACCCCTAGCTGTGATTGAATCTCCATATTCTGAATTCCAGCCCTCTGCTCCTCACACTGTACATTAACTACTACACTATTGCATGACACTACTGCACTACACTCCTGCTCAGTGCACGGCAACGCAAACAAGAGGCGTTTTGACAGAGAGGCAGAGTGTGGCTAATCATATTTCCTCTTTAGGTTTGGTACCGTTATTTTAAGAGATGGGACATGCGTTTTTCAAAAGTTTGCTTACATTCACTATCGCTGGAGCGGGCGCTGGGGCAGAGAGGGGGAGTTTATCAGGCTGGGGCGGATCGGGGAAGGGTAAATAAATGTTGTGGTTGGTCTGGAACACTGGCTGCCCTCATATGGCTTTGGAGCGCGTCGTGAAAGGGGCTAGTGTAGTGCTAAAGGTGGTGCTACTCTGTTCTGTGTAGTCAGGGCACAGAAAATAACAGTGAAATGATTTTTGGAGAGTATAAAAATATATATGAGGCCATAATGTGGGTCATTTTATTTGTGATGTAGCCTAAGTGAAGAACTTCTACATTCTTCTGGAATGGAGCTAAAATTGGGGCATATTGTATTTTTTATTACATATATGGATTGTAATCATGTATTATTAAAAGGTACATATTACTCTGTTTTCTGATCTATGGTCATGTTTCCTCAGCACAAACAGACCTGGAGTTGTGTTGTTTTTTTTTTTTTTTCATTCACACACGTGTAACACACAAACTCTGTTTATTTAGGCTGAGTTCTTCTCTCCAACACTCTGTTCCACCTTGTGACGTCATGTGGTAATACAGGAAGTGCTCCATTGTGTTTTTAAGCTCCAAACACCTTCACTAGAATCATGTGAATGATCTCAACCCTGGAATTTCCATTAGCTACTGAACAAAAACACTAGTACTACTAGTTACTACTATATCCATATATGACATTTTAACGAAAGAGTCTTGTGCAGGAAGTAGGTTATATGGTCCTGTATTCAATACTGCACACAGCACTTTAATTAAATACAAAGTGTGTATAAATAATGACACATGTCCTATACAAGGGGTGTTCAAACTGTGGCCTGGGGACCAAATGTGGCTTTCAAACCAACTTTTATTGGCCCTCAGGTTTGGCTTTGACTGAACTTGTCCCACTGATCACAGACAGTGACAGTGATACCTTTTATTGCAAATAGAAGAAATTTTTAAAGGTACAGCAGCTCAGAGCTGCATAAAATTCACCCATGTGAAGGATCCACTGTAATGTAACTGTAATGAACATCAGTGTTTGGCCCTGAGCTGCAAATGTGTTTCAAGATGTGGCCCTCAGTGAAAAAACTCTGGGCATCCCTGTCCCACGCCTGTACAAACATATAACCCACACTGGTGATGTACTAGGATGAGGAGTTCAACTGAGGGCACAAGCTTTAGAGTTCAAATGTAATCTGGGCTCTTCTAAAGCCCTGTTTAGTAAGAATATGAACAAAATGCCCAAATGACATAATACTGCAATGTATTTTAACGACAACTGATAAATAAAATGCAGCTTCATAATACGAATGCATGTTCACTCGTGCATTAGCCCAGTGATCATTTGATTTTAATCATGAACACATTTGATCAGTGACTCTGGCACCATAGATCATGCTAAATGTTCATTTTGAAGAGTTTTGTTGGTGAAATATAAAACACCAAACATGTTTCCATCCACTGTTCTTCACCACACACTTCTCCAGTCACGTCCAGCAGAGGGCAGTAGAGCCCACACAATCCCCTGCCTCTGTCACTGGGGCCTTATCTGTCTCTGGGAGCATTAGCATGGCCCTCTCAGGTGATTGCTCATATGTGCAGTTATAATTGTGGCACACTTTTATCTCTCTCATTACAGGATGCCCTCCCGCTGCGCCGCACAAAAGCAAAGATGGCGGCTGCGTCCCATTCCTGCTCCTTTGTTGGCTCCTATACTCTTGACTGCTCCCTCCATCTCAAAGGGCCGGAAGTATGAGACTGTCCACTAATCCGCAAATAATGACAAGAATGTACAGAGCATTTTACATAGGATCACTCTGGTGGACGTACACTGGGGAGTAAACAGCAAAAGGAAAGATTTAAAGAATTCTGTTGTTGGAAATATGCAGGCAAATTACGTCGCCTGAAATAAATTATTGTTATTAATTAATATAGGCAGTGGGAGAATAGTGGGTCATTAGACTGTAACGGCCTCATTGAAAATCACAATGGAAGCAAAAAGCCTAGAAGCCACCAGGAGAAAGAAAGGATTAGAGAGGATAAGCATTGTACTGTATATGACACAGCTACTGGTAATGTGCTCGGATTCAGGCTTGGAAAACAAAAAAAAGGCATCGCATTTATTTAAAATCGTACGCATCACATTATAACAAATAAAAACTGTCCAAGTGAGGTTCAAAATAAAATGTTCTTCATACCAGTTTTCAGTTTTAACAGGATTTACATTAGTAAATATGATTTTTTTTATGAATATGAATCTAGTTGAAGACGCACTTTGAGTATTATGACTGAAAATTACATTAAAAATGCTCAACTCAAAATGGTGAAGAGGGAAAATGTAATATTTCCATGAAAACAAGCACAAAAAGGAGGCCAAGAGTCAGGTTTGTGGAGATGTGAGTCCGACCCAATAAGAACTTATGTTTATGTTTCTCAGGACAATAAACACAACCCAAAAAATAACAAACAAACAAAAACTGAAAAAAACTTTTCTTTTAAATAATTGACAGAAAATTCCAATTCTTTCCATTCTTTCCAAGCCTTTATTGATCCCTCTGAACAAACAAACAAAAACATTTTCAAATATCATTTTCCATATATGAGTTTCAGTGTGTATCATATTTGATACATCAGGTCACAATGCTCAAAGATTCTTTTTTCCTGAACAAACAAAAACATAATAAAATACAAACAAATCCAACAAATGTGTAATTCCAAACATAAAAAGTAAAATCCACCAATGGAACTGGTCTGGAAAACAGAACATTTCAGTTATTTTTACTCATTTTGCGGTGCTATGATACATTTGGCGTTATAGGGTTAATCGTTTGGGCTTTACAGGGTTAATATATTTTGTTGGCTAAAAACTTAGACACTGTGGCTTTACAAATCCTGAATCACTCTTAATGAATAAACTTTTGTTAATTTTTAATTAAGTTCTCTTCTTGTTCTTTAGTGGTTCCAAAATTCACTATGCTTAATTTTTAAATCTGTACAACAGGTAAAGTCAAAGATAGACGGCGCCAAAAAATAAGAAAATCCATTTGAAAAGATCTGAAAACATCTGAGTAAATACAGTATTACACCTTAAAATAAGACCTATCATGTTTGTGTCTATACAGTTATAATCTATGACATCTGTGGATCATTACATTATAATTTGCACATTTTAAATCGTAATTTTAAATCTAAAATGACTTAGTATAAGACGATTAAAGATAAAAATCAGACAATAGAAGAGTCTACAATGGACAGCTGCAGATCGCACAAAAAAATAGATTTTTAAAAATTTATACCAAAGTAACAACGTGTATCACCGGTTAAGAAAATAAAATTGGAGAATCTTGAAAATAAGAGATTAAAGGTGATCAAACGTGCACAAATACGACTTTTGGTGGATAAATGTTGATGGAAATAACTATAACATGGCTAAAATCTTTGAAAAGTTGATTTTGCATAGTATGTCTGCTTCAGTAAACACTCCTAAATGTCCTGTGTTGTATATTATAAAGTACATTTGGAGCTTTTGTCTGTCATTTTGTTATTTTGTCGTCAGAAACACACACACTGTTGTCGTTTGTCTCATTTGTACGAGCTAAAATGTGACACACTGGTCATAACAGGTCAACGGCAAATTCACATCTACAACATTTCTATTTGGAGCATTATTTATTGCCTCTTCTGATGAAACGCCGCCCCACTGGCCCCGCACACTGGTGTATATAGAGCACAGAGCAGAGGCCCCGGGGCCCGTCCCCCTCTCTCACCTGTACTATTGTGCAGCCTCTTCCTGTCTCTGAATACAATGGGGTCAGAGCAATCACACAACTGTCACACACACTCCATCATCCAGGAGACAACACAATGAACAGAGCACAGTCAACACAAACTCCTGTTTACGGCAGCACTGAAATACGACCAGAGCGGGTTTGATCGGGTCCGATTCAACAAGGGAATGTGCAATAAATTTGTATCTAGCATGTTAGATACTTTAGAATTTGAAGATTAAATATATTGATAAAAGAAAAATGTTGAAAAGGGCATTATTGAATCTACAAAATGTGTCCATAGATATTTTACAAAGAAATAAATACAAACAAACAAACAAACAAACATCTATGAATTGCCTGGGACCCAGAGTACACACTTCCTAAATACTTTACGATGGTGTTAGTCTGATCACTGTTGCGTCTCCTTGAGTTCAGATGGGCATGATTGACAGCTGGATTAGCCAACCAGGGACATGCAGGGTCCGTCCGAATGAAAAACAAATATGTCTGTTAAGGAGGAGAAAAGAAAGACAAATAATATCACAGGTTTCTGCAGAATCAATGAAACACTAAAGTTAGGTTCATGTCAGAAAAATGAGATTTTATTGGGAATGAGAAGTGACCAAAGAGCTCCTCCGTTTCACGTGTTTCACTGAAGAAATCTGTTTGAAAAATATAGCGAAACCTTTTTTTAAACAGTGTAAGCCAACCCCACCCCCCACCATTTTATTTATTTATTTATTTATTTATTTATTGTATTACTAGATATTTTAAATGTATTTTTATTGAATCATTAGTTGTATTATATTTGTTATTAATAATAGTAGTAATTTATTACAATTCTTATTACATTGTATGACTCTACTCATAATTATTTCTTCAAGGTTTGAGAGATTTGTTTTGATAGTTCTGTAAGTTATGTTCTCTCTGCAAATAAATATAAAAGGTGTGTGTACATGTGCTGTTTGAATGACATATATATGCTGTTACACATGAATAAAAATATATGAAACAGAAAAATATAGAGAAAATCATATCGCCAGGCAACAGCACTACTGACACATTTTAGAATGAAAAATATTATTATTTTTGGGAGTTTTCGAAGTAAAGTCAATATGTCAATACAGCTATCTGATACATTTATGTTATTTCAGAGTATTTCTAATTGTTTTTTTGCAGCTGAAGTCATCAACATTTTCCTGGGGGAGACTTTGTTGAACTTTAATCTGAGCTTTATTTGAACTCAAACTAACCAGAAAAAAACTGACTTGGTTGGACCTACAACAAGTAACACAAGGTAAGGCAAGTTTATTTGTACAGCACAATTCATACACAAAGTAATTCAAAGTGCTTTACAGAATAAGAAATACATTCAAATCTCAATACAAACAAATCAAAATGTAAATAATCATCATGAAATTTTAAAATAGAGATGGGACATTAAATTAGAGAGAATTAGATAAAAGAGAAGAGTGCGGAATGAGAAATGAAAACCTTTCAGTCATCTGCAGCTAAACAGAATTGTTTTATAGGTCAAAGTAGAGTCTGTCTCACATGTTCAGACTGTTCCAGGTTTTAGCTGCATGAATCAGAAACTCTGACCCTGATATTTAGTCCTGACTCTGGGCACCAGCAGGAGGCCGGCCCCTGAGCTCCTCAGAGTGCAGATGGTTCATACGGCACTAACATGTCACAGATGGACTTTGGAGCTCAGCCATGGAGAGACTTGTGCACAAGCAGAGCTGCTTTAAAGTCTCTGAGCCACAGGGGGCAGTGCAGAGACCTGACCACAAGACCCATGTCTGACTATAAGTTGCCCTTTTTTTCAGGGTTTGGGTGGTTCCTGCGACTTATACTCAGGTGTGACTTATATATTAAATTTTTCACACTGACAGTCCATAGACCAAATATATGAATCCTATATATGAATCAAAAATGAAAAAACAAATCGTTATCCATTTTTTCCTTTTGGTTTTAGAGAATAAAGAAAAGAGTTGTTTTTCATTTTCTTATTTTCGGTTCTATATTGAAAAACGAATGAACAAATGATACACGGATTCTTCTCTATTGGGTTGTTTTTATTACTATAACTTCTATAACTTCTATAATTTGCCTTTCAAGATGAAATGTTGGTTCTTGGTCTCTGATTTTATAAAATAAATTTCCCCCAAAAGGTGCCACTTATAGTCCGGTGTAATTTATACATGTTTTTTTCTTCTTCATTATGCATTTTTTGGCTGGTGCGACTTATACTCCGGAGCAATTTATAGTCCAAAAAATACGGTAGACCTCAGTAGAACCATGAACACATGAAAATATGTTGTTTCAATCCATTTTGTGTTTTTTTTGTTGTTGCATTTTCAGACGTAAAAGTCATAAAACTTTTCTGGCTGTGTTTGCTATTGCGTGCATTGCCTCACCATGGTAACTTATATTAAAAGCATTAATATTAATCCTTTTGATTCTCTGTCTAATCTCCTTTCTCTCCATCCTGGTTATCCTTCTGTAACAACATTTACTTACACCGTTCATCCCGGCTCCCTCCCTACGCCACTTCCAAACCCACGACGGTGCCAAAAATCTGGATTACAGTCACTTACAAGCCACTTCGGGAACGCCGCCTTTTGTCTTCGAACCCCAGCACAGCTCAGGACGTCAGCTTCAAAACGCTGGCTCCTCTCCAAACATGTCTGCCTGTCCCAAACCCGGCGCGTACATTATTCATGCCATTTTGTACAATAGAAACGGGGTCAGGACCTCTGCCTCCTCTTGTCCAGTCTGGGCTCGCTTTGGTGAATGGTGTTACCTTATATCTACGGCGCGCCAATCAAGTCTACCGCCTCGACCTTCTCAAGTTCCATAACCTACGATTAGCCATTTCTACCATTATGTATCCCCTCGTAGATAATTCACGAGGACGGGTTTCTTAAAGGACAGAATTCGAGAGGGGAATCCCACCCTGGCCTACGCAAAGGGGCTGTCTCGTAGTGAAAAAATAAGCCTGCATTTTTAATTGGGCGCTGGTGTATTATTGATGAGGGAATGCAGGTAGTTCCATGAAGGGGATGAAATGGTGTGGAAAGTGTTGGGTCATTAGTTTGTTAGGGATCGGGTGCTCTGGTTGGACAAAGCTCGAGAAAGAAGACGCCATACAACGCTTAAAGTGGAGCAAGGAGTTTAGTCACAATGCGCCGCTCGGCTATTGTCTGAAAATATTTTGACCGAGAGAGTGATATTCGAGAAACATGTTTTGTTTCACGGCTGAAGAGTGGATTCCCGTTGTGTTTATAGACAAGGAACTTTTTTATTTTTATTTATTTATTTAATTTATAAAGTATAAAATTACATGGGCAGAATTTATGATTTCTTGGTCCGGAAGCTGCACATGGGACATACTTGGATATTCCAACATGATAATGATCCAAAACACAAAGGCAAGTGGACCTGTCACTGGCTCCAGCAGAATAAAGTGAAGGTTCTGGAGTGTTCGTCTCTTCTGACCTCAGTATCACTGAGCCTCTGGGCAGATCTCAAGCTGCAGTTCAGACAAGAGCCCAAGAATTTACAGGAACTGGAGCCTTTTGCCAAGAAGAATGGGCAGATTTACCATCAGAGAACAGAACACATCCACAACTATCACAAAAGACTCCAAGCTGTCATTTTTATTTTTTTATTTTACTTATTTGATTAGGACAATGCAGGTTAATGAACATACATGACAAAACACATGAATGTAAACCATAGACTGTATATATGAGTGGACTAATTGAGTGTGACGTCACCCACAGCGTTCAGCAATGCTCAAATGAGGATCCCAATACCACAGTTACAGGAGCGAATTTGGAGCCAGGCTCTATGTTATGAATAGCATTTTTTGACGGACAAAATCATGAAAAAAAAATCAGGATCATGTGTCGTGGGTTCATACAAACATTTGAAGATCAAAATGACGAGGCTCAGTGCAGCAGTTACAGAGATCCCAATGTGAGTCAATGGGAAAAAGGGAGAGGAGCCGGAAGAGCCTCCTGGAGCACTTCCTGTTTGGCATGCGGCGGCTAACAGGTTAGCTTAGTCCACTTATATATACACTCTATGATGTAAACATGCCAGATTGTTGCCACAAGGGTCATTTCCATCTGTAGTCCCACGGGTCAGAGTCACAGGGGTCAAAAATACATCAGGAACATTTAGTAAAATAGTAAAATTTACATTAAACAATAATCAGACCCTATAAACAATTCTCCAGACTCACCAACTGTACAATCCTACAGATAACCACACAATTCATAGTCACTTTTACACAAAACTCCATTAACATTCACTCAATAAGTAATAAGTAAGAAAATAAGTACATTTCAGTGACTGTTATGGATCAACTGAAAACAGAAATCTTCACTTTTATGCACAACAACTTAGTTTTCTTTTTCATACACACATTGCACTGGATTTTATGTGTTTTTTAAATACCATCATAGTACTTGATTCTTTGATTTCTTTTTTCGTTCCATAACTGAACTCCTTTCACAGTAACGTTTCACTCCATAACTTTGGTTCTGAATCTGGGTTTTGTAAACAGGACTTTGAGGATACTTAAGTCAACAATATCACACATTTTCAACACTTTAAGTTGAACAAATAATGGCTTGGATGGTTCTATAATGTTGATGATAATTCTCAAGGTCCTTTTCTGTAAAATAAATAATGGCTGTAGGTAAGTTTTACATGTCGACCCAAAAATTTCCACACAGTTCAGATATGGTACAATTATAGAGTCATACAAGGTTAATAAGGCTGCACTATTTGGTGAACTTTACTTTATGCAGCACAGCAATTGCACTTCGCTCTGATATATGTTTGATTGCAAAAAGAACACGTTGAGAAGCGCTGTGTGGGTACGGTGCATAGTTCAGTATTGTAGTGGTTGTTTATAGTGTGAAATCTCAAAAATGTGTATAGAAAATAGGATGACAAAACTCCAAAGCGTCATTTTCAGTCAAAGGTTGAAGAATTTAAACCTTCCAAATTTGCAGAGAAATAAAGTACATTTGGTGAGAGCTCTCTGTGCAGTTACGCAATAAATCATATCGATCATGGAGAAAATCTTTACACAAAATCTACAAATCTCCAAATCTTCAAAGGTAAATGTTGGCGTGGTTGTTTCATCACAGCACCAGCAGGTGGAGCTGTGAGACATAGAATCCCTTTTTACCCCAAATGCCTTCCTTTTAGAAGTGTCTAGCCCTGTGTCGAGGAAATCATTTTTATCTTCTAAATGAAGTAAAACAGCACCTCAAATGTCACCTAAAAACAAATCCTACTTCTTCACGTTTCCTTCACTGTCTCTGTAATAAAAAAGTTGGTGGATTTTAAGGTGAAGGTGCCACAGAGCTGCTCCTGTTTCCCTTCTTAACGCTGTGTTTTCCTCGGGACAGTAATGAGCGGCTCTGAGTGGCCGACCATGGGAACAGTTAAATCCTCTTGAGTCCCTGTGACACAGTGTGTGAGTGGGTCAGCCTTTGATTCACCGCCTGTGGAACTTATGACGGTTTAAATGAATGCACAAACACTGAGCAAGTCCGGATGTGCACATAAAGAGACTTAATGCTTTTCTTCTGTAGATGCAACAGTGGACACCAGCGCTCACACCGGCGCTTTGTTTAGGTTAACTGGAAAAGTCGGGAATAACAACAGATTGGAAAAAGTCTCACGTTTGTCACATTTTAGACAGTTTAGATTCAACACACCCATAAAATATTACTGTTTCCTGCTGTTCCTTCTGTCCATCTTCTCCTCATGAGGAAGTGAGGACATGTAAAACTAAAATATCTTTTATATGACTGAAACTAAATAAACTAAACTGGAGATGACAGCAGCAATGCCCTGCACCCTAGCCCAGGACCACTAGACCAGGGGTGGGCAAATGTTTTGGCTCGAGGGCCACAAAGGGTTCTAAAATTTGAGGGAAGGGCCCGGACCAGGAGCAGATAGATGGAGTGTTCTGGTGTGACTACATCAGCCCAGCCAAAATAACTTCCAGCATCCAACGATAAACATGTAGGTATCTTCAAATGTCTCAGTTCAAAATGTGCATCATATTCAAATGTCTCGATTTAAAATTCTCAAAAACTTAACAGCATCCAACTCTATACAGCACATGAAGGTATATTCAAATTACATCAATATCCATCATAGATCTATGTGGTCCATCCGTCTGCCACTGTCTGCTGAACATGCGCACAAACATCAACATAAACAGCTATTTATATCATTAGAAATTATCTGATTATTTTCTGATTTTTAATAATTCTTGACAAAATTAAAACAAGTGACCGAAGTATATGCTTTATGGGAAGGTTTTTGGACCATGAGTGAGGAAGACGTGTTCTATCCCTGGGGCCCATATGGATAATTTGGCCCTATGTATCAATGTATCTAGAGTGCGTCATCTATTGGGAAATGCTGGAATTGCAGGGAAAATAAAACCAACAAAGTTTTATTACAGTTTATTCAAGTTTGGTGGCCGGATTAAAAAGGTTAACGGGCCGCATGTGGCCCCTGGGCTGTAGTTTGCCCACCCCTGCACTAGATAATTGTGCAACAAGTCCAATCTGAATTCTGAGTCACATTTTCATTGATTTGCAGTGTGTACTCATGAGTAAATAATGAAGCAGTCCCTACAGTAAAACAGAACTGTGCGTCTGTGATATATCAACATGCTCTGTGTTTTTATTATTATTATTTGTACATTTTTGGATAGGAAGTCACGGTGGCTGTGAAACCTGAGCTTGAGCTGTTCAAACTCCAGCTGTGTGAGCAGCTGAACCTGCTTCATGGAGGACTGACATTTAGTGAAGACACATCTCTTCTGTGTTTGGGAAAAGTCTGTTTGCTCTGCCTCGGGCCACTTTCCCACCACTATCACATGAGAAATAAATCACAAGCACAGAACTGCTCAAACTTTAACTTCACAAAACATATTTGACTATTCAGGTGCTTTTCCTTCATATTCAGTATGATATATTACAGTGTGAGGGTTTAGCGTAGACTGTGTGAACAAGTGGACGTAGTGAATGTGACATCAGGGGTGGATTTGGGGCCAGGCTCGATATTATGAACAGGAATTATGTCCATTTATATACAGTCTATGGATTTCAGTCATGTTATAAAATAATTTCCTCATCAAAAGTAATGAAGTCCATATCCTTCGCTGAAGCACAGGTACTCAAGAGCCTGTTTAAAGACCAATAACAATACAACAAATACCAGTTATGTCCTTTAAGAGGTGGAACTCAACAGTGTTAACCCCAACACAAATGTACAAACACAGCAACAAACACATCCTGTGGTATGACATCTTGTCCCACGCACTGATACTGGTGTCAAATATCGGCACTGACACTGAAAAATTACCGTATTTTTCGGATTATAAGTCGCACCAGCCAAAAAATGCATAATGAAGAAGAAAAAAACATGTATTTGGACCAAGAACTGACGTTTCATCTTGAAAGGCAAGTTATAGAAGTTATAGTAATAAAAACAACCAAATAGAGAACAATCTGTGTAAAATTCGTTTGTTCATTTTTCAATATAGAACCAAAAATAAGAAAACGAAAAAACAACTCTCTTCTTTTTATTATTTGTCTCTAAAACCAAAATGAAAAACAGATAATGATTTGTTTTTTCATTTTTGATTCATATATACAATTCATATATTTGGTCTATGGGCTGTCAGTGTGAAAAATGTAAAATATAAGTCGCACCTGAGTATAAGTCGCCACACAAACCCTGAAAAAAGTGTGACTTATCATCTGAAAAATATGGTTACTGGATTGGGTGCCCTTAACTAATGAGAGTATTTACAGGCTGATTTTGGTCTAGAACATCTCATTTGTAAGTCACACACAACTGGATCTCTTGTATAAGAAATGAACTGTTTTGAAATCAATATCAGATATCGGCAAATTCTTAAAGCCAATGTATCAGTATCAGAATTGTAAGTGAAAAAGCTGGATTGGTGCCGCTTCAAACAGCAAAAACAAACAGCAGAACACATGATCTGAATCGTCTAACTCCTCTGGAGCTTGTGCGGAGTTCCTCAGCTGACACGTGCAGCTCTGTCAGCTGTCGGTGTCCTGTCTGTGTCCTGTGTTAGTCACTGAGCTGCCTCTCCTCACTCATGGTGGTATTTTGACAGATGTGTGGTTGCCGCGATGACACGTTCCTCTCCTCCTCCAGGATCAATGTCTGTTGGGTTCTTGTGCCGATGAGATGTTTATCTGCAGTGATCAATCACACTGTGGACAGCATGAGGGCTCCTGTTACCTGCGCCTGAGCTGCAGTCTGAGGAGGAGCCACAGGTGAGGAGGACGGGGAGGGGGAGGAGGAAGAGGAGAGGGAGGGGAGGAGGAAGAGGAGAGGGAGGGGAGGAATGAGGAGAGGAGGAAGGAGAGGAGGAGGGTTATCCAGCCTGGAGTAGGCTTCATACACTGTCATGACTGGGAGGGCCAAAGTTTGTCTGAGTCATTAGGATTTGTAACTTTTGGAAAACAATAAACTGAATATTGTGTTTCTCCTGACATGTCTTAGTTAAAACTCTGGCACGTTTGAAGCTAAAGTCCATTTCTAGAGGTGGTCGAATACTGTCAGAAGACAAAAAACGGCACAGATCAGTGTTTTCTAGGCGGAGATCTCACTGTGGCAGTGAGTCTGTCAAAGCAACAAGTTAGTGGAGTGATGGGGCAAGTTCTTAACTTCCACGTAAAACGCCAATTTGCACAGAAGAGGCTTAACACTTTCTAACTCATCTTACAACAGCCACAAGTCTAACAAACAAAACACGCTGCCTGGCTCACTCATTAGTGTCTGGAAACGTTAGAAACCAACAAGAAATAGCTGTTCTAAGCACTTTGAAATCTTCATTCTTTGGATTAAGTTTTGTGAAATACCAAATATTGCAATAAATATGGTACTGTGAGATGTAAATAGTGAAAATATCGTACAGAGATTTGGATATCGTTCCATCTCTAATGACAATAAATATTGTACCAAATGGTCAAAGCATCTTGTTATTATGTAGAATATTGTAATATCATGAGCTTTCCCATAATATTACAATAAGGTTCATACTGTGACAATATTGTAGCATGAGATTTGGATATCGTTACACCCCTAGTAACAACCCTAAGCCTGAGAATCTTCAATTGTCTCTTGTCTCTTGATTGTTTTGAAAATTGATGGTGCTGGGGTGAATGTAATTTTACTCAACTACAAGAGAGAAATTGGGCTTATCTTATGTAAAATAATCTTGCTTTCTTCCTTGATTATATAGTTGGCTACTAGGTTTGAGAAAAGTGATGATACTTCAGTACACTGGCCATAAAACATGTGAACGCCACTGTAACGTTCATAAGTGATCAGATTGTAAGTAATATTGACAATTCACCTGTTGTAATATTATATAATACTTTGTGTTGTGATGCGATACACTATAACAGGGCTGTCCAAACTTTTTTAATCAAGACCCGACCAGCATGAGGGCCAAACGAGGGTCATAAACTGGTGATCAAAACAGTGAGTAATTCAAATCTGTGCATTTATAACAGGTTTGAATGACCTTCCAGACCTTTGTTCAGGCTTAGACCCTTAAAAGGACACACGAAATTTGCTTGATCAAGGTAGATTTCAAAAATATGCAGTAAAAAGTACCACTTGCGGTAGTATGGGTATAGTATAATTCACCTGGAAGCCTGGAGACAATTGGTCTGAGGGCCACATTTGGCTCCTGGGCCTTAGTTTGGACATGCCTGCACTATAACATACTAACACAGTGATTTTATGTACATGCTACTTTTGGAACGTTACTCTCAGTCAAGTTTTTCTACTCTTTGAAAGTTCTGACATTATAACCTGCCGTACACTCAATGTTTTCCCATAAATGTTTCTAGAGGTGAAACCGATCTCATGCTCCGTTCATGTTTTGTTAACAGGCCTTAAACCCCAGTTAGCGACGCTACGTTAGAGTTGGAGTAAAGAGCAACTGAACACTGTACGGCTAATCTGCCCCGTGTTTGGGCTAACCACAACCCAAAAGAGCTCTTACAGTCTCACACTTAAAATGAATGATTAATGACCAGAGCGGAGTCACCACAAACGGCCTGAGCCTGGATCTGGTCCCTAATGCGGGTGTCAGCTCTCCTCCTGTGTTTTCGCCCGAGGAAATGCTTGACCGGACTCCTTCTCGTACGCGTCCAAAACGGTGTAATCTCTCAATTCTTGACACAGCAAATAAACACGAGGAGCGCAACTTTATCTGCTGCTTCCTTCCACATTGTCCCTGTGACAGTCGTGAAGAGGGGCCCCAGGGCAGGAGACACAACTGGAGATGTATCGCCGCGGTAACGGGCCTGCAGGTGCTGTAGTGGAGCATTGAAGGTTAAGTGCATGTGGTAATATTCACAAAAGCGACGGAACGCCTCGGATTACGTGACCATCCGGACTCTTCCGTTGGCCATTAGCTCGTTTAAGTACTCTTATAAGACTGCGGTAACTGAACAAATGTACAAAAACAAAAAAACACTAACAGAATATATTTTGTTACTGATAATAAGTCCGTTTGTAGATTTTTCATGTTAAATTGTAGGTCTATTTTTGTCCACACGAGAACCTGATGAAAGAAGCTCAAACGTAGCAAGTAAAGACGTAACAATAACCAAAACATCATGATATCGTATCGTCAAAGGTCTCACCATAATATCGTGGACCATCACAATATATCGAATCCCAAGTCTCTTTGCTAAAATGAATAGTTCTGATGCAGAAATAGCTAAAAAAACACAGAGGGAACTACATAGACCATGATCCTTTGCTCTGTTTCAGTGCAGATTACATGAAGAAATAACTGTTCTAAGCACTTTGAAATCTTCATTCTTTGGAGTAAGTCTTGTGAAGGCATTTTTAGAGGAAAAAGTAGCAAATTCACAATTTTGTGCCTCCACAAAATATTGCAATAAATATCGTGCCGTGAGATGTAAAAAATTTTTTAAAAAGTAATTGAGTAAAATATACCAAATCATACTCAATATATCAATACAGCAGCCCAAAATATTGATACTGTATCATCACATTAAACAACACGATATACTGATATTTTAATACTTTTGCACACCCCTGCTTTTCTGACAATTAGTATCTGTAGCTTATATTTTACACTGAATACCTGCTTTTGTCTCCTAAAATTATTTAAAAGTTGCAAATGAGTAAATATACTTTTGTCAAAGCAAACTTTTTTCAAGAAGTTTGCACAGCTTCTTTTAAAGGTGTACTGCGCAACTTTTCTGGTGAAGGGTCCACCACCTGCTTGTCTCCATGGAAATGTTATTGCTTTCATTGGAATGTTCTGTGGTATGATAAACATTTCCATCTGGCATTTATTCATTACGGGTGTTTCTGTTGCTCAAAAATACAGTAATTCCTTCTGTGAATAGGGGCGACTCTCCACAGATCTGAACTGTAATGTAGTGTAGTGCTGTAACCTGCTTGTCTCCCTTGTGACGGACAGGTTTAATCAATCCTGGAACATTTTAGACAAAGCGATAACATTTCCATATGGGGCGGCAGTAGCCTTGGTAAGAGCATTTGTGCACTGATCCGAGGTTGGCGGTTCGAATCCCGCTCTCGAATTAAACATCACTGGTTGAGCGGTCAGATCCATGGAGGTTGGTGGTGTGATTCCAGCTCCCACAGATAAATGCTGTTGTTGTGTCCTTGGGCAAGACATTTAACCCACCTTGCCCCTAGTGTCTGCACACACCCGTGTATGTGTGTAAAAGGGTAAGTGGTTCCTTGTTGTAAAACGAGTACCTTAAAGTGTAAAACCGCTGTATTCCACGGGGACATCAGGTGGCGGACCCTCCACTAGAAATGTTACGTAAATAAAGAAGGACAAGAGTCTGACTTGAGCATGTGTTCGCTTACAGAACACAACAACAAACTGTGGCCGCAGCTAATGGGATTAGAGCAGTTCACAGAAAACAGCCCCGACCGACACCTCAGCAGCACTTTCACCATCGCGAACATCGTCTGAACCACACGGCCGGACAACAAAGACACGGCCTTAAGTCATTTTAACTGTGTGTTTGTTCACGTTCACACCATTTTAAGACTTCAAAATGAGATGCTGCACCTACAGGGCCTTTCCACTATTCTACACTATTCTAACTGAGCTGCACTGTACATGTATAACTCGGTAACTATGGTCGAACAGCAGGTAAATCTGACCAATAAAACAAGACGGTCAGATAATAAATACATTATATCACACAAAAACACGCAAGGATTTTATAATTTAATGAATGAATGAAAATACATCTTGGAAAATGCATGCACAGTGCAAAAAACAATATATAGGTAAAGTAAAAAGGCTTAAATTAAGAACATTTGACTTTATTTGAGAAGATTCAACTTGACAAGTAACATTAACATTTGATTTTGTTTATTTTAAGTATAAAGAGTTTTTCTTATCTTAAGTAAAGCAAGATGCATAGATGCATTTTAACTGCAAAAAGTCTTGTTCCATTAGCAGATAATTTTACTTAAGTGAAATTTGCTCAGATCATGATAAAACGGTCTTATTTCAAGTAAACAAGATTTGAGTTTTTGCAGTTATAGTATCACAAACTACTGTCTATTTTGTAACTTTTTAATCTATTTAAAGTTCCTGTATTACTCAAAATTGATTTGTGTGGGCTTTAAATCATGTTATAATGTTATAACAACAGCTCAAAATACCTGTTCCACCTTATGATGTCATGTAGTGGTCGTTTTCAAGTTAACGACAACCTTTTACATTTAGTTCAGTAGAGATGAGCGATTCCAGGGCTGAAATCATCCAAGTGATTCTATTGGAGTTTAAAAACACAGTGCAGACCTTCCTGTATCACCACATGACATCACAAGGTGCAACAGAGTGTTTTCTGTTTGAGAGAGCCTAAATATGAAAGGTTTGTGTGTTAAACTTAGACTCAACCTTAGACAAACTTTATTGATCCACAATATTTGGACACAGTAGCTCACACATCACAATATAATATAAGAACAAAGAGAAAAATATATATAAATGGTAATAATAAACAGTTGTAGGGAGTATTATCTGTTATATAAGAGTGAGTTGTTGTACAGTTGTAGGGAGTATTATATTACATAAGGGTGAGTAGCTGTACAGTTGTAGGGAGTATTATCTGCTACATAAGGGTGTACAGTTACTAACTCTTTAATATAATAAAAAAGTAAAAAATATAAATGGTAATAATACATTCTAAAAAATAAGTAGCAAAAACATAGTAAGAAACCGGTGTAAAAAAAAAGAAAATAATATAAATGTATAATGAACATGTGTGAATGAAATAAAATAAAACTCTGGGTATTTATGTGATGAGAAAACATCATTTTAACAGAGATCAGAAAATAGCGTTTAATATGGGCCTTGAATTTTAGGAAAACTTAGGTGAAATACACAATTATTCGTCCAGGATTTGTGCAGGAACGCTTCACTTCAACCCCTTTTGACAGCCTGGTTTGCCTCCCATACCTCCCATCACCTCTAAGTGGCAGCATTGGCCTACATTACCCACGCTGCTTTGCTGCGCCTGGACCGTTGCAGTCAGGACAAGTCTCTGCACAAAGGAGCAAAGTTTACCACCGGCGTTACACTTCTTTTACACGGACTCCCGTTTGCGGCGACACCAGTCCGTACGCCTGTTTCCACTGGCAAACACGCCTCAGTTCGGAAGGTGAGTTTGGGTGAGTCTTTCTCTTGTTCTTCGCCACCGGACAGCTTGAGAGCGGGTGGCCGGGTGGGCATTGGGTGGCACTGGGTGAGCACTGGGTGGGCTGGTTACTTCAAGGCTATCAAATTCTCCCCGTTCATAAGAATACAGTAGGAAGTTGTGTGATATGTGAAGGGGGATTTAATAAAGTGGACCGAGGTGAGTCCAGGCCCACACAAGAAAGTCCCAAAGTCCATCCCAAAATGCTGCTTTGTCCCACTGGCCTGACTGTCCCACACCTGTCAGCAGTTTTTAATGTCAACTTTGCACCGTGTCGTAAGAGGCGCCCACCAAACTCGACGACTTTGTAACTCGGGTGAAGTTTCTTGGGGAAAAAAAGAGAAAAAAATGAACACAGGAGCTTTAAAACGACATTTGAAGATTTGCGTGAATGCTTGATTTGGATTTTGTGGGATTTTGTTTGGATTCACCTTTGAAATGAACTGGATAATTTGTAGAATATTTTAAAAAAGGACAGAATTACTCCCAAATGTTGACATATTTTTGAAATGAAATACGTCAACTGTCATTCCTACTCGAGCTCGAATGATTTTTATTTGTACTGTCTGTTTTTAACCCACAATTACAAATTTAATCAGCAATTTTACAATTTTATGAAATCAATAGAGTTCAGATCACAAATTTACACATGAATTTACTCCCGATGTTCATTTCGAATCTAGAATTTTGAGATAATTTCTTAAACAATTACACAATACATGCTCCACTGATTTCAATTGAATAAGAGTGTGTTACAAAATAGTATTAGCTAATTCATACATAACTAATGCTTAATTATATGTATCTATGGTTACTAATGTGTAAGAATTATTTAAATGTGCCCTCATTCAAATCCTGTAATTGGGTTGATGTTAATCCTCTATGTAATTGTACTGTTGTAAAAGTTTCACGGTTAATTACTGTTTTTCAAATCAAATTACACCGTAACTAAGAAATAGAATAATAAATCTGAAACTAAACGAGAATTTTTGGCATTTTGGTTAGAATTCGTTGCCCTTTTCCATAACATACACATATACTCAGTTTAAGGGAGTTATTCTTCAACAAAATAGATGCATTTAAATGTATTTTGTGTAAATATGTCAAATCAATACAAGATTTTTATATGAAATTTACGTACATTTCTTACTTTTTATTGTATATAGTATCCAAAGTGTTTTTACAATGTATAAATGTTATTTGGATGCTAAAAATGTATGATTTTGTTATTACAGAATAGACTTCATACTCCATATAGATTTTTTTTAGATAGATACCAAAATGAAAAGTGAAAAATGAAAGTTGAAATTATAATTTTCAACACCATTTAATCACATTTGTTGACTATACCATGTGATGATGAGGTTATGTGAATTTTTTTTATCTAGTTTCGATAATACTGTCAATTAGTATCTGTTTTTCAATACTACAACCCTACGTATATGTTCTTTCAATATCGTGTAAGGCAAATAATGAATAAAAATACATAAATAAATAAAAAATGTACCTGTAAATACACTGCAAAAACTAAAATCTAGCTCATTTAAGTTAAGATGACTTGAAATTAGAAAGCCTTACATAAAGAAAGTCTTAATAATAATCAGCACAAGATTTTTGTATGGAATTTACTGACATTTCTTACTTTTTATTGTATACAGTAGAATATAGTAGCATATAGATTTTAATCCCCAAATGAAAAGTGAAAAATGAAAGTTGAAATGATAATTTAATCACATTTGTTCACTATACCATGTGATGATGAGGTCAAATTTGATCCAGTCATGTGAATGTTTTCGTCTGTATTGATACTTGCTTAAAATGAGTGTCTAGTTTCGATAATAGTGTCAATTAATATCTGTTCTTCGATACTTTGATGCGACCTATGTATATATTCTTTCAGTGTCATGTAAGGTAAATAATGAACAAAAAAATAAAAAATGTACCTGTAAATACACTGCAAAAACTAAAATCTAACCCATTTAAGTTAATCTGACTTGAATTGAGAAAGTCTTATATAAAGAAAGTCTTAATAATAATCAGCAAATTTGATGCATTCATGTGAATTTTATTCATCATTATCGATACTTGCTGAAAATGAGTATCTAGTTTTGATATTAGTGTCAATTCGTATCTGTTTTTCGATACTTTGATACTACCTATGTTTATATTCTTTCAATGTCATGTAAGGTAAATAATGATTAAAAATACTTAAATAAATAAATAAATAGATGTACCTGTAAATACACTGTAAAAACTAAAATCTAGCTAATTTAAGTTAAGATGACTTACGGTAAATTTAGAAAGTCTTATATAAAGAAAGTTTTAATAATAATTTTAATAATACATTTTATTTATTAGGCGCTTTTCTGCACACACAAATTCGCCTTACAACAACATAAACAAATTAAATATGATTAAAATGTACAGTTAAAGTGGGACAATATGTAATTGATTGTATTTTATTGGTATTTAGTATTTATGGTTTTAGTATTTAGCAATGTATTACACAGTATTTTAATTCATTTGTATCATGATTATCTTCTCATGATTTGATGTAAAATGATCTCCCAATGGAGCAAGACTTTTTATTCTTAAAATATGATATAAAAATACAATTGCTGCAGTTCAGATAAGCAAAACAACGACTCTTTGTACTAAAATAAGAAACAAAATTGAACTCGTATTCCGTTGGTAGATCATTTTACTTGTCAAGTTAAATCTACTCCAAAAAGTCAAATGTTTTAAAGTCATTTGAACTTAAAATGATGTAAATTAATAACTTTATTTGTTTCAACTTGACCAAAAAGTCTTCGATCATTTTACTTGTCAAGTGAAACCGACTATTTTAATTAACGCAACCTTAACTTCAGATTAGAGTTTTTGCGGTGCATAAATCGTCACTTCACTTCTCACTTTTTCTATGACATACCGGTAACCATAGCGATGACATACACAAGTCTAGCTCCACTGTTTTCTACCTATGGCTGCTTCAGGTGTCACCAAATCCATCGTCGCTCGCAATTCTCCACATATTCAAGGCGAGGCGTGTTCAATCAATCGTCGAAAATGCGTCAAACCGGCCTCCGCATTTACCTACACTGAGGTGGCGTGTAGAATACTGTAAACTTTAGCCTTTACGTCCCACCGTAATTGAATCAAGTCATGATCTTTTATCCCCGTAGTTATTTTAAGACGCCAATGACACGACAGAAATTGAAATGCGCCCACTCCCCCCATCCCCATCGCATCACATCAGCGCCGATACTACGCTATACTTCTCTTTCTTTCTCTTTCTCCCTCTCCTCTTTTCCCCCATTTCGTCAAAAGGTCACAAATTCAATCAGCACCGCCGCTATTGCCATAATAATATATGTATGGGAAAACAGCTACAGTTACTGGGAGTCCGAATTCTTGGGCTGCCTGCGGTCATTTGGTCTCAGTGAAGAACAGAAGCGTCTCTCACTCGAGTTAGCCATTAATCCCACCGGCGGAGGGGGTGGGCGGCGGAGGAAGGGGGGGTTTAGGCGGGGAAGGGAAGGGCGAGCTTTAAGGTGGTCATGTCGGTTCGGAGCGTTAGACGAAGCGCTAAATAGGGACGGGTAAGGGTAGCCGCCGCAGAAACGACAATCCGGCCGAGTTACTGAGCGAAAGTGCGCTGTGTAACCTGCTCGTTTCGATAAATAGGTCATTGCTCGGGCCGGAATGTTCCGCAGTGTGACATTAAACAGCTCTGCCGTGAGTGTTGGTGAATTAGACAGGAGAATACACAGTGATAGTAGCTTGTGCACAGTGAAACATCAGAAACAAACAACAGAAAAGCAATTCAATTTATGGGTTCTGCATTTTTGAAATCGTAATATTTCCATTTATCACAAAAAAAACTTTACTTACCCTTTAAAACTTCAACAGCGATACATCTACTCAATTACAGCTGGTTTAATAGCGCAAAAATACCAAAAAAAACAGGCTTTGACTCCCAAAAACTTGGACAAAATGTAAAATATAAACACTTAAATCTATCAGAAATGTACCTAAAAGTAGTGAAATGATCAGTCCATGCCGCAAGATCATTTTACTGGACATGTTCTCTTAAAATAAACAACCAAAGAAGTTTATGGTTGGTTTTAGATAAACATATTTGAGTATCAAGCAAATTTATATCACTGAATCTAAAAATAAGTTAAGTATTGCCGGGGAAAACTATGATAGATGGATTGTAGTGCAAAAAGTTGTTGTTTTTCTTATTTTAAGTGTAGCAAGATGTATATTCATATTTTAAGTAAAAAATCGTACTAAAAATCTTACTAAATCTTACTACAAAAGTGACATTTACTCAAATCATGATAAAACTTTCTTAATTTAAATAATTTTAGCTTGACTAGATTTTGTTTTTTGCAGTGGAGCTTCTTTTAAACATTTATTGCCTATATTTTTCTAACAAGCTGAGTCATGGAAGAAATATAGGTGACGATTTTTAAGATTATACACCGCAAAAAACTAAATCTACTCAAGTTAAGATGACTTGATTTAAGAAGGTTTTACCATAATTTGAGTAAATTTCACTTGACAAGTAAAATGATCTGCCAGTGAAACAAGCTTTTGTACTTAAAATAAGAAACAAAATCGAATGTTGCTTGAATTAATAATAAAACACTTATTCCACTGGCGGATTATTTTATTATCATTTTACTTGTCAAGTTGAATCCACTCAAATAAAGTAAAATATTCTTAATTTAAGTTTAATTTTAACTTACCTAGATATTGTTTTTTCCGGTGTGCAACCAATTCAGGACTAGTAAGTAGATAATACACCTGAAAACAAGATGAATAACCTGATATAAGTTTGAAAAAAAAAAAAAAAAAAAAACATGCAAAAATACCTAGAAAAACAAGTATTCTGACGGTGAGTGGAGTCGACTCTCCACAGATCTGACCTGTAACTTGGTCCATGAAGATAGAAAGGTTAAATACCAAAGCAAAAGAAAAAAAGAGAAAATATTTTGATGAATCCTCTGCCAGTTTGTTCATGATTTGAGCAAATTTCAGTCAAAAAGTAAAATGATCTGCCAGTGGAACAAGGCTTTTTGTTCTTAAAATATGACAAAACAATTGCTACACTAAAGATAAGAAAAACAACAACTCTTCAAAATCTAATGTGTCTTAAATTAAGAAAAACGCACTTATTCCATGTCAATCATTCTTACTTGTCAAGTTGAATCTACTCAAAAAAGTCAAATGTTCTGAATGAAGTCATTTTAACTTAACTGGATATTGCTCTTTGCAGTGAGTATAACAGTTAGAGATGGAAATGGGGGTTTCCCGTAAGACTTTAAGTGTAAGAAAAATGGAATTTTGTTTTTAAAGAATAGAAAAAATTAAATATCTATGTGCAGGTTTGGATTACTCAATAAAATAGAGTTGTCAATTTCCCCCTAATCCACTGTTTTCGATTAGCTGTAACCGCAAAAGGACTTGTAAAGGATATAGAAATCAAATAAAAGCAATTACATCCTAAATTCTGTGCGTATTTAAGACTATTGTGGCCAGTAGAGGGCACATGGACTGAATGACATGGTTGTTAGTAATATAGGTCATAGGTGTAGGCTTATATTACTCAATAAAACACAATTGATCATTTCAGCAAGTTTACTGTTTTCTTGGTAGTAACTCTAAGAAAGCATACAGAAAACAAAAGTATGCTGCAAATTCTGTGCGTACTTAACATTAAAGGGGAACTCTGACACGTTTGAAGCTAAAGTCCATTGCTAGAGGTGGTCAAATACTGTCAGAAGCTAAAAAAAGGCACAGATCAGTGTTGCTTCGGCGGAGATCTCACTGTGGCAGTGAGTCTGTCAAGGCAACAAACTAGTGTAGTGATGGGGACAAGTTCTTAACTTCCACGTAAAACGCCAATTTGCTTCACACTGAAGAAGCTTAACACCACTTTCTAACCCATCTTACAACAGCCACAAGTCTAACAAACAAAACGCTCTGCCTGGTTCACTCATTAGTGTCTGGAAACGTTAGAAAACAACTTTATAAGCAGCCTTAGCGTTAGCTTAGCATTAGCTTGTTGATTTCCCACTGTGCAAAAGACTTGATCGCTGATGTCGTTTCTAATCTAATTTACGAGTGAATTATATTTTTTGAAAAACGCTAAAAAAAACAAAACATTCCCGAACCATTTTCTTTCAACAACTTTCAGTTTCTCTTCTTCTTCACCGTCAGTAGTCGATCCTCACTTGTTGCTTCTGGTGGCTACTAACCGCTTGCCGCCGCTGGCGTCGGCAGTCAAGTCTTTTGGGCTTTCGCATGCTTTTCTAGGCATTTTTCAGCAATAAAACCACCTGTAATTGTATAAATGTAAAGTAGAGCTGTTTAATGTCATACTGTGGAACATTCCAGGTAGAGAAATGACATATGAACACTTAAATCTATCAGGAAAATGATGTAAAAGTAGTGAAATTATCTGTTTGTGCAGTAAGATAATTTTACTTGAGAAGTTATCTTAAAATAAAGTACCTCTAGACTAGAATGAAGCAGCCTCAGAACTCGTAAGTAGGTAATAAATCTGAAAACAAGATAAATAACCTGATATACATTTCAAAATCTTGGCCAGATCAGAGAAAATTGCCGCATAATAGACTATCTTTGCTTTTTTGTGTCTTTGTGAACTTCATCAGAGACTTGAAAACACTTTTATTGAGTTTTCCCCCTAAATGATTCCGTCTTCTTCTGTGGCAGTGGCTCAGATTAATCACAAAAAGTAAGTAAGTGGGATATTAGGCCGATGATGGAATGAGAGGAGTCGCCACGGTAACGATGAAAATGAGGAAGTTAAGACAAGTAGCTTCATTAATGCAGCCTCACAGCTCCCATTAGGACACAACAGCCACACAACGGTACGGCGAAGACTTCAGGAACGGAGAATTAACGTAAAAATATATTTCTCTGTCGATGATTTTCACTTTTAGATGGCCGTATGAACTGTGAAGTACATAGGCCTTGTTGTTAGCGATACCATAGCTTTTAAAAAGGCTTTCATTACTCAATATGACTGTAGAAAAGACATATAAATCAAATAATCAAAGTAATAACATCCTAAATTATGTGCGTATTAAACGCCATTGTGGCCAGTAGAGGGCGTATGGACTTGAGTGAAGCACTTTAAACTAGGCTGTTGTTATTACTATTAGGGCCCGACCGATATGGATTTTGTTGTGGCTGATATGATACCAATAAAATGGGAGTTGGAGCTGCCGATACAATCGCTGATATATTTGTGACATAAAAATTCACTGTAAATCTTCAATTGTTTATAAAACTCAGGTTTGGCTCTATTGGATTTTCAATTGGGTTTATTTAGGCAACATTTATTGTTATTCTGCCTCTTTACATCATATTTAAAGACAGTCGGTCGGCCTAATGATATTTTTGTATGATATTATAACGTGTAAAGAAAGTACTGTAAGTAAACTACCACTACTAGCGTTTAGCATTAAATGCGTGCGCCACGGTAATTCACACTTCTATTCACAGCTCATTTACATATCAGTGCGTGTCCAGTAACATATATACGGCCACTATAGTCACTTTACAGTCGCTAATAGAAGAGAAAACAGCCTGTTTATGTGTGCGAGCTACAGCAGCTAATCGCTAACCAATGAGAAAGAACCAAAACAAGCTTCAAAACCGACACATTTCCAACAGTCAGCCTCACACAGGCTCCTCTCAGATCACAAGTCTGCACTAAGAACTGTCCTTTTAATCCAGACTCAAACTGATCGTCCGTAAAAAGAATAGAATCTCAGTGTTGTGCACATGGATCAACGGCTGCGACTGTAAACAAACGCACATGGGGGTGTGTTCAGGCAGAAATATAGAGTATAGAGAGTATAGAGAATATAGAGAGTCTAAGCTTTCTAACAAGGTAAAACATGTCCATGTGGATTATTGGCCCATATCGGCAAGATTTAGGTCGATAGCCAATATGTTTCCAAGTGCCCATATTGGCCAACAATAACAATATACGTTTTATTTCAGCCATCAATGGTGAACAGAGATCGTCACTTTTATGCACAGCGACTTAGTTTTCTTTTACATGCATGCACATTGCAGTGGATTTGATGTGTTTTTTTAAATTGTACATCACTGTACTCGAGCGATAACTTTGATTTCTTTGTCAAGACTGTTCCATAAATGAACTCCTTCGCTTACCTTGGTTCTGAATCTTTTTTTTTTAAACACGTAGGTTCCTTTGAAATAGTAGTGGCTTGTTCTCATCTCAAACTGTTTTGGAATATTTACAGGTAACACAAACGTATCACACCACCTCCTTGTGTCATCAATAAAGAGTTCTTTTTACTGATGGCTCGACTGATCTTTATTGTGGCTTTAAGAGATTCCACCAACTTCACCAACACCACCGTCGAACTAAAATAATTTATATAAATTACAATTTAAAGACACAAAATAAACACATTAACAGTCACAAAAAAACATACCTCGCTGGCTGACCCATATTGTGTAGGTAGAATGACCTTTTAAACATGTTTATGAACTTTGTTTTAACTTAGGGTGACCAGACGCCCCTATTTACCCAGGACAGTCCCAGTTTTGAGACCTGTGTCCCCGTCCCAGCAGATTTACCCCAAACCAGTGATTTGTCCAGTTTTATACAAAAAATGTCCCTGGTGTCCCTATTTTTGACCAGTCTGATCCCTGCCATCAGTAAAGAGAGGCAGAAATTGTCATTTGTTTAGGTAAAATACAGAAAAACTGCTGTGTGACGATACTGACTCACATTAGGGCTGAGTGCAGAACAATATTCCTTTATTCAATTCACATTTTTATTATTAGCAACCACCACAAACCAGGGATGTCCCAGTTTTTTTTTTTTTTTTTTTTTTTTTTTTAAATCTGGTCACCCTATTTTAACTAATTTGCTTGGTTGCCGACATGTCAGACTTTTTACTTTCATCCAGGCGTGCGTCTCTTACTAGGGTCCAGCAGAACCGAACAAAACAGCAACAGTTACTATCTGTTGACTACCAAAATAAAAGCATAACATTTTCTCATTTTCGCATATATTACTATATATTAATTAAGAATGATTTAAATAGAAGTAAACCACAATTACACTTCACTTTATACATGACTTTGAGAATACTTAAGTCAATAATATCACACATTTTCAATGCTTTAAGTTGAACAAATAATGGTTTTGTTGGTTCTCTATAATGACTGTTGGTGTTTTTAGCTATTAGAATCACTTGCAAACATAGTATTGCTGAGTTTTAAAGGATGTCACAATGTTCTGGACTTGGATACTAAGACCCCGATACCCATAAAATAATAATAAAAATGCTATTTCTTTAGACAATAGAATGTAATTTTCAACATTAAATCCCAGGTAGGTTCCACAGTGGTCCATGGGCGTATGGGCTAGTCTATGTGCTCTTGTTCTGATACAGCTCCAGATCATTCTAAAACTATTCAGCAAAGCTTCATTTGTAGTATCGATACCTCCTCCAATGAGTATCTAGTTTTGCTACTTGTTTTAGGATCGATTAGTATCTAATAGGGGTGTGCATTGCCTTGAGTCTGACGATACGATACATGTCACGATATATCCAAATACTAAAACAATGGATGATATATCACAATTTATCAATAATGACTTCTAATAATATTGTCAACTGCACCTTCACGAGAACCAAATTGTATGAAAAATTGAATTTCTTGCCTTTTTTAAATGAGTGAAAACAGTGAATGCAACTAGTGAATTTTAGTGAAAAATATTATTTTAAAAAATCAATTCAGATGCATTTTGAATCGATTCGAGAATTGTGCGATGAAGTGTCACGATATGTCACTGAATTGACTTTTTCTTACACCCCTAGTATCTAATTTTCGATACTTTTGACAGTCCTCGTCGTGAATATAAATTCAATATATCAAGGTTCAATTTCAGAATTTTGCTTTTGGATTGAAAAATATTAAGATAAAGCATAAAATAAATTAAATAAAAACAAAAAATTTAAATAAATAAAAATAAATAAATAAAAGTGAGTAAAAAACTAATAAATAAATAAATTCTGGAGCCAAAATCATCACAAAAAAAATCAGACAGACTCCCGCAAGTTCTGAAGCTCCATTTGAGTAATACTGATTCATTTCTGTCAAAACGCAAATCAAGTTATCAAGGTCTTTTTTTTCTAATCGTAACTCAACTCGATATATATATATATATATATATATATATATATATATATATATATATATATATATATATATATATATATATATATATATATATATATATATATTCAGAATTTATTTCCATTTCTCAAAAGCAGCCGCGGTCACAACAACAACACCTGCAAAATGGCATAAAGAAACACATTCCTCCATTTCTTTTGTATTTCCGCACACAAATGCCATGCAGATATTATGAATCCACATCGGCTGCTCCGCAAAGACAAAAAGCCCATTTTCTGTGTGTTGTGTTCTCGGCTTCCCCCAGCAGCCCTCTTTAAAAGCCTTGCATCTATTACCTTTCAGCGCGTAAATACCTAATGCTAGAAACATTTGTCACTGTATGCAGCTGGCTGAACAGAATAGATTATTAGGAAGTGAGGGGAAAACACACAGAGCTTTTTCCAACGGCACCCGGCTCCAGCTACACTGCAAAAAAACACCTGTAAAAATGAGGCCGCCTTAGAATATTCATCTTGATTTGATTCGTTTTAATTAGTGTGGAGACGATACATCAAGCTGTCACTGCGAGCTGGAGAATCGATGCTTTATTTCTTTTTGCGGATTTCACTTTACACAGTTCAGACAGTAGGGGTGTCAGTGCTTAATGTTTTTGTGCTGCAGCGTTGAAAGTGAAGCCTTAAATTTTGGTGTTACATTTGTTGATACCATTATTTAAAATTACTTTCATTCATATGTCAAGATTTCACTTCACACAGTTCAGACCATAGGGTGTCAGTACTTCATTTTTTTGAGTTGACGACATTGAATTCTAAAACTCAAATTATTGAGTTACAATTATTGATACCATTATTTTAAAAAGTGAAAACCTAAAATTACTTTCACAGTTCAAACAATAGGGGTGTCAGTACTTTTTTTGTGTTGAAAAGTTAAAACTAAAATTGTTGAGTTATGGTTATTGATTCCATTATTTTAACAAGTGAAAACCTAAAATTACTTTCATTCATATGTCAAGATTTCACTTCACACAGTTCAAACAAAAAGGTGTAACTACTTAATTTTTTTGTGTTGACAACATTGAAAGTTCAACTTTAATTTTTGTGTTACACACTGGAAGGCCTGGGGATCAAACCTGCAACCTTCTTACTGTGAAGCATGAGTGTTGCCACTCAGCCACCATGCCACAGTAGTGGTGTCAGTGATTATGATTATTAAAATAATGGTAACATTATTTTAAAAAGTGAAAACCTAAAATTACTTTCATTCATACATCAAGATTTCACTTTACACAGTTCAGACAAAAGGGTGTCAGTACAATGTCTGTGTTATGATTATTTGAAAAAAGTGAACACCTAAAATTTAATTCATACTGCGAAACGTCAATGTGAACTGATGAATCAATACTTGAATTAATTAATTTATATATTTGCAGATATCACTTCACAAAATTCCAATTATTGGAATACTAGCATGCTAACAGTGCACTTCCTGGTTCTTGGACAATGAACTGTTTTGTAACAGATGTATTTTAACCTCTAGAGTCACTTATACAACTCTACTGGGGCAAGGCATTCGACAAAAAATGACATACGGTAAATCGGTTCCTCTCAAACGGGCATAAATATTAAAAGTGGAAATCAAAAATAATCTCTTATTTTGAAAGCTCCCATAAAATAAGTTTAGCTAGATAGGTCAAATAGCAGCCGTGTTTGCAAACAAAACTGAAATGGCAAATTAGCAGAAACAAAAGGATTAAAGGATTTGAAATAAATCAACTTGAATTTCTTGAAGTTCATGGTTTAGCACATTCTGTCAAACGTTCAGGCGATGTTAAGCTGAAGGGATGCATACATTTTACAGGGGGTCATGGGTAGTGGGTAAAAAATGGAAGAGGAAAGTCACTGAACGAGATGCACTGAATAAAACTGCTGGTTTAAAGTTAAAAAGTAAACCAAGACGTATGGAATATCTTGTGACTATTATTGTCATTCAAAATGAATAAAGGCAGACGTCACACTAGTTAAAGAGTGTGTTTTTTTTCCCCTATGTACAGAGCTAAAACTGGAGGGTTAAAATTTCAGGGTAAAATATTTTAGATTAGAGTTCTTTTTAACTCAAAAAGTGTTATTTGAACTATTTGAAAGTTCAATGGGGGTTTGAGTTGGGCTTATTTACCAGAGTTGATAGGGTTGAAGTTAATTCCACTTCCCTTAATATTAATTCAAATTCCCTTAGTGTTAATTCAACTTCCACTAGTGTTAATTCAACTTCCCTTAGTGTTAATTCAACTTCTAGTAGTGTTAATTCAACTTCCCTTAGTGTTAATTCAACTTCTAGAAGTGTTAATTCAACTTCCACTAGTGTTATTTCAACTTCCCTTAGTGTTAATTCAACTTCTAGTAGTGTTAATTTAACTTCCCCTAGTGTAAATTTGGCCCCTCCCACCCACCACTTCAAACTCCCTCGAGAGAAGACCATTTTGAACCAGTTTTGTACAGAATTTCATCTTAATTACCAAAAACAAAGTGTAAAAATAAAACACTTTTCTGTGTTTAGGTAAATCAGGATAACCCTACAACATGTTATCCATTTACTCTCCAAACGTTAATATAACCCTAACTCTAGAACAGATTGGACTCATATAAACTCTGAGAAAATGTTAAAATTCATTCTGTGAGAGTCAATTTTAACACTGCACTTTTTGCAAAATGTATCTTGCCTCAGTACAGATATATTGTATAAGCAGCTCTTAAAGTCAAAATAAGTCAACTGTGTCTCTACCTCTAACTATAAAGCGTTGTATTGTCCGAGAATAAAGAAGTGCACAGTTAGCATGCTAGTTCTTGCTAAAAAAAATTGCTTAAAAACTCATCAGGGTGAATAAATAACGCAATATTTTCAAGCGCAAACGAAAGACATCTGCCGTCTGATTATGTAACGTTAATATACAAAAACGACATGATAGTTGAACGGTAGTTAAGTCATCAAGTCATCAAGTTGTCGTAAAAAGTGGAAATACAAAACATAAATAAATACAAAAAAGTTTACATTTTAGACACAAGGAAGAAAAAACTTGCAAAAACCCGTACGACAGTAAAAAACGGTATGTAAATTTATACCGGCTATTTAACGGCGATTAGTGCTGACACACTTTCTCTCACAATTAATCTTACAAAATTCCAAAATAGACATCTTGAGGCTACAAACTCCAGACTATCCCAAGGTCAACCAGCACCACCACCACCAGAAGCACCATCCCAGTGTCTTGAAAGAACAATAAGTAGAGCAGACGGCGCATTGTGATCGTTTTGAGAGGTGCTGAGCTGCGGGCTACGACACCACACCAGCATGCATCCTCCGCTAACATCGACAGCGCTTCTTCATCCCCTGGCCAGTGTTGTGCAAACAGCATAAAGTCTCTCCGTGTGAAGGGTAATGGGACATCCAGCGCCAGGGGAGGCTCGAGCCCGACGCCCCCTCCCCGAGAAAGATGAAGTTATCCGGGGCAAACAAGCAAGACAGTCCACTACGCGGTCTGGCCCCAAACAAGATTACAGTGGTATTATTCTGCTGGAAGATGGCAATAGTATTAATCTTGGACATAGAGCATTCCAGGTTACACAGGGAGCAGTGGAACAGGCTGGTGAGTCTGTTTGCGGGAATAATGTTATGTTAAGGTAGCCAGACGTCACTATTTACTCGGGATAGTCCCAGTTCTGAGCCCTGTGTCCCCGTCCCAGTAGATTTACCCACAACCAGTGATTTGTCCCGGTATTATACAAGAAATGTCCCTGATGTCCCTATTTTTGACCAATCTGATCCAACAGTAAAGAGAGGCATAAACTGTCATTTGTTTAAGTAAAATACAGAAAAGCTGCTTAAAAATTACCAAAATGCAAAGAAAATGTAACTCACATGTTAGTGCAGAACAATTTTCCTTAATTACGCACTCATTTCACAATTTTATTATTACCAATCACCAAAAAAAATAAAAATAAAAAAAGCAGTGATGTCCCAGTGTTTTATTTTGAAAATCTGGTCACCCTATGCTATGTCCAATATGGGACTGGGAGTATGTGGGGTGCATTGTGTTTCTGATAGCTGTATTTGTGGTTACGTTTTTTAATATGTGGTTTTATTTTGAGCAAAACTTCAATTTGTACATGTTGACTGACTTGGAGGTGTTTAAAGATGCACTGTGTTACTGTGATGTTATTGCTTTTACAGTATAGCATTACATGGAGACAAGCATAGGGTGACCAGACGTCCCTATTTACCCGGGACAGTCCCAGTTTGGAGCCCTGTGTCCCCTGTCCCAGCAGATTTATCCCAAACCAGGGATTTGTCCCAATTTTATACAAAAATATCCCTGGTGACCCTATTTCTGACCAATCTGATCCCTGTTAACAATAAAGAGAGACATACATTGTCACTTGTTTAAGTAACATACAGAAAAGCTGCTTTAAAATGATGTAAATACAAAGAAAATGTGACTATACTGACTCATGTTCATCATGAATGGGTCGAGTGTAGAACAATTTTCCTTAATTATGCACTTGTTTCACAATTTTATTATTACCAAACGTCCCAAACCAGGGATGTCCCAGTTTTTATTTTGAAAATCTGGTCACCGTATGTCATGTGCAATAGCTGTTTTTGTGGTTACATTTTGTATTTGTGGTTTTATTTTGAGCAAAACTAGCAAAAATTTGCACATGTTGACCGACTTGAGGTGTTTAAAGATGCACTATGTTACTTTTCTTGTGCTTGTTTCCGTAGAGATGTTATTGCTTTACCTTTTACCTAAGTTTCTCAGTACAGCCTTACATGGAGACAGGCATAGGGTGACCAGACGTCCCTGTTTACCCGGACACCATGTGAGTTGCATGGTCCTCTGTGTCTTTTATTTATTTTAATGTTTTTATTTGACCTTTTTATTATTTTATGTATATTCTTACTCTTATTTGATTTTACTAGTTTTATTATTATTTTTAGAAGGACCAGTGGAGGCAACTAGAGCTTTATTTTTATTTCTATTGAATATGTTTTATTTATCGTGTGCAGCACCTTGGAAACTCTTTTGTTTGTGAAATGTGCTATAAAAATAAAGTGGATTGGATTGGGACAGTATCAGTTTTGAGCCCTGTCTCCTCTGTCCCAGCAGATTTATCCAAAACCACTGATTTGTCCCAGTTTTATACAAGAAATGTCCCAGTGTCCCTATTTTTGACCAATCTGATCCCTGCCAACAGTAAAAAGTGGCATAAACTGTCATTTGTTTAAGTAAAATACAGAAAAGCTGCTTAAAAATGACCAAAACCCAAAGAAAATGTGACAATACTGACTCTTTTCACAATTTTCTCCTTATCAAGCACCAAAAAAATGGAGATGTCCCAGTTTTTTATTCTGAAAATCTGGTCACCCTAGACTAAATTACAGGTCAGATCTGCGGAGAGGAGACCCCGCTCATAGTAAGAATGCATGTTCTTCAAAGCTCATAAAACTTGCAATTCAGTCAATGCGAGATGGATTTGTTTCACACTATACCGCAAAAAATCTTGGCCAAATTTAAGACATAAACACTTAAATTTATCAGAAACTGACTCAAAAGTTGTAAAATGATGCAGCCATCTTAAAATATCTTAAAATAAACCACCTTCAGACTAGAATGAAGCAGTTTCAGTGCTATTAAGTTGATAATAGATCGAAAAACAACATGAATAACCTGATATAAGCTTTAAAATCTTGGTCAGATCAGAGAAATTTGCAGTGCACTATCCCGTAAAACACTCTAGGCCAAGAGAATACCGCACATCTCCACGGCGACCGGAGGAGTGACACAAGTTTGCGCGTTTAAATATGAATGTTTACGGTGTGCGTGCTGTTCTTTTGTGCGAACCTGTTGCATAAATAAGTCCTGTTTTGTGTGCCCCCGCTGAGCTTTAATGAGCGAGGTTTAGGGACCAGGACCACCCCCCATGTACCCTTCACCCCCTCTCCTCCTCTTCCCTCTATCCTCCTCCTCCCTCTTTCCCTCTCTCCTTCTAGTTTTAATGTTAATTCTTCATGTTTTGATTTGTTTGTATTGTGATTTTAACGTCTTTCTTATTTTCTGAAGCGCTTTGAAGACTTTGCGTACGAATTGCAGTGTACAAATAAACTCGCCTTGCCCCCTCTTTCCCTCCTCCCTCTCCCCCATACCTCTTCCCCCCTTCTTTCCCGCCCTCCTCCTCCTCCTCCTCGCTCTCCTAATGAGCCATCATCATGCAAAAGGGCCAGCTTGATACACATTAATTGGATTTTCACTTCTTTCACCAATTAATCGAGCGGCATTGTGATGTTGGCCGGCCTCCGCAGACTCCTAAGAAAACACAAACCCCCCCATCCGTCCCCCCAACCGTCCCCCCGTGTCTTGGACCGTAATGGCCCCGACTGTAAAAGGGACGCGACTTTGCAGCACCGTACAAGAGATGAGCTGTCACCAACCGGGATGTGAAACATTATGTAAGTACAGATATATTTAAGCTGCAGAACTGAAGAACAGAACAGAATTTTGTAGCTGAATGTCCATTAACGTGCTGTAGTTGAAGATAAGGGTCGGCACAGTAAGCTTCAGATTCTGCCACTTGCTTTGTGTTTGATTTGATTATTCAACAGACTCAATACGTTTTATTTTATGAACATTAGACTGAATATATTGTATGTAGACTGTAATGAGTTAAACATTGAACAAATAAAAACACATAAAAAAACAACAACATGAAACTGTCTTAGACTGCGTTTATACTGAAATGAATCACCGTATCAGCATATTGGAAACGATTTGTGTCCACACATGTCGTGTCTGGACTGGCAGAAACACTGGTCACATGACTAGGCTGGCATGTATCATGTCACGACGTCACGACGTCACGACATCACGTGGGCGGTAAAAACAAGGAGCGCAGCACTGTATCTGAAGTTGCTGTAGTTCTATGGAAGTTGCAGCAGCCGATTTTGAGCTGAGGAAGATGCAAGCGTGAAAACAGTCTTTTTGTGGACCGACGCTGTTTCGTGTTTGTTTAAAATTTTCTGCAATAGCGCATGACCGATGATACGAACCCAGCAAATCAGGAAGGCGCAAGTCACAGTGACATGGTCCAATAATGACGGCAACTAGAGCAACTACGTCAGCGTATCAGCGTTTTCATGCGTCCACACGGCGCCGGATCAGATCTGTGCTCAGGTGAATAAGTGGGAGCTGGCGTATCCAGATCGTTCAGTCTCCAGAGCTGTTTTCCTTCAGATTAGTGTGAACAAACACTGCATCCACAATGAAAACGACTCGAATACATACTAGTGTGGACGGGGCCTTAGAGTTCATGTTGTAACTGTAAGTGTTATTAAAGTATAACTTGGTAGGAGACATCACATTTATTTTTTGTATTAAGTCAAAGATTAGTTAAGTTTTAAACCAGTTTAGTTCATGTGTACAGTTTTATATAGTAACAATTTTCTCAAACAAAAATACCAAAATAAATAGACCCTTCAAGAATGATGTTAACATTCTGGCTGAGTAGAAATAATATTTGTTAGTTTGCCGAGTATCAAGGGTCAATTTCTAACTTCCGGCTCCATTTTCTAACATTCACTTATTCGTTGTGCTTTTGTTTTAGATGCAATTTCTCCAGCGTAAAATTAAATAGGAAGTTTATGTTGTTTCTGTCTGCAAAATAAAGCACAAGAATGTTTCTTTATTGTGGCTGTTCATTTTTATTTGATATAATTCAAGATCAGTGACTTTGGTTGAAATAAATTGCTTTGGATTTCAAATTATTTCTGATTTTGATGTTCATTTGTGTAATTTTTCCGGTGGTGGGTCTGGGTCCGTCACCTGCTTGTTTCTATGGAGATGTCATTGCTCAGCTTTTCAAATGTTCCACAGTATTTAACTTACGTTTCTTCAGTTATAGATGGTTTTATAGCTCAAAAATACTCACTACATGCATTTTGATTGTGAGCGGAGTCGCCTCTCCACAGATCTGACCTGTAACTTGGTCTGGTTTGGTCTCCATGAAGATAGAAAGGTTTAGAAAAAAGGACTCTGTGCTGGCGACTAACACCTCTTAAAAAGCTGTTCCAAAAGAAGCAGTAAATGATGATGATTAAATAAATATTAAATAAAAACTAACAATAGGAACAATAAAAAAGCGAGGTCAAAATTGCCAAATGAATAGTCCAATTTATTTGTGGGTCAAAATCTTGTCTTAAAGAAATTGTCAATCGTTTCATCCAGTATTTGTGTTTCAGAAAGTTAATTGTCCCCATAAACGTCAGTTGATTCTTTTTAATATATATATTTTAAACAAACTCACCATACCATAATATTAGCGGTGTAATATCCAAGTCTCACGGTACGATATTTATTGCGATATCATAGGAAAACTAACGATATTACGATATTCTACATAATAACAAAATGCTTTGAACAGTCATTTGGTACAACACTTATTGTCATTAGGGATGGAACGATATCCAAATCTCTCTGTACGATATTTTCACCATAAACATCTCATCGTACGATATTTATTCCGATATTTTGTGGAGACTCATAACACTGTGAATATGCTCCTTTTTTTCTCTAAAAATGCCTTCACAAGACTTAATCCAAAGAATAAAGATTTAAAAGTGCTTAGAACTGTTATTTCTGCACTGAAACGGAGCAAAGGATCATGGTCTATATAGTTCCCTCTGTTTTTTAGCTATTTCTGCATCAGAACTATTCATTTAAGCAAAAAAGACGACTTGTGATTCGATAAACTGTGATGGTCCACGATATTATTGTGAGACCTTTGACGATATGACACAATATTTCGGTTATTGTTACATCCCTACATCCCGTATCAAACCAATTTTATTTATAAAGCTCTTTAAAAACAGAATAGACAAAGACAATCACAGTACAACACAAAACACAATACAACTACTAAAAAAACATAGAAAACAATACGATACGAAACAAGAAATGTACGTCTGACTTGTTAAAAGCCAGTGAAAAAAGGTGCTATAGTAAAAAACGAACAAAATCTTTAAACAGAATCAAAATCTTGCGGTTCGATTGTGAGCGGCCTGACACTGTTTGCGACCTAATTTAGTGTAGAGCCCCACTCTCCCTCTCCAATCCTTCCTCCGCTCTAAGCAGCTATCTCATTATGGGCTTATGACATTTCCTGTGAGCGGCCCCATCGCGCGTCCAGAGAAAACACCGCCGCCGCTGCTCAGTCCAAGCCTTTTACAGTTTGTTAACCTGCTCGACCGGTGCCAGGGCCCTAGGGGGGGCTAGCGAGAGGGGCGAGGGGAGGCGGGTGGGGTGGGTGACTGCCTCTTGGATCTCCCCACACCCCGAAGGACCCAAACCAGAGCAATCCGGCGCAAACCTTGTTCAACAACATTGTAGGGGCACGACGATTTGATATGTTGACACGTCGGCGAGGTGTTTTTTGCCAGTTATGCCAGGGGGAGCTAAAGCGTGCGTGTGCCGGAAAGCTATTTGGGAAAGGGGAAAAAAAGGAAAGAAAGGAAGGAAGAAATGTGGTGGTGTTTTCGGAGGAGCCATCTTGGGCTGTGAGAGAGGAGGGCCGGTGTAACCTTTAGTAAATCATCCACCCGCAGAGATGTTGGGAAGGCTGGGGTCATGACTACGATGTCTAAATATTAACAAAGTGTGCTGGTGTTTACAGAAAATGCGACGGGATGGCAACGGTGCGGCTGAGTTTGCGTTTTTTTATACAAATGAGAGAGCTGTTAATAGATAAAGCTATGGTGGACTTCTTTTTATAGCACAATATTCATAACACAAGAAAGGACATGTGTCTTTGCACTTTTTTCCATGTAATGAAGTAAAAGTAGTAAAGTACTGTATTTAAGTGCACATTTTAGGTATGTGTAGTTTACTTAAAGGTGGATTGTGTAACTTTTCTGGTGGAGGGTCTGTTAAATGCTTTTCTCCATGGAATTGCTTCGTTTGGAATGTTTCACAGCACACAGCAAAAACTGGAGGGTTAAAAAAGTAATAATACAAATATTTCAGAGTTGTTTTTAACACAAAAACTGTTATCTTAACTATTTGAAAGTTAAATGGGGGTTTGAGTTGGGGTTATTTGTCAAAGTTGATATCAACTTCCTCTACTGTTCATTCAACTTCCTCTAGTGTTAATTCAGTTTCCTCTAGTGTGAATTCAACTTCCTTTAGTGTTTATTCATATTCCCTTTGTGTTAATTCAACTTCCCCTAGTGTTAATTTGGCACCTCCCACCCACCACTTCAAACTCCCGCCAGACAAAACCAGTTTGAACCAGTTTTGTTCATAATTTCATCTTAAATTAACTAAAATAAACTGTGAAAATAAAACACCTGTGTGTTGTTTAGCTAAATCAGGATAAACATGAAAAGTGTTATCTGTTTACTCTCCAAATGTCAATATAACTCTTAATTTCAGAGTTAAACAGGAATTTGGTTCAGTTAATTAACATTTCCAAAAATGTTTAATTAACTCTAGAACAGATTGGACTCATTTAAACTCTGAGAAAATATTCAGATTGATTCTGTGAGAGTTAATTTTAATCATCGATCATGGTATTAAACCTTTCTATCTTCATGGAGACTAAATCAGTCCTAGTTACAGGTCAGATCTGCGGAGAAGCGACCCTGCTCAAGAACCCACTTTTACTCTCTGGCTTTTAACACCGCGTGAGTTGTGTGGTCCTTTGTGTCTTTTATTTATGTTATTAACATTATTTATTTTGAATTATTTACTGCAATTTTATGATTTTTATGGTTTTGCTATTGTTTGGTTTTACTGGTTTTATTGTTGTAGCACTGGTGTGATCAAATTTTACCAATTTACCTTTTTTGTCTTCATTTTATGATCTCTGTGCTGCACTTTAGAAACTGTTTTTTTTGTAAAATGTGCTGTAGAAATAAAGTGGATTTGCTCACAGTCAGAATCTTTATTATTATTATAGGTATTTCATAGGCATTATTGAGCTATAAAACGGCATGTAATTTAATAATGTAATGTAGAGCTGTTTAATGTCATACTGTGGAACATTCCTGGCAGAACAATGACATCTCCATAGAAACAAGCAAGTGACAGACCCCCAACCAAAAAAGACACACAATGCACCTTTAAGTAAATCAGTACTCCACTATTTTTTTTGAAAAAAACTGAAAAAAAGAGGATTTTTAAATTTGTTTGCGACCTGCTGAGAAGTCAGAGGGGTTTTAATTTGATCAAGTTTATAATTTGAGCAAAAAACAAACAAAAAAAAACATACAAATAAAAACAACTAGAAAAACTCATCAGTTCTTTCTAATGAACACATTTTTATCATTGAAGCTTCATTACGCCTCAAAATATATGAAGAACACTTTTACTTTTTAGTCTTTAAGTACATTTTCACACAGTTTCTTTATACTGTGATACTTTTACTTGAGAATTTGTTATTCCAGTGTCTGTAGTTATGTTTTTAATGAGGTAACAACATTATAACATGGCTTAGAGCTCACACGAGTCAGTATTGCGTCATATTGGACTGTCGCCGTAAACTGTCGCCGTGACAACAGCAGAGTGCATTTGTAAAGGATATAAAAGAGAATATTTGGATTATGATGTTTGTTTCATGCGCACGTTTAACACACAAACCCTGCATATTTAGACTGTGTTCTTCTCTCAAACAAATGCTCTGTTCCACCTTGTGATGTCATGGGATAATACAGGAAGTGTATTACCCGGGTGTATTATGTGTTTTTAAATGCCACACAGCTTCATTAGAATTATTTGACCATCTCGACTGAACTAAAGGTAAAAAAGGTAGCTGTTTATTTGGAAACTACCATTTCATGACATCACAAGGTGGAACAGAGCATTCTGCACTGCCAAAACTAAAATCGAGTCACGTTAAAATGACGTGAATGAAGAAAGTTTGATCATGATTTGAGTTAAATGATCTACCAGTGGAGACTTTTTGTACCTAATATATGAAAATACATATTACTACACTTACTGACAATAAGAAAAACAACAACTTGCACTGTCATGAAAATTTTTAAATAATCATCTTTAATCTTTATGTAGGCACTTATATAAGTAGTGTAAGTTCCATGATTGGGGCATACAGTTGTGCTCATAAATTTACATACCCTGACAGAATTTAGGATTTCTTGTCCATCTTTCAGAGAATATGAATGATAACACAAAAACTTTTCTTTCACTCATGGTTAGTGTTTGGGTGAAGCCATTTATTATCAAACAACTGTGTTTACTCTTCTTAAATCATAATGAGAACAGAAACTACACAAATGACCCAGTGACAGTTTGGAGTGTTTTGTGATAGATGTGGATGTTATTTTCTCTGATGGTAAAGCTGCTCATTCTTCTTGGCAAAAGGCTCCAGTTCCTGTAAATTCTTGGGCTCTTGTCTGAACTGCAGCTTGAGATCTGCCCAGAGGCTCAGTGATACTGAGGTCAGAAGAGAGGAACACTCCAGAACCTTCACTTTATTCTGCTGGAGCCAGTGACAGGTCCACTTGCCTTTGTGTTTTGGATCATTATCATGTTGGAATATCCAAGTACGTCCCATGTGCAGCTTCTGGACCAAGAAATCATCAATTCTGTCAGGGGATGGAAACTTATGAGCACAACTGTAAGTTAACCTCATGATTTATAGTCACAACTGAGGGTTCACTCGAGCCCCTTTAAAACACAACAGACCACTTAGTCATAATGTATCTCCTTTAATTATGTCCTTCCATCTTTGTTGAATTCAACTTGTTTCCATGTTATTTTATTTTGACTTCTAATGACCCAGAGATGCTGTTTGTGAACAATACCTGTCTGTGGATCTTTTGGGTGGTATATTTGCTCTGGATGGTTTATGTAAACACAAGAGACAGGAAGACACTGCTCTGTTATGGACAGTCAGGGCTGTGACTGTGGCACAATTACTGGAATAAATCAGACTCTTTGATTTAAGACAACTTCTCAGTTTTGTTCTTTATATAGAGAAATTCCACAACAGCACTTAAAATAAGAAACAAAATCAAATGTTACTTGGATTAAGAAAAACACACTTATTCCACTGGCAGATCAATTTACGTTCAAGTTAAATCCACTCAAATATGTTGTATGTTTTAATGTTTTAACTTCCCTAGATAATGCTTTTTGCAGCTTTGGAGATGTAGACAGACTATTAATAAAGCATCAACCAAACATGTGTGAATGAAACAAAACACAACTCCAGGTCTGTTTTTGACGAGATGATAAAGTTCTAACATGTGACCTAAAGATCTCGAGGACATTTAAGCGTCATCCATCGTCTCCCATGACTTTTAAGTTCTGCTTTGTACAGCCGAGCCATCCTCATTAATAAAAGAGTGTGCAAACTTGTTAACTCTGTGCTCTGAAATGAATACGAATGATCCAATAGGCAGTGTACAAGGATAACTGTGATGAAATAGTCTTCAGTCGCGCTTTCGAGGGGGGTGGACTAGTACAAGTTACCTTTCATCATCTTCATCTCCTCACTGTGAAATGGAGTCAAATTAAACACTGATTACAAATGTCATCTCTCCTTTGGGCCCCTGAAGGATTTTGCAGCTGCTCATTGTCATTGTCCATTGTCTGACCTCTTCAGAACCATGTGCGAGGTGTGAGAAAGTGTGTACGGCCCGTCGTCCCGATTTACAGTCCGCTGGGCACATTTCCACATGAGTATAGATTTATTATGGATAAAATAGCGTAATAAAAACACCGGGATCATGTAGAATGGGTTAATACAAACATTTTAAGACCAAGGATATATTATTTTAGAACTTTAAAAGCTCAAAAATATAAATATACAGCCTTTAACGACAAATAACTTTAACCAGCGTCACTAACGAATGCAGTTTGCACAGTTGTAGCTTGATCCCTTGACAATATATAATAATAATAACAATACATTCCATTTATTAAACTGCAAAAAACAAAATCTAATCAAGTTAAGATGAAAAGTAAAAGTAATCTGCCAGTGGAATAAGACTTTTTGTACTTAAAATATGAAAATACATCTTGCTATCATTAAAATAAGAAAAACAACAACTTTTTGCACTTAAAATAAGAAACAAAATCTAATTTCTCTTATTTACTATATCTTGTTTTAAGGGATATATATATAGACTAAATGATTAAATGAGAGGCTAAATATGTAAGATATTAATCTTATTTCAAGAAAATATTACTTTTTTCTTATTTAGTTTTTATATCTATAACCTAGTTATAGATATAAAAGAAGCAAAACAAGTGTTAAGATGGTGTAAGTGTTAAGATACTTTTTATGGATGTAAATCAGTCGATCTTGGACTGAAACTGTCCAGTATCTCTGTACCTTCTGTTTGTAACATGGAAAGATTCAAAGATTTAAAAGTTTTAGGATGCAATTTGTCAATATGTTCCCAAGTGGTAATTAGTATAGTATTGTATAGTATAGAAGGAAAAACAGGATTTCATTAAGATGCATGAACTAAAATCAGGAATAAAACCATCAATAACAAGCTTTATATTCTAGTTTTAAGATTTTTCATCTGAATTTGTTCTTAGAATTAGTTATTAGTTTTATGCTTTATTTTAGATCACTTAAATCTTAGATTATTGCTTAGAATAAGCGCTAAAATCGCTTATTCTAAGCAATAATCTAAGATTTAAGTGATCTAAAATAAAGCATAAAACTAACAGTGAGATTTATGAATGCCTAGACATATTTTCTTATTTTAAGATTTCTTGATAAGTAAATTTCACTTCCTGCACTGGCAGAACATTTAACTTTTTTCTAGAGCAGTTTCACTTAAAACAAGTGAGTTTTTCTCGTTTTAAAGAGGGGGAGTTCTGCAGTGCTTATTCCACTGGCAGATCATTTTACTTGTCAAGTAGACTCTACTCAAATAAAGTCAAATGTTCTTAAATGAAGTCATTTTTACTTACCAAGATATTGTTTTTTTTTCCAGTGTGGGCGCCTTTCTGGACTCTCAAGGTGGCCTTACAACAACATAACAAGTTAAATACTATTAAAGCGTAAAATCAGTATGTAGTTATGGACTATGGGATCAGTATTGTTCACTCTATCGTCATGTAGTTGGCTTTAATGTACAGACCTCTACAGTGACACAAAGACCATTCGGATCCATCCGTGAAAATCATCATCTTAACTTGCCGTGGAGAAGAGGTTGCTAACCCGTTGAATCTGGAGCGAATGGGCCTGGCTGTGCTCGCTGTATACAACACTCTATTAGTAAAGTTAACTACTTCCTGTTGATACATTGCATATTCATTCTTATGCTGTAATTGCATTTGCAAACATTACATGCTTAATTTCTCTCAAAAGACGAACGCCTTTTCCATCATAGGAATAAAAAGTCTATTTTGATGAATTCGCCGCATATGATAGCTTTAACTATGCATGCAGGAAATACATCACCCATACCGCACGGGGAAATATGTTATAGAGAAGAAAACAGCTCTGCTCCAGTAGCTCTCAAAGAAAAGTATTGATCCGCTTCCTTCATTTTGACAATTATTTAATGTTATAGTCGTCTAAATGGTGTAGCTGGCTGTCGTGCCCATTCATTCAACCTGAAGTGTACTGAAACAATAGCTACAAGAGTTCTCTGGGGTAAATAGAAAGACACTCTGTCAGCTAGTGTTACCGCGCCTAATGTTCCGCTAACCATTCCACCTCAATCAATACGGCCGCCGGAGGAGAGGGGTGAAGGTGAAAGGTCAAACCTGCATAAAAAAACTCTTAATTTGTTAATCAAGGCCAATGGGCTTAATGAATGGATCCGGCTTTGACGAGTAGGCGTGGCTAAGTGCATCTAATGCGCCTCCGCCATTCATTATTTATATAAGAGCGGCTATTATGTCAGTAAAAATAGGCGTTTTTTTTTCTCCATCTCGAAAGCGATATTGTCATTTAATCAAGCAGAACATCATTAGTCCGTGTAATTAATCGCGCAGGGTAACGCTATGTTCCTTTAGCTACCTTTGCTTTCTGGTCGGACGGACGCGTTTCGAGAGTTATGATTGGGTCGGATTGCGTTTTGGGGCGGGGGAGGGGCTAATCGGCATGACCCCGCGCCTGTCACTGACTAATAAACACACGACTAATTGACTTTGGATGCGTCACTTATCAAGAGGGGCACCCAGCAGTCGGGCGAAGGGGAGGGAGGGTGCGGCGGCGGGGAAAGAGGGAGAGGGGGCAGCACTTTGGGTTTGTTTACATCCAGACGACCAGGTGTGGCTCCTCAAGCAAGAAGAAGACACTTATTATATTAGCTCTAATGGGGTCAGTGTAACGCAGAGTAATGTGTACAGATTATCGGCTGGAATATGAAGTAGGGCGAACAGAAGTGAGGATTGTCTGTGAGCCGTTTCTCTTTATGATGGCTGAACTGTTAAATAAAAAAGACTGAAAATGACTATTAAAAATACTACACAAATGGATCTACTTGGCATAGCAATTAACACTGAAATTAACATAAATTCTAATGATTATGTAATAAAAAGGGCTGTCAAACGATTCATTTTTAAAATCTCAATTAAGATCAGAAATTCCATAGTTAATCGCGATTAATTGCATATTGTATTGCATGTTTAAAATTGTGTTATTTTGCTTTTCAAGACAGTTTTAAAGCCATAATATAAAGCAATTCGTACCCATTTAGCAATCGCTGTAGTTATTTTCTTTGCCGTGTGATTATCCACAGGTCTGTGGCAACTCTGTCAAACACTAGTTTGTCTGATCTGAGGCTCTTGGCTGAGATGCTCTGGTTGCTGCACCCGGGGGTTTAGCCCGGAGGTGCTAACTTAGACTAGACTTACTTCGCTGGTGCTGAAACTGCTTGACTGGAGGTGAAGCTGCAGATTAGCGATAATGGCTCTACTTCCTGTGAACTTTATTGCAAACCTTTTATGCTTTAAAAATCATGTACGTGAAGTATTGAACCACATTTCACAAATAATAATAACACACTTTTGACTTTTATCTAAACTAGAAGTGCAGAGCTCTGATCTTTTGAACACTGAAGACTCTCAAAGCGAATGGTTTTACTGCAGACAGATCCCGCTGCAGTCTTTACGATCTTATTGCTTAAGACCAAAACATCCTGAGGAGTCTAGCGGCCTTTAGTCTGGACAAAATAATCAAAAACATAGGGGGCTCCAAGAGTTTTACAAGTGCATTTTAGTGTTATAGATAGATAGATAGATAGATAGATAGATAAATAGATAGATAGATAGAACATAAGGCAAAAGACAATGTTAAACAAGTGTCTACTCGCCACTTAGATTCTATGGGTTAAGCTCCTCATTTAGTTTCAAGATGGACTGATGGACAAAAGAATTTTTCAGTTTATTTCCATTGCGTAACTGTTCAGCATTGACAAACAGAAAAACAAGTGTCCCTACTATGAACAAGCTTGCATCTCCACAGACCTGACCTTTATTTGGCCTGAATGAGGACCTCCACCTACTAGTCTCCATGGAAATTCAGTCTCCATGTCAAAGATGTTCCTTTGCCTATTATACTCCCACAACAGTAGAGCAAACAACCTATCTATCTTCACGGAGAATGTTCCTAAATATGTTTGGAACCTTCTTTCCATTTCTTTCCATACAGAAACAGTGTCGGTTTAAACAAATACACTAATTTCCGCAGTCTAGAAATGCTAAATTCATGTTTTTATTTCGTTAAAGTGATCGAGATAGAACATTTACCTCAAGAAACTCATTTGTCTCGTTCATAATTGGTACTTTTTCACATTTCCTCTCTTCATTGTGTTGCAAACTGATCTCATTTTAATCAGTAACTCTTGGGCGTCTTAACAGTAGCAGCTAATGACCGGCACTTAACCCACAAACAGCTCTCGGAATCCACAAAGCTCCACCTCTCCCCCCTCTCCACTGTCACAATAGCAACACTTTCCCTCACGTGCCCCCCCTCCAGCGCCCCCCTGCCCCGACCAAGACCGCCCCAAAGTTGTTCCAGGGTATTTCTCGCTTAATTAACAGATTAGTGGTGTGGGGCAGTCCCGAAGTTCACAGGTCAAGACTAAAGCTCCCGGTAATCGTTGGCAGGTGGGTCCACACTTTTCCCCCCTCATGTGCCCCCAGCTCCGCCCACTTTTGCACCAACTTGACCGGAGTGCAAAATAAACCTCCCAATAATACAATAGCTATTCGGCTTCCGGTTAGAGTCAACATTTTGATGGTTTTTCACTTCGTTTTGTTCATTTCTATGGCAACAGCGCTAAATTTTCATCATTCTGAACCCATGGATAGACTTCACGATGACATTTTGAAACGCGATCTGCAATTTAAATGGAATAAAGAGTAGAAAAACAAAATAGAATGCTCAAGAAAAGATTGTCAGCTTGCTGTAATGTTGTCATATTTTCTCACTTGTCTCTGCGGAGATCTTAAGCTTTATCAAGAAAGTTCCACAGTATGGCATTTAAGTTATCTCCACAGAGAAAAGGTGGCATTACAAGGCCAATTTTTGAGCAATTAAAACACATTTTTCTGTCTCTATGGAGATATGATTGTGTTGCCAAGAAAGAGAACTTTAATGCCATACTGTGAAACTATCTAAGCCTTAGACAAACTTAGACTGAGACTTTTGCACTCTTGAAATGATGACACTTAGAAAAGATTCTTCTTTACCATTTATTTTAGTGCTATTAAGAGTATGACGACTCAACAGAAGAATAAGAAGAATACGAAGAAGAAGAACCGGCAATAACGTTCTACATCCCCATGTAGCATGGACACAAGTCCGCTCGCTTCCACTCACAACAGGTGTATTGTTTGAGTAAAATAGCTTATCTTAAATAAAAAAGCGGCGGTGACATAATTGATTACATCCGGGTCATGGGGTGATAATAAATCTCTATCATAAAACAGTGAATAACACTAATGGATAAATAAATAGATAAATATTGTTATCTACAGTGAACCGCTACTATTAATAAAAGTGCTATAGAATAAAAACACAGTGCTAAAATAATGTGCAGGCAATAAGACCAACTTCACTGACCCACATGGGAAATTATTTACCGCCATAGAAACAAGAAGATGGTACCACAAAGCTGTTACAAATCAGATCTGTGGAGAAGCGAACCCAGGAGCAGTTAAGAAAGCATATGTTATTTTGAAGTATTTTTGAGCAATTAGAACACACTTTTCTGTCTCTATAGAGATATGATTGTGTTGCCAAGAAAGATGTGAGAATAATGCCGTACTGTGAAACAATTTTAGACTTAAACAAACTTAGACTAAGATAGTGAGACATGGGAAATTATTTACCTCCATAGAAACAAGAAGATCACCACAAAGCTGTTACAAGTCAGATCTGTGGAGAGGCGAATTCATTCTTAGTTAAGAATGCATCTCTTTCAATGTATTTTTGAGCAATTAAAACACACTATTTGGATTCCACTTGATTGTCTCTATGGAGGTATTACTGTTTTGCCAAGAAAGCTCATTTTAATGCCATACTGTGGAACTATCTCCACAGAAACGGAATGTGGCACCACAACGCTGTTACAAGTCAGAATGCATCTTTTTTCGAGGTATTTCTGGGGAATTAAAACACATGCAGTAAAAGAAATAATAAATAAATAAATGTAGATTATTTCCCTACGGAGACAAGCAGGAAAGTTCCACGGTACAGCTTTAAAGAAAAGGTTGTCTAAAGCGTTTTCCTCCTCTCCGGGGGTATCTATCTCCAGGTTGTGTTTGGTGGTGAGGTCCATTGTGGAGGCTTGAATGGGAGACTTGGGGAGTGTCCAAAGGTCCATTAATTAGGAGAGTCCGGCGTTTCCGCACCCCTCTGAGTCCTGCTTTAGTATTTCTCCACATTCTTCAGTTAAAAACGTAGCCCCATTCTGTTTGGTCACTTCAAAGAACGTGTGACAAAGAGAGCGGTCCAAAGTGGTCTTAAAGTGTGTGTGTTTCCAAGGAAATTATATTGTGAAGCTGCTTGGTCTCATTTTTATTTTATTGTATCAAAATGGGGCATTAACTTTAAGGAACCAAACAGAAGTACATTTCAATAAATACAGTTACAAGAAGAAGTTCACACTGGAGTGATAATAGGAGTGGACCTTGAAGTCAAATAATAATCTAAAATGTGTATGACAATAACAGCAGACTTGGCGGGAAAAAGGAAAGTTTGCAAGCCATAGTGCATAATTTTTATCCAAAAAATAAACTAGAATAAAAGATTTTTTCCTCCCGATGTTTTTATTTTACTGAAAAACTGTCCTTACTGTGAGCGGGCTTGCATCTCCACAAACCTGACTCCTCTTTGGCCTGGTTGAGGGCCTTTTCCTGCTTGTTTCCATAGACATGTTGTTCCTTTGGTTATAATCTTCCACAGTATTGAATCAAAACCCGATCTATTAGAGATGTCCCCATCAAGATTTTCTGGCTTCCAATCTGATAGGATTATTTTTAAGGGGTGCTCTTTCCGATACCGTTCCGATACCCTTATATATATATATATATATATATATATATATATATATATATATATATATATATATATATATATATATATATATATATATATATATATATATATATATATCTCCAGTAGCGCTGTCTCTGTAATGTAGTGTAATGTAGTGTTGTGAAGGAATTTCATAACTTGGCTGGATTAAGCGGGAGAAGATGGATGGGTAGATGGCTCCAAAAAGTCCATTAGACGAAAAAAGCCTGTGTTTTCCATGACAGTCAGAGGTTGATCGTCTAAAGCACATGTGTCAAACATGCGGCCCGGGGGCCAGATCCGGCCCTCCAAGACCTTTAATCTGGCCCTCGGCTGATTTTTCTATTAAAATACTTAAAATTTTCAGATTTTTCTGTTAATTTTCTTCACCGTTTAGCATAGCAGCGTCTCCGGCGTTTCTGTACGTTGCGACTCCCACCAGAGCAGCACAAATGAAGACTTTCCTCTTTCCAAACGCTCTTAAAGGACGATCGTTTTGACTGTCGACCATGACCCTCATCAGCAAAATGTAAAAAAATGAGAAAAGCAGATGCTGAGTTCAGGATTTACCAAGAAAAATAGTCTAATTCTTATTTGTTGACAGAGGTGAATGGGAAATCTGTGCTCAGTGTGTTTGGAACAAGTGGCGTTGCTCGAGGAATATAATCTTAAACACCACTACGAGACACGGAGAAAAATACAATAACTTGAAGAGAGAACTGAGTTTTCTGATCCGGCCCTTTTGGGATCAAAGTAGGTTGCATACGGCCCCCGGACCAAAATGAGTTTGACACCCCTGGTCTAAAGCGATGAATTCAGCAATCCTCTGTGTTATTTTCTTGGACTTGTCGCCCTTTTGACGTATCTTTTCTCTTCTTTGAAATACCTCCGCCAATGTTTGCTGCTGTGGCTTTGCCGCTTTGTGCTTGTAAATCTTAGACTCGTCCAGATGATTCTTTTGTAAGTGACGAATCAAATTGGTAGTGTTAAAGTGGCTCTGCTGGTTCTTCCTCGAGAAACTGTTTGTTTGCAGTGATTGTGTCGCTGTTTGACTCTTGTTTTGTTGTAGTGAAAAGTCCCACATAGTGGAAATGGTGGCGTTTGATTTACAGCTGCTGTAAAGCGCGTTGATGCTGCAAAAACGTGTGAAAGTGGATCGGTCTGATCACATGACTGAATCTGATACTGTCTGATACTCATAAAAGAGCCGGATACTGAATACTGAATATCGGATTGGGACATCCCTACTATCTATCCCATGGAGAATGTTGGTTTTAACTTTCTATTTCCATGGAAACAAGCAGGTGACACGCTACCTCCAAAAAGTTACACATTGTAGCTTTAAAGTTAAATCACTTTACTAAAAATTATATCTATATAACATGATTTAGAAATAGCCTAAGTACTATTACTGAAATAGTTTTTATTTTCAATTATCATCATTACTATTTCTTATGCTTTATGAAATTTTGCCATGTAGGTTTAAAATAATTACAGTATGCAAACAAAAAAGTACAATTTCATTTCGTTTAAGGTCAACACATGCATAAATCTGAACACAAACACCTCCAAATTCAAATCTTGTTTTTTTGTGATTTTTAGGAAACACTTTAAACGTTGGCCTTGCAGACTTTGTTTATATCTCCCACTGAACTGAAGCACTGGTGCAGCGACACAAACACTGTCCAATACACCTCCCCGACATGTGCACAGACATGAGCCCCCAAAGCCGACCTGGGGCGCTTTCTCTTACGGCCCAGCGGGTCACCATTTACCCCCCAAATCACCCTGCCTCATTAGCTACACACACTCTGGGTTTACCACAATGGCTTTGCTTGGGTCCTGCTATGTTCTCCCCCTTCACCCATCACCCCACACTAAAAAAGTCCCTTCCCGCTTGTGGGGGGTGCGCAGGTTTAAGGCTTGTAATTATCTTTTGCTGGGGGAGGCTGTAAATTGGATTAAAGTGGAGGGTCTCGGCTGAGCGGCTAGCCCCCTTCGCGAACCGCTAAACCACACACACGCACACACAACCGGCCCCACCATCTCACAACACACGCCGGGCCACACGCTGATAAACTGCGCAAAACCGGATTTGGATTCAGCCCGAGCATTCACAGTTTCCTGGTGGAAAAGATGGAATTTACGGACAGAAGGGGCCGTGCTGGCGGTGTGTGTGTGTGTGCACTGTGTGTTTTCATCTGGCCCCACTCTTCCAGAAAGGCCATTACGCCGTTATCAGGCACCGGGGCCGGACCAGACCAGACCCTGCCAGCTATCGGCCTCAGACCCTCCACGGCTTTTGTGGCCTCGGTCGTATTTGCAAAGTTTACTCCAGGTAATGTGGGGTTTACGAGAGGTGTTAAATGTGTAAAGCAATAATGGGAAGTTAGAAGCAGGGGGATTATTTCTCTCTTTTTTCTATTAACATTGGAGGTTCAGTTGGTAGTGGATGGATATGGGTCAATGACGTATAAGGATTTTCAACAGGCAAATATTAAAACATAAAAAATATGAGTTTCTATTGAACTTTTTCAAATATTTACAATGTCAGGTGCATAAATCTACATTTAACATTTATATGAAGCATTTTTAGTGTAAAATGTCATGTGGTGCGGCTGAGAATAACCTTAAATTGTTAACTGTAATTGTTTAATTGTTTTATTTTCTAAAACATGGTTGTGATATTAATCTAAGTTCTGAGTAATATGAAGTGTATAGAAACAAACTGTTGGCATTTCTTTTGATTTTTAATGCATATTGATATTTTCTTTTGCTGTCCAATATGACAGTCACCTGCTTGTGTTTAATAACTTAATAAATAATATGAAAAAATGAATGAAATAATAAATACTTCTACCCTGTAAAATGCATCAAATTAAGAAAAAGGCCTAAAGAATCCCATTCACCCAAGTCTACTTTGTTATTAAAATTCCAGCCATAGAATTACTGCTGTTATTAGTCGCACCACATGATGCACGGCCGCACCACATGACATTTTAACACTTTAAGTACAATAAACATGCAGAATAACTCATGATTTCTGAAAAAATGATCTGGTTCCATGGAGGTCAGAGGTACTACAGAAATGTGGGGAATTATTATGAAATTTGAACCTTTTACCTGAGGAAATTGCAATTGGACAGAACATTTAGGCATCATGTCACTGACCCATTTACTAGTAGTGTGTGTCTGTATTACTGCCTCTAAATACAATACATTTAAATAAATTGTATAATATTATAAATGATAATAAAATAAAGTTTCAATGTGTAGTGTACGCCAGCAGTCAAATTTATAAAACACAATTATTTTTACTAAATAGAACTGTAAAAATACAGAAAAATGTAAGCGGTGCAGTAAGTGGTATAGTATTTTTTTTTTTTTTTTTGGCCAACATATTATGATTTTGACATGATTATGTAATTTCGAAACAAACAAACATTTAAAAAAATAAAATAAAATAGAGAAGCTGCGTTTGGAGTTAGGATGTCTTGTATTGTTGATATGTGTTCAGCTTTAAACCTAGACAATTATACTGTATTTAAGTGCAATGTACAAATGAGTTGTCCTAACAAAAGATTTCTTCTTCATTGTAGATTGTCAAACAGTTTCACTCTTGTATTATTATCTTAAACTTCTTCCTCCCAGAAAATATACTACTTCATTGCCTCTATAAATACATTAGTGCTCTGCATTTGACCCATTTTTGACGATACTTGGATGATGGGTTCCTTTTCAAAATCTAATTGTGACTTTTTTAGGACAAGAATCGTGATTAAGTTGTGGCATATATGTTTAAAAAATAGAATTCAGTTCATTGTGTAACTTTTCTGAAGGTCCGTCAAATGCTTTTCTCCATGGAGACATTATTGCTTTGTCCGGAATGTTTCATAGTACGGCATTAAACCTTTCTATCTTCATGGAGACCAAACCGGACTATGTTACAGGTCAGATCTGCGTACAGGCGACGCCGCTCACACTCAGAATGCCTGTTTTTCTAAGTATTTTTGAGTGATAAAACCACTTTGAATTGAATACATGTAAGGTTGAGCTGTTTAAAGTGATACTGTGGGACATTCCAGGTAGAGCAATGACATCTCCATAGAAGCAGATGATGAACCCCAGCCAAAAAGTTACACAATGCGCCTTTAAGATTGGAGCGAAGACTGAAATATGAGCTAAAAGATGAATACAAGGATCTTTTTCATTTCAGAACGGGTCTAAACTGCAGGTACAACATTCATATTTTGTTCTTTGCGACGACATTCTCCCAAAATAAATGCAGCCATCACAATTTCATAACTGTTCCAACTCAAACAGCAATTTCCATCCAATTCAGGTATATTGTACAGCCCTAGTCCACAGAGACTCCCTCTAAACTCTGTATTTGTGCCTAAGTTGTAAAGTCGTTCCAAAAATAAAATATCAGAGAAATATATAAGAGAAGTGATAAGTGCGGGATGAATGTTGAGGTGCAGCTTGTTTTGTGGTGATTGTAGAATTGTAATCCTGTCGGGGAATGTCTGTGGTCTGTACGGATTGCTTGGAGACTGGTGCGTGAAATGGCAAGTCTACCTTTCCAAATGATGTGGACCTGTTTTCGGAGCGGCTGCTGCTTTTATAACCCAGGCCAGGTGAGGGATCTGCATTCAATGGACTTGTCTGCAGAGAGTTTGGACATTGATGTAATAGCCAACGGATGGATAAAAGATTGTAAATGTTATTCTGTTCAATCAGAGAATAATACCAGATAGTTTAAAGGTGCCATTTACTTCTGACAAAGATGTTGCTAAAATGATTGTTTAGCTGTGTTATAAGGTCGGCAGAAACATACCTCCAGTGGTATTTGAGTAATCCGGCAAATTTAGGTCATGTACTTCCCGATAACAACATATAGCAATCTCACCTCACAGCAAGAGGGTTTCAGGTTTGACTCCTGCGCCGCAATGGTCTTTCTGTGCAGAGTTTGTATGTTCTCCCCGTGCGACTGTTTTTGGGATCGGGCCGAGTTTTAGCTTAATCGTGTGTCCTGCCTCTCGTCAGGGTTTCAGTGTTGAAGCAGTTCGTATAGTGTGAGAACATGAATCGTGAGCTGTGAACTTTCAAACCCTGTGATTTGGTCATACAGTTTGAGGTGGAGCTGAATGAAACAATTGAAAATATCACAGTGTACGCCCGGCATAAGATTGGGTTTCTTTTGGGTACTCTGGTTTCACAGCCCAAAACATGCACATGGCGAATCATCCGCCAGAAAAGCTCCACAGTGCACCTTAACCTAACCAAAATTTAAGATATTTGGACTATAAGTCATGGTTTGGGTGTTTCCTGCCTATATATGAAATATATAAATTCACATGTTTGGCGAAAAGCGGAGGAAACTCGAACTGCAATGAAAAAAAACAAAAAAGCTCATCACAGGCTAAAAGTTGGATTTAGCTGGAGTTGGAGTTGCTCAGAAGTGACACCGAGTATGAAGAATTCAGTGGATTTAGTGATTTGGAGTGAGATGGAGAGTTTGGTAAACTTGTTCTGTTTTTTCTGCTCTAGTTTTCTGAATAACTGTTCATATGTGACATGAACACACCAGACACATGTTCAGCCTGTTGTTCTCTGTTCTGTTGTTGTGACTATAACTCGCCTTTCAAGATGAAATGTCAGTTCTTGGTGTCTGATTTTATCATATAAATTTTCCCTCCAAAATTGTGACTTATAGTTTGGAGAAACATATATGTATTTTTTGTCTTCATTGTGCATTTTTTGGGTTGTGCGACTTATACTTAAGAGCAACTTACAGTCCGGAAAATATGTTAAATCTATCAGAAAATGACGTAAAACTAGTGAAATGATCTGTCCATGCAACAAAATCATTTAACTGGACAAGTTCTCTTCAAATAAACTTCCTCTAGACTAGAATGAAGCAGTATCAAAACAAGTACATCATAAATCTGAAAACAGCATGAATAACCTGATATAAGCTTTAAAATCTTGGCCAGATCAGAGAAATTTGCAGTGTAACAATTCATCCATGTTGCAACGTAGTAACTAAAAAGTGCTCCTCCATGTTTTTAAAGTCACACCCTCACCAGGCACATTTAGTGCTCATGCTGCCTTTACTAAGATGCTTAAATAGACTAAGATGCCAGAGCAATAAGATGTTTTGCCTCCCACATGGTGCAAACACTTGTCTACCAACTTAAAAGTCAGTAGTTCGAACCCCACCCTGACCGGTGCATATTGCTGTCATGCTCTTAAGAAAGACCTTTCCTCTGACTTTGACCCTCTGGAAAAACCCTGGTCATTATTATTAGAAAAATAACGTTTACAATCTATCATATCCTCTCCTGGCCAAACCCTCTTAGGCTCGTGTCTGCTCATTCGCCTAATTTTGGTGAAGGAACTAAGCGTAGTGGAGTAATACTAAACTAGGTTGAGTGGCTGCGTATAATGACCTGCAAAAGACTCTTGGTATTGAGGAGGGGGGTTCTATTCACATAAAATGTCAATGCGTTCTCCAGCAGACACTTACAAAGGATCAGTGGACCCTCAAGTGTTCATGAAGAAAATAACCTTTCAGCAATACACGCCGATGCTACTCCACAAACCCATTCCCCGGCCATAATGATCCCCACAAAATAGCCTTGGCATTTTAGGGAGATGAGAATACCAAACAAAATAAAGACTATATGGAGGTTTACTTATGCCTCCCAGCTGTAAACACGAAGTCATGGACCACACAAAACGCAATCAACGGAACCCATCCTTATCCTGGGCTTTAGTTACCAGCATCAAGATGTTTCTCCACATAAAAGCAGTTATCGTGGCCTCTCTCGTCCTTCGCAAAGCAATACCATGTTCAATTCTTCACAAATATCAGTGTGGATTTTTTAAAAAGAAGGGTATTTTAAGTTTAAAGGTCATATATTCATTTTCGTCACGCTGGAATCTTTTTCTCAAAAACATCCCTGGAGTTGTGTTTTGTTTCATTCACACATGTTTATTATTATCTATCCATATTTCCAAAGCTCAAAAATGCTCTGTTCCACCTTATGATGTCATTGGAACTTTCAAATTAAAGGGGAACTCCGGCACATTTGAAGCTAAAGTCATTGCTAGAGGTGGTCGAATATTGTCAGAAGCCAAAAAATGGCACAGATCAGTGTTGCCTCGACGGAGATCTCGCTGTGGTAGTGAGTCTGTCAAGGTAACAAACTATGATGGGGGCAAGTTCTTAACTTCCACCAATTTGCTTCACACTGAAGAAGCTTAACACCACTTTAACCCATTTTACAACAGCCATGAGTCTAACAAACAAAACGCTTTGCCTGGCTCACTCATTAGTGTCTGGAAATGTTATAAAACAACTTTATGAGCAGCCTTAGCCTTACCTTTGTCGCATGTGAAATGTGAAAGCCCAAAAGACTCGATCGCTGATGTCATTTCTAATCCCATTTATTTACGAGTGAATTATATTTTTTGAAAAATGCTAAAAATGCATTCCCAAACCATTTTCTTTCAACAACTTTCATTTTCTCTTCTTCTTCACGATCAATAGTCGGTCCTCCTCCTGTTCTTCCTGGCGGCTACTAACCGTTGGCAATCGAGTCTTTTGGGCTTTCACATGCGTAGTGGTAAATAGACAAAGGTAAGTCTAAGGCTGCTCATAAAGTTGTTTTATAAAATTTCCAGACACTAATGAGTAAGCCAGGCAGAGCGTTTTGTTTGTTAGACTCGTGGCTGTTGTAAGATGGGTTAGAAAGTGGTGTTAAGCTTCTTCAGTGTGAAGCAAATTGGCTGCAAATTGCAAAATTGGTTTTACGTGGAACTTAAGAACTTGCCCAATTCACTACACTAGGTTGTTGTCTTGACAGACTCACAACCACAGCGAGATCTCCGCCTAGAAACCACTGATCTGTGCTGTTTTTTAGCTTCTGACAGTGTTCGACCACCTCTAACAATGGACTTTAGCTTCAAACGTGCCGGAGTTCCCCTTTAACTTCTACTTTTTACCTTTAGTTCAGTAGAGATCAGCAATCCCAGGTCTGAAATCATCCAAATTATTCTAGTAAAGGTGTATGAAGTTTAAAAACACCGTGGAGCCCTTCCTGTATTACCACATGACATCACAAGGTAGAACCGTGTGTCTTCAGTCTGAGAGAAGAACAAAACAGAATTTGTGTGTTAAACATGCGAGAATGAAACCCAACTCGAGGTACGTTTTTGACGAAGAAACATTATAATGTCGATGAGAAAACAGCGTTATACGGCCCCTAAATTTCTAACAGAGCTTCAGTATGAAGTTTTTACACTATTTTACGATAATTTAGCTTTTGGGTTTGAGTTTCCAGCTATTTCTCCTCACTAAAATCAGCTATCTAGGCTTGTGTCGTGTCAGATAGATGGAGGGAGGAAGGCTGTTGGAGATTCCTATGCACAGTGGGAGCAGCAGGTCTGTTTGGGTAAGATACGCACTGTTTGAACTACTCCCTACCCCTAATTCACTTATTATTAGGCCCAAGAAATATGCGTCCGTATTTTAGGCTTTATTGTCCAACATGGCACCAGCTCCCCTTTTTTAGCATGAGAATTTACAGATATAAATTACCGGCAGGCTAAGTGACTACGGTATGTGAGCGAGGAAGTCCATTTCCGTCAGATTAATATGGGAATACAGTTTAAATGAGTGAGAAAACATATCACTTTAATATGTTTAGGGAACGAAAGCTATTAATGAGTAGTGTTTAATGAGTCAAAAATAATATAAGTTGCACCCCACTGTCCTGAATGAGATGCATGTGCCATTTGTCACCACCGGCGCATTTTAAAACCAAGTCTTTGTCGGAGAATGTTTTCGAGAAAAGATCGCGTTTTGTTTGGGGTTTACAGATTTTAAAGAAGTTAATTTTCGGTTATTTGACAGCAGGAAGTGAACATAAAGGTCCCATATGACACAAAATGGATTCTTGTGAGCTTTAAAGGTGAGCTACGGAATTTTTGCGTGGAGGTCCGTCACCTGCTTGTTTCTATGGCGATATCATAGCTTTGCTCTGACATTAAACAGATCGACATACATGCATTCAGATACAGGTGGTTGAATGTCCACAGATCTGGCCTGTAACTTGGTCTAATTTGGTAACCGTGGAGAGAGAAAGGTTTAATGCCATACTGAGGAAACATTCCAGACTAAAGCATTTGACACAAAAAGAGCAATTTTAATTATATATGCAATTTTACATATCATTTTGCCCAGTAAAATATGAACCTCAGTGGATCAAACAAAAGCGTTGGGGGTTCAGTCTGCTGCTAGTATTGCATGTTGTTGTGTCTTCTGGCAAGACACATCACGTTGCCAACCTTGTTTGTATAAATAAATATCATCTCCTTTCAAATAGACAGGGAGTTGTAAAGTTGGATAGCTCAGTGGGAGCTTTAATGTTTTAAAGAATAAATACTTTTTTTGTATTATTCAGAATCTTCTTTTTCCAAATAAATCAAACAAATTTAACACATTTATCAAACTAAAAAGTAAAACAAAATGGTTGCGTGTAAGGGGGTAGGTGGCATAGAACTACATTCAACTATATACAATTCTCTGTATGTCGGGCTGGACCAGGCCTCCCTGCAGCGTTTACAACATGTCCAGAACACTGCCGCTCGTCTGCTGACAAATAAGAGACAAGAACACATCACACCTGTGCTGTGTGACATGCACTGGCTCCCTGTCTTACATCGGGTGCAATTTAAAATGTTATACATTGTGTTTAAATATTTACACTCTTTGGATCCAGTCTATTTGAGGGAATTACTGGAGCCCTACACTCCTCCCAGAGCCTGAGATCAGCCGAGCAGCTCCTCTTAGTCGTGCCCAAAACCAGGCTCAAGACAAGAGGTGACAGAGGCTTTTCTGTGGCAGCGCCCAGACTGTGGACCAGCCTTCCTCTTCCTGTCAGATCCTCTCAGTCTGTAACGCAGTTTAAGACCAGACTGGAAACTCATCTCTTCTCCCTGGCATTTAATACTAACTAGTTTATCTTGTTTTTTTTTTATTATAGTTCTCACATTGTGTTATCTGTTTATATGTATATGTTTCTTCTGTCTTTGTTTTCACTTTTATGTGAAGCACTTTGGTCAACTGAAGTTGTTTTAAATGTGCCATATAAATAAACTTGAATTGAATCTGAGGGTGAACCTAAGATGGCGTTGTATTGTTTTCTGTGGCCTGTGCTCATTGACGCATGGGCCCAAAAATAATTTTCTCTTCCGCATTTACTTCTTCAGTACAGGTGAGCTCCTCCCACCCGTGTAGGCTAAGTCTTACAAAACTAACTTTTAGGCGCTTTGAGGATTTAAAAAATGTTAAAAAGTTTATGTTGTAAGTTATGTTACGAGTTTAAAAGTCGTAATTATCAGTTTCAAAGTCATAATTATACATTTAAAAGTCATAAATACTAGTTTAAAAGTCGTAATTATGAGTTCAAAAGTCATAATTATGAGTTTAAAAGTCATAATTCCAAGTTTAAAAGTCATAATTATGAGTTTAAAAGTCGTAATTACAAGTTTAAAAGTCATAATTACAAGTTTAAAAGTCATAATTATGAGTTCTAAAGTCATCTCTGAATCTGCCCTTGTCGTGGAAGCACTCGGTCATTTCATGGAGAGTTCGTCCTCCAGGAGCTCAGGCTGTCTCCACATCGCTCTGTTTCCTCGTTCCCTTATGGATGTTTTAAAAAGACAAGAAAGAGAAAACCACACAAATCCCAAATGAATGACGACGTGCAAAGTGTCCATCTATGTGACTTTGTCCATGGAGCTGGTTTAGTCCAAACGGGGGATGATTTTAATCTCATAATTATGACTTTTATTCTCATAATTATGATTTTTAAACTCATAATTATGACTTTCTGTGAGGGTTTTATTTTTTATTTACTGGCAGAAATGGGCTTCCATACACGCCAGATCTGTGGAAAGTCAAAAACTCAAATAAAACTTATCATTGAATACATGCAAAATAGATAGGATAGGAACATTTCAGGTAAAGTGTTAAAATCTCCATGGAAAAACATCTGATGATAACGCTCCACCAGAAAAGCTCCACAATACACCTTTAAAAAGTGTCCGTCTGCACAAATTCCTCACAGACTGCTTTACTCCGTGGCTGGTGCTAATAAGTGCAATGAGGCTGTTCGTGCTAATGACGTCCACTTTGTGCAGGGTTAGTGAGGGCCCTTTGTGTTTTGAATAAAGCTCACCCACAGGTCCCCACTTTTGGAGCGGCTGCACTCGGAGACAGTAGCCGGGGACGCGCTTTCATCTTTCATTTCCCGTGGCGCCATCGGAAGACGCTCACATGGAAGACAAAAATGACCCCCGAGATCCCCCCTTCCGAGGTCCTGACCCCATCTCTGACTACAGCAGCGACGATTGAGGTCTCGTGGTTTGAATCTACCACTTCCTAATGACACATCCGGGGGACTCCATGTGTAGTTGGAGACCGGCGGCGTACAACAGCAGGCGAGGAGAGGCATTCAACTACACGAGGTAAGAAACCAGCAGGAAAAATAAGACGTGTCCTCTCTCGTTTTAGATCAGCAAAGACTAGAGTCCCTCCACTTTGGTTTTGGTCCGCTACGTTAAACTAAAAGCAACAACTACCAGAACTTCAGTGTGGCGCTGCAGATACAGTGACCAGATTTTCAAAATAAAAAACTGGGACACCCCCGATTTTGGGTGGTTGGTAATAATAAAAAAATAATTAAGGAAAACTGTTCTACACGCAGACCATTTTTGATTAACATGTGAGTCAGTATAGTCACGTTTTCTTTGTGTTTTGGTCATTTTTAAGCAGCTTTTCTGTATTTTACTTAAACAAATGACAATTTATGCTTCTTTTTACTGTTGGCAGGGATCAAATTAGTCAAAAATATGGACACTTCTTGGGATATTTCTTGTATTAAAGTGGCACAAATCACTGGTTTTGGAAAAATCTGATGGTTCAGGAGACACAGGGCTCAAAACTGGGACTGTCCTGGTTAAATAGGGACGTCTGGTCACTGTAGCTGCAGAGTAAATCACTTTTGAGTGACAGAGGTCCTAGCGTGTCAGAAATAACAGATCTGGAGAACTCAGCTGGGGTGCCAGTCGCAAAAACGGTCATTGTGACGCTTCATCCACATTACCTCGTATGAAAGCCCCACACTCTGCCCAGAGCCCTGAGATCAGCCGACCAGCTCCTGTTCTGTTAGTCGTGCCCAAAACTAAGCTCAAGACGAGAGGTGACAGAGGGTTTTTCTGTGGCAGCTCCCAGACTGTGGACCAGCCTCCCTCTTCCTGTTAGATCCTCTCAGTCTGTAGCGCAGTTTAAGACTAGACTGAAATCTCTTCTCCCTGGCATTTTATACTAACTAGTCAGTTTATCTTGTTTTCATCATAGTTCTCGCATAGTGTTTTTCTGTTCATATCTATATGTTTCTTCTGTTTTTGTTAACTTATATGTGAAGCACTTTGTGTACGTGGGTGTTGGTGGTGCTCAGAGAGGCCTGTGGTGCAGATCGACAGCCTCGCTCCGTCACTCTGTCTCAGGGCAGCTTTGGATACAATAAAAGCCACCGCCACCAAGTGTGGAGTGAAAGAATAATGGTCTGTAAAGGCTCTGGGTCTAGAAAAGTGCTTTTTAAATGCAGTGGTTCTTTATTATTATTAGAAAAAAGGCCAGGCTATATGAGAGGCCACATATGAGTGTGACCAAACGTTACATGGGTGATGCTGTGTGTGCTCGGTTAGTAAGAGAGTGAACGTTCGCTGCTTTTATTGGTGCAGATTGTTGTGAATTTTATCCATGTAACTGCAGATGGAAATGAGCTGTTTAACTATAATCTGTCTTTGTACTTAATATCTGTGTGCATTGTCCCTTCAAATAAAGACTAAACTAAACTAAACTAAACTAAACTAAATATATTTGTCTGTTTAAGTTTAATGTATGATAGAGCAAATAGTTCAACAAGTTTTGGTACAGATGGTAAATTACTACATAACAAAAAAGCTTAGCCAAAATTTATGATATAATCACTTAAATCTATCAGAAAATGACTTAAAAGTAGTGAAATTATCTTTCCATGCAACAAGATCATTTTACTTGACAACTTATCTTAAAATAAACTACCGCTACACTAGAATTAAGCAGTCTCAGAACTAGTAAGTAGATCATAAATCTGAAAACAAGACGAATAACCTGATATAAGTTTTAAAATCTTGTCCAGATCAGAGAAATTTGCCATGTAGAAGCCCCTGAACATCTTGGGTCCCAAAACGGTCCCAAAATAACCCCCAGGTCCTGACCCGGTCCCCGAGCACCCCTCCGGCCCTCCTCCTCACGGTGGACAGCCCTGAGGTAACACTTATCACAACTGCGCTCCAGAATGAGCTTGTTCAGCGGCCGTTACTGATTACTCATTGACTGGGGCCATTTGTACACTCAGAAGTTGGTTTTGTCAGTGATGGATACCGCGTCATTCATGGAGATTTAGGCTGTGTCCAGCACCCGCTCGTCAATAAACGGGCCAATATACAGACGATTAGGGCATTTTGAAAAGGGGCCCCTGAATTGATGGAGGTCAATAGTAGTGATTATGATGGCCAGATTACAAAATGAATAAATGAAAACGTATTTAAGAATTGTATAATATAGTAAAAGGAAGCTTAAATGGCCCACATATTACATTATTTTCTGATCGGTGTTATAATGTTGTTTCCTCATCACAAATATACAGTGCATTTTGTTTCATTTACACATGTTTAACACATAAACCCTGCATATTTAGTTTGAGTTCTTCTCTCAAACAGAAAACACACATTGTTGGCCCATGGACTGTTATAAACTCCATTTGGACAAGGCAGAGGAAAATAGAATAACACACTGTTATCTGAAAAGGAAAATGTCAGAATGTATGTGTATGCATATGCTTGTATCATGTATGTGTAAGTGTGTTTTTTGGTTACCAAAAACAGAAAATATGTAAATGCAAACTCGATTACGACAACCCTAAAATGTAAATATACACTGTATAAACACTGTATGGAGAAACTCGGTACTCTGCCTTGTAATTGCCAATCTTTACTGAACGAAAAGTAAAAGGTCACTGTAACCTTTAAAACTACCACTTCATGACATCACAAGTTAGAACAGAGCATTTTGAGCAGACCAATAATAAAGGATTACTCAAACATGTGTGAATCAAATAAAACACACGTTTGAGATTGTTGTTAAGAACCAAAATCAATAAAATGGGAAAACAGTTTGTTTTTAAATTATTCTGTTTTATCCATCCATCCATCCATCTTCTCCCGCTTAATCCGGCTGGGTCGCGGGGGCAGCGTGCTGCCCAATACTCATAGCACCTGACCCCCCCCATGAACCCCTCTGCAGGTGGTGAGCCCACAGGAGGGTGGACAACATGGTCCTTGATGTTAGTTCATAGGGGTGCGGGCATGTTTTTGGGTTGATGGGGGAAACCGGAGTACCCGGAGGAAACCCATCCAGACAGGGGGAGGAACATGCAAACTCCACACAGGAAGGCCCGGGTGACCCAGGGATCGAACCCGCAACCTTCTTGCTGTGAGGCCTGAGTGTTGCCACTCAGCCACCGTGCCGCATTATTCTGTTTTAGTGTCAAAAAAAAAAAACTCATTTCAACCTTAGTTCCAATATTTAATTAAAATTTATTTCAAATAACACCAATCAAAAAACAGTCATCGTGCCTATTTCAATATTGATATTTTATTCTCTCTGGTTTATTTGCCCTGGAAGTTCTGCTGCTAGAAGGACAAACATGTCCTCCTCTTTTATACTATTTACTTTTGCATCTTACAGAGTAATTGTTGAAGTCCATAACGAGAGAAAGAAAACACTCTCCTTTGTTCAGTTGACTCCATAGTATATAAAAACTATAATAAAAATAGTTTTTATTATAGATCATTGGTTGACACTGAATTCACAGGTGGCACTAAACAGCATTATCCAGGCTGGCGCCACCTAGTGCCTCCGCTCAGTCTCAGCGACATCAGGAATCAGAAACACTCGGCGGTTTGCAAGAACCCGGAAGTTGTAGTCGGTGCAGCGTCCAATTAGCAAAGTGGTGTGTTGGCCAGAACCAGCCTGAGTTGCGATAGCAGACTGCATACGCCATCCTCCTTTTGACTTCCTTTGTCAGATAACAACTTTGCATTTTTTTATACCTTTAATTCGCAAGTTCACCTCGCAGACACCACAATGCTCACTGACAGACATCTTCACTCTGGAGATGACCTGGACACCACTGAGCGTTCTGGTGCATTACATACGTCACAAACAAATAGCTGCGATTGGTTAAATAAAAATAAAAAAACCCGCCTACCGTTGAGCAAACGAAAACTAAAGCTGCGAGGTGAGATGGTTTCCACACTGAGGAATCAGGCGAAAGCAGCAGAACTTCCAGGGCAAATAAACCAGAAAATAGAGGTCGAAATCTGCTTTTTTGTTTGAAACTAAAACAGAATAATGAAATAACAAACTTTCCCATTTTATTGTTTTTTCATTCTTAAGTGAAATTCAAAAGAACGAATGGTACAAGAACCCTAAAAGCTCACAGGAGTTACGTAATATTGCACCTTTAACTTCTTCTCGTTTGTGCTCTGAGAAGTTTAAACTAAAGTAAGACTGAGCTGTCCCCCAGCAGATGGCCACTTACCAAAGCAAGAATAGACGCATTAGAAAATCCGTATATTTATTACCCCCTTACGCACGGGCCTCTACGTCTGAAGGTTACGCACTCAAGAGCATTTAGGACACATCCTTAATTTACCATCATGACTCTTAATCATGGCCATAATGTGTATTTTGACTCTTCCTGTATCTCCGCGGTAACGGTCGCTTGGTGCGTCGTCAGAAAACTTTGATGGCCAATCTGCGTGATCCATGTCAATCAAACATCTGCTCGGGAGCCCGCACCTGCCGACCTCCGCGTGACCTGCCGAGTAACCACCGAGGCGGGAAAATACAGGAAGCTATTTACTCTCCCTCGGCTACCTTGGAAACGGCGATCCAATCAGACGACGGCGCTGCTTGTCCACTTTTGATTAAACGCACTCCGGCCTGGGCTCTCCGTGTTTGATTTTCTTTCTTTTTAACGGCACCCACAGTGTTACATAGGCAAAGGGGAGGTGAAAATTCTCCCTTCCAAATGGATTGCAATTTCCTCCCATTTAGCACCTGAAGGTAATTAGCTTGAAGAGATTGCGGAGTGAGAAACACGTTCATGGAACATTAACCCTCGCACATTCTCCAGTTGCAGCGAATTAATAGGAAAGATTAAAGTTTAAAGAGAGCAAATGCCATTAGCTCACAAACCACTTCTCCGGGGCTGCACCAATACGGGAAAAAACAATGCTATTTTTAAGTTGTTGCAATCACACATAAAGTTTCATACAGCGGCTTATCTTGGTTGTTGGTACATGTATGTTTGAGCACAACAGCCCAGAGCGTATAATTGTCTTTTTAAATGAGTTTTTACATGTCCTCCCCACTGCCCTGCCATTATGCTAATCACCAGCCTGACGTGTGCTAAATTAGGCTGATGCAAATGCTACATGTACATTTCAGAATCAATAAAATGAACTCGTATGATGGAATGTTGGTTATTTTGGTCAGATTTGTGCTCAAGTTTTAAAAATGTGCAAATAAAGATGTGTTAAAATGATGCCTGTATGTTATTTGGGACATATTTTCCTATTATTATGATTATTATTACTATTATTGATGATATCCAAGTCTCACGATACGATATCATCACGCTATGAACCTCATGGGACGATATTTATTGCGATTTAAAGCTCATGATTTTACAATATTCTACATAATAACAAGACTGACATTCTAAAATGCTTTGACCAGTCATTTGGTACAACATTTATTGTCATTAGGGATGGAACGATATCCAAATCTCTCTGTTCCATATTTTCACCATATACATCTTACCATATCATATTTATTGAGGCTTACAAAACTGTGAATCTGCTTCTTTTTCCTCTAAAAATGCCTTCACAAGACTTAATCCAAAGAATGAAGATTTCAAAGTGCTTAGAACAGTTATTTCTTCATGTAAAATGCACTGAAACAGAGCAAAGGATTATGGTCTATGTAGTTCCCTCTGTTTTTTAGTTATTTCTGCATCAGAACTATTCATTTAAGCAAAGAGACTTGTGATTCGATATATTGTGATGGTCCACGATGTTATTGTGAGACCTTTGACGATATGATATTACCATATTTCGGTTATTGTTACATGTCGACCTATTACTATAGTTTTTTTTCTTTTTTTTAATCAGGCAGCAGTGGCTCAGTTGGTAAGAACGTTTGTCCACTGATCTGAAGGTTGGCAACTTGAATCCCACTCTCGACATAAAAAAAAACAAAAATAGAAAAAACATCAAGCTGGCAGTGCGATTCCAGCTTCCACTGATGAATGGTCATTGTGCCCTTGGGCAAGACCCTTGACACTGGTGTATGAATGTGTTTGAATGGGTGAGTGGTTCCTTGTTGTAAAGTGCTTTGAGAGCCTTGAATGTGGAAAAGCGCTGTATAAAAATGTGATCCTTTACCATTTAGTATAGAACGTAGCTTGTTCCAGGACAATATAATCTGAACTGAACTTACTTTGTGCTTGTTTTAAAAGTCCGATATGATGCACATGTTATTCTTGTGAGCTTTAAGCCATGTTAGAATATTGTTACCTCATCAAAAATATACCCTAAAGTTGTGTTTTGTGTATTATTAGTCTATCTCAGACCTGGGCATTGTACAGTTCACATTGTACAGTTGACTCTGACCAGCCTATTTACGCTCATTTGGAATTACAAAACAAATATATTTGATAATTTTCCCTCATGCATGGACGAAAGCTGCATTGCTTTTATTTTAGAGGTGCTTTTTAAATGACATTTTTTGTTTGTAAGGCAACCTCACTGTTTCATTGCTTCGTCATAACATAAACTCTTACAGTCTTACCAGTGCATTAAAACAATGCTGTTTACTAGAAAAAATCAATTTAGTGATATATATTGTGATACTTCAATGCGCAATTCTTGAATCGATTCAAAATGCATCTGAATTGACTTTTTAAATAATATTTTTCACTAAAATTCATTGGTTGTATTCACTGTTCTTCAAATTATCTTATGATTTTAAAAGGTCATAAATTATATTTCATACAATTTGATTCTTGTGAAGGTGTAGTTTCAGTAATATTATTAGAAGTTATTATTCATAAATTGTGATATATCATCTATTGTTTTAGTATCAGGATACATCGTGATTTATTGAATCTTGACGTGCATACATGACTTAGGGCAATGCACACCACTAGTATTTACTGCTTTTTATTCATTTAAATACAATTAATATTATGCAGAAGCTTTTTTGGGTCCTCCACAATATTTTCCGTTTTTCATGTGGCCCCTGCTCTATCTACATTTCCGTTATTCCGTCAAAATGATCGGCAATTCCAAGGTTGCAATGATCCAAATGATTCTAGCGACAATGTACAGAGTTTAAAAACACAGTGGAGCACTTCCTGTATCACCACATGACATCGCAAGGTGGAACAGACTGTTTAACTGTCAGTTTAAGAGAAGAACTCAACCTAAATATGCAGAATTTGTGCACTAAACATGTGCGAATGAACCAAAACACAACCCCGAATATGTTTTTGTGAAGAAACATGATAACGTAGATCAGAAAATAGTGTAAAATGGACCCTTTAAATTACAATACATCATCTAGGCTATTTATTTACATATGTATTTTGAAATGATAGTATTATAATAAGTATTTTTCATGTAAAGATTGATTTCCAGCAGTTTTCCTTTTCCTTTTACCTCTGTTTTCCCAGCTCCAATTGACATGTTTGACACTAGCCTTCTGTCAGTTAGTACGCGCTGTCTTTTGTTGATATTTGAACACATATCGGCACAACAGCCCGGAGTGCTTTATTGTCCTCTTTAATGAGTTTCTGCATGTCCTCCCCACTGCCCCTGCATTATGCTAATCTCTAATTTGACACGTGCTAAATTAAGCCCACGTAATTCTAACTTATAACATCATTACCGCCACGGCAGAATCAGATGTCCCTTTTCTACCGACGCGACGCCTTGAGGGATCCTTTTACAGTATCTCTATGTGTATCTAATCATTTATTCCTGCCGTACATTGGGGTTTTCGCTCGCGTGTACTTTGCACCACTTATTTGCCCATTTATTCATTCATCCATCCATCTATCCATCTTAAGGGGATAGAGGAGGAAGACCGCGATTGGCAATGAATTTTTAGAGGCCATCCTACTCACAGATTCCATCACCGCCGGAAAAATTCTCCACGAAAAAGAATGAAATTGAGACATGGTAGAATTTATTGCCCAGAAAATTCCACTCTCTATCTGATTTCCGAAAGTCCAGGCCTCCTCCTTGCTTTAAAAAAGAATCTATTTCCTCCACGTTTTATACCCCCACCGGCGTTCGGCAGCTCTCCTCATAACTCATTGGACTGTGTTAAGCGCAGTTTTATTAGATCTGAAACAAATTTTGGTGAGGATCCTATAGGTCATTAACCATGGAGTAATTTTATTCTTGTTTCCCTAATGATGCCATAATGGTGAGTGAATTTCTTAACTAAAGACCAAAGAACATTGTGAAGGTCAGCTTCATCTGCAGGCTCCTTCAAGCGCTTCTTGCTAGAGATTGGAAAAGTCGCACATTTTTGAGGAGTCATTAATAACCTTAACGCCGGAGAAGCCTATTTGCAGTCTTTCGCTCTCTCTCTACCTTTTAATTCCCCTTCTCTGTATAGAAAAGAAAGGGAACGCAAAACCGCGAGGAGAGAGAGCGAGCGGGAAAGCTGGAATCGTCGCCGCGGTAACACGCAGTCCCCAGATGTGATGTGGTCATAATTTGAATTTTATGCCTTTGTTATCGACTTTAATCATTTTCTTTTTGTTTCACTGGTCTTGGAGAGGTACCTGATAGGCTGAGCTACCTAGGGACCCATTTTTATTTGGAATGTGGTGCAAGGTCTAATTAGAATTTGAATTTTGCTGAGGCTTGAAATGGCTGGTACTTTATCCTGATCGCCTTAGATATTGTTCCAAGTCAATCATTTGTCATCGCAAAGCATGCTGGGAAGGCGGCGCTAATGAAGCCTCGGGTTTGCTGCCGGGAGCCGATTCTGCTGCCCTGGCATTTTTGTCCATTTAGACGCCCTGATGTAAGGCAGCCTGGTTATATATCCGTGTTATGACATGGGCAGTGGAAGAAGTAGTAGTAATGGTAGTAGTAGTACAGGGACGGCGGGGGGTAGGGCGTCGCATCTGTCTCAGGAGGGTCTCGTTTCAAAGCCTCTCCCATTATTACTTACAGTTTAGAGGGAATCATTATAATCACTGCTGCAGCTTTTGTACAAGTATATTTCTGTATTTGATTTTTACTTGTACAAATACTACATGTGTCTTCTTCTACTTAGTGTCTTATTTGGCACCATTCTGACTGTATTATTATTCATATTGCATTGCTTTGTTATTAGAATATATGGAGAGCTATTTTACCATATTAGTCTGTTTATTTCTAAAGCTCAGAATGCTCCGTTCCACCTTGTGATGTCACGAAATGGTAGTTTTCAAGTCAACAGCTACTTTTTAGGCAGTTCCAGGGCTGAAATCATCCAAATAATGATTCTAGTCAAGCTGTGTAGAGTTTAAAAACACAGTGGAGCACTTACGGTATTACCACAGTGTAAGAAAAAATTGATTCTGTGATATATCGCGATAATAATAATAATAATAATAATAATAATAATAATAATAATAATAATAATAATAATAATAATAATAATAATAATGCATCAGCAATACTTTATTGTGTGATTCTCGCATCGATTCAAAACGGGTCCGAATAGTTTTTTTTAAAGTCTCTGAAAAAAACATAAGTTCCATTTACTGTTGTGATGTTTTACAAATTAAACTAAATGTATTTCATCCAATTTTGGTCTCATGAAGGTGCTTTCGACCATAATATGATATGTAATTATTGATAAATCACAATATATCGTCCTGTATTTTAGTATTGGGATATATCGTGATATATTGAATGGTAGCAGAGATATCGTGCACGCCCCTATCAGAAAGTGACTTAAAAGTAGTCAAATTATCTTGCTAAATGGACAGATCATTTTATTTGACAGGTTATCTTCAAATAAACAACCTCTAAACTAGAATAAAGCAGTCTCAGAACTAGTAAATAGACAATAAATCTGAAAATAAGATGAATGACCTGATATATAATCACCTGTACTGTCCGTTACCATTACTTGGATTTGCTGTTTGTTACCATTGTTTTAATTTCTTTAATTTCCTTACCATTGCTGGTATCCTCATGTATTATTATTTTTGCAATGATGATGATTATGTTACCAAGCTAGAACAGTTACTTTACAGTCCGCACTTGTAATTAGTTCATATAGTTAATGTAAAATGTCAAAAAAATGAAAAAGAAAACTCTTTGTGTTAGATTAGAAGAGGGGGATGGGATTAAATACATTTTCTTCTTCTGTTCTTCTTTTGTTATTATTATTTCTGTTGTGATTTCACTAATGTTATATGTTCCACTGTAAAAGAATGACATTTTTTTAATTGCCCAAAATAAATACATAAAGAATATGTTGTAAAATCTTGGCTAGATCAGAGAAATTTGCAGGGAAAGTACTGTTTGAAATAAAAAAACACCTAAATATAGCCTAAATATGCAGAATTTGTATGTTAAACATGTGTAAATGAAACATAACTCAACTCTAAGTATGTTTTTATGCCTTTTATATGAGAAATGTAATGTTATAAGGAATATTTGAAAGAATCTTTATAACTATTAAATAGCTAAATACGAACTTCACATTTGTTTCATTTGGTTTTCCCTAAATGAGTCCTAAATTTCATCAAAAATTCTCCACAAATCTGCAGTCTTGTTTGGATTCTACCTTTCTGCGTGAGTCCTTAATAGAGTGTGAGCAGCGCCCAGTGCACAGTGACAGTTTATCAGCGGCTGTCACATGACATTTCAAAGCAGATGGTGTTTGCTTGTTTGTCATGGAGAGATGACACTTTTATTAATTATTAATTAATTAGGCTACATTTAATTAATCGAACATGCTTAGTGTACAATTAAATGTTCCACTGTGAGGGTGTCAAACTTTTACACATCGCGCCATAAATCACTATTGACGGCCACGTTTTAAAGGCTTCGGAACGTCCGCGGCGACAGGGGTGATTTTCAGGTGAGGTTTTTGACTTTGTTTACTTTTTATTCTGTGCAAAACTTCAATATTTCCTCCATTTTCAGCGTTATGACAATTCTACCACACATTTTCTCAATATACTGTATTGCTGGGTTTCAGATGATGTCACACACTGCATAAAACAAACTCAAGTTAAGATGACTTGAATTAATAAAGTTTTACCATGATTTGAGTAAATTTCACTTGGCAAGTAAATGATCTGCCAGTGGAATAAGATTTTTTGTACTTAAAAATACATCTTGCTACACTTTAAATAAGAAAAACAACAACTTTTTGCACTTAAAATAAGAAACAAAATTGAATGTTGCTTGAATTAAGAAAAAAAACACTTATTCCACTGGTATTTGACTTGTCAAGTTGAATCGACTCAAATAAAGTCAAATCTTCTTAATTTAAGTCATTTTAACTTACCTAGATATTGTCTTTTTTCTAGTGCAGTATTTTAATTTAATACAGATGAGGGACAGTTAAAATCATTTTTGTTCAACTGCAGTTTGTTGTTAATCCAGCTGGTCTTGACTGGGCGATAGGTGCATTGAAGGTGAGGCACTTAGCTGTTTTTCAAGAAAACTCCCTCACACTGTCTCACTCCTGGTTTTTCTTTTATTGATACATACAACATTTCGGTCCATCAGGACCTTCCTCAGGTATGAGGACAGCCCCTTCCACTCCCCTTATATACATTAAGGGACTGCCCCCTCAAGAGTCATCATCCAGTCATAACAGGGAAAATAATACATTTACAATTAAACCCCAATAAACTGAATTAAAACACCTGGATAACAATTAGAAAAATACAAAAATAATGATCAGCATCAAAAGATGTTTACATTACATTATATAGACAAAGTTTAATATGAACCTCCCTCATGGAAGGGAGGTTCATATTTATGTCAAAATTCATGTCAAAGAACAATGTAATTAATTGGAAAAAACAAAAAACAAAATATAATGCACATTTCCATCTGAACAGACATAACCAGCATGTAACAAATAGGCTGGTACCAATTCTTTACACCTTAGTTTGTGTTTTTAACCTTATTTACTGAACCCCAATCTGCCCACGGTCCACCTACATCACACAGCAACAGGAAAAGAATCATTTTGCAATAGAGATTGTTAAAATTCTAGTTGCGTGAAGAAATTGACCCACGATTTTCACTGTTTGTCTGTAAATTTATACAAAAAATATATTAGTGTGACATTTAATAAAGATATACTACCGCTATGTCACTTTTCTGGTGGAGGAACCGCCATGTGGTCATACAGGAAGTGCTCCACTGTTGTTAGGCCCGCCGCTCCACATAAGCAGAGTACAGAGTGCGTACTGCCCCAACCCCCAAAACTGAGAGTGATTATTAAAAAATGTCCTGATAATTAGTACATTATTACATTGCGAATAAGTCTGTGTGGAGTTAGTAGCTACATAGAATAGCTGATAACTAACTGTAAGTCAATTAAATACAATCAGTCAATTCAAATGCTGTCTAATACATTACTAAATACTAAATACTAATAAAATACGACACTAAATAGAATACTAAATACAATCAATCAATTAAATCCTGTCCCACTTTAGCTGTAGGCTTTTAACTGTATGTTTTAAGTCATACTTAATTTGTTTCTGTTGTTGTTGTAAGGCGACCTTGAGTGTCCAGAAAGGCGTCTAATAAATAAAATGTATTATTATTATTAAATATATGAATTAGTTATGAGCAGGCCCATTGTTTTTCTTAAAAAAAAGTGTACTCCATCACTCAATTCGGGCAAATTGATTTTGCATAATATAGAAAAAGAGTGTCTTCCCTGAAATGGTACAGCCCAGTTTGAGCCTTTTCTGAGTTGCTCTGTTAATATTCATCGGCTGGTAAATTTTAGAATTTTTCATGGTAGTACCAAAGTATGGTATCTGCATTGTTTTGTTTCATGTGTAGGATTAGAGTACCATATTTTTCAGACTATAAGTTTCATCCTGAACCCGTCAGATCTCAGAAGCTCAGCAGGGCCGGGCCTGGTTAGTACTTGGATGGGAGACCACTGGGAATTCCAGGTGCCACAGTGGGGCGCCAGTCGCAAAAACTGTTGTTGTGTCCTTAGGCAAGACACTTCACCCACATTGCCTAGTATGAAAGTGGTGTGTGCGTGAGTGTTGGTGGTGGTCGGAGGGGCCGATGGCGCAGATTGGCAGCCTCGCTTCCGTCAGTCTGCCCCAGGGCAGCTGTAGCTACAATAGTAGTTTACCACCACCGGGTCTGGAGTGAATGAATAATGCTCTGTAAAGCGTCTTTGAGTGTCCAGAAAAGCGCTATATAAAACTGATGCATTATTATTATTATTATCTTTTTTTTCAGTGTGGTGGTCCTGCAACTTATACTCAGGTGCGACTTATATATTACATTTTTCACACTGAGCCCATAGACCAAATATATGAATCTTATATATGAATCAAAAATGACAAAAACAAATCTTTATCCATTTTTTTTTTCATTTTGGTTTTAGAGATAAATAATAAAGAAAAGAGTTGTTTTTTCATTTTCTTATTTTTGGTTCTATATTGAAAAACGAAAAAACGGATGATACATGGATTGTTCCCTAATGGGTTGTTTTTATTACTATAACTTCTATAACTTGCCTTTCAAGATAAAATGTCGGTTCTTGATCTCTGATTTTATAAATTACATTTTCCCCAAAAAGTGCGACTTATAGTCCAGTGTGACTTATACATGTTTTTTTCTCCTTCAATCTGCATTTTTTGGATGGTGTGACTTATACTCCGTCTAGTTCTCCTATCATTGTGAAATATCTATATGGAAGTTTGAAGGTTTTGTGTGTGTGTGTTATGTTTTTTTTTTAAAAATTGGGGGGCGCACTCTAGGAGTCATGCTTAGGACCCCCAAACCCTTAGCAGCAGCCCTGTCTGTGCTTTGAAACTCCATGCACCTTCACTAGAATCATTTAGATGATTTCAGCCCTGGAATTGTCGATATCTCTACTGAACTAAATGTAAAATGTAGCTGTTAACTTAAAAAAAAAAACTACCACGACATGACATCACAAGGTGGAATGGATAATTTTGAGCTTTGGAGATGTAAACAGATTAATAATAGAGGGTTATTCAAACATGTGAATGAAACAAAACACAACTTCGGGGATGTTTTGGATGAGGTAACAATATTATAACATGGCAAAGTGCACAAGAATCTGCGTTATATCAGACTTTTAGACCTGCGTGAAGTTGATCCCCATCAAACTCAAACCTACACAAAAACTATGTTAATTGTTTGTGCTTCGTTTGTGCTGCAAAAAGTTTTGTTTGTGCTGCTTTAGTTTTTGAGAAATTAACGATTCTTTTATAGGTCAAATTGGGGTCAGTCCCACAGGAAGCTTCAAAATGCTCTAAAACATCCAAAATGGTGTCAGTTATTTGTGCTTCGTTTGTGCTGTTTTGTGCTGCAAAAAGTTTCGTCTTAAGATATTTGCAGTTTTATTTCGGGCCGATGACGTCATCCAGCCCCTCAGAATGTGAAATAGACCCAAAACAGGCAGCCTGAGATTGTTTCTCTTCACTAGTTTTGCCGAATTTGCCGCCATCACCTGAGTGGAAATGACATCCTATAATTACCTTAGAAATAATAATGAATAATTTGAGAAATAAACTCGCACAAATGAAAATTGTCACCGCACAAAACAGCACAAACGAAATACAAACGTTTTCTATAATTTTCTGCCTGTTTTGAGGCAATTTCATATTTTGGGGCTGGATGACGTCATCAGCCAAAAATAAAACTGTTAATATCTTAAGAACCAGAATTGCACAAACGAAACATTTTGCAGCACAAAACAGCACAAATGATTGACATAGTTTTTGTGTCGTGTTGTTTGATGGGGGCCAACTTCACAGAGCTGACTTTTAGTGCAAAAACTCTAATACTATCACCCGACTACACCTCAGCTCTTCTATATACCGTACGTCCACGTGTCACACCGAGTCTATACCTCCTTAGGCTACGAGCTCCACACCCGTTCCCCCGGCTCTCCCACAGCGGGCCCAGATGTGCAGCATATAGGACGTCGGGGGGAGCAGGGGGTGTCCATGCGCACTCCCCCGGCCGCCGACACGAGCAGGTAATGGTGCTTTTGTCACAGCCCATCTGGGTTAAACTCCCGGTCCCCTCCGATGCACTTTATTTCCTTCGCACCTCTTCGGGGAGAGATTGGAGCTGACAGGCATTGGCGTTTGGAGACGCTGGTGGGGTTCGGGTTGGGACAGGGAAGGAGAGGCGGCGGGAAGCATGGGGTTTAAAGGTAGTTATTCGCGGCGCTAGTTTGGAATGGCTAAATGCTGCGAGTTTGCGCGGTAAGAGCTGTGATTGTTTTCGTTTAGCCGTGCTTGAGTGGACAGGTATCTCCCGTTTCTGCGCTCATGGGAATGTTCAGATCATAGCCAATACAAGCCAGCACCGTTTAGTAAGAATCAGCCTTTACAGATCATGTTCAGCGTTACGTTTTTATAAATACAAACACCAAATACATATCTGTTTTAAAGGGCCCATATTACGCCGTTTTCTGATTTATATTATAATGTTGTTTCCTCATCATAAACAGACCCAGAGTTGCATTTTGTTTCATTTGTACATGTTTAACACACAAATTCTGCATATTTTGTTAACAGAAAACGGTCCGTTCCACCTTGTGATGTCATGTGGTAATACAGGAAGTGCTCTGTTTTGTTTTTAAACTCCATAAATTTTCACTATTTTCATAATTTCAACCCTGGAATTGACGATCATTTTGACTTTTGGAAATGTGAACAGACTAATAATAAATAAAACACAACTTTGGGTATGTTTTTGACGTGTTTTGATGAGGTAACAACATTCTAACATGACTTAAAACTTACAAAAGTCTAATTTGCGTCATATCCGACCTTTAAAACAAGCACAAAGTACACTTCACTAGAATCATTTGGATAAGTTCAGTCTTGGAATTGCCAATACTACTAAAAGTAAAACTATAGCTTCATGACATCACAAGGTGGAACAGAGCATTTTGAGCTTTGGAGATGGAGACAATCCATTTGCTGGGTTTCAGATGACATCACAGCATTCTATAGACCAATGTTATTTATTATAGATGGGGGCAAGTAAAATGAATATGGTTAAAATGCAGGTTTTTGTTGCCGTACAGTGAGTTCTTGTGTATAGTCACTTATAGAAATGTTGAGGTTCAACATTTGTGAATTTATTTTGTATATTTCATGGTAAAGTACAATGAAATCAATGAATAGGGAAAACTGGCTCTTGCCCCCCATCTGAGAGTAAGACATAATCATGTTCTAGAATCTGAAAACCACCAATAATACAGGATTACCATATTTTTTGGACTATAAGTCGCTCCGGAGTATAAGTCGCACCAGCCAAAAAATGCACAATGAAGAAGAAAAAAACATGGATAAGTAGCACTTTTCGGGGGAAATTTATTTTATAAAATCAGAGACCAAGAACTAACATTTCATCTTGAAAGGCAAATTATAGAAGTTATAGTAATAAACACAACCCAGTAGGGGAGAATCCATGTATCATTCGTTCATTCGTTTTTCAATATAGAACCAAAAATAAGAAAATGAAAAAACAACTCTTTTTTTTTATTTGTCTCTAAAACCAAAATGAAAAAAAATGATAATGATTTGTTTTTTCATTTTTGATACATATATACGATTCATATATTTGGTCTATGGGCTGTCGCACCTGAGTATAAGTCACAGGAACCACCCAAACCATGAAAAAAAGTGTGACTTATAGTCCAAAAAATACGGTATTCAAACATGTGTGAATGAAATAACACAACTTCACGTATGATTTTGAGGAGGTAACAACTTAATAACATGACTTAAAGCTCACAAGAGTCAATTGCTTTAAAGGACACATCACGCATGAGTGTCCAGTAAGGCGCCTAGTAAATAAAATGTATTATTATTTTTGCCTTGGCACCTCAGGTTCAGTTGTGCTCCTGTTATTTTGATTTTAAAACATAGCAGAGCACTTCCTGGATTACCACATGACATCACAAGGTGGAATAGAGTGTTTTCCGTTTGAAGTCAGAACTCTAAAATCCTAAATATGCAGGATTTGTGTGTTAAATGCGTGTGAATGAAACAAAACACAACTGCGGGTATGTTTGTGACGAGGAAATGACATTAAAGCAGAGATCAGAAAATAGCGTAATATGTTTCATGTTTCATTCTTTTTTACACGTTTTAACCCTCAAATCCTGCGTATTGAGTCTGAGTTCTTCTCTCAAACAGAAAACACGCTGTTCCACCTCGTGATGTCATAATACAGGAAGTGCTCCACCGTGTTTTTAAACTCCACACACCTTCACTAGAATCATTTGGATGATTTCAGACCTGAAATTGCGCATTTCTACTGAATAAAACGTAAAAGGCTCACTTGAAAACAACCACTTTATGACATCACAAGGTGGAACAGAGCATTTTGAGCTTTGGAGATGTAGACAAAGTAATACTATTGCTACTTAAACATGTGAGAATGAAACAAAACACAACTCCAGGTGTGTTTGTGACGAGGAAACTAGAACGTAGATCAGAAAATAGCGTAATATGTTTAATCTTTCATTCTTTAACCCTCTAACCCTATGTATTGAGTTCTTCTCTCAATCAGAAAACACTCCGTTCCACCTTGTGATGTCATAATACTGGAAGTGAAGTGCTCCACTGTGTTTTTAAACACCACGCACCTTCACTTGAATCATCTGGATTCCTGGAATTGCACATTTCTACTGAACAAAAGGTAAAAAGTAGCTGTAGCTCATTTGAAAATGACCACTTCATGACATCACAAGGTGGAACAGAGCATTTTGAGCTTTGTAGATGTAGACAGACTAATAATATTGTTCATTAAACATGTGAGAATGAAACAAAACACAACTCTAGGTATGTTTTTGAGCAAATAACAACATTCTAACAGGGCTTAAATCTCACAAGAGTCATTTTTTTTGCGTAATATCAGACCTTTAAAGTAAGACGATGTGAAGAGAGTCAAAGGTTAACGTCCCTTAGCGGTGAAACTGACCCGGTTAATACTGTATGAGTGAGCCAGTCCCACCTTAGCGCACGTAAACACTAAAGGAGGTCACGTTTTGTACCCGGCGTCCCCTTGTGTTATGAACCCCTCACCTCCGTTCCGCCCGGGCGCACTGTCTCCCGCGCACCCCCGAGACTCCACTTTGCGTTAATTGCGTCGAAAATCTAATTGAAAGTGAAGCGCGAAGTCTGGAGCACCCGGGAAAAAAAGGAAAAAAAAAAAAAAGAAAAAATGTCAGCTTTGAACTTCTGTGAAAATCAAATGAAATTCCGCTGACAAGATGATGGATCACCTGTAAGTCTACCTGACACCGAAATTAGGGTTTTTAATGACGCGGCGCCTCCTCCTGGCTGGGAGATTCAAATTCCCAGCGCGCGCTAGCTCCCTGTCTTCACCTGTCCCTTTTGACTCGCGTTCACCCGGCATAGGCACTTTATCTTTGTCACCGCGAGGAGGACAATGTTTTGCACCAGCCAGCGTTTGTATTAACCAATCTCATATGGAAGTGAGGACATAGCTCATTGAACAGGCCGTGTTTGGCTCTATACGCGCGCAATCTTGTTTCTTTTCTCATAGGGAGACCAATGCGGATCTTCCATACGCGGGGGTTTTAGCCGAGACGCAGGGCCCCAGCTTTACGGCGTGTTCCGGCGGTGTTACGGTGATGCGGGGGGAGGAGGTGCGAGGCGAGGTTAGAGATTTTAGGACGACGTTGTCTGTGGAGGTGTAAAAATACAACAAAACACCATCGTTTTTGTATTGTTGGAGAATCTGTGGTGTTGTGTAATAGTCTTTCACTAAATACAAAAAAGAACCTTCAAATAATACGATTTAATATGGATTTTAAATGTATTTTTTGTTATTATTTAAAGAAATGTCCCCTTGGTTTCACTATCTTACATATTTTATCAAATTTACAGTATTATTAAAATCTAAATTTTAAATATTATGATCATAGACTGTTGTGAGAAGGCTTTGAAGGACTTTTACTTTACTGAAAAAACAACTGTATTTTTACATATTAAAGTACACACACCAATTAGATCATCACAAAATCAAATGAGCAAAAATGACTAAAAACAATGTTCAGAAAAATACATTGCACTATTAGCATTCACCTTATTTTTAATAGTTAGTTTTGTAGTAGTAGTAGTAATAATAGCAGTAGTAATAGTAGTAGTAGTAGTAATTTAATTTGTTTCCAATTTGTGCCCAGAAAGGCACCTAATAAATAAAATGTATTATTATTATAGTAGTAGTAACAGTAGTAGTAATAGTAGTAGTAGTAGTAGTAGTAGTAGTAGTAGTAGTAGTAGTAGTAGTAATTTAATTTGTTTATGTTGTTGTAAGGTGACCTTGAGTGTCCAGAAAGGCGCCTAAAATATAAAATGTATTATTATTATTATTATTATTATTATTATTATTATTATTATTATTGTAGTATTAGTAGTAGTAGTCGTAGTAGTAGTAGTAGCAATACTAGTAATAGTAGTAGTAGTAGTAGTAATAGTAGTCGTAGTAATTTAATTTGTTTATGTTGTTGTAAGGCAACCTTGTGTGTCTAGAAAGGTGCCTTATAAATAAAATTATACTATTATAGTAGTAGTAGTAGTAGTAGTAGTAGTAGTAGTAGCAGCAGCAGTAGTAGCAGTAGTAGCAATAGTAGTAGTAGTAGTAGCAGTAGTAGTAATACTAGCAGTAGGAGTAGTAGTAGTAGTAATAGTAGCAGTAGTAGTAGTAATAGTAGCAGTAGTAGTAGAAGTAGTAGTAGTAGTAGTAATAGTAGCAGTAGTAGTAATAGTAGTAGTAGCAGTAGTAGTAGTAGTTAGTAGGAGTAATAGTAGCAGTAGTAGTAGTAGTCGTAGTAGTAGTAGTAGTATGTTGTTTTTTTTCTTTCCAGATTTTCAGACAGAAATTTTACATGTAAAATGATTCAAATTTCAGTGTATTTTAAGTTCGAGCAGTAAACAGGAGCCATTGTATATGAACAAAAACACATTCAAACATGTATATTTGTAGTGTAAACATGTATATTTGTAGTGTAAACATGTATATTTGTATTGTAAACAGCAGTGGCACTCTGCATCCTTATTCAAATCCACACATTCCCAGCGTATTTAATATCACAATAAAGGCGTTGGAAATCCCTGTAAAAGGCGCTCACTGGTGTTTGCCTGATGATCGCGTGTCAGCTCTAATCAGGTGTGTCTCCTCCGCTCGTGTCATACCCACAATGCACTGCTTCGACACAGTAATCCATCGTGAAGCGTGAAGGGAAGGACCGCGACTCAGGCGGCGGCGACCAGCAAATGAAAAATCAATGGCACTCTGACACATTAACTTATCCCCCAATTTCAGAAGTGGCACCCGGCGACAGCAGACACGTGTGGAGGGGCCCCGGCTCGGCTCCCAGAGAGAAGGGGGGGTACAGGAAACACCCGCCTGTATCCTGTACCCCCCCTTCTCTCTACGTGCAAACTCTACATTTACATTTACTTCTACATTTTACATTCTACTTTGTATTATTATTATTTTTTTGTCAATTTCTTTTTTTCTAATTTTTTGTGTTTTTTTTTCCCTAAGTAGTTTTTTTTATATTATATATAAACAATATATAAATAAATAGATATAATAAAAAAATAAATAAGAATAAAATAAATAAATAATACATATAATATATATATATATATATATATATATATATATATATATATATATATATATATATATATATATATATATATACACATTAAATATGTAAATTAAATATATTTAAACATATATTACAATATATTTGAATATTGTAAAGAGGCACGTATTTCTGTGTGTAAATAATAATAATTACAAAACCATGAATTAACCTCATCCGCATCCTGGTAAGCTCTGATATTTTCATATATTTTTGACTGAAATATTGTAAATTAGTTTGATACATAAAATAATAATCCAAAGTATGTACAAGGTATATACAAAATAATAATCAAAAGTATGTACAATTACATGTGACATTCAAATATAAATCCAATTAAGGATGTTTCTCTACAAAAATACCATTTATTTTTACATTTTCTGTTCAGTTTGAATGTTCTCCCTGTGCAACTGCTAAACGCGAATGTTAAATAAGACGCATGTTGAATTATTTGTATTTTTTCTGTTTTCTTTCTCACTTTTCTTTATCTGGTCTATATAACATGGGCAACATTTGAATAAATTCCTCTGTAGTCCTTAGTCAGGTAAAAGTAAAAACGGGGACCCTAAAAACACAAAAATACGAATTATGCAACCAATACTTTCAGATAACTCCGTATATCAACATTATGTCCACTGCTTTTTAACATACGCACAGTTAACTTCATTAACCGACAAAATGACTTCATGAACAATTCTATGACAATTCCTTGAAGATTTTTATTAAAATGACTGAAATTCTAAAAATAAATCCATCTGTAACACTTACACAACAGCTTTTCTTACAAATACGCCAAAAACGCTAAATTCAAATTGTTCAAATCGATCTCCAAGACGCAAAATATATGGGCTCGGAGGACTAAAATATTTTAAAGTGGAAGTAAAGGAGAAAACGCGTGAATTATGAATCATGACTCTCCGCTCGTTGGTGCTGAAGTTGTTAATTTGAAGCGAGCCCGGCGTTCATCTGTCTCATCATAACAATAATAATCTACAGCGAGCCGACGGAGGAAAAAAAAGAAAATCGCCATCGAGCCCGGCCTAATCAGCTCCCTCTCTCGACTGTTAAATGTATTTAAACACCGAATTAACAACGCATAAAGGGCCCCCGGTACACTACATTCAAATTAGCGGAGCCACCTCTTATTTACTGCCACAGAAGTGCAAAAGTGACAGTTTCCCTGATCACATTACGGAGACGCGCTGTGACCTTGGCGTAATGGGGCTGGCTGGGATGTATGATGAGATACGACGTTCTTCGAAAACACACACACCGACCCCGGGCTCCTCCTCTGCGGCGTGGAGACGAGGGAGACCGGCCCCCGAATCCGCACCATCGTTAAACCGCCGGCGAATGTAGGCGACGGGTTTAAGTGAAATAACGAGAAAGAGGAGGAAGAAAACGTGATTTGAGTTGTGTTTTGTTTCATTCACAGGTTTAACACACAAACCCTGCGCATGTACTCTCTTCTGGTCTTTCTCAATCAGAAAACGCACCGTTCCACCTTGTGATGTCATGAGATAGTGCTCCACTGTGTTTTTAAACTCCATACACCTTCACTAGAATCATTTCACTGGAAAAAACGATATCTAGGTAAGTTAAAATGACTTAAATTAAGAACATTTGACTTTATTTGAGTCCAAGTAAAATAATCTACCAATGGAGTAAGAGTGTTTTACTTAATTCAAGCAACATTCGATTTTGTTTCTTATTTTAATTGTAATAAGATGTATTTTCATATTTTAAGTCCAAAAAGTCTTGCTCCACTGGTAGATCTTACTTGTCAAGTGAAATTTACTCAAATTATGATCAAACTTTCTTAATTCAAGTCATCTTAACTTGGCTTGATTTTAGTTTTTGCAGTGTGTGGTGATACAAGAAGTGCTCCACTGTGTTTTTAAACTCCATACACCTTCACTAGAATCATTTGAGTGGTTTCAACCCTAGAATTGTCGGTCTCTGTTGGTCAATAGGTAAAACTAGAGCTGTTGACTTGGAAACTACCGCTTCATGACATCACAAGGTGGTAGGTAAGTGTTTTGAGGTTTGGAAATACAGACAGACAAATAATAAAGAGTTAGTCAAACGTGTGAATGAAACAAAACACAACTTCAGGTAACAACATTATAACTCGACTAAAATCACACAAGAGTCACTTTTGCGTAACATTGGACCTTTACATGTATTTTATTTCACGTAACATCGGACCTTTACATGTGTTTTATTTCACGTAACATCGGACCTTTACATGTGTTTTATTTCACGTAACATGGGACTTTTACATGTATTTTATTTCACGTAACATCGGACCTTTACATGTGTTTTATTTCACGTAACATCGGACCTTTACATGTGTTTTATTTCACGTAACATTGGACCTTTACATGTGTTTTATTTCACGTAACATTGGATCTTGACATGTGTTTTATTTCACGTAACATTGGACCTTTACATGTGTTCATTTCACATAACATCGGACCTTTACATGTATTTTATTTGATGTTTTTGGTGTTTTAGGGAAAAAAGTCAATTCTGCTGTTTCATGTTTTCCGGAAGGAAGGTTTTTCTCTGAGATTCCCTTCCTGAACCAAGCCCAGCGTTATTAACGGGATGATTGAGGATTGTTTTAATTGAAATAATCTGAAATGCAGTTCTTCTTTCAAACAGAAAACACTCCTGGTTCCACCTTGTGATGTCATAAAGTGGCAGTTTTTAAGTTAACAGCTACATTTGACATTTTGTTCAGAAAAATTTACTTTTTTCCCCTAAAAAACACCAAAAACTTAAAATAAAACGCATTTAAAGGTCCTATGTTATGCAAAATTGCCTCTGGTGTGATTTTAGTCGAGTTATGAAAAAAGGTCAATTCTGCTAAACAAAAACCCAACTACCACTTCATGACATCACAAGGTGGAACCAGGATGACTCAAACACACTCTGTGTATGTTTTTGATGAGGTAACAACATTATAACATGACTTAACGCTCACGGGAGTCAATTTTGCGTCATTTGGCACCTTCAGCGTCACGGTAACAAAAGTCGTACAAAAGTTCTCCTCGAAACAATCACCATAACTTACTGTACGTTCACGTTACCACGCCATCCTCCTAAACATTAAATCACGAGGCTAATTCGCGTTCGATTCGGAGATTTACGCCGCGAGATAGATCCTGAAGACGCGGACTCTTCGGCGTGTACTTTGTGAAAAAAAAATAAAAAAACAGGGCATCTGGCTTAATTCGTTTCACCTCTAAGTCTAGCGCCGGGCTGTTGGTGTCATCTTGTTTAGTGGGAGTTGATCGTTCACATATTTAATGCGTTAATTACACCTCAACATCTGTGCACAGTGATTTAAGTTTATGGATGTGAAAGCTCTTAATTATGAAGCAAAATGCATAAAGTCATTTCTGATGGCGGATGCAGACAATTAAATTTATTTAAGATTTCGCGCGCAGGCTGAGTAAACGGCTTTCGGAAAATGACCCTTAGCGAAAAGCACAATGCGGTAATGTGTTTTATAACGTATGATGACTGCCAACAAAGACGATGAATCAGGAGGAGGAGGGCAAATTTAAAACGGGGAAATTCTGGTTTTGAGGATTTATGGATGCGCAGAGAAGGACGAGTGAAAAATGAAGGACCGTCACGGAACTGTCTCCTCCTTTTGCCAATATTTTATGGAAAAGCCCAGAACGGTTTAAGAATTTGCGAGCTCGTGAGTGATTAGGCGTCGCAAGTGGCAGCGGTTCAGCTCGGTGTGCTGTTTAAGGTCCTACGCTGCGCCAAATGGATTCTTAGGAGATTTCAGTCGTGTTAGAACGTTGTTACCTCGTCAGAAACAGACCTGGAGTTGGGTTTGTTTCATTCACGTTTGGGTAAACCTTTATTTTTAGTCTTTCTACATCTCCAAAGCTGAAAATTCTGCTCTAGCCAAGTTAGGATGACTCGAATTAAGAAAGTTTGATCATGATTTGAGTCCATTTCAGTTGACAAAATGATCTACCAATGGAACAAAACTAAATCTGATGTTGCCTGAATTAAGAACTAAAAACTTATTTTACAGGTAGATCGTTTTACATGCCAAGTTGAATCTACTCAAATAAAGTTAATTGAAGTCATTTTTAACTTACCGAGAAATGACTTTTTGCCATGTAGTTTTCAAGTTAACAGCTACTGTCAGAGATTGGGAAATTCCAGATCTGAAATCATCCAAATGATTCCACAGCAGAAAATTTAAAATCTAACCAAATTAAAGATTACCTGAATTAAGAAAGGTTTATCATGATTTGAGTGAAATTCACTTGACAAGTAAAATGAGCTGCCAGTGGAATAAGACTTTTTGTACATAAAATATGAAAATACGTCTGGCCACACTAAGAAAAGAAAACAACTCTTTGCACTTAAAATAAACAAAATCTGATGTTGCCTGATACTCAAATAAAGTCAAATGTTCTTAATTTAAGTCATTTTAACTTACCTCGATAGGACTTTTTGCTGTTTAGTTTTAATATTTTGTTTGAGCGAGGTACATAACAAATATAAGGATATGTACATGTCCTACCCAACAAAATAAACAGTAATGAGAATGAAAACGGAAGGATTCTGGTTTTCGTGTATGGTCGTATGGTCGTGCAAACTAATAATAATGATAAAGAAGGAAAAAACGTTTTCAAGTTAACAGTTACCGTTTACCATTTGTTCCTTTTGTACCTGGCAATTCCAGGGCTGAAACAGTCCAGCTGATTCGAGTGAAGGTGTGTGGAGTTTAAAAAACACAGTGGAGCACTTCCTGTATGAGTGTTTTCCTAAATATGCCGAGTCTGTGTAATAAAAACATGTGTGAATGAAACAAAACACATCTCCAGGTGTGTTTGTGATGAGGAAACAACATTAGAACACAGATTAGAAAATAGCGTAACAGTTTAAAGCTGTGGGAGGTAAGTTAGGGAGTGGAAAACATCAAATTGATCAGCAAATGTGTTGGTTTAAAGGGCCTGTATCCAGTTCAAAATAAATCTACTGTGTGAACTTATAAACATGTGAATAATTAGGATCCTCTGAATGCACACGGCAAACTATTTAAAATAAATCCATTCTGTTCACATTTTTAAGACAGTAAAAACCAGGTACGGTTAGAAAATGCAGCACTTATTTAATGGAGGCACTGTAATTAATGAAGCAGTTTAAATAAATCTAACAATAAAAGCTTCTAGGACTTTGGTTAGCTGTTTACAGGAGGTAATTTGAACACTGGAATAATCAGAAGTATAGTAAAGGTGTGTAGGTTTGAATTATCTGCAGAAGAACTTCCTGGATTTGACTGGATGAGTTCAGAGTCTGGGTGAGAAAACGACAAGTATATTTAGCAGATAATGGGCCCTTTAATTGAGGAAACGGATACACAGTTATTCAGAAAAGTACCTGAGCTCCCACAGATCGCACATCCCATTAGTGCTGTTGCCATCCGAAAATATTAAACTTGATTGTGATACTCAAATACGTCAAATTTCTCTGATCTGGCCAAGATTTAAAAACGTATATCAGGTTATTCGTCTTGTTTTCAGGTTTATGATCTACTTACTAGTCCTGAGACTGCTTCATTCTAGCCTAGAGGTCGTTTATTTTAACATAAATAAAAAGATCTTGCTGCATGGAGAGATCATTTCACTACTTTTAAGTAATTTCAAGATCCAAGACTCAAAATGTTTATTGTCAAATTTTCATACGCACATATAAAAAATGAAATTATGTTTATTATTCTCAGTCAAAAGTTAAAATAAATAAATAAATAAATAATAATAAAATAAAAGGAAAAGTCCAAAGTTTTTCGATTACTTGGGGAGAGAGTTCAGCATCCTAACAGCCTCCTGTACTTTCTCGTGGAGAGCAGGAGGTACAGGAGCTTTACAGGTATATTAAACAGTATTAAAGTATAGTATTTTTAAAAAAGTACATTTTCTGATAGATTTAAGTGTTTACCGTATTTTTCGGACTATAAGTCAAGTTTATTTCATGGTTTGTGTCTGCGACTTATACTCAGGTGCGACTTATATATTAAAATATATTTGTGGTGGGGTTTTTTCACACTGACAGTCACGAGAGGGCGCTCTAGGCTTGTGTGCCAGTATCTGCTACTCCTGTTACTCCTGTACCAAGTTTAAACATCAACTTATAACTGAGAAAGACTGAACACAAATGCTCCCAAAAAGAAAATCATATTCTGCAAATTACAAGCTGCAAGTGGTGAAATCTGCAGCTGAAAACGGTGATCGAGCAGCAGAAAGAAAGTTTGGAGTGAGCGAGAAACTTGTAAGAGACTAGATAAAAGCGGAGGAAACTCGAACTGCAACAAAGAAAACAAAAAAAGCTGTTACTGCTTCATGCAACGCAACCGCCTCTATCAGAGCACGGACCACGATGTCCCAGACTTCCACACCGAGGACGACAGTTTGAAAAGTTGAAATGAAAAAATGACCCCCCAAAAATGTGACCTATAGGTCAGAGTGAGTTAAATGTTGTTTGTTTTGTTCTTCACTATGCATCTTTTGGCTGGTGCAACTTATACTCCGGAGCGACTTATAGTCCGGAAAATACAGTATATCTTAAATTTTGGCCAAGCTTTTTTGTAGTAAAACAAATTTGGCAACTGATATTTGATACCACAATCTTTTGGACAGTAGAAAGTATTCTCAACAGATAATACAAGTTTCTCGAACATTACCATATGGTTTTATACATTCTAATATCAGGATCCTTGTAAGACCATCTAGGAAAGTCAAACATGATCCTATTTATGTTGAAACCTGCTCAAAAAAGTGTGTACTTTTGACATTTTAGTTTCAATTAGTATTTGAGTATTGGTTCTTTTGGACAACCCGACTACAGCTTTAATTTCGCACAATATGAATCAGATGTCATGTCTTCTCCACGTTTACAGGTTTTTTTGCACCGGCTTCCATCACTTTGAATCCCACTCTGTCCGATGTAAAGAAGAGATGTAGCAGTGTGAAAGGCTTCGGAGGATTCAGGCATTTGTCAAACATAAGGCACATCCACACAGACTGACATTCTATGAGATATAAGAGTCGTGTCCTGGTCTCAGACAGACATGTGCTAATACTACATCGAGTGGTGTTTTGTTTCATTCACACGTGTTTAAGTAACCCTGCATTAGTCTGTCTACATCACCAAAGCTCAAAATGCTCTGTTCCACCTTGTGATGTCATGAAACGATAGTTTTCAAGCTCCCCGTTCTCTTTGGTTCAGTAGAGATAGGCAATTCCAGGTCTAAAATGATCCAAATGATTCTAGTGAAGGTGTATGGAGTTTAAAAACACAGTGGAGCGCTTCCTGTATTACCACATGACATCACAATGTGGGACAGAGTGTTTTCTGTTTGAGAGATGAACTAAATGACCCTAAATATGCAGGGTTTGTGTGTTAAACCTGTATGAATGAAGCAAAACACAACTCCGTGTCTGTTTTTGATGAAGAAACGACATTCAAATGCAACAGAACACGTAACAAGAACACAAGAACACAAGTTCTTGTAGAGGTGAAAAAATTGCATAGCACCCTCAGATGGACGTTGTGTACTGTGATCTAAAGAAAGAAAAAATATCTGAAGAAGGCTTTTTTGCCGAAACGTAATTTAAAATATAAAAAGCTTTTGGACACCGGCCAATTTTTTCACCTTTATGAAGAAACATTATCACATAGATCAGAAAAAGTTGTAATATGGGCCCTTTAAAGAGGCATTAAACCCCCTCCTGAAGGTTTACTCCGCCCATAAGCAAAATCTGAAAACTCCTCCAAAGTGGGCAGTGCCTGGCAGGTTGAGGGGTCTGGAGTGATGATTGACAGCTGACTGACCACAACAATCCAACACAGCATGGACTCATATACTCCAAACTTCAAACCAGAGCGGACATTTGTGCTCTGGTCACGCCGTTTCCCTTTTTTCCAAACACGACATGGCGGTTCACAGTGGTGCCAGGTAGGGGGCGGGGCTGAGGGGGCTCCTCACGTACCGCCCGTAGTCGCCGGTGTCTGCGCTCGTCATGTAATAACCTGCATCTGACTCACTGGCGGCCGTTAGTCCAACCCAGAAATCCAAATGTCCTGGCCGTAGGTAATAAATGAACAATACAACACACATAAAAAATAGCACATAAAAAAGCAACAAATCAGATGAATTCTAATAAATAAATAAATAAATAAATAAATAAAAGACGTAGGGAATAGAAAGAACTAAAACCAGTTAAAGGAAGGCGAACCGGGAAAAAAAAAAAGTGCTGTGTGCTGTGTGATGATTAAAATTTCTCAAAGATGTGATCACTATTCATAAAATCTAAACGCTGATAAGAAACAGCTTTCTCTAAAACTCTAGATAAAAACGGAAGCTTTGAAATGGGTCTGTTAAAATCAGAGGTTTCTGTAAAAGTGTCTGGACCACAGTGTGTTTAAAATGGAATGGGACAAGGCCTTCCAACAGAGACTGGATGACAATAGATAAAATACTGGGAGTGGGACCAACCACATTAGAAAAAGTTGATCCTAAAGAGGCTTTTACAGACACGGCTTTGACCTAAAAGTCAGATTTTTAACAAACCTGCTCTATAATGCCAAAATAAGGCCAAGGATAGGTATACATTTCTATTTTAGACCCATTTATACAACTAATTGGTAGAAAAAAAGTGATTATGAAACCCGTCACAAACTACTATACGGTGGCCTAAATGAATCAATACAAATTAGCCAAGAATACTACAAGATTACAAGGTTTTCAGATTACATGTTCTGACAATAACATTTGAGCGCACCATTTGTACTATGCATTTCTAATCCATCCTAATCTCTCTGGACATGAATACAAGATCTGAGCTGAAGCCTTTAAACACTAAAAACACACATGGTCGATTATTGATGACATGATTATTATGTATGCCCCCCCAGAGTGAATAATCCGTTCTGATCTGTCACTGTTCCTCTTATTGGCACGGGGACTTGTAAAGGTTAGGTAATTTATTTTAATGTTTAAAGTGTCAGGGGCTGTGGCCGTGCTCAGCTCTCCCTCTGTTCCACACTTTAAGTCATTATTGTGCTTTTTATCCTGGATCACCATTCTGGAAAACTGCTATCGCCAATAATCCACTTGTGTTTAATTGACTACAGGGTTCAGTGTATTCTATATGCGGGGACCAATCAGAAATTGAAGTGGGGGTAGCAGCATTTATTCAGATGTTGGGATTGAATCTAATGTGAAACGCTGAATGTCATACAGTATACTGGTCATTTTTGTTCTTATGGAAATTTGAAAAAGAAAAATCTATATTTGTGTATCATTGTCCGTATGGAAAATGAGTTAGTAGCCTATTTATTTGTTAAAAGTCCTATATTACACAAAAACAACATCTAAGTTAAAATGGCATAATTTAACCCTGTAAAGCCCAAACCTTTAAATAATTGACAGAAAATTCCAATTCTTTCCATTCATTCCAAGCCTTTATTGTTCCCTCTGAACAAACAAACAAACATTTTCAAATATCCTTTTCCATATATGAGTTTCAGTTTGTATCATATTTGATACATCAGGTCACAATGGTCAAAGATTCTTTTTTCCTGAACAAAAAAACAAAACAAAAAAAAACATAAAATACAAACAAATCTAACAAATTTGTAATTCCAAACATAAAAAGTGCTACCGTAATCTACCAATGGAAGTGGCTGGTGGAAGTCTGGAAGACATGAGTTATTTTTACTCATTTTGCAGTGCACTGCATGTATCTGATTGTTTGCATCAGGTTTTTCAGGGAAAAAAATATCACACTGCTCATGTGGAGGGCTGAAAAACTCATGTATCAAATATGATACGTTGGGCATTATAGGGTTAAGAACATTTGACTTTCTTTCAGTCGATTCAACTTGACAAGTGAAATGATCTGCCTCTGGAATAAGTGTTTTTCTCTTATTTTTCATTTCTTATTTTATGTGCAAAAAGCTGTTGTTTCTCTTATTTTAAGTGTTGTCAGATGTATTTTCATATTTTAAGCATAAAAAGTTTTGTTCCCCTGGCAGATCATTTTACTTGTCAAATGAAATTTGCTCAAATCGTGATCAAACTTTCTTAATTCAAGTCATCTTGACTTGACTAGATTTTAATTTTTGCAATGTGAGGTTTTTTTTTAACATCAAGTGATGTGACCACTCTGAGGATGACCGCTAGTGTCCAGTCGAACCTCTCAGGTATGAAAACAACCCCTGGCCTGAAAAAAGAACCGAATAACATAATTTAAGCCACATTATAATGAAGTTTCCTCATTAAAAACATACCTGGAGTTGTGTTTTGTTTCATTCACTCATGTTTGGGTAACCCTTTATGATTAGTCTGTGTACATCTTCAGAGCTCAAAATGCTCTGTTCCACCTTGTGATGTGGTCATAAATAATAATACACTTTATTATGAGGCACTAGATTAATCACACAATTTATTTTGAATGCACATGCTCCTCTTTCGAAAGCGCGGATGGTGACCTGAAAGGTAGTGCAGGTTATTAGGTCAGTGATCAGGTCTGTCCATGCACGACTTTAGATCAAACTAAGGTAGTTTGCAGATATTGCAGCGATGAACTCTCTTTCCACAGAAGCACAAGTTTAAAATACCATCTTAAAGCAAAACACGTGTTAGATTCAGGGGCAGCAACGACGCTACTTGTACCAACAACAAGCCGAGCAAGACACACAATGCGGCAATGTTGTCAACAAAACTACCAGCAATAGAAAAATGTCAATAATATAACTTTTTGATAACAAATTGCATTTTTGTCAACATATTTTGGTCATTTTTTAAGAATAATTAACTGCAATTCATTGTGATTAATCAAAATTCTAAAGTGTGATTAAAATTTATCGTTTGACAGCACTACATTAAATATTAAATCTTGATCTGTTTCTATATCTTGTGTGAAAATTTGTGGTTATTTCGACAAGAATTTCCAAAATGATTAGCCTGGGAAATGATGTCATATTTTTGGGACACCCTGTATTTTCTCCTACTTCAGTGTTACTATTTTGAACAATAAAAATCTTTACTTCAGGGTCAGAATTAACAACTGAATAAACCACTTTGCTATAAACACTTACGAAACTGCCAATTCTGACCCTGAAGTAAAGCTTTTTTATAGTTCAAAACAGTAAAGGATATACACAGCTTGTATTTTTATTAGCCAACCCAATCCTAACCTAAAAAACTCTTTACACAAAAACGCGCCCGCTCAACCAGAACCCACAATCTCACATGGAACCAAATATAGAACCTGGGATCTATATTCTCTTCTTTTTTCCCCCATTAAATCATGAAAAATAGGTGGACATGTTTTACAATGCGAGCGTGCTGTGGCAGCGGCGGCGGTGAAAAGGCTCTTACATACAAAGACATTTCTGTACAGCATATTCCCCAAAGATGAATAGCTGTTTGGTGGTATGGTCGTGCAGAACAATGAGAAGAATTTGAGGAGAATGGGCTTTGGGGTGGCATACATTGTAGAGAGGAGAACGGGGGGTAGGGAATCAGCACGGTCGAGCGCATTTAAATTTACACAAACTCTGTAGGCATGACAGTGATAAATGTTGGACTCTATTCTACAATATGTTTAATGCATAGGTCTGAGGAGTTAAGTTTTTCCCCCCTCTGGTACGGGGCCCGCTGGCGTACTTACCATCTTATGTTACATCACATTCGCTTCCATTAAAATGCCAAGTGGTACAGTGAAGACAGCAGCGCCGGGTGACACCAAATTTGTTTACCTGTCACCTCCCTCCATCCTTCATTTTGGGCTTCCTCCTCCTCCTCCTCCTCCTCCTCCTCTTCTTCCTTCTCCTCTTCTTCCTTCTCGTCAGGCTTTTGTGTCTGGGACTGGAGAGGTCAGGCAGGGGAAAAAGGGATGAAAAGGACAAAGGAGAGGGATTTAAGATACAGCGATTAATCAAAATATATTGTTTTGGTTTAGGTTGGGATAGAGGTGGAGAGAGGAAGGAAAGATGGAATTGATGGATGGAGAGGTTAGGGGCAATGTGAAGGCTTTGGAATAAAGTATTATACATGCAAATGATATTTTTACATACCGTATTGTTCGGAGTATAAGTCACTCCGGAGTATAAGTCGCACCAGCCAAAAAATGCATAATGAAGAAGAAAAAAACATATAAGTCGCACCGGACTATAAGTTCTAGAAGTTATAGTAATAAAAACAACCAAATAGAGAACAATCCATGTTTCTTTCGTTTTTCAATATAAAACCAAAAATAAGGAAATAAAAAACAACTCTTTTCTTTATTATTTGTCTCTAAAACCCAAATGAAAAAATACATAATTAGTTTTTTCATTTTTCATTCATATATACGATTCATATATTTGGTCTATGGGCTGTCAGTGTGAAAAATGTAATATATAGGTTGCACCAACCAAAAAATGCGTAGTGAAGAAGAAAAAAATGTGTTTGGGGGGAAATTATTTGATAAAATCAGAGACTAAAAACTGACATTTCATCTCAAAAGGCAAGTTATAGAAGTTATAGTAATAAAAACAACTGAATAGAGAACAATCCATGTATCATTCGTTCAATATAAAACCAAAAATAAGAAAGCTAAAAAAAACAACTCTTTTCTTTATTATTTGTCTGTAAAACCAAAATGAATAAGCGGATAACGATTTGTTTTTTTCATTTTTGATTCACATATACGATTCATATATATGGTCTATGGCAGGGGTGTTCAAAATTTTTCCATCAAGGGTCACATAGATCAACGTGACGGCCGATCAAGGGTCATAGACTGTTGGTCAAAACAGTGAATAATTCAAATCTGTGCATTTATAATAGGTTTAAATGACCCTCCAGACTTTTGTTCAGGCTAGACCCTCAAAAGGACACACAAAATTTGCTTGATCAAGGTAGATTTCAAAACATGCAATAAAAAGCACTACTTCCTAGTTCAGGATGGAAGCCTGAAGGCCAAAACAAGTTTGAGTGCCACATTTGATCCCCGGGCCATTGTTTAGACATGCCTTGTCTATGGACTGTCAGTGTGAGAAATGTAATATATAAGTCGCACCTGAGTATAAGTCGCGGAAACCACCCAAACCCTGAAAAAAAGTGCGACTTATTGGTGGGTTTGAGATGACATCACAGAATTCTATGGGCCAATATCAAAGAATGCAGGGGGGCAGCTAAAATTAAAATTGTAAAAATGCTAAATTATGTTGTCATAAGTTTTTGGGTTTAATCAATAATAGAAAATATCAAGTTCAACATTTGTGCATTTCCTTTTTGGATATTTCATGGTAAAGTACAGTGTAATTAACAGGGAAAACAGGCCCTTGCCCCCATCTGCAAGTGTGACATTATCACAGTCTAGAATGTGAAAACCACCCATAGTCCGAAAAATACGGGAGCTGTTCACAGTCAGTTTATGGTAAATATTCACATCTTTATACAGCGCTTTTCTACCTTCAAGGAACTCAAAGCGCTTTACAACAAGGAACCACTCACCCATTCATACACATTCATACACCAGTGTACGCAGACACTGGGACGAGGTGGGTTAAATGTCTTGCCTAAGGACACAACGACAGCATTCATTTGTGAGAGCTGGAATTGCACCACCAACCTGTGTTTAAGTGGATCTGACCGCTCAACCATGTCACTAGCGGGATTTGAATCGCCAACCGTGGGATCAGTGGACAAACACTTTACTAAGTGGACGACTGTCACCCCAATTTGTTTTATTTTTTTTAAAATCATGATTAAATATTATAGGAAAAAGCAAATGGGTTGGCTGTAAAATCTTGCCCAAAAGCACATTGTTGTGTCACTGGACAAGACATTTTGTCACAGTAAGGAATTGGTAGGTACAATGTTAAGGCTTTTGAATATAATGTAATAACGACAGGTAATAATGACAAATGATGGAGAATTAATTTTTTTTTCTGAAAATGTAACTTTATATACAGTTCATTTGTATGGATAGATTATTATTATTATTATTATTATTATTATTATTATTATTATTATTATTATTATTATTATTATTATATTTCAAAATAATGAAATACATAAGACAATAATATAGGAAAAAAATCAAATGGGTTGGCTGTAAAATAGGGTTAGGGTTTCGGTTAGGGGATGGGTTGGCTGTAAACCCTAACCCTAAACCTTGCACATATTGCTGTGTCACTGGGCAAGACACTTCCACACTGCCCATAATCCAGTTCCAGTGTGGATTGGTCTGACAAATGATCTCTCATTATAAAAAAGGTGTCTGATCCTTTACACTGTCCCAAACTGTCAAAAGTCACATTACATTGCAAAACGACCAGTATTCTTTCTTACACAAAAACAAAATTCAATAAAATTTCACCCAAAAGTTGATCACATTATACAAAACGGTCAAAGAAATCCTACTATATTACTACTATACAAAACAAAGTATTTATTCTTATACAAAACCAAAAATCTAACTCTGCTTGTCAATTTTCACCACAATTTCCCCAAATCAGATTTCAATAACTTCCCCAACTCTCAACAAAACAACAAAACCGCCCTACCTCTCTTTATATCTCACCTCCTCCTCAAAAACCCTCCAAAAATCTCGCCTGCTTATCTGCAAACGGACTCGAGTGTGACTGTCCACATCGCGACGCCCCTTTAAAAAACACCAGCCCGATGTCCACCGACTGTTCTGTTCTACCTCCTTGATTCCCACTTCCACTTCCTCCAGGACTGCGTGGATTATAGCCCTGCCACCCAGCACCCGGCCCCCCGATCCCGCCTCACCTCCGCCCTGCATGAACGCATGACTGTGCCCCTACTGTATCCGGCGAGGTGCCACTGTACGCCCGATAAGATAACGGCGCGCAGGCTCGATCTCTCTTCTGGATAAGTATTTTGGTTCTCGGCGGTAATACCTGGGCACTATAGAAGGGTAGTGTATACATCAGTGAAGCAACAAGGGATTACGGAGATACGGTAGCGGCGTGTTTACGTTGAAAAACTGTTCGGAGAAGGCGGCGGAGTGGGTTTTTGTGTGCCTGGGTTTTGTATCTTGGTGTTTGGAAGTAAAGGGAGCAAGAAAGTAGAAAGAAAACGGCACTGGAGGTGTTTTGAAACTGATAATACAACGGTTAAAGTGATTTTTTTCTAATTATGACGTGTTTGGTGGGATAGTATCTGAGGTAAATATTTAGTCTTACATCAGTTCAGTGTCAGCTTGTGAAGAAAAGTTTTATTTTGTTTAGTTTTCTTTATTAGTTTATTAGGGACTGTACAAAAACACTGCCACCAAATAGGTAACTGATCTACTATAATATTAATACAAGTACAAAAATAAAAAAAAGTGAAATTTGTAAAATACACAGTCTAAAAAAACAATAAGAGGAAGGGATTTGCCATTTGAGACAAATCTGGTCATTTTACATCATGAGTCCATTTGCAGTTTGGAGCTCACACTGTGTTCTGGATCCAGATCTTCAGTTTTAATGAGAAAAGTCTCAGGTTCGACTGAAACTTTAGCTCCAGAGGTAAAGAGTTCCACATCTGTGTTCCTTCGACTGAGAACGCTGAGAACCCAGAGCAGATCTACATCTCTTCACTCTGCAGTTCCACTGACTCCAGCTCTGCTCCTCACTCCTTCATTTGTGTATTTTTGTATTAACTGACACATTATAGCAGGAGCAAGACCATTAAGACGCTTGAAAATGTTTTTTTTTAATAAAAGAGAAACTGATAAAATGATCAGATGTCATCAATTTATATTTTTCAATGATCGCACAGTGATGCCACTTCATTGGTTTTTGATCAGACACTTGTTTCTACAGAGACACCAGAGGTTTTAGGACTGATTTTGCCCTCGCCCCAAACGACAGAACAGTAGGACACATGAAATCAAATCAGAGCTGCAGATATACTAGAGCAGCCTGGGTCGATATACAGGACCGAATCAAATGGAAACAATTTAGATTCGTCTTGATGATCTTAGGCATTTTTCTAACATGAGAATCAAACTTCAGTTTAGAGTTTAAAACAACCAGAAGATCCTTGAATTCATCAACCTCTTCAATTTCATTTTGATCAATATTGATTTTAAGTTTTTTCTGTGCATTTCCCTTTAAAGAGAAACACATGGCGACAGTTTTGGTGTAAAAAAAAAAAAAAAAAAAAGTAGAAAACGAGGAAAGGACAAAAATACAGGCTACAGCGTGAATACCTTAACTCGTGTCATCAATTATTTAACAAAATAAAAGTGTTGTTATCTATTTTAGGCAACGCAAGGCAAGGCAGGTTTATTTGTATATCACAATTCATTCTCAAGTGCTTTACTCAGTGTTTCCATGGTCAGGAAGTCCTTTGTTGTCTTTGCTGTCCTCAAATGTAAGTGAAGTTCCTCAAATGTAAATGAAGTTGATTAATAGATTAGGTTAGGACAAACCTGTGAACAAAAGTCACTCTGCTTTGATATGTATGGAATTTGTCTTTCTGTAGAAATACTCAGAGCTCTGATACTCTGGGGTAGAGACTCGGGGAGGATACTGGGGGAGATACTCTAGGCTGGGGTTGGAGGAACATGTTACTGGAGGAGAGGCTGTTGGTCTGTGGTCAGGGCAGGTCTCGGCTCTGTCCATATCTGCTCTAACAACAATAAACCTTTGTCTGTATTCCAAAAACTCATCAGGCTCTGCAAATGGATTCATTATTTTTTCTTCAAGATCTATTTTTCCCCATCACACTGGGCTCATATTTCACTTCAAATAAACATATTTAAAGAATAAAGTCCAATGACAGTTGCCGTAAAAAGTAACAATTTAGGCAGAACCATCTGGGAGTTTGCAGCTATGACTCAAATTGGGGAAAGACAAACAGATTAATACATAAATCAATCAAATGAATAAAGATGTGTTCTTTTACTGACCCCTGGTGGTTGGAATGTGGTTATTTGACCCTATCATGCAATGATATAGTGCAATTTTGACATCATTTGTAATAAATAAGCAATCCATTTCACAATTTTGGCGTTATATTTGGATTATTTTGTGTAATACATTAGTGGTGATTGCACTACTGCTTTTTGGAACTACAGCTTCTCAAATTGAGATTTTAACTCCTTTTTAGTCCAAGCCAAAGGTAAATTCAGGGGGGGGAAATCTCACAAGATCATTTTTCTCATGTGTGCACCATGAGATCTTGTTGTACGAGATCTTGTCCCATCCCTACATTCTAAATTTAAGATATAAACACTTAAATCTCTCAGAAAATGACGTAAAAGTCGTGAAATGATCTGTCCATGCAGCGAGATAATCTGAAAATAAACTTCCTCTAGACCAGAATGAAACAGTCTCAGAACTCGTAAGTCGATCATAAATCTGAAAACAAGATAAATAACCTGATATAAGCTTTAAAATCTTGTCCAGATCAGAGAATTTGTTGTGTATTAATTACCGTCACGTACCGTTTCCCCGTTTAGTTCTGTGCTATAACAAAATCGACAGTCACCATGGCGACTGGCTCACAATATTTGCACGACGTGACACAACAAAACGCCTTGACTGTAAGAAAAGCTGACGTGTTTATGTTTTCGACTTCCAAATTTTTATCGCCTCAAAAACAACTGTTGTGCGGCGCGCTCTGGTGGGTGGTTCAGCTCTCCATCTCTAATATTTTTTGGTTTTATGACCCATACAATAGACCGGGCCCGGCACCGCTCCTTGTACTCTCTCCACTGTAAACGCCGCGATATGTAAACAAACAAGCCCAAACTTTGGCTGATTTACTACATTAGCGTTAGCCGGGGGGGTCTCTCCGGCTCCTCCCCCGGGCCCCGGACCAGCCTGCTCCTCTCCGCCGCAGACAGCTTGAGCACTTCCATTTTATACCTCAACAGCTTTTATGGCGTCTTTAGCTCCGCACGCGCTCACCTCACCGCTATATCCCGCGCACGCCGAGAGGGAGAAGCAAATAACAATAGAGCGCATGGGAAAAACAAGGTCTGATGGAGGGTGAGGAGGAAGGAGGCGGTAGAGGGCTGTAGTGTGGATTAAACAAGGGCAGACGGGGAGCTTAAACGGGCACTTCAATACGTGCAAAAATCAGCTTAAAAATAGGTCAACAATAGTGAAAAAGGGAAAAAGATCAGAGTAAAATCAAGGTTACGGCACAGTGTTAAACAGAAACAGCACAGATACTTTTAATGAAACACATCAGAACTGTGTAGTTATGAAAAAGAATTGGGCTTCATCACAGAATCTCATACAAATATTAAATTAGAATTGCAAAGTTTTGTCGTAAAAATGTATTTAAGATTCTAAAAATTAAAAGTAGTTGATTGCACTGTAAATTTCATAAAACTAACCAAGATTTATTCTTTTGAATCTAGACAAAAAGTCTTATTTGCTATCTAGTTTTAAGGGATATTTACTAAATGATATATGTAATGTATGCAAATATGTAAGATTATTAAGCTTATTTCAAGAAAATATTTCTTTTTTTTCTCATTTAGTTTTTATATCTATAAACTAGTTTCTGTGTGGAGTTTGCATGTTCTCCCCGTGTTTTCCTCTGGGCTCTGGTTTCCCCCATCAACTCAACATGCTACAGGTCTCCAGGGAGAATAGTTGATAACTAATTATAAGTAAATTAAATACAATCAATCAATTCAAATACTGTCTAATACTATAATTACTAAATACTAATAAAATATAACACTAAATACAATCAATCAATTAAATACTGTTCCACTTTAACTGTAGGCTTTAACTGTATGTTTTAATTTATTTATTTGGTGTAAGGCGAACTTATAAGTAAACTTATAAGTAAAATGTATTATTATTTTCATTATTATTATTATTATTATTATTATTATTATTATTATTATTATTATTATTAGAATGCAGAAAACGAGCAAAACAAGTATTCAAATGGTGTTTAAGACAGATTTTATGGACGTAAATGAGTCGATCTTGGACTGAAATTGTCCAGTATCATCTCTGCAGCTTCAGTTTGGAACATGGAAAGATGAAAAGATTTTAAAGTTTTAGGAGAGAGCTGCAATTTGCTTTTGATTTGATCTTATTTTGAGATTTATGTAGGGCTAGATATATTTTCTTATTTGAAGATTTCTTGAAGTAAATCTCACTTGCTGCACTGGCCGATCATTTCACTTGTTTCTCGAGCATTTGAGCTTAAAACAGCAACCTAGTTTTAAGGAGGGGGATTTTAGCAGTGTCTTTGCTTTAGATTCTTTGAATATTATGTACATATTTTGAGTTTTATCTACATGGCCATATCTTTGAGTATTATCTCGTATAAAATTCCACTTTTGTAACAGAAAATGGTTAATGGTTTGTGTTGCACTAATAGGAAGTCTAAAAGAGAAAAGTACTATCCTCACACTGACATTTTCACACTTAAACAACAAACATGTTTGACTCATTTTTTTGGGTCAAAGAAAGATTTGTCATGTTATTTGTGTTAAACGGCTCATATTGCGCTATTTTCTGATCTATGTTCTAATGTTTCCTCATCAAAAACAGACCTGGAGTTGTGTTTTATTTCAGTCATGTTTGACACGAACCCTGCGTATTTAGCTTGAGCTTTTCTCTCAAAACAGAAAAGTCCCACCTTGTGATGTCATGCAGTAATACAGGAAGTGCTCCATTTTGTTTTTAAACTCTATGCACCTTCACTAAAATCATATGGATCATCACAAAGAGTCAATTTCGTGTAATACTTTAGTTTTTTACATTTTAATATGGTATTTTATTACAAATCCTTTAACAGTTTGCTACGTTTTTAAAATTAATTTCATTCTCTCACTTCCCACTCCTTCCCGTGTCAACGCTGAGCTGTGTGGTCATGTGACGGGCTGTGTTTTCCTGCTCCGTGATTGGCTGCTGATCCGGGTTGCGGTGCTGATTGAATTGGCTGATGCTGGGGCACTGTCTCTCAGATTAAGTAAGGTAGAGTAGCCAAGCCTCGGAGGGTGCCACATCTGCACCAGGTTTGTGTAACTGATACTGGGGAGTTATAATTAAAGGTTCCGAGTGAGGGGGTCCCCTGGATGCACCCGGGGCCCTCATCTCTGCTCTGGGATAACACGGGGAGGAAGGGGGAGGGAGGTGACAGCCAAAAACTACACTTTTATTTGGAGAGATTGGGCTGAGGTTTGGACTCGACGTGTACCAAAAACATGATATTTCCTTTAGAAGACTTTGAAGATTAGTGAGAAGAATTTAAAGCAAAGATGGTTTTATTCACTATGAACACTGCAAATTTCTATGATCTGGGCAAGATTTGAAAACTTATATCAGGTTATTCATCTCTTGGGGTTTTAAAAAGGTCTTAAATTTCCAGTTCTTAAATTAAGGCCTTAAAAAGTCTTAAATGATGTTGTCCAAGCCTTATTTTTTCACAAAGGTCTTACATTTTGTTCGCTTATTTTTTGTAAACTCAACCGGGCTGCAGTGTGATGTGAGACAAGATAATGTGAAAGCTTTTTGGCCATTTTACAAGCAATGCAAACGACTATAAATGAATTTTGAATGAGATTTTATAATAAAAGTATTTGCAGTGAGTAATGGTCATTATTAGAATTGGATCTGGTGTTTTTCGTCCACATAATCGGTGCGATATTTATCTTAAAAAGGTCTTTAAAAAGTCTTAAATTTGGGGGAGTCAAACCTGGGGATACCCTGTTTCAGATTTATTATTTATTCTAGTCTAGAGGTGGTTTATTTTAAGACCACTTATAAGTAAAATGATCTTGCTGCATAGACAAATAATTTCACTACATTTAAGTCATTTTCTGATCTATTTAAATGTTCATATTTTACATTTTGGCCAAGCTTTTTTGCAGTGACCCATTCTAGTCATAAATTATATCATATTAGTAGCTGATTGTTACAGAAAAAAAAGCTTTTGAACCTGTCCAATTGTTGTATGTTTGGTTTTCTATTGCAATCCATAGAGTAAAGTGGTAAATTTATAGGCACCGTCTCATCCACATTATCCACAGAAACTGTCCTCTGCACATAATGACACCCAGTCCACAAAACTGCACTATTAATCCAGTTTGATGTGTTCTTTAAAAGTAAAAAGGCAAGAGTAGTTCACGTGTTTGTTTACATCCACACAGTGCACAGATCGAGGTGAAGCTGCAGATTAGTGAGTGATTTCCTGTGTTTCACGTGTGTGTGAACTATTGCACCACATTTCATACATAATAATAACACAGTTTTGACTTGTATCTAAACTAGAAGTGCAGAGCTCTGATCTTTGAACACTTCAGAGTCTCAGAGCGAGTGGTTTTACTGTAGACAGGAAACAGCTGAAGCGCTGGTGTGTCCAAGTTCGACCCGAACCCCAACATAAGTTCTAAATATTTGTCATTACCTGTTACGGCCTCTGGCCTCCAGTTGTTTGATTTGTTTTGTGTGGGGTTTAAGTTCTTGATTGTTTCATGGATTCCTGCTGTGAGAGCCCTGGTCCCTGATTGGTGGGGCACTTCTCCACTTGGCCAGTCCTGCTTCACCTCCAGCCTCCTCCCCCTGTTTAAGCAGATTCCCCCACTTGTTCAGGGCTGCTGGCCTTTGTGACCAGTCTATTTTGTGTGTATCTGTGACTCTTCTGTGTCAGTCACTTTGTTTGTACTAGTACATGTCTGATTTTGATTGTTGAGACACTTGGTTAGTTTAGTTCTGTATTGTGCTTTTTTGTTTTGTCACTTGATTCTGTTTGTGGGTTTATGTGATTTTACTTTGGGACACTTGTGATTTACTTTTGTTTGCGTCTCTTAGTTTAATCACTTGTTTTTCTGTGTAAGCCCACGTGACTCATTTTTTGGCACAAGTTGTTGAATGTTAATCCAGTTATCAAGTCTAGAATGCGGACAATACAAGAACACTATTCACAAAACACAACTCTGAGTAAACTAACGATGATGGAATGCTGTTACAATGCGATTAAACGCTCAAAAACGCAGATTTCACATAACAAACCCTTTCTAAAACCATATCATTTTGAGTTTTTCCCAACACAAACCTGCCACGCTGCAATGCCGCCCCGAGTCCATATTTCTCACCTTCTGAACCAGGTTAGCACGGAGCTTTCTCTGGCTATGCACTGTCTCCCATTTTTCATTTACCTGCCACAGAATCAGAGGCGACGCTTAAATCGTGACAGTGGAGAAAATCTACTCGGTGCCATTAGAGCTAATGTCATGTTTCCATGCTAATCCCTCATCATTTTTGGGCCTCATTGCCTATTTTTCTCTATGATATTAAGTATTCAAAGCTCATTTACATTCTTATTTTTCAATTTGCTGCTGCAGTAGTTTAATTTATTCCATATAATTTCTTTTTCTGAGAGGGACATTAATCATTGACTGTACGTTTTAGTGCCTCTGGGAATTTTTTAATCAATAAAATACAGGGATAAAAGGCTGCGCGACGGGCCCGGCTTACAAAGACAGAGGTTTGATTTTCTCTTTTTCTTTTTTTTTTGTGTGTGAAGTGGTTCCTGTTTTACTAGATTTGCTCAAATTCAATTATCAGCTCCACCTCAGTGTATTTTAATTAGTCTGTCGGCGTGATGAATTTGCCATTATCTTTTCATCTTTCAATATTTGTATAGCATGAGATGTTTTGTGCCCCGGAGAACTTTTTTTTTTTCACCCAAAACTTACTTCGATTTGTACTCCACTGACAAAAAGGCAAACTGGAAGGGACTGTACAAGCAAGAGGAAAATGATCTTGTGAGATTTCTTTCCAAGTGTTGCCGTTTAAATTGAACAAAACCGGATCACGTGTCGGTGAGTTACGTCTTTTACCGTTTCAAAAAAATCGTATAAGAATGGAAACAAAACTACGAAATGAAACAAATAAGGGTGAAAAATTCCATGGCCGAACTTGGAAACCGAACTGTGAAATGTATATATCGGGAATTACGTTAACATCTCGTCTTGTCTCGTCTCATGGAAATTTTGTCTCATTCCGTCCCTACAAACTGGAACTTCCTTATTACCGGAACTGCAGTTAGATGAAATGAAATTCTTGGTCGACTAAAGAGGCGTCTGTTTCAGTTTGTTGACTAAAAAGGGAGCGTGACTGTTGTGGATTTCTAAATCTGAGAAGAATAAAACTGAAGTAAAGTTTAATCAAAAGGTCTGGATTTATTAAAGCAATTGTGCACGCAATTACAGAGAAAATGAAAACGAAACCTTCTGTCCCTCACGCAAGGTCCATCTCTTCCTTATCTTGGATGGCAAAACAAAAACAGGCAACAAACGTGATCAAATCAACATGAGGTAAAACATACTACAGTATATCGAAACAACGCACAAACACGGACTACTTGTTTGGTTCAACTGCATCGATCAGATTTGCCCCCAAGGATCTCACTATTCTAAATGATGAGAATAAGCAAAGCAACAGCTCGTTGTTTTAAAAGTCCTGGATAAAGACAGAGCAGAGTGTCCTGTCTCGAGATACCCCAGGAACAGCAGATTACACCATCACATGTAGCAGGAACACAGAAATGCTTTAGCAGTTGTTAGTTAACAGTATCTAAACCCATAAAATACATTCTTAAGCTTAAATAGATCACAACAGAAAACAGAGTAAAAGATTCCCACCACAGTGACAAGAAGAAGTCTTAAGAAGTATTTATGTATCTCGTTGTATATCTGACCCGAACTGCACTCACAAGACGTCACCTGCAGGGGGAGCTCAAGCAAAAATGACTATTTATGCCAAAAACGTACTAGGAAACAACGCATTTATATAAAATCAAGTTCAACTCTGACGTTTTACAAATACAGTAACCACCAAAAATATCAAATCTTCAGCTACCTCACTCGCTTCTCTTAAATCTTTCTATCTTCATGGAGCCCAAACCAGACCGAGTTACAGGTCAGATCTGTGGAGAGACGACCCCGCTCACAGTCAGAATGCCTGTTTTTCTAGGTGTTTTTAAGCTCTAAATCCACCTGTAATTGAATAAATGTAAGTTAGACATGTTTAATGTCATACTGTCGAACATTCACAGCAGAGCGATGACGTATCCATAGCAACAAGCAGGTGATGGACGCCAAACAAAAGGTTACTTAGTGCATGTTTAAGTAAAATACAGGTAGCTAATATTTGTACTTCAAGGTGCATTGTGTTACTTTTCTGGTGGAGGTTCCGTCACCTGCTTGTTTCTATGGAGACTATTTCTATGCTCTGCCTGGAATGTTCCACAGACAACAAAACAAAATAAACAAAATAAATGAGTAAAATATACCAAAAAATTTGATAAATCGATACAGAAGACCATGATATCAATACAGTATCATCATATTAAACAATACGGTATATAAATATTTAAATTTTTGCACATCCCCATTACTCCGATGCTCAAAATGCTCTGCTCCAACTTGTGATGTCATGAAGTGGTAGTTTTCAATTGAACAGCTCCTTTTACCTTTTGTTCAGTACAGAGTTGCAATTCCAGAGCTGAAATTATCAAAATGATCTAAATGAAGGTTTATGGAGTTTAAAAACACATTGGAGCACCTCCTGTATTACCACATGACATGACAAGGTGGAACAGAGCGTTTTCTGTTTGAGAGACAATCTCATGGGTACAACTTTAATGAGGAAACAACATTATAACAGAAATCAGAAGATATGGAACTTAAATCATGATTTTAAAAGTTGCACGAATGTTTCTAAATTTAAGAAAATGTACAAGGATAAAATAACGACGAACTCTGTGATGTTTAAGTTAATGCAAAGTAAAGCAGAAGAGGCATATTGTTACATGTGCACGCCTGGAATGTTCCACGGTATGACTTTAAACAGATCTATCTTTACATTCATTCAATTACAAGGTTTTATATCTTAAAAATACCTAAAAAAACAGGCTTTTTGACTGTGAGCGGGTTCGCCTTTCCACAGATCGGATCCGTAACGTTGTCTGGTTCGGTTTCTGTGAAGATAGAAAGGTTTAATGCCATACTCTGAAATATTCCAGACAAAGCAACATCTCCACAGAGAAGTTACCGCCCACCGCCGTTGAAATCGAACCTTTAACCATTATTTCCTCTTGACGAATCATTAGCATTTCGCCTTTAGTAAGTTTTATCCTCAGAAGAACTTTCCACTGTCCATTTCTATTAGCCCAGCCATGACAAAACCAGACCTCTATCACCCGGAGCCTGCCTGTAATTCCTGTGTTCCTCCCCGATTTCTGCTCTGCTAATCCTCAAGCCAAAACCACTTCCATGAGCTTTCTTCCTGCCTTTTCATGTTGTCTCTTCATCCTTTTACGTTCATTTTATGCTTGGCTATTCCGTGGGCTATCAGTGTATTTAATTCTGGGGCTTAAGCCAAACAGCCCCAGCCGAGATAAGCCTGCATGTTCACACTTTCTTACTCTCTCCCATTTAGTGGCGGAATCATTTTTATATTAATCAGTTTTTGCAAGTTTTTTTTTTTTTTTTGTGTGTGTGTGGGGTTTTTTTGTATTTATCTGGACTCGCTCGCTCACTGGCTTTTTATTTTCTTTGCTTTGTTTGTAGATTTCTGACAGGCCAGATTTCAAGAACAATGAATTTGCATCATTAAAAACACGCTTTAGTGAGTGTATACAGTAGATTATGCTATGTTCTGATCTATGTTATCATGTCGTTTCCTCATCACAAACACACCTGGAGTTGTGTTTTGTTTATTCCCACATTTTTGAGAAATCCTGCATTATTAATCTGTAGAGTCTGGGTGTCATTCAGAAGTTGCTGATATGATACATATTTCTATACATAGGCCACGATACAATACCTGCCTCGATGCATAGGCCATGATATGATACATATCTCAATACATAGGCCACAATACGATACATATCTCGATACATAGGCCATGATACGATACATATTTCTATACATAGGTCATGATACGATACATTTCTCGATACATAGGCCATAATACGATACATATCTCGATACATAGGCCATGATACGATACATATTTCTATACATAGGTCATGATACGATACATATCTCGATACATAGGCCACAATATGATACATACCTCAATACATAGGCCATGATACGATACATATTTCTATACATAGGTACAATATGATACATATCGTGATACATAGGTCACGGTACGATACATATCTTGATACATTGACACAATACTATACAATACTGTAACAAAATAATAGAGTAAAATATACCAAAAAATTCTCTAGAAGATATATCGACACAGCAGCCCACGATATCAGTACTGTATCATCACATTTTTTTGCACACCCCTATTACTCTGTCTGCATCTCCAAAGCTCAAAATGCTCTGCTCCAACTTGTGATGTCATGAAGCGGTAGCTTTCAAGTTAACAGCCACATATGACCTTTTATTAAGTACAGATTTGCAATTCCAGGGCGAAATCATCAAAATGATCCAAGTGAAGGTATATGGAGTGTAAAAACACAGTGGAGTACTTCCTGTATTACCACATGACATCACAAGGTGGAACAGAGGGGAGATGAGCTCAGTGTAAATATACAGGGTGTGTGTGTTAAACACGTGTATGAATGAAACAGAACACAATTCCAGGTAGGACTTTAATGAGGAAACACCATTATAACAAAGATTAGAAAATATGGAACTTAAATCATGATTTTAAAAGTTGCACTATTGTTTCTAAATTTAAGAAAATGTACAAGGATAAAATAATGATGGACTCTGTGATGTTTAAGTTAAGGAAATGTAAACCACAAGAGGAATATTGTGTATTTCTCATTGGTGACTTGGTTTAGAGTGGGGATTGATTATCACCTTTTTATTTATTTATTTATTTATTTTTATCTGTAAAAGGAGCATTTAGGAGGGTTTATAAAATTTTACTTTTTCCTGTTCCTTTTATTCATGCAGCAAAGACAAGACAAATAAATATTGGAATTGGAATATGTATTTATCTTAATTGTCACATTGTTGTTGTTGTTATTCTCTTTAAATTGATACCAAGAAAACAATAGCATGAACAATAAATAAATAAGAAAATAGTGTAATATGGGCCCTTTAATCAACTTTTGCTATTTGAAAAACTGTATTTATTTGATTTCTTTTATTTATCTGAACTTGCTTGCCAGCATTTCACTATAACCACCCGCGCCACACATCTTCATTAGGGCGTCGGCGAGCTTGACCTTCCAATAACAGGAGATGGGGGGCGGTAGCTCGGGGAGATGAACGAAGGTCTGTAAACTCTGATACATAATCCTGGAGGCTATAATACTTTGTGCATGGCTGGCTACCGCTAATCACAAGAAAAAAAAAAAAAAAAAAAAAAACGACCCCACTGTCTCAGACCATAAACCTGGCCGGGTAAGAAGACCGCGAGCTGGCCAACCACAGGGGCACCATGTCACTTGTAAATCCCAAATTAAACTCAACTGCCCAAGAGCTTCCGGGCGTGGATGAAGCGGCAAAAAAAAGAAAGAAAACGTCCGCCAATGTCCATCCGCCGCCCTCCATCCTCTGCTCCGTACTTACCGTTTGGTTTAGACAGGTGTCAATGGTGTCAAGGTTGCGGAGTGGTCAATTTGAGTGATGCGAGGCTAGTTGGTCACTCGGGCTGTTGTGCATGTATTTCACGGCAGGTGGTCCCGGGTTCAACTGGGAATGCGCTCAATTCCTCAGTCCAGCACACACTGACATTTGCGGTGTTTACATATGAGCGAAGAAGAAATGTGTCACCGTTAGAAGGCTGGGGACTGTTTCCATGACCACATACGGTTAAATACGAATGTGGAGCGTGGAGAAAGGAAAGGAAGTTGGGTTTGGTGGTGAGCTTTGGCCACTAGAGGCAGTAAAGGGCTATGGAAAAAAATATTTGGTTGTTTTATGCGTTTTAAAGCTCCTGTATTACGCAAAATTAACTCTTGTCACTTTATAATGTTGTTACCTCTTCAAAAACATACCTGAGTTGTGTTTTGTTTCATTCACACATGTTTGAGTAATCCTTTATTATTGTCTCAAAATGGTCTGTTTCACGTTATGATGTCATCTAGTGGTAGTTTTCAAGTTAGCGGATGCCTTTTGTTCAGTAGAGATTGGCTATTTAAGGCTGAAATTATCCAAATTATTCTAGTGAGTGTGGAGTTTAAGAACACAATGGAAAACTTATAGTACAACATGACATCACAAGGTGGAACAGAGTGTTTTCTGTTTAAAAGAAGAAAACAGCCTAAATATGCAGGGTTTCTGTGGTAAACGTGTGCGAATGAAACAAAACAACTCCGGATATGTTTTTGATAAGGGTTATAACTGAGATTAGAAAATAATGTAAGCATTTGGATGATTGCAGCCCTGGAATTTCAAATCTCAACTGAACAAAAGGTAAAACGTAGCTGTGGTAAAAGGAGAATTTCAATTTGTCAGCTGGACAAATGTTTATTCGCAGCTCATCCAAGTTGCTTCTTCAGTTCTGGTAAGAATGCTGGACGACACTGCCTTAAATCTGCCTGAAAGGGAGGAACTAGCTGCTATGAAATGACTCTGAAACTAATACATGTACTTGTTAACAAGCATTCATTCTGAGCAGAACTGAAGAAGCAGCTTGGATGAGCTGTGAAACGTATTCATCCAAAATAAACTTGTGTCCACTTGACAAATTGAAATTCTCCTTTTGCCATGGATTCTACCTGGACGACTGAGGGATTTTATACGTAAAAAGAGCTGTTAACTTGAAAACTACCACCTCATGACTTCACAAGGTGGAACAGAGCACTTTGAGCTTTTAAGATGTGGACAGATTAATCAATCAGAAAAAAAGTTTTGTCTTCTTGACTGTAGTTTAAATTATTCTGAGTATTCTGGAAAAATACATGGGATTGTTATATTAGTGTTGTCAATCTATTGTCACATGTTCATTTTCTTGAATGTTTTTAAAGAGCCCATATTATAGGGTTACTCAAACGTGTGAAGGAAACAAAACACAACTCCAGGTATGTTTTTGATGAGATAACAACATTATAACATGATTTAAAGCTCCTATTTAAAGGACCTTTAAAGTAAAAGTATTGTAAGTTTTGAGAAAAGAACTCTGATTGGACAATATAACGGAATAGTCAAAATAAAAAGTAATAATAGTAATAATACATAACACTTGCATAGTGCTTTTCATGATATTCAAAGATGCTTTACACGAAGAGACAAACAAAAGAAATAAAACAGTTACTGAAAGGTGTTTTTTGGGGTTTTCAGAGCTTTTTTGAACCTGGCGAGTGTGGATGAGTCTCTGATGTGTTTGGAACATATCACTTTATTCATGTATTCATCATTCACTTCCTAAATACATTTCCAAGTATTTACCACATGATGAGGTCCATATCTCTACAAATACATTGACTTTGACACGTTTGCGTTGAATGAGAAAGAAGTGATCGCCGAAGGTCTAGACTGGTCTGCTTGTTATTCTGATCATACATGTCCCATTCTCCGTCTGTAAGGGATAGTCACAGAGTCACAGAGCTCAAGTGGAAACAGTCTCCTTGAAGGCAATCTGTTCATTAAGATAATGTGTTACTTCCAATTAAACTAACATTAAAACGCTGCCCATAAAGAGCCAGAGTCAGCGTTTTTACCAACTTGCTCTTTTAATTACATCGTTCCTCTCCTGTCATTAAGGATATTAAAAATTCATTAACAAGAATAGTCCCGCGCGGGGGCAACAAATCAGGGACGGCTTCCATTTCGTGTTGTCAAAAGATTATCGCCATTAGTGAGTCCAAAATCGCCATGGCGACCGAACCTACACATGTCAACAGGTCACGGGAGCTTTTAGACTTAAAGTACACTGGGTAACTTTTCGGGGGGAGAGTCCATCACCTCTGAAATGTTCCTCAGTATTGCATTAAGCTTATATAACTTTATAAATGTATCCAATTACAGGGGATTTTATTGTCTTGAGAAACATTCATTCATATGAAGAGCAGAGTCGCCTCTCCGCAGATCTGACCTGTAACTTGGCCCAGAAGCTTCATCTGATTCACTCCATGGAGACAGATGTTAAATGCGACACTATGGGACATTTCAGCCATAGCAACACATAGCAATACATCAGAAAAGTTGCACAGTGCACCTTTAGACTTTAACTTTATTGGAGGGATGATTTGGATGATTTCCGCGCTGGAATTGCCAATCTTTACTGAACTAAAGATTTTAAAAAAAGGTAGCAGTTGAAAACTTGAAAACTACCACTACATGACATCACAAGGTGGAACAGAGTGTTTTGAGCTTTGGAGATGTGAACAGACTAATAATAAAGGATGACTTGAACAGAAGAATGAAACAAAACACAACCATGGGTATGTTTTTGAGGAGGTAACATTATACATAAGATGGCGTAAAGGTGCATTGTGTAACTTTTCTGTTGGAGGGTCCATCACATGCTTTTCTTCAGGGAGATGTTTTTGTTTTTTCTGGAATAGGGGTGTGCAAAAATATCAAAGTATCAATATAGCGTATCGCCTAATGTGATCATTCAATATCAATATCGTGCAGAACCAGTTGCCATAAAAAACAGTTTCTTCCTTCTTTCTTTCTGCTGTTAGACTCATGAACAAAAACACTAAGACTGTTCCCACCCCCACTCACTATGTGTTACATTATAGTCTATTGTTTTCTACTTTATTTTATTTATTGCATGTTTAGTGTTTGTCTTATGTTTCGCTCCAAGTACCACAGCAATTTCCTAATGTTGTGACCCTGTTCACTTATATGGCAATAAAACCTTTCTGATTCTGCTGTATCAGTATATCTCCAAGAGTATTTTTTTTGTATATTGTACTCAATTCTTTTGTTACAACCCAAAAACATGCACTGTAGGTGTGAAAGTGATGTGTGCGTGAGTGTTGGTGGTAGTTTACTACCATCAGGTATGGAGAGAATGAACAATGCTCTGTTAATAATGCTCTGTAAAGCATCTTTGAGGACATGTGTCTGTGAAAAACTGCTATAGCTGTTGTTGTAAGGCGACCTTGGGTGTCCAGAAAGGAGCCAAATAAATAAAAGGCATTATTGTTATTATTATTATTACAGTTTTGTTGCTTATTCAGAGGAAGGAAACTAATTTTTATGACAAATTTGATATTTTTACTGTTTTGATTATTAAAATGGGTGTTTTTCGTATTCACTTTGCACAAGAAGTGGTTTAACAAAGACTTTTAGTATCACAGCCATGATTTTTTATTTATTTTTATTGAACCGTATCGAATCGTTTTAAAGTATATCGAATCAAAAGTGCACTGTATCTAATGTATGTATGTATCGAATCATGGCTTAAGTATCGATGTATGTAGCGTATCGCCACCTTCTTAATGATACCCAGTTTCACAGTATGGTATTAAACCTTTCTTTCTTCATGGCAACCAAACCAGAACAAGTTACAAGTCAGATCTGTGGAGAATGACCCCGCTCATGGTCAGAATGTTTGTTTTTCAAGTCTTTTTGAGCTCTAAAACCACCCGTAATTGAATATATGTACGGTAGAGCTGTTTAATGTCATACTGTGGGCAGAATCTCCATAGAAACCAGCAGGTGACGAACCCCGAACCAAAATGTTACTTTACACAGCGCTCAGGAGAATCCTTTCCGTGTAATAGACGATCTTTTAAGTGTACATTTATTCCAGACCTGTACGCCTCAACAGGTCACGGTAGCTTTTCTCCGAAGGTGTTGGAATACGTCGGAATATGACGGCGAAAAAGGGGGAGACGCGGGGATGATGTATGAGATCTGGCAAGGGGCGTCTTTGTGTGTGTCGTATTTATCCATTTATTAAGTGTACATTTATTCGCGGCGGCTCCCCTCTAATGTGATTCCATTGGCGGCGGTTATGTTCCCCGTCAGTTCTATATTTCGCTCCTAATTTGTTTTCATCAAATGTGTTTATGGCTAGCTGAAACTGTTTTACAGCTTCACTATCGAACCGTGCCTCGACTGTTGCAGGAAATGAGTCCACACATGAATAACGCGAGCTTTGCCAACACACGCCGTGCCAGAAAAAGAAAAAAAATTGGAAAAAATATACGAGAAAACAAATGCTGGTGTATTTTAATAACAGTATTTCGCCGCGTGTCGTTTCCACCGCGTAGTGCTGTATATAAAAGTGATAGTCTACCCCACCTCATGATCAAGATTGATAAAATACACGAGGGGATGCTGCAGGTGCTAATGTGAAAATAATTACGGTTCTGGCATCAAAGTGAGGAATAATGAAATGAATAAATGTAAAACAACAGCTTTGAAACGTAGACTTGGCACCGGGAAGAGCGGCGGTGTCCCAAATATTTCCCATGTGGAATCGGCGAGCACCTCCATGCAAATCTCGCTCAGTATTAAGAAGATGAAGCAGAACACAGAGGCAAAGTCAATGTTCTTTGGTACGCATGTCAAACAGGGCTTTACAGGCGCCGGTTTATTCAGCCTCTGCTCCGGCGTGTCAGGGCGCAGCTGGATGACGAAATACGAACAGTCTTTACAAGTCAAAGTGGACAAAAGTACGCAGAATATGAGAAAAGTAACATGAAGGAAACACATCTTTTTAGAATGTTGGTTTATTCAATGCAAATAACAAAATCTAGATGTTGTAGATGTTTTCAGCTTGTCCAAGAAAGGGTGGAAGTAAAAGGCTGGATGTCTTAAGCAAAAGTATGATTCCAAAAGAGAACACAGTCTGATCTTTGAGTGTTCAAGCTCCTTAACTCTGCTTCTAAAGGAGGAGGTTTATGAAGCAAGTGTGGTGAGACTATGAAGGCCAGAAGACTCCAGTTAGACAGAAATATGCCACAGTTTAGATAATGGTGCCAATGGTGCCAAGAGAAGATCATGGTGTAAATATATCTTTTGTGAGTGCATGTTAAACTGTGAGATGTACGTGGATAAATGACTTAAATTCTCTTACACTAGCCAAGTTAAGATGACTTAATGAATTAAGAAAGTTTTATCACGAAGTAAATTTCACTTATCTGCCAGTGGAACAAGACGTTTTGTACTTAAAATAAGAAACTTAATCAAATGTTGCTTGAATTAAGAAAAATGTACTTATTCCACAGCCGATCATTTTACTTGTCAAATTGAATCTGCTCAGATAAAGTAAAATGTTCTTAATTTAAGTCATTTTAACTTTTTTTAACCCAGATATTGTTTTTTCCAGTGTGGGGTTAAATTATAGGCTGTTTGTACACTCCAGAAAAGCTTGGCCAAAATTTAAGATCTAAACACTTAAATCTATGAGAAAATGACTTAAAAGTAGTGAAATGATCTGTCCATGCAGCAAGATCATTTTACTTAACAAGTGATCTTAAAATAAACTACCTCTAGACTAGAATGAAGCCGTCTCTGGTAAATGTTCATACTCATTTACATACTCTGGCCCCCAATACTTGAACCGCCCTATGAGGAAATCATCAAAAGTTTTCATGGCCTCTTTTTTTAAATTACTTTTTGGCAAATAATAACATGTCTGCATCTTGTATTTTGTCGATGTTTCAATTAAAAATTATATTTATATTAAGTATTTATCTTTATATTTAAATAATTAAGATAAGATGAGATGAGATATGATAAGATAAGATAAGATAGGACTTTATTGATCTCACAGTGGAGAAATTCAACAGTCACAGTAGCTCCAGGACAGTTTAGTGCAAAAAAGGGGGAAAAGAGTGATGCAATCAAGATAAACAATAATAAAAATAGAAATAATAAAAATCTTTATCTTTATATTTAAATAATTATATGACATGTTTACATTTGCCACCAAATTTGCGCAGAATTTTCGTCACTTGACAAGCACCAGATCAAACAGTGACAGTTAACGCACGCGAAAATAAATAAATGGAATATCTGCGGTATTTCAAATGAAAACAAAGTGTGAAGTACTTTTACTTACAACTACTTTTGCAAACCACTAGTAACAGTCAACAAATATGTGCCAGGAATTCTGTATTGATACAGTATTGTGGACGGCTGTGCCAAGCTCGTCATTTCTACAACACAATGAGGCGGCTGGTGTCATTTTGGTCATACAGTTCTGTTATACGGCCGACCCGACCCCGGCCCCGACACCCATCACAGTCAGGAGTGATAATGTGGCCCCCAGTAAAAAAAAAGTTTGGTGACCCCTGGTTTAACAGAAAGATTAGCATGCTAACTAAACAAACACTGTTGCTAAACCTGCTCGCCTCCAACTCTTGCTACACGACTCAAAGTGATACTGTAGCCTACATACAAGTCATAATTTAACATGTCTGATAATGTTTACACTATATTTTTACAAAAGAAAACTGCAAAATAAAATTCTGCCTGCAAAAAAAAAAAATCTAGAATATAAACATTACATTGTGTAACTTTTAGAATAATAATATAATAAGAACAAGTAAAAAAAAAAAGGTAATAATAATAAATTCTAAATAAGCAGCAAAAAGAAAAAAAAATGGAGGGTCGTCAAATGTTTTTTTCCATGGAGATGTTAATGCTTTGTCTGGAATGTTTCACAGTATGGTATTAAACCTTTCTATCTTCATGGAGACCAAACAGACCCAGTTACAGCTCAGATCAGTCAGAATTCATGTTTTTTCTGTGTCTTTTGAGCTATAAAACCACCTGTAATTGAATAACTGTAATGTAGAGCTGTTTTATATCATACTGTGGAACATTCCAGGCAGAGCAACGTCATCTCCACATAAATAAAAAGTGACACAGTGCAGCTTTACCAGGACAATACAAGAAGTGGACAGCATTTGAACCCACGCTTGCCTTCTGAAAGCACAGTAAAGAAGCCTCTCCGTCATGAATATTCCATTAGAATTCTCGTCAATCCTATCTGTGCGCAGCCACCATTGTCTCCTAGAACCCTGAAATATTCATATCCTCCTAATTAATTGGCATCACGGGGGGCCTTTTGTTTTCCTTCCACAACAAGCGAAAGCCCCGAGATCAGAGCCCCCCCAGCAGGCGACGGAGCAAGTGTATCAAGACATTACACGTGAGCTATATTCCCCGTATGCCATTTTTCTGAGCGTCTATTATCTTGTACTAACAGAAAAGGGGTAAGAGAAGAATGTCGGGTTCACCTTTTTTACTCTCTTAAAAACAGAATTTACTCCTCACTTACCTTTATAGATTTCGAGCATCCTTATTATTCACTGCAGTGAGTTTATAAGGGAAAATGTGTCCGCTGTGTACTGTCGGCGTCTAATTGTAAAGCTTTTTATTGTCCGAGAATTAGGAAGTGCGCTATAGCTAGTTGTTAGCTTTGTTGTCATGGCAAAATTCTGTTCTGGGATTCTGAGAGTTGTGAAAAGAGCTTATAAACTCATTGTGGGGAATAATTAGAACGCTCTGAATGCATAAAGTAAGTGAGGAGTAACTTTGGACCACTGCAAATGGTTTAAAATGAGTTGTTTTTCACATTTAACTAGTTTTTAGCAAAATGTACATACAAAGTCTAATACTGTTTAGTTTAAATTAATAATGATTTGCATTCTTTGTGAACAAACACTATTTTTAAGGTTAATTCTGGCTAAACGAGTCAAAATTCTACAGTAGTCTAAATACAAATTGTGATGGAGTGGCCCTGTCCGCTCCATTTGCCGCAATATTTACCGTCCGTTCACTTCCGCAGTGGTCTTGGGTGAACACTAGTTCGCTGTTAAACCATCCATGTCCATAGATTTGTCCTCCAATAAACTTTAAACCAGTGTCCATCGCCCGTTCACCAGTCTCCACTATCAAACCAAGCGCCTCACTCACTTCCTGTGTTTCTTTCGTCATGCGCAGGACTTTGGCGTCTGATGTCGTCCCCACAAATTATTATGAAGATTTGAGTAGAAAACCATTATTTCTGTGTTAATTGACTTGTGGGAAGAGTCTTGGTGGATGAAAGAGGACCATGCTCCTTCCCTCGGTCAGTTTGGGCCAGCGCATATTACAGAGACGGTAACTCTAAGCTTCTGGCATTTGTAAATAGCGTAAACACCTTTTTCACTGTCTTTGTGTAACACTTTTTGAGAATGTTATTCAAATCAAATCTCCAAAAACATCCTTTTGACTGCACCATCATCACTACTCAGGGATAGGACACTTTTCAAAGATGTGTGGGTCTGGAACCATATCACGTTTCCCCTATTTCTGAATAACATGAGTGACAGATGGATTCATTGGAGACAATTTTAGTATATTTGTCCTCGCCTGGATTTTTTTCCTAATTTTGCTACTAAAACTGCCCCTTTAACGCCCTAATGATGTGTTATACATCCTTTTTTCAGTACAACCTGTTATTTCACAATCTGCTGCTGTAGTTGTGCCATGTGGCTGTAATAAAAGCTACAGGACCAGAAATACAGAAAATAAAAAATAAAATTCACACTCTTTCATACAAAACACACAGCAAACATGTATAAACAACTTTTTGGACATAAAAATGCTTCATTTAGGACCTTAGCTACAAAAATGCAAAATATCAAGTCTGTAAGTAAAATAAAAATATGCTTATTGCCCTAAAAACAAAACAAAAAGTGCATTTGCCCCATTACTTTTCTGGTGCCAGTCATGGAAACAGCTCCTGTAACGTCCAGGGCCAGAGCCACAGCACTTCTGCATTTCCCTGGTGTTTATTACGCTTTGTGTTGCATTTTTTGTATGAAACACTCTCTATAAATAAAGTCTGATTGATTTTATTGATTATTACATTTGTTTATTTTGAGTGAAATAAACCTTTCAAATAAAAATAGCAAAGGGATGCGCAATTACACTCCCCAAGATGCGTAATTTGCTGTTTATCTGAGAAAAAACTGCACTCGGAGCAGATTTTTCAATTGTTCTAAACACACACGCTCGAGAGGATCAACCATCTTGACTCATTTCACTTTGGCAAAGTTTGGGCCAGTCAAAATGAATGGAGCACATGCGTTTGGCCAAGTTCCTATTGGACACTCATTTTGCGCACGTCATCAGGCAGCGTGAGTGTGACGTAGGATAAAGCCGCAGATATGTACGGAAACCTCTATGTCTGCACTTTCAGAGGGGGAAAAAGTAAGTTTCTTTTACGTTGGATGGTTATGTTGGATGGTTGGAAAGTTATGTGCAGTTATATAAAACATATTCCTCGCAGGTTTTGAAGAGTTTTAACCAATCAGAGAAACACATGCTCTGTTGGCGTAAAGACAAACATCTTATATTTAAAAAATAACACAGAGAAAGAGAATCAACAATTGAAACACCAAACTCTCTTTATCAGAGGTAGAATAATTTATATATTTGATTCTGAACGATACGAGAATTTCCAAGAGGTGAAATCCTTCGTATTTGAGAGACACATACTTCCATCTCAAATAACCCAAAGTTCGAAACAGATTTCAGACGGGCCTGGCCAAGATATTAAAGACGATCTACGGTCTATTCCCTGCACGGCCTTTTCTCTAGTCTATTATCTCGTACAAACGTAAAAGGCGCACGAGCGGAGTTTGGCCGATGTTAACAGATTATCGGACAGGCAGGTAATGATGTTCTGCGCTCTCACCAAACCAAAACACAGGCCCTCCCACCAGTGCCATCTTATTGAATTGCTTTACGCTGCTCCGTGGGGCTCTCCATTACTCACTCGGCCTAATCTGTAATGACTGGCTATCATCAGGCCGCCGAGCCCAAATGGACCTTGTCATTGATTCCACTCTTGCTGGAGAAAAAACATGAAATTATAAGGGACTATTTTCACCGGCTCTGGAGTGTGTGTGAGTGTGTGTGGAATAGTACTCAGGCTAATCCCATGTGTATTTGTGATGATTGATCTGAAAGGTTTGTGTGTTTGATGAGGGTTTCTCGTACAGGACCGTAGTGGTGGTGTGAAGTGTGTTTGACTGAGTTTGACAGGATTAAAGTAGCCGATATTTTTCATGTAATAACGTGAAATTAGTTTTGAGGCAGTACAGATAGGCTTTTATTGTATTGGGGCAGGATAAAAATGAGGCTGCTGTGTGCTGTTTGCATTCAAGTGCTGGTTTGCTGTTAGCATGCTGATTGGTGTAAGTCTGGAACTGGCCACTCTGGCTTCTGAAAGTTGTGAAACATACTCATGAACATGGTGAATAATTAGGAAGACAGGAATGTGTTATGAAAGTAAGAAATAATGTTGGACCATTTCAGTCCTTTTAAAATACATAACATTTTTTAAGACAGTGATACAGCACCTTTTACTCAGCAACAAAGCTTAAGATATAAACACTTAAATCTATCCATCCATCCATCTTCTCCTGCTTAATCCGGCTGGGTCGCGGGGGCAGCTTGCTGCCCAATCCTCATAGCACCTGACCCCCCATGAACCCCTCTGCAGGTGGTGAGCCCACAGGAGGGTGGACATTATGGTCCTTGCTGTTAGTTCATAGGGGTGCGGGCATGTTTTGGGTTGATGGGGGAAACCGGAGTGCCCGGAGGAAACCCATCCAGACACGGGGAGAACATGCAAACTCCACACAGAAAGGCCCGGGCGACCCGGGGATCAAATATATAACCTTCTTGCTGTGAGGCCTGAGTGCTGCCAATGTTAAATCTATCAAAAAAAGACTAAAAAGTAGTGAAATTATCTTGCTGCATGGACAGATCATTTTACTTGACAAGTTATCTTAAAATAAACTAACTCTAGAGTAGAATGAAGCCATCTCTGGTCTAGTAAGTCAATAATAAATCTGTATCTGGAAACAAGATGAATAACCTGGTCTAAGTCTTGGCCAAAGCAGAGAAATGTGCAGTGTATGTTTGAGGTGTGTTTGAAAACATATCCTGTTGATAACGGTAAAATGTCTTTGTATGTCTCTGTACCAAACATAGGAGAAAAAAAAAACAATTAAATTAATCATTGCATTTATATAGCGCCTTTCAAGATACCCAGTCTGGGGCAGACTGACGGAAGTGAGGCTGCCAATCTGCACCATCAGCCCCTCTGACCACCACCATCACTCACACACCGCTTTCATACTAGACAATGTGGGTGAAGTGTCTTGCCTAACCACACAACAGTTTTTGGGACTGGTGCCCCCCTGTGGCACCTGGAATGAGATCAGGCTTTGACAAGGAGGTATGGCCACGAAATGCCTTGATAAATGTGGGAACATAATTTTTTTTGCACAGAACTAAATAAACCACATTTCCTGCTTTCCAGTCAATATACAACATGATAGACCAAGCAACAGAAATGACTGAAAATGAACACACTGCTCTTAAAGTCATCTTCTTCTGATATAACCAATCACAGTAATATGGACTCACTGGTTGTATATTTTTACCCATCAACATGTTGCAGACATAATAACTGCAGTAAGAAGTCGCTCTTCTAAACAGTTGCTTTGTATCTTAATGCCAGTGGACAGCTTGAAAAACAGCCATGATGTCCGTGGATCCCTCTCCGGAGTGTTCTCTATAGGCCCACTCTAAACTATACAAACATGTGTGATGGTGATGGGAGGCCTGGGGACGGCGGCGCTGAAATGAATGAGTATTTGAATGATTGCTGCTGAGACAGGCTCGCTGTGATAGAATAACACATTCTGTTGAACACACAGGCCCTTGAGTGGCTCTGGTCCCAGGGGTCTGTCTATAGCCCTGAGGCGGCAGCTCAAATGGGCCTCTCTCAGCACGGATACAGCCCCGGTGTTTTGTATCATGCAGCAGCATGAAGGCAAGCACTCTGAACTCACAGCAACAAGGGCCTAACTATTCCCAGGGCGAGGTGCTCCTGGCTGTGTGTAAACTGTGGAACCTGCTCTAAAACAGGCACATAGACTGCAAAAAGTCATAGCTAGGTACATTTAAATGACACAAAATAAGAACTTTTAATTTGATTTGAGTAGATTTGACTTGGCAAGTAAAATGATCTACCAATGGAATAAGTATTTCTTTGTTGCTTTTCTTATCTTTAGAGTAGAGGCATTTTCATATTTTACAAAAAGTCTTGTTCCATTGGTAGATCATTTACTTGTAATGTGAAAACTCAAATATACTCATAACATTTGCTTAATTCAAGTCATTTTAACCTGAAAATATTTAACTTTTTGCACTATAGGCTAATCATCCAGCTAGATATTCCCAACCAAGACTCTAGATTCAACTTTGTTTCCATTGTAAAACATTTTGTAACATGTTTTAATATTTGTACATTTGTAATATTTGTGCTAAACCTTTACACATTGTGATACACATCGTTCTACACTGCAAATTTCTCTGATCTTGCCACGATTTTAAAACTTATATCAGGTTATTCATTTTGTTTTCAGATTTATGATCTACTTACTGACATTGCTTAATTCCAGTTTAGAGGTAGTTTATGTGAAGATAATTAACGCAACAAGATAATTTCACTACTTTTAAGTCATTTTCTGATAGATTTAAGTGTTTATATCTTACATTTTAGCCAAGCTTTTTCACAGTATGTTGTCACTATACTAAAATGTAAAAACACTCTTTCTTTAGGCAATAGAATGTAATTTTATTTCTTTTACCATGTTGTTTTATATCGTTTTATAGTCGTTTTGTCCTGTGAATGTGACTTTTTTAGTATCGATTCCTGCTCAAATGTCATTCAGTATTAGTTTTAACGTTGTTTCATATCTGAATATCAGTTTTTCGATGCTCAACCTTCAATAAAATGAGAAAAACCCGCAGCCAAACTCTTTTACTCCACCTTCTTTCAACGGCCAACACTCAAATGCCTCCTAAGGTCAAACCGTCACCCCATGAATACACACACCCTCACTAAACTCACCCAATCCTGTACCTATTCACCACCCACCAGCTCCAACATGTGGTCTCCTTGTTTCACCTTCTGGCTGCAGGTTGCTAGCTCTATTCCCCAGCTGCTCCCACTTCACCCGCCGCCAAAGGAGCACGACGGCGCTGCTCGGTGGTGCCTCGCCAGACACGCTGCAGCCGTTGTAGCAGCGCCCGCCCCAGCACGGCCTGCCCTTTGATGATGTCACAGGGTTAGATCGGCGCCATTGTGGGCCGGTGTGTTCCCAAAGAGCCGCCGCACACCGCTCCGGCATATGTTGAAAAGAGAAGCCGTGGCCTCCCTCCCGTACTCCCTTCCTTCTCCCTTCCTTGCTGCTTTTGACACCGCCTTTCTTGTGAAGGGGACTTGGACAAAAGCCATAGTTTCTTGTGTGATCTCCGGTTAGGGCTGTTCTGGGAGCGGTCGTGCGTGGCCTTCCTTCACAGAGCTGGGCCGGCGTCATTCAGCTTCGTCCCTGTGATCCGCGCTGCACAACAAACCAGGCCGGGCTACAGCTCAGTGCTCAGGGAGAAAGAGTCGAGGCACAGTGTCTCGGAGCCAGACGCAGCACATTCACAAGCACATTATGCACAAGAACATGGCTACACTGACACGGCCACCTCCACCGGAACTCACTCCTACTTATTCTGAGTCTATGTTATGGCTCCATTAAAGTTTTGAAGTTGAAATAAATTGATGACAGAACTAACTACTGCACCTCCTGGATTTTGGAGTAAATAAAGATGGAGCTTATCTAATGTCTAAGGCACTTTCCGCTGAAGTGCCACAGTGAAGTTTTAATTCACTCCCTCAACACTAGGGGGTGGTACGCGACTTCTGGAGCCACGGCTGCCCTGGGGTCGACTGATGGAAGCGAGGCTGCCAGTCTGCACCATGACGCTGAACACCACAAACACTCACATCACCAAGAGTTTGTAGACTTTTGTGTTTGTATGTTTGTGTTTGTAGACCAAGAGTACCTGACAGTTTGGCCTGGTCACTCACAGTTTTCCTCAGCGTTGTCACGTGATGTTTCTGTGACGTGTCCGGTCAGCTGGTTTATACAAGTCACAGAAACATCACGTGACCACTCCAGTGAGCACTCGAAACTGTCAGGTATGAAAACAAACTCTTGGTCTGAAAAAATAACTTTATAACATAAATTATTGGAGGCCCAAATGAACCTCATTGGACTCGAAAACCACATTCATACATAAGTAGGCTGTCTTGCCAAATAACACCGCTGGTCAGTGGAGGATTCAAACCACCAACCTTGTGCAGCCTCGTCAGATCTCAGAAGCTCAGCAGGACCGGGCCTGGTTAGTACTTGGAAGGGAGACCAGTGGGAAAATCAGGTGCCACAGGGGGGCGCCAGTCACAAAAACTGTTGTGTCCTTAGGCAAGGCACTTCACCCACATTGCCTAGTATGAAAGTGGTGTGCGTGAGCGATGATCGTGGTTGAAGGGACCGATGGCGCAGATTGGATTGGCAGCCGGGCTTCCAATGGTCTGCCCCAGGGCAGCTGTGGCTACAACAGTAGTTTACACCACCAGGTCTGGAGTGAATGAATAATGCTCTGTAAATAATGCTCTGTAAAGCATCTTTGTGACATAGGTCTGTGAAAAGCGCTATATAAATAAACACTTACTTACTTACCTTTGGACTGGTGGTTCTAATTAAACGATCTTCTATTGGACTCACTGATTTCAAGTAGAAGCTAATTTCAATTTCATTCAAAACATTCAAATCACGTTCAAATTCTTAGATCTGAAGCAAACACAATATCTCTTTTCCTGAGGCGCACTGAGGTGTGAAGCAGCTGTAATCAGGAAAAAGTAGAAATAAATGTCAAAGAACTGAAAGACATTTGGGGTGAAACATTAAAAAAACTCTAAGAATGAATCTGAGGTTGAATGGACTTTAGAAACATGTTGTTAGTGTTGTGTGTTTGGAACAGTGAGATAACACGAGGTAAACCATACTCTGTATACATAAATGCACATCTCTAACCCTCTTGCTTCCACATTCCAAATAGGAAGTGTACACGAGGACACTTCCGGCTCCATCGACTCTGTTTCTAACTGACTTTACATTGAAAAATGGTCACTCCTCTCCTTGTAACTGCTGCTGTGCGCTGTCATTTTGGTCTTAAAATGTTCGTATTAACCCGCTCCACATGACCCTGTTGTTTTTATTCCATCATTTTATCAATAAATAAATTCCTTTTCCTAATCTCGAACTCCAAATTCGCCCGTAACTCCTCCCTTCGCCCACTTCTTTTCTACAGTCGACGTTTGAAAGCAATCGACGGATTTCAACAGCTGGTTAGGGGTACCTACGGCATCAACGCTGCCCGTGCCTCAATTTGAACCTCCTCTTTCTCACTTCCTGGTCATTCATCATTCCAGGACACACCGAAATCTAAACCTAGCATCTCCTCGGCCGTCCCATCGCACATCAGCTGTTGAATGAGCCACCCAGACAAAGCGCTTTGTTTTCGCTTGTTGCCTTGTTCTCCAATCCAACCTTTGTTTCCCAGCCAGCTCAATTAGCCTCTTTATAATTAACACCCCCGACTGAGTAATCAAACAGAATCTCAATTAATGGCGAAAAGTGACGCATTGACAGTGACGTGGGGGCGGTCGGACCAAGAGGAGCCGTCGTATCTCTGGGGCAAACGCGAGGGAATGAGTTAAGACGAGCAGCTTGCAGACTGTCCCGGCGATGATGAAGAAATGCTTAATTATACCCCTGGTAGAAGAGGTCCCTTATTGTCTCAAGCTAATTTGTCCCTTTTGGCTACTTCCCCCGTCCCCAAGGCCTGTCTATCTCACGTTACCTCCTCCCTCCCCGGTCGCGTTGGCAGCACAAGTCCAGAGACAGTGTTTGGTTTTGTTAAGCGCGACCCAAAGATCCAGCCTCTCGGGGAAAGATGAAAGCCCGCCGTGCCGCCTCCCTCTCCAAGAAAAAGGATCAAGCAGGTCAGGTTCTCCGTGTGGGTTCCCGGAGTCGACAAAGGGCACCATTGCGTCGGGCTGGGGGTGAGTGGACTTTTAGCTGGTTAGTCGGAGAGTGTTTGTGCCCAGGTTTGATTCATTGGATAATGGACAGTCAGAGAGGGCCTCCAAAGTACAACTCCTACTGAAATGAGAGATAACACTCCCAGAGTAAAACAACAAGCAAACAGAAATGGATACGGCGTAAATTCACTGTCAGGTCTGAGGGAAAACAGGGTTGGTTACTTTGTGTAACTGTAGAATATTGAAAGAAATGTGTTTTGGAAGAGTTTAAGTGTTAAAATAAATACATGGCGGAATGAGGAGAGACACATAGTTCTCTTTGTCAAATTAAAGAAACTGAAGCTTTTTGAGAATGACAGAAGTTTCAGTTACATGTGCAAAGAGTTCCAGTGATGGAATTAAAGCTACACTGGAAAAAAACAAGTTCTTTTAGTCTTTTATTTACTTTATTTGAGTAGATTCAACTTGACAAGTAAAATGACCTGCCAGTGGAGTAAGTGCGTCTTTCTTAATTCAAGCAACATTCAGTTTTGTTTCTTATTTTAAGTGCAAAGAGTTGTTGTTTTTCTTATTTTAAGTGTAGCAAGATGTATTTTCATATTTCAAAAAGTCCTGTTCCACTGGCAGATCATTTTACTTGTCAAGTGAAATTTACTCAAATTATGGTAAAACTTTCTTAATTCAAGTCATTTTAACTTGTTTAGATTTAGTTGTTATTCTTAGTAGTTTAGTCATTTCGAGTATATCTAAAAGTAGTAGTAGTAATTTTAGAACATCGTAGTACTTTAATTTAAATATCTAGTATGAAAGGCCCTGTATCTATTTTTTACTGTCTTAAACATGTGGAAAAACAGTTCATTTAAAACTATTTGCAGCGGTCAAAAAGTATTTCTTAATTACCTTATATGTCCAGAGCATTCTTAATATTCACTGTGATGAGTTTACAAAAACTGGGTACAACTTTCAGAGAAAAATGTGGAGTTTTGTTGCCACAGTAAAGCTAACAACAACTAGCATGCTATCATGCACTTCCTGATTATAATTAGGTGCAGACAGCGCACGCAGGCAGATTTGAACCTTAATAACTCAATTATCCATCAGTATCATCTTTTAAATCACTTTTTAAAACCCATTTTTATCGGTTGGAGCTTCCTTTAACTGGTTTTAGTTCTTTTTATTCCCTACTTCCTTTTATTCTATCTCTTTTATTTATTTATTAGAATTAATCTAATTTGTTGCTTCACTTTGTGTGTGTTTTTTTTGTTTTATGTGCTATTTTTATGTGTTTTGTAATGTTCATTGCTGCTTGTACTTTGCTTTTAAAAGTGCTATATAAATAAAAATGTATTATTATTATTATTATTATTAGTAGTAGTAGTAGTAGTAGTAGTAGTAGTAGTAGTAGTAGTAGTATCATTAGTAGTAGTAGTAGTAGTAGTAGTAGTAGTAGTAGTAGTAGTAGCAGCAGCAGTAGTAGTAGTAGTAGTAGTAGTGGTAGTAGTAGTGCAGTAGTAATAGTGGTGGTAGTGATGGTAGTAGTAGTAGGTAGTAGTGGTATGGTGAAGTAGTGGCGGCGGTAGTAGTAGTGGTAGCGTGGTAGTGGTGGTAGTGGTGGTTGTGGTGATGGTGATGGTAGTGGCAGCTAAGTGGTAGCGGCAGTGATGGTGCTAGTAACAGTGGTAGTGGTAGCAGTGGTAGCGGTGGTAGTAGTGGTAGCAGTAGTAATGGTAGTAGTAACAGTGGTAGCGGTAGTAGTGTAGTAGCAGCGGTAGTTGGTGGTAGCGGTAGTAATAGTGGTAGTAACAGGTAGTAGTAGTGTAATGAAGTAGTAGCGGCTGGTAGTAGTAGTGGCAGCGTGGTGGTAGTAACGGTGGTAGTAGTAGCGGTAGTGCAGTGGTAGTGGTAGGTGGCAGTGGTAATAGTGGTGGTAACGGTGGTGGCAGTGGTAGTGGTGGTGGTAGTGGTAACAGTGGTAGCAGTGGTGGTAGTAGTGGTGGGTGGTAACAGTGGTAGCTGGTAGTAGTAGTGGTAGCAGTGGTAACGGTGGTAACGGTAGTAGTAGCAGTAGTAGCAGTAGTAGTAGTAGTAGCAGTAGTAATAGTAGTAGTAACAGTAGTAGCAGTAGTAGTAGTAGTAGTAGTAGTAGTAACAGTAGTAGTAGTAGTAGTAGTAGTAGTAGCAGTAGTAACAGTAGTAGCAGTAGTAGTAGTAGTAGTAGTAGTAGCAGTAGTAATAGTAGTAGTAACAGTAGTAGCAGTAGTAGTAGTAGTAGTAGTAGTAGTAACAGTAGTAGCAGTAGCAGTAGTAATAGTAGTAGTAACAGTAGTAGCAGTAGTAGTAGTAGTAGTAGTAGTATGATATAATTTGTCTGTACTGGATTTTTTTTTTTTAAATCGGCCAATTTCTCCATGAAAACATGAATATTTAATTGCAAGAACCTTTTAAAACACATTATTATTTGTAGTATGTTTTACTATCTCAAACTGCAAATATTAAGACCTCATAGATTATTGCATTTCACGGTCAAATGTCATTTTTTTAGTAATGTGAACCACACCAAATCCACATTGTTATCCTCCCTCAAATGCAGTGAGAGTGTCTCCTGTTAGAAACTCCAGAGTCATGTAATTAAAGGCGTATAATTAAACCGAACAGAGTCTAAATCATCAGAAATGTCCCTTTTTCCATATTTCGCCCTGGAACTATCCCTCATGCCTCCTGGCAGATAGCAAAATTAAATCCATTCACATTATAGGCCTGACAGTGGCTCCAGTTTGCATTGAAACGCAATTTAAAAGGGGGCATATATTTGCATAGTGAATTAAAATTAAGAGCTAATTATGCAAATAAATTATCAAATGCGACAGGGGATGGGTTTCAATTCAGTTAATATCTCATTTTGGTGAGACAATAGTTACTTGATAGTCCGGACAGGAAGACAGCCACTTCTGCAGTCCCAACAATGGTGTTAAATATTCAGGCTGTATTTAATTACCAAATAAGAGCGAGAGAAAAAAGGCAAACTCATAAATTACAAGTATTACGTCTTAAATACACATCGGTGAATTCTCCTCCCCGGGGAATCCAGATACTTTTATTTTGTGTGAGGCTTTTGAAAGTGAAAGACCTCCTGTATGTAGCTGAAATATACAGTATGTGTATTACTATATTTCTGTATTTTATTTTTACTTGTACACATACATTTATATATTATGCCTTATTTGACACCAGTCTCTTACTATTTTTAGACTTAGACAAACTTTACTGATCCACAAGAGAAATTATTTGACACAGTAGCTCATATATCACAATATATAATTTATTTTTATTTTTTTTAATGGTCAAAATAAATTCTAAATGAGGAGCAAAAATAGCAAGAGACTGATGTCAAATACGGCATTTTTTTTAACCTTTATTTATCCAGGTAAACTGTTTGAGAACCACTCATTTACAAACATGACCTGGTCAAGAGGCTGCAGAAATCGAGACATACTATACAACTGTACACAGACATATACATCACACCATTAAACAAACTTTTACAATAAAAAATACACAGTAAAGAAGAAAGCGAGAATAAAGTGCTTAAATAAGTGTATGTAAATACGGTTTAAAATGTCAGCATGAACAAGACTCAACTAACTCAACTAATTATATAAATATAGTAACGTATGTTCATTTAAAAATAAAAGCTCAATTATATACATAATCTGTTACATCTGTTACATCTACAGATGTAGGGAGTATTATCTGTTACATAAGGGTGAGTTGTACAGTTGTAGGGAGTATTATCCGTTACATAAGGGTGAGTTGTACAGTTGTAGGGAGTATTATCCGTTACATAAGGGTGAGTTGTACAGTTGTAGGGAGTATTATCTGTTACATAAGGGTGAGTTGTACAGTTGTAGGGAGTATTATCTGTTACATAAGGGTGAGTTGTACAGTTGTAGGGAGTATTATCTGTTACATAAGGGTGAGTTGTACAGTTGTAGGGAGTATTATCCGTTACATAAGGGTGAGTTGTACAGTTGTAGGGAGTATTATCCGTTACATAAGGGTGAGTTGTACAGTTGTAGGGAGTATTATCTGTTACATAAGGGTGAGTTGTACAGTTGTAGGGAGTATTATCTGTTAAATAAGGGTGAGTTGTACAGTTGTAGGGAGTATTATATTACATTGGTGTGAGTGGTCCTTCAGTTGTAGGGAGTATTATATTACATTGGTGTGAGTGGTCGTTCAGTTGTAGGGAGTATTATCTGTTACATAATGCTATGAATGTAATCCTGTATCTCTATATTTTATTTTCACTTGTATTGCGCCTTATTTGAGGCCAGTCTCTTCCTATTTTTGCCACTTATTTCGGATTTAGTTTTGTTATATTTTGCCCTTTGTTAATAGATTGTGATGCGAGAGCTACTGTGTCCAAGTCATTTTGATTGATTTGTTTTTATTTCAGGTTTATGCCAAGATATATATAGAAATAATAGAAAAGAAAATAATCATAGAAAAAATAATAATATACAGACTTCATATATTGTAAACAACAGAAAATCAGTCAAGAAGAAAACTTATATTAATCCACCCGTATTCAGTACACAGTTCCAAAATGATGCGGTTGCTAATGTACATTGATCACAAGACTTTTACAAATATTTACACATATTATAAACTACACACGATACATACTAGAGGTGTAAGAAAGAATCGATTCAGGGATATACTACATTGCACAATTCTTGAATCGAATGAAATCAAAATCTAAATGGATTTTTAAAAATTGTCCCAAAAATTCCAGAGTTACATTTCCTGTTCTCCTGATTTAGAAATAAATTCTTTCATTAATGTAATAGAATTTTGTGCTTGTGAAGGTGCACATGACTGCATTATTAGACGTATTATTAATAAATCGTGATATATTGTCCTTTATTTTAGTATCGAGATATATCGGGATATATCGTAACGTGATACTCATAGCAATGCACACTCCTATAAACCCTACTAAATTTGTTATGGACAAAAAAATTTTAACCCATTTTCTTTCTGTTTTCTTTTTTTTTTCCTTTTTTGTATTGTACTTTATGATGTTTTACAATGATTATTTTATTGTTTTTGTTTTATTTAGCTCATCCAGTGCTGTCGCTCTCCTTTATTCCACGAAAGCAAAACCTCTTTCTATCAATATCACATATGATTTCCCTTGTGGATCAATACAGCTTAAGTCTATATGTAAAAAGTCTTCCATTTGTAGCGTAAAATGGAGAGAACTGTCATATTTTATTAACACGGATATCGTTACGTAAAAAGGCGAGAAGCGTATTTGGCGGGATAATTATGATTTTGCGACTCTCTTAGCGCTGCGTTTTATTTGCCTGGTAAATAGTACAGCGGCGTTTTTCAATCACTTCTCTCCTCCACAGTCAGTTAACGCGCTGGAGAATTTCAAAGTCGGTAAACAGCATGCAGTATTAATGATGTGAGGAGGCACAGAGCAGCTCAAATCCACCAGAGATGCTTCGATGAGCTGCTTCTTAAAAAAAAAAAAAAAGTCAGAAAGAGTAGCTACAGAGACGGTGTGCACGATGTGGCGCTGCGCATAGGCCACATGGGACGGGAGCGAGTGTAATCCCCAAATCCTCTGGAGTGAAACAACACAGGACCACAATTGGTTCCTATTATGGTCCTAATGAATCACTTTTAAACAGGCATGTTGGTGTATCCTAAACTTCTTCACAGGGTTTACATGTTTCAGAAATGCAGTATGTTTTGGTATTCTTAGCACTTTATGTTGCATTTTTTGTATGAAAAGCGCTCTATAAATAAAGTTTGATTGATTGATTGATTGATTCTTCTCTTATTTATACACAGATATATTGAGAAGTACTGTAGATGCAAAGATGAGTTCAGTTCCTTCCCCTCTGAGTCACCCAAAGAGTCAAATATCAGCTCTTGTAATGGTTCAGAAAAATGTAATAGTTAAAATAATCACAATTTTGATTGTAGTCAAAATAATAATAAATAAATGTTACCTTAAAGATACAGAAACTAAAACACGTGCCAAATGATGTTTTGGAGATGACAGTAAAAAAAAAATAATAATAATAATAATAATAATAATAATAAAAATAAATAAATAACGAAAACATTAACCAATTTGTGTCTTAAATAAATAAATAAATAAATAAATAAATACATAAATACATAAATAAATAAATAAATAAATAAATAAATAAATAAATAAATAAATAAATAAATAAATAAATATCTCGCATGCACCTCCAGTTGGGAATGTTGTTGTATCACAAACTTCTTCTCAGAGTGTTTACATGTTTTATGCAGTATATGTTGGTATTCTTGTATTATTTATATTGAAAATACTGTCAATACAAAGACGGGTAGATGAGTGATGAGTTCTATTCCCTTTCCTCTAAGTCACTAAAAAAGCCAGTGCCAAATGTTTCGCAGTCTTGCAGTGGTTCACACAAAGTAGTGATAGTCAAATATCAAAATATCACTGACTGTAATGCGTCATAAATAACTTACATAGACTGTTCATACAGACTCTAAAACATGTACCAAATTACATTTTAGAACAAAAAATACGTAAAATACAAACAGCATGGTGCTTTGTGTACCTCCAGAGAATCGATATAGTATATAGTACTATTATACCAAGAAAATTCAATGCAAAACTTTCGTCCAGTTGACAAAAAACTAATTGGTTTTACGATACTTGCCATAGTATTACTTGGTATAATTTTTTTGCTTTGTTCTTTTTTAGCTACAGAACCTACCTGGAAGATGGAAGGATTACATCAGAGAGTATTCACTTCCGTGTACAAGTATAAATACTACGTTTAATTTGTTAAATTTTAGTTTGTCTGCATGTGTAGTTACTTATTTAGATCCGTTCATAGATAATAATGCTTAAAGTTAATATGGCATGTTATTAAAAAATGTATCATAGAGGAGTTTCAATGCATTTTCATTCAAAACTTGCCAAAGACTTAAGTAACTAAGTCCTAATGAAGACCAGTCATGGTTTAAACATGTTGGATTAGGGTTTGGCGATCTAAATAAAGCCCTTTTACCTTTAACTATACTTTTCCTCATGCGATTTTTACTTCTTTGGAGTGCCTGGATTTCGCTGTGTCTAAGGTTTTGATCCTTTTCCCAAGAACACCCTCTACCTGCTCTCACGGACTGAAACACCTGCAGTAAACAGCCACATTCTTGTTTATTTGTACCATATTACCTGTTATCTAATCCAAACAAAAATCACAGGACCACAGTTTGATACACACTGGTCCAAACCTCATCCCATCATTGTGGACTCAATATTACGTTTTCTATCATCTTGTATTCATATCTTGTCCCATCTCCTTTAAATAAAACCCAGTGTCGCTTATTAAACCCGATGTTTTTGAGTTCTGATGTGAGCAGATAAAAGTCGCCGGCGTCGCTCCACACGGGCACTGGGGTTGGCACAGTCCGGTCCATACCACAGATGGCAGCAGGCCCTTCCCTCTGACACTCAAACCCCACGAGGCTGGAGCTTCATTTGAAAAACGACAGAAACACAGAATATAAGTTGCTCTCATGCACATCCTCCAAGTTTGTGCTCAGACTTTGGGAGATGAATGGAGCAGAGTTAATGGACTGGCCAAACATGATGACATTGGCTTCAGCATTAATTAACATAGCTGTAAAACACAGTGGTGTGATCGCAGCTGTTAAAGTCCAATAGACTTATATTAAAAGACTTCCAGCACAAATCCCACAGCGTCTTTGCGAATACAATTTTCTTAATGCACCTCACACTCTGCCAGTTCATCCGGTCGCTCCAGAAAGCAATCCTTTTTATCAGAGACGAGCAGGTCCTTCCCCTCGCTCCCATCCACACATCAGGAATCTCATAAAAATCCTCTGAGCTGAATTTGAATGTGATTTGCAGTGTCAAAACCCAGAATTATTAATCAAAGTATTATCGTTTCATTTTGTTCAGTGGCTCAGCTCGTACAAAAATACAATTTGAAAATACAAATGATACTGGTAATCATATTCATCAAGTCAAAACTGAAATCTGCAACTGAAATGAGGAATTTCTGTTATTAAATGATGAGAGATGGTGCATCATGATTTTTAATCTATTTTACAAGGTTTCATTGTATTAACTTTGTTTGACTATGAAAAGCATGCACTATTAGGTTCATATCAGAATAAAACAGCTTCTGTTTAATAACTATTATTAAGTTCACCACAGTAAAAAGTGGCCCAAAAATATGAATGCAGGCGCAGTCAGGTGGTGGCAAATGAGATTCTGTCGCCTTCAGTTTTGTGTGTGAGGTGAGCTTGAGTGAACGGTGGTGGACTCAAGGGCCAGGGGCTCAAAACTGGCTTCCGTTAGTTTAGCTGAGGCCACAGATGTATCTTACCACCCCTGGGTATGAACTGAATCAATAAAGGATTGGAAAGAGCTTTGAGTGTTTTGAGGGTCTGTTGGGTCTCCATCTTATGGGTCTGAACTAAACACTTACAGCTGTGCTCATAAGTTTACAGAATTGGCAAAATTTATGATTTCTTGGTCCGGAAGCTGCACATGGGTCGTACTTGGATATTCCAACATGATAATGATCCAAAACACAAAGGCAAGTGGACCTGTCACTGGCTCCACCAGAATAAAGTGAAGGTTCTGGAGTGTTTGTCTCTTCTGACCTCAGTATCACGGAGCCTCTGGGCAGATCTCAAGCTGCAGTTCAGACAAGAGCCCAAGAATTTACAGGAACTGGAGCCTTTAGCCAAGAAGAATGGGCAGATTTACCATCAGAGAAAATAACACATCCACAACTATCACAAAAGACTCCAGGCTGTCACTGGGTCATTTGTGTAGTTTCTGTTCTCATTATGATTTAAGAAGAAGAAACACAGTTGTCTGATAATAAATGGCTTCACCCAAGCACTAACCATGAGTGAAAGAAAAGTTTTTGTGTTCTCATTCATATTTTCTGAAAGATGGACAAGAAATCATAAATTCTGTCAGGGTACGTAAACTTATGAGCACAACTGTATCTACAGTATATTATCATTTAGGAGAGTTCACTAACTCTTGAGTCTCTCTGGTCAGATCTGGTCAGGCTCCAGCTGAAGTGTTCACTGTGACACTTCTGGTGATACAGACTGACCAATCACAGGGCACCATGGTGGTTTGCAAAGTCAGCACCAAACCAAAACAAACATGCTTTTCTATGCTTTTATCTCATCATCTTGTTCCCCTGCGGTGAAGCTTGGACCAATCCGTATGAAGAATGTGGCTGAACTTTCTGATCATTGGTCCTCCCAGACTCATGTAAAACTCAGTTCAGAGCCACGTATAAACCAGGTGAGATCCAGGTTAGGAGGAGGTGCCAGCTCTAAGTTCTTACCTGTTCCCTCGTATCGAAGGTAACTAAAACTTTCTGGCAGGTAGCGCAGGTGCCAGCATGTCTGAGGCAGGAGATAAAATCCACTATTTGCATTTGAATCAATAAAGGCCACTCGCATTTTTGGACTGAACATTTTGCGACGGGTTAAAACATTTGTAACTGCAGATTATTTACCGCCCGTATCTCAACAGTATCCGAAGGGCTAGCATGCTAACGCTGTCTGCCCTGCGCTCCTGTCCACGCGGCGTAGCGAGGGGTGCTGCCGACAAACAGGTGGAAGCTAATGAAGAGTGTCCAGGCTAACTGATGACCCGTCCTCTGCATCGGCATATCGTTCCAGGGCTTAATCTTTGTCATCAGAGAAAAGAAGAAAAAAAGAAAGAAAGAAAAAACGGGAATGGATGGAGCTTGCAAGAGTTTCTCTCTCCTGTGGGTCAAGTAAACAGTGTTGTGGTGGGTGGGGGTGGGTGGGTGGGGAAGGGTGCTCTGGGGCTGGTGTCTGAGCAGCCAGCCTGAAAATGGGCCTTGTCCAGCTCCGGCGTTGTAGAGTGGCTCCGTGCAGCTGTTTGTCCTCTGTCATGGACGCTGGTGTAATCAGAAGAGCCACATATTTATGGAATGTGCGACCCCGAGGACACGCCGCCTTTTCCCTGCCCGAGGAACAGCTTTGTTAGGACTTAACCGTACACCGGGCAGGCAGGGCATCTGAGAGAACCTTTTAAGTCAATGTTTTGTTTGAAGATGTTATTCCGATCCAAGCAGAAGTGTTTTTCCATTACTGTGAGGTCGGTTTGATTAGTACAGCTAAAGTAATGGTTTATCAGTAACTAAAAGGCCTGATTGTGCACAATGCTTTTACATAAAGAAAGTACATGATGATTTTTTCACTTTCTCTTTCCAATAACGGTATTTACAGTCAGGTCAGATTACCATGGATCAATCTTATATCATCTTAACTTAGAGATTGCCCATAGAACCTAACCATAGAGAGGTCATATTGTGAACTTTTCTTTGGCATGAAATGTAAAAAATAAACTATGAGTGGCTTTTTTTTTTCAGGGTTGTGACTGGGTGGTGACTTATACTCAGGTGTGACATATATCACATTTTTCACACTGACAGCCCATAGACCAAATATATGAATCATATATAAGAATAAAAAATGAAAAAAAAAAATATTATCCAGTTTTCATTTTGGTTTTAGAGACAAATAATAAAGAAAACAGTTGTTTTTTTCATTTTCTTATTTTTGGTTCTATATTGAAAAACGAATGAATGAATGATACACAGATTCTTCTCTATTGGGTTGTTTTTATTACTATAACTTCTATAACATGCCCTTCAAGATAAAATGTTGGTTCTTGATTTTATAAAATAAATTTAGCCCAAAAATTTACTAATATATGTTTTTGTCTTCTTCATTGTGCATTTGTTGACTGGTGCGACTTATAGTCCAAAAATATGGTAACTTGTTCAGACAAATATAAGGCAGTGATTTACCCTTAATGTCTTTCAATTCACTTACAGTAAATCAGCTTTGTTTTCATATCTCAAAACTCCTTTTTTAATGTTTTTAGCTTGTCTTATTTATTTCTTTTTATTCTTCAGTTTGTTCTATTATTATTTTCCATTTGCTTGTATTGTTGTTAAATAAAGTATACACAGTACGGTACAGAAGTTAGAGGCAGGTGTCGAAAAAATGCTGAAAACTAGGAATACCTTCAAAAATGGAAGTGTTCATTTATTTTCACGTTTTAACAATCATTATTTATATTTTTGAAAGCATTCTTTGTTTACAGCATTTTTTCACACCTGCCTAAAACTTTTGCACAATACTGTATGTATATATATATATATATTTTTTTTTTTAATAAATCAGGTATATGTGTGTGTGTGTGTGTGTGTGTATGTTTTCTAATATAAAAGTTTTGTATTCTGTCTATTGTATTGTATTGTATTGTGTATTACTAATATTTTGTGTTTTTGGACCCCCTTGAAAATGAGATGGCACAGCTCAAGGGGCAAAAAAAATAAAATAAAATAACAGAACCCTGAAACATACTGAAACATATTCACTCTTCAAGACTTTTGTCCAGTTGACAGTTTAATGTAGTGAATATGATTAACTTCCTTCAACCGTCCTCGCCTCCTCTCCAGCGAATCACAGCTCACTACCACGTCTCAAGCCTATTGGTAGCAGCCTATCCCGGCAACCCAGTTTGTCCCAAATAACTCGACCTCACCCTCCCTACCCATATCTGTTTGCTTCCAGACATAAGACGCCTATGAGGGGGGTCCCGTTCATGCTGGGCCATGTGAGGATTGAGACTGAACCCCCACCCTGAGTCTCAACCCATTCGACCTGCCTCGTCTCCATATAATAAACTCTTTTCGCACATGTGTTGTTGGTGTGGTCCTTGCCAGTGAAACATTTTTAAATTCTGTAAGAGTAAACCTTTTCAAGACAAGAAATTAGACATCTCAATACGATTTTACGATATTCTCAGCCTCTGCGCAATGCATAAACAAATACTGTCCTACGATTAGCTGATTAAAGCATCATTATGTAAGATTCCAGCCAAAAAGTTGTATTATTCTTTCACATCCAACTGCATGCTTTTAGGAGAATACACAAACTATGCCCATAAATACGTTCTATCGTCTCAGTACAAGCAGAAATAATGACTCTCTTGTGTATTTTCCATAAATCCCAAGCTGCATTCAGGACCTTGGGACCAATTAGGGCGCTTATGCTGGGTGACTTTAGTCGAGTGGATGGCTAAAGTCTCGTCCTGGTCTGGTTCTGGGGTGGTTCTGGAGTGGTTCTGGTCTCGTCCTGGTCTGGCCCTGATCTCGTCCTGGGCTAGTCCTGGTCTGGCCCTGGTCTGGCCTTTGGCTGGTCCTGGGCTGGTTCTGGTCTGGTTCTGATCTTGTCCTGGACTGGTCCTTGTCTGGCCCTAGTCTGGCACTGGTCTGGTCCTGAGCTGGTTCTGGTCTGGCCTTGGTCCGATCCTGGGCTGGTCCTGGTCTGCTCCTGGTCTGGCCCTGATCTGGCCCGGGCTGGTTTTGGTTTCATCCTGGTCTGGTCCTAGTCTGGCCCTGGTCTGGTCCTGGTCTGGCCCTGATCTGGCCCGGGCTGGTTCTGGTTTCATCCTGGTCTGGTCCTGGTCTGGCCCTGGTCTGGTTCTGCTCTCGTCCTTGTCTGGCCCTAGTCTGGCCCTGAGCTGGTTCTGGTCTGGTCCTGGGCTGGTCCTGGGCTGGTTCTGGTCTGGCCTTGGTCCAGTCCTGGGATGGTTCTGGTTTCTTCCTGGTCTGGCCCTGGTCTGGCCCTGGTCTGGTCCTGGTCTGGTTCTGCTCTCGTCCTTGTCTGGCCCTAGTCTGGCCCTGGTCTGGCCCTGGGCTGGTTCTGGTCTTGTCCTGGGCTGGTCCTGGTCTGGCCCTAGTCTGGCCCTGGTCTGGTCCTGGGCTGGTCCTGGGCTAGTTCTGGTCTGGCCTTGGTCCAATCCTGGGCTGGTCCTATCTGGTCCTAGTCTGGCTCTGGTCTGGTCTTGCTCTGGTCCTGGTCTGGTACAGACCAAGGCGCAGGCTCCAGTGAACTTTGGCGTCAGAGGAATGAACGATGCAGTTGAACAAAGGGCCCCATTGACGGCGCGGTGTGTGGGGCCTGGGGAGCCCTCTTCAGAGCCCAGTCAGCAGCAGGTTAAACACACACACTAAGCTCCAGGTCCACGACAGCAGAGCAGGTGTACGGGGCCAGGGACCAGAGCACATGATTTCATTAGGAGACTGTTTAACCCGGGCAGATTAGGATTAGATGTATTAGACCGTGTTACCAACGAAGTTTAGTTATGAGTAACTAAAGTATGAACATTTTACTTTAAGGACAGTATCAGGCCTGTAGTTGATGTAGTTTGTCCGTGGATGAATGTGGGAGTTGGAAAGGCCGATAGCAGCAGCCTCACTTCTGTCAGTCTAAATTGAAATAAATAAAAAAATAAAATAAGGTAGCTCATCCTCTGTTGGAAACTCATCTCACATTTTCAAGTTAATCTTAGTCTGGATTTGGACTATCAATCAAACTTTATTTATAGAGTGCTTTTCATACAAAACTACAACACAAAGCGCTTAGGTTGAGGGTGACCTCTAAAGCTGCACCAAAAGTGACTATTAATGACTTGTTAAACTGTTCAAACATAATTTTTTCAGACAAAACACAACCATTATTTGCCATGTTTACATGAGAGTTTTAATTCTGAATAAAAATGATTAAATTCTGAATAAAAAATTAATTCTGCTTTAAAAAGACCATGTAAACACTTAATTCCTAATGAAAATTATTATTTGGAATTAAACTTAATTCCAAAGTAAATGGGTAGTTTATTCCGATTTTAAAGCCGAATGAATTTATTCCTCAATCATGTAAACATTTATTCTTCTTAAAAATAATCACGGTCGTTCGTGCTCGTTGGCTCGTCCTTCGATCCGGCTCCACCAGTCGTCTCTTTGGACTTTCCTCCACTGCTCTTTGGATTTGTGAGCGGGATGTGGGAGTGGGCTGAGGTGTCAGAGCCTCAGACCCAGTTTGTCTTCCGACGACGACGACAGCTCCAGCTGCTGCTTCATTATCATCCGAACAACCGTGGGAAAAGTTTGGATCGTGTTTGTGTCCGTGGCTGAAGTCTGTGTTTTCTTCCAGTTGACGTAAATACATTTGTGTCGCTGTCCGATCAGAACCCTTCCCCCCCAGACGTTGAGCGGAATTAAATAAAGGCAATTTAATGTGTTTCGCATGTAAACCTCAATTCGGAATGGTTATTTCCATGTAAACGAAGGAGAATATTTTAATTCTGAAGTATTTAATTCAGACATTGGGCCATTGGTGCCAATACTTTTACTATTACTTCTGCGTTTTGTGTACCTGGATGTATCCCAATAGAACTCACATGAAGATTGATAGGTTTTATCAGTGTAGTATTACCCATCCCATATCTTAATCCCAGTACTTTTATCAAGGTTAAAGAGTGACAATGTGACCCCTTTTAATCAATTAACAGTTGACACCCGTCTATGGCGCCGGGTATAATGAACACTGTTAAACGGCATGAGGGGGCTCCAGTCTCTCCATCAGTGCGTGATTACTGGGGACGGCTATATCAAGCGCTCCTTTCATTTGGTTAACATGATCAAATTGACTCCTGTGTCGCCGGAGATGACACCGGAGGTAATTAATTTCTCCATTAGGGCCGGCCTGATGTGACAGCCATGCAAACAGAGCCACGGTAACAGGGAGGGGACCATAACTTCAACCAAACCCGGAGAGCTAGCATGCGCGGGGCTAATCACATTATCTGTCTAGGGGGAGCACATTGTTCATTAAAATAATAACAACACGGAA